>OX336388.2:1982091420-1983547147 GCA_946902985.2 Meconema thalassinum
GGGTACCTGTGTGGGAGGCTCGCTCTGAAACCAGGAGACTGCTAGTACACAACACAGGCGGGTACCTGTGTGGGAGGATAGCTCTGAAACCAGGAGACTGCCAGTACACAACACAGGCGGGTACCTGTGTGGGATGCTCGCTCTGAAACCAGGAGACTGCCAGTACACAACACAGGCGGGTACCTGTGTGGGAGGATAGCTCTGAAACCAGGAGACTGCCAGTACACAACACAGACGGGTACCTGTGTGGGAGGCTCGCTCTGAAACCAGGAGACTGCCAGTACACAACACAGGCGGGTACCTGTGTGGGAGGCTCGCTCTGAAACCAGGAGACTGCCAGTACACAACACAGGCGGGTACCTGTGTGGGAGGATAGCTCTGAAACCAGGAGACTGCCAGTACACAACACAGGCGGGTACCTGTGTGGGAGGATAGATCTGAAACCAGGAGACTGCCAGTACACAACACAGGCGGATACCTGTGTGGGAGGATAGCTCTGAAACCAGGAGACTGCCAGTACACAACACAGACGGGTACCTGTGTAGGAGGCTCGCTCTGAAACCAGGAGACTGCCAGTACACAACACAGGCGGGTACCTGTGTGGGAGGATAGATCTGAAACCAGGAGACTGCCAGTACACAACACAGGCGGGTACCTGTGTGGGAGGATAGATCTGAAACCAGGAGATTGCCAGTACACAACACAGGCGGGTACCTGTGTGGGAGGATAGATCTGAAACCAGGAGACTGCCAGTACACAACACAGACGGGTACCTGTGTGGGAGGATAGATCTGAAACCAGGAGACTGCCAGTACACAACACAGGCGGGTACCTGTGTGGGAGGCTCGCTCTGAAACCAGGAGACTGCCAGTACACAACACAGGCGGGTACCTGTGTGGGAGGATAGATCTGAAACCAGGAGACTGCCAGTACACAACACAGACGGGTACCTGTGTGGGAGGATAGATCTGAAACCAGGAGACTGCCAGTACACAACACAGGCGGGTACCTGTGTGGGAGGATATATCTGAAAGCATAGGACGTTTTCGTACTGCCATTTTCTCACAATAGGAGATAAATAATGGAGACGGGTCTAGAACTATCATTATGTTCTGAGAGTAGACAGTACCAAATTCATTAAAACTTTCAAAATTAATGAGGATGAGTTACCTGATTCACTGAAGTCCAACAGCGAACTCAGGGGCGACAGATAGTAAAGATATCACATTTTGGAGTGGAAGCAATGATCATCTCTCTTTCAGGACGCTCTGCGAGCACAGGCCAATGTAATAAATTCAGTGAGTATGAGTAGCGACTGCGGATATTATTGTGTGGCCTGAGAGGCCGAGTGCAGGTCTTTAGTGACAAGCAAGCCAGTTGCTAAAATATTGTTACGGCTGTGAGTTTGTATCGTCGCCTCGCCGCATGAGTCACAGCTGCCCCCGGCCTGCGCGCTGCCTCAGTGTATTACGTGCGCCTTACGCAACAGGGCTACTAGGACAAAAGGGATGTCCAGAATATTCGTGACCCAGCCAGTGATGGAAACCTCGAGAAGCCGTGAATCCTGAACGGGTCTAGAAACATTTATTGAGTCACGAGCCTGCTATATAAGAGCGACCTGGCAAGCGGGGTGAACAGTGTTTTTCGAGCTAGGGCGAGTGTTTACCTGAGCGACAGTTGTTGGCGACGTGACTTGCGAAACCCTAGTTGATTCTCTTGACAGCGAAGGAGTGTGAAGCCTACAGAGGTACTGTGTCTTGAATGAGTGTGTTTTCAAGTGCAGCAGAGGTTAGTGTGGTGAATTGCGAAAGCACCGGGGGCTGTTTCCCTAGCCAGCGGACAGCGAGGCAGAGTGTAGGGGTGAGTGACCGGCTATCGTAAATCACTGTAGTGTTGCAGGTAGTTCTGTCGAGCCCACCGTACTCATTAGGAGGGATTAACTTCTGTGGCTTATTGACAAGTGAAAGGCAAGTGTTCCCTACGTGAGGAAACTGGAGTGAGGTACTGATTGCTTGTATTTGCCATTTGTGTGGTGTACCTTTCTGGCCTTTAATAAAATTATATTTCTTTAAAGGAACAATTGTGTTTGTGCTTTCTACCCACCGTAATCCAGTTAACGGAAGTGCCACTAGGGGGTGGCACGTAACAACTGGTGTCAGAAGTGGGATTACGAACCCAAGCACAAACACAACACCTGAAGGTCCTGGTTTCAAAACTCGTGCAGGTCATTGTATCACAGTTCACTAATTTTCCTGTGAGTGCATGCACTTTACAAGACAAACAACCAAAATGGAAACGCAATTGGCAGCATTGCTAGAAAAGTTAAGTGGCATGGAAACCAAATTAGAAGACGGCCAGAAGAATTTAACCAAGGACCTAACTGCCAAATTAGAAGACGGCCAGAAGAAGATGGAAGACGGTCAAAATAAGTTAGCGGAGGACCTGAAGAAGATGGTAGACGGCCAGAAGAAGACGGAGGACGGCCAGAAGGAGTTAGCCGAGGACCTAACTTCCAAATTAGAGGACAGCCAGAAGAAGTTAGCAGAGGACCTGAAGAAGATGGAAGACGGCGAGAAGAATTTAGCCAAGGGCCTGAAGGATGGCCAGAAGAAGATGGAAGACGGCCAGACTAAGTTAGCACAAAACCTGAAGAAATTAGAACAGGGCCTACGTGAGGAAGTCACGGCAGTGGAAAAGAAGTTCGACGCATTACAAGTAGAAGTTGCCGAGCTGCGCCGACGCCCGCTGATGGGGGTGGAGGAGACATTCAACGCCTTACAAGAGGAAGTAGCCGAACTGCGCCAACGCCCACTGACGGGAGTGGAAGGGAAATTCAACGCTCTTCAAGAGGAAGTTGCCGAGCTGCGCCGACGCCCGCCCACAGGTACACCGGGGATATCAGGAACGGGACAGAGCAGAGTGACGCCCCCAACCTTCGACGGAAAGGTCCCGTGGAGCACATACTTACGTCAGTTCGAGGCGGCCTGTTCCATAAATAACTGGAACAACACAGAAAAGGCTACAGCTCTCATTGTAGCGCTGAGAGGTAACGCCCTTAACGTCCTTCAGGCCATCCCGACTGGATCCCAGGACAACGCTTCACTAATCGCCCATATGGAGTCCCGATATGGAGATAGCCATCTTCAGCAGGCCTACCAGATGCAGCTCCGGACCCGGGTACAAAAGAACGCGGAAACCCTGCAGGAGTTCGAGATGGACATCGCACGCCTCGTAAGGCTCGCCTATCCAGCAGCGCCGGCCGACTTTCTGGAACAGGTTGCGACGCAGACCTTCACCGACGGGCTACGGGACTCGGACACTCAACAGGCGCTGCGACTCGCGCGCAATAAGACCCTGAAAGATGCGCTGAGCCACGCACTTGAGTTCGAGACGGCAAAACAGGCATCTAGAATGCACGCGCGGGTGCGTCAAGTGGACGTCGACGAACCAGCAAAAAACAACGAGACCAAACCCCTGGCCGACGAAATGATGGAGGCGCTAAGCCGTTTCTTCAGGAGTCGCAGTACCACAACAAAAACGTAGCCGAAGGACATCCGGAGAGGCGGCTCGGAAGAGGACTACCGACCTGCTGGACCTGCCGTAAGAGAGGCCACCTGAGCAAGGACTGCGGTGATCGCCGCCGCCAAGGGTTTCCGTTGGGACAGTCAGTCGTAGGGAAACCACACGGCCCAGGAAAGCAAGTATCGGCCAGCCTTGGGGGGCAAAGGTCGGCTTGTGACAGTCGTCAAGCCTCGGCAATCCAAGTTCGTGTGACGAAGTTAAGGAGGGATGATAGCAGCCTGATGGTCGACGGAGTCGTCAACGGAGTGAGCAGACCCATGCTGATCGACACGGGAGCATCGAGGACCATTGTCAATCCCACCGTGATCCCGAAGTGGAGAGTGCAACCCACACAAAGGAACCACCAGCTAATAACCGCGACTGGAGGGACCGCACCGGTACATGGCGAAGCATGACTGGAGTTCATCATTGGTCGGTGGACGATGAAGCATCCAGCGCTCGTGGCAGATGTAGCAAACGATGTGATCATCGGACTGGACTTCCTGGACCAGAACAAGATCATCTTGGACCTGAGTACCAACACTCTGCACTTCGGAGGTGAGGAACTTGCTTTGCAACCAGCACACGAGGCCGTCACCGCACGACGAGTAAGGCTGAGAGAGGACGTCATCGTTCCCGCCAGGACGGAAATCAGGCCTGCCGTAATTGTCGACGGAACTGCTGAGGGAGTGGCGGCTATCGTCGAGCCAAAATATGAGGACAACAAGACAAAAGGATTGCTAATTGCCAAGACCCTCATCAACACGACGTCTCGGCCGTACGTCCACCTGTCCAACCTGAACGACTACGACGTTACGGTTCACCGGGATACCAACTTAGGAGTCTGCGAGCCCGTTACCTGGATTGTCCGCATCACAGACACGACGGATGGACACCTGCAGACGGACAACCGAAGAAGACGCGCCCTGCCAGAAGAACTACAGAAGCTGTACCAAGGATCCCAGGACCATTTAGACGAAGAACAATCACGCGAACTTCGGGACCTGCTACATGAATTCCAGGATGTCGTCTCCGTGGGGAGCAAAGACTTCGGCAGGACAAGCTTGGTCCAGCACAGAATCGACGTTGGGGACAGCGCACCGATTAGGGCCCCATTCCGACGTGTCCCGCTCGCCAAGCAAGCCGAAGTCGACCGGATGGTAGAAGGGATGAAGAAGCAAGGAATGATCGAGCCATCATATAGTCCTTGGAGTTCTCCGGTCGTGCTAGTGAAGACGAAGGACGGTTCCACCAGGTTCTGCGTGGATTAACGGCGGGTGAATGACGTCACGAAGAAGGACAGCTACCCTCTACTCCTGATCGACGACACCTTGGACACCATATCAGGGTCAAGATGGTTCTCCACCTTGGATTTGAAGAGTGGCTACTGGCAGGTGGAGGTCCACCCTAAGGACTGCGAGAAAACTGCGTTCTCTGTGGGCAGCGGGCTCTGGCAGTTCACCGTCATGCCATTCGGTCTGTGCAACGCCCCTGCGACCTTCGAAAGGCTAATGGAGTCCATTCTGAGGGGACTACACTGGAAGACCTATCTGGTCTACCTAGACGACGTCATCGTTCTGGGGAGAAGCTTCGAGGAGCTCTACAGCAACTTGAAGGAGATCTTGATGATGCTACGGGCTGCCCAGCTGAAGTTGAGCCCCAAGAAGTGTCGGCTCTTCAAGAAGCAGGTCCAGTACCTTGGGCATATTGTCTCCGAGGAAGGGGTGCACACCGACCCAGAAAAGACCGCTGCTGTGAGGGAGTGGCCAGTTCCGAAGGACAAGTCCCAACTACGAAGCTTCCTGGGACTCTGCATTTATTACCGTCGCTTCGTGAGAGGATTCGCCGACATTGCCAAACCACTGCATCGACTGACTGAGAAGGACCAACTCTTCACGTGGACAGCAGAATGCCACAGTGCCTTCGAACAACTCAAGCAGGCTCTGTGCACCGCGCCTATTCTGGCCTACCCCAGACCTGAAACAAGGTTCATCGTCGATACCGATGCCAGCGACTTTGGTATAGGGGGAATCCTGTCGCAAGTAGTGAACGGCGAGGAGAGAGTAGTAGCCTACTTCAGCAAAGCGTTGTCAAAGCCAGAGAGGAACTACAGCGTCACCACGAAGGAGCTGCTCGCCATCGTGAAGACCATTGAACATTTCCACAAGTACCTGTACGGGCAAGAATTTGTCATCAGGACCGACCATGCATCCCTGCGGTTGCTCCTGAACTTCAAGCAGCCCGAGGGTCAAGTTGCGCGGTGGATAGCGAGGCTTCAACTGTACAACTTTGAGATCCAGCACAGGAAAGGCCAACTGCATTCTAACGCCGACACCCTGCCACGAAGACCGTGCCCCGAACACTGCACCTTCTGTACCAGAAGAGAGGAGAACACCGGGATACAGTGCCGAACGACTACCGTGGAACTTCAGGGGAGCTGGAGCTGCGAATCTTTCACGCGGGCACAAGTAGAAGATGATGACCTGGGTCTGATAGACGAATGGAAGAGGGCCTGTGTTCCCAGACCCGGGTGGAACATTGTGAGCGACTGCAGTCCAAAGTTCATATCCTACTGGGCGCAGTGGGACTCGCTGATTGTAAGGGATGGCCTCATCTGCCGTACCTGGGAAAGCACCGACGGGAAGACATCTCGGGAACAAGTCTTCGTTCCAAAGGCTAAGACGGAGGAAGTCCTGAAGGAAGTCCATGGAGGGTCATCTGGTGGACTCCTAGGGATAAAGAAGACCCTGGAGAATCTGAGAGAGCGGTTCTACTGGATCGGATGCCGAAGAGACGTGGAGAACCACTGCGCGAGGTGCCACGATTGCTCAGCCAGCAAGGGCCCAGGGCGGAGACGACGGGGTCCACTGAAGACCTACAACGTGGGCGGCCCCATGGAGAGAGTGGCCATCGATGTTGCTGGGCTTTTCCCGTTGAGCGAGTCAGGGAACCGCTACATATTGGTCGTCAGCAACTACTTCATCAAATGGCCGGAAGCGTATGCGCTCCCTAACCAAGAAGCCGCGACGATCGCAGAGACCCTGGTGAAGGAATTCGTCAGCCGGTACGGGGTACCCCTGGAGCTGCACTTCGACCAAGGGAGGAACTTCGAGTCGCAGGTGTTCCAGAACATACGTCAGCTGCTGGAATCCGGAAGACAAGGACGACGCCGCTACACCCTCAGTCCGACGGGATGGTAGAGCGATTCAATCGCACCATCGTGAACCATCTCCGAGTAGTCGTCAGCGAGCACCAGAGGGATTGGGACAAACATCTTCCACTATTTCTCCTAGCCTACCGCGCCGCCGTGCATGAAGCCACCAGGTTCACACCAGCCCGGGCCATGTTTTGGAGGGAACTCCGTCTACCTGTCGATCTTGCCTTCGGCCGACCTGGGAATGATCCGATCCCGGTAAGCCAGTATTGACAAAAACTGGTCGACCAACTAGAGGACGTGCACACGTTCGCGAGGAGGAGAGTGCGGATCGAGACCGACCGAATGAAGACCCGATACGACCAGCAGACGGATGCCGGTGGATTCCACGAGGACGACCTGGTCTGGCTCTTCAACCCATTACGGAAGAAAGGCCTGTCACCCAAACTGCAGAAGTCCTGGGAGGGCCCGTACCGAGTCGTGAAACGGATCAACGATGTCGTCTACAGGATCCAGCGTAGCCCGAGTGCGAAGATGAAGATCGTGCATCGAGATCGCCTGGCAGCCTACGGAGGGACACAGACGGACCAATGATTGATCGGGACGATCAGCCTTTTTAGGAAGGGGGTGGTGTTACGGCTGTGAGTTTGTTTCGTCTCTTCGCCACATGAGTCTCAGCTGCCCCCGGTCTGCGCGCTGCCTCAGTGTATTACGTGCGCCTTACGCAACAGGGCTACTAGGACAAAAGGGATGGTCCAGAATATTCGTGACCCTGCCAGTGATGGAAACCTCGAGAAGACGTGAATCCTGAACGGGTCTAGAAACATTTATTGAGTCACCAGCCTGCTATATAAGAGCGATTTGGCAAGCGGGGTGAACAGTGTTTTTCGAGCTAGTGCGAGCGTTAACTGAGCGACAGTTGTTGGCGACGTGACTTCGAAACCCTAGTGAAGCTGATTCTCTTGACAGCGAAGGAATGTGAAGCCTACAGAGAGCACCGGGAGCTGTTTCCCTAGCCAGCTGACAGCGAAGCAGAGTGTAGTGGTGTGTGACCGGCTATCGTAAATAACTGTAGTGTTGCAGGTAGTTCTGTCGAGGCCACCGGACTCATTAGGAGGGATTAACTTCTGTGGCTTATAGACAAGTGAAAGGCAAGTGTTCCCTACGAGAGGAAACTGGAGTGAGGTACTAATTGCTTGTATTTGCTATTGGTGTGGTGTATCTTTCTGGCCTGTAATAAAATTATATTTCTTTAAAGGAACAATTGTGTTTGTGCTTTCTACCCCCCGTAATCCAGTTAACGGAAGTGCCACTAGGGGGTGGCACGTAACAATATTATAACTGCTTGTGCGTTTGTTGTGATCCATTAGAGTCATGAACACTTCATTTGATATCATTTTTCTTGTAATGACGTATATAAAAGAAATATACTGCACCCTTCAATAAAGCAAGGTTTTGTCGAGAGTCGTCTACGGGGTCGTGTTCAGTCCTGACTGCGTTACACAGCAAAGTTCGCTTAAAACAACATGCTCTAATGAATAGAAAGGTTCATGACAGAGGCTATACTAGAAATAAAATGAATAACATGTAGAATAAAAGAAATTTAATGACTGAAAAGTATGTGCATAATAATAATAATAAATATAAACGAATCCTCCCTGAATTTTACGCCCTTAATAAATAATAATAATAACACTGAGCGGTAGGAACTCGCTCGTCACAACAAGACAATGTGAATGCAGCTTCACATAACTGATAAAATCATAATATAAGCATTTGGGCGGTAAGAACTCACTCGTCACAACATATGGATACAAGTCCATTTTTCTGGTCAAGAAGTTATATAACGTGTGGTGTACTGCTCGTTAATAAGAAATTGAGTACTGATGCGAGTCCGTTTACAACTGAAACAGATATGTTGCTTACGGAGTGCATCTTTTAAATCACACTACGGCTATGGGACCCACTCTTAATTAATACACTAAAACTACTACTGACACATGCAAGATCTAATAATATAAACAGAATGAAGAATCTCCCTGAGATTCTAGCTGGTGCAGGAGCATACGGAATAGAAAGAGCATGCCAGAAATAGGCCAAAAACCGCTCTCATCAACTTGGGAACATAGCTCCGCGCATCCTAACTTGACACGGGTCAAGAACGCATCAAAATAAACACACCAAAAATTGAACCAACAACAACAAAATACAAGCCTAACGGCTGAAAAACAATTTTTACATTTATATGAAACGCCAGACAAACACGAATTTCGGTGGCTACCTTACAATTATGGACAGCTCGCATTTAATCAAGCAATACACATTATAACCGATCAGGTTTTGTGAATTTAAAACAACATCAGATTTCAGTAGAGCAAGCAGATCTGTTACTAATGACAAGACACGTTATCTGATTGAGCTCCCCCTGCTTGTATGAGTCACGCTGTCCTTCAAATACCTCACTCAATCTGGCAAGCTAGGTGCAGTTTTCCCTCTGGAAAATCAACATATCTCACGCATTCCCTGGATGGCGAGAAACAAATATATACCACGAGTTCAGCCCCGCGAGGTCATGAACTGGGTTGACGTGGAGCAAGTCAGAATAATCACCATGATATATTCTCGCTAGCACATCATAAAAAAAATCACAGACGCACCCATAGCTTGGACTGAATCTCAAACACACTCACTCTGGGTCGGCTCAAACAGATCAACAATACTGTGTCCATTGACACATTAACAAAAAAAAAGACAACAAAAACTCGGGTGCAAAGTGCCATCCCGTTCAAATCTGCTGGAAAGAAACTATCGAAAACAATCCTGATCCGTCATAAAATTCTACTCACAAATAATCTTTTACCCTCCAAATTCTATTTTTAATCTCAAAATCAATCAGTTCCATTTTTGTTGTAAGGCATATCTCCGAATGATAATGCTTGACCGCGATTTACGCAAGGGAGATCGAGCAACGGCTGCGCGTCCCTGCGTAAAGTGAAACCAAATACAATCACAAAATATAAAATTACGCAACGCTCGGCTAGTCCCATATTTAATGTGTCAGTAAAACAAAAACTAATAATCTACATTACCAAGCAAGCAAACAAATATTTACAAAAATATCCCATAACACCGTAGCTGACTTAATAAATAAATACATTTATTTGGTACTCAATCCTTTAAAACAGCGCCAGGAATTACGTCTGCAGCCATCTCCCTTAAGATGTTTATCTGGTCATTGACATCTTCAGGCAAACGTCCTGCTGGTTCCCAGATCCATCCTCGTTCTTAGACGTCATCACATGCTGAATTAAATAAAGTTTTGTCAGATACACACACGATATAATTCCTACTATATTCACCTATCAAGTACTAAATTCCTTGACAGTCTATTTGGTGAATTACTTCGATGAACTGGTCCTACTGATAGTGCTGGGACTATAAATAAATCACTGAAGTTACACTTATGATTTGACGACACTGTTCCATGTTCACTAACATGAAATATGCAGAGTATGAAAGTTCCGTCCTCAGACGTACAAAATTAGTAATACGTTCCGTCCTCAGACGAACAAAAATTAGTAGTCCTCCTCGAAGCATCTTGGATCCTTATAAATGACACAGACTAGGGTAGGTGTGGAAGGGGATCTATTAAAAATATTCCATAATAACCATCAGACTAGCATGCGATCGGTATCATTGAGTTCGTAGCAGTGTGGAGGTTACGATTATGCTGTAGCCGACTTGAATCGATCGTGGAATTAATCTGTAGATAACTCCCGCGTTAATCTACCCGTGCGCGTTTCCAAGCCGAGTTCCCGCTAAGACAAGGCGTCTTGATACTATTGGCCTAGACTCTTGTATGGCTTTGCGCGTTTTTACATACATTTCTGCCGTAGGGAGTGGTTCACATGATGATAGACCAATTACCTTGTGGCATTCGATTTCTTCCTTGGCGCCAACCTTCATAGCAACAAGCCATAGTGTGCGTCCCCAAGCCAACATTCGCGCTAAAAGTTGCACCTGTTCTATGTCTCAAGAATATAAACGCATCCTCCTAAAATACCACAGGAGCTTAAACCATTGTGTCCTCTCGGCCACTGATTTCTCAATATTTTCCCAACACCGTCTGGCTCTCATATCTGTTGTCTGTATAAATGTATCAAAAGACGATGAATAATTATTAGAATCCTTTATACAGCCTGTGGATAAAGGGTTCACAACCCCCCCCCTGCATGGAAAAAATCGAACATAACAAATAGTCGATTTTTTTACAAATACAAAACATCTGTAATCCATTTCTGCCAATCCTAGAAAAATCTCCCTCTTATCAGTCTATTCTAGCCGCCACTGTCGTTGGAGTCACAACACTTGCTCGTGTTTACATCCCGTTTCCTCATTCATTCAGACATTCCGCAAACCAGCCTGCTTGACTGATCGCCTAAGGCTAGTATCTCCCCTTTCCAGTGTCCTTATCTCACTCGCTCGCTCTCCCGCTGTGTCGTCACCGTCAGAGCTCATTAGGGTATGACCACAACAGGCTGCTCCCTACGTACTCGTTCAACTGACGTACTCACCGACCCACGTGTAGTTGGATGTGCAAAAAGGACGTCCATATATTCAATTTGCAGCATTATTTCGGCGTTCCCAAGGTTCGCTAGTATGATACAACTTTAAATTCGCCGCGTTGTAGGCAGACATTGTACCTGTATTCAATTCTTTCACTCTGTATGCGTTGTTACCAAGATTCCGTACAATACAGAAGGGTCCTCTCCATTTCTCCGTGCAGCCATCTTCTTCCTCTCCACCGTTCTGCTACCATCCTCTTCTTCTTCTCCTTGCTGTCGTCTTCTTCTAGTATTGACTCGTTTTCCGTATCGCACCGGTGTTTCTCCTCCCTACCGAGCTACCTTCTCTCGTACTCCGTACTGGCAAGCTTCGTTCGTCTTCCTGGCTGGCTGGTATATTTTCTTCCTCTCCAATTTCTTCTTTAAAGGTGTCAGGATTCGACCTTCTATTTATGGCACGTTCCCAATGTTTTTGTTCGTCCCCTCCATTAGCGTGTAACTCTTCCAGGTAGCGCTGCGATTCGGCGTGCCTGTCATTCCAATCATTTCTATAATTCTGATAGTCCCCCTGGTTCTGATATCTTCTTTCACGCCACTGTCGATTATCATTATTGTTTTTTCATAACGTCTGTAGGGTCCCTCATTTCTCCTATTATTTCTCCATTGTTGGTATCCTCGCTGCTGATACCTATTGTTGCCCTGTGTATGTCTATCATTGTTATTTTCATGACGCTGGTGTGACCTATTTTCGTCACCCTCCTGACCTCGTCTTGGTGTTGTTGACACACTTGTATTTGTGGCCTGCGACCTGGTGTGTATTTGAGCGGGTTTAACCACCTCCGTTGTGTTTACAAGTTCCAGCTGTCGTCCCCCTCTTTGCTGCAAGTGAGATGTTGTCTCGTCAATCTGACGTAAGATTTGTTCGGCTCGAACCGCTGTGTCCACGTTTGCTGCTACTAAAACCTGCTGAACATTTACTGGCAACTGCCGTGCAATCGTCATAACCAGATCTGATTCTTCTAAGGGGTGATCCAGATCCCGAAATTTCAACAATTGTAGCGAAAAGAAATCTGAATATTTTGTCTGCTGAGTCGACTGATATTTTCTCGAATAAAGTTCCATTCTGAGACTTTGTTGTAGAGATGCCGACCAGTACTTTTTAAGGAACGCAATCTTGAAATCATCGATCCCTCCGAAAGTATACTTGAAGCTCAAGAACCACGTAAGTACATTTCCCGAAATAAATCGTTCCATCAGTCTTAAACGACGCGCGGGCGGGATATTATTATCATTAAAATAGTGATCCATCTCTTTAAGATACGCCTTCGGTGTGACACCAGAATTTTCTGTGAATTTATTAGGTTTAAATTCATTTGATCGAATTACTTGTACGACTTGAGGGTGCTGATAGCCATGTTGAGGGGTAGAGGTCCCTCCAACGTTGTTGTGAAATCCCTCTGTGCTAGTCGTTAATGGGCTACCTGTCATTCCGTGCCCATTCTCCGCGCTAATTGCCCTCTGGCTCGTTGGGTCAACTTCCTTATCTGCGTGCTCTGTCTGAAATAACGTGTTCTGTCCTAATGAGCGCAACTCTGGTTTAATGATTCTGTCCGACTGTTCTTTCATTTTATTCTTGATTTCTTCCTCAAGTACTTTAATGCGCGAATGATTTTCACCTACGGTCTTTATAATAGTTAGCCGTTCTTCTTTAGAGTCGCAGCTCATCTTGCGCCAATCCTTTCTGATGCTATCTTTTATCGCTCCTAATTTTTCTTTCATCTGCAGTTTCGTGTCCTGCTGATTCGATTCTATCTTCTGAAGCCTGTCTTCTAGACGTAGATTATTCTCATCTATCGTACTCTTTAAATTATCCTGGTCCGATTCTAGGTTTTGCCATCGCTCTGCTGATTGTATTTCTAATTTATCCATGTCTTTTATTAAGCCCGAAATGCTTTCATTTACTTTTGACAATTGTCCCTGGATAAACGTAGAATCCTCCTCCATTTTATCAAACCGCTTTTCAAGACCATCCTGTGCCGTTTTAACCTCACTGTTATTTACCGTGCATGCTAATTCTATCTGAGCTAGTTTTGCTAATACAATCTCGTCCAAATCATTTAATTTACGGTTGAACGTATCCTCTAATTTTTGTATCTGACCTAGCTGTTTGTCATTATTCTTACTTATATCAAGCGCGAATTGAACCATCTGCTGTGTAGTGTATTCTTTCATCTCTGCAGATAATGTGGCTAACTGACTCGTATTTCGACTTTCTTGCGCTTCTAACTGTTTGTTTATATTTTCATTTACTTGCGCTTGTAATGAGTTACCCTGTTCAATTAATTTAATTTCTAATGACTCACTCTGCTCAATTAATTGTGCCTTCTGTTCAGATAATTGTGATTTTATAGTGTCATTCATTTGAGCCTGGAATGACTCATTCTGTTCAGATAATTGTATTTTATAGTGTCATTAATTTGAGTCTGGAATGACTCATTCTGTTCAGTTAATTGTGTCTTTATAGTGTCATTCATTTGAGTCTGGAATGACTCATTCTGTTCAGCTAATTGTGCATTTTGTTCAGATAATTTACTGTCTAATCTTTCACTCTGTTCTTTTAATAGTTTCTGGGTTCGCGCCGTAGCACTTTCAATAATCGCTTGGATCTCCGCGACTGTCGCCATTTTCACACACAAAAATATATATATCACTGAGAAGACAGGAGGATGGCATGCAAACGTCTCCCTGACACACACATATATAATTCTTGACATACATTTACTTCATTTGACCACATTCAGTTCATTTAAACTTATTCCCTTTACTCCCGCAAATCAATCATCACTGAATGGTTCTAATTTTACTTAATAATTTTTAACCCCGCACATATTCAGTCATAAATTACTATCCAGATCTGATGTTAACACTGACCAATTAACAAAGTATTAATTGTCATTTAAGGCTACCAGCCTCCTAACATATTCATGAGTTTGACTTTCTAAACAAATCTAATTTTTTATTTAATCAATGGGCGCCCGATTTCACGTACATTATTTTACTAATTACATCAATAAACAAAACGTGAATCGTATTTTAACTTGCAAACTCGTGATTCTACTGTATATTCCATTTTCTTGGCGGTACTTCTCTTCGCCGTATTTACGTTAACAAAATATCACTTCCGGTGATCTCAAACAGTCAAAAACAGTGAAACACCACATGTAGGGTAACAGCTTGTTTATGATTCGCTAGAAAAGCCCAAAACAACGAAACGCTCCACGGTATAACAACAGCGTATCTATGCTGTCTATCCACCGTGTTCTAGCAGTTAACTTGCAACGAACTAGCCCCACTTGGCGCGCCAGCTTGTCTTTGCACCCTTCAATAAAGCATGGTTTTGTCGAGAGTCGTCTACGGGGTCGTGTTCAGTCCTGACTGCGTTACACAGCAAAGTTCGCTTAAAACAACATGCTCTAATGAATAGAAAGGTTCATGACAGAGGCTATACTAGAAATAAAATGAATAACATGTAGAATAAAAGAAATTTAATGACTGAAAAGTATGTGAATAATAATAATAATAAATATAAACAAATCCTCCCTGACTTTTACCTCCTTAATAAATAATAATAATAATAACACTGAGCTGTAGGAACTCGCTCGTCACAACAAGACAATGTGAATGCAGCTTCACATAACTGATAAAATCATAACATAAGCATTTGAGCGGTAAGAACTCACTCGTCACAACATATGGATACAAGTCCATTTTTCTGGTCAAGAAGTTATATAACGTGTGGTGTACTGCTCGTTAATAAGAAATTGAGTACTGATGCGAGTCCGTTTACAACTGAAACAGATATGTTGCTTACGGAGTGCATCTTTTAAATCACACTACGGCTATGGGACCCACTCTTAATTAATACACTAAAACTACTACTGACACATGCAAGATCTAATAATATAAACAGAATGAAGAATCTCCCTGAGATTCTAGCTGGTGCAGGAGCATACGGAATAAAAAGAGCATGCCAGAAATAGGCCAAAAACCGCTCTCATCAACTTGGGAACATAGCTCCGCGCATCCTAACTTGACACGGGTCAAGAACGCATCAAAATAAACACACCAAAAATTGAACCAACAACAACAAAATACAAGCCTAACGGCTGAAAAACAATTTTTACATTTATATGAAACGCCAGACAAACACGAATTTCGGTGGCTACCTTACAATTATGGACAGCTCGCATTTAATCAAGCAATACACATTATAACCGATCAGGTTTTGTGAATTTAAAACAACATCAGATTTCAGTAGAGCAAGCAGATCTGTTACTAATGACAAGACACGTTATCTGATTGAGCTCCCCCTGCTTGTATGAGTCACGCTGTCCTTCAAATACCTCACTCAATCTGGCAAGCTAGGTGCAGTTTTCCCTCTGGAAAATCAACATATCTCACGCATTCCCTGGATGGCGAGAAACAAATATATACCACGAGTTCAGCCCCGCGAGGTCATGAACTGGGTTGACGTGGAGCAAGTCAGAATAATCACCATGATATATTCTCGCTAGCACATCATAAAAAAATCACATACGCACCCATAGCTTGGACTGAATCTCAAACACACTCACTCTGGGTCGGCTCAAACAGATCAACAATACTGCGTCCATTGACACATTAACCAAAAAAGACAACAACAACTCGGGTGCAAAGTGCCATCCCGTTCAAATCTGCTGGAAAGCAACTATCGAAAACAATCCTGATCCGTCATAAAATTCTACTCACAAATAATCTTTTACCCTCCAAATTCTATTTTTAATCTCAAAATTAATTCAGTTCCATTTTTGTTGTAAGGCATATCTCCGAATGATAATGCTTGACCGCGATTTACGCAAGGGAGATCGAGCGTCGGCTGCGCGTCCCTGCGTAAAGTTAAACCAAATACAATCACAAAATATAAAACTACGCAACGCTCGGCTAGTCCCATATTTAATGTGTCAGAAAAACAAAAACTAATAATCTACATTACCAAGCAAGCAAACAAATATTTACAAAAATATCCCATAACACCGTAGCTGACTTAATAAATAAATACATTTATTTGGTACTCAATCCTTTAAAACAGCGCCAGGAATTACGTCTGCAGCCATCTCCCTTAAGATGTTTATCTGGTCATTGACATCTTCAGGCAAACGTCCTGCTGGTTCCCAGATCCATCCTCGTTCTTAGACGTCATCACGTGCTGAATTAAATAAAGTTTTGTCAGATACACACACGATATAATTCCTACTATATTCACCTATCAAGTACTAAATTCCTTGACAGTCTATTTGGTGAATTACTTCGATGAACTGGTCCTACTGATAGTGCTGGGACTATAAATAAATCACTGAAGTTACACTTATGATTTGACGACACTGTTCCATGTTCACTAACATGAAATATGCAGAGTATGAATGTTCCGTCCTCAGACGTACAAAATTAGTAATACGTTCCGTCCTCAGACGAACAAAAATTAGTAGTCCTCCTCGAAGCATCTTGGATCCTTATAAATGACACAGACTAGGGTAGGTGTGGAAGGGGATCTATTAAAAATATTCCATAATAACCATCAGACTAGCATGCGATCGGTATCATTGAGTTCGTAGCAGTGTGGAGGATACGATTATGCTGTAGCCGACTTGAATCGATCATGGAATTAGTCTGTAGATAACTCCCGCGTTAATCTACCCGTGCGCGTTCCCAAGCCGAGTTCCCGCTAAGACAAGGCGTCTTGATACTATTGGCCTAGACTCTTGTATGTCTTTGCGCGTTTTTACATACATTTCTGCCGTAGGGAGTGGTTCACATGATGATAGACCAATTACCTTGTGGCATTCGATTTCTTCCTTGGCGCCAACCTTCATAGCAACAAGCCATAGTGTGCGTCCCCAAGCCAACATTCGCGCTAAAAGTTGCACCTGTTCTATGTCTCAAGAATATAAACTTATCCTCCTAAAATACCACAGGAGCTTAAACCATTGTGTCCTCTCGGCCACTGATTTCTCAATATTTTCCCAACACCGTCTGGCTCTCATATCTGTTGTCTGTATAAATGTATCAAAAGACGATGCATAATTATTAGAATCCTTTATACAGCCTGTGGATAAAGGGTTCAATACTAACCTCTTTACGACAAAATAACAAATTTAAAAACATTAGGAATTGATTGGTCAAGTACGATAAGTGACTCACGGGAAGGGAACATGACCGGTCCTAATCCCCTGTCGTTGCGTGCGCGCGCCTGAAGGCGTGCAAGTGGACCTTTGTTCCTGGCTACTATAGGGTTACCACA
The DNA here is from genome assembly GCA_946902985.2 of Meconema thalassinum. Lineage (NCBI taxonomy): Eukaryota > Metazoa > Arthropoda > Insecta > Orthoptera > Tettigoniidae > Meconema > Meconema thalassinum. Next base: position 1,982,109,038 of record OX336388.2, read on the forward strand.
TAGAAAAGAATGCTTCAATGTGCATGCGCACCAAAGTAGGGGAGATTGTTTCCAGCTATCTTGTCTCTCCACTGCTATTGTCTATCTTCTGCGCATGCGCGTCAGGTAGGGGAAGTGTCTCTCTCTCGCTCTTTCTCGCTGCTACTGGTTTCCTTGTTGTTGTCGTTGGACCTTGTGAAGTCGAGTATGGAGGGGGAAGCTCTTCAGCAGCAAAGTACGGCGAGTCCCGCCTCCATCATTCTTTTCTTCGTGGTACCCCTATAGCCGCATTACCAGATTGTTAGGAGTATAGTAAACCACGGAAGGAGATGGGTGCACCAGACCATTCATATTTCTCTACAAAGACATGTATTTTTGTTGTCTCCAAAGCTAGAGAGAGAGAGAGAGAGAGAGAGAGAGAGAGAGAGAGAGAGAGAGAGAGAGAGAGAGAGAGAGAGCTGTACTGCTCGAGTCCAAGCTCTGTGAACTTGCGGGGTGAGGTGACGAGGGAGGCGGAAAGAGAAGGGTCTGTCCAAAGCCTGCCGAGTCATCTGGAATTCCTGTCTATTCCAATACTGCTGACTTAGGGCCGTTGCCCATATCAGTGTGGTGTTGCGAATGAGTGAGTGATAATGTGGTTCTCTTACTACGCACGGATCGGAACCCCCTCACATCTCTCCTCATCGTCCGCGATCCACATTTCTCTCAGGTTCACAGAGCTTGGACTCGAGCAGATTCACCTGGTGAAGTCACGCAGGAGCCTGCGCAATGGCAAGCTGAAGCGTGTGAGGCCCTGCTGAATAGAGCTTGGGCGGTATGTGGTGAGGCTGGTCAAGCTCACCGCTCAGGAGAGACAGATTTCCTGCCACGCTTCAGTGGTCGGGGAACAGCGACAACAGTCGCATGTCATCCGCCGTGCTGTCGACATAGCTTAAAATCTGTGCATGCAATCGGCTTGAGCTTGGCTCAGTTATGTGAGGGGTGTCTCCTCCAGCGTTCCAACTCCCCACCACTCATACTACGACGCTTTTAGTTTTACGTGACCGTTAATCATGCGATCATGAGCCACGCGACCTACTTTTTACGTGGAATCCGAATCGCAGGACATGGCATTTCACTTCGAAAATCTCACATGCATTGACCGGGAATTGAACCCGGTCCACCTTGGTGAGAGGCCAACAGCTTGACCGCTGCGTCACCATGCCCCCCACTCATACTGTACCGTAACCTTGAAACCTCACAACATATAGTTCCCTCACATTCCTCGTTAACGAGCGGCTCACCTTTGAAATCTAGCTGGGCGGATATCTTAACATTCCAAGGCTGCCTGGAGCCAAGGCTTTCCCAGCGCGAGGCACAGCGTTGTCAATTTTCCACCGTAGCTACTGAGAGCAGGCAGCGAGACTGGACAGAACTGAGTGCAGTTGTGCTACACTGGACATCTGATACCTGCGGGAGACACGAGCTAGCTGCCAGGGCGGGACTTAAGAGTCCACTTGGAGTAATAGAGGAAGCATTCTATTGGTCAGTAGTGAACAGTGGTTATTGTCGGCGCGTGCTACTGCCTTACGTTTGAGTCGCCGCTCGTTAACCAGGAAAGTGAGGGAACTATATCATATGTACAGTACAGTAACTGCCAGATTCGGAAGACAACGAAAGTTGACCAAGCGAGGTTGACAGGAAAGCTACAGGAGGAGCCCGACACAAATAAGTTGGACAAATACGTGAGACTCTGCAGGATTCTCATGGACTACAATCTATACGTCATCCACGGAATCTGTGAAGTAGGTTTGCGCATGACGACACACGGAGGAAGTGAAAAGAGATTGCGATGGGCGGAGCTTGGCAGCCCAGCCATTGCGAGAGTTGGTTGAAGCCAGGGTCGCGCCGCCTTTCTGCGCTAATTATTCAGTGGCATCGCACCTCATTGGACCAGTCAATCGAGGAACTCCTATGCGCAGACTACGTGTTTTCACACTGGCACTTCGCACTGGCACTTCGCACATTGCTTGGACGGAATATACGTCATGGAAATTGTAAACATTTTGGGGATAAAATAACGAGTCACCTGTTAGCTATCAATAACTTACTGCAACTAACCTAACTCACCTTTATGCTGTAGACGTCCACTATCTCCTGTTTGTACTTGGTACACCGGGGAGGCATCTTGAAACACCACGTGTATGTTCTGGTGGTGACTGGTTTCTTCTCCAGAACACGCATCGTCACAATGTACCTGCAAATAACGGAACAATGCTGTGATACCTGAGGTTAGGGTTCGATTCCCAGGCAGCGAACTTCCTTGCTGCGTTGTATTTCCCACTTTAAACGTCCCCCTCACTCTTCTACCCTCTACATTAGAGTATGCAATGTAACAATAATGGGATGTTTTGCGCTTGGCCATATTGTAAATAAATAAAACGACCTTTCAATTTTTTCCTTTGTAATCCTTGCAATAGTGGATACAAACTGATAAGTAAAGCCCTGCGCGGATGCGGATATCCGCGAGTTTATATGTCGCCTTGCGGATATAGTTTGCATGACTGTGCGGATAGCGCATAAGCTGCGGATAATGTGTAGAGTAAATTTGCAGGTAGTTTTTAAAATACAATGTTGAACTGGATTTCATTTAAATAAATTTAGCTTTTACTAAGATATGCGTCTTTCACGTTTCTTGTTATTTCCCTATTTGCTTTCACTTGGATTGTGTGAGGAGGTCGAACATCAATTCCCCTCGATTTTCCTTAATTCCACTCGGTCCTCCATGGGACCCAAAAATAAGTTCCTCAACTCCGCTCAGGCAAAGGGGTTATCCCCAATGACGTAAACAAATCTCATAACCCTCCTGCTCGCATACCAAGGGCCGGGTCAAAATTTTTAGGGGATGAAAAGAGTTTCATCTTATGGATTTTGTATAGTTTGAAATGAAGTAAAGATATATGTGATTTTAAGATGCTGATTGTTCTTATTTTATTAAATTTCCTGTCCATATTCTTATTCAACAACAGTGATTAATATCTAGTTCTTTATGTATTATGTTTATATCTGATTTAACGAATGAGCGGACTTGACTTCAGAACGTTTGACCGATGGCGTGGTGGTCTTCGCAAGGCATTGTTGTGCCATTGGTCAACCGCTCTGATATCAAGTCCGCTCATTCGTTAAATCAGGTATAAAGTGTTTGGCACATTATAACTTATATGGCAGAAAATACAAGTGATTTAAAATTAATCATAATATTCTTTTAAATAAGTCTGCCAAGTTTTCTATTTTTTCTACAAATTTTATACATTGTTTATAACATGTGCATAATTAAATGTTTGTATGTTTTTCAACCTAGTCAGACATTATTAAATTAAATTTAGATAATAATAGGTGTATAATTTGTACCTAAAAAAAATACTTTCGATATCAGCTACGGATGCTGAAAACACTGTTTTCCAGCATAGAATGGAAAAATCAGCTGCATTCAAGAATTCAAGAATGACATTTGTTTACGTCATTGGGGACAACCCCTTTGCCTGAGCGGAGTTGAGGAACTCATTTTTGGGTCCTTGGAGGACCGAGTGGAATTAAGGAAAATCTTGGGGAATTTATGTTCGACCGAGTGGAATTGATTCCCGCCCTGTGAGAGTAATAGAGAGGTGCGAGAAGCCAGTCATGGAAATAATTAGTGTTGACTTTTGCCACAAAAAAAAAAGCTTTATATTTGCGCTTGCCTGCGTGGGTATATCCGATGACTAGTAAGTGCTATTATTAGCCACCCGCTGTTTCACTTACATTACTCAGAGGGACAAACCTTAGTCAACATTGTCTTGCCATTCACACAGCCTAGGGGAGCGAATGTTTCCACAAATGTCCACCTAGTAAATGATAAAGGAAGATTTATTAATCAAATAGTAAATCATACAGCGCAAAATATGCATTAAATGTAAGACACTATTGGTCTACCTAGTAATTGTGTTGCTTAAATACTTTATCTAATAAATTTAAAATGCAATTGTAATATCAGCGGATTTTGATAACAAACGTGTGGATACGGACAAATGTCGTGCGGTTGCGAAGTGAATGTGGATAACAGTCGTGCGGATGCGGGGCGGATGCGGATAACGTTTTGTTTATCCGCGCAGGGCTCTAGTGATAAGGGAGGGGCGGGATGAGGGGAAGGTGGAATTTAACGCAGCACGGCAGGTTGCTGCCTAGTGGCTGCCAGCCATCGTGTGTTGCTACGATTCAAGGTCAGCGTTACCTCTTCCCACCTCCTCGCTCATGCCCGGCAGGTTTTTGGCGTCCATATTGGCGTTCAAATTTGCAAGTGGCCCGTGCAGTTTTCACGACGTCATTGTACACCTTTCTAGAAATATTGTGTACTAAATTTCAACCAGATTAGAATTTTACATCGCAATCCGTTCCCTTGTTAGTAATAGTATACCACAATTCATATTCTTGAATGCACAGTATTCTTAAACAGAAACCATACAGTATGTTGTTTATGGAGCTATGACTAGACTCGCTTCTTAGATTCTTTCTTCCGTGTACGCATTCCATGTCTCAAATTTCAACACTATAGAAGCGACACTAATTCGCGCGATAGGTGGATATATAGTAGTATATCTTCTCATCATGGCACCCCGCGGCGTAGCCGCCCTGGATAAATCGTGCACCATGGCCGCGAGGGTAGCTGCAGCAAGTCCGGAGGTCGCAGGTTCGAATCCCGGAGCTGAAAGAGGCTATTTTGAGTGTGCTTTGGCCCCGTTAATTTTTCCTCACTCCCACCTTACTTCAAGCCCAGGGCATCTACCCTCTCCCTAGGTAGTTACACACACTAACACAGTCATCACAGGAATACAGGTTATCAGACAAGTTCAACACACATCTAACTACACGGGGCTGTTAGGCAAGGTGTCCCAAGTCCCTCAAGTGAATTAACAACAACGCAGACGAGTAGTGAGTTTGAATGACTCTTCATGGACTACTAATTCAAGTCGAGACAAACGCCGGTATGCTATATAACTCAAAGCCACGGCTGCCTCCTTCACATTAGTAAGATACCAGAATAACAATGGCTATTGAAACACATTCCACATAAAAGTTCAAGTGCACGGGGCTGATGATCAAGATGCCTATAGCCCCTGAATACAAGCACGAGGAAGTGAAAGTGGATATTACTGACCGTGAAATTAAACATTGAACTAGAATGTGTGAAACTGCATTGCCAATAACATTGTTACGCAAGAGGGATTGAAACAGATCACTATTACGGAGTAAATGTACAAGAGCAGTTTCATTTGAGGGTCTTGGACATCGGGGTCATTTCTCCCCGTGTATTTGGGTGAGTGTGGAATTTTATCAGATAACCTGTCGGTGTATTAGTATGTGTATTTGAAATTCAAGTGAGGATTGGGAAGGAAGCAGCCGTGACCCTAAGTTGAGAATCACCCCGGCATTCGACTGGAGTAGAAGTGGAGAACCACTTCCAAAATTGCTGAGGCGAGAATCGAACCCACCTCTTTTCAGTTTTGCCTCACGAGGCGAAGTGGACCCCACTCCAGCCCTAGACCAGAATTAAATTTCTTGGCAGAGCCGGGAATAGAACCTCGACCTGTGGGGTGACAGCAAAGAATTTTAGCCATTACACCACAAGATGATCAGGACGAAGAGTGCAATATTATACATCTCTATATATATAAAAATGAAAGTTTGTCTGTTTTTTTTCTGAATTTCCACGGAAATTTGCGATATTTGCGCGTTTCAGGCTGTTTTATGACGGATGCGCGCAAAAATAAATTTTTTGTCTGTCTGTCTGTCTGTCTGTGTGTCTGTGGACAACTTCTACGAGTCCTTATAACTTGAGAACGGCTGGGTGGATCAACGTAAAATTTGATACAGATATCCATCAGAGGCACCACACTAATCATTGATGTAACTCTTCTCCGTACCTCTCATAAAAGGGGCCGTACCCCCTTAAAATACATGCTGAAATAGGCGTAGAAGGGTGAAACAAAGCTCATTTTCAGCCCTTCAATATGAGAAACGAAACTCGGGGGGCCCTAAAGGGATCCCGAAAACCACATTTTAAGGCCCTAAAACCAACAGTTTTTGAAATATTCCCAAAAAACTAATTTCACTTAATAAATTAATGAAAGAATGCTTGCCGGTAACCATGGCAACTGAATCTCAGAGGTCCATCTATTTCTGTAAGACGCAATGCAATTCCATTTATTACATTACTGTGAAGGTTTGCAAACGGCTATAAGGTTATAATGGATCCAAATCAAGCTGAAATATTCATTAATACATACAATGCGCTTAAGGGGTCAAGGGGTACTCTAGAATTTTTTCACGCGATTTACACGAGCGGGTGTGGTACGGAAGGTCTATTATATCCCTTCTCTATTATATAAAAATGAATGTTTGTCTGATTTTTCGGCTTTTCTACGAAAATTTGACATATTTGCCCGTTTCAGACTGTTTTGTGACGGATGCATGCAAAAATATATTCTTGTCTGTCTGTCTGTGGACAATTTTTTGTGTCCTTATAACTCGAGAACGGCTGGGTGGATTAACGTAACATTTGATACAGATATCCATCAGAGGCACGACACTAATCATTGATGTAACTCTTCTCCGTACCTCTCATAACAGGGGGTCCACCCCCTTAAAATACATGCTGAAATAAGCGTGAGACAAAGCTCATTTTCAGCCCCTCAATGTGAGAAACGAAACTCGGGGGCCCAAAAAGGACCCCGAAAACCACATTTTAAGGCCCTAAAACCAACAGTTTTTGAGATATTCCCAAAAAACTAATTTCACTTAATAAATTAATGAAGGAATGCATGCCGGTAACAATGGCAACAGAATCTCAGAGGTCCATCTATTTCTGTAAGACGCAATACAATTCCATTTATTACATTACTGTGAAGGTTTGCAAACGGCAATAAGGTTATAACGGTTCCAAATTAAGCTGAAATATTCATCAATACATATAATGCGCTTAAGGGGTCAAGGGGTAATCTAGAATTTTTTAACGCGATTTACACGTGCGGGTATGGTCCGGAAGGTCTATTATATCCCTATCCCTATTTTGTTATATTATTATTATTATTAGTATTATTCTTTTAATTATTATCATTATTATGGCGTACAACGAAGAGACAAAGCTCATTTTCAAACCCTTGGGGTCAGAAACAAAACTCGGGGCCCCTCAAGAGCCGTAAAGGGTCCCCGAAAACTATATTTTAAGGCTCTAAAGCCAACAGTTTCTTAGATATTCCCAGAAAACTAATTTCATTTAATATAAACTAAAGAAGGAATGCAAGCCACTAACCATGACAACAGTATCTCAAGAGGTGGCATCCAACTTTCCATCTATTTCTGGAATAAGTAATGCCACTCCATTTATTACATTTCTGTGAAAGGTTGCAAATGGAGTACCCTAGATTTTTTTCACACGACTTACACGTGTGATATGTCGTACAGAAGGTCTATTATATCTCCAAACATCAACATTATTTTCAAAAATACCTGAATAGAAATAGTAGACTGTTTTTTGCTGATTTTATGAATTTGGGCCATTGGAGGCTAAAAACACTGAATTTTCATGCACCACAAGCCTTTATAATTTATAAAAGGGGTCTTCCTGTAGTTGGGCACTTGACACAACGGTTAGGGTCAGTTCGTATGTGACGTGTATTGCGATTCTTCTACGAAGTTTTCAATTTTATTTTCACGCCAGGAAGAACACGTTAGGTAAATTTAGTTTGAGAGCACATTTTAACTAATAATTTTTCTTTGCCAACAAACAGGTTCCAAGCCCCTAAACATTGCAACAGTAGCTCAATTGATAACATCTGGTTATTAATACCGAAGACCGCTCGAAGAATGGGTACTTCTGCTAGTTAGCTCATAATCTCAATGTACAGACAGTGGTGGCTACGCTCGCTAAAGCGCAGCGTTAGGTCATGGGGCCAAGCCCTCTGCTGACTCGGTAGACGCGTGGGTTCGAGCCGTCCTTGAAATGGTTTTCCGTTTTTTCCCCATTTTCAACTCCAGGCAAATGCTGGGACGTTATCTTCTAACAGGCCACGGCCGCTTCCTTCCACATCCTTGCCCAGTTTCTTTCACCATCATTCATTTCATCTCTCATTATCTCCTCTCATGAGGCTGGCGCCAGGAAGGGCATCTGGCCGTAAAACCATTCGCTGCAAAGCCTTCCATCGCATCTCATCCCCGACTTTGTTGGAAAACGGGAATAATAAGGGTAGACATACAGCTCTTAATCTCAATGTATGTAGGCTATCACTACCTCCTATGTCTACCCCTTATTATTCCCGTTTTCCGGGGGTCGGGGATGAAATGCGATGGACGTCTCTTGCGGCGGATGGTTTTTACAGCCGGATGCCCTTCCTGAAGCCAACCTCATGAGAGGAGTGAATAAGAGATGAAATGAATGAAACTGGGCAAGGATGTGGAAGGAAGCGGCCGTAGCCTGTCAGAAGGTGCCATCCCAGCATTTGCCTAGAGTTGAAAATGGGAAACCACGGAAAAGCATTTCAAGGACGGCCGACAGCCGGGCTCGAACCCACGTCTACTGAGTCTGCAGAGAGCTTGGCCCCATGGCCTAGTGCTGCGCGTTAGTGAGCGTAGCTACCGCTGTTGGTAGCTCATAATCTCAATATGCCTGATATTATTTATTGAGTGACAAGGAACAGTGACATTAATAGAATAATTTCAATAACATTAAAAACTCACATTTTAAAAAGTATGTTGATGTTATATTAAACTCACTCTTTATATACATGGTGTACTCCCCCAGGGGATCACAACTAGTGATTAGCGACCACCGAACCCCAGCTGAGTACGGTATTGCTTACACTTATTTGTGCCGGTCTCCTCTCTGTCAACCTTCTTTGGTCAACTTTTGAACTCTTCCGACCCCAACTATATTAGGGTGTCCGCGGCCTAAGAAGTCATTCCTTTTCCCACCTTATCTTTCTTTCTTTCTTTCTTTCTTGATACCTTTGTTCTTCGATAGGTCAGTTTTTTTCATGGTATCTCCTGCCTTCTGCTCAAGGCCCTAAATGAGGCAGGGTGTGTGTAGCTCAACCACTACTCGTGCACCCTGGATAGTGCTACTGTATACCCTCAAGCACTATCAGCTAGTGAGGTCGAGAGTTGGCGACGCGGAGAGATTTCTGAACTGGGTCAGTTTTCCCCTCTTTCCATTGACTTTGGGGCCTCAGTCCTCATTCTTGAAGGGTTGGGGGCATTTCTTTTCCCAGTCTTTTATTTCCCTTATTCTTTTTTGTTTGAATCTTCTTCTTTTAGACCGAAAATTAATTGTAAATTCGTAGTTAGTTTTAGTTCTTGCTTTCCATTTCAACATTTTCACGCGCACCATTAAGGCCGATAACCTAGATGTTAGGCCCCATAAAACAACAACCGTCATCATCACGCATGGTGTTCAAATAATAATTACGCAGAAAAAATATACTGTATGATAGAATGGAATAAATTTATAAAAATAATATACAGTAACTTAATAGGTTTCACGTTTTTTTTATCTACTTGGAACAATTTCCTCCAGATGTAGGGGGTCCTTGGTTGGATTATCGTCTCTACAAAAAAATAACGCTTTGAGGGTTGAAATGGGGCAGCGTCGTGAGGAAAAATTGAGAAGAGGTGGGTTCGATTCCCATCTGAGCTTTCCTAGAAGAAGTGGTTTCCGTGGTTCCACTTTTTCAACTCTAGACAAATGCTGGGATGCTCAGCAACTTGAAGTGTGACCCCGTGTTAGTGCTAGATCTGTCAGTCAGTGTGACAGAGAGGATAGCGAGCTTGTAGTTCGCATTTTTCCGGGGTTTCAGTTGGAGTTGCTGAGCTTCTTCCTTCTAGCTTCTAATGTAGCTTCCTTCCAACACCTAGCCTACTGTCGACCAAAGTATTATGTGTACTCGAGTTTGAAGGTTGTTTGTGACGTAACCAATAGACATACATAAAATCCAATAACATCATCATTTTCGTCGTTCTATGTTACGTGAGTTCATGTAGGTTTGGAATTTTTAGTTTATATTTTAATATTTTTTATCGCAGTTGGAACACAAAAAGTGTCCGTTTTTAAGCGTGTTTCAACCATGCGTCACATTTAAGAATTATTATATCACAAACCCGTCATCAGATCGAATCCAAATTTTAACACAATATACATTGGAATGTTGTATAACTGGTTTAATAATTTCAAAATTTTGCGTGTCCAAGAAACAAAGTTGTTATCATTTGTGTAAGGTAACGTTTTCTCGGCTTGGGGTGGTTGGAATATGTAGTTCTTGGTCGCGTTGTAATCCGTATACATAAAACAGTTATGCTGTATGACTTTAAAATACGTAAATTAATTCACTTATTTTATATAGGTTTATATTTGAACGGGGAAATACGACCTCGCCTCGCTCGGCAGTGATGGGCTCCATCTCAGCAACGCTGTACAGCTTACCCCGGAGCGGCTGGCTGGTGAATCATGCCTTATTTCGACGAACAAATACAAACCGATATAAAATAAGTGAATTAATTTACGTATTTCACAGTCATACAGCATAACGTCTTGATGTATAAGGATTACAACGCGACCAAGAGCTATATTTTCCAACCACCCCGAGCCGAGAAAAAGTTACCTTACAAAAATGATAACAATTTAGTTTCTTGGACACAAAAAATTTTGAAATTAATAAACCAGTTATACAACATTCCAATGTATATTGTGTTAAAATTTGCATTCGATCTGATGACGGGGTTTTGAGATAATAATTCTTAAATGTGACGCATGGTTGAAACACGCTTAAAAACGGGCACATTTTGTGTTCCAACTGCGATAAAACATATTAAAATATAAACTAAGAATTCCAAACCTACATGAACTAACGTAAAATAGAACGACGAAAATGATGATGTTATTGGATTTTATGTAGGTCTATTGGTTACTTCACAAACAACCTTCAAACTCGAGTGCACATAATACATTGGTCGACAGTAGTTCCCTTCAATATCATTAATCTTTAATTAACTCTCCTAATTATAATAAGATTTAAAAAGCCTTAATTCAATAATATATTGAACTTTAATGTCGTGTCACATTGTGACCTTCCTCAGCACAAATTAAGACGTGAGAAGGTGTAAGAACATAAATATTATGCTTAACGCTTGCCACGGTGGGTGTGTGGTTATAGTGTCGGACTACCAACCTCAAGCTTGCAGGTTCGCACCTGGCCATGGTAAGTGATTTTTGAAGGCGAAAAAAAAAATCACGATACTCATGTCACACGTGGTTGGCATGTTAAAGAACCCATTTGAATTCAGTAGGCCGTGTTCATAATGGCAAAATTAATCTCGGGATTTCCCGCCAACACAAAGTTCCTCATTTCTCTACTAGAAAGTGGTATAGCGTCAAGGAGCTTAGATATCTAACCTCCTTGACATTCATAGCGCTCCAAGGAGCATTAAATTCGACACGCAAGCTGCCCTATGGGGCTCAATTAACAAAGCTTGCACCCGGCAACCGAGGCCATACGATGTTAATATTTTTTTATTATGCTTAATATAAATTTGCCTTAACAGAGGATGTTATAAACAATTCTAAAAATATTCTTCGTCCAAAAGCACATCCAGTATATTAACATTTAAAATACCAGATCTATTACAAAATGTATTAAGTAAGTATTTATGAATACATACCCAACTATTAGTTCTAATCTTGCTATTTCCACTTATACTGTATAGTAACACGTCCACATCTTTTCTACTCCACGCTGTTTGTATCCAGATTTATATTTTTAGCCTACTTTTCTCATTTTGCAAAAATGTAGACTTATGAGATCGATCCGGGAAAATGTGTGTGTGTCTGTCTGTCTGTGTGTGTGTGTGTGTGTGTGTATCTCCCCCCTATCTACTCCTAAATGGCTGCAGCTATGGAAGCCAAATTTGGTATGAGTAAAGATCTATGCTGGAATATCTCAAGGCCATATTTGAAAATGATGTCAGTGCTACCAACTGCTGAAAAATGGCAATTGAAATTTGAGCTCAATGTTGGGTATCCTGTAAGGTATTGTTACGGCTGTGAGTTTGTTTTGTCGCCTCGCCGCGTTGAGTCACAGCTGCCCCCAGGCTGTGTGTGCTCTGCCTCAGTGTATTACGCGCGCGTTACGCAACGGGCTGCGAAGTGAAAGGGATGGTCCAGAATATTCGTGACCCAGCCAGTGAAGGAAATCTCTAGAAGCCGTGTGCCCTGGACGATTCTAGAATTCATTGAGTCACCAGCCTGCTATATAAGCGGCCACAAAGTGAGGGGACCGAGTTTTTCTGTGGGTGTGTGTTTTTGAGCGAGTGCGTCAGAAGTGTGGTGACGAAGTGCCGTGCGAGTTACGAAATTCAGTGACATTGTTTCCCCAGCTTGTGGACAGCGAAACAGCGGGTAGCGGATTATCGTAAGTAACTGGAGTTGGTGTACATAAGGGAGAGGAGCCGGTAGTTTCTGTCAAGGCCACCGTACTCATTAAGACGGTTTAACTTCTGTGGTTTGTTGACAAGTGAAAGGGCCAAGAGCGCTCAAGGAAGAGACTTGAGGAAACTGGAGTAAGGTTCCAATTGCTTGTATTTGCTGATGAGTAATGTACCTCTTCCTGCAAGCAATAAAGCTAATTTCTCTCTAAAGCAGTAATTGGTGTTGTGTTTTCTACCCTCCGTAATCCAGTTAACCAAAGTGCCACTAGGGGGTGGCACGTAACAGTATGCATAGGAGCGATTCCAAAGTTGGCACACATATAGATAATAATATTTCAGGTTAATTTCCAGGAGACCTTATATGCCTGTGTTACCAACATGTTTCTAAGCCAGCAGATAAGTCTAATTTTTAAATGCATGTAACTTCCACACTATCAATGGGATTTCAACCAAATTTCGTATGTACTATGTGTACAATATCAAATAGGACTGTGCGTATTCTTAAGAGCAACCAGGGCTGTCATCTGTTAATAAATGCTCTCTCTAATATTTTATTCTGCAGTATTACCGATATATCAGAAAGTATGCAAACCAAGAGCTCGAAACTTTGCACACGTATAGTACATGACCTACATTAATTTGGAGTACCTAGTATACGTCAGTACTGCCAACATGATTCTAGGCTTGTTGATAGGTCCAAATTTTAAATGCATGTAACTTCTATACTAACAAATGGATTTCATCCAATATTGGCAAAATAATAGATCTTGAGTTTAATTCATAAATTCGAAGAAAAGTAGGCTCTTTACTTCATCACGAAACTACTTGTTCATATTTCTCTTACTTAATACATTTTGTAACAGATCTGGTTTTTAAAATTTTAATGTGTGTGCTTTTCGACGATGAATATTTTTAGAATTTTTGATAACATCCTTTGTTATGGCAAATTTTTATTAAACAAATGTTCTTGCACCTTTTCTTGTCTTAATTTGCGCTGCGGAAGGTCACAATCTGTCTGAAACCGGTACGATATTAAAGTTCAATAAGTTTATATTGGCTTATTGTTTTATAATTCTTCTTATTATTACATCGTCAATAAGGAACATTTTTCTCATGTCCTTTTAACTTTCCTCATTATAAGGTTGACGTCAAGAAGAGGATGCAGCCGTAAATACTATCCTTCATCGCCGACCCCGTAGAAAGGGAATAGTAGACTAACGAATATTACACGCATACAAAATGTCCCAGAAGGGTACGTTACGCCTTCCAAATATATCTACCACGTGGCGTTGCCGTGCACGTTAATTCGTACACCACGACCGCGATGGAGATGTGCAGTTAGTCCGGAGATTGAAGGTTCGAATTCCGGCGTTGACAGTGGCTGTCTTAATTGTGGCTTTTCCCTGGGTTTCCCACACTCTCTCCAGGCAAATAGCAGAACAGTAGACCTCACTATTTCGGCCCTTAAATCATCAACTAACTAAGCACCTTAGTTCAAGTCCCGGGGAACCTATTCCTCTCATACACACACACACATCTATAGTCATCACAGAATCACAGGTAATAAGGTACGATCAACACACATCCAAGTACACAGGTCTTATGACCAAGAAGTCCCTAGAAGGAATTAACAACAATTGACAACCAAATACATCTCGAAGAGTAAACCGCATGAAAGAGATCATCCTGATTGCTGACCTGAAGGTTTCAGAGATTTTGACGTTATACATGTACTGTAATTAAAGTTAAAGTTTGGATAGTCATATGACTGGATAATTAAATAAATAAATGAATAAATAAATATATAAATAAATTAATTAATTACATAAATGAGCGTGAGAAATCCACTCAATTTACAAGTTTCTGTAAGGCACATTTGCGCATGCGTGAGTCCACAATGCGGTTTACACGCTTCTATAAACGGTTCGACTAACGCTATTGGATTATCCTATGGAATGAAGTAACGGAGCCGGCCCCGTGGTTTGGGGTAGCATGCCTGCCTCTCACCCAGAGGTCCCGGGTTCGATTCCCGGCTCCGTCAGGGATTTTAGAAACTGGCGTGAGGGCTGGAACGAGGTGCACTCAGCCTCGTAAGGACAATTGAGTAGCTGTCTGCCAGTGAGGCAGCGCCCCAGTCAGGAAAACGGCCTAGGGGACCCGATGCGCTGACCACGCTTCACCTCAATATCTGAGGGCCAAATGTCTGGGCAGCGGTCGCTTGGTAGGACTAGGCCCTTCATGGGCTGTAGTGCCAGGGGTTATTATATTATTATTATATAATGCAGTGACGGAATGTAATGAATTTCAGCTGATATTAGCTCTTCATAATCCGGTAAAATATTGTCCATGCCCCTTGAGTTACCGTTTGAGCGACCCTGCCCTTGGCAGGAGATTAGCTTAGTTTCTCCTCTGTGGGCGTGGAAAGTCAAGAGCAAGCATAAGTATATGCTTATTGTAAAAGTGAAATGATCAGGTTCACCGATTAAACGTGGTGAAAGTGGAACGCCTTGTCAATTTGCCAACAGGATTCTTGGGTGGATGAAATAATAACATAAACAGTAGAGACATCAGCACGTTAAGTCCACGCCACCTTCAATAACTTGTCACTAGAATCTGTGGCTTGTAGGAAAATGCTATAGACGCAAAATTTGTCCACAACTATGTCCCCTACACCTCCCGAAGTTATCACGAGGGACCGGACATTTATGCACTGAAAACGATTGAAATATGCATGCAATTATTCACTAAAATGTAGGAAATATGCATGAAAAAAATTGAGAAATATGCACTTAACAATACGCTAATCTTATTCACTCACTTTATACAGGGTCATTTTTAGCCTACTTTTCACATTTTGCAAAAATGAAGAAAAAGTAGACTTATGAGATCCCCCCCCCCCCCTATCAACTCCTAAACGGCTGTAGCAATCAAATTCAAATTTGGTATGAGTAAAGATATACCTGGATATCTCAAGCCCATCTTTGAAAATGATGTCAGTGCTACCAACTGCTGAAAATCCGCAATTGAAATTTGTGCTCCATGTTGGATATCATGGAAGAAGGTATTCATGGGAGCTATTCCAAAATTGGCACACATATAGATAATAATATTTCAGTTTAATTTCCACGAGGCCATGCATGGCAGTGTTGCCAAAATGATTCAAAGCCTGCTGATAGGTCCAATTTTTAAATGCATATAACTTATACACGATCAATTGGATTTAAACCAAATTTCGTATGTACTATGTGTACATAAACAGATATGACTGAGCGTATTCTTAAAAGCCACCAGGGCTGCCAACTGTTAATAAATGCTCTCTCTCTATTTTCTTATCCAAATACCAATATATAAGGAAGTATGCAAGCCGACAGCTTTAAACTATGCACACGTATAGTACCTGACAATCTAGATTAATTTGGAGCAACTTATGTACGTCAATGCTACCAACATGATTATAAGCCTGCTGATAGGACCAATTTGAAATAAATGTAACTTCTATACTATCAATTGGATTTCAACCAAATTTGGTATGTGCTATGTGTACCATAACAGATATGACTATGCTTATTCTTAAGAGTAACCAAGGCTGCCAACTTTTAATAAATGCTGTCTCTATTTTTACCCTAATATTAATATATCAGAAAGTAAGTAAGCCAACAACGTTAAAATTTGCACACGTATAGTACCTTACATTCTAGACTAATTTGGAGAATTTAATATACGTCAGAGCTGCCAATATGACTCTAAGCCTGCTGATAAGTCCAATTCAAAATGCATGCAACTTTTATATTAACATATGGATTTCACCCAAAATTGGCACAGCAAGAGATCATAATATTTCAGATTATTTCCGACCAACACATGCATGACATTGTTGCCAACATGATTTTACACGCACTGATAGATCCAATGTCTAACTGCATGTAACGTCCATGCAATCCAAATTTTGTATTCCGTACCTTAAGAGATGGAACTAACAATATATTTAGTCACCAGGGCTGCAAACTGTCGTGCTCTATTAGGCTACATTATACCAGGTATATTTGGAACTAATTAGAAATTTCGTTATTACCAACTTAATTTCGTCATTATTTTAGATTGGTCTAACTTATATAGATTGGCATGAGTCTTACATTTTAAGAAAAAGAGGCTCTTTAGTTCCTCGTGGAACTTCTTGTTCTATGTGCACCCCGATAAACACGGGAAGCTAAGCCGTCTGTGACTAGCGCAAACCGCGGGCGCGCGCACGCGGTTCAGCCGGTGATAGGCGCGCTCCGCTGACTCATATCGTTAGTTCACACGTGTTTTGTCATTCATATGGACGTGTATCTGCAAAGCTTAGACGTTAGTGTTGCATGTTTAGTGAGTATTGTGATTACTGTGATTGTTGGTCTTGCCTGGACACCAATTCACATCGCGCGAACGTGTGTACGCGTATATCCATAATTCGTAAAAATTGATTAAATCAATAGAAATAATTACTTTTTAAATGAAAATGTTAAGTTTTGGGCCATTAATTAATTTTTATGAAGTTTTTAATATAAAAAAAGTTAGAAAATCTTGTTCTGAAACGAGACGAAAAATTCGAATCAAGTTCCGAGGAAGAGCTGTGCCTAATACCAGTACAATTAGGAGGCTCGCTAAATGATTCAAGGAAACAAGCTCTGTAAATAATAAAAGAGTTGACAGACATTCTTTCATCAGAAGATGTCAGGTGTGTGTTACAAGAAAGGGAGGACATTTTCCGCATCGCCTATGAGCACTGTAAATACACATTATTGAACATGTTTGGTAAATGTGTGAAAGTGTGCACCACCACCACCAGCTGAACCGGGTACGCGCGCCCGAGATCTGCGCCAGTCACAGCTGGCTTAGCTTGCCGTGTTTATCGGGGCGCACATAGATAATTACCCTGTAAATGTATCATTCACTGCAGAAAGAAGCATCACAATAGATAATTGCAAGTTTTTCAATGTTTTTAGGAGGCAAATTACGTATATTTAATCGATTTCAGTGCATAAATGTCCGGTCCCTAGCGATCAGTTGAATAATCACTATTACCTGACACCCACTGTTTTAATAAATACTTTCTGCTGCTCTGCTCTTTAGGCATTTTGAGTTAAGGATATGCAGACTAAGAATAAAGTAACACATTAACTGAGGAAACTCTTCACAAAACTAACCCCGGGCTACTGGCTGTCGAGATGGTGAAAGGAATATCCCATCCCCATTCCCTTCTTCAAATAGCCAGGCAGCATTTCGTAAAGTACGAGTACTGTCATCTCGTTATCTGTTTCTCAGAAAGTTGCCTACAAGGGATACTGCCCAGATGATGAAACAAATGTCCCACCCCATTCCCTTCTTCAAATATCCAGGCAGCACTGCGTAAAGTACGAGTAATGTCATCTGACTCATCTCGTTATCTGTTTCTCTATCAAAGTTCCAACGTTCAACGTTAGTGACATTTTGTAACGAAAGTTGGAACTATTTGAAATTGAACGGAACTTGTAGCTCATCCCATGGGTGTCCGCTTGAAGCAGCTACAGCCTCTGGCGTGTTGAGCAGGTTCTCGGTCACTCCCAACACTAAAAGCCATACGCTAAATAAATAATCTGTTTCTCAGAAAGTTGCTTGAAAGGGATACTGCCCAGACGGTGAAAGGAATGTCCCACCCCATTCCCTTCTTCAAATAACCAGGCAGCATGCTTGCGTAAAATATTAGTTATTAATCTGTTGCTGAGCCTCCGTGGCTTAGGCGGCAGCACGCCGGCCTCTCACCGCTGGGTCCGTGGTTCAAATCCCGGTCACTCCATGTGAGATCTGTGCTGGACAAAACGGAGGCAGACAGGTTTTTCTCCGGGTACTCCGGTTTTCCCTGTCAACATTTCATTCCAGCAACACTCTCCACTATCATTTCATTTCATCTGTCATTCATTTAATCATTGCCCCAGAGGAGTGCGACAGGCTTCGGCAGCCGGCACAGTTCATATCCTCGCCGCTAGATAGGGGCTTCATTCATTCCATTCCTGACCCGGTCGGAGACTGGAAGCAGGCTGTGGATTTTCAATCTGTTGCTCAGAAAGTTGCTTACAAGGGATGTCCAACACGCAGGCGAAACCTATTTTGTTCATGATGTTTTAAATTATGCCTAATTTCAACTGTATATGCTAAAATATCCTGTTATGTTCAGAATAAGCAAATGGAATCCAATAATTCCTCAAAATATGCATTTGCATATGCGCATATGCATTTTCAAAAAATCCGATCCCTATTTATCCCCACCTTGCAGAACAAAATATATTTTACCGGGTCGTTTGCGTGCTCAAATGATCATTAGAGCTATGCAGCGCCGGCGTCGGGAGCATCTGCTCCTGGTCAAGCCACACAAGCCGGACCAGGCCTGATGGGAGAGAGGACAAACGGGGCCCAGACATGGTGAAGGGCCAGGGGTAGTAGAAGGGCTAAAAGAAAAGAAATCCACTCGATTTAATTTTCACACAAATTTTAAATTCTCTGGCTGCAAGCCAACATGTTAGAACTTGAGCAGAAATCCAGGAAGTATGGTATGAAGATCGGAAATTCAAAGACGAAGGTTATGTTGGCAGAGAAGAAACGCAATAAAGTAGAATGCCCGGTAGGAGGTACACAATTAGAGCAGCTGGAACATTTTAGGTACTTCTTGGGCTGTATATTCTCTCAGGATGGTAGTGTGGGGAAGGAAATAGAGTCAAGGTGCAGAAAAGCCAATGCAGTGAGTTCTCAGTGACGATCTGCAGTATTCTTCAAGAAATAAGTTAGTTTAGCGACAAAGCTCTCCCTACACACCGACCTTGCTGTTTGGAAGTGAGAGATGGGTAGATTCAGGATATCTCATACATAGGCTAGATCAGTGCTTGATTTGTAAAAAGAGAGGTTCCAGTACTGTGGGCTACCGGGAGGTGGTGGGAGGGCTTTATGGAATATTGAAACATAGAGTTCTAAAAACGATATCTTTACGTTTCTCTGAACACCTTTAAAAATTAATCAGTGGACAAAATAGCAATCTAATTTTGATTGCAATTTTAAATTAAATTGAGACTGCTGTAGCAACATTTTTCTTACCATAGCTGTTGACCTATATTAAATTTTAATGTAGGCCAAATAGGCTACCATTGAAACAAAGTACATTATTTCAATTTTTTACGTAATTTAAAAAATTAAATACATTCGGTTTGGAAATACACACATGTTCACCAACAATCTTTTATTTCTCGTTCTATAATTTTATCTTTACACTTTTCTGAGATAATTATTTATTATAAAAGGTACTGTAATTAAAAATGTTTTACCTCGCAGTTTATAAAATTGTTCAGAGTTTAGGAAAGTTTTCGTTGAATGTGCCTCCTCTCTCTCACACACCTTGCTGTGAGTAACCAGAGCGGAGTGCCGTCCGCGAAGCAACCAAGATTTCACGTACTTTGAAATACAGTTCAGTCAAAGACCAAGTTGACCTTGACTTACAACTAACGTTCCACAGTTCTAAAAATTATGTTATACCGTATATTCGACTTTCCCCCGATAAGAGGTTTCGGTACGGCGTACCGTCACAAATCTAGCCCTGGGCTAGAGGTAACTGATATGAGCATAGCACGAATGATTGCTGGACACTCGTAATGAAGAGATAAACGCTAGATGAATCTGTTCGTATGAGCCGACTCAGATGGTGGGGTCATGTGAGGAGAGAATACCTAAGGATAATGAGTTCGTAAGTAGAGGGTAGGAGAAGTAGAGGTAGATCTAGAAGGCTATCGTTAGATTCAGTGTTGAATGCTAAATGACAATAGGGCATCATGGAGGCAAACATAGACTTGCAGACTAGACTGGACGCTGAAAGGCAATGCAGTCTAAATGAAAATGAATGAATAAATGAATGACTGGCCTATATTCATTGTAACTGAATCCAGTGAATAGACTACAAAACATTATCATGAGAGAACATAATATGAATTTTTGTAAATAACCATCATGTTTATATCTTCACTGCGAGAGATATTGCAGTTTCCAAAGTTGTCAAGGCCTTATAAGGCAGAACATTTCCGGATGGAGTCTGTGAAATCCGATTTTGACTTCATACCGTCGCAAAATATAGCCGGCCCCGTGGTGTTGGCGTAACGCGCCTGCCTCTCACCTGGGTTCGATTCTCGGCTCCATCAGGGATTTTAGAAACTGACGTCAGGGCTGGAACGGGGTGTACTCAGCCTCGTGAGGACAATTGAGTAGCTGTCTGATAGTGAGGCAGCACCCAGTGACGACAACCAAGATTACCGGCCGAGGGGACCCGACGCGCTGACCACGCGTCACCCCAATATCTACAGGCCAAATGGTTGGGCAGCGGTCACTTGGTAGGCCTTGCCCCGTCATGGGCCAGGGTTTTTTGTTATTGTTATTATCGTCGCAAAATACTGTCTGTAGGCTTAAGCCATACTGTAGTTGTTTAAATTTATGTAATAAAAATGCATGACAGCTTTATTACATTATCTCAGTAAGTTAAATTTAACAATACAAACAATACGATGTTATATTATTATTATTATTATTATTATTATTACTTATCTACTGTAATAAATAAATCAATAAAAGTAAAATCAGTTCTTTACCTTAATACAGCCGAAATGAAACCATTTCTCACTTAGTGCAATTTTGCATACGTCCCCCTTAAATTGCATTTTGTGACAATTTTGAATCTAAATTACATTTTGTAAGTATTTTTTATCTAAATTGCATTTTGTAAATATTGTCAATTCAAATAACAGTACAGTAAGTATGTAGTTAGTTTTAGTTGTAAGTAGGTAGCTAGTTTGTCTATTAGATATATGTCATTGTTCTATTAGACTGTGGTGTGTGAGTGTGTCTGGTAGCAGTTGCATTGTTTATTAGTTATAGTTCATTGTTTCAGTAGACTGTGATGTGTGAGGGTGCATGTGAGTGTGCCTGGTGACAGACTGTTTTAGTGGTAGTATTTGTGGTTGGTGGAACTTAAGTTTTTTGTTAGTAGAATTTTGGTATTTAATTGTTAGTACGGTAGAAGGTTAGTATTTTTGTTAGTAGAATTGCTCTTTACTTATTCTGAAAGGGAGTAGCAGCCTTTCAGAATAAATCAATTCTTTACTAGTCTTATAGACGGTTAAGATATTGATAATATAAGCCAAATAATGGCTACACTGCGCCCTGCTGCACGGCTGAAAGCAACGGGAAACTACAGCCATATGCTATTCCCGTGGATATGCACCTCTCTATGCATAATTACATGTGATGATGGCCTCCTCCCTTGTAAAATTTCAATCCGGAGGTAAACTAGTCCCCCGTTCGGATCTCCGGGTGGGGACTACTCGAGAGGGGGTTAACATCACAGAAGTGACAAAGAGGAAATCTGACATTCTACGGATCGGAGCGTGGAATGTTAGAAGTCTGCTAGGAAGTGGAAGGTTAGAAAACTTAGAAAGGGAAATGTATAGGTTGAGGTTGGATTTGGTTGGGATTAGTGAAATGCGCTGGCAGGAAGACCAGGACTTTAGGTCAGGAGACTATAGGGTCATTAGCACTAAATCAAACAATGGCCAAGCAGGGGTTGGTCTCATATTGAGTAGGAAACTTGGACAGCGGGTGGAATATTATGAGCAATATAGTGAACGGATTATTGTAGCAAAAATCAATACTAAACCTACGTGCACCACAGTGGTACAAGTCTATATGCCTACCAGTCAAGCTGATGATGAGGATGTTGAAAAGGTCTACGAAGAAATACACGAAATTCTGAGGTATATCAAGGGTGATGATAATGTTATAGTAATGGGAGATTGGAATGCTGTGGTAGGAAAAGGGAGGGAAGGGAAGATAATAGGAAATTTCGGATTAGGTGAAAGGAATGATCGAGGAAGCAGGCTGGTAGAATTCTGCACCGAACATGAGTTGGTCATAGCTAACACCTTATTCAATAACCACAATAGAAGAATATACACATGGATGAGACCAGGAGTTACAGGGCGTTACCAAATCGACTTCATTATGGTCAAGCAGAGGTTTCGAAACCAGATTTTGGATTGTAAAACATATCCTGGTGCTGACATAAACTCTGATCACAATCTGGTTGTAATGAAATGCAGATTAAAGTTGAAGAAACTGAAGAAAAGTCAAAAGCCAAAAAGGTGGGCAATAGACAGACTGAAAGAGAAGGATGTAAACGAAAGATTCAAGAAGAGTATAAAGGAAGGACTAATGAAAAACCCTAAACAAACTTCAATTACAGACGAATGGGCACTTTTGAAGAATGAAATAACAAAATCCGCAGAAGAAAACATTGGTAGGAAAGAAAGAATAGGTAGAAAACCGTGGATCACTCAGGATATACTAGAATTGATGGATGAAAGGCGGAAACACAAGAATCTAAGAGATGAAAAGGGGAAAGAAGAATACAGACGTCTGAGAAATGAGGTTAACAAGAAGTGCAAGGAAGCAAAAGAAGAATGGTTGAAAGAGAAATGTGCAGGTATAGAAAATTGTCTGAAATTAGGAAAAGTAGACACAGCTTATCGAAGGATTAAGAATACTTTTGGGGAAAAGAAGACTAAGTGCTGTAATATTAAGGACACAAATGGAAAGCCTCTAACAGATAGGGAAGAAAAGGTTGAGAGATGGAAAGCTTACATAGAGAGTTTGTATAAGGGAAAGGAGATTGAGAATCATGTAATGGAAAGGGAGGAGGAAATTGATGAGGATGCGAAAGGAGATTTAATATTGAGATCAGAATTTGATAGAGCTTTGGAAGACTTAAGCAGGAACAAAGCACCAGGCATAGATGATATACCGATTGAGTTGCTACGCTGCATAGGAGATGAAGGTCTGATCAGGTTATTTCACTTGGTGTGTAGGATTTATGAGACAGGTGAGGTACACCCTGATTTCAAGAAGAATGTAATCATCCCTATACCAACGAAAGTGGGAGCTGACAGATGTGAAGATTACCGTACAATCAGCTTGATTACTCATGCTTCAAAGATCCTGTCTAGAATAATTTACAAGAGGATTGAAAGCCAGATAGAAACGGAGTTGGGTGAAGACCAGTTTGGTTTCAGGAGAAATGTAGGAACAAGGGAAGCTGTACTAAGTCTTGGGCTGATTTTGGAAGGTAGAATAAGGAAAGATAAGAGAACGTTCATGGCTTTTGTAGACTTAGAAAAGGCTTTTGATAACGTTGATTGGACTAAATTGTTTGACATTTTGAAATCGATTGGAATAAAGTACAGGGATAGGAGGGTGATATACAATCTGTACAGAAACCAGACAGCAGTCATTCGAGTTGAAGGACATGAGAGAGAAGTTGGTATTCAGAAAGGTGTAAGGCAAGGCTGCAACTTATCACCCATACTTTTCAATCTTTACATTGAACAAGCAATGAAGGAAATTAGAGAAAACTGTAAAGTGGGAGTGAAGATTCAAGGAGAAATAATTTCAACTCTGAGATTTGCTGATGACATCGTCATCTTGGCCGACAAGCCCGAAGAATTTTAAATGAGTTTTTGAATGGTATGGACTCCGTCTTACGGAAAGAATTCATGATGAAAATTAATAAATGTAAAACAAAAATACTGGAATGCAGCCGAAATAAATCAGAAACCTCTATGGAGATCAAATTGGCAGGTGAAAAGCTGAAGGAAGTAGGAGACTTCTGTTACTTAGGAAGCAGAATAACCAGTGATGGACGAAGCAAAGAGGATTAAAAGTAGGTTGGCTCAGGCAAAGAAAGCATTTCTACAAAAAAGGAATCTGCTGACATCGAATATAGATTTAGGTATTAGGAAGTCATTTTTGAAAGCCTTTGTCTGGAGCGTGGCGCTCTATGGAAGTGAAACTTGGACTATTGGTGCAGCAGAAAAGAGGAGAATTGAAGCATTTGAAATGTGGTGTTACAGGAGAATGATGAAGATCAGAAGGTAGACAGGGTTACAAACAAAGAGGTATTAAGACGAGTGGGAGAGGAGAGATGCTTCTGGCGACTGCTAATGAAGAGAAGAGATAGGTTGGTAGGACACATACTAAGACACCCAGGAATAGCAAGCTTAGTTATGGAAGGAAGGGTCGAGGACAAAAACTGTAGGGGTAGACCAAGGTTAGAATATGTTAAACAGATTGCCTCGGATGTAGGGTGTGGTAGCTATTTAGAGATGAAACGATTAGCTCAGGACAGGGAGGCATGGAGAGCTGCATCAAACCAGTCAAAAGACTGAAGACTCAAACAACAACAACAATGTAGACTGGCCTTTATCTACTTTTTCATGACTTCAAGAAATCCATCACCTTCTTCATTTTCTGTGCACGAGTAGGATGTAGGATTTGGTAGCCATGTACTGTAGAAATGAAACTATTAACTCAAGTCAGGGAAGCATGGAAAGATGCATCAAACCAGTCTAAAGACTGAAGATTCAAGGACATGAACATGATTTTAGAGGGCGACATGTAGTCGCGATAGTTGGAACCTGACATGGGCCATGGTTGTGACGAGGTCACAGTGGAGTGTCTGCCTGGCTGGAGATTCAGCTTCGAATCCCGTCCGTAGTCTCAGTTTTAAGTCCTACTCAGCAGTCCCCCAGGGGCTCACATCTAGTGGGACGTGGGTTGGCGACCACTGGACCCCTGCTGAGTCCAGGATTGCTTCCAGTTACTTGTGCCGGGCTCCTCTCCGTCTTCTTTCCTGTCGACCTCTCTTCGTCAACTCTTGTTTTCTTCCGACCCCGACTGTGTTATGGTATCCGAGGCTTAGGGAGTCTTTCACTTTCCCGCCTTAATTGGCCCTTGTCTCATCTTTCCTGATACCCTCTTTCTTCGAGGTGTGAGCTTCTTTTTTATTTTCATGTTATCTCCTGCGTTCTGCACAAGGCCCTCAAGGTCCCAATGCACCCTGGGTAGTGCTACACCCTCAAGGGCTCTCGGCTGGTGAGTTTGGAAGTTGGCGTCCCCGAGGGATTCCTGAGCTGGGTCCGTTTTGTCACCTTTTTCCTCTGACCTTGGGGCGGGCCCTCTCCCTTTCCTAATGGCTCTCCTTCCTTCCAAGTCCCTCAATCCTCATTCTTCGAGGGTTGAGGGCATTTCTTTTCTTTCTGCCCTTTATTTGCCTTATCCTTAATTTGTTTACCATTTCATCTTCTAGTATGAAAGTTTGTAGTTAGTATTAGTTATACAGTGAGTCCGGGAATGTTCTCCGCAGTGCCTACATGCGTCTGCGAGAGCTAGCTCCAGAAGTTACGTTGGTAGCACGGCTGTCGCTTGCAACATAATTATTAGCCTTTCACGAATTGTTTGCCGGCGGTCGAGATGGGAACTAGTCTTTGTTTACTTGTGCCACACGTCAGCCTGCTTCGTTGATAGGTACAGTTGCGTGAGTAGGATATGACTCAGCTCAAGTAGCCTCTGTCAACGTTTAACTCTCCGTGGTGACATGAGCTCCTATGGCGCGCAATGCTGCTTGACTTATGTGCAGAATGCATTCTGTCATCGCTGTGTTCCCTAATAACAAGCAAACAGTAAACTTTGTACTCACCACAGCCATTCATAACACATAAGCTCGCTAATTGCAATACACACTGACGATTTCGACAGGCTACAGCCCACACGTGTGGGATTCACCCTGTCAAGGTACCAACTAAACCGATGACGCAACCACTCACAGCTGCACGTAACCACTGCGGAGAACATTCTCGGGCGCCCTGTAGTTTTCATTCTCATCTCATCTTTCTCTATTACCCAAACCATTAGGGGCCGATATCCTAGATGTTAGGCCCCTTAAAACAAAAATTATCATCATCATCCTACTCAGCAGAACGGAATATGTTTTCCTCTATCACTCAGAGCTTTTTTTTTTTTAAATTGCCCCAGTCTCCTGATTTCGAGTGTTTTCAGCACTTTCTCTCACACACACATATGCATGAGAAAGTTAATAAGCCTCAGTGTTAATGAGATAATTGTTTTGAACGTTATTATGTAACCTGAACGTGCCACTTTGGCAATCTCCCACGGTCATTCTGGATTGTGACAGCTGCTCTGTTTCGCTTCATTAAGGGCTTTATTTCAGAGCCATGGTAGTTACTTCAGCTGCTCCCTCAAGCTCAGTAATTACCTGTTAGTTACTTCAGTGAACGGTATATAATTATCAAGTAGTAAGCCAACTCAATGAATTTTAATAACCAATTGTATTGAACCTAATATTGCCTGCCACTTGAGTATCTCTGCTCAAGATGTCCGGTTCTAAATTTCAACTACCGTTTCGAGCATCTCATTCCCTGCTGACAATGGCCTAGGACAGAGAGTACACATTAGCACTGCTGCCACGAAGGAAGTTCATGGAACTCTCACTCTCGAATCTTTCGCTGAAGGAAAATGTGTATTTCGTGATTAGGCTACGATGCAATCAAAATATTACTGCTGAATCCTTCATGCATGAATAGTTCGGAGTCTTGGAGGCAAGTAAATGCAATGACATTCATTTATAAAGTTGTTAACGGTCAAATGGGTATTTGGCTAAAGACGCCTAAATGTCAAAGCCAAATAAGTTAACATTAATCAAATAATTAAAATAAAAATTTCAATTAATCCAAATAGTTTAATAGGAGCACTCTTAGGCACCATACTCTTTTCCCCGAATCATTCAACTAAAAGTTGAAAATTCGTTCACTGCTTGAGAATAAAAATGGATAATTCATTCTACCTATCGCTCCTAAATTTCGATATACCTCGCTTAGCTACAAGATCAACCATTACATTAAGAAATGATATAACATAAACTACATGATATAATAATTCACCTGTATGGAGGCTTTGCAGTATTTACAACGATGCAGTTCGTGTTAACTGGAAACTAGATTTCTGTCCCTCAATTAGACCGTTTTTTTAATGATAATCCAGTCGCTGAATTGATATTTGAAATACAATTATCACACTACACAGAACCAATAAATGTATATTTAATGTCAATAGATCTGTTCCCTGGTTATTAAAGTTACACTTAGGAATTTTTAGTTTTCCATGTAATTAATTTCGAAACCTGTGTTTATTTTTAACATTAGTTCAAATTTAGATTTAGCGTTTATAATTTATTATATTATATTATATTTAGCTTTTTACTACGATGCATTTAGGCATCTGAGTCAACTTCCTAGCGATAAGAATTACACATAGTTATTACTACTTAGCTCCCAAGGAGCTAATCACGAGCACGTCCCTGTACAAACAGGAGGTTTTAACCCATACGGGATGTCAATAGACTCATTTTATTATATTTATTTTATTATTATTATCGCTTCGGTCGTCCAGGGACCACGAGTAAATTTCAATGCTTTGTCCTTTGCTGTTCCTTCTTCTTCCTCCAGTACTCCTTCATCATCTCACTATGCTTCCTCTTCCTTTCCTCGGACCATTTTGAGCCTGTTTTCTTTCCCTCCCTCCCTTGCAATCCTTCCATTTTTAGCACTTTTTTCCTAAAAATATATCTGTGTAGTGTATCTTCTTCTCTGATATTGTTTATCTTATTATCATTTTGAATGATCTTGTTGACTTCGTCGTTACGCTGTGGTCTGGCGTTACGTTACGGTGACGGGACGAAATGTACCAAGAATGCACTGAGGTGTGTGACGTCATAGTATTGCTTGAGCTTCCTCCTTTCCCCGCGCGCTCCGGTGAGCGTGATGTCATCCAGCCAGCTACCTCCTTTGACCTTGATTTGCACTTGATAACGGACTTTGAGTTCACGCAGCATTTGTAGCAATTGTAGCATTTAAAATGATATAAAGTCTAGTCTTTCAGACTGACTATCAGTCTTTTTTATTATTAATATTACTACTTAATAATGTATAAATACCTGGAACTGTATTTTACTGTGTAGGTGCACTGTTATTGGGTCGCACACTGAGCCCTGTTGTGTACATCAACAAATAAATAAATGTGAGATTTTCGATGTAAAATATCACGCCCCGTGACATTGAATTTCAAGGAACAATCATGGTAGATCAGTTGTGTTTTACCTCATTATTTGTGGCAAGGGTATTACGCGGCGCCTCAGCCCATTCCTAGTTATGACTGGCACTTGCAATAACACCTTTGTGTCATCTTGTTGGGAGCGCTCGGTCGTTCAATCAAAAATACCCAGCTATGGCCATTGGCTGCAATTCATATATCATATTATAGATTTAAAATGTCTATAGGTTATGGGTGTTTATTAATGTACATGAAAATTCAAAATCCTGCGTTTTTATTAATTTTTGATTAAAAAAAACAATGTTTTTGTGCCAAAGCTCTCATCATCTACATACCAGGTAAAGGGCCCAAAATAAAATTAAGTCCTAGAATCAGTCAGCAATCCGTATGTTGATCCTTACTGGCAGGGGCGGATCTGGGGGAGGGCGAGGAAAGCGACCGCTCAGGGCCCCGTGCCATGTATTTTTTTTAAATTAATTAATTAATTATACTTTTCAAACTAATTTATAATTCATATTCCTTTTTTCAGTGCAGCTATGACCTCCCGTGACCGTTTAGCAAGTGTATATTTCAGTGAAATAATAGAAGACTTCAGCCTGGAAAAAGTCGCAAAGTAATATTGTAATATTTCATAGTTTACATAATCTTCTTCGAGGGGACTTAAAGGTTTCTTTCATATTATTAAACAAGAAGTTCCGTGACGAACTAAAGAGCCTACTTTTCTCAAAATGTAAGATTCATTCCAATGATTAATCTATATGGAACTAATTAGAATAATGGCGAAATTGAGTTGGTAATATCGAAATTTCTAATAAGTTCGAAATATAACTGGCATAATGTGGCCTAATAGAGCACTACAGTTGGCAGACCTGGTGACTGAATATTTTCTTAGTTCCATCTCTTAAGGTACAGAATACAAAATTTGGTTGAAGTCCAATGGATAGCATGGACGTTGCATGTAGTTAGACATTGGACTTATCAGCGCGCGTAAAATCATGTTGTCAACAATGTCAAGCATGTGTTGGTCAGAAATAATCTGAACTATTATGATCTATTGTTGTGCCAATTTTGGATGAAATCCATTTACTTGTATAGAAGTTACATGTATTTTAAAATTGGACCAATCAGCATGCTTAGAATCATGTCGGAAGCACTCACGTATATTAGTTACTCCAGATTAATCTAGAACGTAAGGTACTATACGTGAGCAAAGTTTAGAGCTGTTGGCTTGAATACTTTCTGATATATTGATATTAGGGTACATAAATAGAGACATCATTTTTAACAGTTGGCAGCCCTGGTTGCTCTTAAGAATACGCATAGTCATATCTGTTATAGTACACATAGCACATACGAAATTTGGTTGAAATCTAATTGATAGTATAGAAGTTACATGTATTTACAATTGGTCCTATCAGCAGGCTTAGAATCATGTTGGTAGTACTGAGGTCCATTAGTTACTCCAAATTAATCTAGAATGTCAGGTGCTATACGTGTGCATTGTTTAAAGCTGTCGGCTTGCATATTTTCTGATATATTGGTATTTGGATAAAAACAAGAGAGGGTGCATTTATTAACAATTGGCAGCCCTGGTGGATCCTAAGATTACTCTCAGTCATATCTGCCTATCTACACATAGTACATACGAAATTTGGTTGAAATCCAATTGATAGTGTAGAAGTTATATGCATTTATAAATTGGACCTATCAGCAGGCTTAGATTCATTTTGGCAACACTGTCATGTATGGCCTCCTAGAAATTAAACTGAAATATTATTATCAATATGTGTGCCAATTTTGGTATAGCTCCCATGCATATCATCCAAGATATACACCATGGAGTTGAAATTTTAATTGTGATTTTTCAGCAGTTGGTAGCACTGACCTTATTTTCAAATACGGCATTGGGATATTCAGATAGACATATTTACTCATATCTAATTTGGGTTTGATTGCTACAGCCGTTTAGGAGTTCATAGGGGACACACACACACACAGCCAGACAGACAGAAGGACTGACAGTTAGACAGACAGACAGACACACATTTTCCCGGATCGATCTCATAAGTCTACTTTTTTCTCATTTTTAGAAAATCCGAAAAGTAGGCTAAAAATGTACTGTAGTGTATTCAAAATATTGTAACTACTGTATTCTTTATTTTATTATTATTACCAAACCATTTTCCATTTGATTGGATTTATTTGTATTTGCTATTGTTGTGGGCCCCACACTTATCATAACGCCCAGGGCCCCGCAAGGCCTGGATCCGCCACTGCTTACTGGTACAAAAAAGATATTCTTTGATTCGAAATCTCAAGCTGGTGAGAAGAAAATCCATGTTGATCCGCCATGCTTGCGTACATCACAGATGAATTGAAGCTGTACTGTAGAAGGCAGACGTGCATTGTAGTTAGTTATTGTTGTTTTGAGGGGCGGAACAGAGAGGTCATCTGCCCCTACAGGTGTCCACAAAATGGCCTGGTAGTTACTTCCGGAAGCAAAAATCCACACTTAAACTCCAAACGCCAATCACATGGCGGAACATATCAGAGATCGACTTGCCAATCGAGAGCGAACAGGAAATATGAATAAAATAGAAGGTTTTGTGCACCGTCTATAGACGGGCGTGGCATTCTATGGGTTAAAGTCTATTTTTGAGTAATCTGCACGTGTGTTCATTAAGAGGCGGTCGTACTCAGATCCTATTTCACATTTCATTTCAAAACATTGCCACTAGTTTCGTTGTAGTCGCTCTCGCCCAGTAGTTACATGGCCTGTACATAGGTATCAGCACAGACTACCCCCACCCCCTAACAGTGTGGGTGTTTCAAGGTCGTGCGTTCAAGAAAGTCCAAACTGCTTGAGTCCGAACACTGGGGAACTATTGCAGTCTCGTGGTATTGTGCCTGAGGAATAACGCGACTAGAAAGTTCGAAGTGATTGTATACTTTCAATTGAATGGCCGAAATATTTTGCTATAGATAAGCTAATACTGTACTTAAACTACGGAATTCACAAGTGACTGAAATATGCGTAGTCTTCCTCGTGATGTACCGGCTAGTTTTCTTGGCTGTCGCCCCGGAGGTTCGGGTTCGATTCCTGGCGCTGACAAAAAATTCGATTCATTCTTGTCTGAGGGCTGGAATACCCCGTGAGGCAAAACTGAAAAGGTGTGGTTTCGATTCCCATCTCAGCCATTTTGGAAGTGGTTTTCCATGGTTTCTCAATTCTACTCGGCTGACTGCGTGGATCAGGGGTAACGTTCACGCTTGCTGTTCCCAAGGTTACAGGATCGATTCCTGACACAGCCAGCTGGCATTTGAGGGTGCGCAAATGCGAGGGAGCCGTGTCAGTGAATTTACTGGCAGATTAAAGATCCCCTTTGTAGCAAACTTCCGGCAAGTGTCTTCTAAAACTACAGATGGTAAAAGGGACGTAAAACAATAAAATTATTATTATTATTATTATTATTATTATTATCACTTCTACTCCAGGCAAATTCAGCTGACTCCTTCACAATCCTCATCTGAATCACAAATTCACACACTAATACAGCCATCACAATAAGACGGGTAATTAGACAAATTCCAAACACTCGCCAAGTACACGGGGCTAGATGACCACGATGCCGCAACAACTACTTTGAAATGCGCTAATGAGTTTCAAAAAATACGGGAACTAGTCCTCGCACGGAGAAACGTGTTTTACAGGGGGTTATAAGGATGCGCAGTGACCGACCGCAGTAGCTACACTTGCTAAGGTCATGGGTCCCAAGCTATCTCCGAACTCGGTAAACAAGTGGGTTCGAACCCGTGGGCTTTTGTTTCAATGTTGAACTCCATTCCTATTTTGTAGTCTATATTTTATATTATCTTGGTAAGTCTTTATAATTAAAATAATAATAATAATAATTATTATTATAATAATGGAGCCTCCGTGGCGTGGCGGCAGCACGCCGGCCTCTCACCACTGGGTCCGTGGTTCAAATCCCGGTCACTTCATGTGAGATCTGTGCTGGACAAAACGGAGACAGACAGGTTTTTCTCCGGGTACTCCGGTTTTCCCTGTCACAATTTCATTCCAGCAACACTCTCCACTATCATTTCATTTCATCTGTCATTCATTTAGTCATTGCCCCAGAGGAGTGCGACAGGCTTCGGCAGCCGGCACATTTCATATCCTCGCCGCTCATATCCTCCATTCCTGACCCGGTCGGAGACTGGAAACAGGCTGTGGATTTTCATTTTTTCATTATTATAATAATTATTATCATCGGGATCTTGCGCGGTGTGGACCCGTCTGTTCAGCCCTATATTATTATTAATAATATTTCTAAAATTACTATCAATTTCTGCAAATTTAGGAGGATTATAAATGAATATTACATAATTCGGCAATAGAGGGGGGGGGGGGAGGGGGGGGGGGAGGGGGGGGAGGGGGGTGCGGCTAGGAAACTCCAGCCCCAGGGCCCAGCACCGCTCTCCAAGGCCTTGCCTCCGGGGTGACACAAAAGAACGCTACACCACGATATAGTCTTTGAAACTGTATGTTATGCTTAATGTGATAACGCAGAAAGAAATTAAAATTATATTCTCTAAGCTCTACCATTTCCCTACAGACCTCCCTTACATAAAACTGCCTATGTTGCGAAGTTCGAAACGGTAACACTATAAGGTTTCACGCCGTCGTAGTTGTTGCTTATGCTGCATTAGATTGTGTATATTCAATCATTTACTTTCATTAACATCTTCATACTAACCTTAATTGTGATTAAGAATCGTCCAGACTAAACTAATTCCTGAAAAAAGTTGAAAAATACATTTTCAACAACTTTTTTTTAAATATTTCAAAATATAACTCATCGTGTTTACGATAACATCGAAGAGATACGTAAGGAATCCTACTCCCTAGTATACCTGTAACTTAATAATACGGAGAAAAACTGCTGTTGATTTCCTAGAATTAAATATACGTGTTGTCACCATGAAAACATATTTTTTCTTTTATTCTTAACAAAGAAGATATTTAAACAAAATGTAGAATTTATTTTTTTAAATTACATTTCTCAACATAAAGGATTAACTTCAACGATAAGCTATAGCATATTATTATCAGGACTGAGTTGCTTCAGCTCTTCCATTCGCATTGCCTCTTCCTCATCAACAATCAAGAAATGTGTATAAACTACAAATTCAGTTGGTCTAGGGAAAGAAAACTAAAATCTGTTTCCCACGATTATCACATCACTATTAATTAACAAGTATGGTGCAATTGTGATAATTAGGCTAACTAATACATGTATTTTTTTCAGTAGTGTTTTTTCATATTTACATCTTGTACCCCGCCCAACAATCGTGTTGACCGACTGAAAAGCTACAAAAGACAAGTATAGCCTATATTAAAAAAAACAATAGTGGTGAAAGATTTCAGCCTATTCCTGTAACAACTTAGACCAAGAACTCATCATACTGTTGCGTGTTGCCGCGGGGCGGCAGGAGGCTCCCGGGGGGAGGGGCAGTGTGACAGTCTAGTGGCCTTGGACAAACCCCGCAGGGGAAGGGAGAGAGTGCCCACACCCTCTCGGTTCCTCCCACGGCCATACATTAACAAAGCACTTGTGAGTCAGTGCGAGCCGGCCAGAGAATACGCGAAAATTCTGGATGTGGAACCAACCAGAACAGACTCAATGCGGCAATGGGTTGTGACATTCGAACTTTCCAGGCCAGGGACTGATCCCATATAAACCAGCGAGCCGCGGCGAGGAGGGAGTGTATTGGGCAGTGTATTGGGGAGTGTATTGAAGTGTATTGGACAGTGTATTGGTCAGCGTTAGTGTGTATTGAAGTGTGGCCGAGTGAGTGAGTGCGCAGCACTACAGCGATTACTACTGGACGTCTACGGTAACAGAGTGGAAGCCTGCCTGCCAGGGTGCAACTTTGAGTCAGCACTGTTAGTGCTTGGAGGTGTCGCGGTGCTTCGTGGAAGTCGTGGTCGTGGGATCGACACGAGACGAGCAACAGCGCACAAGGAGCAGCAAGAGGACTCTGGAAGTAAGTGAAGTGGCAGGACAAGGCTGTAGAGAACCTGTGTAGACTGCACGTGTGAGTGTAAGCTGGAACACTGTAACGCCTCACAGACAGAGAGAACATAAATGTGGAAACGAATAGTGACTAGTAGTGTTTTCTGAAGTTAGACTCAGTGTGTGTATGTGTGTGCACTGTGTATGTTTGTGGGCTGCAATAAAATTATATTTCTTTAAAGGAACAATTGTGTTTCTGCTTAAACCCACCGTAATCCAGTTAACGTAAGTGCCACTAGGGGGGTGGCACGTAACAACTGGTGTCAGAAGCCGGATTACGAACTCAAGCAAGCACAACACCTGAAGGTCCTAGGTTCATAACTCGTGCAGGTCATTAGTTCACTCATTTTCCTGAGAGTGCATGCCCTCCACAAGTCGGACAATTAAAATGGATGCGAAAATACAACTCCTGTTAGAAAAGTTAACTTCCAAGATAGACGATGTTCAGAAGAAGATGGAAGACGGCCAGAAGAGGATGGAAGAGCATTTCGAAAACTTTGGAAAGAAAATGACGGAACATTTTGAAAACCTGGGAAAGAAAATGGTGATATATTCGGAAAATTTGGAAAAGAAAATTGGGGAAAATTCCGAAAATTCTGAAAAGAAAATGGAGCAGGGAACTAGTCGGGACGGGCTGAAATATGACCTGAAATCAAGACCGGAGTATAACAAGCTTGGAAGTGATATGGAAAGTGGCGCGGCAGAGGACGCTGATGGCCAAGACAAGCAGTTCGTGGAGTCCGGAGTTCGGAATGCTCAACGAGTCAGGGACGAGCCACTGGGAAGCGTCACGGGCATGGAAATCGGGCCGAGACTTCGCAGCTCTGACGACAGGAACAGCGTCACGAGTGTGAGGACGCCGCACGTCGATGAGGCTTCATCATGGCAGATCTTCGGGACCGGGTTCGATACTGTGGCGAACCATGCCAGGTGCACGCTGGAGGACGGAGCCGTTCAGCTCATCACAGGACTTCGCCTGGCGGATGTGCTACACGACGTCCGGACGGGGACTGGGTACAACGGGATCGTCGCGACGCTGGAGGAGCATCGTGGGGAATACCAGCTACCTGCCATGTACCACCTATGGCTAGAAGAGAGGAACGGGCGCGCGAGTAAGTCAATTGAAGAGCTCGCGCTGGCTGGCTCGCCTCCCGAGCACGTGCACCGAGAGGCGGCGTACATCTTCGTGGATGGGCATTGCGACGCCATGGTACGCGAGTATTCGATGCTCAGTGGAAAGCGCCACCCAAGGCAGGTAAAGACCATCGTGTTGGGAATGGCGGCGGCGAAGAGGACAGCATGGGTGACGCCACCGAGGAGGAGTAACGCCGCTGGAGACGAAGAGGCGGTAGAGGTTGGCTACCCTCCACCAAAGCAGCGTAAACCACCACTGGGACGCCGTTGCAGCAGGAAAGTCACCTGTTGGCTACGGAGTGAAAGAGGCCATCTAATTAGCAGCTGTCGGCGAGGAACAGCCTCACGGTTAGAAAAGCGAGTGACGGCCAGCCTAAACAGGGGCTTGTCAGCGCCGTCAATGCCACCCCCTCAGACCTTGGACAGCCTTTACGATGAACAACTCGAGGCGAGTTGCTTTAAGGAGGGGAGCAGTGTTGCGTGTTGCCGCGGGGTGGCAGGAGGCTCCCGGGGGGAGGGGCAGTGTGACAGTCTAGTGGCCTTGGACAAACCCCGCAGGGGAAGGGAGAGAGTGCCCACACCCTCTCGGTTCCTCCCACGGCCATACATTAACAAAGCACTTGTGAGTCAGTGCGAGCCGGCCAGAGAATACGCGAAAATTCTGGATGTGGAACCAACCAGAACAGACTCAATGCGACAATGGGTTGTGACATTCGAACTTTCCAGGCCAGGGACTGATCCCATATAAACCAGCGAGCCGCGGCGAGGAGGGAGTGTATTGGGCAGTGTATTGGGGAGTGTATTGGAGTGTATTGGACAGTGTATTGGTCAGCGTTAGTGTGTATTGAAGTGTGGCCTAGTGAGTGAGTGCGCAGCACTACAGCGATTACTACTGGACGTCTACGGTAACAGAGTGGAAGCCTGCCTGCCAGGGTGCAACTTTGAGTCAGCACTGTTAGTGCTTGGAGGTGTCGCGGTGCTTCGTGGAAGTCGTGGTCGTGGGATCGACACGAGACGAGCAACAGCGCACAAGGAGCAGCAAGAGGACTCTGGAAGTAAGTGAAGTGGCAGGACAAGGCTGTAGAGAACCTGTGTAGACTGCACGTGTGAGTGTAAGCTGGAACACTGTAACGCCTCACAGACAGAGAGAACATAAATGTGGAAACGAATAGTGACTAGTAGTGTTTTCTGAAGTTAGACTCAGTGTGTGTATGTGTGTGCACTGTGTATGTTTGTGGGCTGCAATAAAATTATATTTCTTTAAAGGAACAATTGTGTTTCTGCTTAAACCCACCGTAATCCAGTTAACGTAAGTGCCACTAGGGGGGTGGCACGTAACAATACCATCAACTCTCACCGCAGTTTCATTATAAACACAACTACGGTACTTTTGATTGCCTGTAGCAGCCATCCCTGGATACCATAATCCCTCAGAATCCTCAGTTTCTTTTCCCTTGGTACTCTTTCTTACGCCTTCTCTAGATCTACAAAACACAAAAGTCTATTCCTCTCGTAGTATTCCTCAATCACTTGGTGAATACAAAAAAAAAAGATCCTGACATCCTCGTTGTAGTCTAAAGCCACACTGGTTTTCATCCATCTTACTCTCGGCCAATGATTATGCCTGAATATACTTCAACCTGACCGCGTTGCCTCCTAAAGTAAAGAACCTCAAGACCATGACATTTGTGAGATGAAGTGGGCATTTGGGTCATACACATTTTCTCCTCCAATAAATGGTCTGAATAATGAAGAATTATTTATATACCTCAAGATCAATGAGTGGCATATCCAGTGGCGTACGCAGGATTTCCTTCTGGGGGGGGGGGTTCATTAATATAATAGGGTAATTGTGTACATTACCGGTATTACAGGGACAGATGACCTTGCTGTTCCGCCCCTTAAAACGACAGTCATCATCATAATTAAAATGATACTTTGATTAATATTCATAAAAAACAACAATTAAATAACAGCTCTCTTTGCATGAAAAATATTTTAGGTACCGTATCATTTTTTCGACACAATAAAAAATGAAAAGAAATTCTAAAAAATATGGACAACAGTAACTAAATATTGAGACTGAAACGATGCAGTGGTATCATCATGACCATAGTGACGTGGTTGCTTAAAATATTGATATTATGTGAGAGAAAAATAATGTTTTGCTCTCCGTGTTCCTACTGCAATTGCTATTGGCTCTCAAAATCTGCCTATCTTGATTATTTTATCTGTATCATTAATTGGAATAAATTGCAGAAACTCCTCTTTTACTGAATTATCTATAAGGAAACGGGCACACACAATTAAAGCTACCCGAAGCGACGTGAAAAGACTTACCTATCGCACACTTCAACAGCAAAACTGATCCATGGGTAGCTCCAACA
Source organism: Meconema thalassinum (assembly GCA_946902985.2). Classification (NCBI taxonomy): domain Eukaryota; kingdom Metazoa; phylum Arthropoda; class Insecta; order Orthoptera; family Tettigoniidae; genus Meconema; species Meconema thalassinum. Next base: position 1,982,147,109 of record OX336388.2, read on the forward strand.
CTGCGAGTAGAGTGCAGGGCAATTATTAAGTGAGGAACATGACCACACCTAAGGTGTATGCGGGAGTTAAGACGCCTAACGAGCGATGCCGTAAAACAGGTGATAGATGGGACAATATATAGATTCAAGTAAAGGAATACCTCGGGGGTGGGGGTTCAACCATGAATCCCCCCCCCCGTCGGTACGCCACTGGGCATATCCACAAGGGATATACAGTAGATACCCAATTAGAGTTCCTGGCTGTATCAAGGGACAACTAACAGGCGTCCTGAGCCACAGCGACTGGCTGCGTGGCTCAGCGGTAACGTTCTCGCTTGCTGTGTGCAAGGTAGCGGGATCGAACCACGGCTCAGTCAGTTGGCATTTGATGGTGCGCAAATGCGAAGGAGACGTGTCAGTAGATTTACTGGCAAAATTCCGGCACCCCGGCGTCTCTAAAAGCCACAGTTGTTAAAAGGGACGTAAAACCAATATTATAAATATGAGCCACAGCATCCGGCAGGCTCCCACTTAGCATCACGTGACTGGGAGACCCCGCACCAGACCATACCAATACTTTTAAATTCTTGGCAAAGCCGGGAATCAAACCCGGGACCTCTGAGGTAGCAGCGAACATTGCTGGCCACTACGCCACGAGCTGGTTTATCCATAGCACAGTATGTATTAAAAGGGGATATCAAGAAACAGTATAGCTGTAAAAGTTATGCTATACGCGTCTAGACTCCATAGACGTGGAGAATGAATGAAGCTTGTAGTTTTACGTGACCGTTAATCTCGCGATCAGAGCTAGGAAACCTTCATTTTTACGTGGAATCTGAACCACAGGACGTGATATTCCACTTCGAAAATCTCATTCGCCGGGAATCGAACCTTGGTAAAAGCCAAGCAGCTTGACCACTGCACCATTACGTTCCCCAAAGAAATGAAGTAACGTCGGAATCGTATAGTCCCCGACTAGATACGTAGACGTTATGAACAGATAATGAATTAGAATTAACCATTTATGTTTAAATGCCGGGATAGATCTTTGGTTTCTTATTATACGTACTGTATTTGGGCCATAATATATTTTGAAATATATAACAATCTGAACTCAAGTCCTAACAATCTTCAGAAAGCTATACCACACAGAAGTGAGGAATTGATTTCGGGAGTGAATACACACTGCGTAATAATTGTCGTGCATCTTTCTATAGCATATAAACACACCACTCCGGCAGCGCCTGGAACATTACCAGTACTCAGTAAAATAGAGGGTGTTTAATAATGTTAACCGAGTTTCATATTGGCATACATCTACTCTGTCTTGAGTCCATAATCTCGGGAAGGATGACATGTTTGTAAGACCGGTCAAGTAACGGGGAAGAATACTCTCCCAAAATTCATCATCTCTCTGTATGAGTTCCGTTGTTATTCTTTTTGGGTTCCATACTGCAAACAGACAACATTGTCTTCTTGTAGTATGAAGCTGCCCTTGAGTCTGGTAGTAAAAATTGTGTTTGATGTCGAAGTTTCCTATTTCTCCTTTTCCCCCACTTTAATTGTATAGCCGCTTCCGGGATAAAATTTTTCGTGTATGATGGGCATTTGATTTAAAAAGAAAGTCCTCTCGGCACGCCGGAAGGCGGAGGTAGATTTCACCGGGCAAACTAGGGGATAGGCTATAATAGGCAAAATGTGCAGGTTTTCGTAGACGATCAGACCTCATTTAGCCTTCCTTCGGAGGGGAAGTAAAGCAGGTGGTCCCATGTCAAAGATTTATGGCATGTTAAAGAACCTTCCACTAATTACACCTGCGTGAGGCTAAATTAGGTTAAAAATGTAAACAACGCTCAGGTTCCTACGTTCTTCGCCAGGAGCCCACTGCGGTGGCGTCTGGTAGCGAACTTCTGAACAAGTAGTTGTTGACGGTGGCGGCAAAAGTAGGAACTACTTGAAAATTCATAGTCTGCAGTCCTTACTTGAATTATGAAACAGAAACACACACTAATACAGTCATCACAATTAACACCGGTTATCAGACAGATTCTACACACACCCAAAGTACACGGGGCTACATGGCCGCGTTGTCGCAGCCCCTAAACTGAGGAACCAACCAACCAGACCCCATTTATTTCGAGAAAGTATTTTACAATTGGAGCTTAGTTAACTTTTTTTCGTCTTTCCATGTATATTTTTAACATTTTATTGTCTTATGGGCACGGTAACCTTCTTGTCATTTGGGGTTCATTTTTATACTTGTGGTCACACTGTCCTTATGCAAGGTTTCGACACTGATGTGTAACTAACAGTCTGTTACTTCATCACGCAAAATTTTATCTCCCGCAGAGATGTTGGTTAGTTCCTCAGTTTAGGGGCTGCGACAACGCGGTCATGTAACCCCGTGTACTTTAGTTGTGTGTAGAATCTGTCTGATAAACGGTGTTAATTGTGATGGCTGTATTAGTCTGTAATTCAGGTAAGGACTGCAGACAGTCAATTTCAAGTAGTAGTTCGCAATTTTGCTACCACTACCGTTAACGACACCTAGCTGTGAACTTGGCTACTAGATGCCACCGCATCCAGCAACGTTGGAACTTACCCTCCGAAGGAAAGCATGCTGAGGGATTTTTAGCACTCTTAGAAAATCCGATGATTTCGGCCAGCTTTGAACCCGCGACCTTGGGCATAGAAGTTCAGCATGCTACCAGTTACGTCACCTGAGCAGCTTCCACAGAGTCAGATGGAACAAGTAGTTCCGTGAAGAACTATACAGCCTATTTTCATATATCCTACTTAGGCTATGTTAACTATCAACATACAAAATTTCAGTTTGATTGCTGTAATAGATTCGTAGATATTGAGAACCGACTTAATATTTCGGATGGTCGCCATGTTGGATTTTATATATGTAGGTCCTAGAGTTATGTACTGTTACATGAAGATTATTGTGTACGTGTAGCATTCACATTTCAATCGCATGATTAGGACACAAGAAGTAACAAGGAGATTTTAAAATTTCGCACAGCTGCCATCTTGTGGTTAAGGAAACAATTGAAATAAATTAGATGCCAGTGGATTAACATTCGTATAAGGATTTACTGTACCAAGTTTCACTACTCTAGGATGGTTAAATTGCGAGAAACGTCCATGTGAATATTTATACTTCGCGTCGCCGCCATGTTGGATTTGTGATCACCAGGTTATTTAAAGTCCTATTGGTGAACTTATGTTCATAGCCCCTATGAACATAAAGAAATTCAGTTTGATTGCTATAATAGATTCGTAGATATTCAGAGCCGTCTAAATATACCGGATGATCGCCACGTAGGATTGTTAAATGTATAGGCCACAGAGTCATGTACCATTAAAGGAAAATTATTGCGAAGGTTCATTATTCAAACTTTCACACCGATCGCATGATTAAGACACAAGAAATAAAAACTTAATTTTAAAATTCGCACAGCCGCCATTTTGAGGTAATGTAAAGAATTGAACTAAATTGGATACCAGTGCATTACAAAGTGTATAAACATTTCCTGTACCAGATTTCATTGCGTTTGGAACATTAAATCGCGAGAAAGGTCTATTATAATTTTTAATTCGCTTGGCCGCCATGTTCGTTTTGTAGTTAACCGGTTTTTGAAAGTCTTATAGATGAACTTCCAGTAGTGCCCTTTATCTCCGTACAAAATTTCAGGGTGATACCGCTAATAGTTTCAGAGATATAGAATGCCGGTGAAATATTTCACACATCCGCCATCTTGTGGTTATGTAAACAATTGAACGAAGTTTGATGTCGGTGCATTACAGTGTGTATAAACATATACTATACCAAGTTTCATTGCGTTTGGTTGGTTAAATCGCGAGAAACGTCTATTTAAAAGTCGCAAATTCGCGTGGCCGCCATGTTGGTTTTGTAGTTACCAGTTTTTCAAAAGTCACATAGGTGAACTTCTAGTAGTTTCCTTTATCACCGTAAAAAATCTAGGGTGATATCGGGAATAGTTTCGGAGATATTGAATCCTGGTGAAATATTTCGCACAGCCGCCACGTTGGATTGGTGAGACGTAACAAAATTTGAAGGGGACGGTCGGGGTCGCCCGGAGTAGTGCTATGAACTTACCGAGTTTCATTGAAATCGCTCCAGCCGTATATAAGTTATTAGGACACACACACACACACACACACACACACACACACACACACACGCACACACAGACACACGGACAACAGGTGATCTCATAAGCCTATTTTTTCAAAATTGAAAATAGGCTAAAAATGAATGTGATCTCGTGCAATGGCGTTGTCATGGCAACCTCTGATAGCTCATCCCTTATCAATCTAGAAGCGTTTTCTTATAATTCCGAAATCATTTTTCTCATCCCTTGGCGTAATGGTGGGTCATATCAAAAATTTCTTTCAAACAAAAGTTTTAGGTAATTATTAGGGGAATATTGTCCATTTTGTACGGTTTTGATAGTGTTTTGATGTTTCGCTACAACTGTACAGGACATTGTCAAGGTCGATTACACAATTGAGTCGTTTTATGACTGCCTCGCATTAAAACTCAGCAATTTTTCTAGGGTTGTGTCGTGTCTTGTGTGGGGTTTCACCTAGGATACCAAGCTGGCTCATCAGCCAGGACCCCAGCTGATGAGCAACTTTGTATCCTAGGCGAAACCCCACACAAGACACGGTACAAACCTAGAAAAATTGCCGAGTTCTTATTCACTGGTCACGAAAGCCGATATACCTTCTTTCTCGCATTAACTTTTTATATTAACCAATAACAATCAATTTGTGTACTCAACCATGAAAATTCCCTCCACTGTTGTAGACGAAACGTCGGTTAACCCTTCTGATGCCAAACCTTTGATGAATGGTATGTTAAAAATGACAAATTTAGTGAAATTACAAGGCTTTCCCGGAGCAAGGTAAATGTAATTTAAACATATAAGTTACTAAATGTTATTTATTTTAATTACAACTAATTTAAAAAAATATATTTTTCTTTTCAAATTTAAATGGGAATGTTTTCTAAGTCGTCATTAGTTGAAACTGTACTCTAATACTCATCGCTAAGCGTCAAAAACATTATCTATTTCCCCTTCCTTGAAAGAGTAAACTTATTAATTTCCAGGTATCTTAATTAGCTCCGAGCGAAAACGTAAACAAATACTACTGGTACTTCAAAGAATAACACGCGCGTGAAGTCAGCTGATTCAAAGAATACGGTACTTCTTTTGAATCCAGTTATTCACGGAGCTTAATCACATCAATATATCCAGAGAGAAAATGGTTCCCGCGTTCTTTAGGCTACAATAGTAACAGCACTGCAGGGCTGGACATAATAATATATTTTAGAATAAAAAACGTTCCCATAGATTTAGCAAAACTTCCGTCGGCCGATATATCGGCTCCCTGGCACTAAAAGGGTTAATCAATTAAAAACACACATCAAGTTACACAAATAACGTTAACGGTTGTGAAGGTCTCATATATTATATATATATTTTTAAGTGTTTATAGATTGGACTTACGTCTCTTGTCTGGAGCAAGTGTTGGGGCCCATCAGAGCTACAACCCACCAGGTGGCCTGGGTGATTAGCAGCAGGACATTGAGCCAGATCATGGTCCTACAGGACGTATTTCTCGAGCGGCAACCTCATTGGAACTGTTAGAGAAGAGCCATGGCACCATACAACCTGCCAACTGTGAAACAATAATATATATTAGTGTGTGGAACAATAATACTGTATATTAGCAGGGCCTTGAGCCACTTGATGGTTTCTGGATCCGAAAACTCATTGAGTCTACCAGCTGTTGAACAATACCTAGTGCAGCGTCTACCCCCTGATGGGATTATAATTGGCAGAGGATACTTTTTGAAGGTCACTCTATACGATGGTGGTAAATAATATCGACTCAAATTAACAGGATGCGAAACAGGGAGTCTACTGCGTGGAGGTGAAAGGGTGGTGATTGCCTGGGCGCTTCAACAAGGCAGCATGCGAACGGCTGCCTTCCACCTCCACGCGTTGATTCCGTGTTCCACGTCTTTTCAATCGCTTTAAATTGAAGCTTAATGTTAATTTTAGGCGATATTTTTGACCATCAAGAGTATTCTCTGCCAATTCCAATCCCATCGGGGTTTTGACTCTACCAGAGTTTCCTTGTAAGTAGGTTACCGAGCTCACATATCTTTTGACCACCTCGTGGAGTAGCAACTTGATTCCCGGCTCTGCGAAGAAATTTAATTCTGGTCTGTGGGTTGGAATGGGGTACACTCAGCCTCGTGAGGCAAAACTGAGAAGAGGTGGAGGTAGTCTCCCCTGGTTTCCCACTTCTACTCCAGGCAAATGCCGGTATGGTTCCAAACTTGAGGCTATGGCTGTCTCCTTCCCAATCCTCACCTGAATTAAAAATGCACATAATAATAGATCCACTCACAATAACACAGATTATCACACAAAATACCACACCCACCCAAGTACACGGGGCTGAATGGCCACAATGTCCAAACCCCTTATATGAAACAACTCACATATCGCTTCATCACAACAGCATTGGGAATATAAACATGTCAGTTTGAGTTGTACAGTACGTTTAACTCAAGATTACGGGTTCGATTTCAGGTCAGTCTGATGACATTTGAGGGTGTACGAGGATTCACACGGTCGACCATCTTGGAACCTGCATTCGTGAAGAATGGGCTATAAAACCTCACCTCAGTCATCATCGAGGTGGTCTTCCGTGGTTTCCCACTAGTACTCGAGGCCGGTATGGTTCGTAACTTAAGGGTATGTGGGAGTGTAAGAAAGATAAGAAAATAGCAAAATATCGGCGAGCCTCTTGGCAGTGACATCACAGTGAGTGTAGGGTAACACATGCCGCCATGTGTGCGTTTGAGACAGACATTTTTAGTCACTCCTCTCTCTTAATGTTAATACCAGCCATCCTGTCCAAGTTCTCAGCAGCCGTCTGCCACGTCTGGTACTTCATATCATAACAGTGTAAGAATATTTCATCAAAGGTGCTGATAGTTGAATATATCAGCCTCATTTTAAGGAATTCTCCTGTGAAAGTCAATAGCAAATATATTTCGTGGATCTCCTTAATCTATTGAACAAAACAACAAGAAAATCAAAAAACAAAGTCAGAAAACACAAAAATAAATATCGGTTCGCTAATAGTTTGGTTGGTTGGTTCCTCAGTTTATGGGCTGCGACAACGCGGTCATGTAGCCCCGTGTACTTTGGGTGTGTGCAGAATCTGTCTGATAACCGGTGTTAATTGTGATGACTGTATTAGTGTGTGTATCTGTTTTAATTCAAGTAAGGACTGCAGACATTCCATTTTTCCAAGTAGTTCCTACTTTTGCCGCCAAACGCCACCGTTAACCATCAACTAGTTCAGAACTTAGTTACCAGATGCCACCGCAGTCGGCTCTTGACAACGAACCTAGGAACCTAAGAACGCTAGTCAAATGTTTAACCTATAAATAATTTAGCTTTACACAGGTGTAATTAGTGGATGGTTCGTTAACATACCATAAATCTATGACATGGGACCGCCGGCTTTACTTCCCCTCCGAAAGAAGGCATACTGAGGGATTTTTAACATTCTTCGGCCGTGTTTGAACCCGCGATCTTGGGTATAGAAATAGCAGTAGCGTAGCGTGAGGAAAATAATTGGGTAGACACAAATAAAAAGAAAAACTGCAGTAACACATTTTAATGAAAAAGTTTAAAGTTTTGACTTAAATCTTACATCTATATACACACATCAAAAAAAGTTTTGCATCACCTCGGTTCCCAGATCTCCGGCATATAGACGTTGACTGTGTATATTGTATCAAAGATACAGTCCCTTTGACTGTTCATAGATGTCACTAAAACTGCTCAAAGATGTAAACAACCATGCATGAGCAGGGCCTATTAGACGGAGGGGGTACGACAGCCGATCAGTTCCAGTCATTCCACCAGGACGAAGGTACGCTGCTCATGTTGTCTGTAGTTCTACCATGCCTAGAAGGTCAATACCGCAGTTCGATCGCGTCCGCATTGTTACTTTGTGTCAAGAAGGGCTCTCAACAAGGGAAGTTTCCAGGCGTCTCAGAGTGAACCAAAGCGATGTTGTTCGGACATGGAGGAGGTACAGAGATACAGGAACTGTCGATGACAGGCCTCGCTCAGGCCGCCCAAGGGCTACTACTGTAGTGGATGACCGCTACTTACGGATTGCCGCTCGGAGGAACCCTGACAGCAATGCCACCATGTTGAATAATGCGTTTCGTTCAGCCACAGGACGTCGTGTTTCAACTCAAACTGTGCGCAATAGGCTGCATGATGCGCAACTTCACTCCCGACGTCCATGGCGAGGTCCAGCTTTGCAACCCCGACACCATGCAGCGCGGTACAGATGGGCCCAACAACATGCTGAATGGACCCCACAGAATTGGCATCACGTTCTCTTCACCGATGAGTGTCGCATATGCCTTCAACCAGACAATGGTCGGAGACGTGTTTGGAGGCACCCTGGTCTGGCTGAACGTCTTAGACACACTGTCCAGCGAGTGCAGCAAGGTGGTGGTTCCCTGATGTTTTGGGGTGGCATTATGTGGGGCCGACGTACGCCACTGGTGGTCATGGAAGGCTCCGAAACGGCTTTACGATACCTGAATGACATCCTCCGACCCATAGTGCACCCATATCGGCAGAATATTGGAGAGGCATTTGTCTTCATGGACGACAATTCTCGACCTCATCGTGCACATCTTGTGAATGCGTTCCTTCAAGATAACGACATCGCTCGACTACAGTGGCCAGCATGTTCGCCAGACATGAACCCTATCGAACATGCCTGGGATATGTTGAAAAGGGCTGTTTATGGACGTCTTGACCCACCAACCACTCTGAGAGATTTACGCCGAATTGTCGTTGAGGAGTGGGACAATTTGGACCAACAGTGTCTTGATGAACTTGTGGATAGTATGCCACGACGAATACAGGCATGCATCAATGCAAGAGGACGTGCTACTGGGTATTAGAGGTAGTGGTGTGTACTGCAATCTGGACCACAAATGCTGAAAGTCTAGCTGTATGATGGTACAACATGCAATGTGTGGGTCTCATGAGCAATAAAACGAGCTGAAATGTTGTTTGTGTTGATCTCTATTCCCTTTGTATTTAAAGGTTCCGGAACTCTTGGAACCGAGGTGATGCAACACTTTTTTTGATGTGTGTATATAAAAATCAATGTTACGAGATAGTTTGTCTGTCTGTGGGTGTGTATGTCTCCTATGCGTTCACATACCCCCCATCCGATTGCGCTGAAACTTGGGTGAGATGTTGCGTACACTCCAAGGAAGATTTCAGGCATAGTAAATCCATTTTACAATAGGCAGCGCACGAGTAGATTCAACAAATGAGCGACGACGCGCGAAGCGTTTCAACGAAATCCGTTATTCATCCGATTGCGATAAAACTTAGGTGAGATGTTAAGTACACTCCAGGGAAGGTTCCTGGCTTAGTAGATCCATTTTACAATAGGTAGCGCACGAGTAGATTCAACAAATGAGCGACGACGCGCGAAGCGTTTCAAAGTACTCCCGTATGCGTTCATATACCGTTCGTCCAATAGCGATGAAACTTGGGTGAGATGTTGTGTACATTCCGGGGAAGGTTTGTGGCTTAGTAAATCCATTTTACAATAGGTAGCGCAAGAATAGATTCAACAAATGAGCGACGACGAGCGAAGCGTTTCAACAACGTCCCGTATGCGGTCATATACTGTTCGTCCAATAGCGATGAAACTTGGGTGAAATATTGGGTACACTCTAAGGAAGGATTCTGGCTTAGTAAATCCACTTTACGATACGTAGCGCACGAGTAGATTCAACAAATGAGCGACGACGCGCGAAGCGTTTCCTCCAAGTCACGTATACGTTCATACACCATTCGTCGTATAGCGATGACACTTGGGTGAGATATTGAGTACACTCTAAAGAAGGATTCTGGCTTAGTAAATCCACTTTACAATAGGTAGTGCATGAGTAGATTCAATAAATGGGCGACGACGTGCGAAGCGTTTCAACAAAGTCCCGTATGCGTTCATATGCCATTCGTCCGATAGCGATGAAAATTGGGTGAGATGTTGATTACACTCCAACGATGATTTCTGGCTTAGTAAATCCATTTTGCAATAGGCAGCGCACGAGTAGATTCAACAAGTGGTCGACGACACGTGAATCGTTTCAACAAAGTCCCGTGCGCGTTTCATATACCATTCTTCCGATAGCGATGGAACTTGGGTGAGTTGTTGTGCACACTGCAGAGAAGGTTTTTGACTGAGTAAATCCATTGTACAATAGGCAGCGCACGAATAGTTTCAACTAATGAGTGACGGCGCGCGAATCGTTTCAACAAAGTTCCATCTGCGTTCATATACCATTCATCCGATTGTGATGAAACTAGGATGAATTGTTGTGCATAATGCAGGGAAGGTTTCTCACTTAGTAAATCCATTGTACAATAAGTAGCGCATGAGTTGATTCAACAAATGAGTGACGACGCGCGAATCGTTTCAACAAAGTTCCATCTGCGTTCATATACCATTCATCCGATTACGATGAAACATTGGTGAGTTGTTTTGTACGCTCCCACGCATGTTTTTAAATTAGTAAATCCATTTACGATAGTTAGAGGCAGTTATCGGAAATTGAAGAAAATATTGTGTATACAAAAGCACTTCAAGAATCAAAATTACAATGCCAACACTCTTTTTGATTGGCATTGCAACGCATGCCGGGTACAGCTTGTACTACATAAAATTCTCTTGGCCCCATGTAAAAGAACTAAGTTTAATTGATGAGCGTGACAATGTACAAATAATGCCATGGGGCAATGCTGTCTGATTATTGCTTGAAGACCATTGTTTGCTACCCGACATGGCAGTAGCTCCAGCATAAGTCTAGTTAGTTATTGAGGTTTTAAGGGGCGGACTATTTTCTTATCTATTTTATGGTTGGTTGGTTCCTTAGTTTAGGGGCTGCGACAACGCGGTCATGTAGCCCCGTGTACTTTGGGTGTGTGTAGAATCTGTCTGATAACCGGTGTTAATTGTGATGACTCTATTAGTGTGTGTATCTGTTTTTTTATTCAAGAAAAGACTGCAACTTTGAATTTTTCAAATAGTTCCTACTATGGACGCCAAACGCCACCGTCAACGACTACTAGGCATAGTTCAGAATTTAGCTACTAGACGCCACCGCATTTGCTCTTGGCAACGTACGTAGCAACCTAATAGCGTTGTTCTATAAAATTTAGTTTCACACAGGTGTAATTTGTGGAAAGTTCTTTAACAAGCCACAAATCTATGACATGGGACCGCCGGCTTTACTTCCCCTCGGAAGGAAAGCATACTGAAGGATTTTTAACGCTCTTAAAATCCGACGGCTTCGGCCGGGTTTGAACCCGCTATCTTGGGCATAGAAGCTCAGCATGCTACCAACTACGCCACCGAAGCCGCCTATCTATTTTATATTCTTCCAGATCGAAAATTACGTGTGTATTTCCGAACCCTGAGCACTTTTATCTAATGATACATCGAAGAAACCTACAAATATTTCCTCAACTCTCGAGTTACAGACATATCGCACAATTACACTTAATTGAGCTTTGAAGGACACGTCAGTAGTCTCATCTGCCTGAATGGCCACAAATTCACATGACGAAAGCTCTTCTGCAATCCTTTCCCTTACTGCATTAGTGACAGATTGCAATAAATTATTTTGGATGTCTGGAGACGTACGGTACCTTCAAAAACAGAGCTGCCTTCAAGCTGCCTTCTTTCATAAATGATTCTTCTATTGCCAGCAAATCGAAGGTTTCTAAATAATTGCCCTTATTAAGAGATTCTTTGTCTTCTCTGTGGCTTCTAAAGACAAGTTCTTGCCGCCAAAGATGGCACACCATCTATTAGGCGACCCATTATTCGCCTATTTCGAGTTACATTTTCACTATATTTTACAGCTGCTAATCGCGTTGTTTCCACTAAACAATGCTCAATTCTATTTCTTGCTAGCATGTGAAACATCTCTGCATTATTAATGTAATATGTTTCCTGGCCCCTGAATGTTTTAGAGTTTTGCCTCAATTTCTTTTTAATTGTTGTGATACCGTACGGATCCATGGTTCTTCGCCCCCAAACATCAAACAGTAATAACATTGAAGTGACTTTGTGTGCTTTCTTTTGTCGTGTGGCCTCCTGAGAGACCGAGTGCAGGTCTTTCTAGTCGACGCCCGTGGGCGACCTGCGTGCCGGGATGAGAGATGGAATGGATGAAGATGGATGAATCTGGGCAAGGATGTGGAAGGAAGCGGCCGTGGCCTATCAGATGTAAAATGGGGAAACCACGGAAAACCATTTCAAGGACGGCCGACGGTGGTGATCGAACCCATGCATCTACCGAGTCATCAGAGAGATTGGCCTCATGACCTAACGCTGCGCTTTAGCGAGCGTAGCCACCGCTATCGGTGCTTTGTGTGCTGATAACCACATAACCATCTATATTTCGAATGGTAACTACTTTGACATTTTCTTGTAGGCTAACTTTGCCATCTTTTTGGGACAAATCCAACTGAGTGCCATTTATTTTAGATTTTAGTTTCAACTTTTGTTCAAATGTTAATGATGATAATGAATTAGACAACTATGAAGAAATCTTACAGAGTCAAGGTTACACTGTTCATGTCAACTAATAGCTCATCACTTTCCATGGTTAATATAACTAGAAACAAAGGCACAGTAAGTACAGGATCACGAAACGTTCACCACATCGCGAAAGAAAAGCAGGACGCAAGTGTTGAAACTTTTAAATCATGAAAATTACTATTAAGGCTTAAGAACTTGGAAGAAAAACAACATTACAATAAATAATAATATAACCAGTCATTTGTTTCGTAAATATGGATAGACAGTGTCTACCTTGTCTACCCTGACGCTACGCTACTGAGAAATAGTATTGTGGTGTAGGAAAAGTAATTGTTTTGCGTAACACAAAAGCTGTGTGTTGTATTATTATTTGGCATTTGGCGTGCTAGCATCAGCTTTGTAAGATTGACAGGTCATTAAAGTTAGCTGATGTTCATGCCTTTGCTTCAGAAAGATAAAAGCGATAATATCTCCTTAATTGCTTTCTTCTAAACTGAGGAATTTGCGTACCGCTTGTACAAACAATAGGAAAGCAAATACCGGACAGGCTATTATTGTCTTATTACTGAAGAAGTCGTTGGTGGGACTAGAAGATGACTTCGCAGACCCTCTACAATAGTGGAAAATACATTCAGTCCAACTTCCACATCTCTTACGCATAGCGATAAAATTGCTTTGCATTCGAGCTAGTTCAGTTCCGTGTGTGAGAGTTTCCTGGAGCAAAGAAGTGTGAACTTCAACTTCAAACTCTTGTGATAATCAATGGGAATCATGGAATGCTGCATCAAACCAGTTGAAAGACTCAAATAACAACATTTTAAATAATATTAGTAACTTAAATGCTTTTGAATTTATTTATTTATTTTTACTTTCACGCCACCAATACAAAACAAAGTATATCTTCCTTACAAAAAGGGGAATTGTAAACATTTTAAAATATATGCAGTATTCAAAGGTTTCATTTTCTCGACCTCTTACTAAAATTCGATTAATCGAACTATTAGCCGCTTAACCGATCAAAATTTTAATCGATTGAAAGCTCTAGTTCAAATCTATAAATTACTGATTACAAAGAACATATTTGCTATGACTAAACCTCAAAAATAATTATTAAAAGAAATAGCCATCCTTACAAAGAATAAATGAACAAAGGATTGGCGTAGTATTATTAAGAATATTATCTATTAATCAACACGGTAAATATCGTACATTCTCCTAGCATGGTATTTAGTATTAGTAGTGGTTTTTTGAGAGTTCTGTGACCACCTCCACCTCACCCTCCACACAAGATGGCGGCGGCCCGATATCTCTCGAACTTATGGTTGGATTTTGACAAATGAGGTGTCGTTGAACTCGGGCTGACACCCCCTTTCCATTGAACAACATATTTCCACCCCCAAAATAAAACCTACCCCTACTAGGGGGTGAAATGGTATTTTTTTTAGAAAATCTCGCTTTCCAAGTGCGACATGTGGGATTTTGAATGTTAATATGAAATTCAACGTTGTTTTAAACAAGAGACATGTGTACGGTGGAAAGCCAATATGAATTAACCTGCTTATTTTTTGTTTTTACGCATGCCGACTCATAGTTTTTGTAAGAGGGCGGGATTTTTAAAGATGGCGGCTGTAGTGTAACCTAACCTAACCCAACCCACGAGGGGTGATCAAAAAGTATTCCAAGCAGCGCTTGTCGATAGGCAAACCAATAATCAAAGAGGACATGTCAAGCCTTGAGGTGAGAGCCCCTGTCATTGTTGATTTGTCCCTTTGGACTGATCCCTGTGGACGGGTCCCTGTTGACGGGTCATTGTTGAAGGGTCCCTATGGACGAGTCCTTTTGACGAGTCCCTGTTGACGGGTCATTGTTGACGTGTCATTGTTGACGAGTCATTGTTGACGGGTCATTGTTGATGAGTCCCTATGGACAAGTCCTTTCGACGGGTCCCTGTTGACAGGTCATTGTTGACGGGTCATTGTTGACGAGTCATTGTTGACGGGTTATTGTTGACGGGTCACTATGGACGAGTCATTTTTGACGGGTCCCTGTTGACAGGTCATTGTTGACAGGTCATTGTTGACGGGTCCTTGTTGACAGGTCCTTTTTGACTAATCCCTTTAGACCGGTCCCTTTGGACTGGTCCCTATGGACTGGCCCATGGTTCCTAATGCTATGATGAAATTAAACGTTGTTCCACATGAAACGCATGTGAAGAGCCGATTGCTACTATGAATTAACATGTTTGTTTTTTGTTTTTACGCATGCGCACTTGTTTTTTTTGTAAGCGGGCGGGCTTTTTGAATAATGATTTATAGATGAGTTATTTTTTAAAAAATTACCAAAAGATCCAAAACTAATATCTCATGAACCAATAAGGCTAGGGACTTGTATGAGAGGTCGTTGGACTTGAGGTGACATTCTGTTTTTGAATGTATTATTTATTTTTGTAAAAAGAGCCTAACTGTACTTTTGTTAATATCTCGCTAACTAATAATCAGATAGGGTCAAGTGAGATGTCATGGGACTCAGGATGGTCAACCCTTTTCCATGACCAACGAATTTACCCGAAAGATCTAAAACAGCAAGGTCATTGACCTATGATTTTATAAACTAATAATCGGAGAGGGTCAAGTGTGCTGTCATAGGACTTAGACTGGTTAACCCTTTCCCATGACCAATGAATTTACCCCAAAAATCAAAAACAGCAAGGTCATTGACCTATGATTTTATAAACTAATAATCGAATATCAACATGCGAGATGTCATAGGACTTAGAATGGTCAACCCTTTCCCATGGCCAATGAATTTACCCAAAATACCCAATACATCAAGGTCATTGACTTGAGATTTTATAAACTAATAATCGGATACGAACATGTGAGATGTTTACCATGCGTGATGAAACATAGCTAGGTAGAGAAAGAATTAGTGTAGGCTACATGTATGGTGACTGACAAGTCTTTTACCATTGAAACTTGTTTTCAGATCAAACTGCAGTATAGAGAGAGTATAGGTTGCAGGTATGGGTTAATAAATAACAAACGGTGTACACAAACTCTGATTTATCGATTCAAGAATTAAGAGTAGACTATCTTTAATTGATTGGTTAAAGCGGATAGCTAAAAACACAAAAATGCTCAGTGGGTACCGGGAAAAGATGGTCGCTACACACAACAAGCTTTAAATACTTGAGGCTAATAATCTATACACACACTCGCTCGTTCTAAACTAAACTGTGTTGCTGTCAGTGCTCAGACAGTAGGCTAATGACAAAATGCATTGCTAACAGAAATATAATCATTTCCGGTTGTCTATGTTACCAGCTATCCATTTTTGTGTTGGAGAGGTAAGCACTTTTAGCTCTTTTACTGGTGGTCTTAACTCGATTTCCAGGTCTGAGGCCTAGAACAAGTCAAACTAAGAAACAAGGGTATGGTGGTGGGGTGGTTAAGCTGTTAGCCTTTTCGCCAGGGTTCGATTTCAGGTTAATATGCATGTCATAAACATATTAAACAAAACAAAACAAAACAGAGATAGCGTTTAAAACTGATTACATTTGTGTCTTTTAAAATTATTACTTGGATTACAAATACAAAGGTGAACTGGGTTTGATACATAGTTAATGCTGTCTATCACACACTAGACTGTAAGAAAGCCAAAAGAGCAAAAGGCGTAGGTAGAGCAGTGGTAAAATTGCTATATGTAGAGAACTACCTAGCGGCTTTATGAACTGGCAAAGGTATATCGCATAAACAGTGCAGTATACAATCCAGCAATCAAATTTGTATCTTGTGGAACAGAGAAAATGCACTTATTTCTTGATGGATAGTAAATGAGTGCAGATGAATGACCTTTGCATTAACCTACCATAGGGTTATAACCACGAGGTGGAGGTGTGATTTCTATATTTTATTGTTGAGAGACAGGGCTTTTTTTTGTAACCAGTAGATTTAGTAGATTTAGTATTTTGTAAATATTCATTTTTGTAATTGTAAATAGTGGAAACATTTTTTTGGAATGGTAAATGTTAAATGTATAACTAAAAGTTCTCTGGGATAAGTGTGCATGTCAAGGATAAATAGCGTGGTTGTATTTGTTTTTCAACGACAGGTATGGTTGTGTGAATGTATGACTGTAGATAGAATGATAGAGAGAGAGCGAGAGAGAGCTTGTGTGTGTGTGTGGGTAGCATTGATTGTTGTTCAACCAAAGCAAACACGGCATGGTAGGATGGTGGGGTAATTAATGTATATAGCAAATGGTAAATAGTATACTGTAGTTTTTTAACACTTGTGTTTTTTTAATGCAGCGGTAGATAGGTGTTATTTTGTAAAACAGTCTTACCTACTGTAGTAGTAGTAGTAGTAGGCCTATACGTTTTTGGAAACAAACAGAAAGAGAATGCACTATTGCCATGGCCAAGCACTTCCATTAAGACGATTTCAAGAAAATTTAAATCAGTAAATGTGTGTTTTACAAAACTAAACTTTCAACATGGACTAAACCATAAACGTATCGTCTGTGATATGGAAAAAATAGGAAATCCATGTTTCCATATCAACACAATTTAAAAACTTAAAAACTGACATTTAAAAAAATGTAAATGGGAAATTGACAAATGTATAAACAACAAAATGGAAAATTCTTGTTTCCATATCATGAAATCCAAAAACTTTAAACTGACATTTTCAAATCGTGTACATGGAAAATGGACAAATGGCAATGTGTGAAATCACGGTGTATGTAAGTGATTGAGGTTCATTTTGTAGGTTGAGGTTTGATATACCCTTTAAAAAAGGAAAAGTACGAACATTCATATAAACTTGGAATTTATAAGGGGAAGAGTGATACATCGTTAAAAAGGCGGGAAATTTTGAAAATTTTATTTTAAAATGTTATTATTAGAATTTTTACATTATTGAAGTTGCTTCTGGTTGCCAGGAAGCATACCAATACAGGGAAATGTGCAGCATTTGTCAACAATATGTGTAGCATATTTAACGATCGAATGAATATTGGCCCTTTTTTTGCTCTGTTAAGCTGGCTCTCCCCCCTTAATAAAAAATATGGAGAATAGTAACTAAATAAAACTGAAATGATGCAGTGGTACCTCAAGACCATACATGACTGCTAGTATATTGAGAAAAATAATGTTTTGCTCTCCATGTTCTTACTGGCATTACTATTGGCTCTCACAGTCTGCATATCTTGATGACATTATCTGCACACAATCCTTACAATTAACTAAATAAGTGTACAGGGCGCACGAAGTGGGCTCCTTCCGAGTAAAAAAGCATCACTGGCGGTAGTGTAAAACATGTAGCAGGTGGGCGTTAACCCATTATAGTGCAGAATAGTAGGCTATCCCTCCCTATATTATTCTGCTAAGGTCCCATTCCAGTTTTGTACCGAAAATAAGGTCCCATTAACACCAACCTACACATATGGGGTACCTACAGGTTCATCATAACCCAATGCGTAAGCGAAACGCACTCACTTACTCTTTAAATGCCTCACAATTAAATAAATACCTTAAAACATTGTATATTTACAATGAAATAATGAAAGAATGCAACACGGTAACCATGGTAACAGAATCTCACAGGTCCATCTATTTCTGTAAGACGCAATGCAAATCCAATTATTACATTACTGTGAAAGTTTCCAGACGGTTATAAGGTTATCACTGAACCAAATTAAGCTGTAAAATTCATCAATACATACAGTATAATGCGCTTAAGGGGGTCATGGTGTACTCTAGATTTTTTTCACGCAATTTTCACGTGTGTGTGTAATACGAAAAGTCTTTTTCACCCGACTATAAAGAGTCTCCGAAAACCACATTTAAAGGATCTTAAATTAACAGTGTCCGTGATATTCCCAGAAAACTAACTTCGCTCTGATATACCTATGAAGGAATGACAAACCCCTGACCACTGCACCAGTAGCTGAATTGATAAAGTCTGATTATTCATACCAAGGATAAATCAGTCATAGCATTCATGATTGAGATTTTGCTAAGTGTACTCTTTACAACTAGAATATTCGCGGGCGAAGCCGCGACGGGTAATGCTAGTTAAATATATTTTATTTGTATTCATTTACATTTAATTTTTATAATTTTAGCATAATCATAATTGTTATTAATTTTTAATTTTTGTTTTCGTTCACATTTTAATGTTTATAATTTTATTAATTTTATAATCTTAATATTAAAATGGTAAAATTATTAGAAATTCATTTGTATAAATGTATTTATTTTCAATTTTTATAAGCATATTAAACATTATTAAACATTAAAAAAAGTGCGGCTTTGGTGGCGTAGTTGGTAGCATGCTGAACTGCTGTGCCCAAGATAGCGGGTTCAAACCCAGCCGAAGTTATCGGATTATTTAAGAGCGTTAAAAATCTTTCAGTATGCCTTCCTTCGGAGGGGAAGTAAAGCCGGCGGTTTCATGTCATAGATTTATGGGATGTAAAAGATCCTTCCACAGACTAAACTTGTGTGAAGCTAAATTGTTAGATTGGATTTCATCGGAATGCTCTATCAAAGTTCCAACGTTCACCACTAGGTATCATTGATATCTGGTAGCCAAAGTTGGAACTACTTGACATTGAACGGAACTTGTAGTTCACCCTTCAGGGTGTCCGCTGGAAGCAGCTACAGACTCAGGCAAGCCGAACATGTCCTCGGACACTCCCGGCACTAAAAGCCATACTGTAAATAATAAATAAATAAATAAATAAATAAATAAGTAAAATAAAAATAGTAAACAATTAAAATTTAAAAAACCCAGTACCGTATTATGATTTTTAAATACATGACACTTCTATACTATCATTTGGATTTCAACCAAATTTCGATTTTTGCAAAAAAATGAAAGTAGACTTATGAGATCAACACAGGGCGAAAAAAAGTGTGTCTGTCTGTGAGTGTGTGTGTGTATGTGTGTGTGTTTGTGTGAGTGTGTGTACTCTGAATGTCTGTCCCCCCTTATCAATTCGAACACGGTGAACGCGAATGGAACGAAATTTGGTACAAAGGTAGCACTAGCAAAGGGCACCTCAGTGTCATGTTTTATATCGCCGCCATATTGGCGGAAACGTAATGGCGGCCACACAAATGTTCAAAGCTTAAATCAAATTACGACTAACATAATCATCCGATCTCTACCAAATTTTGCAACAACATACCTTTATGGGGGGAGCATCCTTTGACCAAACTAATAGGTCATCAGCCTAATAGTTTGCGGATGGCGGCCATCTTTGTGTGAAAATCGATTACCCCTATTAATTCGAACACTGTGAAACCGAATGTAACGAAATTTGGTACAGAGGTAGTAACAGCAAAGGGCACCTCAGTGTCATGTATTATATCGCCGCTATCTTGACGGAAACGTAATGGCGGCTTAAATCAAATTACGACTAACGTAATCATCCGATCTCTACCAAATTTTGCAACAACATACCTTTATGGAGGAATCATCCTTTGATCAAATTAATAGGTCATTAGCCTAATAGTTTGCAGATGGCGGACACATCTTTGTGTCAAAATCTATTCCCCCTATTAATTCAAACACAGTGAAACCGAATGGAACGAAATTTGGTACAGAGGTAGCACTGGCAAAGGGCACCTCAGTGTCATGTTTTATATCGCCGCCATCTTGACAGAAACGTAATGGCGGCCACACAAATGTTCAAAGCTTAAATCAAATTACGACTAACATAATCATTCGATCTCTACCAAATTTTGCAACAACATACCTTTATAGAGGGAGCATCTTTTGACCAATCTAATAGGTCATTAGCCTAATAGTTTGCGTATGGCGGCCATCTTTGTGTCAAAATCGATTCCCCCTATTAATTCGAATACGGTGAGACCGAAAGGATCGAAATTTGTACAGAGGTAGCACTAGCAAAGGGCACCTCAGTGTCATGTTTTATATCGCCGCCATTTTGACGGAAACGTAAAGGTGGCCACACAAATGTTCAAAGTTTAAATCAAATTACGATTAACCTAATCATCCGATCTCTATCAAATTTTGCAACAACATACCTTTATGGAGGGAGCATCCTTTGACTAAACTAATAGGTCATTAGCCTAATATTTTGCGGATGGCGGCCATCTTTGTGTAAAAATCGATTCCCCCATCAATTCGATCTCGGTGAAACCGAATGGAACGAAATTTGGTACAGAGGTAGCACTAGCAAAGGTCACCTCAGTCATGTTTTATATCACCGCCATCTTGACGGAAACGTAATCGCGGCCACCCAAATATTAAAAGCTAAAATGTAATTACGACCAACCTAATAATCTAGTCTCTACCAAATTTTGCAACGACATATCTTTATGTGGGAAGCATATTCTGACCTAACTGCAAGATCATCCGCCCAATAGTTTGCAGATGGTGGCCAAGTATGTGTGCAAATCGATTCCCCTATCAATTCAAACACGGTGAAACCGAATTGAACGAAATTTGGTACAGAGGTAGCACTAGCAAAGGGCACCTCAGTGTCATGTTTTATATCGCCGCCATCTTCACGGAAACGGAATGACGGCCACCCAAATGTTAAAAGCTTAAATCAAATTACGACCATCCTAATAATTTGATCTCTACCAGATTTTGCAACAACATGCCTTTTTGTGGAAAGCATCTTATGACTGACTAGAAGGTCATCAGCCCAATAGTTTGCAAATAGCGGCCATTTATGTGTACAAATCCATTCCCCATATCAATTCACACACGGTGAAACCGAATTGAATGAAATTTTTTACAGAGGTAGCACTAGTAAAGGGTACCTCATATTCATGTTTAATATCCCTATAGCACGTTGTATTTCAACAAGCTACTACAACCAACATTCAATTATACTCCTTCAAAAGGACAAAGAGTTATAACAATACCCATGCATTTAGGAGAAAGTAGGCTATATGTTCTTTACTGAACATCTTGTTTTTATTATTATAGTTTCTTTTTTATTTTAAATGGTTTTTATTTCATAAAAATAGCAAGCACCTTAAGTGAAGGAGATAAACAAATAATATCTGGTTTACAGAAATATTGAGACTTCCACAAAATATTCGTTGAAATATGGGTGTTAGATTCGACCACCTACATATTTGACAACATAAATTGTCCTTGTAGTAGGTGGTTAATATATTGACCCGTAACCTGTGAAGGGTTAAACCCTATCCCCCCTCCGATGTTGGTACGCCACTGCTGATATCTTCCATGCTTAAGGGAAATTTTTACCCTTTGTTACCATGAAATTGTAAATTATAAATTAACAAGAAGTTCCGTGACGAACTAAAGAGCCTACTTTTCTTAAAATTTAAGATTCATGCCAATGATTAATCTATATGGATCTATCTAGAATAATGACGAAATTAAGTTGGTAATATCGAAATTTCTAATTAGTTAGAAATACTGTATACCTGGCATAATGTAGCCTAATAGAGAACTACAATTGGCAGCCCTGGTGACTGAATATATTCTTAGTTCCATCTCTTAAGGTATAGAATACAAAATTTGGTTGAAGTCCAATGGATAGCATGGACGTTACATGCAGTTAAACATTGGATCTAACAGCGTGCGTAAAATCATGTTGGCAACAATGACATACATGTATTGGTCAGAAATAATCTGAAATAATATGATCTATTGTTGTGTCAATTTTGAATGAAATCCATTAGTTAGTATAGAAGTTACATGCATTTTAAAATTGGACCTATCAGCAGGCTTAGAATCATGTTGGCAGCTCTGACGTATATTAGTTGCTCCAAATTAATCTGGAATGCCAGGTACTATACGTGTGCAAAGTTTAGAGCTATTGGCTTGCATACTTTCTGATATATTGATATTAGGGTAACAAAAAATAGAGACAGCATTTATTAACAGTTGGCAGCCTTGATTACTCTTAAGAATCGGCATAGTCATATATGTTATGTTACACATAGCACACACGAAATTTGGTTGAAATCCAAATGATAGTATAGAAGTGTCATGTATTTAAATTTGTTCCTCTCAGCAGGCTTAGAATCATGTTGGTAGCACTGACGTATATAAGTTACTCCAAATTAATGTAGAATGTCAGGTACTATACGTGTGCATAATTTAAAGCTGTCGGCTTGCATACTTTCTGATATATGGATATTTTGATTTAAAAAAATTGAGAGCACTTATTAATTGTTGGCAGCCCTGGTGGCTCTTAAGAATACTCTGAGTCATATCTGTTTATGCACACATAGCACATACGAAATTTGGTTGAATTCCAATTGATAGTGTGGAGGTTATACGCATTTAAAAATTGGACCTATCAGCAGGCTTATAATCATTTTGGCAACACTGCCATGCATGGCCACCTGGAAATTAAACTGCAATATTATTATCTAAACGAGTGCCAATTTTGAAATAGCTCACATTCATACCTTCCAAGATATCCAACATGGAGCTCAAATTTCAATTGCAATTTCTCAGCAGTTGGTAGCACTGACATCAATTTCAAATATGGCCGTGAGATTTTCAGGTATATATCTTTACTCCGACCAACTTTTTTTCGATTGCTGGAGCCGTTCAGGAGTTGAGAGGGGGGGGGGGGGGAGAGGACACACACACAGCCAGATAGACAGACAGACAGACAGACAGACAGACAGACAGACATTTGCCCGATCTCATAAGTATACTTTTTCCTCATTTTTGCAAAATATGAAAAGTAGGCTAAAAATCCATATAAAAAAAAGAGTCCTTTGAGGTATTCGTATACGCTTTATATGGTGTATTTGGATGGAATTTCCCCATTTTTGTTTTTAGATGAAAAGGCTAATTCCTCTTCTTTAAACCTTGAGAACAGGCGTGTATATAACACGAGGACTGGCTCCGGGTCATTTTGACCCATAGTGTGTCACTCCCTTTTTGTCATAGTCGTGCGTATTTTAATGAAGTAATTTTACATCTGTGAGCCTCCATGGTTTAGGCGGCAGCACGCCGGCCTCTCACCGCTGGGTCCGTGGTTCAAATCCCGGTCACTGCATGTGAGATTTCTGCTGGACAAAGTGGAGGCAGACAGGGTTTTCTCTGCGTACTCCGGTTTTCCCCGTTGCAGCTCATTCTAGCAACACTCTCCACTATCATTTCATTTCATCTGTCATTCATTTAATCATTGCCCCAGGGGAGTCCGACAGGCTTCGGCAGCCGGCACAGTTCATATCCTCTCCGCTAGATGGGGGCTTCATTCATTCCATTCCCTGACCCGGCCGGTCGACTGGAAGCAGGCCGTGGATTTTCATTTTCAATTTTACACCTGGTGTCTTCCTATGAACTATTCCCAATATACAATGAGGTTTATTTACATTTTTCAGATTTAACATGCAGAAAAATGATAATAACTTCCGTAACAGTAATTGGCCTTGATGGTGACGGCAAAGCAGTCATCTCAATTTTTTTTAACAAAGGAGCTGATGACCAAGCTATCCCTTGACCATAAACATGGATCAACAAGAACGTGAGCTATGTGATTGTGCTGCGTCAAAACAGGAGGATTTTCCCCCATATCAGCCTACTTTTCACATTTTGCAAAAATGAGGAAAAGGTAGACTTATGAGATCGGGCAAATGCGTGTCTGTCTGTCCTTCTGTCTGTCTGGCAGGCTGTGTGTCCCCCCCCCCCCCCTATCAACTCCTAAACGGCTGCAGCAATCGAAACAAAATTTGGTAGAAGTAAAGATCTATACCTGAATATAACACGGCCATATTTGAAAATGATGTCAGTGCTACCAACTGCTGAAAAATCGCAATAGAAATTTGAGCTCCATATTGGATATCTTGGAAGGTATGAACGGGAGCTATTTCAAAATTGGCACACGCATAGATAATAATATTGCAGTTTAATTTCCAGGAGGCCATACATGGCAGTGTTGCCAAAATGATTATAAGCCAGCTGATAGGTCCAAATTTTAAATGCATATAACTTCTGCACTATCAATTAGATTTCAATCAAATTTCGTATGTGCTATGTGTACATAAACAGATATGACTGAGCGTATTCTTAAGAGCCAACAGGGCTGCCAACTGTTAATAAATGCTCTCAATTTTTTTAATCCAAATACCCATATATCAGAAAGTAAGCAAGCCGACAGCTTTAAATTATGCACACGTATAATACCTGACATTCTATATTAATTTGGAGTAACTTATACACGTCAGTGCTACCAACATGATTCTAAGCCTGCTGATAGGTCCAATTTTAAAATGCATGTAACTTCTATACTAACTAATGGATTTCATTCAAAATTGACACAACAATAGATCATATTATTTCAGATTATTTCTGACCAATACATGTATGTCATTGTTGCCAACATGATTTTACGCGCGCTGTTAGATTCAATGTTTAACTGCTTGTAACGTCTGTGCTATCCATTGGACTTCAACCAAATGTTGTATTTTGTACCTTAAGAGATGGAACCAAGAATATATTCAGTCACCAGGGCTGCCAACTGTAGTTCTCTATTAGGCTACATTATGCCAGGTATACAGTAGTTCGAACAAATTAGAAATTTCGATATTACCAACTTAATTTCGTCATTATTCTAGATAGATCCATATAGATTATCATTGGCATGAATCTTAAATTTTAAGAAAAGTAGGCTCTTTAGTTCTTCACGGAACTTCTTGTTTTTTTTTACAGATTGACCCGTCTAACGTAAGCCGAAAATTGTCACGCATGGACTGGCGCCATGGGTAAATCTGAGGCTAGGAAGGAAGGTACAGTAAGGGACAGGAAATGAGGGCTGAACAAAACGAAAATATAGATCATTATTTAAGCCTCGGGTCAATAATTGCCTTGCGCCAGTCCTCGCGGGTTAATGGACCAGGACTCACGTATCTAATCATAATAATAATCTTTATACTTAAGTTAATCAATTTAATAGCTGAGAATTGTGTATTTTATCATTTCAAATGATCTTGTCGACTTCATCGTTATGCTTGGGTCTAACGTTATGCGTTACGGTCACGGCGTGTATGACGTCATCATATTGTTCTGTGCATATGCACCGAGTCTGAGTTTACTCCTGGGGTCTGGCGTTATGCGATACGGAGACGACGAGTGCGTGACGTCATGCAGCAGAGTGCATCTCCCGCTCTCCGTTCCCCGCGCGGGAAGCCTAAGATAATGGGTATGGAGTCTGTTGAAAGAGTTCTGGGGCCCTCCTGAGCCTTTCTAACATGTGTAGCATTTGTAGCATGCGTCTTTTGAAATGATATAAAGTCTAGTCTCTCAGACTGACTGTATCCTTTTACAGGTTCAATCATCAATAAGTCAAGTTCTAAATCACCTATTAACCTCCACAAGATCTCAAAGATGGCATTAGCATTTTTTATATACAGAATTTTAATGTTAAATGTGATATTACTGAAGATGAGCTAAAGAGCAAGATCGAAACCTGTCCACATAAAATATGGATAATTAAATTGTATTGAGTTGTTGTTGTTGTTGATGATGATTCATTTAGGGGTTTCTGGCATCGTGGTCATGTAGCCCGGCGTACTTGGCTATGTTAAGAATATGTCTGATAACCCGTGTTATTGTGAAGGCTGTATTAGTGGGTGTAATTGTAATTCAGATGAGGATTGGGAAGGCGGTGGCCTTAATCTAAGGAACTACCCCCGCAATCGCCTGGAATAGAGGTGGAGTAACCACGGAAAACCACTTCCATGATGGCTGAGGTGGGAATCTCTTCTCTTCTCAGTTTTACATCACGACGTTGGGTGTACCCCGTTCCAACCCTCAGACCAGAATTACATTTCTTGGCTAATAGAGGAGTATTTATCACATGGTTAAAAGGACTTTGAAAGGTCTCTAAATCCCTATTTTGTGGTTGTTGTTGCTTATATTAGGGTCTGTGACAACGCGGTCATTTAGCCCCGAATATATATGGGAGTATGTGGAATTTGTGAGATAACCTATGCTATTGTGATGGCTGTACTAGTGTGTGTATGTGTAACTGGGGGTATAGGATTGGGAAGGAGGTGGCCGTGGTCTTTAGTTAGCAACCATCTCGTCATTTGCTAGGAGTGGAAGTGGGAAACCACGGAAAACCACTTCCAGGATGGCTGAGATGGGAATCGAACCCTTCTTTTCTCAGTTTTGCCTCACGCGGTAGAGTATACTCCGTTTCAGGTCTCAGAACAGAATTAAATTTCTAGGCAGAGCCGGGGATCGAATGTGAACCTCTGGGGCGACAGCCAAGAACGCTAACCGCTACATCAGGAAGCTGAAAGTTACACAATTGAACACAGATTATCACCAATGACATTTCGGCTCTGTCCTATAAAAAATATGTAACATAAGTATTTAATGTGAAGGACAGTCATGCTATGTTAATACAATTGACACTTTCTGTTTCTTTTTTCTCGAACTAGTTTATCAATGTTAGGACGTTGTGTTTGCTATCGAAGGCTGCATGTCAGGTTGTGATCTGACAAGGTACTTTGAGATTTGAACTTAACCAGTTTTATAATAGAAAAGAATTATTCGCTCACGTATGTCGAATCGAACATATATAATATCCGTGCAGCAAGTTCATACAACCTGTTCGCACCGAGAGCTCTATATACAGCGAACTGACCCTTCCAGGTCCGTACGCACAGCGCCGTTGATCTTGGCAACATGGTGTTACACGGCTCTCGCCTGCCGTCACACGAATTCATAGATTTGCCCTTCGTTTCGACACGTCACACTGCTTGAAGCTGTCTTCCCCTGTTCTAGGGGAAATATTGCCCACCCAAGCCCACACAGTGGCGACACCCCTACTTCCCCTGCATCCATCTCACAGAATCTGATTACTGTTACAAAGAACAAACAATGGCGCTAAAGATCACACGATTATAGCAAACAACGGGGACTTAGGAAACAACCAAGATACGGAGGAATGCTCTAGATCTCGCTGATAAGACAGTAGAGTAATATCTGAGCTGCTTCCTTATGTAAGGCTTTGTAACCCTACTTCCTCCGTTGATATTGTGATTGTAATAATAATAATAATAATAATAATAATAGTAATAATAATAATAATAATAATAATAATAATAAGAAAACAGCAAGTACAGAAGGCGTCACAACCACGAATTGTACAAGCACGTGGAGAAGATCAGTGACACGATTCGAAAGAGAAGCATTGCCTTTTATAGCCACGTGACACGAATGAACCCAGGCAATCAAAACGGATATTGACGTACTTTCAAGATTAGAAAACCAAAGGGGCATGGTTTACGGAAGTTGAGAAAGATCTACGTGAAATGGAAATTTCCCCTAAAGATATCCAGGAGCGTGTTCCACTTCAGGAAAAACTATCTACGCACAAAGGTTTCCAGGAAAAGCCGAAGATGAAGACAGGGAAGGCTTGGTCACAAGAGAGAAAAGAACAACACCGGAGACGAATGCGGGAACACTGGGAGGTAGTTAGAGCTCGGAAGAAGAGACAGTTGAACTGACGTGGTTCCTAGTTGGCCGAATCGAAGAAAGAATAATAAGAAGAAGAAGAAGACGAAGAAGAATAGTCTAATAATAATAACAATAATAATGATGATAATAATAAATGAACTAAATTGGAGCAGTTGGAACATTTTAATACTTGGGCTGTATATTCTCTCACGATGGTGGTATGGAGAAGGAAAGAGTCGATGTGTACAAACGCCAATGCAGTGAGTTCTCAGCTGCGATCTACAGTATTCTGTAAGAAAGAAGTTAGTCTAGCGACGAAACTCTCCCTGCATCACTCAGTAGAATTTATACTGACCTTGCTGTTTGGAAGTGAGAGCTGGGTAGATTCAGGATATCTGATACAAAAGCTAGAGGTAACACATTTGAGGGTAGCACGAATGATTGCTGGGACAAATAGATGATAGCATTGGCTGGAAGGTAGGCCTACTCGTAATGAAGATATAAAGGCTGTAACCGAAATTATTTTGGTTACAGCGCTCACCCCTACGTTTTAGCCTCGGCATAGTATATATATATATATATATTTAGGTTTGAAGCATGGCTACCTCTTGCTGGGCCATTGCAGGGAGTTTAGTGCTTGTGCCAACATGATTCTTTGTGGTGGTCCACCAATGGGTAACAGGGGGCTTTGCCCAATGAAGTTTCATTTCTGTGTATATTCCTTTTAAGATAGTGTGTTGTTTTTATGATCTGCTTGTTGGAATGAATGATAGTGATATATTTAAAATGGATTGGGTTATGATTTGAGGTTTTGTAAAATAATGAATGTATAGGAAGATTATGATGAAAAGGAATAGTTCAAGTCTGGTGCTTTGTGCTATTATGAATTAAGGATTATATCAGAGATAAATAAAGAAAGGAAGATTATATGAATTGCATGAGTATCTAATGTGAAGAAAATGTGTCCAAGCCAGAGTTATGTTTTGAAAGGGATTGATTCTTATTTCTTTGCGTGTTTAACGCTATCTCGACCCCGAAGATTATTATATTATTAGAAGGAAAGAATTTAGTTACATTGATCGCCCAACGTGTGTGGCTTGTTGTTGTTGGTTTATCCAGAAGACCATTATAAAGTAAGATAGTACAGTACAGCTGGAATGGTTTTGTTCCAAAAACCGTGCTATGGTTGGCTTTTTGTAAATCGTTAGAAAAGCACAAAAAAAGCTTAACTCTAAATTTCGGAATAATTTGTAGTATCATGTTGTAAGAAAACTCAGAAATTTTTGAAAAGCGTTTTTCTATGAATCTACGTATTTTAAAGAAAAGTTTTTTAAACAAACAATGTAGATCATTGTCACCTACAATTTGTGTCATTGAGCTCATGCCATACGTTTTGAAATGCAGAAGCTAGGTGGCGTCAAACTTTCCAAAAAGTTTTTTTTTCACTTTTTGTCCTAGAAAAAATGTATTTTTTTTTCACAAAAGAGTGAATCAGAAATTTGTTCCTCTAAAAATTGTCTGCAACATTTATTTAAACGTTTGTTTACTCCGACTTACCGTTCCAAAGTTATAGCGCAGCAAATGCAACGCTGCGTAGTCAAGGCTACTATTGTTACTGCGGAGAGAGCGGTGGGCATAATTTAGACTGGGACTGGTATCGGACAATTTTCACACTTCGGCAGACTATAGACTAACTTTGGAACGGTAAGTCGGAGGAAAAAAAATGTTTCAATTTATATTGTAGACAATTTTGAGAGGAACAAATTTCTAATTCCCTCTTTTGTGAACAAAACATTTTTTCTAGGACAAAAAGTGAAAAATCACTTTTTTTGGAGACTTTGGTGCCACCTAGCTCCTGCATTTCAAAACGTATGACATGACCTCAATGAGACAAATTGTAGGTGACAATGTCCTCTACATTTTTTGTTTAAAAAACCTTTCTTTAAAATACGTCGATTCAGAGAAAAGCGCTTTTCATGTTTTTTTTAGTTTTCCGACAAAATGATCGTGCAAATTATTCTGAAATTTAGAGTTAAGCTGTTCTTGTGCTTTTCTAACGATTTACTAAATGCCAACCATAGCACGGCTTTTGGAACAAAAGGAGTTTCTTCTGTGCAGCTGTACTGTACTAAGAAGAATTTTGTTATATTGATTGGCTTGTTGTTTTGGTTTAACAACAAGTAAACTATGTTTCATTGAGGTAACTGATTTGAGGGTAGCATGAATGATTGCGGGACAAATAGATGGGAGCAATGGCTGGTAGGTACTCGTAATGAAGAGATAAAGGCTAAGTTAGCTGTTTGCATGAGCCGACTCAGATGGTGGGGTCATGTGAAGAGAATAGGGGAGGAGAGATTACCTAACAGGTTAATGTGTACGGCGGTAGAGGGTGAGAGAAGCAGAGGTAGACCTAGAAGGCGATGGTTAGATTCCATGTTGAATGATTTCAAAGTGAGGTGTAGAAGCAGAGGAGGCCGCAGTGAAAGCTGCTAATAGTGAATCATGGAGGTGACTTGTTCACAAACAGAGGCTTGCAGACTAGACTGGACACTGAAAGGCGAATCAGTCTCAAATGAAAATGTATGTGCATTATTATTATGTTATTATTATTATTATTATTTTTTACATCGCTATGCCCTACTCAGGAGCACGATTGAACCTGCTTTGCTAATGTGTACGCCTTCTTTTCCTCCCAAAATCTCTTCAT
Organism: Meconema thalassinum; assembly: GCA_946902985.2. Lineage (NCBI taxonomy): Eukaryota > Metazoa > Arthropoda > Insecta > Orthoptera > Tettigoniidae > Meconema > Meconema thalassinum. The sequence goes on from OX336388.2 coordinate 1,982,177,955, forward strand.
CCTCTCGCTGAGCTTCTTCCTTCGTTCTTGTGTCCAAGTTATAGTGGCTGTGGTGTTGGATTTGACTCCAAATTGGTGATTGTCGATTTGGGTTCTGAAATTACATCTGTCCTGTACAATGTCTTCTGAGATGTTGATTTCTCAGAGACCTGTTTCAATTTCATGAAGCCAGCCAGCTGTTCTTGTTTTTTAATGAAAGGGCTTCAAAGGAAGCTCGACCATTAATTATGGGACCATAAGTCCCGGGACCTCGATTTTCTTGGAATCCGCACCATTTCCTCTGTCCTTACGAGGCTGAGTGGACTCCGTTCCAGCCGTCACTTCAGTTGGAGACGAGAATAGAGCTCGGGTCCTCCGGGTGAGAGACAGGCGTGCTATCCCAACATCACGGGGCCTGCTATCCGCTTAATACACAGTTGCTTATTTCTTGTTATAGTTGACGAATTGCCCTGAACATTCAGAGGAGATGTAACCAAATAACTGTGCCACGCGGCTAGTGAACACACTATCTCTAGTGATTTGGCTGCAGTAATGCTTCATCAAAAGACGCAGATGGAAGGAGAGGCAGCATAACTACTGTATTAAATGAAGAGAAAGGCGAGAGATAAGATCGTTACTTTTGATATGGATGATTTGCCGACATTGCATGTCAATGGCTATCTTGTATTCGCTCTCGTGATTAATACATTATAGTTTATTACAGGCTACTTCATCTGATATCGCATCAAGTCAACTCCACCGACCTGAACAGCTGTTCGACCATCATCTCGTGCTGGAGTAGAGCGAGCAGATTGTTGTTGTAGTTATTGTTGTTGTTGATTCTCTTTAAGGGATTGGGATATCTTGATTATCATCCCCGTGCAATTGTTTATGTGTTTAGTATGTCTGATAACCTGTTTCTCTGTGATGACTGTAATTATTAAGGTCAGGATGGGGGTAGGTACCTAATATTAAATTTTAATTAATTAAGGTACTGTCCTGACATTTTTCTAGAGGAATTCCACACCCAGGATAGCCGCTGACACCGACGGGATTCAAACCTCTGATCACTGGACAACCTGCAGTTCCCCATCGAGGTCATGCTGAGCGATTTAACGTACTCGACTAAGCCGTGGGGTAACAAACAAGTCCACGGTATTGAAATGTTAGAAACTAGTTTTCGGTGTTGCCTTTATAAACTATTAACACAATTTTATTGATTTTCTGTCGGTCAACACAAGTATGACCAAATAGATTGGGCGGGTATCGACCTGCTACCTGAAATAAATGTATAACCCTAAATAATTCATGTAACGTTGCTTTCAGGTACAATATTTGTTGCTCCTCATCCATTCAATGGATTTTAAATGCTTTTCACTCGGTGTTATACAAATACATGCGGTTCACTAATCTTGTGTAATTTTAATTAATTAATCTCATACATTTTATTTAATTAATTTCGTGTAATTTTAATTAATTAATTAATACAAATAAAATATGAATCTCATGATAATTTATTCAATTAAATAATATTTAATCACAAGTAATTTTAACTAATTAGTTAATTATTACCACTTGTAATTTTAATCATTTAACTAATGAATTCATAATTTAATTATTCTCATGTAATTCTAATTGATTGATTAACTATTAATTTCATGAATTTGTAACTGATTAATTATTAATATTATGCATTTTAATTCAAAAATTTTATGTAACATTAGCCCATTAATTCCGTGTAATTTAATTAATTATTTATCTGATTATTTAATTAGTTAAGTAATTTTTGTAATTTTAATTGATTAATTAAATATTAATATCATGTTTTTCTAATGACTGAATAATTAATTGATATTGTAACTTTCAGTCGGTCAACAAAAAATAATTTCAATTACTGGAATATGTGAAAAAATAACCTGTAATAAATTACACATGATTCATAGAAAACTAAGGGATGACATGTTTCGCTCGTCAAGCGAGCATCGTCAGATCAAAATTTTCAAGACAAATAGCCCTACAAAACACTACCAAAGATACATTGATACCCTCAGACAGCTTCTGCTCACCAAAAACAAAAATAAATTAAAACCTCTCAGAAAATTAATACGTGTGGTAATTATTACTAATAATTATTAAGGCATTAAACACCCGAATAATGAACTATTTATTTTAATGCTGCAAAACTTAAAAATGACGATCCCATCAACAAAACAGTCCCCCCCCCCCCGCCAACTAATCCATGATGGTGTAGTTATTATTGCAGTGATACACTTAAGGAACAAGCCCTAAACTACTATAGAATTGTAAACTAATATCCAGAAACGACCTACAAGTACTCTGCTGTGATGATCGTACAGAGCTATCACTACAACATATGAAATAGTGTTTGTTTACTGCTAATGCGTTGACAGATTTGATGTGGATACTTATCTGAATTGTGGAATGTCTGCAGACTGCTCAGATGACCACTTTTGATGTAGTCAACTATTACTATGTAACTTTGAATGCTTTCAATTTTATTAGCTTTCATAAAATCAATTATTTCTTAAGAAGTTGTCAGAAAATGTGAATTTATTAAATATTTAATTAATTCCGGGTATTTTTGTAAAATCGAATTTACCCTCCAGGGTGATGGCTCCCACGGACTCAGCGAGGGAACTCACCCTTACCGCCGTTTTCAGGCAGTGTCCTAGAGCTGGGAGCATCTTGTCGGAGTGGATACAACTGGTGAGGTGTGATCAGGACTTTGCCCAGGCACCTGCAAAGCGAACAGGGGCCACATGAGGGAAGGGATAGGAAGGTTAAGATGGATAGGGAAGGAAGAAGGAAGGAGGCGGCCGTGGCCTTACAGTAGGGACCATCCCGGCATTTGCCCGAAGACGAAGTGGGAAACCACGGAATACCAATTCGAGGACCCCGTTCCAGTTCTTATACCACTTTTCAAATTTCGTGTCAGAGCCGGGAATCAAACCCAGGACCTCCGGGGAGGCAGCTAATACGCTGACCGCTACGCTACGGAGGCGACCCAGGTAATTTTAATTAATTAATTAATTAATTAATTAATCTCGCGTAGTTAGATTTCATTAATTTCACGTCATTTCAATTAATTAATTAATTATTAATCTCATGCAATTTTAACTAATTAAACATTTTTTAAAGTTTCGAGTAATTTTAAGTGACTCATTTTTAGCCTACTTTCGATTTTTGCAAAAAATGAAAGTAGACTTATCAGATCAACACAGGGCGAAAAATTATGTGTCTGTGTGTGTGTGTGTGTGTGTGTGTGAGTCTGTGTGTGTGTGTGTGAATGTGTGTACTCTGAATGTCTTCCCCCCCCCCCTATCAATTCACACACGGTGAAACCTAATTGAACGAAATTCGGTACAGAGATAGCACTAGCAAACGGCACCTCAGTGTCATGTTTTATATCGCCGACATCATGACGGAAACGTAATGGCGGCCACCCAAATGTTGAAAGCTTAAATCAAATTACGACCAACCTAATCATCTGATCTCTACCAACTTTAGCAACATTAAACCTTTATGTATGAAGTATCTTTTGACCAAACTACAAGGTCATCAGCCCAATAATTTGAGGATGGCGGCCATGTGTGTGTGTGCAAATCGATTCCCCCTATCTATTCAAACACGGTGAAACCAAATTGAACGAAATTTGGTACAGAGGTCGCACTAGCAAAGGGCACCTCAGTGTCATGTTTTATATCGCCACTATCTTGACGAAATCATAATGGCGGCCACCCAAATGTTACAAGCTTAAATCAAATTACGACCAACCTAATCATCTGATCTCTACCAATTTTTGCAACATCATACCTTTATGTATGAAAAAACTTTTGACCAAAATACAAGGTCATCAACCAAATAATTTGAGGATGGCGGCCATGTTTGGGTGCAAATTGATATCCACTATCTATTCAAACACGGTGAAACGGAATTGAACGAAATTTGGTACAGTGGTAGCACAAGTAAAGGGCACCTCAGTGTCATGTTTTATATTGCCGCCATCTTGACGGAAACGTAATGGCGGCCACCCAAATGTTAAAAGCTAAAATCAAATTCGACCAACCTAATGATCTGATCTCTACCAATTTCTGCAACATTATACCTTTATGTATGAAGAATCGTTTGACCAATCTGAAAGGTCATCAGCCCAATACTTTGAGGATGGCGGCCATGTTTGTGTGCAAATCGATACCCCCTATCTATTCAAACACGGTGAAACCGAATTGAACGAAATTTGGTACAGAGGTAGCACTAGCAAAGGGAACATCAGTGTCATGTTTTGTACCGCCGCCATCTTTACGCAAACGTAATGGCGGCCACCCAAATGTTTAAAGCTTAAATCAAATTACGACCAACCTAATCATCTGATCTCTACTAAATTTTGCAACAATATACCTTCATGTAGTAAGCATCTTTTGACCAAACGACAACGTCATCAACCCAATAGTTTGCAGATAGCGGCCATGTATGTGTGCAAATCGATTCACCATATCAATTCAAACACGGTGAAACCGAATTGAATGAAATTTTGTACAGAGGTAGCACTAGCAAAGGGCACTTCATATTCATGTTTAATATCCGTATGACACGTTGTATTTCAACAAACTACTACAACCAACATTCAATTATACTCCTTGAAGAGGGCAAAGAGTTATAACAATACCCATGCATTTAGGAGAAAGGAGGCTATATGTTCTTTACTGAACATCTTGTTTAACCATTAATTATAATCTTTACAATTTGTAATTTTAATCTCAAGTCTGCTTAAACTTTACTGTGAGCGGTTTGAAGGCGCAGCGGTTAAGGTGCTTGACTTCCCAAGATTGCCCGTGTGGGAGTTTCGAGGTGAAATGTCGCGTCCGTGGTTCTGATTCCAAATAAAATGTATGTCCCCTGGTTTATAACCGCGAGGTCAACGGTCACGTAAAACTAAAAGCTTCTTTTTCTTTAGGTGTTGTTGTTATTGATTCATTTAGGTTGTGTGTGTGGAGTACCTGTGTTATTGTGATTGTGTGTACTAATGGGTGTATTTGTAATAGGAACTAAGGTTTTAGGTTGGAGGCAGCCATGGCTATAATTTAAGAATCATCCCATCATTTGCCATGAGTAGAAGTGAAAGCCACAATGATACCCCTCTAGGATGACTAAGGTAGAATTTGAACCCATCTCTTTTCAGTTCTGCCTCACGAAGCTGAGTGAGCCCCGTTCCAGCCCTCAGACCAGAATTAAACTTCTTAGCGGAGCCGGGAATTGAACCCGAACCTACGCGGTGACAACTAAGAATGCTAGTCACTACGCCACGACGTCCTTCTACGTGAGCGTCAGGAGATGTTAGGAGATTGACTTGTGGGCACCAGGGGAAAGCACTCGATTTCTTTTATCATGTAATATTAAATAAAATTTCCGCGTGTCGTAGGCTTGGTGGAGTGACGTGCAGAATCTCATGAGCTCATATGTTCCCACCCTCATACCGCATCTGTTGCCGACCGCCCCCTTCTCGCGTGACGGAAACAATAAGCTGGCAAGACTGGAGCTACATATTTTATAATGCTAGAATTCCATCGAGCTTAATACAGCCTCGAACAATGTTTGATCTTCAGTTGGTCAACACGAGTACAGTACAAGCTCAATTAAGTTGGAAAATGTGATACAACCTCAATGATCTGTTCACAAGTGATTAAAAGTTATTTACCCGCATTCCTACAGGGATTAAGATGAGATATAACCCCAGATTTTTCAGAGAAGAAGGAAGTTTCTTTTCTTGTTCTACATATTATTATTTGTTTACCGTATGGCAAGAAGTTAGATACATGGTGTTACGAGAGCGGGGTTGCTTCATTCCCTCTCGCGTGACTCACAGCCGCCTGAGGCTACCTCAGGGCTCTGTCAGCCGGCTACTTGCGCAGCGGGAACAAAGACATGGTCTGGAATGTTCCCGGCGTACCTGGTGATGGAACTCTCGGGAGGAGCCGTGAACTCTCCTACTCTGGAAACGTCCATTGAGTCACCACCCTCCCTATATAAAGCGGCCTCACCAGCGAGGGAAGGACTGTGTTTTTGAGCTAGTGCGTGTTTTTACCTGTGCGACAGTAGTGTGGCGACGTGACGTACGAAGTTACGAACCCCAAGTGAGGCTGATTCTCCGGACAGCGAGGCAGTGTGAATCATACGGAGTTACTGAGTTTTGAGGAGTGTGTACTTACCTAGTGCGACAGAGATATTGTGGTGAATTGCGAAACGCAGTGGGATGTTCCCTAGCCAGCGGACAGCGAAGCAGTGTGTAGTGGCGAGTGACTGGCTATCGTAAATAACTGTAGTTTGTGTACAAGGCAGAGTTGCAGGTATTAATAGCGAGGACAGTAGTGTGAAAGTAGGTTAAGTGTGGAAGCTATAGTGACTAGTAGTGTCTTATGAAGTGAGATTCAGTGCTTATTGTGTGGTGTATTCTCCTGGCCTGCAATAAAGCTACTATTTTGTTAAATGAACAATTGTGTTGTGCATTCACCCACCGTAATCCAGTTAACGAACTTGCCACTAGGGGCAACACGCAACAACTGGTGTCAGAAGTGGGATTACGAATTCAAGCACAACACCCGAAGGTTCTGGTTTCAAAACCAGTGCAGGTCATTTTACCACAGTTCACTGATTCTCCTGTGAGTGCATGCCCTTCACAAGAAAAACAGCAAAAATGGATGCACAATTACAACTACTGCTAGAAAAGTTAAGAGGCATAGAAACAAAGATGGAGGCCGGCCAGAAGAAGATGGAAGACGGCCAGAAGAATTTAACCTAGGACCTAACATCCAAATTAGAGGACGGACAGAAAAAGATGGAAGATGGCCAGAAGAAGATGGAGGACGGCCAGAAGAAGTTAGCCGAGAACCTAACCTCCAAATTAGAGCACATTCAGAATAAGTTAGTAGAGGACCTGAAGAAATTGGAACATTGTCTGCGTCAGGAAGTCAACACCGTCTGCCAGGGCCTACGTGAGGAAATCACGGCAGTAGAAAAGAAGTTCGATGCCTTACAGCACAGGAAAGGCCTGCATTCTAACGCCGACGCCCTGTCACAAAGACCATGCCTCGAAGACTGCACCTTCTGTGCCAGAAGGGAGGAGAACACCGGGATACTGTGCCGAAGGACTAACGTGGAACTTCAATGGAGCTGGAGCCACGAATCTTTCACGCGGGCACAAGCAGGAGATGATGACCTGGGACTGATAGCCGAACGGAAGAGGGCCTGTGTTCTCAGACCCGGGTGGAACATTGTGAATGACTGCAGTCCAAAGTTCAAGTCCTACTGGGCGCAGTGGAACTCGCTGATTGTAAGGGATGGCCTCATCTGCCGTACCTGGGAGAGCACCGACGGGAAGACATCTCGGGAACAAGTCGTCGTTCCAAAGGCTTTGACGGATGAAGTCCTGAAGGAAGTCCATGGAGGATCATCTGGTGGACACCTAGGGATAAAGAAGACCCTGGAGAAGCTGAGAGAGCGGTTCTACTGGATCAGATGCCGAGCAGACGTGGAGAACCACTGCGCGAGGTGCCACGATTGCGCAGCCAGCAAGGGCCCAGGACGAAGACGACGTGGCCCTCTGAAGACCTAAAACGTAGGCGGCTCCATGGAGAGAGTGGCCATCGATGTTGCTGGGCCATTCGCGCTGATCGAGGCAGGGAACCGTTACATATTGGTCGTCAGCGAATACTTCAACAAAGGGCCAGAGGCGTATGCACTTCCTAACCAAGAAGCCGCGACGATCACAGAGACCCTGGTGAAGGAATTCGTTAGCCGGTACGGAGTACCCTTGGAGCTGCACTCCGATCAAGGGAGGAACTTCGAGTCGCAGGTGTTCCAGAACCTATGCCAGCTGCTGTGAATCCGGAAGACAAGGACGACGCCACTAGACCCCCATTCCGACGGAATGGTAGAGCGATTCAATCGCACCATCGAGAACCATCTCCGGATAGTCGTCAGCGAGCACCAGGGGGATTGGGACAGACACCTTCCATTATTTCTCCTGGCCTACCACGCTGCCGTGCTTGAGGCTACCGGGTGCACACCATCCCGGGCCATGTTTGGGAGGGAACTCCATCTACCTGTCGACCTTGCCTTCAGCCGACCTGGGGACGATCCGGTCCCGGTAAGCCAGTATTGTCAAGAACTGGTCGACCGACTGGAAGACGTGCACGCGTTCGCAAGGAGGAGACTGCGGATCGAGACCGACCGAATGAAGACCCGATACGACCAGCAGACGGATGCCGGCGGATTCCACGAGGACGACCTGGTCTGGCTCTTCAACCCATTACGGAGAAAAGACTTGTCACCTAAACTGCAGAAGTCCTGGAAGGGCCCGTACCGAGTCGTGAAACGGATCAACGATGTCGTCTACAGGATCCAGCGGAGCCCGAGGGCGAAGATGAAGATCGTGCATCGAGATCGCCTGGCAGCCTACGGAGGGACACAGACGGACCAATGACTGATCGGGATGATCGGCCTTCTTAGGAAGGGGGTGGTGTTACGAGAGCGGGGTTGCTTCATTCCCTCTCGCGTGACTCACAGCCGCCAGAGGCTACCTCTGGTCTCTGTCGGCTGGCCACTTGCGCAGCGGGAAAAATGACATGGTCTGGAATGTTCCCGGCGTACCTGGTGATGGAACTCTCGGGAGGAGCCGTGAACTCTCCTACTCAGGAAACGTCCATTGAGTCACCACTCTCCGTATATAAAGCGGCCTCACCAGCGAGAGAGGGACTGTGTTTTTGAGCTATTGCGTGTTTTTACCTGTGCGACAGTAGTGTGGCGACGTGACGTACGAAGTTACGAAACCCAAGTGAGGCTGATTCTCCAGACAGCGAGGCAGTGTGAATCATACGGAGGGACTGAGTTTTGAGGAGTGTGTACTTACCTAGTGCGACAGAGATATTGTGGTGAATTGCGAAACGCAGTGGGCTGTTCCCTAGCCAGCGGACAGCGAAGCAGTGTGTAGTGGTGAGTGACTGGCTATCATAAATAACTGTAGTTTGTGTACAAGGCAGAGTTGCAGGTATTAATAGCGAGGACAGTAGTGTGAAAGTAGGCTAAGTGTGGAAGCTATAGTGACTAGTAGTGTCTAATGAAGTGCTTATTGTGTGGTGTATTTTCCTGGCCTGCAATAAAGCCAATATTTCGTTAAAGGAACAATTGTGTTGTGCATTCACCCACCGTAATCCAGTTAACGAACTTGCCACTAGGGGCAACGCGCAACAATATATACAAGTACAACTATACACAGACAAGAAACATGTTTCCCGGGAGCAAGATTTAATTATTTTGCAATGTCCAGTTGGGCGATCCACTGCATGGCTTCCTCTGTAGGTTCCAGAAAGTCATTTGGGCTACCTGTATAAGAACGTCGCACACATTCACTTACAATATGAGGGATTGTTGAGAGGCACCACACTCGCACTCCGGTGATTTAATATATTTCCACTTATATCGTCCATGATTTGTCCTCACCCGATTCAGTGTGGTCCAGAGCTTACGCGGTAGGAAGATGTTCACCAGAAAAGATGTTGTGTAGGCAACTTTCCAGCGTCTTCTCCATTCTTCACAGCGGCCAAAGCGACAGCATCACGCAAAGATGGATGACGTGACTTGATCCTCGGTATCTTGAGAGCGGGAATATCATCCAGAACGGGCAATTGAGGGTTCATTTCAATCTTCCTGGACTCTCGTATGAGAGCATGTTCTACATAAATATTTGGGTATTTCTGAACACTTTAGTGGTTCATTTTTTAAACCAATTAATTCTGGTATGTTCAATAGCTTTTTTTAAATTTGTCTTGCCTGATCCTTTACGATTTATATTCACATCCCAGATTATGATCTAGAAGGCTATGATTTTGCTTACTAACTTCTTTTTAAAATTACATCTCACACATTGGCTGCACTGCTTGTGATTCTCATTTGTTTACATGCCTGTAGAGCCCGACACACCAGTCTCTGTCGCGACGCAGTATCGCATTTTAGTTCCTTCACATCAAAACGCCTTGATTGGTTTAATATTTTTGGAGATACTGAAAACAGGTATATTATTACATGAGGCTGCTAATATATAAATATTATTACAGCAGATTATTGTACAATTTGATACAAAATAATCGCTTATATACACATGATATAAAAAGAGAATTAAAAAAAAGTACACAACCGCCATCTTGAATCGTAACTCTTGAGCAAAAAGTCAGTTCATCTTAGCAAAAGATAGACACGTGTACTCTTCACATGTGGATTCTGTAGAATGCACCTTGTGCGTGATATGTTTCATAAAATGTCATGTTTGTTGCACAACGATATAAAAAGTGTTGCTGTCTGCGAGTTGAAGTGCATAACCAGGAACAGTTTGCCCTGAGCTACCAACGAGCCATGTAACCCTTATGTCACGGCAGTTTGCCATGTATCAAATACAACTTCACTACAAAGTCAAACGTTATTTCTAACTAATCCTCTGTGTTGATCAAACAATAGTTAACTAATTACTAGTAGGCCTATACTAATAATAATAAACTGGAAATTAAACTGAGCATATCACCTAAGAAAAAAAATCACTATAATAAGAAATCGCTAAGCATTAGAGCCAAGTTAATACACTACAACACGGTTTTCAAACCTGAAGGATTATATGCTTAGGAGACTTTGACTATGAACAGACGGGGACTAGTGAAACAGTTAGTCAAAAGAGAACGCAAGATACTGAGAAAAACTTTAGGCAACAGATGGGTTGACGGGCGCGCTTGAAATCAAATTAAGAGTTGTACAGAAAGATAGAACCAGTTACGCCAATAATTAAAAATAAAAGGTTGTTATCCTATGGGCACATCTTCAGAATGTCCAATGATCAACTGACAAAGAAAGTTTGGAATTTCAAGAAACCAATGGCAAAAAACTTGGGTTGGTTCCAATAATAATAATAATAATAATAATAATAATAATAATAATAATAATAATAATAATAATAATAATAATAATACCGAATGGCCTCGGGTGCCAGATGCAAGCTTTGTTAATTGACGCCCAGAGGACAGCTTGCATGTCAAATTTTATCGCTCCTTGGAGCGCTATGTAAGTCAAGAAGGTTGGATATCTAATTTCCTTGACACTATAGCGCTTTCTAGTAGAGAAAGGAGGAAATTTTTGTGTTGGCGGAAAATCCCGAGATTAATTTTGCCATTATGAACACGGCCTACTGAATTCAAATGGGTTCTCTAACTTGCCAACAACGTATGATATGTGTACCGTGATTTTCGTCGCCTTTCAAAAATCCCTTACCACGGCCAGGTGCGAACCTGCAAGCTTGGAGTTGGCAGACTGACACAATAACCACTCACCCACCGTGGCAAGCGGTTCCAAGAATGTATTGATCTTACAGAAATCGGTATTGCGGAGACAAAATTCTGAACAGGAATGCATTTGAGTGGGCTCAAGAGATACTGGCAGGACATCAAAGCTGCCAGATGAACACGAGTAACACACATAAAATGACATCGATTGTTAACTTGTAGTCCATAGTGGCTCAATTCAAAAGATAAAAAATAAATAATAATAATTATTATTATTATTATTAGAGATTTAAGCCCACTAAGGAGCGCTTTTGACTACAGTAGTGCCTCTGCGATGCCTTCTTGTTCTCCAATATCTCCTCAGTCCAGCCAATAACTTGTCCTTCCTCTCCTGTGTGAGGGGTGGTCGGGTCTTAATCACTTTTGGTGGTGGGACCAAGAGTTAACACTATCACAAAATTTGTGACAGTCAAGAATATCAGTCTAAAATGCCAGCGTTATTCAAGTCTTGTTTCACTTCATTAAGCCACAAGCAATAAATAATAAGAGAGAATCGAGAGAATTGAACCCACTTATTCTCAGTACAACCCTCAAACCAAAATTAAATAACTTGGCATAGCCGAGAGTTCAACCAGGACCTCTGGTGTGACATTCATTGTTAATAGAAACAATTAATTTCACGTGCTTTCTTTATTGTTATAAATAATTTTATTAATGCAGCCAATGGCCATGTATTTTTTCTTTTCAGGACGGGTCAGGAAGGAAATTGGCCGTGGACCTATTGAAAGAAATCGTCCCAGCATTTGCCTGGTGGTGAAAATGGGAAACCACGAAAACCATTTTCAGGACTGCCGAGGTGGGGTTTGAACCCACGCTCTCCCGATGCCAGCGCGGCTGGTTTTTGTTTATTGTTATACGTAAGTTATTGGTCGGTCTTTGACACTTTTGCAAATGTTTGTTAGTGGTATTCTTTGTCCTGTGGCAATCTGCGCTGGCAGAAAGGAAATTAATAACTAGAAAAGAACTTGAACCACGATAACTGCAGTGAATGAGGAAGCAGTATATCTGGCAAATCGGCCCCGCGGCATTATGACCTCATTCCGCTGTCAGTGAGAGCTAATTACAGCACTATTATTGTCGCGATACTTCAACCGTAACATAACATAACCTACATTACGTCACCTGCCTGCTGACCCACGGGCTGCAGGGTGACAAAGCGTTATTCAAAGGTTTCGAGCACACCGCATTTTAAAATCCCAAGTGATGAAAAGATTTTTCAAAATAAGATGACGAAATGAAGCTTGTAGTTTTACATGACCATTAATCATGGGACCTCCATTTTGCGTGTAATCGAAACCATCGATCGAGATATTTACTCTCGAAAATCCGTTCCGTTTCCGTTGTCATTTTACCCTGCCGGATCAGCTTTTTCCACGGACTAAGCGAGGGATCTCGCCGGCCCTGTTGTGTTGGAGTAGCGCGTCTGCCTCTCACCCGGAGGCCCCGGCTCCATCAGGGATTTTAGAAACTGACGTGAGGGCTAGAATAGAGTGCACTGAGCCTCGTGAGGACAATTGAGTAGCTGTCTGACAGTGAGACAGCGCCCCGGTCACGAAAACCAAGATTAATGGCCGAGGGGACCCGATGCGCTGATCACGCGTCACCCCAATATCTGCAGGCCAAATGGCTGGGCAGCGGTCGATTGGCAGGCCTAGGCTCTTCAAGAACTGGAGTTCCAGGGGTTATTAAGCGAGGGATCTCACCTCTACCGCCACTGGCAGTGCCCTGGAGCTAGAGACTCTAAGTCGGAGATACAACTGGGGTGTGTGACCAGCACGACGCCCAGGCGGCCTCAACTGCAAAGCGAACAGGGGCCTGATGAAGGGATGGGAAGAGTGGGAGGGTTAGGAAAGGAAGTGGGAAGGAGGCAGCCGTGTACTGTGCCCAATTGGACACGGCTGACTAGCATCGAACCGGGGTCTTTATATAAAAGAAATACCATGCCCATGATTCTTCTGAGAATCGAACCATTGATATCTGAGGGGGGACAGCGACAGTGAACACAGGGAGCAAGGAGTTATAACTGCATATAATTATAACAGCATGATTTCACGTCCAGAACGAGAATATTATAGCATTAAAGTGGGAATATTGTAGAAACTACAAGCCAGTATACGTATAAGCTACTAAGAGCTGAAGAAAACGGGCCAACTTGACAGTTGACTAATCGTAGCTGTGTACTGTGCCCAATTGGACGCCAGCGAACTACTTATCGGCGGCACTGGGGGAGTGAACAGAGATTAATGGCTATGGGAACCCCAGTCTCACAAGGAGGAGAAGCAGAGTGGGGATGGTCACCCACAGAAATTAATTAATTACGGCCAAATGGAGCAATGAATTGAGATGAAACTTACATCCAGATGCATATATTCTAGGAAAGGTAATTTAGGAGTGTCCGCACACCTAAATTAAAGCCTGCATCTAAAAAGGAGCTTATGCACAGACCAAATCCGCGGCAGAGCTAGGATTTGTCTTGTAGCAGCAGGGGAATAACCGAGGTAGCGTCCCAACGCCATGGAAGAAAGCAATTAATTCTAATTAATTGGACGAAGCAATTGCCAGCACGCAAGTGAATTTGGAACCTCCATGAATGGACGAGCAAGAATCACACTTCATTTTGTCAGAGAACGCATTATTTAAGAAGAGAGTCGCTACTGGAAATCCTGTGGACTACTTTTCGTCAGAAAGCTTTATATGGGAGAAGCTGGAGGAGACGGTCAGTTCTTCTTGACTCAACTCGTCGGGTGACATGCTGTTCGATCACGCAGGAAAGTGCGCGAAATTTATAAGTAGCGACGTTCAGTATTTTAGTAATGAACAATGAAAGGCGCATCATGCAGCATAATAAAAGTAATTCTGCATTAGGCCTATATGATAATTAGTCTACAGCAGACAGTATACGCGACTAAATAATCAGTACAGCGTAGAGATATTTTAGGATGATGTTTACAGAAAATGAACCTATCCACAGGGAGTGTTATAATAGTTAAAATAACACATACAATTGTAATGAACACTACAGTTTTACGGGAACCTGGAAGGCATCACAAGTATTTGTGTTCTATGTTTGAGCAACTTTGCAGTAGAGAAGATAGAAGTTGTAGAAGACGGGAGATGAGCACACACACGCGAGATAGACTTTCGAAGGAGACAGGCGGTTGTCAGGATTTAGCTGCATCGCATCTCTGAAGTCAGGCAATAGTGGAAATCCAAGCAAGGATCCGTGTGGAAAATTGTGTATAAAGTTATGTTACAGTGATCATTAAAAGTGTTTATATGTTAAAAGAATGTGTGTTGTTTAAAAAGTGTAAAATGCCACTAGTGCAAGATATAATTACCATGCGCAAATCCTATGCAATGTGTCGTATGGAAAGTGTAATGATGGCTTAAAGCAAGCATGATGGTGGGCGAAATTGCTGTCATGTTGGACTAACCCAGCAAGAATGAAAGTGAGTACCATTCCAATATGTTGATATGATTTAATAGCTCACCATACATCAAATCATTTCCTCAAATATTAAGAATTAACAGTCATTTGTGTACAAGTTCACATCCCTCGTATTTTTATAAATATATGGCTTAGAGGATGACAAGCTTACGACCATTTAGGCGTAAGATGTTGATGAAAGTAACAATAATGTTAACTAATAATAATAATAATATAATTTGGGGTCGATAACAATAATAAATATATAAATCGGCGTATTCATGCCTACAGAACGTGCAAAGTGTGTCATATCTATTGTAAAAAAAAAAATACTGTGTTATTGTGAAAAGTAAGAAAGATAGATAAATAGCGAGATAAAGAGAGTTTTTCAGTGTCATTGAAATGATAGTTAAACGTTTTATTATGTTATATTCTACATGGTAGTATTTGAGAGCCATTAAGGAAGTCAATATAAATGCCAGTAAATTAATACTTGTTTTGGAGCTACGTAAAACTTTGGCTTATAAGTAAATGTATGAAGGACATGAGTGCTTTAGGAATTGAGTCATCTGTCAGAAATATTGTTGTTAGCCGCGATCAGCGAGCATGTAACGTAGAATCAAGAGATTTACGTCAATACATTTCAGGGACCATCCGAGAATAGTTCGCACGTTGACGAATCTAGTAGGCTAATCTTCGAAGCTACGGTATGGTATCGCCTTAGAGCATACATGTGTATTCGCAACAGAGTTGGGACAGAGTCTGTCTGTATCCACTGTTAGGAGAGTCTTCGCTGCCAGGGAAAACCACTAGACACCCTAGGTAGGCCAGTAAGTTATAGTAATTGATCTGCCCTTAGAGGTAAGACAAAAATTCTTCGAATAGGAAACGTGGATTTCCTCTAGTTATATTCGTGCCCGTCCAGTGAGATAACAGTTTGAAACTCAGCTGGGACGCGCAAAAAAACCACTGATTACGTCCATAGAACGGCGAAGCTATTTTGTGATCCATCCCTTGCTATGAATACTAATTAGGAGCCGATATGAGCCCATTAAATACTCTATGTGTAGGTATTAAATAATTAGATCGACTCAATTCGTAATGACACAATCCAATCATATACCCCTAGCAGAGCTGCACCATTGAGGGAGCACATGGCCATTGCAGGAAGTCGGTCAGGGTAGCAGGTAGAATCCGCAGACCCGGCAGCCAGCTTGCCTAGGACGGTCCGTGACGAATCTCTTGTTCACGCTAAAGGGAGTCAATAAGACCGGATCCTTTTCTTTTAAGATTGTAGTGGGACACTGAAGGATCTCGATATTTCGAAAAGTAATTAAGATGTGCTTGATATGATGGTATCAAATGAATTATATGTACTGTTTCCATACATATGGAATGTTGGAATGAAGTAATTTGATAAGATTTGGCCAAGTTATTGTCCGAGGACAAATTAACTGCACCAAATAAATAGATGCATTTTTGTAAAGAATAATTACACAGTTCATGCTAATTTATTCATACGGGTAGCGTAATTTAATGAGATGACACGTTTGTAACGATAATGATATGACCAGACCCAGAAGGGTGTTGTATGGTGAAGCTATAAAATGTCTATAACTATGCGTATTTTGGTTGGGAAGGTGTACCACTTCAGCGTTTGAAACTTATGGGAAAAGAAGACGATACGGATAAACGGATAAATATTTAGTAATTGCATATTTAATGTTATTTAAATTTAATTTGTGTTTGTTGTGTTGTGATATGCAAATTTGTGTTAAATTGTGCCACGTGAAGAACACTATGGACACTCGCAAATGTCAAAGAGCATCAACGATAGGATATCTAGGATTGATATGGGTGTAGTGGAGCACCAAACTTTATAGGAAGAGACTCACATGTAATTTTTATTGTGGGAAGCAATTGTAAAATATTTTTGTGTTTTGTGTTGTGTTTTGCCATGAATTAGTACCATTAAATGTGATATTTAGGACTATATTGTTTCTTTCAAGTAGAGTAGTTACCTGAATATTGAACCCGCTGAGCTAAGGTTCATGTGATATTTTTCATGACGTCACATTTATGATGGGATGTACTACCTTTGAACACACCCAGAAAGCTACGAGAAGCCGAGAGCTTATACAATTCTCTTTGAAGTAGCGGAGAATCGCACTTTTGACTTTGGTGAAGTCTGCTAATTAATTATCTGAGGTCTTATTAATCAATTTTATCTTTCCACGAGACTCAGAATATTCCATTTCTTCATTCAGTATTATTGAAACATTTTGGAGAACGTTTTTTTACTTTAAGGTAAGGTAATATCATTGCAGATACGCAAATAGGAATGTAAGTAGTCGCTCAACGACTTAGTTTGACGAATTGCTTCCACGAGGAACGCAGTTCCTTGCACTACGTCTGGAGAATCCGCCCTGTGTAGGCGTGTAATTATATCCGTCGCATTAGACGTGGCAAACAGTCCGCTTTACAGCGTGGAAATCATTATCAGGTGCCATCGAGCACACCTGAACTACAAATCACTGTTGATGTGCAGTGATCAACACAAATTACAAAGTGAATTATTTGGCAAGTATTGTGAAATTTACGACATTTCTGTAGCACCACATTTTCACCCACGTGTTTGTGGAGGGCCGAGAGCCTGGTGCGAAAATATACAGGTAAATGTGATATTATTACTTTGAACAAGTGTGATTATAAAAGTACATTATATGCGAATTGCTACGGTGAATTTATCTATAATAAAACGACGCCCATTTCACGGATGCCACGTGATAGAAAAAGTAGCATCTGTACACGTGTAGAATCGCAGAACAGTGCATGGCCATTTATCATTTACATCTACAAAGTGTAGAGGCTGTGTTACCAGTTATATTTAAAGCCTGTGATATCTACGACGAATACTGTAATTTTCAAGTGAAAATAATGAATTACTACAAGTCTTATACTACCGCCCACGTGGTCAACTTTTTCAACACCATGTTCGAGGCCGAGACCATGGGCTAATACCATTATGGTATGAGGGAGATGTCTCGGATGGGACCAGCATGATGATGGAACTTCTGGAACATCGAACGAGAAGGAAGGAACCGAGGATGCCTTTCCTAGGCATGTCCAGTCCATTCACGAGGTCAACTACAGGGACAGACCGAACCCTGGTCTTTGGGAGAGCCCAGATGGAATGTTCTGATGAGAACTATGCCAATCCTGAAAGCCAGAGGTGCTTTTGTTCAACCCTTGTCGTTAAACAGAGAGCTAAGTGTGGGCTCCTTCATATCGTGAGTTTTGTACAACCCTTCCTTGTTCTAGTTTCTGGTGGTATAGTTAGATTAGTGTAGTTTGTGAACCAACCGAACTTAGTGACAGCCATTTCATAGGTAGGGGATGTAATTAGTCTAATTAGATGTCATTTATCTACAGTGATTGTGAGTCACCCTTGGGTCTGACATTTTGGTCAACCCTGGTACAGCTCGATGGACGTCGTAGAACGTCAATTTCTGCCTATTGCTAAACGTGACTGTAGTCATTTTTAGGCTACTTTGTTTAACCCTATCTGGGGTGATTTTTCAAGTCTTTGCAGACTTTAGTTATGGCAATCTGATGCCATGGTTATGTTTCTTTAACTGCATTTTTTGCAACCAGTCAATGTTACGCCCCTGACTTCGTTAGAGTAGTCGTATCATTTGGGTAATCGACTGTAATTACCAGTTTTGTAACTGCATTATATTTCATTAGAGATGAGCTCTGATAGCCATCCAGGTCATGTGTAGACCTTATAAGTAATAGGGATGTTTCGTTGCCTAGCATCGAACTCAGTTCCCAAAGTATCATTAAGCAGATCCAGCAGAGAGTGGAGTTTGCGTATTATTATTTTGTTAGTGTCATGTGTGATGACACGTGTTTATTTGATGTTTGATACAAGTCAGAAATAGAGTATTTTATCTTTGAGAGCAGAGAGCTCCAGCAATTAGTGACATTGCTACCTTTTAAACGTCTTTGATGTGAAAGACAGAGTTATGTGATTGTATTCAGATTTATAGCGTGCTTTTTATGCACAGATTCTTCGAGGTTTATAACCTATGGTAAAGGTACTATTATGAGGCCAGTTGTACAGTTATTATCTTGATTAAATTGCCGGCCTAGTTAGTGTGTTGTGTCATTCAACGCAGGAATCTTGTAGCCTGCGGCGACACGAACAGGTTTTGTGACTCAGCTCCCGTGTGAGAGCGCTTGCTTCTAAGTGAGACAGACTCATGTTAACATAGGATAGAATGCTTTTTGCATTCACTTTCCCTTTCATTGCAATTATAGCTTATGGGACCCAGTGTCCATTCTTGTATCTGATCATATGTTCTGTAGATTGTCATTTGTTAGTTAAACGCTGTTGCGTGTACCGTTATTTTGACGAGTACAGTTATGTCAGGTTTCTATAGTACGTTGTAGGCTAGCCCCGCTAGGGAGGTTTTTCATGTATGATGGTATTGTGTGTACCATGTCCGGGACTGTTCCCGTTGACCAGATATTTAGGGAGGGTAACTGATTGTGTCCAGGCCCATCCCAGAGTTATTGAACGCGAGCTGTGCGCCGCTGGTAACTTGTGTTATTGTGTGTCCGAGTTGTTATTGCTCTTTGATTGTATTCCGAATTTTGAGTCGAGGCTTTTTGGCAGAGATGATCTCAGGGGAGACGCTCCGTGCCCAGGCTTGTCAGTATTATTCGCCATAAACCAACGATAACCTAAACCGACATCTTAATAATAAAACGCATAATTTTGATAAACAAAAGCTAACTAACGAATCCTTTCTGCTTAACCTTGTTCATTTGCATTTGGAACCTGCTGACATAGCCGTGCTAATGAAGGTATTTCCTGGAGGAAATGACTTGAGGACAGCTGACACTGCTTTTGTTGTGACTGAAGCTTGCTCGAACCTTGAGTTCGTAGCTGGTGGAGCGCAGGTCATACGATGTTAGACGTAGTCTTCACTACGCAGTCGTCACCGGAACTACACACATTAGATGACTATGGCTTACAAACAGTAAACCAAGGTGTAGGCAGGCATTTGAATAAAACTGTGGTCTCTTATTTATTTATTTATTTATTTATTTATGATGTAAAAGTGTATGAATCGTCTATGTTACCCTTTTGTGTGCTAACTAGCACCTAGTTATAAGAATGACTTAGATGTTTTTTTTTCTATGGCTGATCACTTAGCTTTGAATGTAACTGTTTGATATTACGGACGTCACCGCCGTAAATTTTGTTATTAATTGAATGGACTTAGCTAGATGAATCAACGTTAAATGTAAATGTGGAGATGGTATTGTGACAGACACGTGTGAGCGCACCTGGTGGCAGACTCGTGCGAGCGCGTGGCGCGCTGGCTGCAATTGTGAGTTGGGCCGGCAAGCTGGCAGTGGATGAATCGAGAAGGCGACGATACGAGAGAAGAGATTTAGGATTCGGTGAAAAGGCAGTGTTGAGACTTGGAGTGTAGTAGTTTTCAGAAAGACTAGAGCTCGACGTTCCCAGTTTAAATATTAATGAACACTACATTAATATTTAGTAGTGTAAGGTTTGCTAAATAAAGAAGTACGGTAGTGTATTTGTATATGCCTGACCGGTTATTTCAAGAACCGTAAACGTAACAACTGGTGTCAGACGTGTGGGGTCAGGCTATAGAGTAAATACATAGTGAAAGTCTTGAGGTACCGCATTTTAGAGTGTGAAATGACGACCAGGAAAGTTAAACTTTCAGCACTGAAGGTTTCGGAGTTACGTCAGGAACTGGAAGAAAGGGAAGTTGATTCTACGGGAATAAAATCTGTGCTGCAAGCGAGGTTAAGACAGGTACTGGTGGACACAGGTGAGGATCCAGAAACATTTCTTTTCGAGATTACTGGTGGGACTGAGGGTTTGTGTCAGGTATTAGAAAACTTGGAAAAGAAAATAGCGGAAAACTCAGAGAATTTGGAAAGGAAGTTAATGGAAAATACTGCCAACCTCGAGAGGAAACTTCAAGAAGTAACGCTCACTACCGAAACCAAACTGAGGGAAGAATTTCAAGAATCCCTGCGGAAGTTTGAGGACGAGCTTGCGAGCGGTGTGCTTCCAAATAAAGACAAGCAGGAAAACGAAATCATTACCGCTGGTGGACCATCGGAAGGTAAGGAGCGTATACCTGTTTCCGCGTTTGGTCGGACTGACCTGCCGACTTTCGATGGGAAGTCTGCGTGGGAAGAATACCTCACCTTGTTCGAGACCGCTGCCATGATTAATGGATGGTCGGATGCCACGAAGGCTTCATTGATGAGTTTGTCGCTGCGCGGGGAGGCCCTACGAGTCCTGCAGGCTGTTCCCTTGTCGGAAAGGCAGAACTACAACATTCTTGTACAGAAACTTGAAATGCGGTTCGGTCATCGTCACATGGAACAGCTGTATCGCTCCCAGTTGAGAAACCGTTGTCAGAGACCCAACGAGAACCTACAGGAGTTCGAAGCAGACATAGTACGTCTCGTTAGGAGCGCCTATCCAACAGTGCCCAGCGATGTGTATGAGAGTCTTGCTACCGAGAAGTTTCTCGATGGGCTCCGCGAGATTGATACGCAGCGGGCTGTGAAACTGGCGCGTCCGCAAACATTGAATGATGCCTTGACTCTGGCTCTTGAGTTTGAGGCTGTCGAACAATCCGTGCGCGGCCAGGCTCGCATTCGAGCTCTGGAGAGAGACAAGGAGGTCCAGCCAGTGCCTTCCATAGAAGAAATCGTGGAGAAAGTACTTCAAGCCTTGCAGTCCAAGAAGAAACGGACGAGGTGCTGGGGCTGCGGGGATATGGGGCATCTCAGAGATCGATGCCCTAAGTTTATGAACGGGAAGCACCAGCCACAGGAAAACTAAACAGGGTTGATAGAAAGGGGCGACTGTCAACCAGTGGCAACACCAGAAATGCCCCCACTTCTATCGTCGCGTCTCTGGGTTGTCAAGCCAAATCTATTTTTATTAGTGGCCATGTGGACGGAGAGCCCAGAGACCTACTGCTGGATACAGGGGCCACAATGACAATAATCAGACCAGGCATCGTGAGACGAACAGTAACAACCACGAGATGGACACTGCGAACGGCTACGGGGGAACCAGCCAACGTTCACGGGGAGGTAGACGTCAACTTCGTCATCGGTGATACCCAGTTTCGCCATCGTGTCTTGGTCGCTGAAGTGGAGGAGGACGTCATTCTCGGGATGGATATCATGACTGAGTATAAATTTAGACTGGACCTGGAGAGTGGGATTTTGAGAGTCGGAAACGAGGAAGTAGTGCTGCAGAGGAGGAACGCCTCATCGGTACGGGTGATCGCAGCGGTAGATGTTGTACTACCTGGGCTTAGTGAAGTGATGGTAGAAGGAAAGCTGGATGGTGGAGTTCCTCATGGCTGTGTCGTCATGGTAGGGCCTAGGTTTGCTGACGATGAACCTGAACGTGGAATACTGGTAGCCAGAGCTTTGGTCCGTGCAGGGGCGAAAATTCCTGTGCGAGTAATGAACCTTAATGATCGCTCGATAATCGTTCGGAAAGGAACCAGTTTGGGAAGCTGTTCGTCTGTGTCCTCCGTCGTACGCCAAGTACAAACAGCTACTTCCTCATCCGATATATCTTCGGTGTGGCTCGACGGTCTTATCGAGGCAGCGTGTCAAGAGCTTAATCCTGGGCAGAGCCGAGAAGTGAGGGAACTTCTTCGACGTCATAAGGATGCCTTCCAGGACGGGACCAGTAACGGAAGAACGAACGTGGTTCAACATCGCATCGATACGGGTGACTCAAGACCAATTCGCCAGACTCCCAGAAGATTACCACTAGCCAAGCGAGAGGAAGCAGAGCAGATAATAAATGATATGGCTCGCGATGGGGTGATTGAACCTTCAAGCAGCCCATGGGCTTCGCCAGTGGTCCTGGTGAAGAAGAAAGATGGATCTACACGGTTTTGTGTAGACTACCGTCAACTGAACAATGTGACGAAAAAGGACAGTTACCCACTACCACGCATCGATGACACCCTAGACACCTTGGGTGGGAGCACGATCTTCTCCACGTTGGATCTCAAGAGTGGATACTGGCAGGTAGGATTGGACCCCAGGGACAAGGAGAAGACCGCTTTTACGATTGGTTCTGGGCTTTGGGACTTCACAGTTATGCCATTCGGACTCTGTAATGCCCCTGCGACCTTTGAACGGCTGATGGATCGCGTTTTAAAAGGGCTGTCTTGGGAAACATGCTTGGTCTACCTGGATGACATCATCGTTCTGGGAAGAACTTTTGAAGATCACCTGAGAAATCTCGACCAGGTGTTCTTACGTCTTAAGCAAGCCAACCTTAAGCTTAACTCCAGGAAGTGCTTCCTGTTTCGGAAACAAGTTAACTACCTCGGCCATGTTGTTTCCGGAGAGGGAGTCACCGCGGATCCGGAAAAGATTAACACGGTGAAGGAATGGCCAGTACCGAAAGATAAGCAAGAAGTCAGGAGTTACCTCGGACTGTGCACCTATTACCGTCGATTCGTGCCAGGATATGCTAACATTGCTAAGCCTCTGACCAGACTTACCGAGGAAAGTCGGAGTTTTGTGTGGGACGCGACCTGTCAACAAGCCTTCGAACAACTGAAGGAGGTATTGACCAATGCTCCTATCCTGAGTTACCCACAACCGGAAGGACTATTCGTTTTGGACACCGATGCTAGCAATGTGGGAGTAGGTGGCGTGCTTTCCCAACTGCAAGGTAGGCAAGAAAAGGTGATAGCTTACTTCAGCAAGGTTCTTTCTAAACCGGAGAGGAACTACTGCGTAACTAGAAGGGAATTGCTCGCTGTAGTGAAGTCAGTGGAGCATTTCCACAAATATCTCTATGGGAGGAAGTTCCTTCTACGGACTGATCATGCAGCGCTTACGTGGCTACTGAGCTTCAAGAACCCGGAGGGACAGGTAGCCAGGTGGATTGAAAGGCTCGAGCAGTACGACTTCGACACTGAACACAGGGCTGGCCTTAAGCACCGAAATGCTGATGCTCTGTCAAGGAGACCATGCGCACAAGACTGCAAGCACTGCAATCGGATTGACGAAAAAGTTGCAGCAGTGAGAAGAAGCACTGTGATCGACGACCACTGGAAGGATGAGGAAATCCGTAAGGATCAAGAAAATGACCCGGACTTAAAACACCTACTGCGGTGGAAGACGTCTGAGCAAAGACCGACTTGGGAAGAGGTAGCACCCTACACGCGCACTGTGAAAGCCTACTGGGCTCAATGGAATTCCGTGATTTTGGAAAACGGGGTGCTAAAGAGGGTACTGGGGAGAGAGGACGGGGCTCAGGAGAGGCTACAGGGTATTGTTCCACGAAACAGAGTGCCCGAGGTACTACAGTTGCTGCATGATGGAACCTCTGGGGGGCACCTTGGAGTTCGAAAAACCATGGAGAAAGTTCGAGAGCGGTTTTATTGGGCTAATTACTCAGATGACGTACGTGAATGGTGTAGGAAGTGCGTGGTTTGTGCCACTGCGAACGGGCCACAGAAGAAGGGAAGAGCAGCGATGAGACAGTACAACGTTGGTGCCCCGTTTGAACGGATCGCCATCGATGTAGCGGGCCCTTTCCCTACGACTGAGAGTGGGAATAAATACATCTTGGTGGCAATAGATTACTTCAGCAAGTGGGTAGAGGCATATGCGTTGCCCAACCAAGAAGCTGTGGTGGTTGCCGAGACGCTAATAAAGGAGCTGGTGAGCCGATTTGGTGTACCCTTGGAACTGCATTCCGATCAGGGGCGAAATTTCGAGTCGTCGGTGTTCCAGGAGATGTGCCAGATTCTCGGAATCCGGAAAACGAGAACGACTGCCCTGCACCCACAGTCCGATGGAATGGTGGAGCGCATGAACAGGACAGTAGAGAAATACCTGTCGAAAATTGTCTCCGACCACCAGCGGGACTGGGACAAGTTTCTCCACTTGTTTCTACTGGCATATCGCTCTTCTATCCATGAGACCACAGGCCAAACACCAGCTAATGTGCTGTTTGGCCGAGAACTGCGGTTGCCGTGTGACCTGGCGTTCGGTTGCAAACCTGAGGATAATGTCGTTGGGGAGGACTACATCTCCGGCCTTCGTCGAAGGATGGATGACATTCACGACCGCGTTCGCACAAACATTCAGAATGCGAGCGACAGGATGAAGGAGCGATACGACGTAAGAGCCGAATCAGGCGGGTACCAAGCAGGAGATCTAGTCTGGCTTTTCGACCCTAAACGACGGCGAGGGTTCTCTCCAAAGCTGCAACGCTCCTGGGACGGACCATATGAGGTACTGAAGAGGATTAACGACGTCGTCTACCGTATCAGGAGGAGACCGAATGGCAAACCCCGAGTGGTCCACTTCAATCGGCTGGCATCGTTCCTGGGCGACAACCATGACGAGGAGCACGGGCAACTCGCCCGTATATGTCGAGTCCCGGAGTCGGAACGATCGTTCGAAGAATTCATGTCCCAATGTGGTACTGACCGCAATGTTTGTTATGGCGTCAGTACTGAGATTCGGCAGGATTTATTCCAAACCTCCAGTGAGTATGCCTTGGCTCACTCTGTGGCTAAGGACCTGAGGATGAGCCAAGGAATCGCCCAAGTATTCCGGCGGAAGTATGGTGGGATTGAAGAGCTGCAGCGTCAAGAGCCTCGTGTCGGAAACGTGTTGTATTTACCCAGGAACGAGCGATCGCTATTCTATCTAGTGACGAAAGAACTTTCCCATCAGAAACCGACCTATCGTGCCGTCTGGGATAGTCTACTTGCGATGCGAGAGCTCCTACTGCAGCGGAACATATCCAGATTAGCTGTGCCCAAGTTGGGCTGTGGGCAGGATGGATTGGACTGGAGGATCGTAAGAAGCATGCTAGAAGAAGTCTTTCGGCGCACAGGGATTGAAATTCTGGCATGCTGCTGGTCCCAAAGACGAGGTGTCTGCTCCGGGACGGAACAATCTTAAGGAGGGGACAGTGTGACAGACACGTGTGAGCGCACCTGGTGGCAGACTCGTGCGAGCGCGTGGCGCGCTGGCTGCAATTGTGAGTTGGGCCGGCAAGCTGGCAGTGGATGAATCGAGAAGGCGACGATACGAGAGAAGAGATTTAGGATTCGGTGAAAAGGCAGTGTTGAGACTTGGAGTGTAGTAGTTTTCAGAAAGACTAGAGCTCGACGTTCCCAGTTTAAATATTAATGAACACTACATTAATATTTAGTAGTGTAAGGTTTGCTAAATAAAGAAGTACGGTAGTGTATTTGTATATGCCTGACCGGTTATTTCAAGAACCGTAAACGTAACAGTATCATCCTAACTTAGATTTGTTTTGCTACCCTGTTAAATGTAAATTCTGATATTAGCTTGATCTTGTAACTTGACCTAGGGATTTGCGTCGTACCATTTTCCTAGTGTTGCTGTTGTTGCTTTATTATTGTGAGACAGATCTTTCGCGAGGGTTTACTGTAACTTCTCAGGTAGGGACCTGCTCTTTATTTTTGATTATTTATTAGCTTGCGGATTAGCCGATAGAAACCCTCCGAACTAGGCTAGGGGTTTGTAAAATTTACAATAAATTTTCACGGTGTTTTACATAAGTCTGGATGTTTCTTTTCTCAGTCTAGCTTTTAAGGTGAACCTTTCCTTAGGCAGTCTATGACCTTCGTCACCATGTACCACGATCCCCGTGGACTACAGTTTCTCGTGCCGCTTTCGCCTATTTGGAAGTTCACCTGATCCTCACGGCAGTTAGGTCCGACGGATGAGATGTTAGGGAAGTCATTGCGGTTGTTGGCTATCCTGGCAGCTCCTCTGACGGGCTCAATATGTGCTCGTATAGTGGGTTGAACGCCCCATGCCTCGAAAGACCGTGAACTAGCTGGGATACGAACAAATGTTCCATATGATAACGAAAGGGTACAGTACGGTAGGCACCATCCCGGCATTTGCCCGAAGACGAAGTGTAAAACCACGGAAAACCACTTCGAGGGTGGCTGAGGTGGGAATCGAACCCCCTATACTCATTTGGACCACCCGAGGCTGAGTAGACCCTGTACCAGTCATCATACCACTTTTCACATTTCGTGGCAGAGCCGGGAATCGAACCACGGATCTCCGGGGTAGCAGCTAATCAAGCTGACCACTACGCAACGGAGGTGATTTCTCGAAAATCCAACATGCAATAATCATGAATCAAACCCAGTCCGCCTTGTTGGGTGACAAGCAGCTTGACTGGTGCGCCACCATTCCCCCTTTTCCAAAACAGTCATGCTTTCCATTATATAGCTTTGGAACTATTAGGAAGAGTGGAATTTTAAATGCCGACGTTTCGAGACAACTGCTCGTTCCTTTATCAAGGTTTGTCAAGAAAGATAGAGAGTAAACAATGGCATAGCCTCCATAGATAAATGGTATAAGATAGGAAGCCATGACGAAACAAATAGTTAGGCTACTCCATGACCTCCCGAGACTAAGAAGATGTTGGTAATCATACTACAGAGGACAGCCATGATTTACTTAAGAGATGCTTGCCACGGTGGGTGAGTGGTCAACGTGTCGGTCTACTAACCGCAAGCTTGCAGGTTCGCTCCTGGCCATGGTAAGTGATTTTTGAAAGGCGGCAAAAATTACGACACCATGTCATACGATGTTGGCATGTCAAAGAACATATTTGAATTCAGTAGGCCGTGTTCATAAAGGCAAAATTAATCTCGGAAGTTTCCGCCAACACAAAGTTCCTCATTTCTCTACTAGAAAGGGCTATAGTGTTCAAGGAGCTTAGATATCTAACCTCCTTGACTTTCATAGTGCTTCAAAGAACAACGAAATTCGACATGCCAGCTACCCTTTGGGTGTCAAATAACAAAAGCTTGCACCCGGCACCCGAGGCCATACGATATTATTATTATTATTATTATTATTATTATTATTATTATACTTAAAGGATAACCATCACATGTATTAAAGTTCTGTGGTTGTTTACTTATTTCGATCGCCTCCCGAATCATACGAGTTGTGAAATGTTTCTCCACACTGATGACAGAAGTTTTGGTTGGTTGGTTCCTTAGTTTAGGGGCTGCGACAACGCGGTCATGTAGCCCCGTGTACTTTGGGTGTGTGTAGAATCTGTCTGATAACCGGTGTTAATTGTGATGACTGTATTAGTGTGTGTTATCTGTTTATAGTTCAAGTAAGGACAGCAGACGATAATTTCAAGTAGTTCCTACTTTCGCCACCAAATGCTACCGTCCACGACACCTAGATGCCATCGCAACCAGCGCCTAGTGACGAACGTTGGAACTTAAGAGACTTAATCAAACCTAACCTACACATTTTTCTTCACACAAGTTTAGTTAGTGGAAGGTTCTGTTACATGCCATAAATCTAGTACGTGGGACAGCTTTACTTCCTCTCCGAAGAAAGGCATACTGAGAGATTTTTAACACGCTTAAAAAATCCGACGACCTCGGCCGGGTTTGAACCCGTGACCTTGGGCATAGAAGCTCAGCATGCTACCAACTACGCCAAAGAAGCCGTTTGACAGACGTTTCATCAAAAGAAATTCGATGGTCATTCTGTATGGCATATTCAGTCACAGCAGACTTCTCTGGTTGGCAAAGACGTAAATGCCTACGATGTTCATTGACCAATCAAGTATTTACGTTAATGAGAGATAATTGCCTAAAATATTACATGGCGTAATAACCTTGAAATTCAATCCAGAAGATATCAGGATTAATACATCCAAGAAAATATTTAAATAATTAATTAATCCAGCGCCAAGCTCAAACACGTCTAGCCACTATGACTTCAAGATGCTTTGTGTAAAATACTGTAGTCGTATTCTTAGTATGCATTATTATTATTACCATTATTATTGTTATTATTATTATTGTTGTTGATATTATTATTATTATTATTATTATTGAAGATGCTGGCAAGGGTCTCTTAGATTTCAGCACCAGATGCCAGTCGACTGTGTCGGGTTTCGATCACCCAACCTTGAGCACAGCAGGTGAGAGCCCAACTGATTATATCAATCAGCCTACCTTTCACGATCAAATGTTTTATTGAAGGACAACGTACATTCTTTTCCAGTTGATAACGTGAATAATTTTTTCATGCAAACTTCAGCTTTTTTTCTTCGGTCGACTTATCGATTCATTTTGAAATAAATAAATAAATAAATAAATAAAGAGACGAGCTTTGCAGTAGTCGCATATGATGTGTAACATGTTACCCTACTATGAAATTGAGACGAAATGTATGTGAAGCCATCTGACATGTTATCCTACTCGTATACTACACAGCTTGGACATTCTTAAAATGTTAATTTACGCTCCGTTTTCATCACATATTATATTGTAAATTAAGAGGTGGAATGAAACCATAGTCTCTAGCCTATCTGTAGACTACTAGAAATAATGTTCAATACAATCAAATTTCCCAACTCCTGCTTGGTGCAAAGTATTGTAATTAAAATTAGATAAATCGTAATTTAATGTAGATTCTGTTTAAATGACGCATAATGTTATGATAGATATAGTTTAAATTGATAATCTGATAGCAAAAATAATTGCCGGGACTGTGGTTTGAACTAGGGACCTCATGATTCGCAGACACAGGAGCTACCCACACAGCTATTACAAACTCAATTATTAACATTACAAGACAGTTACTTATTTTCACGTGCCGGTAATAATATGGAAGTAATTTTTATGCTCCATTAATATTTTGCTTTTTTTTCGATAATGTTCCTGCGTGGAATTGAGTTTTAAATTGGTTATGAATACGCCTACTTGACAGTAAAGGGATTAAGGGAATTCCTATGAAAGACTAGCTGAGTTCCCGTATAAAAAATAATAATATCGATATTTATTAATATTGATCACTGCATTACCGCGATTTGGGTTAATATCTGACTAGCCATTGTGCAGAAACATAATACCGGCTTTGCCGACTAGTTACAATGTTTCATATTTTAAATACTGATACGAAGATTTTGAACATGTGGTTTTCGTTTTAATTAGTTGACACCATAGTTCGCGTTTACCGTTCAGTTTGAAAGTGTTGATCCAAAGTTACTCGGGGAGTAACCATCACTTTTATCCAGAGACTGGAAATAGACTTTCAATAAATCATAATTGTTTTCAGCAAATATGATATAATGAATATTGTTACACCAAAGAACTACAACTTGAAGATGATTTACTGTAGGAATATTCTTAATGGCGCCTTCAAACTTTGAAGTAATCTTTATGTGATATACATTCCACATGGCCGGCAGTGCGTCATGGTACCAATCTCCAACACTTGCGCGCTAGCAGTGCGTCTTACAAACTTCCGTTCGATCCACTTCCGTTCGTTCCACTTCCGGCCGATCCACTTCCGTCCCATTTTCAAAATCACTCCCACAAACATATCCAGCAACCGAATGCAAAGATGTTACACATCAATAAATAAATACGGTACATACATAAATAAATACATCAAGTAAGCCTCCTCGCCACTTCGGTGCGGCGACGGGGATTTTAAATGCTTAGAGAGTTTGTATAGAGGGTAAAGAGATTGAGAAACATGTACTAGAAAGGGACGAGTTTTAATATTGACACCAGAATTTGACAGGGTACTGGAAGACCCAAGTAGGAAGAAAGCATAGATGATAAGTTGTTACGTTGCCTAGGGGATGAAGACCTGATCAGTATGTAAGAGAAATGAGATGCCCTATGATTCTAAAAATAATGTTATCATTCCTAAAAAAAAAGTTTTAAAGATTATCGTAGAATCTCCTTTATCACACATGCTCAAAATTCCTGACATAAATAATTTCAAAAAGACATTTGCCATTTTGTAGACTTAAAGTTAAGCTGTTTGATAATGTTGATTAGAGTAAGTTGATTGACATTTTGAAATGAAGGGATAAGAGAGTGATCTACAATATATACAGAAACCAGACTGCAACTATTGGAGCTGAAGGACATGAGAGAGTAGCTGGTATTCAGATAGGTCTAAGGCAAGACTGCAATATCGTCCATACTTTTCAATCTATAGGCTACATTGAACAAGCAATGAAAGAAATAGGAGATAAAATTCAAGCAGGAGTACAGGTTCAAGATGAAATAATTTCAACTCAGATTTGCTGACGATATTGGCATCTTGGCCGATTCACCAGACGATTTGAACGAGTTTTTAAATGGTATAGACTCAGTCTTGAGGAAAGAATTCGTGATGAAAATCAAAGAATGTAAACCAAATATATTGGAATGCAGACAGAAGAAATCAGAAACTCCTACTGACATCAAATTGGCAGGTGAAGAGCTAAAGGAAGTATGAGTAGGAAGAAAAATAAGCAGTGATGGACGAAGCAATGAGGATAAAAGTAGGTTATAGCAGGCAAGGAAATCATTTCTACAGAGAAGAAATCTGTTGACATCAAATATATTGTACTGTATTTTTAAGTATTAGAAAGTCATTTTTGAAAACATTTGTCTGAAGCGTGTCCCTCTATGGAAGTGAAACTTGGACTGTTGGTGCAGCAGAAATGATGAGGATAAATTCATTTGAAATGTAGTGTTGTGACGGAGATTAGGTGGGTTGATTGAATAACAATTGAATCGGTCATTGTTAGAAGACACTAAGTCAATTCTTGTCGAAATTGCGATTTCCATGGATACGTACAGTATGAATGTCGACGCATCTAGCTATGTTAAAAGGAACTAAGTCTGCCCGTTCAGTATGCTGTATCATTACTAGCTGAATTTAACGTTCAGTCATAACGAATAGAATAAAAAGTGTGATCTCTTCTCCCTCAATAGCATGTAATGAATACGGATCGGGTTGGCACTCGCCGCTACGCAGCGCTACAGTCGATTTGAGATTGTTGATTTCCACATATGTTTATGTGTTTATGTGGGACATATTAAGTATTTAATCGGTCGGAGTGTTTTGGTGGTGTTCTGTGCAAACGTTTATTGATATACAAGTGCTTACACTATTACTTCATAGTATTAATACCTGAAATGCTATTGTAGGAAGCATTAACTGAAATGGAATTTAATTTCTTGTCGTGTGTTGACGTTATCTTCGTGTGTTAATTTTATTGTTATTTAATATAAGTAAACAGCAGTTTAGCCCTTACATTTTCATGAGTGCTTAATGTGAGTAGTGAAGATGCCTTGCTGTTTTGTACCAGGATGCAGATCTAGCTATGGGGACTGTAAAGACGTCAGCCGGTTTTTCAAACCTCCTAAAGATAAGGAACGTTTTATCAAGTGCAAAGGGGCCATACCAGGGAAGGATAGGGAACTTACTGAAAAGTCCTACATCTGTGATGCTCACTTTTCAGAAGATTTAATTGTTAAATTTGACAAATTTGTGATAGAAGGGAAGGAAGTAGTACTTCCTCTGTTCCACATATATTTCCTAATTTGCCTAAGTATTTGTCCAGTATGGTGTAAATAAAAATGCTCTTGATGCCATTAAAGACTACTTCTGTGAAGAAAGGGATGAGCATAAAAAGACAATGAGTTTAAAACATATATCTACCGTAATGCTGAAGGAGGCGTGATCAGTTTTAGGCAATAGCCTACTCCAAGAAGGGGTCATGACTGTGCCTTCTATGTCTGTTAAATGTTAAGTGCTTCTGAAATGATGGTAGTTTATTGAGTTTTGTGTTTATGGAGTGAAATTTATGGGTATAATTGATTTTTGTAATATTCTAGGGTAAAGTTGAAGGAGCCGTGATCGGGTTTAGGCAATAGCCTACTCTATGAAGGGGTCATGACTATGCCTTCTATATCTGTTTAATGTTAAGTTCTTCTGAAATGATGGTAGTTTACTGATTTTGGTGTTTGTGGAGTGACATTTATAGTTATTATTGAATTTTATAGTAATCTACGGTAAAGTTGAAAGTTGCGTTCGTACGGCTTTTTTTTTGTGTTGCAAGACTGTTAATGGAATGTAAAATGTGTAACAATGTGAAGAAATCCTTTCTGATAGCGAGGTTAATTTTTTCGTTCTTTTTTTTTTAAAATTTACCGATAGCTGGCAAAACTGCATTTTGAACTTGCTCTCTGTCTTCGCTTAATGTCGAAACTGTACTATTACAGGAGACTACTTATTAAATTATAATTGGGCACAGTAAAGTAAGTGGAGATATCGAACTTATTAGTGCCTATGAGGATATCTTGCGGTGTTTTAACATGTAAAACAGGTCGTAAGGTTTTAAAAGTCTCGTAAGCGCCAATGCTAACTTACATCACAGATCGGAGCCAGCGCTACGCTGCGGCGGACCAGGCGTACTAGGCCAGTGTTATCACTTCTTATTCTATTCGTTATGGTCCAGTGTTAAAGAGAACTAAGTCATTGACTTAATGACTTAGTTCCAGACTCTTTTGCTTCCATTTGCCCACTACTGTATTGCTAGCATTGAAGATATAGTAATATGCTATAGTGGTATCAATAAATCATTAAATTTGTCATAAAAGTGAACTAACTACTGTTTAAAGTTCTAATTCATTGTTAAAGGGGACAAAGTCATACATTTCTTTTTCTATTGTCTCCCTTTTAAAAATGATAAATCCATTCAAATATACCTCTCTAGAACAGTATTATTACAGGCAATGATACTTATACGCGACAGCAACTACGCTTTACAATTAAGTGATAGAAACAGTTTTTGTCAATTATCTCAATTCTTACAAAAATGACTTAGTGCCTTCTATCAATGACCGATTCAAAGAGGTATAAAGACGAATGGGCGAGGAGAGATGGTTTTGGTGAGTGACAAAGAAGAGTTGACAGTGCATGTACTATACTGTAGCACCCAAAATAGCCAACCTAGTTATGGAAGGAAGGGTTGAAGAGAGGATTGTATGGATAGATCAAGATTAGAATATGTTAACCAGATTGTCTCGGATGTAGAGATGAAGCGATTAGCTCAGGACAGGGAGGCATGGAGAGCTAAAAGGAAGGAAGCTTTTAGTTTTATGTGATCATGAGCCACGGGACCTCCTTTTTACGTGAAATCCGAACCACAGGGCATGGAATTTCACTTCGAAAATCTCACATGCATTGATCGGGAATCAAACCCGGTCCACCTTGGTGAGATGCCAACAGCTTGGCCGCTGCGCCACCACGCCCCCACATGGAGAAAAATCCCTCAGTATGCCTTCCTTCGGAGGGGAAGTAAAGCTGGCGGTCCTATGTCATAGATTTATGGCATGTTAAAGAACCTTCCACTAATTACACCTGTGTAAAGCTAAATTGGATAGGTTAAGAATGTAAACAACGCTCTTAGGTGTCTACGTTCGTTCGTTGCCAAGAGCCGACTGCAGTGGCGTCTAGTAGCTAAGTTCTGAACTAGGCCTAGTAGTCGTTGTCGGTGGCGTTTGGCGGCAAAAGTAGGAACTATTTAAAAAATTCTAAGTTGCAGTCTGTACCTAAATTTAAAAAAACAGATACACACACTAATACAGCCATCACAATTAACACCGGTTATCAGACAGATTCTACACACACCCAAAGTACACGGGGCTACATGACCGCGTTGTCGCAGCCCCTAAACTGAAGAACCAACTAACCAACCAACCAACCCCACATGGAGAACTGTTTCAAATCAAAGACTGAAGACTCAAACAGACAAAATGTTTGATACCCCTCACAAGAGTGGTGCCTGGTATTTCTTGTGCTACATAATGTGCAAGCCACAGTTCATTAAGAGATGAGACTGGTAAAAAGTAAGCTGTCGCTCCACAGTGTTATCAGGCTCATTGGTGCTTGACAACATCAAGTCTTGTGGTTATTAGACCAGCGTGAATGGTCGTGAGTGGTGACTTGAGTTTAGCATAGTAGAATCCAAAAATTAATAGACTCATAATCCGGCTGTTTACCTGACAATTCACCCTGTTACATTCGTTTACTGTAACTTTGCACTTTTTTGACAGCTAGGGTTGCCAACTTTTGTTAGGAGAAACTTAATTTATAACCTGTAGTCCATAACAAATATATAGTCTATACATGTTTTAATCACATTTACGTTTTTTTTTTCAAATTATTTATAGCTTGTCCCAGTAATTGTGAATATTGTTACGTGCCACCCCCCTAGTGGCACTTTTGTTAACTGGATTACGGTGGGTTGAAGCACAACACAGATTGTTCCTTTAAATGAAATAATTAACTTTATTGCGGCCAGAACATACACCACTCATCAGCAAATACAAGCAATTATTACCTTACTCCAGTTTCCTCAAGTCTCTTCCTTATGGAGAGCTCTTGACCTCTTTCACTTGTCAACAGTTAATCTTCTCGCTAATGAGTCTGGTGGCCTTGACAGAACTACATGCAACTCTCCCCTATGTAGACAAACTACAGTTACTTACGAAAACCTGCTTCACGCTGTTTCGCTGTCCACAAGCTGGGGAAATAATGTCACTGGATTTCGTAACTCGCACGGCACTTCGTCACCACACTTCTGTCGCTCAGGAAAAACACGCACTAGCTCAGAAACACACACCCACAGAAAACTCGGTCCCCTCACTTTAAGGCCGCTTATATAGCAGGCTGGTGACTCAATGCATTCTAGAATCGTCCAGGACACACAGCTTCTAGAGATTTCCTTCACTGGCTGGGTCTCGAATATTCTGGACCATCCCTTTCACTTCGCAGCCCGTTGCGAAACGCGCACGTAATACACTGAGGCAGAGCACACACAGCCTGGGGACAGCTGTGACTCAACGCGGCGAGGCGACAAAACAAACTCACAGCCGTAACACCACCCCCTTCCTAAAAGGCTGATCGTCCCGATCAATCATTGGTCCATCTGTGTCCCTCTGTAGGCTGCCAGGCAATCTCGATGCACGATCTTCATCTACGCCCTCGGGCTCCGCTGGATCCTGTAGACGACATCGTTGATCCGTTTCACGACTCGGTACGGGCCCTCCCAGGACTTCTGCAGTTTGGGTGACAGGCCTTTCTTCCGTAATGGGTTGAAGAGCCAGACCAGGTCGTCCTCGTGGAACCCGCCAGCATCCCTCAGTTGGTCGTATCGGGTCTTCATTAGGTCGGTCTCGATCCGCAATTTCCTCCTCGCGAACGTGTGCACGTCCTCCAGTTGGTCGACTCGTTCTTGACAATACTGGCTTACCGGGACCGGATCATTTCCAGGTCGGCCGAAGGCAAGACCGACAGGTAGACGGAGCTCCCTCCCAAACATGGCCCGGGCTGGTGTGCACCCGGTGGCTTCATGCACGGCGGCGCGGTAGGCCAGGAGAAATAGTGGAAGATGTTTGTCCCAATCCCTCTGGTGCTCGCTGACGACTATTCGGAGATGGTTCTCGAAGGAGCGATTGAATCGCTCTACCATCCCGTCGGACTGAGGGTGTAGCGGCGTTGTCCTTGTCTTCCGGATTCCCAGCAGCTGGCATAGATTCTGGACCACCTGCGACTCGAAGTTCCTCCCTTGGTCGGAGTGCAGCTCCAGGGGTACTCCGCACCGGCTGACGAATTCCTTCACCAGGGTCTCTGCGATCGTCGCGGCGTCTTGGCTAGGGAGCGCATACGCCTCCGGCCATTTGGTGAAGTAGTCACTGACGACCAATATGTAGCGATTCCCTGCCTCACTTAACGGGAATGGCCCAGCGACATCGATGGCCACTCTCTCCATGGGGCCGCCCACGTTGTAGGTCTTCAGTGAACCCCGTCGTCTTCGTCCTGGGCCCTTGCTGGCTGCGCAATCGTGGCACCTCGCACAGTGGTTCTCCACGTCAGTTCGGCATCCGATCCAGTAGAACCGCTCTCTCAGCTTCTGCAGGGTCTTCTTTATCCCTAGGTGTCCACCAGATGTTCCTCCATGGACTTCCTTCAGGACTTCCTCCGTCATAGCCTTTGGAACGACGACTTGTTCCCGAGATGTCTTCCCGTCGGTGTTCTCCCAGGTACGGCATATGAGGCCATCCCTCACAACCAGCGAGTCCCACTGCACCCAGTAGGACTTAAACTTTGGGCTGCAGTCACTCACAATGTTCCACCCAGGTCTGGGGACACAGGCCCTCTTCCATTCGGCTATCAGTCCCAGGTCATCATCTTATGCTTGTGCCCGCGTGAACGATTCGCGGCTCCAGCTCCCTTGAAGTTCCACGGTAGTCCTTCGGCACTGTATCCCGTTGTTCGCTTCCCGCCTAGTACAGAAGGTGCAGTCTTCGGGGCACGGTCTTCGTGACAGGGCGTCGGCGTTAGAATGCAGTTGGCCTTTCCTGTGCTGAATCTCAATGTTGTACTGTTGAAGCCTCTCTAACCACCGCGCGAGTTGATCCTCGGGCTGCTTGAAGTTCAGGAGCCACCGTCGGGATGCATGGTCGGTCCTGATGAGAAATTCATGCCCGTACAGGTACTTGTGGAAGTGTTCAATGGTCTTCACGATGGCGAGCAGCTCCTTCCTGGTGACGCAGTAGTTCCTTTCTGGCTTTGACAAGGCCTTGCTGAAGTAGGCCACTACTCTCTCCTCGCCGTCCACTACTTGCGACAGGATCCCCCCTATGCCAAAGTCGCTAGCATCGGTATCGTTGATGAACCTTGTTCCAGGTCTGGGGTAGGCCAGAATAGGCGCGGTGCACAGAGCCTGCTTGAGTTGTTCGAAGGCACTATGGCATTCTGATGTCCACGTGAAGAGTTGGTCCTTCTCAGTCAGTCGATGTAAAGGTTTGGCGATGTCGGCGAATCCTCTCACGAAGCGACGGTTATAAGTGCAGAGTCCCAGGGAGCTTCGTAGTTGGGACTTGTCTTTCGGAACTGGCCACTCCCTCACAGCTGCGGTCTTTTCTGGGTCGGTGCGCACCCCTTCCTCGGAGACAATATGCCCAAGGTACTGGACCTGCTTCTGGAAGAGCTGACACTTCTTGGGGCTCAACTTCAGCTGGGCAGCCCGTAGCTTCATCAAGATCTCCTTCAGGTTGCTGTAGTGCTCCTCGAAGCTTTTTCCCAGAACGATGACGTCGTCTAGGTAGACCAGGCTGGTCTTCCAGTGTAGTCCCCTCAGAATGGACTCAATTAGCCTTTCGAAGGTCGCAGGGGCGTTGCACAGACCGAATGGCATGACGGTGAACTGCCAGAGCCCGCTGCCCACAGAAAACGCCGTTTTCTCGCGGTCCTTAGGGTGGACCTCCACCTGCCAGTAGCCACCCTTCAAATCCAAGGTGGAGAACCATCTTGATCCTGATATGGTGTCCAGCGTGTCGTCGATCCGGTGTAGAGGGTAGCTGTCCTTCTTCGTGACGTCGTTCACCCGCCTGTAGTCCACGCAGAACCTGGTGGAACCGTCCTTCTTCTTCACAAGCACGACCGGAGAACTCCAAGGACCATGTGATGGATCGATCACCCCTTGCTCCTTCATCTCTTCTACCATCCGGTCGACTTCGGCTTGCTTGGCGAGTGGGACACGTCGGAATGGGGCCCTAATCGGTGCGCTGTCCCCAACGTCGATTCTGTGCTGGACCAAGCTTGTCCTGCCAAATTCTTTGCTCCCCACGGAGAAGACATCCTGGAATTCGTGTAGCAGGTCCAGAAGTTGGCGTGATTGTTCCTCGTCTAAATGGTCCTGGGATCCTTGGTACAGCTTCTGTAGTTGTTATGGCAGGGCGCGTCTTCTTCGGTTGTCTGTCTGCAGGTGTCCGTCCGTCGTGTCTGTGATGCGGGAAATCCAGGTAACGGGCTCGCAGACTCCTAGGTTGGTGTCCCGGTGAACCGTAATGTCGTAGTCGTTCAGGTTGGACAGGCGGACGTACGGCCGAGACGGCGTGTTGATGAGGGTCTTGGCAACTAGCAATCCTTTTGTCTGGATGTCCTCATATTTTGGCTCGATGATAGCCGCCACTCCCTCAGCAGTTCCGTCGACAATTACGGCAGCGCTCACCTCCGTCCTGGCGGGAACGTTGACATCTTCTCTCAGCCTTACTCGTCGTGCAGTGACGGCCTCGTGTGCTGGTTGCAAAGCAAGTTCCTCACTTCGGAAGTGCAGAGTGTTGGTACTCAGATCCAAGATGATGCTGTTCTGGTCCAGGAAGTCCAGTCCGATGATCACTTCATTTGATACGTCAGCCACAAGCACTGAATGCTTTATCGCCCGTCGACCAATGACGAACTCCAGTGATGCTTCGCCATGTACCGGTGCGGTCTCTCCGGTCGCGGTTATTAGCTGGAGGTTCCTTTGTGTGGGTTGCACTCTCCACTTCGGGATCACGGTGGGACTGACGATGGTCCTCGATGCTCCCGTGTCGATAAGCATGGGCCAGCTCTCTCCGTTGACGACTCCGTCGACCATCAGGCTGCTATTATCCCTCCGTAACTGCGTCACACGAACTTGGACTGCCGGGGCTTGACGACTGTCACAAGCCAACCCTTGCTCCCCAAGGCTGGCTGATACTTGCTTTCCTGGGCCGCGCGGTTTCCCTACGACTGACTGTCCCGACGGAAACTCTTGGCGGCGGCGATCACCGCAGTCCTTGCTCAGGTGGCCTCTCTTACGGCAGGTCCAGCAGGTCGGTACTCCTCTTCCGGGCCGCCTCTCCGGATGTCCTTCGGATACGTTTTTGATGGTGGTACTGCGACTCTTGAAGAACCGGCCTAGCGCCTCCATCAGTTCATCGGCCAGGGGCTTGGTCTTGTCGGCTTTGGCTGGTTCGTCGACGTCCACCTGACGCACCCGCGCGCGCATTCTAGATGCCTGTTTTGCCGTCTCGAACTCAAGTGCGTGGCTCAGTGCATCTGCCAGGGTCTTATAGCGCGCAAGTCGCAGCGCCTGTTGAGTGTCCGAGTCCCGTAGCCCGTCGGTAAAGGTCTGTGTCACAATCTGTTCCAGAAAGTCGGCCGGCGCTGCTGGATAGGCGAGCCTTACGAGGCGTGCGATGTCCATCTCGAACTCCTGCAGGGTTTCCGCGTTCTTTTGTACCCGGGTCCGGAGCTGCATCTGGTAGGCCTGCTGAGGATGGCTATCTCCATATCGGGACTCCATATGGGCGATTAGTGAAGCGTAGTCCTGGGATCCAGTCGCGATGGCCTGAAGGACGTTAAGGGCGTCACCTCTCAGCGCTACAATAAGAGCTGTAGCCTTTTCCGTGCTGTTCCAGTTGTTTATGGAACAGGCTGCCTCGAACTGACGTAAGTAGGTGCTCCACGGGACCTTTCCGTCGATGGTTGGGGGCGTCACTCTGCTCTGTCCCGTTCCTGATATCCCCGGTGTAACGGTGGGCGGGCGTTGGCGCAGCTCGGCAACTTCCTCTTGAAGAGCGTTGAATCTCGCTTCCATCCCCGTCGACGGGCGTTGGCTCAGCTCAGCAATTTCCTTTTGTAAAGCGTTGAATTTCTCTTCCACCCCCGTCAGTGGGCGTTGGCGCAGCTCGGCATTTTCCTTTTGTAATGCGTTGAATTTCTCCTCCACCCCCATCAGTGGGCGTTGGCGCAGCTCGGCGACTTCCGCTTGTAAGGCGTCGAACTTCTTTTCCACTGCCGTGACTTCCTCACGCAGACCCAGTTCTAATTTCTTGAGGTCCTGTGTCAACTTATTCTGACCGTCTTCCATCTTCTTCTGGCCGTCCTCTATCCTCTTCAGGTCCTCCGCTAGCTTCTTCTGGCCGTCTTCTAGTTTGGCAGTTAGGTCCTCGGCTAACTTCTTCTGGTCGTCCTCCATCTTCTTCTGGCCGTCTTCCATCTTGGCTTCCATGCCACTTAACTTTTCTAGCAATGCTGCCAATTGCGCTTCCATTTTGGTTGTTTTTCTTGTATAGGGCATGCACTCACAGGAAAATTTAAAAAAAATGACCTGCTCGGGTTTTGAAACCAGGACTGTCAGGTGTTGTGCTTGTGCTTGAGTTCGTAATCCGGCTTCTGACACCAGTGGTTACGTGCCACCCCCCTAGTGGCACTTTTGTTAACTGGATTACGGTGGGTTGAAGCACAACACAGATTGTTCCTTTAAATGAAATAATTAACTTTATTGCGGCCAGAACCTACACCACTCATCAGCAAATACAAGCAATTATTACCTTACTCCAGTTTCCTCAAGTCTCTTCCTTATGGAGAACTCTTGACCTCTTTCACTTGTCAACAGTTAATCTTCTCGCTAATGAGTCTGGTGGCCTTGACAGAACTACATGCAACTCTCCCCTATGTACACAAACTACAGTTACTTACGAAAACCTGCTTCACGCTGTTTCGCTGTCCACAAGCTGGGGAAACAATGTCACTGGATTTCGTAACTCGCACGGCACTTCGTCACCACACTTCTGTCGCTCAGGAAAAACACGCACTAGCTCAGAAACACACACCCACAGAAAACTCGGTCCCCTCACTTTGAGGCCGCTTATATAGCAGGCTGGTGACTCAATGAATTCTAGAATCGTCCAGGACACACGGCTTCTAGAGATTTCCTTCACTGGCTGGGTCTCGAATATTCTGGACCATCCCTTTCACTTCGCTGCCCGTTGCGTAACGCGCACGTAATACACTGAGGCAGAGCACACACAGCCTGGGGGCAGCTGTGACTCAACGCGGCGAGGCGACAAAACAAACTCACAGCCGTAACAATATATTGGCAACATATTCTGTCGGCCAGACTGAAAAGTTGCATTATCAAACTGAACTACCACGTGCTCGTGGCATGGGTGTGTGGTTGGTATTGGACGTTTTACCGTCTTCATCCGCCTGTGCAAATAACTTGATTATTATATTAAATTATAATAGTAATAATTGATAATATTGCGCAAAGTTGTCTGAAAGTATTATTTCCATTTGAACGTGTATTCACTTTAAGATAAATATATAGTGGTTGTCTTAAATGTTGAGTAAATATGTAGCCTGAGAGG
Source organism: Meconema thalassinum (assembly GCA_946902985.2). NCBI lineage: Eukaryota > Metazoa > Arthropoda > Insecta > Orthoptera > Tettigoniidae > Meconema > Meconema thalassinum. Next base: position 1,982,219,675 of record OX336388.2, read on the forward strand.
TCTCCTGGTCGGACATCTTTGTTTTGTCTATCACAATAGGTTGTTGTTATTATTGTTGTTTTAAGGGGCGGAACTAAGAGGTCAAGAGGCGAAACCCCACACAAGACACGGCACAAACCTAGAAGAATTGCTGAGTTTTAATTCACCGGCCGTGAAAGCCAATATACCATCTTTCTGGAAGCCTTCATAGGGAGGTTATGGCTGCTTGAGCTTTTAGTTACCGCAGTCAAGGAGTGAAGTTGCACTCTATATATAGGGAGGTAACGCACAGTTCGTTACTCCTGTGGGGGTCCGGGCGGGGACACCAAGAGCCCGCCGATGATTCAGCTTGGTGTCCTAGGTGAAACCCCACACAAGACATGGCACAAATCTAGAAGAATTGCTGAGTTTTAGTTTCTACTTTTATCGCCAAACGCCACCGTCAAGGAGCAGCTAGTTCAGAACTTAGTTACCAGATGCCACCTCAGTCGGCTCATGACAACGAACGTAGGAACCTAAGAACGTTAGTCAAATGTTTAACATATATATAATGTATCTTCACACAGGTGTAATTATTGGAAGGTCCTTTAACATGCCATAAATCTATGACATGGGACCGCCGGTTTTACTTCCCCTCCGAAGGAAGGCATACTGAGGGATTTTTAACGTTCTTAAAAAATCCGACGACTTCGGCCGGGTTTGAACCCGATATTGTCTCTATTAAAGGAGGTATGATTTTTTCTCTCTCAAAATTCCACTTTTCCAACCCCTTTGGGCAATGGTTGGTGCTGTCAAAAATCTCTACTGAGATAAGTGTTTGGACCTTAGACTACCTGAAGAATAGTACGACCTTTCAATGGATTCGATTTTTCACATACTAAGAAAGTTATAGGTAAAGCCTTGCGCGGATGCGGATATCCCGCAAAATGTTTCGCCTTGCGGATATAGTTAGCATGCTTTGCGGATAGCGGATAAGCTGCGGATAATGTTTAGAGTAGATTTGTGGATAGCTTTTAAAATACAACGTTGAACTGGATTTTTTTTTAAATAATTTTAATTTGTACTAAAATCTGCGTCTTTCACGTTTCTTGTTATTTCCCTATTTGCTTTCGATTGGATTGTATGGGAATAATAGAGAGGTGAGAGAAGCCAATACTTTTGAAAAAAAAAAAAAAAACTTTATACCTGCGCTTGCCTGCGTGGGTTTAGCCGACGAAGTGCTATAATTAGCCACCCGCTGTTTTACCTGCCGTTACTCAGAGGGACAAAACTTAGTCAACATTATCTTGCGATTCACACATAGCCTAGGGGAGCGAATCTTTCCTCAAATGTTTAAATGTGTTGCATTAACACTTTATCTAATAAATTAAAAGTATAGCCTAACTGTAATGTCAGCGGATTTGGATAACAAACGTGCGGATACGGGTTAAAGTCTTGCGGTTGCGGGGTAGATGCGGACAACAGTCATACGGATGCGGGGCGGATGCGGATAACGTTTTGTTTATCCACGCATGGCTCTAGTTATAGCAACATTTCCAGCCCGCTGGTCCGATTGTACCCATTAACGTAGTCGACTGAGATTGTAAAGGTTATATTTCATGCATACATTTGAAAGTAATTGGCGCAAATTGACGATAGTTATCGTGCCCACAAAAAAGTGATATATACAGTATATATAAGGTGCGCTCAAAAAGTAACGAGCCGGAGGCTGCAATGCGCAAACCGGTGATCACATCGGCTAATCGTGGCGTGTGTAACGAGGTGTGGTTCCGACCAGAGCGTGGAAGGTCACAGCCCGTCGCTAGAGGGCACGCGTGCTCGTCACGTGACGATACAAAGTGAGCAGCAGCATGCATCAATCGTCCAACCAAGACAGTAGGCCATTTGACATGCTTCCTGGTGTGGTTGAAAACTGTGAGGCACCCATTGGGCACACACTTTCCGCAAGTGCAGTCGTTCCTTCATGATGGTGTGCACACTTCCGACGCTAAATCCGACCACGGCGGCTATGACGTTCACTGTCACTCGGCGGTCCTGGGTAATGAGTGCATCAACCTGCTGAACGTTGTCATCTGTAATGCAGGGGGGTTGCCCCAGACCGGGCATCATCGGCTAACGACACCCGTCCTTCCCTGAAGCGCTTGTGCCACGCCTTGACCCTTGCAAGGGACTTGCAGTGTTCGCCGTACACTTGTCATATTCGGCGATGAATGTCCGTTCCCCCTACACCTTTCGCTGTCAGAAACCGAACAACACCTCTTTGCTCTTCGGTTGACGCCTCCATGTCATTGTTTGCAATACGACAGGCAGTGTTGGACGATTGATGCATGCTGCTGCTCGCTATGTATCGTCACGTGATGTCCACGCGTGCACTCTAGCGACGGGCTGTGACATTCCACGCTCTGGTCGGAACCACACCTCGTTACACACGCCACGATTAGCCGATGTCGTCACCGGTTTGCGCATTACAGCCTCCGGCTAGTTCCTTTTTGAACGCATCTTAAAACATTATATATAAACTTTTGAACAGACGGTGGTTTTGGGATCTGGGGGATGTGAAACGCAAAGATATGTCCAAATCTTCCGGAAGTCGTAACAAGGCATCCATTGCAACAGTTAGCTTTCTAGTGAACTCCACATAAACGCTGGCGCAGTCACGGTCAGCGGCACTCGTATCTTGAAAGGCTAATACTCTACTTAGAATGTCGGCATTCTTATCTCAAACGGGAAGAAATACAGTAGAATGTGCAACTGTACTTATTAGGGTATAGGGTTGGGGTAGATACGCAAAGGCGTCACCTCCAGGTGGGCTTGGGGGCAAGACAACCCCACCCTAGATTATTTGGGAATGCGATGTAGAGTAATCACAAAGTAGTATAATAGTACATTATGCAACGAGCCTATAATGGCAATAATTAAGACACGAGTACGTTTATAAAACGAGCGTAAGCGAGTTTTATAATTTCCATATGAGTGTCTTAATTACCATTATAGGCGAGTTGCACACGAATGTTTATGTTCGACGATAATTATAACTTTATTTTATGTTTTATCATAAATATTCATAAATATCTGTTGAGATTCAGACACTAGAATTTTGTGATCGGAGTGCAAGCACTGGGTAGGATATCTCTGTTTTCCAAGTGCTGTGACCGACCGACGCATGCGCTCTGTATGCTTGGCAATGTTTACAGCCAGCTGATGTGCATCTACATTCAGTCAAACTGTCACTGAAATAGTTTGAAAGTAATGCGCTGTGTTGAAATTGGTGTTGGGGATATTAAGGTATATACAGTGCTATTTCTAGTCTCATATTCGCCAGTTTATTTACGCGAACATATGCACGGTGCACTTTCGGTAATTTATATAGACATGTTGGATTTTGAGTGCATGCGCGAAGGTATCCTTGCCTAATTGGTCAAACAACTGTTTCTTGAGCTCTGATTGGTGGTAGAAACTGTTTCATAATGAAAAATAGTGTTATAATGAGCCTCATTATGATACAGTTTTCTGACACATAGGCCTAATGTTTACATTTCGACATCGTCGAACATAAACTTTCTTTCACAACCCAGAACACTGGACAACTTAGCCTACAGTATGATATTGAGTTTATTATCCATTTATTAAACATTCTTTACATTCTTACCTACAGTTTACGCCACAGCTTTTGGCCGGTCATCCCCGGTTACAACTCACGTATCAATTGCACATGCCCGATGCTCGCTGACTGTCTGTGTATGACTGCGCAACCGGGGCTGACCGGCCATAAACTGTGGCGTGAACTGTGAACTCAGTTCTAATGCTTATCCTCAACAGAGTCTTTGTAATTCAATAGAAAGTTCTGGCCACTGCTTTCGATGCCTGTGTAACATGAACGTCTTCCTCACCTTTTACGAGGAGAATATGTATATGCCTGATTCACGAGTTCTATAAATTAATTTTCAATGTCTCATAATTGATTTTGGTGATTTTGTCGGTAGATCTAGCGACTCCATGTTTTTGACAGAATATTAAACATATTCTATTAGAGATATTTTTTTAAATATTTAAATTCCCCTCCCCGACAAAAATAAATGTCCACAACAAACGAACAGTGCTGAATAACGGATGCTACTGAAAGGTATTTCGAGAAATTACATAAGTGCATTGGCCGGCGTTAAGTTGTCCGAGCTTATATGCCTAGGAGTGGACTCTTGATAATGCCGGACGCAGTTTTCGATGAAACGTCGGGAGATAACATCCTGCCTGGAAACGGCCGACATGCCTGGACAACTTGTACATAGATAATTACATAGGTGTTCCTAGTCAGTGTTTAGGTCACTGTACCAAGTGCTTGCTTTACCTAACTACATAACTAACATAATTGATTCAAGCCCAATAGCCATACAATAGCAGTGGTGTTCAAGAAATTCAAACACTTTTGAGGTAAACTTTCATATATATACGTAAATTCGAGTTAATGAGTTAATTGCAAAAGTTTGAAAGAGTGCTTTAGTGTTTGGTAGCATGCTGAACTGCTGTGTCCAAGATCGCGGGTTCAAACCCGGCCGAAGTCGTCGGATTTTTAAGAGCGTTAAAATCCTTTAGTATGCCTTCCTTCGGAGGGGAAGTAAAGTGGCGGTCCCATGTCATAGATTTATGGCATGTAAAAGATCCTTCCACTAACTAAACTTGTGTGAAGCTAAATTTCTAGCTCTATCAAAGTTCCAACGTTCACCACTAGGTGTCAGGAACATCTGGTAGCGAAATTTGGAACTACTTGAAATTGAACGGAACTTGTAGCTTACCCCATGGGTGTCCGCTTGAAGCAGCTACATACTCTGGCGAGTCGAACATGTCCTCGGACATTCCTGGCACTAAAAGCCATACGCTAAATAAATAAATAAATAAATAAATACATAAATAACTATTGAAAAAGTAATAATGTTAATTTTTAATCTCGGCCCACCCTGCATTCTATCGGCCAACCCATGTATCCCCTTGGGCAAATTATTCTGGTTACGCTACTGCAGATACCCCGAGACGTCAAATAAGATACCATACTGAATTCTTTCGGGAGGAAGTGTGAAAATAGCCGAGAGAATACCCCACTTAGGAAAGCCTATTTCAGTGCCGAGATTCAAACCTCCAATCTCTCAACTTACACTTGACGTGCTTGATTTAACACGCACGGCTAAACAACGGGATGACATGGACGAGTCCCAGAGAGAAAAACGATGCGTCTCGGCGCAGTTCTTTTCTGCTGTACGCTGTATTCCTATGATTGAGCCTGGATTAGCTTTCAAGAGAACAAATTCCCGGAGAGCAGCTGGTTCGTTAAGCACAGATTCTTCTCATAACTAGAGAACCATTACCAGATCCGTCGCTAGCGGTTCTCGAGTTACCGACATCCTAAACTCATTCCAACTGAGCTACATAAGTGAATACGAGTATTATTGAGCTGCCAAGTTGCAAGATTCATAGTATAAAACTAACGGAGTGTAGACAAGTGAATTACGTTAAATAATCGCTGGCATGTCGTTCAACGGTTTCTGGCGCGAAAGACAAGAGGAAAATGCTCATATCTGTTATTTTTATTTTTTATTTCGTTGCAACATTACTAAAAGCTTCTAACACCTGTACCATCTTCAGCCACGGACTAGAGGGTTACGATATGGATACCGGTAGGTTACGAGCTACGTTAAAGCTCCTTAACGGGGATTATTTATTACTATTATTACTATTATTATTATTAATATTTACATTATTATATAATACGCTAAGGTGTATGTTTCACAAAATTCAAGCTCCTAAACCAGAGGGAGTTAGAAGGTGTTCCAAATTGTGAAAATTGTCCAAAAATTATTCCAAATTGTCTCAATAGTACAGGAAAAATGTTGCATTTCTTGAAGAGTCCATGGAAATATATTTATTTGTTTAAAAGTGGTTTTAAAACAAATAAGCAAGACGATAGCCCCTGCCAGAACTGTATCGCGTACAGCCCGCACTAGAGCCAGGCGGGTAGTCTGTACACATGGGGCGCACACAACTCATTATGAGAGAGTTCTCGCACGGGTCGGCTAGTTTATATTATTACTTCAAAGACTCTAGGTATTATTCGATTGAAAATTTCGGCATATCAGATTTCCTCAAATTTAAAGAAAATGTGCCTATTAGTCATCTTCTTCTTCTGCTTCTTAAAACGCCGTCTCCAAACGAAGGTTGGCGATTCACGTAGCCAGCTCTGACCTTGACATTGCAGTATGAAATGCTTCCTCCGATGTACACCGGTGCCACCTTCTAATGTCCTTCAACCACGAATTTCTGCGTCTCCCAACGGATCTTTTTCCTTGTATCTTTCCTTCAATAAATAGCTGTAATAATTGGTACCTCTCGTTTCGCATGATGTGACCTAGGTATTGTGTCTTTCTTTGCTTTATAACATGTAGCAGTTCTTTTTGCTTTTTCATCCGATGTAGGACCTGGACATTTGAAATTTTCAATATCCAAGGTATGCGCAGGAGACGACGATATAGATACATTTCAAAGGAATCGATTCGTTTATCAATAGAAGGATCCATGGTCCAGCATTCGCAACCATATAGAAGAACAGAAAATATGTAACAGCGGATCATGCGGATTCGCAACAGTAGACTGAGATATGATCGAACAAAGAATTTTCGCAAGGTAAAGAATTGTTTCCTGGCCTGTTCAATTCTAGATTTTATTTCTTGTTTGGAGTCACATTGTTCGTTCAATATGGTGCCCAAGTATTTGAAGGAGGACACTTGTTCAACTATATTATTATTTATTGTGAGATTTGCTCTTATTGTCTTTCCATTAGTCATCAGTGCCCTGTAAATCTTTCTGGAGTAATTAGCGCATTGAAGCAGCTTTTTTTTTTAGCAGAAATACCATAATCATATAATTATTTTTACACTACTAGAAATGAAAAATGATTTCCTCTAAAAAATTAAAGAATCACTGCTGCATTAGTAATACATTTTTATACAGTTTGAAGAAATGGCGGGTCATCGGGTGAACATCATCAGGTCCTTTTCACTAACGGCGTTCATAGGGTACAAATCACTCAGCGCTTCGGTGATAAGGCGAGAAGCACCTTGTGACATGCATGTGTCTCGATCAAGCGTATAATAATAATAATAATAATATTAATAATAATAATAATATCGTATGCCCTCGGGTGCTGGGTGAGCTTTGTTATTTGACGCCCAGAGGGCAGCTTACTTGTCGAATTTTGTCGTTCCTTGGAAAGCTATGAAGGTCAAGTAGGTTCGATATCTAAACTCCTTGACACTATAGCGCTTTCTAGTAGAGAAAGGAGGAACTTAGTGTTGGCGGAAAATCCCGAGATTAATTTTGTCATTATGGACACGGCCTACTGAATTCAAATTGTTTTATTTTAACATGCCAACATGCGTGCTATGATTATTGTTGTTTTTCAAAAATCACTTACCTGGAGCGAACCCGCAAGCTTGGGGTTGGTAGTGTGACACGATAACCACTCACCCACCGTGGGAAGCCGATCTTGCGTATATGAAGTCGAAAGATATCCTCATTCACTTCATATGCACGCTACCTAAACTCTGTCCGCAGACAGGAGTAGAGTTGATCGATTGTCTTCATAACTATTTATGTGTATTGCTGTTTCAACAATAAATAAGAAAAAGCTAATTTAGGAAACCCTATAAACAAAATTCTTTATAATTAACCCCAATTTACTTAACGTTGGAATAGCAATATTTAAATTAAAATATAATATGTATCCATGCTCTAAGCATTGTTAATCCAGAAATTAATAATAAGAATTTTCCTAAATTATTATCAACATTAAAACACCGGGTGAGTTAGCCGTGGTCGTTACGGCTTGGGTGCAGGCAGCCGCTCACATCCGGGAGGCGAGGAGGATCGAATCCCCCCGCCGGCAACCTTGAAGATGATCTTCTGTGGTTTCCCATCTTCCTTCCAGGCAAATGCCAGGTTTGGTCCCTAACTTCAGGCCACAGCCGCTGCCTTCCAATTCCTTGTCCTTACAATCACACTTTCCTCCCCAGACAACACTCCACACGCGACGGTTCTTGTATCTCAACCCATGGGTGTCCGCATAGAAGAAGCTACAAACTCTGGCGAGCCGAACATGTCCTCGGACACTCCCTGCACTAAAAAAAGGCATACGCTATAAAAAAATAAAAATAAAAATAAAAAAAAAACACCAACAAACACCTAACAAACATTAAAATGCATTTCTGTTTATTTTTCTTGACAAAAGATATCCTAATTTTTATTTTTCACTGTAGATTCCAATGTTAGAAATGGCTCCGATATTCACGAAACATCGGGTTGGTGATTTCATACTTGACGTTACAGACAGAGAACAGTCAGCGACGGAGAGAACCGAATGGCTTTCGTGATGAACAGCAGATTTTGCTCCGTGAATATTCGGCTCCAATAATAGGCCTATAGAGCTTCGAAATTAAATATTTTCAGTCGGTCAACACGAGTGTACCCAATTGTAGACTAATGGGCGATTCCCTTATTCTGAAAGAGAGCATTGAAGAAGACTACTCATGAGCGCTAGTGGGCTTAAATCAATAATAATAATAATAATAATAATTAATAATAATTATAACTGAAGCCTCCGTGGCTTAGGCGGCAGCACGCCGGCCTCTCACCGCTGGGTCCGTGGTTCAAATCCCGGTCACTCCATGTGAGATCTGTGCTGGACAAAACGGAGGCAGACAGGTTTTTCTCCGGGTACTCCGGTTTTCCCTGTCAAAATTTCATTCCAGCAACACTCTCCACCATCATTTCATTTCATCTGTCATTCATTTAATCTTTGCCCCAGAGGAGTGCGTCAGGCCTCGGCAGCCGGCACAGTCCATGTCCTCGCCGCTAGATGGGGGCTTCATTCATTCCATTCCTGACCCGGTCGTAGACTGGAAGCAGGCTGTGGATTATCATATCAATAATTATAACTAGCATTACCCGTCGCGGCTTCGCCCGCGAATATTCTAGTTGTAAAGAGTACACTTAGCAAAATCTCAATCATGAATGCTATGACTGATTTATCCTTGGTATGAATAATCAGACTTTATCAATTCAGCTACTGGTGCAGTGGTTAGGGGTTTGTCATTCCTTCATAGGTATATCAGAGCGAAGTTAGTTTTCTGGGAATATCACAGACACTGTTAATTTAACGGCCTTTAAATGTGGTTTTCGGAGACCCTTTATAGTCGTGTGAAAAAGACCTTTCGTACCACACTCACACGTGAAAATTGCGTGAAAAATTCTAGAGTGCCCCTTGACCCCTTAAGCGCATTATACTGTATGTATTGATAAATTTTACAGCTTAATTTGGTTCAGTGACAACCTTATAACCGTCTGGAAACTGTCACAGTAATGTAATAATTGGCATTGCATTGCGTCTTACAGAAATAGATGGACCTGTGAGATTCTGTTACCATGGTTACCGTGTTGCATTCTTTCATTATTTCATTGTAAATATAGCCTACATGCTTTAAGGTATTTATTTGTGAGTGAGTGCGTTTTGCGTACACATTGGGTTATGCTGAACCTGTACAGTAGGTACCCCATATGTGTAGATTGGTGTTAATGGGACCTTATTTTCGGTACAAAACTGGAATGGGACCTTAGCAGAATAATATAGGGAGGAATAATGATCTTATTATCTTATTATATAACAAGCTGTACCCGGCATGCGTTGCAATGCCAATCAATGAAAGTGCTGGAGTTGTAATTTTGTTTTCTGAAATGCGTTTGCATACACAATACGATTTTCGATATCCGTTAACTGCCACTAAACTATCGTAAAATGGATTTACTAATTTAGACACATGCGTGGGAGCGTGCACAACAACTCACCAAAGGTTTTTCGAAATCGGATGAATGGCATATGAACGAATACGGGATTTTGTTTAAACGACTCGTGTGCTGTCACTCAAGTGTTATAACTACTCGTGCCCTACCAACTGCGAAATGGATTTATTAAGTTAGGAACCTACACATAAGTGTACACAACAACTCATCAATATTTCATCGCAATCGATGAATGGTATATGAACGCATACGGGATTTTGTTGAAACCCTTCGCGCGTCGTCACTCATTTGTTGCATCAACGCGTGCGCTACCTATTGTGAAATGGATTTACTAAGTCGAAAACCTTCCCTGGCTTGTACACAACAACTCATCAACGTTTCATGGCAATCGGATGAATGGCATCTAACGCATACGGGATTTTTTTGAAACGCTTCGCTCGTCGTCACTCATTTGTTGCATCTACTCGTAAAGAGGGTTTACTGAGTCAAACACCTTCCCTGGCGTGTACACAACAATTCACCAAAGTCTCATCGCAATTGGATGAATGGTATATGAACGCATACGGGACTTTGTTGAAACGATTCGCGTGCAGTAGCCCATTTGTTGAATCTACTCGTGCGCTACCTATTGTAAAGTGCATGTACTAAGCCAGAAACCTTTCCTGGAGTGTACACAACAATTTACCAAAGTTTCATCGCAATCGGATGAATGATATATGAACGCATAGGCCTATGGAACTTAATTGAAACGCTTCGCGCGTCGTTGCTCATTTGTTGAATCTACTTGTGCACTGCTTATTGTAAAATGGATTTACTAAGCCAGACACCTTCCCAGGAGTGTACAAACACCTCACCCAAGTTTCATCGCTATCGGACAAATGGTATATGAACGCATACGGGATATTATTGAAACACTTCGCGCGTCGACGCTCATTTGTTCAATCTACATGTGCGCTATCTATTGTAAAATGAATTTACGAAGCCAGAAACCTTCCTTGGAGTGTACTCAACATCTCACCCAAGTTTCATCGCAATCGGATGAATGGTATGTGAACGCATACGGGACTTTATTGAAACGCTACGCGCGTCGTCGCTCATTTCTTGAATCTACCCGTGCGCCACCTATTATAAAATGGATTTACTAAGCCAGAAACCTTCCTTGGAGTGTACTCAACATCTCACACAAGTCACATCGTAATCGAATGAATGGTATGTGAACGCATACAGTACTTTATTGGAACGCTTCGCGCGTCGTCACTCATTTATTGAATATACACGTGCGCTACCTATTGTAAAATGGATTTACTAAGCCAGAAACTTTCCTTGGAGTGTACTCAACATCTCACCCAAGTTTCATCGCAAACGGATGAATGGTATGTGAACGCATACGGACTTTATGAAACACTTCGCCCGTCGTCGCTCATTTGTTGAACCTACTCATGCGCTACCTATTGTAAAATGGATTTACTAAGCCAGAAACCTTCCTTGGTGTGTACTCAGCATCTTACCGAAGTTTCATCGTAATCGAATTAATGGTATGTGAACGAAAACGGAACTTTATTGAAACGCTTCGCGCGTCGTCGCTCATTTGTTGAATCTACACGTGCGCTACCTATTGTAAATTGGATTTACTATGCCAGAAACCTTCCTTGGAGTGTACTCAACATCTCAACCAAGTTTCATCGTAATCGAATGAATGGTACGTGAACGCATAGGAGACATACACACATACCCATCCACCCACAAACTATACATAACATTGATTTTTAGCCTATTTTCAATTTTGAAAAAAATAGGCTTATGAGATCACCTTTTGTCCGTGTGTGTGTGCGTGTGTTTGTGAGGTGTGTGTGTGTGTCCCTAATAAATTCTAAACGGCTGGAGTGATTTCAATGAAACTCGGTAAGTTCATAGCACTATTCCGGACGACCCCGACCGTGCCCTTCAAATTTTGTTACGTCTCACCAATCCAACATGGCGGCTGTGCGAAATATTTCACCAGCATTCAATATCTCCGAAATTATTTCCGATATCACCCTGGATTTTTTTTACGGTGATAAAGGGAACTACTAGAAGTTCACCTATGTGACTTTTGAAAAACTGGTACTACAAAACCAACATGGCAGCCACACGAATTTGCGACTTTTTAATAGACGTTTCTCGCGATTTAACCAACCAAACGCAATAAAACTTGGTTCAGTATTTGTTAATACACATTGTAATGCACCGACAACTAACTTGGTTCAATTGTTTACATAACCACAAGATGGCGGATGTGCGAAATATTTCACCGGCATTCTATATCTCTGAAACTATTAGCGGTATCACCCTGAAATTTTGTACGGAGTTAAATGGCACTACTGGAAGTTCATATATAAGACTTTCAAGAACCGGTTAACTACAAAACGAACATGGCGGCCAAGCGAATTTGAAACTTTTAAATAGACTTTTCTCGCGATTTAATGTTCCAAACGGAATGAAATCTGGTACAGGAAATGTTTATACACATTGTAATACACTGGCATCTAATTTAGTTCAATTGTTTACATAACCTCAAGATGGCGGCTTTGCGAATTTTAAAATTAAGTTTTTATTTCTTGTGTCTTAATCATGCGATCGATGTGATAGTTTGAATAATGAACCTACGCAAACATTTTCCTTTAATGGTACATGAGTCTACGGCCTATACATTTAACAATCCAACATGGCAACCATCCGAAATATTTAGACGGCTTTGAATATTGAACCCTTGCAAAGAAGCCTGTGAGACTCAGTTTCGGGGGGTGTAACAGTCCATATCGTAAGTTGTTGTTAAAGCGCTTCATTAACATGCAGGGTAACATATAACAAAATAACATGCAGGAAAAGTGAAGCCAGGGTTATAACAAATGAATTTAATGACAGATCATCTATTTACAAAAATGAATTAACAAACAAAACTCCCATAATGACTCCCACTGAATAAATTAAATTTGCCAAAACTAGGCCAAATCTCAGGAGAGATTATTACTCGGACCAAGTGTCCCAAGAAAATCAACAATAATGACAATGTATGCGCGAGTGCTGTTCTACATGCTTCACGATGAGTACAATTGAATGCATGATTCGTCATCATCCGGAATAAACTTTCAGAAGACGAATCCGCATTACTTAGAGCTAGACAGACGCGGGGAACAACTATACACAACTTAACTAAACCGACACTTCCTATACTTAAAATAAACAACACAATAATTTCCGCATGAAATTGGAATCAAAACTGCCGTAGCAAAACATTACTGCCTAAAAATTAGGACTTCTCACAAATCAACACAAGTAAGCTAACACGTGACCAACAAAACAAAATACACATATGACCGCCGTCATTTTTACAAGTAATATACCACTACACCACACGAGCGTCACATACAAAATTACATGAACTGAGTCATAAACAAATCACTAGGCTCAAAGCCAACATTTACATCATTAACACAACATTTCAATCATACGACATGCAATAATCCGTCACAAACATGGCGAACTCCCCAATTAATTATGGTTCAAAATAACCATCACAAAGAACAGGTTTGCTAAATGAAAGCTTAAAGGGGCCAGTCGGACAACAGGACTGCCTAACAAAATAAGTCACGAGGCGAGACGGGCGATTCGTGGAAATCTGCATATCTGTCAACCCCCGTGTCAAAATAACCTCGACCTCCCAAGGCACGGGATCGAGTCTCGAAGAAGCATGCCCCAAAGCACAATAATACCTGTGTATGTGTCAGAACAAAATATATCTCAGCATTTCCCCTAGGAAATCCAAGAATCAGCATATGGACAAGGTACAGCGGTCTCCTCGGAGCACCCTGCCTTTCCATCAAAATACAACAACAACAAATATGAGGGCGGTAGGACCTCTACCCCTCTTCACGTAGAATCAAAACACACACCTGACACAATAACACACACAGAATCACACGTATGGGTTTGACAGACCCTGAAATAAAATGACACAAATATCTTCCACCTGCTGGCGCCTCCGTTCCATGCCTGTGACTATCAAACCTGAAAAGGACTAAAAAAAATCTAAAAAAATTAGAACTAAGGTGTTCTACAATTACATCTTAATTTTGTTGCGCTCGACAACCCTAATATGAATAATAACCTGTTCAGCAAACATCTTACAGTAATTACCTCCCTTTCCTATCAAAAATATGAACTTTAATAAAGCACCACTTATCGAATGTAACGGGTTTCGCATTCGCATGGATAAAAATCACGTACACGCGCCGTGTACACTAAATATGACTCCAAAGAAAAATAATACACAACAAACAACTTTGGCCACGCGCCAACGTACATTTAAAACACTAAGTGTCAATGCAAGAAAAACAATCTAAAAACAAGAAAAGAAGAAAATGAACTATTTACAAAGTTCCCCGCCGTATCTAACTACATATTGAATAATCAATTTTTGTACATCACCGTATCAGCTTGTAGAACATATAACTTCCATCTCGGCTCATTTCCCTACGGGAAATGAGCCCTCCATCGTTGTCTTCGTAGAAGCGTTGGACATCACTCCGGCTCCTGACCACACGTCGGACATCTTGGTGTAGTCACCTCGACAGAAAAGTTCAATGTTATTATAAATTGCCTGGCTATAATCGCTTGTGAGTTACTAATTTCGCCCACGATTGTCCTATGCGATTAATCAACGAAGACTTTCCCTAGCTCTCGCTTACACACGCACAATACAACACTTGAAAAATACAATAAAAATTTACATGAACTATACACTTCAAACCCATCGTCACTGGCTTGACAATACAAGTTTTAAATCTGACTGGCTCGCAGTCGTTATCTCGCTCGGTAATCTCTACTGCTCTGCGTGGACCTTCGCTCGCGTTGAGCGCTAATTGGAATGTTACTCTAGTCTTGCCCCTAAGAGCTGAAAATAGTTGTCATCAAGATAAATTAGAGTTTTAAAATCACCACGCAAACTGGTGTGAAGTTAGCTCACCAGAGCTCAAAACGTTAGACTTCAAATAATATTAGAGCTTTAAAAATCACTACGCAAACTGGCGTGAAGTTAGCTCACCAGAGCTCAAAACGAATGACTTCGAATAATATTAGAGCTTTAAAATCACTACACAAACTGGCGTGAAGTTAGCTCACCAGAGCTCAAAACGAATGACATCGAAACAGCGTCTCGTCGATCAATTTATTGGAAACTGACAGAGTGAGGAGGAGTGGGGTGAATTAAGAAAAAATTTCTAGAGTTTTCATCTCACACACACGGGACTAGTGTCAATCTTCATCATTTTATTCAAACGTCTCAGCGCACTCATGCGGAGATATTTCGGATCGGCGGTTCTTTAGATAATCAATTCCGCGCGCTTTTTACCAGTGACGCCACCCATCGCGTGGTTTTGGCTTGGTCTCTCCTGATTGGGTGATTCAATCGTAGGTCGGTTGCAAGGAAACTCGTGACCATCCCCTCATGACTCCAATTCTGGTGCATGTTGTTACACAATTTGGCCTTGAACTCAGCTTACCCGGCCGTTTTCAAGAATAGCTACCAAGCTCTGCTTCTGTGGCAATCATTGCAACACGCTAACTTGCCTTCCTCTTTGTCAACTTCCACAAGTACTGCCTGGGCCGCAGTAATAATAATAATAAATCATGAATACTTATTTATCGCAGATTAATAAGGGTTCAATATCTACGAATCTATTATAGCAATCAAACTGAATTTTTTTATGTTCATAGGGGCTATGAACTTAAGTTTACCTATAGGACTTTAAACAACCTGGTGATCACAAATCCAACATGGCGGCGACGCGAAGTATAAATATTCACATGGACTTTTCTCGCAATTTATCCATCCGAGTGCAGTGAAACTTGGTACAGTAAATCCTTATACGAGTGCTCATCCACTGGCATATAATTTATTTCAATTGTTTCCATAACCACAAGATGGCAGCTGTGCGAAATTTTAAAATCTCCTTGTTACTTCTTGTGTCCTAATCATGCGATTGAAGTTTGAATGCTACATGTACACAATAATCTTCATGTAACAGTACATAACTCTAGGACCTACATATATAAAAACCAACATGGCGATCATCCGAAATATTTAGTCGGTTCTCAATATCTACGAATCTACTACAGCAATCAAACTGAAATTTTGTATGCAGATAGAGGCAATTAACATAAGTAGGATATATGAAAATAGGCTGTATAGTTCTTCACGGAACTGCTTGTTATATATATAGAAGATACGCTAAGGTGGGAGTTAGTTGTTGTTTGTACCAAAATCTTCCAAATCATCTCAATAGTACAGGAAAAATCTTGCCTTTCTTGAAAAGTCAACGAAAATACATTTATTTGTTTATAAGGTGATTTTAAACAAATAAACAAGACGATAGCCCCTGGCAGAACTGTGTCGCGTACAGTCCGCATAGCACTAAAGATGGGCGGGTAGTCGGGTAGTCTGTACACATGAGGTGCACACAGCCCATTATGCGAGCGTTCTCGCACGGGTCAGCTAGTTATAATAATAATAATAATAATAATAATAATAATAATAATAATAATAATAATAATAAAATGTTCTGACAGAAAACTTTCTTTATAGAGATAGAACTAACTTGATACTTCTTTCTAACACTTAGTGATATAAAAACCTAGGTCATGACTTCCCCAGTTACTTTTAGCGATCACTTAGAATCATTGATCTAGAGCAGTGCACCATTAGCCTACTACGGAAACACGCACTTGGAAGGTAGCAATTTCAACAGAGTTCCTCCCTGTTCTCACAAATGATGTGATTGTGATAGCAGGATAATCCGTGAGAAACTAGAGTTGGATCAATTGTCTCACATTAGCGAAAGAACCAGTATACCCACTCTTTATAGAGTGATCACGTGAGGTCCCTCCCTGTCCCCAATTAGTCGTGCAATCATCCAGTTAGATCGCGGGTGGCTTTGTCATGTTCCCGCTCCTGCCTGCTGCGCACTTCCTACTGCATGGGGACATCTTCTTCACAATGTATCCCCATTTTGACCTACGAAATAAAGAAATCTCCCCTGTCCTGTATTTCCACCAATCTAATATTCAATCGAGATCAATTGTGTTGGTACCAAAATAAAATAACTAGCGAGAGAATAATAGTTCATTTTAAGACAAGGTGACATATCCAAATTGTTGATGTATTTCGGGACTTTGGGACATCGTGTTGATGAATTCCCGTGTACTTGGGTGTGTGTGGAATATGTGTTATAACCTAAGTGATGTGATATCAGGCTTAATCTTGGGCAAGAGTAAGGATAATCTAGAGTTGTATCAATTGTCTCACATAAACGAAAGAACCAAAATGGTGAGTATACCCACTGTACCAGTGGGTCTTTTTTTTTAGCTGGGCCTAGGATTTGGGTAGGAGGCAGTCTTGGCCTTAATTTACGTACCATCCCGGCATTGGCCTGGAGTGAAAGTGGGAATGCACGGAAAACAACATCTAGGTAGGAACAGAACCCAGCTCTTCTCAGTTCTTCCTCATGAGGCGGAGTGAACCCAGCTCCAGTTCTCAGACCAGATTTAAATTTCTTGATAGAGCCAGTAATCGAACCAGAACTTCCACGGTGACAGCCAAGAATGCTAGGTACTGTGCCGCGACGTGGGCCAGCATATTCAAAGTGCTTGGAATAGATTAATAAGTTACTAGTTAGCAGCATTTCCCAACCTTTTCACACCTGAATACCGCCTTATATACATATACGCACAATACTACAGACACCACAATAACACAGTCAATTAGACAATTTCTATACACACGCAAGTACATGGGACTGATGACCACGAAGTCCAAGCTCCTGATGAAACATCAACTACTGTATAGTGAACGCACGATCATGTTTCTCCAAATTGAACATTTCTATAAACTGGTATCACAGTGTTTTGTGTCTATATAGAGCCATGAAGTCCTGCTGTGAGATATGGCAGAGATAATAAGCAGGACACTGTTTATTGCTGCGTAGGGCAGCTGGATTTGTTTATAAAAGAACAACCTTGACTCTACTGCAACCCGGACGAAATATTGATAGGTCAGAACTGTCTCACTCTTTATGAGATTAGGTCCTCTTACTCATATTTCTTGATGATATTACAGTACACCAATTGTTCAATTATTATTGTACATGTCACGGCTTGACAGTGATTCTTCAGCTAATGGTTCAATTGAGAAATCGTTGAGTCAAATCTATAAATTACTGATTACAAAGAACTATAACAAAAGTTTGATGCTTTTCAGTCGGGAAACTTTCACAGTAATGTGATCATTGGAATTGCATTGCGTCTTACAGAAATAGATGGACCTGTGAGTTTCTGTTACCATGGTTACCGTGTTGCATTCTTTCATTATCTCATTGTAAATAAAGTACAGGGATAGGAGGGTGATATACAATCTATACAGAAACCAGACAGCAGTAATTCGAGCTGAAGGACATGAGAGAGAAGCTGGTATTCAGAAAGGTGTAAGGCAAGGCTGCAACTTATCACCCATACTTTTCAATCTTTACATTGAACAAGCAATGAAGGAAATTGGAGAAAAATTTAAAGTGGGAGTGAAGATTCAAGGAGAAATAATTTCAACTCTGAGATTTGCTGATGACATCGTCATCTTGGCCGACAAGCCTGAGGATTTGAATGAGTTTTTTGAATGGTATGGATTCCGTCTTACGGAAGGAATTCTTGATGAAAATTAATAAATGTAAAACAAAAATACTGGAATGCAGCCGAAATAAATCAGAAACCTCTATGTAGATCAAATTGGCAGGTGAAAAGCTAAAGGAAGTAGGAGACTTCTGTTACTTAGGAAGCAGAATAACCAGTGATGGACGAAGCAAAGAGGATATAAAAAGTAGGTTGGTTCAGGCAAGGAAAGCATATCTACAAAAAATGAATCTGTTGACATCGAATATAGATTTAGGTATTAGGAAGTCATTTTTGAAAGCCTTTGTCTGGAGCGTGGCGCTCTATGGAAGTGAAACTTGGACTATTGGTGCAGCAGAAAAGAGGAGAATTGAAGCATTTGAAATGTGTTGTTACAGGAGAATGATGAAGATCAGAAGGGTAGATAGGGTTACAAACGAAGAGGTATTAAGGCGAGTGGGAGAGGAGAGATGTTTCTGGCGACTGCTAATGAAGAGAAGAGATAGGTTGGTAGGACACATACTAAGACACCCAGGAATAGCAAGCTTAGTTATGGAAGGAAGGGTCGAGGACAAGAACTGTAGGGGTAGACCAAGGTTAGAATATGTTAAACAGATTGCCTCGGATGTAGGGTGTGGTAGCTATGTAGAGATGAAACGATTAGCTCAGGACAGGGAGGCATGGAGCGCTGCATCAAACCAGTCAAAAGACTGAAGACTCAAACAACAAATAAACATGTCTTAAGGTATTTATTTAATTGTGAGGCATTTAAAGAGTAAGTGAGTGCGTTTCGCTTACGCATTGTGTTATGCTGAACCTGTTAATGAGACCTTATTTTCGGTACAAAACTGGAATGGGACCGTAGCAGAATAATACAGGGAGGGATAGTGCAACTTGTGGTCTATGTGATGTTTTGTTTAGATACTGGAAGTGGTGCTTGACCTCAGGAATTCGCTTGTTTGGAGTGAATATGTGCTTGTTGTAAATGGTCAATTCAGATTGTATTGAACAGGCTACTTATCTGGAAGCGAATTCCGGAGGTCAATTACCACTTCCAGTATCTCAACAAAACATCACATAGATTACAACTAACAAACATTGACGAGTTGCATTATCTTAACTAATACTGCAACTAAATAAGTGTACATATTGTAAATATTCTCACGCATACTTTCAGACATACATAGATTTTATAGCTAATGGATCTGATGATGATCGCTTGACGATCGAAACTGGACATCCAAGTAAATGTAATGTTTTTCAGGATTAGGGAATAACCCATCTCATTCGTGTTGACGGACTGAAAAGCATCAACTTTTTTATTTACTAAGGAAACACTGAAAAATGGCTTCAAACACCACAAAGAACTATAATTTGCTATGTATAAACCTTGGAAATAATTATTAAAGGAAATGAATATCCTCAGAATGAATTAATGTTATTTGGCAATATTGTTCTTTGTAATTAGTAATGTATACAGTGAGGGCCATCCCTAAAGAACGGGCCTTGCAAATGCCGTGTCGCAATGACTGACCGTCACTTTTATAGCATGTGCGCCGATAAGCCCTGGATGCTGGCATTGCATTTATTACATACGCAGCTGGCAAGTACCTTAGTTGTGATAATTAAGACTTGCTGTAAAGTACCGGAGTCATGTAACCAGTCTAATGGCCCACCTAATGTTCATGAACAGTCTGCACCTTCCACTAATTTTGGGTTTTAAATATCATTTTGTTATTATTATTTGCTGGAAAGGCAAGGAATTGTATTCTGTTAAAAACTCAAATATACAGAACACCCTTCTTCAAGCAATTAGCTGGTCTCACCTCGCCCGGCCAGGTATGTAGAAGCCAAGCCCCAGAGTTTGTCATATCCCCTTGAACGTAAAGTCTTGTAGGTCGCATCAAGCAAACCATATATTGCTACTTTCTTAACACAGTCTGATAGCGATTCTCGGAAAATCAGAACGTCTCCAAACAATGACTAACTTTTTGAGGAAGGTAATTCCTGCTTCTTCGTCACAGGATTTCGTAGAAGCCAAGGTGCTGCTATTTAGTTACGCCCCCGACATCGTCCCAATAAGCATGTTATCATTGGTTGCTACTCGCTCCTACCACAGTTTTATTTCTTACTGGTTACTAACTAATATATGTATTTTCCTATTGGTGAACTCCATTCGAAAAACCGAAGAGAGTTCGTGTCGTCTCCCCTCCAAACTAACCTAATATAACATATCATGTAAGAGCTGCTCCAGTTTCTTCACCAAATTATACATTCAGACCAAGTGGTCATTTTGTACGAGCTGAAATTTGACCAGACAGACTCATCAACAAGCATACTAGCTAAGTAGATATTGTGTACGCATTGCCAGATGGCAAGCAAGCTAGACTTCACATAAATGTAAATATTGTAAAGTACTTGGTATTGATTAACCAATAAACAACGCTTTTCAACGTCTTCAGTTCATTGAATATTTAATAACTCAGACGCGAGGAGAATCGGTGAGCACGGAATCAAGTAGATTCTCACTGAAAATCTTGGCTAAAAATATAAATTTGATGAGTTGATCATTCTTCGCCTAGACAACCGGCCGGAGATCTACAAACCTATCTCCGGTACTGTAGCCTATCTCGTATCCCGTGAACATGGTTAGGTATAGAACAAAACATCGCATTTTGTTAGTGGAAACTTATCTTCTCAAGAAGAAGTCTTCCAGTAAATGTGTTTGTAAGTTTCAGCGCCGTACTATTTTTACTTATGGGGGAACCTCAAACAAAATGTAAACAGAAACAATCCGTGTACACTGCAGGCTCTCAAGGACGAAATAACTGCACTGATGTTAAATATCAGTGACGGTGAATTACAGCGAGTATACCAGAACTTTCTCAGACTCCATGGCTTAGGCGGCAGCCCGCCGGCCTCTCACCGCTGGGTCCGTGGTTCAAATCCCGGTCACTCCATCTGAGATTTGTGCTGGACAAAGCGGAGGCAGACAGGGTTTTCTCCGGGTACTCCGGTTATCCCTGTCACAAATTTCATTCCAGCAACACTCTCCACTGCCGTTTCATTTCATATGTCATTCATTTAATCATTGCCCCAGGGGAGTGCGACAGGCTTCGGCAGCCGGCACAGTTCATATCCTAGATAGGGGCTTCATTCATTCCATTCCCTGACCCAGTGGGTCGACTGGAAGCAGGCTATGGATTTTCATTTTCATACCAAAACTTTCTACGTTGGTGCGATGTGTTTTTAGAGAATGAAGGACAACATTTAAAGCAACTACTGTGAATTTTATATACGTAAATATGATTATTAAATACGTATAAACAGGTAAATAGGTTGAAATAGCTGGGCGCTCAACTCCTGCTAGCGCTAGTGCCTTGCTCGACAGCCGGCTACATATAGCAGCCCTCGGTCACGTGGCGCATCGGAAGCTCTGTTCCATAGGGATGGTTCTCACTGTAGATTTGACAAATCGACGTCAATTAATATTCTTTATGTTCGACGATGTCAAAATGACGGCTTCGGTGGCGTAGTTGGTAGCATGCTGAGAGTCTGTGCCCAAGATAGCGGGTTCAAATCCGGCCGAATTCGTCGGATTTTTAAGAGCGTTAAAAATCCCTCAGTATGCCTTCCTTCGGAGGGGAAGTAAAGCCGGCGGTCCCATGTCATAGATTTATGGCATGTTAAAGAACCTGTGTGAAGCTAAATTGTATAGGTTAAGAATGTAAACAACGCTCTTAGGTTCCTACGTTCGTTGCCAAGAGCCGACTGCGGTGGCGTCTGGTAGCTATGCTCTGAACTAGTAGTCGTTGACGGTGGCGTTTGGCGGCAAAAGTAGGAATTATTTGATAAATTCTAAAGTCTGCAGTACTTACTTGAATTAAAAAACATATAACACACACTAATACAGTCATCACAATTAAGACCGGTTATCAGACAGATTATTCTACACACACCCAAAGTACACGGGGCTACATGACCGCGTTGTCGCAGCCCCAAAACTTAGGAACCAACCAACCGATGTCAAAATGTAAATACTGTATGTCAGAAAACTGTATCATAATGGGGGTAATTAAAGTACCGGTACTACTTTTCATTATGATACAGTTTCTTCAACCAATCAGAGCTCAATATTTTCATTCATTGACCAATTAGTTAAGAATAGCTTCGCACATGCACTCAAAATCCAACATGCCGGACACGCATTACATGATTTGAAAGTTGACAATGTAGCCTTTATTGGATCAACCATTGTAGTTACAATCCCAAACTCAAAGAGAAAATCAGCACTAACGTTTACGGTAACTGGAGAATACTATGAAATAGGCATGCAATTTAGGAATCTACGTCCAGAAGTTTGCAACACACCATCCTAGCCTAGTCTATACCGATGTGGAAAGTGTACACCGTCCGTAATGTTTGCATAAACAAACTGCGGAATACTGCAAAATAAATAGCACTGTACCTTAATATCCGCAACTCCAATTTCTACACAGGGCAACATTCATAAGATATCGGTGACAATTTTAGTAAATGCTGTTGTTGACGTAAACTCACTAGAACAACATGGAGAAAGCAGGCGTATGACATTAAATCCACGGAAGTTATAAGCCAGCTCTCTGTTCAGTAAAAGGATTTCTTATGCGAAACTTTTCTGCCAGATGTCATGACTGTTCTATTTGGAACTCCACTGATTTGCCTTCCGTTGACATTCTATACGCATCGAATTTGAAGAATAACTAATTGATAATACACTACGATACATTTTAATTTTTAAGCGTTTGTAGCAGCCTATTGTGTGTTATTTGACCAAAATAACAAAATGATCCAACATAGTACCTGTGCGCTATCTGTTGGTGCTACTTCAGGATAAACATTGTTTCAAAGTTTTGGAATTCGTTATTGGGTAGAGAGCAAATGATGAGCCCACAAAATTGCCAAGAAGTCAACCGACAGAATCTCGACAGATATTTATGAATATTTATGTTAGAACATATAATAAAGTTATAATTATCGTCGAACATAAACAATCGTATGCAACTCGCCTATAATGGTAATTAAGACACTTGTAAGGAAATAATAAAACTCGCTTCGCTTGATTTAAAAACATATTCATGTCTTAATTATTACCATTATTAGGCTCGTTGCATAATGAACAACAATTGAGCAATTGAATAGCTGTGTCTTAATTTGTATTGATTAGCGTATTATTATTATTATTATTATTATTATTATTATTATTATTATTATTATTAGTATCTATTAATAAATACGTAAATATCATACATTCTCCTAACATGGTTAATGCTGTTTCTCTTCCTCATGTCGTGGTTGATGACAACACGTGCACTGTTCGATATGTTTATACAATCTGTAAATACCTCTGGAGTAACAGCCAACAATGCTAGGTTAGTTAGTTATTGTAGTTAAAAGGGATGGAACAGCGAGGTGATCTGCCCCAAAGAATGCTAAATACTGAGCGTCGAGGTGGTCCACAACCGGTTCACAACAGGTAGGTATAAAAAACAACAACTCATGTCTGATGATATCTCCTTTCAACGCCCAGAAGCCGACATATCAAAAAGCGAGAATTACAGCAATTGCGTGTCTATCGCGATCCTAATGACTCATGTCTCCTGTTATTGTATCACGATGAAATCATAATGGGTTTGGCTATGTGGTAGCCAACACATTGCAAACATGTGTCGCCAAGACTTGGGTGACGACACAATATTTTGATGATACATCTTTGTCTGCATTGTGAGCGATAAGCTTTCTGCAACTCGGCGAAGAGTTGACGTGGTTTATTAACAAGAATAATTGTCAACTATATAGCGGATCCATGCGAAAACTCTCACTTAATGCGCCCCATGTGTACAGACTACCCGCCTGGCTCTAGTGCTATGTGGGCCGTACGCGTCACAGTTCTGCCAGGAGCTATCATCTTGTTTATTGTTTAAAAGCACTTTATAAACAAATAAAAATATTTCCCTTGACTTCTCAAGAAGTGCAAGATTTTTGATTTATTATTGAGACGATTTGGAAGAATTTGGTACAAACCACACATTTTAACTCCCTCTGGTTTAGGAGCTTGAGTTTGTGAAACATACACCTTAGCTTATTACATACTAAGATTAATTTTTAGGGGCTTGGGATATCTTCGTCATCAGCCCCGTCTAATTGGGCGTGTGTTGAATCTGTCTTATAACCCGTGTCACTGTGGTGTCTGTAGCAGTGTACATATTTGTAATTCAGGTGAGGTTTTGGAAGGAGCCGGTCGTGATAATAAGTTAGGAACCATCCCGTCATTTGCCTGGAGTAGAAGTGGGAAACCACGGAGAACCACTTCCAGGATGGCTGTGGTAGGAGTTGAATCCGCATCTTCTGAGTTTTGCGTCTCGAGGCTCAGTGTACCCCGTTCCAGCCCTCAGACCAGAACTAAACTTATTGGCAGAGCCTGGAATTGTACTCGGACCTGCGGGATAACAACCAAGAAGGCAAGCAGCCACACAGCGAGGTGGATTAGCAGAGTAGGAAATCGGAACGGGTAGTCCGGGGTGATAACCGAGAATACCAGGCATTACACCACAAGGTGGTCGAGTAGGAGGTGGACATGTTCATAATCTTGGCTCTATAGTGCGTCTCAAGCTCTACCTTAAATTAAAGGGGCGCGCTGATGCCAGATCTACTGCATATACAAAGTTCTGCAAGGCCAGGCACATGATGTAACATAACTCGTATACAGGCGAGGTTTTATGCAAATCTGGAAATTTCCGAAATATCTGTTTGTTGTACTGTATATAACTCTACGTCATGCCTTGCAGCGAACGATGGTTCAAAATTTAGATATGCTACACCAAAGCTCAGGGCTCAATTTTAATGCACACATTACAATAATTTATAATTTTCAATTATTTACGAATACGATAATTATATTAAGTTACAATATTACATTTTCTCGAATATCATAGGTTATAATAAATCATAATATGACATTTTCCACGAATATAATAATATCAGACAATTGCAAGTTAAAATATAAGGTGCGTTCAAAAAGTAACGAGCCGGAGGCTGTAATGCGCAACCCGGTGACGACATCGGGTAATCGTGGCGTGTGTAACGAGGTGTGGTTCCGACCGGAGCGTGGAAGGTTACATACCATCGCTAGAGGGCACGCGTGCACGTCACGTGACGATACAAAGCGAGCAGCAGGATGCATCAATCGTCCAACCAAGACCAAGACAGTGGGCCATTCGACATGCTTCCTGGTGTGGTTGAAGACTGTGAGGCACCCATTAGGCACACACTTTCCGCAAGTGCAGTCGTTCCTTCATGATGGTGTGCACACTTCCGACGCTCAATCCGACCACGGCGGCTATGGCGTTCACTGTCACTCGGCGGTCCTGGGTAATGAGTGCATCAACCACCTGGACGTTGTCATTGGTAAAGCAGGGGGGTGCCCCAGACCGGGCATATTCGGCTAACGACACCCGTCCTTCCCTCAAGCGCTTGTACCACGCCTTGACCATTGCAAGGGACATGCAGTGTTCGCCGTACACTTGTGACATTCGGCGATGAATGTCCGTTCCCCCTACTCCTTTCGCTGTCAGAAACCGAACAACACCTCTTTGCTCTACGTTTGACGCCTCCATGTCACTGTTTGCAATACGATTGGCAGCGTTGGAGATTGATGCATGCTGCTGCTCGCTTTGTATCGTCACGTGACGTGCACGCGTGCCCTCTAGCGACGGGCTGTGACCTTCCGCGCTCTGGTCGGAACCACAACTCGTTACACACGCGACGATTAACCAATGTCGTCACCGGTTTGCGCATTACAGACTCCGGCTCGTTTTTTTGAACGCACCTTATATAAATACCTACTTAAGTGGATGGCATGTTTCGAAAGTCACGCGTTGATCCTCAGTTTCTAAAAACTTATGTAATATAAAGAGTGCATATATTTATTTGTGTTTAAGTGTGATTTATAAACACCATATACTAGTTAGGCCTAAGTGAACAGGATCTGAGGATGATCTCGTAACGTTCGTAACTTGTAGGTATTTGTACATAAAAGTGCGTTAGTTCGTAGGGTATGTAAGTGTTTGTTAGCCTACTTTTCACATTTTGCAAAAATGAGGAAAAGTAGACTTATGAGATCGATCCGGGAAAATGTGTGTCTGTCTGTCTGTCTGTCTGTCTGTCTGTCTGTCCTTCTGTCTGTCTGTCTGTCTAGCTGTGTGTGTGTCCCCCCCTATCAACTCCTAAACGGCTGCAGCAATAAAAACGAAATTTAGTATGAGTAAAGATGTGCACCGGAATATCTCACGTCCATATTTGAAAATGATGTCAGTGCTACCAACTGCTGAAAAAACGCACTAGAAATTTGAGCTCCATGTTGAATATGTCGCAAGGTATGCATGGGAGCTATTCCAAAATTGGTACACATGCAGATAATACTATTTCAATTTAATTTCCAGGAGGCCAACAATGACAGTGTTGCCAAAATAATTTAAGCCTTCTGATAAGTCCAATATTTAAATGCATATAACTTCTACACTATCAATTGGATTTCGACCAAATTTTGTATGTAATATCTGTACATAAACAGTTATGATTGAGCGTATTCTTAAGAGCCGCCAGGGCTGCCAACTGATAATAATTCCTCTCTCTATTTTTTTGATCCAAATACCAATATATCAAAAAGTATGCAAGCCAACAGCTTTAATCTATGCACACGTATATTCTGACATTTTAGATTAATTTGGAGTAACTTATACACGTCAGTTCTACCAACATGATTATAAGCCTGCTGATAGTACCAATTTTTAAATACATGTAACTTCTATAATATCAGTTCGATTTCAACCAAATTTCGTATGTGCTATGTGTACCATAACAGATATGACTGTAAGTATTGTTAAGAGCAATCAGGGCTGCCAACTGTTAATAAATGCTGTCTATATTTTTTAACCCTAACATCAATATATCAGAAAGTATGCAAGCCAACAGCTCTATACTTTGCACACGTATAGCACCTGACATTGTAGATTAATTTGGAGTAATTAATACAAGTCAGTGCTACCAACATGATTCTATGCCTGCTGATACGTCCAAATTTAAAACACATGTAACTTCTATACTAACAAATGGATTTCATCCAAAATTGGCACAACAAGATATCATAATATTTCAGATTATTTCTGACCAGCACACGCATGGTATTGTTGGCAACATGCTTTTACGCGTGCTGATAGATCCAGTGTCTAACTGCATGTAACGTCCATTGGACTTCAACCTAATTTTGTATTCTGTACCTTAAGAGATGGAACTAAGAATATATTCAGTCACCAGGGCTGCCAACTGTAGTGCTCTATTAGGCTACATTATACCAGGTGTATTTTGAACTAATTTGATATTTCGATATTAGCAACTTAATTTTGTCATTATTCTAGATAGGTTCATAGACTGTAGAATAATCATTGGCATGAAAAGTAGGCTGTATAGTTCTTCACGGAACTTCTTGGGCACAATTCGTGTTCACCGACTGAAAAATATTCTTGATTTACATAAAATATAACCGTGCAAAATATCGGTCATGCTCGTTAATAGATAAAATTGGACTAAGGGGGGTGGAAATGGGGGTCCTTTTTCGAAAAAGTGAAATATGCCGAAGTTTTCTAAAGTGCTCTGATTATTTTCCTACGGCACTATGCGACAAAAGACGACACTATTGATCTCTACTTTTCTAACAGCCAATGAGATATAGGCCCTAGACAGTGTCATTTATTTCACTTACTCCTCTTTCTAATCATATTTTTCAATTCGTTTGTAAATTACATGTGTCAGTGCTGTAGTTAGTAAATAGCCGTTTCCCTATTCATTATTGTCATTATCATTACGGGAAAATGATCTGGATGTTACGTCCAGTATACTGTATTACTTATCACCCCTACCACCACCACAAAAAGTTATATTTTTAATTTTTTTCTGTTAGTTTAAGTATCATGTGCCAGTTCTGTAGTATGTAGTATTCATTATCATCCATAAAACAAATAAATCCACCGGGCGAAGCGGGGGACTACTGCCAGAGCTTTATATTTTCGTTTCAGTCAGCCCTTATTTCCTGTCACTTACAGTACCTTCCTTCCTAGCCTTGAACTTCACCCCGTGAAAGAAAAATGTCCATGGCTTTTGGAACACTCAACTTATATCTATATTATTTATGGTTGGGTCAGATTTACCCTTGGCGCCATCCTCGCGTGACAATTTTCGGCTTTTGTAAGTCGGAACAATCTGTAAAAGAATAAGGGGGGGGGGGGACAATTCACCTATCTTGGTACAGCACAATCACATAGCTCACGTTCTTGTTGATTCATGTTTAGGATCTAGAGACATCATGGTCATCAGCTCCTTTGTTAGCCTACTTTCGATTTTTGCAAAAAATGAAAGTAGACTTATGAGATCAACACAGGGCGAAAAAAGTGTGTCTGTCTGTGTGTGTGTATGTGTGTGAGTCTCTGTGTGTGTGTGTATGTGTGTGTGTGAGTCTGTGTGTGTGTGTGTGTGTGTGTGTCTGTGTGTGTGTGAGTGTGTGTACTCTGAATGTCTGTCCCCCCCCCCCCTATCAATTCGAACACGGTGAATGCGAATTGAACGAAATTTGGTACAAAGGTAGCACTAGTAAAGGACACCCCAGTGTCATGTTTTATATCGCCGCCATCTTGACGGAAACGTAATGGCGGCCACACAAATGTTCAAAGCTTAAATCAAATTACGACTAACCTAATCATCCGATCTCTACCAAATTTTGCAACAACATACCTTTATGGGGGGAGCATCCTTTGACCAAACTAATAGGTCATCAGCGTAATAGTTTGCGGATGGCGGCCATCTTTGTGTGAAAATCGATTCCCCCTATTAATTCGAACACGGTGCAACCGAATGGAACGAAATTCGGTACAGAGGTAGTTCTAACAAAAGGCACCTCAGTGTCATGATTTATATCGCCGCCATCTCGACGGAAACGCAATGGCGGCCACACAAATGTTCAAAGTTTAAATCAAATTACGACTAACCTAATCATCCGATCTCTACCAAATTTTGCAACAACATACCTTTATGGGGGGAGCATCCTTTGACCAAACTAATAGGTCATCAGCGTAACAGTTTGCGGATGGCGGCCATCTTTGTGTGAAATCGATTCCCCCTATTAATTCGAACACGGTGCAACCGAATGGAACGAAATTTGGTACAGAGGTAGTACTAACAAAAGGCACCTCAGTGTCGTGTTTTATATCGCCGCCATCTTGACGGAAACGTAATGGCGGCCACACAAATGTTCAAAGCTTAAATCGAATTACGATTAACCTAATCATCCGATCTCTACCAAATTTTGCAACAACATACCCTTGTAGAGGAAGCATCGTTTGACCAAATGAATAGCTCAGTAGCCTAATAGTTTGCGGATGGCGGCCATCTTTGTGTGATAATCAATTCCCCCTATTAATTCAAACACGGTGAAACCGAATGGAACGAAATTTGGTATAGAGGTAGCACTAGCAAAGGGCATCTCAGTGTCATGTATTATATCGCCGCCATATTGACAGAAACGTAATGGCGGCCACACAAATGTTCAAAGCTTAAGTTAAATTACGACTAACATAACCATCCAATCTCTACCAAACTTTGCAACAACATACCTTTATGGAGGGAGCATCCTTTGACCAATCTAATAGGTTATTAGCCTAATAGTTTGCGGATGGCGGCCATCTTTATGTCAAAATTGATTCGCCCTATTAATTCGAACACGGTGGAACCGAATGGAACGAAATTTGATACAGAGGTAGCACTAGCAAAGGGCACCTCAGTGTCATGTTTTATATCGCCGCCATCTTGACTGAAACGTAATGGCGGCCACACGAATGTTCAAAGCTTAAATCAAATTACGATTAACCTAATCATCCGATCTCTACCAAATTTTGCAACTACATACCTTTATGGAGGGAGCATCCTTTGACCAATCGAATAGGTCATTCGCCTAATAGTTTGCGGATGGCGGCCATCTTTGTGTCAGAATCGATTCCCCCTATTAATTCAAACACGGTGAAACCGAATGGAACGAAATTTGGTACAGAGATAGCTCTAGCAAAGGGCATCGCAGTGTCATGATTAATATCGCCGCCATATTGACAGAAACGTAATGGCGGCCACACAAATGTTTAAATCTTAAATCAAATTACGACTAACATAACCATCCGATCTCGACCAAACTTTGCAACAACATACCTTTGTGGAGGGAGCATCCTTTGACCAATCTAATAGGTCATTAGCCTAATAGTTTGCGGATGGCGGCCATCTTTATGTCAAAATTGATTCCCCGTATTAATTCGAACACGGTGGAACCGAATGAACGAAATTTGGTACAGAGGTAGCACTAGCAAAGGGCACCTCAGTGTCATGTTTTATATCACCGCTATCTTGACGGAAACGTAATCGCGGCCACCCAAATGTTAAAAGCTAAAATGTAATTACAACCAACCTAATAATCTAGTCTCTACCAAATTTTGCAACACCATATCTTTATGTGGGAAACATATTCTGACCAAACTGCAAGAACATCAGCCCAATAGTATGCAGATGGTGGCCATGTATGTGTGCAAATCGATTCCCCCTATCAATTCAAACACGGTGAAACCGAATTGAACGAAATTTGGTACAGAGGTAGCACTAGCAAAGGGCACCTCATATTCATGTTTAATATCCCTATAGCACGTTGTATTTCAACAAGCTACTACAACCAACATTCAATCATACTCCTTGAAAAGGACAAAGAGTTATAACAATACCCATGCATTTAGGAGAAAGTAGGCTATATGTTCTTTACTGAACATCTTGTTTAAAAAATATTGAGATTAGTGCTTTGCCACCACTATCAAGGCCAATTATACTGTTACAAAACGGATTGTAATTTTCTGCGTGTTATATTTGAAAAATAAACCAGGTGTAAAATTACTTCATTATAATACGTACGACTACGACAAAAAAGAAGTGACACACTATTGGTCAAAATGACTCTGCCAATCCTCGTGTGATATTTTTTGCCTACTTTTGCAAAAATGAGGAAAAAGTAGACTTATGAGATCGATCCGGGAAAATGTGTGTCTGTCTGTCTGTCTGTCTGGCTGTGTGTGTGTCCCCACTATCAACTCCTAAACGGCTGCAGCAATCAAAACCAAATTTAGTATGAGTAAAGATGTGCACCGGAATATCTCTCGTCCATATTTGAAAATGATGTCAGTGCTACCAACTGCTGAAAAAACGCACTAGAAATTTGAGCTCCATGTTGGATATCTTGCAAGGTATGCATGGGAGCTATTCCAAAATTGGCACACATGTAGATAATACTATTTCAGTTTAATTTGCAGGAGGCCATACATGACAGTGTTGCCAAAATAATTTTAAGCCTTCTGATAAGTCCAATGTTTAAATGCATATAACTTCTACACTATCAATTGGATTTCAACCAAATTTTGTATGTAAAATGTGTACATAAACAGATATGACTGATTGTATTCTTAAGAGCCACCAGGGCTGCCAACTGTTAATAATTGCTCTCTCTATTTTTTAAAATCCAAATACCAATATATCGGAAAGTATGCAAGCCGACAGATTTAAACTATGCACACGTATAATCTGACATTTTAGATTGATTTGGAGTAACTTATATACTTCAGTTCTACCAACATGATTATAAGCTTACTGATAGTACCAATTTTTAAATACATGTAAGTTCTATACTATCAGTTGGATTTCAACCACATTTCGTATGTGCAATGTGTAACATAACAGATATGACTATAAGTATTGTTAAGAGCAATCAGGGCTACCAACTGTTAATAAATGCTGTCTATATTATTTTTACCTTAATATCAATATATCAGAAAGTATGCAAGCCAACAGCTCTATACTTTGCACACGTATAGCACCTGACATTCTAGATTAATTTGGAGTAATTAATATAAGTCAGTGCTGCCAACATGATTCTATGCCTGCTGATAAGACGAATTTTTAAATACATGTAACTTCTATACTAACAAATGGATTTCATCCGAAATTGGCACAACAAGATAACATAATATTTCAGATTATTTCTGACCAGCACACACATGACATTGTTGTCAACATGCTTTTACGCGTGCTGATAGATCCAGTGTCTAACTGCATGTAACGTCCAATGGACTTCAACCAAATTTTGTATTCTGTACCTTAAGAGATGGAACTAAGAATATATTCAGTCACCAGGGCTGCCAACTGTAGTGCTCTATTAGGCTACATTATACCAGGTATATTTTGAACTAATTAGATATTTCGATATTACCAACTTAATTTCGTCATTATTCTAGATAGGTTCATATACTGTAGAATAATCATTGGCATGAAAAGTAGGCTGTATAGTTCTTCACGGAACTTCTTGTTTCAATTCAGTTCTCAAGGGTTAAGAAAAAGAAGGCAGGGGGGATGTGATGGGTCGGTCTCCCGTTTGTTACTGCCCAGTATCTGTAAGGAGCACAATAGAGAGTCGTCAAGAGATACACAATAGCGTTAGTTAAGTTTCATTTTGTTCTTTATACTCCCCACCCTCTCATTCGCTATTGACGGAGGGTGATGGTAATCTACTCTTCGTGGTGTAGATAGAAATTGGTGTGGAGAGACACTTCATTTGTTGCTATCAAAACGAAACGACATGGATGTGACTGTAAGTGAATACGAGGCATGGACCAGATGTTCGTCACATGTCTCACGGAAGACGCCACTTGATGGAGTGTTATTTTAGCTGTAATGTGTCTCCAGAGAGATTTACAATACGCTCTTGCGCCGGAACCGACATTTCTTTCAGAATCATTAACCACCCCGTTATATAGCCGTGTGCGTTAAGCTACACTACACGACTGCAATGAGGCGGTGCTGCAAGGTTTCAATCCCAGCACATTTAGCGGCCTTCCCAGGTGTTTCAGAGTCTCAGCAAGCAAATGCCGGGATTGTATAAGGATTAATCATTAAGTTTCCCCTCTTGGCCAACTCTTATTCCCTCTGACCCTGACGATACTACAGTTTGAATTGAGTCCTAGGGAGCCTTTTCCGATATCTTCATTTTCGAGGATGTCAGATTCTTCCTGTTTTAGTTATTTTTGATGTTGCTGCTGTCTTTAGGGGCTTTGACAATCGTGGTCAACAGTTCCATGTAGCCTACTTGAGTGAATATGGAAGTCCAATAACCTACGCTATTGTGGAGATGACAATTGAGGCTATGAATGGCAAGTAGGGAGGTGGCCATGGCTTTAAATTGTGTACCCTCCCGACATTTGCCTCATTTGAAGTAGAAACCCATTTATAGGATGGCCGAGTTGTGATTCTTCGCAGTTGTCCTCCCACCCCGTGGTAACCTTCATAGTAAGCTTATTCTGCATTGTAGAGCCGAATATGGAATTCGGGCTATAGCCTTTATGCAGAAGGATTCTACACTTTTCTCTTCAGACAAGAAACATATCCTTGTAAATATTAATGAAACATGGTGTTTTTCATAACATGGCAAGAATATGTAAAGAATGTTTTCATACAGATCTATGCAACTCCATCTTCCAAAAAATCATAGGAGCAGATCACCGATACACTTAAAGATAAAATTTGCACAGGCGCTGTTCTTCCAGTTTTGGATGATTAACTCTTGTTGACGCCACGAGCAACGAGCACTGAACTCTTGTATACGATTCATATATAACTTGAGGTATGATGAGCATATTTCTCTCTATCATCAGGCACTCACATGGTTAAACTCAGAAAAACGCACAAATTATCATATCCTAACTCTAATATAGGCTTCGGTGGCGTAGTTGGTAGCATGCTGAACTGCTGTGCCCAAGATATCGGGTTCAAACCCGGACGAAGTCGTCGGATTTTTTAAGAGCGTTAAAATCCTTCAGTATGCCTTCCTTCGGAGGGGAAGTAAAGCTGGTGGTCCCATGCCATAGATTTATGGCATGTAAAATATCCTTCCACAGACAAAGCTACAGCCTCTGGCAAGCCGAACAGGTCCTCGGACACTCCCGGCACTAAGAGCGATAGGATAAATAAATAAATAAATAAATAAATAATTCTAATATAGGCTATAGGTTACTGACCCAAAACATACCACTGTACATCTCCTATAATTTTAAGCTGCTCTCATCTTGCCAAAGTAATAATTAGGGACTTTTTTTTTTGAAAATGTATATGCGCATATGCAAATGCATATTTTGTGGGGTTATTGGATTTATTGCATATTCTGAACATAACAGCATATTTTAGCATATATAAAAATGAAAGTTTGTCTGTTTTTAGCCTATTTTCAAGTTTGAAAAAATAGGCTTATGAGATCACCTTTTGTCCGTGTGTGTGTGCGTGTGTGTGTGTGTGTGATTCGTGTGGGTGTCCCCCCCTAATAAAATCTAAACGACAGGAGCGATTTCAATGAAACTCGGAAAGTTCATAGCACTATTCCCGGCGACCTCGACCGTGCCCTTCAAATTTTGTTACGTCTCACCAATCCAACATGGCGGCTGTGCGAAATATTTCACCAGCATTCAATATCTCCGAAACTATTACCGATATTACCCTGACATTTTCTATGGTGATAGAGGGAACTACTATAAGTTCACTTATGTGACTTTTGAAAACCTGGTAACTACAAAACCAACATGGAGGCCAAGCGAATTTGCGACTTTTAAATAGACGTTTCTCGTGATTTGACCATCCAAACGCAGTGAAACTTGGTACAGTATATGTTTATATACATTGTAATGCACCGACATCTAACTTCGTTCAATTGTTTACATAATCACAAGATGGCGGATGTGCGAAATATTTCACCGGTATTCTATATCTCTGAAACTATTAGCGGTATATCCCTAAAATTTTGTACGGAGATAAAGGGCACTACTGGAAGTTCATATATAAGACTTTCAAAAACCGGTTAACTACAAAACGAACATGGCGGCCAAGCGAATTTGAAAATTTTAAATAGACCCTTCTCGCGATTTAATGTTCCAAGCGCACTGAAACCTGGTACAGGAAATATTTATACACATTGGAATCCACTGGTATCTAATTTAGTTCAATTGTTTACATAACCTCAAGATGGCGGCAGTGCGAATTTTAAAATTAAGTTTTTATTTCTTGTGATGTAGTCATGCGATCGAAGTGAAAGTTTGAATAATGAACCTACGCAATAATTTTCCTTTAATGCTACATGACTCTATGGCCTATACATTTAACAATCCAACATGGTGACCATCCGAAATATTTAGACGATACTGAATATCTACGAATCTATTTTAGCAATCAAACTGCATTTTTTAATGTTCACCTATAGGACTTTAAATAACCTGGTGATCACAAATCCAACATGGCGGTGACGCGAATTATAAATATTCACATGGACGTTTCTCGCAATTTAACCATCCGAGTGCAGTGAAACTTGGTACAGTAAATCTTTATCCGAATGTTAATCCACTGGCATCTAATTTATTTCAGTTGTTTCCATAACCTCAAGATAGCAGCTGTGAAATTTTTTTAAATCTCCTTGTTTTTTCTTGTGTCCTAATTATGCGATTGAAGTTTGAATACTACACGTTCACAATAATCTGCATGTAACAGTACATAACTCTAGGACCTACATATATAAAATCAAACATGGCGACCATCCGAAATATTTTGTCGGTTCTTAATATCTACGAATCAATTACAACAATCAAACAGAAATTGTGTATGGTGATAGTGGCAATTAACATAAGTAGGATATATGAAAATAGGCTGTATAGTTCTTCACGGAACTACTTGTTTTTCCTGAATTTCCACGGAAATTTGCGATATTTGCGCGTTTCAGACTGTTTTATGATGGATGCGCGCAAAAATAAAATTTATGTCTGTCTGTCTGTCTGTTTGTTTGTTTGTTTGTTTGACTGTGGACAATTTTTTGTGTCCTTATAACTCGAGAACGGCTGAGTGGATCAACGTAAAATTTGATAGAGATATCCTTCAGAGGCACGACACCAATCATTGATGTAACTCTTCTCCGTACCTGCCATAAAAGGGGCCCTACCCCCTTAAAATACATGCTGAAATAGGCGTAGAAGGGCGAAACAAAGCTCATTTTCAGCCCCTCAATGTGAGAAACGAAACTCGGGGGCCCTATATTTTAAGGCCCTAAAACCAACAGTTTTTGAGATATTCCCAGAAAACTAATTTCACTTAATAAATTAATGAAAGAATGCATGCCGGTAACCATGGCAACTGAATCTCAGAGGTCCATCTATTTCTGTAAGACGCAATGCAATTCCATTTATTATATTACTGTGAAGGTTTGCAAACGACAATAAGGTTATAACGTATCCAAATTAAGCTGAAATATTCATCAATACATATAATGCGCTTAAGGGGTCAAGGGGTACTCTAGATTTTTTTAACGCGATTTACACGTGCGGGTATGGTACGGAAGGTCTATTATATCCCTATCCCTATTGTTATATTATTATTATTACTATTATTTTAATTATTATCATTATTATGGCGTACAACGACGAGACAAACTCATTTTCAAACCCTTGATGTCAGAAACAAAACTCGGGGCCCCTAAAGAGCCTTAAAGGGTCCCCAAAAACTATATTTTAAGGCTCTAAACCCAACAGTTTCTTAGATATTCCCAGAAAACTAATTTCATTTAATAAACTAAAGAAGGAATGCAAGCCACTAACCATAACAACAGTATCTCATGAGGTGGCATCCAACTTTCAATCTATTTCTGGAATAAGTAATGCCACTCCATTTATTACATTTCTGTGAAAGGTTGCAAATGGCTATAAGGTTATCACGGAACCAACTAAAACTGTAAAATTCATCAATGCGCTTAAGGGGTTCAAGGAGTACCCTAGATTTTTTTCACACGACTTACACGTGCGATATGTCGTTCAGAAGGTACATTATATCTCCAAACAGCAACATTATTTTCAAAAATTCCTGATTTGAAATAGTAGACTGTTTTTTGCTGATTTTAGGAATTTGGGCCATTGGAGGCTAAAGAAAACTGAATTTTCATGCACCACATGCCTTTATAATTTAAAAAGGGGTCTTCCTTTAGTTGGGTACTTGACACAACGGTTAGGGTCAGTTCGTATGTGACGTGTATTGCGATTCGTCTACGAGGTTTTCAATTTTATTTTCACGCCAGGAAGAACACGTTAGGTAAATTTAGTTTGAGAGCACATTTTAGCTAATAATTTTTCTTAGCCAACAAACAGGTTCCGAGCCCCTAAACATTGCAACAGTAGATCAATTGATAACATCTGGTTATTAATACCGAAGACCGTTCGAAGAATGGGTACTTCTGCTAGTTTTAGCATATACATTTGAAATTAAGTTTATTTTAAAACATCTTGAACATAATTGGTTTTGCCTGAGTGTTGGACATCCACTGTTAGAAACTTAATGAGCAACAGATAACGAGACAACAGTATTTTAAGCCCGGCTATTTCAAGAAGGGGATGAGGTGGGACATTCCTTTCACCATACCTGCAGCTTGTTACTTTATCCTTACTCTGCATAATTATGCTTTGCTCCAAATGCTTAAAGAAGAAAGCAGAAAGGATTTATTAAACACGTGGGTGTCAGGTAATAGTGATTATGGCGTTGTCGTCAATTGAAAAATATGCTCGAAGGAATTGAAATGTCAAAAGAAATTTCAACTTGAACAACATGCAACAACGACTGCACATATTTTGGCAAATGAGAGAAAGAAGTGTGAATAACATTGGTTTATTGATAAGTGTATATTTTTCAATTTTTAATGCATTTTTTTGTGTATTTTTAGAGCATAATTGCATGCATATTTTAATGGATTTTAGTGCATACATGTCTGGTCCCTAGTAATAATACGCGCTCTGGATCCTTCCCTCGCTATTCCCCTGCACGAAACTTCCTACTTTAACAAACCATTTGTGGTCACGAGTAGAGGACTGTGGAATTCCCTACCAGTCAGTGTCAGGAATGTGACCCAACTCAAGACATTCAGAACAGTATGCCACTCCCCCCTGATGAGTACTGCTGACTGATTTGTGTGAATGATTGTGTAATTGAGGAGGTTTCTGGAAGAAGGACCCATATGGCAATATGCCGAATTAGATAATTATTTGTAATCGAAGATTTTTAGAATCTGTAACTAAATAAAAACGACACGCAATATATATGCAAGTCAACTTTTTAACAAATTTTGCATTTTTTAACAAGAAATATGTTATTTTCAAAATTAGAAGTACCACAAACTTGAAAATATAACAATAATAGTGAACATGCGTATGGGTCGGTTTTCCATAAATCGACAGTAAATGAGATTTATAAGATTTTGTAGTGCTGTAATATGTTTGATTTCAGATGTTGAAATAATAATAATTAAATTAATTAGAATACAATTAACAATTACTATATTTTATTATTTGTTGCATCTGTCTTCTTCAAACTGGTGCTGCAGTAAATCATCTTCCTGTTACTTCCTTTGAGTTCCATTTCACTTCGTTTTATGTATAAACAAACTTACATAAACTAATATTAACAAATCTAGTGCACAGCACAGACTCCAGACAACTGCACATGAGACACGATAAGTGCTGCCATTCACTCAAATGGCGAAAGTATGAAACTAAACTTGGAGGGAATATACTATACAATAAGACGGGTCATTTAAAACGATTTCTCGAAAAATGACCCATAGGTCTATAGGTCTATAATCCAGAAACCTCCTCATATTGTCATATTGTGTTTCGATATTGAAATAGTTATTAAATAGTTATAAACTTAGGGGCAGGTGGCCTCGCTGTTATACCCCTTAAAACCTCAATAACTAACTAATTAAATAACTAACTACCGTAACTAACTTTCTATAAACTCTAATGTAGTGTAATTAACTTGTAAATGTTTTAATGTTTCTTCATGTTAAATTAACATCCACAAACACAATATGTGATTAAGTGTAAGAGATGACCGATGATTAACATCCACAAACACAATATGTGATTAAGTGTAGGAGATGACCGATGATTAACATCCACAAACACAATATGTGATTAAGTGTAAGAGATGACCGATGATTAACATCCACAAACACAATATGTGATTAAGTGTAAGAGACGACCGATGATTAACATCCACAAACACAATATGTGATTAAGTGTAAGAGATGACCGATGATTAACATCCACAAACACAATATGTGATTAAGTGTAAGAGATGACCGATGATTAACATCCACAAACACAATATGTGATTAAGTGTAAGGGATGATAGATGATTGGTTCATTCCTTAGTTTAGGGGCGTCGACAACGTGGTCATGTAGCCCCGTGTACTTTGGATGTGTGTAGAATCTGTCTGACAACCGGTGTTAATTATTGTGTGCTATCTGTTTTAATTAAAGTAAGCACTGGAGACGATAATTCCAAGTAGTTTCTACTTTTTCTACCAAATACTACCATCCATGACACCTAGCTTGCGGACTTGGCTACTAGATGCCATTGCAGTCAGCACCTGGTGGCGAACGTTGAAACTAATAATGCGTTATCAATTATAACCGACACATTTTGGCTTCACACAAGTGTAGTTAGTGGAAGGTTCATTTTATGCCATAAATCCATGACATGGGACCGCTGGCTTTACTTCTCTCCGATGGCAGCATACTGAGGGATTTTTAACGGTCATTAAAAAAAATTCGACTTCGGCCGGGTTTGTACCCACGACCTTGGGCATAGAAGCTCAGCATGCTATTTTTATAGCAACTATTCCACCGAAGCCGCCAGGGAGGACCGAGAACCCTAACTTCGCCACTCAAGAGATAATAATAATAACTTATTATTATACTGTATTTGAATTGCAGCCGATTGCCATAGCAGGGTATTTTAATTCAACACCCGTGGGCTCCCAGCAAGTTTAATTCCAAGTAGTTCCAACTTTGGCTACCAGAGGCTACTGCCACTGACACCTAGCGGCGATCGTTGGAACTTGAAAGAGCGTTTCTAACCAACCAAATAACCTACAAATTTGCTACACACTTCCAATTGTA
This sequence comes from Meconema thalassinum, assembly GCA_946902985.2. Lineage (NCBI taxonomy): Eukaryota > Metazoa > Arthropoda > Insecta > Orthoptera > Tettigoniidae > Meconema > Meconema thalassinum. The sequence continues at coordinate 1,982,260,330 of OX336388.2, forward strand.
GTGGTAGGTTCTATTACATGCCATAAATATATGACATGGGCCCGCCGGCTGTATTTCCCCTAAAAGGAAGGCGTACTGAAGGATTTTAACGCTCTAAAAAATCCGCTGACTTCGGCCGGGTTTGGAACCGTGATCTTGGGCATGGCAGTTCAGCATGCTACCAACTATACCACCGAAGCCTTCATAATAATAAATAATAATGATAACTTCCAACCTGTAGACCCTTCAAATGTAATCCGGATGGCTGTGAGCATTTGTTGATATGTGTGAGTATTTTATCTCCCCCTAGGGGTTGCATGACCTGGAAGTGATAGGAGTGCTAGCGTAGCTACTGGTATACAGTTCCTTGCCAGGCAGGCCAAAGGCGAAGATCCAGACTAAGAAGCAAGCCAGACACCGAAGTCCTCAACGACAGCAAAGACGGAGAAGATGATCTTCGATGGAAGAGGCAGCCCAGTTGACCAGGGTTAAGAGGTCACGATCTCTACTGCCTTGTGGATAGAAGTGGGAACTTCAAAGACTAAGGGAAGGAACACTGATTGAAAGTTAGTAGGCAGCTTCTTCACCAGGCTTTGCGTGTTGTAGGCCAGTAGCACACCCGAGATTACTTTATTACAGAAACATTCACGATAAAAATCGGACACTCGAACAATGTAGAGATATGAAACCATTCTTTCAGTGTTGCCAATACCAAAGTGTCATTTGTAGCTCTTCAGTCGGTCAACACGATTATGCCCAAGATGGCGGGTTGAAATCCAGCCTTTATAAGCGTTAAAAATCCCTCAGTATGCCTTCCTTCGGAGGGGAAGTAAAGCCGGCGGTCCCATGTCATAGAGTTATGGCATGTTAAAGACCTTCCACTAATTACTCCTGTGTGAAGCTAAATTGGATAGGTTAAGAATGTAAGCAACGCTCTTAGGTTTCTACGTTCGTTGCCAAGAGCCGACTGCGGTGGCGTCTAGTAGCTAAGTTCTGAACTAAGCCTAGTAATCGTTGATGGTGGCGTTTGGCAGCAAAAGTAGGAACTATTTGAAAAATTCTAAGTTGCAGTCTATACTTAAATTAAACAAGTAGTTCCGTGAAGAACTATACAGCCTATTTTCATATATCCTACTTATGTTAATTGCCACTATCAACATACACAATTTCAGTTTGATTGCTGTAATAGATTCGTAGATATTGAGAACCGACTAAATATTTCGGATGGTCGCCATGTTGAATTTTATATATGTAGGTCCTAGAGTTATGTACTGTTACATGCAGATTATTGTGAACGTGTAGTATTCAAACTTCAATCGCATATTTAGGACACAAGAAGTAACAAGGAGATTTTAAAATTTTTCACAGCTGCCATCTTGAGGTTATGGAAACAATTGAAATACATTAGATGCCAGTGGATTAACATTCGTATAAGGATTTACTGTACCAAGTTTCACTGCACGCGGATGGTTAAATTGCGAGAAACGTCCATGTGAATATTTATAATTCGCGTCGCCGCCATGTTGGATTTGTGATCACCAGGTTATTTAAAGTCCTATAGGTGAACTTAAGTTCATAGCCCCTATGGACGTTAAAAATGCAGTTTGATTGCTAAAATAGATTCGTAGATATTCAGTATCGTCTTAATATTTCGGATGGTCGCCATGTTGGATTGTTAAATGTATAGGCCATAGAGTCATGTACCATTAAAGGAAAATTATTGCGTAGTTTCATTATTCAAACTTTCACTTCGATCGCATGACTACATCACAAGAAATAAAAACTTAATTTTAAAATTCGCACTGCCGCCATCTTAAGGTTATGTAAACAATTGAACTAAATTAGATACCAGTGGATTACCATGTGTATAAATATTTCCTGTACCAGGTTTCAGTGTGCTTGGAACATTAAATCGCGAGAAAGTTCTATTTAAAATTTTCAAATTCGCTTGGCCGCCATGTTCGTTTTGTAGTTAACCGGTTTTTGAAAGTCTTATAGATGGACTTCCAGTAGTGCCCTTTATCTCCGTACAAAATTTTAGGGAGATACCGCTAATAGTTTCAGAGATATAGAATGCCGGTGAAATATTTCGCACATCCGCCATCTTGTGATTATGTAAACAATTGAACGAAGTTAGATGTCTTTGCATTAAAATGTATATAAACATATACTGTACCAAGTTTCATTGCGTTTGGTTGGCCAAATCGCGAGAAACGTCTATTTAAAAGTCGCAAATTCGCTTGGCCGCCATGTTGGTTTTGTAGTTACCAGGTTTTCAAAGGTCACATAAGTGAACTTATAGTAGTTCCCTCTATCACCATAGAAAATATCAGGGTAATATCGGTAATAGTTTCGGAGATATTGAATGCTGGTGAAATATTTCGCACAGCCACCATGTTGGATTGGTGAGTCGTAACAAAATTTGAAGGGCACGGTCGAGGTCGCCCGAAATAGTGCTATGAACTTTCCGAGTTTCGTTGAAATCGCTCCTGCCGTTTAGATTTTATTAGGGGGGGGGAAACACACACGAATCACACACACACACACACGCACACACACACACGGACAAAAGGTGATCTCATAAGCCTATTTTTTCAAAATTGAAAATAGGCTAAAAACAGATACACACACTAATGCAGCCATCACAATTAACACCGGTTATCAGACAGATTCTACACACACCCAAAGTACACGGGGCTACATGACCCCGTTGTCGCAGCCCCTAAAATGAGGAACCAACCAACCATCAAATCCAGCTGACGTCGTCGGATTTTTTAAGAGCGTTAAAATCCTTCAGTGTGCCTTCCTTCGAAGGGGAAGTAAAGGTGGCAGGCCCATGTTATAGATTTGTGGCAATTGGTGGTGTGTAGCAAAATTTGTAGGTTATATTTGGCTGGTTAGAAAACGCTCTATCAAGTTCCAACGTTCGCCGCTAGTGTTCGTGACAGTAGCATGTGGTAGCGAGAGTTGGAACTATTTGAAATTGAACTGTCTTGTTGTGAGCCCTCGGGGGCTCAATCAAATATGCCCAGCTTATGACCATTTTTGTCGGATGAACTTAGCGTATTACATAATACTGTAGATATTTTATTAAAAGATAGTATTCTGTTCACGTTCATGGTAGAAAAAAAAAAAAGACTGCCACTATCCCTGTTAGACAATGCTTTACCCTGGGAGTCAATCGTGGCTCTCTTTAGTGGGCAAGCTACTTTATTCCTAGAGAGGAGGAATATAGTTTTAACTCACAATATGGCGGAGTAATGACCTGACATATCTAATCTTCCAGTAAATATCAAGAACAAATTCCAGCACCACCACTGAGACTTTGAACTCTAGATCTAGAAAGCACAGGGTAGCAACAGTGAGCTTATCCATTGTTACAGGAAAATTCCTCTTCTGAGCGGAGTGTGACCACACATGTTAATAACAACACTTGAATAAATAACTAGCGGAGCCCTGCGACAACTCTCGCGTAATGGGTTGTGTGCGCCCCATGTGTACAGACTACCTGCCCGGCTCTATTGCTATGCGGGCTGTACGCGATGCCAGGGGCTATCGACTTGTTTATTTGTTTAAAAGCACTTTATAAACAAATAAATATATTTCCGATGACTTTTCAAGAAAGGTAAGATTTTTCCTGTACTTTTGAGACGGTTTTGAAGATTTTGGTACAAACTACACCTTCTAACTCCCTCTGGTTTAGGAGCTTGAGTCTTGTGAAACATACACCTTAGCGTATCATATAAGATGATTTGCAGTGACTGTATACTTGGGCGTGAGTTGAATTTAGGACATAGGTCTCCTCGTGATGTAGTGGCTAGCATTCTCTGCTCGCTCCCCGGAGGTCTGAATTCGATTTCCGGCCCTGCCGAGATATTTAATTCTTGTCTGAGAGCTGAAACGGAACACACTCAGCCTCATTAGGAAAAACAAGTATTTCCGTGAAGAACTATACAGCCTAATTTTATATATCCTACTAATGTTAATTGCCTCTATTAACATACACAATTTCAGTTTGATTGCTGTAATAGATTCGTAGATATTGAGAACCGACTAAATAATTCGGATGGTCGCCATGTTGTATTTTTATATATGTAGGACTTAGAGTTATGTACTGATACATGAAGATTATTGTGTACGTGTAGTATTCAAACTTCAATCGCATGATTAGGACACAAGAAGTAAAAGCGAGATTTTAAAATTTCGCACAGCTGCCATCTTGTGGTTATGGAAACAATTGAAAAAACTTAGTTGGCAATGGATTAACATTTGTATAAGGATTTACTGTACCAAGTGTCACTGCACTCGGATGGTTGAATTGCGAAAAACGACCATTTGAATATATATATAATTCGCGTCGCCGCCATGTTGGATTTGTGATCATCAGGTTATTGAGAGTCCTATAGGTGAACTTATGTTCATATCCCCTATGAACATTAAAAAATTCAGTTTGATTGCTCTAATATATTCCTAGATATTGAGATCCATTTAAATATTTCGGATGGTCGCCATGTTGGATTGTTAAATGTATAGGCCATAGAGTCATGTACCATTAAAGGAAAATTATTTCGTAGGTTCATTATTCAAACTTTCACTTCGATCGCATGATTACGACACAAGAAATAAAAACTTAATTTTAAAATTCGCACAGCCGTCATCTTGAGGTTATGTAAACAATTGAACTAAATTAGATACCAGTGCATTACAATATGTAAAATCATTTACTGTACCGCATTTCACTGCGCTCAGAGAGTTAAATCATGAGAAAAGTATATTAAAATGTTTCAACTTCGCTTGGCCGCCATGTTCGCTTTGTACTTTACAGTTTTATGAAAGTTACATAAACTTGTATTTGTACCCTTTATCACCGTACAAAATTTCGGGGTGATATCTGTAATAGCTTCGGAGATATAGAATGTCAGTGAAATATTTCGCACAGCCGCCATTTTGAGGTTATGTAAACAATTAAACTAAATTAGACTTCGGTGCATTACAATGTGTATAAACATTTGCTGTACCAAGTTTCATTACGTTTGGATAGTTAAATCGCGAGAAAAGTCTATTTAAAAGTCTCAACTTCGCCGGGCCGCCATGTTGGTTTTGTAGTCACCAGGTTTTTAAAGTCTCATAGGTGAACTTCTAGCAGTGCCCTTTATCACCGTACCCAATTTCAGGGCAATTTCGGAAATTGTTTCGGAGACACTGAATGTTGGTGAAATATTTCGCACAGCCGCCATGTTGGATTGGTGGGACACAATAAAATTTTAAGGGCACGGTCGGGGTCGGCCAGAATGGTGCTATGATCTTTCTGAGTTTCATTGTAATCGCTCCAGCCGTTTAGACGTTATTGGGGACACACACACACACCTCACACACACACCTCACACACACACACACACACACACACACACTCGGACAAAGGTGATCTCATAAGCCTATTTTTATTCATAAAATGAAAATAGGCTAATAAACTGAGAAGAGGTGGAATGATTCCCACCTCAGTCATCCTGGAAATGGTTTTCCGTAGTTTCCCAACCATTTCTACTCCATGCAAATGCTGGCTGAGATGGTTCCTAATTAAGGCCACGGTCGCCTCCTTCCCAATCCTCACCTCAATTACAAATACACTCACTATTACAGACACCACAATAACGCAGGTTATCGGACAAATTCCACACACAACCAAGTACACGGCGCAAAATGACCTCGATGTCCAAGCCCCTCAAATGAAACAACAACAATGCATTAAAAGATTAATGCAGGTCGTACGAAAGGTTAAAAGCATAAGAATTGGAGATGTTTTCTTCTGGCATAATTTCTAATTCTAGGTTCTAATCTCTAAGTCCAATTTTAACCTACTTTTCACAGTTTGCAAACATCATGAAAAAGAAGTTTTATGAGATCAATCCGCGTACATATGTGAGTGTGTTTGTTTGTTCTTATGTATGTGTGTCCCTAATCAACTCAAAACCGGCTGCAGCTATCGACTCAAAATTTTGAAAGAAAGAAAGAATGAATGACTGAATGAATGAATGAATGAATGAATTAATTAATTAATTAATTAATGAAGATCTATGCTAGGAGAACTCTGGGCCATATTTGAAAATGCCATCATTGCTACCAACTCCTAAGAAAACACAAATGAAAATTCTAACCAACGGTGGATATCTCAGAAGGTGTAATTGGAAATTATTAAGTTTTTTAAATACATTTTGATGGTTGGTTCAAAGTCTGTTATAATTGATCACTTTCTCGTTTGTTTTCCCATATTGCCTTACTAACCTTAGAATCTGCACTTGCAATAATTCAATCTTATGTATTTGATGTTCTTTCGAAATTGGCACTCGTTAAATCTTTATATTGCAGTTTAATAATAAACAGCCCATATATGACTGTGTTGACAATATAATTGTACACGTGCTGATAAATTTAATGTTTAAATGTTTGTAATTTCCATACTATCTATCGGTATTGGATTACAAACAAATTGTGTATGTACTATGCAGACATTTAGAGGTATAACTATGTCACCAAGATTGCCAACTGTTTAAAAATGCTTCCTAGAATTTTTTGAATTCTAGTCTTAATATCACAAAAAGTATCCCCGTAAACAGTAATAAACTTTGTACAAGTATAGTGATTTGATTACTATTGAGGATGTTTTCGAGCAACCCATACATGGCAGTGTTGCCAACATACAGTAAGTCTTCGCCAGCTGATCACTCGACCACTCTGGGTTTCTCACTTCCTATTTTTAGCCTACTTTTCACATTTTGCAAAAATGAGGAAAAAGTAGTCTTATGAGATCGATCCGGGAAAATGTCTGTCTGTCTGTCTATCCTTCTGTCTGTCTGTCTGTCTGTCTGGCTGTGTGTGTGTCCCCCCCCTATCAACTCCTGAACGGCTGAAGCAATCGAAATAAAATTTTGTAGGAGTAAATATCTATACCTGAATATCTCACGGCTATATTTGAAAATGATGTCAGTGCTACCAACTGCTGAAAAATCGCAATAGAAATTTGAGCTCCATGTTGGATATCTTGGAAGGTATGAATGGGAGCTATTTCAAAATCGGCACATATATAGATAATAATATTGCAGTTTAATTTCCAGAAGGCCATACATGGCAGTGTTGCCAAAATGATTATAAGTCTAGTGATAGGTCCAATATTTAAATGCATATAACTTCTACACTATCAATTGGAATTCAACCAAATTTAGTATGTTGTATGTGTACATAACCAGATATGACTGAACGTATTCTTATGAACCACCAGTGCTGCCAACTGTTAAAAAATGCTCTTAATTTCTTTTATCCAAATACCAATATATATGAGAAAGTATGCAAGCCGACAGCTTTGAGCTATGCACACGTATAGTACATGACATTCTATATTAATTTGGAGTAACTTATATACGTCAGTGCTACCAACATGATTCTAAGCCTGCTGAGAGGTCCAACTTTAAATACATGTAACTTCCATACTATCATTTGGATTTCAACCAAATTTCGTATGTGCTATGTGTACCATAACAGCTATGACTATGCGTATTCTTAAGAGCAACCAGGGCTGCCAACTGTTAATAAATGCTGTCTCTATTTTTGTTACCCTAATATCAATATATCAGAAAGAATGCAAGCCAATAGCTCTAAACTTTGCACACGTATAGTACCTGGCATTCTAGATTACTTTGGAGTAACTAATATACGTCAGTGCTGCCAACATGATTCTAAGCCTGCTGATAGGTCTAATTTTAAAATTCATGTAACTTCTATACTAACTAATGGATTTCATTCAAAATTGGCACAACAATAGATCATATTATTGCAGATTATTTCTGACCAATACATGCATGACACTGTTGCCAACATGATTTTACGCGCGCTGTTAGATCCAATGTTTAACTGCATGTAACGTCCATGCTATTCATTGGACTCCAACCAAATTTTATATTCTGTACCTTAAGAGATGGAACTAAGAATATATTCAGTCACCAGGGCTGCCAACTGTAGTGCTCTATTAGGCTACATTATGCCAGGTATACAGTACTTCGAACTAATTAGAAATTTCGATATTACCAACTTAATTTCGTCATTATTCTAGATAGATCCATATCGATTAATGATTGGCATGAATCTTAAATTTTAAGAAAAGTAGGCTCTTTAGTTCGTCACGGAACTTCTTGTTATTATTCCTTTCATTATACAATTTGAACGTAAACACCGGAACTAAGGAGAAAACTTATTCGTTTAAAAACCAATAATAATAATTACAACAATTAAGTTACATATCACCATAGAAGACATCCATGACCGCATCATTTGTAGACATAAAATCAATAACCAGAAATTTAAGTTTACATCACAACCCAAAAGATGTAGGCGTAAATGGTAAATGGACAGATGAAGAGAAGAAGACACACAGTGAACGGATGAAAGGTTTTTGGGAAGATAAAAAGAGGGAAAGAGTCACCACCAAAAGCTAGAATTTTGTGTTTTTAGCGCTCTCCTTAAAAGGGAAAATACGCAAATAAAAAAATAAAAATAAAATAATAATAATAATAATAATAATAATAATAATAATAATAATAATAATGAAATGAAAACCCACAGCCTGCTTCCAGTCTCCGACCGGGTCAGGAATGGAATGAATGAAGCCCCCATCTAGCGGCGAGGATATGAACTTTGCCGGCTGCCGAGGCCTGACGCACTCCTCTGGGGCAATGATCAAATGAATGACAGATGAAATGAAATGATAGTGGAGAGTGTTGCTGGAATGAAATTTGACCGGGAAAACCGGAGTACCCGGAGAAAAACCTGTCTGCCTCCGTTCTGTCCAGCACAGATCTCACATGGAGTGACCGGGATCTGAACGACGGACCCAGCGGTGAGAGGCCGGCGTGCTGCCGTCCAAGCCACGGAGGCTTCAATAATAATAATAATAATAATAATAATAATAATAATTGAAGTACTATACGCCTCGCAAACTTTAATCATTGGAGGCAGATTTCATATTAGTGACGTAGAGAAACAGGAAGGAAAATATTGAGGGAAGTCTTTGGTCCAGTCTGCTCAGAAGGAATCTGGATGAAACGGAAATCTCAGGAACTTCATCACCATGCTGAAAGGATCACTGATACCTTCGGGAAGGGGGGATTGAAGTTCTATGGCCACACAGAATGAACAATGACAGGGTAACCAAAATGATTCTCAACCTTGTTCCCTCGAGTTAAGAACAACTGGCTTAATGAAATAGAAAAAGACCTTCAAGAAATTTGCATTACGAAGGAAATTATACAAGATCGACTATCAATAACCATAATTTCTCTGAGAAAATTACTACCAGGACCGAATGGAGGATGTTTTCAGTGCCCAGATGAAGAGATTTTGGGAGAAAAAGAAAACATCATTAGCAAAATAAGCTCTATCGCGCTCCACAGATGGACTTAACGATGTAATGAACAATAATAATAATAATAATAATATTAATAATAATAATAATAATAAGGTGCAGAAGGGAACCTTCCTAATTGATATTGCAGTGCCCAATTCCCATAATCTGCAACAAACCTGCTGTGATAAGATCACCAAATATCTGCCTTTGTCTGAGGAAATACGGCAAATGTGGAGACAGGAAAGTGTAGTGGTTCTGCCCATAGTAATTTCTTCTACCGGCATCATCCCCAAATTATTGGCTCGCAATCTGCAAATATTGGGAATACATCCTGGTCTACATATCACCATGCAGAAGGCCGTCATCTTGGAGACCTGTTCCATGGTTCGCTCGTTTCTCAATGTGCCACCTTAAAAGAATTAGCCATACCGTCTTGCAAACAAGCCGACGATATGTTGATATGTCCCACTTAAGTGATGAAATGAATGTGGAAATAATAATAATAGTAAAACAATAATAATAATTGCGTATTGGCTCCGGGGTGCCCTGGTTCGATATGACGCCAATGTGCGCCTGCGCGAGGGTAAATTGTTGATGAAGAAGTGACACACACCCAGTTCCTAAGATAGAGAATTAATCACGGAATATTAAAATACATGCCTCGGCCGGATATCGAAACTGAGACCCTGCAAGCCAAAACCTACACTTTACACATGGTAGGTGAAAGCGTGTCTTGCTATGGCCAAATGATTCTCCTGCAATAATTATCACATCGTGCGTGCCCCTATGGTTGGCTAGCATAAATACGAGCGTTATCGTGTTGGAAGCCATTTTCCATCATTGCCTTAGTAAACGAAATTTAATGTTTTTCAGTAGGTCAACATGATAGTACCCAATTGCAAATGTTGTTTCCCCTAATCCTAAAAAAATACTTGAGATTAATCAATAGAGTACAGTCGGATGACCAGTTTCGATCGTCAAGCGATCATCATCATCAAATGCTTTACACTTTGGCTGTTGAATCAATGTCTACAAATATGGGTGATAGAGTAGTATTTACAATATATACACTTATTTAGTTACAGTATCGTAGTTATTAAAACTAGTCAGAACAACACTAAACATGACCCTAGACCTTCAGTCAAATTCCCACTTAAACAAACGACATAAACCCAACCCTTAATATCAAGACTAGAACCGTGATTGTAAATGAAACATATTTCTGAAACATACATAGATAATGCTTGCCCAGTCTCCAAGGATAAAAATAAAACCTAATCGGCCATCCTTGGAGTGCACGAATGACAAGCATAATAAAAACAAACCCTTGAAACATAAAATAAACTGGTGTGTGTTCCAACAAAAAGATATTACATCTAAAGCAATGAACAACACACCCTCCTACGTCTAGGCACAATTAAAATCGCGAACTAACCTAAAGAATACCAGTCCCTAAAGGTCCCTGAAAGATCCCATACTCTAGCAAGGGGTTAGGAACTGGTAAGAAACATCTCTCATAAATACAATCGCGTTTCACAACATAAAACAAACGCAAGTAACACGCACTAAAATAAAACTCGACTAGATACGAAAAGAAACAACAACAACAAACACCCATTTAAATTAATAAACCCAAAAACAAGCAATTTGATTCTCCACTACGTGCGTATATAAACAAACTGGGGACAAAATAAACACCAAAAACTTCATAGAGAAACACGAACGGTCTCCAGTTTAACCCTACATTAGCAGGTTGAATTAAGGAACTTTTAACACTGAAAGTTGGGTAGTATATATATATCGTGATCAGTTTTCTTCAAAACAAGACACATTAAAACAGAATAGCTACAAGGACCATTTCCACTTAGCTGATACTCCGAGACGTTCTGGAAGTTCACTGATAATAATTTTATATTATGACAACTCCATATTTACGGAATTCTTCACTATGGGACAAAGCCGGAATCGCGTAGTGTCTCCCCAACATTTATATCTTCTTAAAGCTTATTATAAAGGGCATCTCGGAACATTAGAATAGATTTGCTGGTAGTGGCAGTTATAACGGCAGACGATCATCAAATTCTCCTCGCGATAACAATTCAGGTGCGATAACAATCGCCGAAGGCGTGTTCCTTAGACAAGGATGAGTACTCCAACGCGGGCGCATTCCTTTTTCAGACGTGCGGAAATTACGATCTCTTAGATGTATTACTAGAGACCGCTAGATGGAAACAACGTCGAACAGATCTTAAAATTGTAACGGCTCAAGTTATATGTACTTTTTTGTTAAAAATATTTTTCGAGGTGATTGACCTTGTAAGTTTTCTTGCTCAGTGTGATATCTGTGATTGTTATTTAATGGTTGGAGTGGATTGTGAACTTAGCTGATTGTTTGAGCGATGTGTGATCCGTTCCCGTGTAACTGCCAACATCACTGCCTGAACTGAACTGTTCAGTTAAGTTCACAATCCACTCTAACCATTTACTAACAATCACGGATATCGCACTAAGCAAGCAAACTTGAAGGTCAATCACCTCTAATAATATCTTAACAAAACTAACAAATCCTGACTAGTTTAATAACTAAATAAATGTAGCCTATATATTGCAAACTAGCATCCGACCCCAGCTGCAGCCTGTATCTTTAACGGTTTTACCAGCGTAAGCTCAAAAGGCGCACGGATCGCAGGTGAAAATGAAAATCCACAGCCTGCTTCCAGTCGACCGACCGGGTCAGGGATGGAATTAATGAAGCCCCCATCTAGCGGCGAGGATATGAACTGTGCCGGCTGCCGAAGCCAGTCGCACTCCTCTGAGGCAATGATTAAATGAAATGATAGTGGAGGGTGTTGCTGGAATGAAATTTTTATAGGAAAAACCGGATTACCCGGAGGAAAACCTGTTTGCCTCCGTTTTGTCCAGCACATATCTCACATGGAGTGAGATGGCAGGTCCCATGCCCAATTCAGAAAAGCCGAGGTGATCATCGAAACTCCAAACATATATAGGGCTACTCTTCTCGACACAACTATATAGGCAGTCTGATGCTGGCCGAAGGTCAGCTCGTAATCTTGCTCCGAAGCTAGTAATTTAAATTTGCACTGAATGGAGATTGTTGGAAGAAATGAAAACGTAAAAATACTTATAGTGGGTGATGTATTAAATACAGAGATATGCTGTCAAGGACATTTTTGTAGACCTTTTCATGCTAAACAATATTCCTTCACTCTTAGTATATACCTAGGTAGATATTTTTAACGGTTTACCCAGTGTAAGCTTAAATGGCGCACGGACGGCAGGTTTTTCTTCGACTCGATTCACTGAAACCGTTACTGCTCGGCTTCGTTTGGTCATAAATTAATGTTTCTTTACAGAAAACGTTTTCGAAACATTCTTTACAGAATGGTGAAAACCGCATCAAAATCCATCCAGTGGTTCTCGAGATTACCCGTGACACCCAAGAATCGGGGACTTTGCTTTATACTATGTAGAGATGCCATCATTGATACTTGTAGACACATATTTAAAAGCCTAGGTGTAAATAATCTGATGATGATCGCTTGACGATCGAAACTGGTCATCCATGTGTATTTATTAATCTCATGTAATTTTTATTCAGAATTAGGAAAGACTCATTACAAATTGGTACAATCGTGTTGATTAAATACGAGCGTTTAAAACTGTTTGTTAATTATTCTGAAATGACACGATGGCGTGCCTGAAATAATTGCAGTCAATAATATAAACACAGAGTTGTCCACTGTCTGATATGAATCATCCGCGTCGACTGCAGCCGGCTGATACAGCAATCTCGAGAAACACCAGTCAGAGATAAACCGAACGGCGAGATGGCGGATGTTCCTGATAATATCTGCTGACAGCTGCTTTCTATTTTATCTTCCTGACAGTAAGAATCTCACTGACATTCTCTTGGTATTTATGCTTCGCACCCGGCTTCTCCTGGGTGAACGATTCACACCGAGTCATCGCATCCCGTTCGGCACCTTGCGTGGTACGTATTGAGGCTCTGGTCACAAATGCACTGGTCCTGCCAAGATATTAAATTCAGGCCTGAGGGATGGAACGGTTTACATTCAGCCTCGTAAGACAAAATTGAGAAGATGATGATGATGATAATTGTTGTTTTAAGGGGCCTAACATCTAGGCTATCGGCCCCAAATTGAGAAGATGCAAGCTCGCATCCTACCTCACCCATCCTAGCATTCCACTTCTACTCCAGGCAAATGTTGGATTTTTCCTTTACGGGACTATACCTTATGTCAAATTAAGTCCTTCAACTTTCAATGTATCGCACAATCGCAATGTTGGATGTTAATACCCTTTCACGAATTGATTGCCGGCGGTCGAGATGGAAACTATTCTTTGTTTATTTGTGTCACACGTCACACTGCTTTGTTGACAGGTACAGTTGCGCGTGTTGGATATGACTCAGATCCAGCAGATGTCCGTGGTGACATAAGCTCCTGTGACACTTATCTGCGCTTCTGAGACAGGTAGCGCGCGCAATGGTGCTTGACTTATGTGGCGACTGCACTCTGTCTTCACTGTGTTCTTCTCTTTACCCCGCGGGGCTCCTGCGACAATAATCAACAAACGGTGGCACAGCCATGCTCAGCGGCAACCAAATCTTAAATGGGTAATAGCAATGAGTAACAAAATTAACGTATATGGTAGAGTTTCCACTGAGTATTGAAAACTCACCATCAAGCTTGTTGAAATACATTATAGCGTTCAAAATATACCAGGAAAAGCACCCACAAAGTAAGACCAACCTAGGGTGCTTTGATTCCAGGCTACGGCTACTTGACCGAAGCTCATTTAACCACGTAGCTTTCCTTACTCAATTCAGATAAAAAAACAGTGGAGAAGTGACGATATACGTTTAACATTCCTTTAAATCCTTGGCTTAAATGAAACCGGGGTATTATAATTCTTCCCTAAAGATGCCCCTTAAAATGCTAGAAATTGTAGTTAATTTGTTTAAGATTACAAACGACTGTACGAAAAACATGTTCTGAAGGATAGAAATGGTACCAACTATAATACGGAGAAGACTATATTGCAGGCGTACATAATGTTTGCTTTGTAAGAAATATTGGGGCAGCTGCCACCCCTGGGAGAATTCAATATTTTAGAAAAGTACGTTTGACCGCTGTATCTGGAACCTAGTTACACTTGGCATAATGAAACCTATACAGTATAACAGCTTAGGCTTTCACGGCCGGTGTTAATAACTAGGTGGGCCTGCACGTTTTCCGGGCTTGTAGGCCGTGGTCCAGGCAGGATATCTCCCGACGTTTCACCGGGATATGGCCTGGAGTGGCATGAAATATGCAAATTAAAATGGCACGATGACTAGGGGAATCCATTATGTCAAGGCCAATGAAAGACGATACTCTGTCATCTACAGCCGGAAGGTATTGAACCAATCATTGCAGAATATGTTCACATGCACATGTTTATCGCTGATTCTTCAGTCTTTTGACTTGGTTTGATGTAACCCTCCATGCCTCCCTGTCCAGAGCTAATCGTTTCATCCCTGCATAGCTACCACAGCCACATCCGACATCCGAGGCAATCTGTTAAACATATCCAACCTTGGTCTACCTCTACTGTTCTCGTCCTCACAACTTCCATCCATAACTAAGTTTGCTATTCCCGGGTGTCGTAGTGTGTGCCTTCCAACCTACCTCTTCTCTTCATTAGCAGTTGCTTGAAACATCTCTCCTCTCCGATTTGTCTTAATACCTTTTAATTTGTTACTCTATCTGATCTTCATCATTCTCCTTACCCACGGTAAATAAAATACACGCTTCAATCGGAACACAATCTACAACAGATATTTGCGATTCCCTTGTGTGTGGTACAAGAATTTAAATTGAAAACAAACAATAGATATCTGCGATTGCCTTGTGAGTGGCACAAGAATTTAAATTGAAAACAAACAACTGATAGAGTGCAATATACAACAGATATCCGCGATTCCCTTGTGTGTTGCACAAGAATTAAAATTGAAAACAAGTAGTTCTGTGAAGAACTATACAGCCTATTTTCATATATCCTACTCATGTTAATTGCCACTATCAACATACAAAATTTCAGTTTAATTGCTGTAACAGATTCGTAGATATTGAGAACCGTCTAAATATTTCAGATTGTCGCCAGGTTGGATTTTTATTTTTGTACTATTACATTAATATTATTGTGTACGTGTGGTATTCAAACTTCAATCGCATGATTAGAACACAAGAAGTAAAAACGAGAATTTAAAATTACGCACAGCAGCCATCTTGTGATTATGCAAACAATTGAAATAAATTAGATGCCAGTGGATCAACATTTGTATAAGCATTTAACGTGCAACGTTTCACGACACTCGGATAGTTAATTCGCGAGAAACGTCCATTTAAATATTTATACTTCGCGTCGCCGCCATGTTGGATTTGTGCTCACCAGGTTACTGAAGTCCTATAGGTGAACATATGTTCATAGTATCTATGAACATAAAAAAAATCAGTTTGGTTGCTGTAAAAGATTCATAGATATTGAGAACCGTCTAAATATTTCGGAAGCTCGCCATTTAGGATTGTTATATGTATAGGCCATAGAGTTATGTACCATTCAAGGACAATTATTGCCTAGGTTCATCATGCAAACTTTCACTTCGATCGCATGATTACGACACAAGAAATAAAAACTTAATTTTAAAATTTCGCACAGTCGCCATCTTGAGGTTATGTAAACAATTGAATTAAATTAGATGGCAGTGCATTACAATCGGCAAAATCATTTACTGTACCACATTTCACTGCGCTCAGAGAGTTAAATCACGAGAAAAGTCTATTAAAGTATTTCAAATTCGCTTGGTCGCCATGTTCGTTTTGTACTTGACAGGTTTATGAAATATACATATGTAAACTTGTATCAATACCTTTTGTCACCGTACGAAATTGCAGGGTGATATCTGTAATAGTTTCGGAGATATAGAATGCCAGTGAAATATTTCGCACAGCCGCCATTTTGAGGTTATGTAAACAATTGAACTAAATTAGACTCTAGTGAATTACAATGTGTATAAACATTTGCTGTACCAAGTTTCATTACGTTTGGATACGTAATTCGCGAGAAAAGTCTATTTAAAATTCTCAACTTCGCTTGACCGCCATGTTCGTTTTGTAGTCACCAGGTTTTTGAAAGTCTCATAGGTGAACTTCTAGTAGTGCCCTTTATCACCGTACACAATTTCAGGGCGATATCGGTAATAGTTTCGGAGATATTGAATGCTAGTGAAATATTTCGCACAGCCGCCATGTTGGATTGGTGAGACGTAACAAAATTTGAAGGGCACGGTCGAGGTCGCCGAGAATAGTGCTATGAACTTACCGAGTTTCATTAAAATCGCTCCTGCCGTTTAGATTTTATTAGGGGACACACACACACACCTCACACACACACACACACACACACACACCTCACACACACACACACACCCACGCACACACACACGGACAAAAGGTGATCTCATAAGCCTATTTTTTCAAAATTGAAAATAGGCTAAAAAAACGAGCCTTATAGCAGTCGCATATGATGTGTAACATCTGATATAGAACAAACCTCACGCGAAATTGTTGATACGCCGGTATTTTATACTATTATTGGCACAAATATTAATCTATTGTAAAAGGGGGTGTTTTACAGATATTGTAGTTTATAATACGGAACTCATTTTATTAGATGATTTGTAGCTTCCACCAGCACTAGCCTAAATAAAGAATACGATATGGATCAACTAGATTAATAGACGCGACACCGCTCATAACCTTAAATTCCTTATAAACAGGTCCTCTTGATTCACAGAGCAACACGTAATTTCATATGGATTCTCTTAAAATGAGTCAAATTGATATGATAAATATCGTTTAAAATTATAATCAGGTAGCAAAAATATCTACCTCGTCCGGGATTCGAACCCGAGATCTCTAGATTTACAGTCATAGGCGCTAACCCACGGTTATTTCGACTACGCAAATATTGTGCTCAAGATGGTGACTTATTTCCACGTTCAAATAATACTGCATTACGGAATTAAGTTTCATTTATATTTTTACCCTATTTTCAATTTTGAAAAAATAGGCTTATGAGATCACCTTTTGTCCGTGTGTGTGTGTGCGTGTGCGTGTGTGTGTGTGTGAGGTGTGTGTGTGTGTGTGTCTAATAAAATCTAAACGGCTGGAGCGATTTCAATGAAACTCGGTAAGTTCATAGCACTATTTCCGGCGACCTCGACCGTGCCCTTCAAATTTTGTTACGTCTCATCAATCCAACATGGCGGCTGTGCGAAATATTTCACTAGCATTCAATATCTCCGAAACTATTACCGATATCGCCCTGAAATTGTGTACGATGATAAAGGGCACTACTAGAAGTTCACCTATGAGACTTTCGAAAACCTGGTGACTACAAAACCAACATGACGGTCAAGCGAAGTTGAGACTTTTAAATAAACTTTTCTCGCGATTCAACTATCCAAACGTAATGAAACTTGGTACAGCAAATGTTTATACATATTGTAATGCACTGGAGTCTAATTTAGTTCAATTGTTTACATAACCTCAAAATGGCGGCTGTGCGAAATATTTCACTGACATTCTATATCTCCGAAACGATTACAGATATCACCCTGCAATTTTGTACGGTGATAAAGGGTACTGATACAAGTTTACCTATGTATATTTCATAAACCTGTAAAGTACAAAACGAACATGGCGACCAAGCGAATTTGAATATTTTAATAGACTTTTCTCGTGATTTAACTCTCTGAGCGCAGTGAAATGAGGTACAGTAAATGATTTTGCAGATTGTAATGCACTGCCATCTAATTTAATTCAATTGTTCACATAACCTCAAGATGGCGGCTGTGCTAAATTTTGAAATTAAGTTTTTATTTCTTGTGTCGTAATCATGCGATCGAAGTGTAAGTTTGCATGATGAACCTAGGCAATAATTGTCCTTAAATGGTACATAACTCTATGGCCTATACATATAACAATCCTAAATGGCGAGCTTCCGAAATATTTAGACGGTTCTCAATATCTATGAATCTTTTACAGCTACCAAACTGAATTTTTTAATGTTCATAGAGACTATGAACATATGTTCACCTAAAGGACTTTCAGTAACCTGGTGAGCACAAATCCAACATGGTGGCGACGCGAAATATAAATATGTAAATGGACGTTTCTGGCGAATTAACTATCCGAGTGCCGTGAAACGTTGCACGTTAAATACTTACGCAAATGTTGATCCACTGGCATCTAATTTATTTCGATTGTTTGCATAATCACAAGATGGCTGCTGTGCGTAATTTTAAAATCTCGTTTTTACTTCTTGTGTTCTAATCATGCGATTGAAGTTTGAATACCACACGTACACGATAATCTTAATGTAATAGTACAAAAATAAAAATCCAACCTGGCGACCACCTGAAATATTTAGACGGTTCTCAATATTTACGAATCTGTTACAGCAATTAAACTGAAATTTTGTATGTTGATAGAGGCAATTAACATTAGCAGGATATATGAAAATAGGCTGTATAGTTCTTCACGGAACTACTTGTTCTTGTTTCGATAATGTTCCTGAGTGAAATTGAGTTTAAAATGCCTTAAGAATAGGCCCTTTTGTGAGTAAAGAGAATGTATTCAGCAATAGTTAATGAAGGCTTGCTCAATTCTCGTATAACCACAACGATTATATTATATTGATGACTGCATTACCGTTATATGGGTTAATATTTGAATAGCCATTGTGCAATAACATAATACCGGCAATGCCGACTACTTACAATGTTTGATATTAAGGCATTTTACCATTTAAATACTGATACGAAGACTTCGAGCATGTACCATGTGCTTTGTTTCAATCACTCGACACCAGAGTTCGCATGAGCGTTTACCGTTCAGTATGTCATATACATTCCACATGGCCGAGAGTACGTCATGGTATCAATATCCGACACCGCGCGCTCATTCTTTCTCTTACCACTGCCAGCTGGATCGATCGATCGACTTGGCAGTGCGTCTTACACTTCCGTTCGATCCACCACTGCCAGCTCCATCGTTCCGATCCACTTCCGTCCCATTTTTCAAAATCACTCCCACAAAAATATCCAGCAACCGAGTGGAAAGAGGTTACACATCAACAAACAACTGATAGAGTGCAATATACAACAGATATCTGTGATTCCCTTGTGTGTGGCACAAGAATTTAAATCGAAAACAAACAACTGATAGAACAAAAGTTTGATGCTTTTCAGTCGGTCAACATGATTGTACCCAAATGAGATGGGTCATTCCCTAATCCATAAAAAAAGTTACATGAGATTAAAAAATACACTTGGATGACCAGTTTCGATCGTCAAGCGATCATCATCAGATCCATTACACTTAGTCTATAAAATCTAATAAACAAGAACCGTATTGAAAAGCAGGGGTATATCCATTACGTGCCAAAATACAGGGTGTCAAGCAAATTACATCGGGCAGAGTGTGGGAAGATTGGATACACGATACAATGAACATAGAAATGCGATAAAATACGGGACACACTCGGCCGTATGCGAACACATGTGCGACGCGGGACACAGTTTCACTAACATTGAAACAGACTTAAATATAATTCATCACGAACCGAAAGGCAGAGCTCTTACTGATAGAATACAATTTACAACAGATATCTGTGATTTACTTGTGTGTGGCACACGAATCTAAATTGAAAACAAACAACTGAATATTCGTTTTTATTGTCTGATTAAGTCCACCTCGTGGCGTAGTGACTAGCATTTTTGTCTATCACCGTGGAGGTCCGTGTTCGGTTCCCGGCTCTGCCAATGAAATATAATCCTGGTCTGAGTTCTGAAACGGTGTTCACTCAGCCTCATGGTGCAAAAATGAGGAGAGGTGGGTTCGATTCCTAGCTCAGTCGTCATACAAGTGTTCTTTTCAGTGGTTTCCCACTTTTACTCTAGGTGAATACCGACATGGTACGCAAATTAAAGCCACAGCCGCCTCCTAAGTGTATATTAGCCTCAATTACAAAATCACACAATAGTACAGCCAACGCAATGACAGACACACAGGGCTGTCACAAATGAATGAATGATGATTCTGATAAATGGTCCTACCTGTGTAGCCTAGGCTATATCCACTAGTTGCTGGTATCCAAGCACACGCACGTACTGTACAGCTAACGCACTTCACACAAGCACACTGGCTGACTCCTCGACAGACCAGACCCTCCCTGGCCAGCTGCGAGATGTCGCTCCACTCTGCTCTTCCTCCCACTTGAGACCATCGTCATTACTTCAACATGTCATCGAACTAATAGCATTAATAACATTCATTAACTTTTGGCTGAGTTAATCTAATAATCTATTTTCACTGCAGTACTCTAGTCTAAGAGACACTGAGACCATGACAGCGATGGGGAGTTGCAGCAAGTCCGAAGATCAAGGGTTCGAATCCGAGCGCTGACAGTAACTAGTTGAGTGCGGGTTGTCCCATACTCCCTCCAGGAAAGTGCCGCGATAGTATCGTATTTCAAATCCCAGGACATCTACACCATCCCTGCCCCTAAAAAGGCTACCCACACTACAACAGTCAGCACAGAAAAACATGATGATGATGATAATGATGATGATAGTGAAGATGATAATAATGATGATGATAATGATGATGACGATAATGATGATTATGATGTGGATAATGATGATGATGATGATGATGATTGTTGTTATAAGCGGCCTAACATCTAGGTTATCGGCTCCTAATTGTTCGGGTGATAGTGAAAATTTAAATGGAATCTATAATTAAAACTAACTACAGACTTGGATAGGCCTCTAGAAGAAAAGAAAAGAGGGAATAAAAGGCATACGGGAAATGAAAGACAAGACGGAAAGGAATGCCCTCAACCCTCGGAGAATGAGAATCGAGGGACTTAGAAGGAAGGAGAGCCATTAAAGGCAGATAGGAAAGGTACAGAGGATAGGATCCGCTCCAGAGGCACTAGAGAAAGGGGATAAACCTGACCCAGCTCAAGAATACCTCGGGTTCGCCCTCTCCCTAGCTCACCAGCCGTGAGCCTTTGAGGGTGTAGCACTATCCAGAGTGTTTTTTTTATCGTATGGCTTTTAGTGCCGGGAGTGTCCGAGGTCATGTTCGGCTCGCCTGAGTCTGTAGCTGCTTCCAGTGGACACCCATAGGGTGAGCTACAAGTTCCGTTCAATTTCAAATAGTTCCAACTTTCGCCACCAGATATCAATGATACCTAGTGGTGAACGTTGGAACATTGATAGAGCGTTCTGACGAAATCTAACCTAACAATTTTGCTTTACACAAGTTTAGTCTGTGAAAGGATCTTTTACATGCCATAAATCTATGACATAGGACCGCCGGCTTTACTTGCCCTCCGAAGGAAGGCATACTGAAGGAGTGGTGAACCATAAGTGATGGGACTACATACACCCTGCCTTCAATATGGCCTTGAGCGGAAGGCAGGAGATATTATTATGAAAAGAATAACAAGTTAGAGGGCTGACCACTCGAAAAATGAGGGTATGGGAAAAGATGAGACAAGGGCCAATTAAGGCATACCCTAATACCGTAGAGGTCAGAAGAGAACAAGAGTTGACCAATGGAGGCTGACAGGAAGGATGACAGAGAGGAGCCAGGCAGAAGTAAGTGGAAGCAATGCCGAACTCAGCTGTGGTCCCACCATGTCCCACTAGTCGTGGGCCTCGAGGTGGTCACAGAAAAACAGTTCAAAACATACTGTACCTAATTGTACTGGGCTGATGACCAAGATGTCCAACCCTTAATAACAACAACAGAGAGAGAGAGGCAACAATATTGTATCCTAGATTTTTAATATTTGTCACCAAATCTATTGTCACGGGTATCTCGCTGTGAAGTACCCCTTGATATCAACTGACAAGTAGACAGCAAGAGATGGGTATTCCACTTGCCACGGTGGGTGAGTGGTTATCGTGCCGGACTACCTACCCCAAGCTTGCAGGTTCGCTCCTGGCCATCGTAAGTGATTTTTAAAGGCGACAAAAATTAATCTCGGGATTTTCCAGCAACACAAAATTCCTCCTGTCTCTACTAGAAAGCGCTATAGTGTCAAGGAGCTTGGATATCTAACCACCTTGACTTTCATAGCGCTCCGAGGAACAACAAAATTCGACATGCAAGCTGCCCTCTGGGTTTTAATTAACAAAGCTTGAACCCTGCACCGAGGTCATACGATATTATTATTATTATTTATACTTTGCATTGAAACACACTTGAGAAGAAAGTATTGGGACACGCGTCCGAGTACCTTCCATAGATCATTGCTTTCATTAAAATAATATTTAACTTAAAACAATGATTTTTTTAGGGAATCTTCATTTCCTCAGGGCGAAGGAACATTGAAAATTGGCTGATAGGTGTTTTGATTTATTTCTTCGATACAATTTAAAATAACCCGCGGTGTTGTCGTACTCGTTATATCGTGCACCATGGCCGCGAGGGCAGCTGCAACAGGTTCAGCACGTTCACACCTAGCCCTTGTTCTTAATTAATTTAGGGACTTTAGAATATTGGTCACCAACATCGTGTTGAATGTCCAGGATTTATCTGGAGTGAGTATGGAATAAACTCACTTATTATGATCTCTGACAGCTCCAAGATTTGAACCACGGATCTCCGAACACTAGTTACTCAATCTAAGTATGGAGCGAGATTTTAACCACGGATCATCTCCGACCATCAGTTAGTCAGTCCAGGCATGGAGCAACGAGATTTGAAACCATGGATTTCCAAACACCAGCATCTCATTCCAGGCATGGAGCAAGATTCGAACCACGGATCATCGCCGAACACCAGCTTCTCAGTCCAGGCATGGAGCTATGAGATTCGAACCACGGATCTCCGAACACCAGTTACTCAGTCCAGCTATAAGAATCGAACCATGGATCATCTCCGAACACCAGCTTCTCAGCCCAGGCATGTAGCTATGAGATTCGAACCACGGATCTCCGAACGCCAGATACTCAGTCCAGCTATGGAGCTGTGAGATTCGAACCACAGATCATTTCCGAACACCAGCTTCTTATTACAGATATGGAACACGATTTGAACCACGGATCTCCGAACACGAGTTACTCAGTCCAGCTATGAGAATCGAACCATGGATCATCTCCAAACACTAGCTCCTCATTCCAGATGTCTGTTAGATAGTCAGCCTGGAGGCTAGTTGGATCCTCAAAACGCACCACCATAGATTATGTGATTTAAAAAAACTTTGGCAGCACTATAATGAGGCGTACTAGGCAAGGTGAGGAATGCAGTAGTTTGTCATTGCTTTCCTCACTGAGTCAGTACAGCAGTACTGACCCTATGAGTAGAACCTTTCACAACATCCACAGGTACTGGCTGTACCCTCAAGGCCATTACTCAGCACCACTCATATAGCTTCCATATATTCACAGCCATGAATGAGACTGAGACATTTTACTCTAGCCTGTCCCAACAGACAAATGCGAATGTACTGCATTCATTAAGAAATGGTTAACAGGCAATCCAGATATGGAACAAGATTCGAACCACGGCTCTCCGAACACCAGTAACTCAGTCCAGGCATGGATGGTGCCTAACACAACTTGGTCCGTCCAGTATGAACATCATCAAGGGTTTAAGAAGTAGTCTGTTTAAGGCTGATTGTTGGCACAACTATTTATGCCCATTCCAAAGTTATGAATAGCATTATGGTTAAAAATAAAACAGAATGGGACTGATATCGATATCAGTACACATGGTGCTTTGGGAATGTCCTTATCACACGCAACCAGGAAGTTTCCCGTCTGCCTATCACACACTTCAGTGCTCCTCATAAATGACAGGGATGGTAAAGTAAGGAAAGGGAGATAAAACCCCAATTACAGTGTAATTATATAAACCCTTTTTCTCAACATCTGAGACCAACTCATGGTGTAGTGACTAGCATTATTGGCTGTCATCCTTATGTTGGCTTCGGTGGCGTAGTTGGTAGTATGCTGAACAGCTGTGTCCAAAATCGCGGGTTCAAACCCGGCCGAACTCGTCGGATTTTTAAGAGCGTTAAAAGCCTTCAGTAAGCCTTCCTTCGGTGGGGAAGTAAAGCTGGCGGTCCCATGTCATAGATTTATGGCATGTAAAAGATCTTTCCACTAAATAAACTTGTGTGGAACTAAAATTTGCAGGTTATATTTCTTTGAATAGTTCTATCAAAGCTCCAACGTTCACCAGTAGGGCTCAGTGACATCTGGTAGCGAAAGTCGGAACTACTTGAAATTGAATGGAACTATTAGCTCACCCCATGGGTGTCCGCTTGAAGCAGCTACAGCCTCTGGGGAGCCAAACATGTCCTCGGACACTCTCGGCACTAAAAGCCATACGATAAATAAATAAATAAATAAATAAATAATAATCCTTCATGTTCGGGTTCAATTTCCGGCTCTATCAAGAAATGTAATTCTGGTTACAGGGCTGGAATGTGGTAGTCTACGCTCAGCCCCGTGAGGCAACATATATAATCAGATAAATGTCAAAGAGAAATATTAAGAAAACTGTTCATTATACTGATATAGCTAGTAGAATGGATATTTTGACGGTTTTGACAAAACTGTTAACATGCTGTCCATAATGGCTGCCACGTTGATCGTAGCTCATTGGCTGCAATATACGTGGTATCGGCGGATGGATATGTTCAATGGGACTACTTCCCCAAGAGAACTGTCAAAAGTAGTGCAAATTTACAGTAAACTAATTGAATTGGGAATTGAACCCACTTCATCTTAGTTTTGCCTCACGAGGCTGAGTGTACCCCTTTCCAGCCCTTAAACAAGAATTGCATTTCTTGGTAGAGCCAGGAACCGAATCCAGACTTCGGGGTGACAGCCAAGAATACTACCCACTACACCAGGACGTACTGTATTTAAAATACACACATTATTATATTTGATTTGCAGTTAATAGCCATAACAGGAGAATTCAATTGAAGGCAAACAAGATCAATTTCAAGTACTCTAGTTCCAACTTAGCTACCAAACGCCCCTGTCTCGGAAACCCAACGGTGAACGTTGGAACTTGATAGAGCGTTTCTAACCTATTAACCTACAAATTTTGGCTACACACTACCAATTGTAGGTAGGTTCTTTTACATGCCATAAATCTATGACATGGACCCGCCGGCTTTACTTCCACTCCGTAGGAAGGCATACTGAAGATACGACTTCGGCCGGGCTTGAACCCGCGATCTTGGGTGTAGGAGTCCATCATGCTACCGACTACGCCACTGCTTAAATACCTATACACACATTAGCACCACCATGATAATGACACAAATTATCAGACAAATTCTACTTACACCCAAGTACACGGGACTACTGTACCCATTTGACATCATGTGGAGAACAAGTATTCACTTCCCGACTTGCTCTGCCCTTTCGGGGTGTGGTGCGTCTCCCCACTGTGCGAATACATGCTCAGGATCTCAATACTACCAGGTACTACTCTACAAGAAAATTATACAAGTTCCTAAAATAACTGTATTCATTTAAATCATGGCTATATAAAACAGCAAGAAAAACATCAATTTACATTTATATCACTCCCAAATACAAGCAAAATAAAATTTGGAGCACACAGTTGATAATTACAAAGGGACACTGACTCCTAATTTGCATCATCTGTGCTCCGCAGCTGAGGTCGCACTCTGACCTCTTCAGACATGCTGCCACAATCACTTCCTGTGAGTCCATGAGTCTATATTTGGTGTCTCAATACACCGTCCCTACACTCTCACTATTTAACTTCCATTTATGTAAAATGCATTCTTGTCATTCGACGAATGTTCATTTTTCATGCACATCACTTAATGATAATAATAACCAAATAAGCAAAACAAATCAAATAAACATGACATCATCAACTGTACACAAATAGCACTTCAATATTCTTGAATGTTACAGTACTTGATTTAACTTGACTGTCCATATTGCTCATGGAACATTTGTTTCTTCTTTAAGGTTCAACAATGCGTTAGCCATTGTTGTGTTTGGTTACTTGTACAACAATTTACGTTAATTCTGTGCAAAAATCAACTTCCTCTGCCTTCCCTAAAACGCGAATATAGTACCTTCTACACAACATAAACAACTCTAATCAGCTATAGCAATACCATACGTCTTAGAGTCGGTCAAATATAAGTCGATATTACAGTTACCCTAGCATCAAATCTATATTGGGCGTACCCGTATGCAAATATGCATTTTAAACTGGGGTTTTCATGCCTCACATAATGTGTCAGTAGCTTTTAGCGCAGTTGCAATAACTTTGCTAAACATCATTCGATTTCAACAGTTAAAAGATGGTTACAACATCCTCATAATGCTAACATTGATTTCTGTGGTCAGAACAATCAATTTCTCATTATCACCACTGCTAGAGTATATATTACAATTATCCAGTACACTCATAATATAGGGTCGGTTGTAAACTCACCCCCCCCCCCCCCCGTCTTGCATACAATAGCTTATACCTGACTCTGCCAGAACAAGATGGTTGCCTGGCCCGACCTTCGTTGCTCAGCCCCCTTCTCCAGCTGTCTCATTATTCATTCACACAAACACCACAAGATATCCACTGTCCTACTATCATCCCCAATATAAGGCGTAAACTGTGTCATTGTTTATGATCTGAATATCCAAATATTTAAACTCCTATCAATAGGGAAACATTAATTTGCTCATCATGGCTCAATAAAATACAATAGCAAAGGAATGGATTTATGGTAGGCACAAAGTCCTGGGGAACGAAATACGGCTTTAATATAGCGTGGCATAGTGGTCTTACTGTTCGCCACTTCTCACGCACGAAGTCTCGGCAAGGTGTCTACACAAACCTTCCGTACAAATGGTGTCTCGCAACCCTGTGCGGATCACTTCATGGATTAGCAGATTGAGGTGGCAAAGTTAATCCTCAATGGCCCTCACGATGCTGTTATGGCAGTCCAGACGCCATGTCTGTCTCCATCCGCTATCGTCAATACAACTGTATGCCCTTGGCAGTACTTCAATACAAACCTTCGTAGAATTAGCCTGTATTGTCCCGACAGTGTCCTAGCGAACGTTCCTTGCATTAATTAAAATAATCATCTTGGCTTTACCTGAACTGGCTCGCATATAAGCGGCACAAACAACTACTGTCGACCTAAGTATTATGTGCACTCGAGTTTGAATGTTGTTTGTGATGTAACCAATAGACCTACATAAAATCCAATAACATCATCATTTTCATCATTCTATTGTACGTTAGCTCATGTAGGTTTGGAATTTTTGAGTTATATTTTAATATTTTTTTTTGTCGCAGTTGGAACACAAAAAGTGCACGTTTTTAAGCGTGTTTCAACCATGCGTCACATTTAAGAATTATTATCTCAAAACCCCGTCATCAGATCGAATCCAAATTTTAACACAATATACAATGGAATGTTGTATAACTGGTTTATTAATTTCAAAACTTTAAGTGTCCAAGAAAAAAGGTTGTTATCATTTTTGTAAGGTAACTTTTTCTCGGCTCGGGATGGTTGGAAAAAGTAGTTCTTGGTCGCGATGCAATCCTTATACATCAAAAGGTTATGCTGTATGACTGTGAAATACGTAAATTAACTCACTTATTTTATATCGGTTTGTATTTGTAGGCTGAAATTATACATCGTTCACCAGCTACCCGCTCCCGGAAGAGCTGCACAGCGTTGCCGAAATGGAGCCCATCACGCATCATGGCGTGCCTCGCTCGGAAGTGATGGGCTCCATCACAGCAACGCTGAACAGCTTTTCCTATCCAACGCGTTCCCCTTGGCTAATACTCGTCCAACGGCTGCTAGTGTCTCCTACATCAACAATGAGTTTATCCTCGGTTGTCTAAATGTTCCTCCACATCATCTATCCTCAGTGTATTGTCTATGGCTTGAATAAAATCACAATGCCTTTTTTTTTTACCTTATTTTGACAATCTATCATCCCATGATCTATCGTGAATGGATATAGTGTGACCATTGTTAATAACTCGATCATGACTTGCGCGCATTACAACACTACCCATTTAATTGGTGTAATTAACAGTTTATATACCATTTCCTCGGCTTACTGCGCGGCTTGATAATTATAAGCTTTTCTTGGCTTTATTTATATTTTCGACGTCTGCGCACTCGTACTTTGGTCTAACAATTTCAGTGCTGAAGAATAGCATCTTCCCGCCTGAATATTTCAATAGAGTGTATAATATTATTCCACCCACTTGTAAGAATACTTTGTTCATTGTCTGGCACGGCGTAGTTTACATTTTCCGAGCGCGCGGGCAGCAACCTCCCCGTCTGAGTGCTCCAAGTTGGCTGACTTCTCCACGTCTCCCTGCTCTATTTAAGGGTTCCTTTCAAAAATGTAGTTCCTTCAGATCGTCAGAGCGACCTTTCCTTTAAAACTGCGGTTTCCAGGGCAGGAAATGCATTCATCCGGTCCAATTCTG
The DNA here is from genome assembly GCA_946902985.2 of Meconema thalassinum. Taxonomy (NCBI): domain Eukaryota; kingdom Metazoa; phylum Arthropoda; class Insecta; order Orthoptera; family Tettigoniidae; genus Meconema; species Meconema thalassinum. Next base: position 1,982,289,331 of record OX336388.2, read on the forward strand.
CACGGACGTTACAATTTCTATCTCGTGCAAGCGATTTGATCGCTCAATTAATAGATATTAATTGATTTTGGTGATGGCTTTGTGACGCTATGCTGTGGGGAATCCTCTTTCTGCTTGCGCTAATGGCCTAGCATCCGCGTTCCTGTGTTCAATGTCCCATCAATGCTTAATATGCTTAGATTTTCATCTTTCTTGGGTCTACAATTATCTTCTCTGTATTCCATTCATCTGGGTGTTAGTCTCGATCATCTCAGGTGCGTAGTTTCCCAATAATCAATTTATTTCTGTTGGGAGGCTCTCACTCCACCTCCTTTCTCTTGTGTCCCGGGGGTTTTCAGAATCATTACTCTCTGTCATCCTCCCCTACGGCGCCATGAAATAGTCCGCTAGAGACAGTCTGGCTTGCCTTGTCGTCCAGAGTAATTAGTTAAACGTCAGTTTGGTTCGAAATTTTGCTCTATGCTCCAAATCCTGCAACTTTACAGTAGTATGCATGCATTCTTTATGTACAAAATTGCTTATAATTCCTTCAAAATAACTGGAATTAAGCTAATATTACATGAGTAATCTCCCTTTATTTGGGTCTTGGTTACGATGAGGTATTTCCCCCTCAGAGAGCTTCGGTTCGATACTATCCAAAATCATATGCGTGATTTTTCCTCTCTGGAGCATCAACTTCGATGCCAGTCAGCACTAGTACCAAGGGTACAACATTTCCCCAGCAAAATTAAAAAAAATCAATGGACAAGTGAATTTCTTTTAATCATTTGCTGACTGCATTCGACCTCCCTCTCAAATGTTTACACTATGCGGTCGGCGACCCCGTCTGGCAAGTCTACCGTTCTCCCCCTGTGTTGTGTCTCACGGCTGTCTCTAATGAAGGCGTTCTCTTGTCTGAGACTTCTATTCATACTGTTGAGTTCCTTCGCTGCTTCGACGAGCTGGCCATAAATTTCTAACATCTTACAGTCGCACGAGTCCCCTTGCCTTTCTTGCTTGGCGAGCTCGCTGTTTAAATTGCTTTCACACTGCCGTGGCGGCCTCTCTGGATTCTCTGCCTGTGAGCACATGATTGCCCCCTCTACTTGAATGTGTGCGGCTTCTTCTTCTTCTTCTTCAAATTCTTCCGGAGGATGGTACAATTTAAGATTAGCTGCGTTCAAAAATACTTCACTTCCATTTTCTCTGAGCTTCACCCGATATGCATTATTTTGTAGATCCCTTAGAATCACATAGGGTCCCAGGTAATTAGCATGGAACTTCTTGCAGTTCCTGTTTTCTGTATCAGAGCTGCCGGGCATCTTGATAGGTACCCACTCCCCGACGAGTAGTGCTCTATGGTACCGTTTCCCTCTATTCCTTCGCTGTCGCCTCTCCGCTTGCGCCTTAAGGTACTCGAAGGTTCGCTGGATCCTCAATTCGCGCGAAGGTTGTGCGTCTACAGGTATCTGTATAACTCCATTCCAAGGTCTTTCTGGTTGTTGGTCGAGATGTAGTCTCACGTGTACCTCTGCTGTAGCTTCGTGGACTATATTGTTGATACAATACTCAACTGTTTCTAGCACATCGATCCATTTCCAGTTTTCTTCAGAGCAGAAGATCTTCATGCACTTTTGTAATTCTCTCATGACCCTCTCCACTAAATTCGACCCTAGGTGGCGTATCGTGGACAAAATATGTATAATTCCTAAATTTTGCATTTCCCTGCGAAAATCTACACTGGTAAAATAGCTTCCGTGGTTAACGTTGCCAACTGTCCTTCAATAAGTTCAGCGGCTAACATTGCTTCTCCGGACTTCTCTTCATATGTATGCCATACGTTTTCTTCTGGCCTCATGTCATTCTGTTTCAATGATATTTGCATATCTGCGGCTTCGTTTACCTCACGGAACATTACAATGTCCTGGGATAAATCGATGACAACTTTATACTCTCTAATGAAGTCCGCTCCAATGATAATATTAAATGGGAGTCTGTTTACTAACAAGAAATTCTGAGAGAACATAGAATTTCCTATTTTTAAATCCAAGAAAACCTGGTATCTACAAATCATCATTTTATCGGGTATAATGCCTTTGATTTTCACGCTTGAAATAGGTATTTTCAAGACATGACCCTTGCTCTCTATTTCATTTAACAGTGCTTGAGTGATTAAGCAAACAGTCGAACCCGTGTCCAGCAGCCAACGTACTTTCATGCCTGCAATTTCCACAAGGATAATGGGTAATTCTCTTTTAGTAATGACCTGTTCTTCGCATGTTTCTTCAATCAGCTCCTCAGGCCTGGCAATTCAGTTGACAATGTCCACTGCACTCCATCCTGTGGTTCGGCTTCCTCGTTGGTCATTCAATTTTGTCGTTTTTTTCATTGGCGTCGCTCCTTTCAGCGCGCCTCCTTTCACTTTCCTGTCGCTGCAGCTCTAAGCTTTTCGCGCCATCGTTATCTTTATAGATATCCGGTGATCTCCTGTTCTTTATCGCTTCGTCCCACTTGACTCGAGATGGTCTATTTTCGTCATCCCGTTCCTCCATGAATCTCAATGAAGCGTGGTATCGTTCTTCTATCTCCTCATCAAAGTTTCGGTCTTGTTCTTGGTTCTTCCACTGCCTGTCGTTTCTGTGACGACCATAAATCCTGCCATTGTTCTGCTGTCGCCCTCTCGAGTTATGCTGATCCCAAGCTCTTCTTACTTGTTTACCCCGGTTCGAATTCCCTCTGAATACTGGCTGTTGTCTTCCTACTTCATTGTCTGCATACTGCCAGTTCGAGTGTATGGTTTCAGTACTCGTGGACTTATTATTTTTGCTAGGGGCCTTAATTTGTTCAGTTTGAGTGTCTGATACATGAACCTGCTCTGTGGTTCGACCCTGTCGATGTTATTTGAAGTTGTGAGGTCCAATTGTCTCAGAATTGCCTCCATTTCAATGGCTGTTTTGCGTTCGCCGAAATTAGTAGTCTTTGCATTTCACATGGCAACTGCTTTGCTACCGCTATGCATAGATCTTGGTCTGATGGTGCTTGATCTAGCTCTTTAAAACGACACAGCTGTGCTACGAAAAATTCAGCATATTTGGTTGGATTACTCGTGCTGTAGCGTCTCGAATACAACTCCAATCTCAAATTTTGTTGCGTACTCGTATCCCAGTAACGCTTGAGAAATGCCTGGCGAAACTCCTAGACCGTATCGAACGTATATCGGAAGTTCTAAACCAGAGTGCACACTCTCCTTCAGTGAATTTTTCTATCGCTCACAGCCTTCGTTCTGGTGGAACTTTCGTATCATTAAGGTATTCATTAACCTCTTTTAACCAATACTTGGGTGTCATCATGGATTGATTTCCCAAAAATTTACGTGGTTTTTCCTAATTTGCCCTTATCACCGTAATTATTTGGGTTTGAGCTGCATTTTCGTGAGGTGTTGACGTAGCTATAGGTACACCTGGCGTGATGTATGGACTTTCATTTTGTGGTCCTATGTTTCTCGATGTGGGCTGAGTCTCAAACTCCGCCCATCTATTTCGTTGTATCTCGCCAATGCTACCCTCACTGGATCTAGGATTTCGCAGTACAGATTCCTCCTGTGCAATCATTATTGTCTCCATTTGACTATGTCTGGCCTCCGACCGTTCTAGACGTGCCAATACTTCCTGTTCGATTTTCACTAAGCGACCTTTGTTTTCTTTCGCTATCCGGAATATCTTTTCCTTGTCATCTTTGAGGCTTTCCTTAATATGGGAAATTTCCCCAGCTAATTCCTCTTTCACTGCTGCAAGCGTATTTTCATTAGCTTCGATCTTTAACCCTTCTCTGATTTCTAATTCTTCTCTTAGGCCCTTTATTTCCTTTGGATATGACCTTGCACATTTGAGATTTCGGTTTGTATTTTCTTAATGTCACCCTGATTCTCTTCCTGTCTTTTGTTAATTAGTACCAATTCATTCCTAGCTTGATTATCTTCTTTGTTGACCCTACTGACTTGCATCTTAATGTTCCCTACTTCTTTATTTTCCTCCACGGCATTCTTTATATCTGAAATCTCCTTGCATTGGTCTAGGATATTCTTATCCTGCTTCCGCAATTCCCCGTCCACGGTCCTTGCGTAGCCTGCCAATCTTTCGTTCCATTTAGTCTCGCTTTCTTCAATTCTTTGGTCCACAGTGTTTGTGAAGGTGTTAAATTGTTGCTGTTGACGCTCAGTGTTTGCAGTGTTTTGGTTACGTATGTATTTAAGCTCAGATGACATTATGTCTAATCTTTCATTAATTTCGCGCTGAGACTGTTTGCACGCTTGCAAATTACTTTCGAGCTTTAATTCGATAGATTCTAAACGCTTATCGTTCGCTATCTGCATCTTTGAAATCACGCTTACAACATTCTCCGTGACTTCTTCTTTAATAGAAACCTTCATATCTGCTAATTGCTGATTAACTTCAGCTTGATTAGCTTCTAGCTGCAAGTTTACATCAGCCAACGTTTGGCTTATTTCGGCCTGAAATACTCTAGCACTCTCTTTACTTTCTGCATTGGAAGCGTCAAAGTATTCCCTCAGTCCAGCGATACACTTAAGTATCTCCTCTGTACTTGATTTTATAATCAATTTGTATCTGAGAATACAGGTGGGTTCATGCTGCATCATATGGCTGCGTTATATTGGAAGACAGATAATGATTGTTACACGAATTGTAGTAAATTTCACAAAGTGCAATATGAACATAATTATAAGAATTGGGTATTGGGCCTCGTACCCATCTATCCCTTCTTATCGTCTGACAATGCTGTCTAATACTTGAATGCTTTTAAATAGACCCACAAGTTCGCTCAACTAAAAATAATTTTTATGGTTTCCCCATGAAAACCATACTATTCGATGGGGTTTACTGAATCCCATAAGCCACCACGTTCTCGGGCGCCATGATAAATTGGAAAGGGTGTATGATGCTTTTCCCACTTACGGGCGACATGATAAATTGGAAGAGATGTGGGTATTCTGATGATTTGCCCACGTGCGGATGACATTATAAATATATATGCCAGCCCACGTTGCCTGGGCCATGATAATGTTTAGGGTGTATCATCAGAGGGTATTATCAACATTTATTTTGAACGTGTGACTTATATCAGTTCTGGGATGCGGACTATCCCTATATTTACCCTATAAGCTTCTATAATTATTGCTTCTATCCATGATTATATCGGCCGACTTAGTAGTCCTAGTAGTTGAAATCCCAGTACATGACGTCGACCCATGCACCCATTTGACATCATGTGGAGAACATGTATTCACATCCCGACTTGCTCTGCCCTTTCGGGGTGTGGTGCGTCTCCCCACAGTGCGAATACATGCTCAGGATCTGAATACTACCAGGTACTACTCTACAAGAAAATTACACAAGTTCCTAAAATAACTGTATATAATTTAAATCATGGCTATATAAAACAACAAGAAAAACATCAATTTACATTTATATCATTCCCAAATACAAGCAAAATAAAATTTGGAGCACACAGATGATAATTATAAAGGGACACTGACTCCTAATTTGCATCATCTGTGCTCCGCAGCTGAGGTCGCAATCTGACCTCTTCAGACATGCTGCCACAATCACTTCTTGTGAGTCCATGAGTCTATATTTGGTGTCTCTACACCTTCCCTACACTCTCACTCAGGGGCGAGGCGCCCGTTAGGGCGCTGAGGCTCAGCCTATCCGTAAAAAAAAACTTAAATTTGTTTTCTTCCGCTATTATTGGTGTTTTTCGATTGATATTTCAAATATTATATATTTCAACTCGCGCTGCCTAGCGCTGTATCTGCTCACAACCAAATCAACCAATAACTATTCACCTCAACTCAGCCTGACACGCGCAGACGCAGTAGCAACTACTTGGTGGGCGGGGTGAAGAGCGGGGTGTATCTTGTAAACTTGTGCGTTAAGGCTTGCCCAAGGACCTGGAGGGAGAAACCCCACAACGCTGGTTGTAACTGCTGCAATCTAGGGGTGTTTGGCAGAACTAAGACAGCACAGTACATGAATGATACGGGTTACAGGGTTGTCAACGATATTAAATGCAAGATAGCATAATTTTCTGACATGTAAAATTATTGGACATAAATCTGAACAGGACCCAGACATACGCAAAACATGAATTTCAGATAAATCTTATTACCGGTATGTGTTTCTTTAAAATACATAACTTAACTTGCAGAATGATAGTTTTTTAATGTGCTCTTTCGACATGTTGGCAGTCATGGCTACACGGTGAATGATACGAAACTGTGTATTGCCAGTGTGGAATGTAAGTGCAGTGAAGTGTGTTTCTATTAATCTATTTGTATCTTACTGTGTGGTGTGTTTGTGTTACAGTGTAGTTGAAAACAAATAGTAGGCATCAGTACGCTAATCTACACGACACATGCGTTTCAATGGATGCGTTCAATACATCTCAAGATCCATTGAGTTTTCTTATTGAAAATCCAAAATTTTTTTCTCAACTCTCTTTGGAGGAAAAAATCCAGTTGAAAGAACGGAAGCCCACGCCAAGCTTGTCAATTCAGAAAACCGATGGAAAGTTTGTAAGAGGGTTTCAGAGACAATGGTACGAGTCGAAACCATGGTAGAGTGGCAGTGCTACCCGAAATATGTTATTTTGTTTTTATTGTGTGCTTTTTGCTAAAGACAATTTAGAATGGGGCAAAAGAGGGGTTGGTGAGGAAAGTCTTAATCATATTCTTTCTAAGGCAAAAAAAAAAAAAAAAAAAAAAAAACATGAGTGTTCAATTTCACACATCACAACAGCTGTTAAATATAATCATTTAGGTACCGCTAGAATTGACCATGCCCTTTCTGAGGTAATGCGTCTTGCAGTTTTGAAACACAACGAAAAAGTCGAGCGAAATAGGAATATAATGAAAAGACTGATTTCAACACTCTGTTTCCTGGCGCGGCAAGAGTTAGTTCTCAGAGGCCACGATGAATCTGAGACGTCTTTAAACAAAGGCAATTATTTAGAATTATTGGATTTCTTGGCAGAGGAAGAACCGTATATGAAAGATCATTTATTATCCGATGGGGTATATAAAGGCACATCCTCTGACACACAAAACGAACTACTCGAATGCATTACGGAAGTAGTTAAAGAACAGATTTTTAGTGAACTTGAAAATAGTCCGTTTATTTCCATACAGGCTGATGAAACCACGGATGTCTCAACTACAAGTCAAATGAGCATTATTTTCCGTTATGACAATAACGAATCGGGAGAAATTGAAGAGAGATTCGTCGGATTTTATGACGTTTCAAAAGACCGAGTGCTCAAGGTATAGCCACTGTTTTGCTTGACGTCCTCAAAACCTGGAAGATCTCGAAAGGGAAATTAATATCCCAAACGTACGATGGATGCAGTGCAAAGGTAGGTAAAAATGCTGGTGTTCACTGTATTGTAAAACAAGAATATCCTCATGCCCTCTTCATCCATTGCTACGCGCATCAATTAAATTTGGTTCTGATTTATGCTTGTAAAACAATTACGCAAGTTAAGATTTTTGTAGCAAACCTCGCAGGATTCTTTAGCCATTCTAGTAAAATAAGCGATCTTCTTAGAGCAAGGGGTTTCAAATTGCCAAGCTCATGTGAAAAAGATGGAACTTTCATTCGCGCGCTGTTGCAAAAATTATCCTTCACTATGCGGAACTAAAAGCCGCATTTCATGATATTATAGACAATGATGGATGGGATGATAATTCCTTACATCAGGCAATTGGACTCGGCAATATATTGAATGATTCGACGTTTCTTTTTTTGCTGCAGCTTTATAATTTGATTTTTCAGCATTGTATTGTTCGACATCCTGCAAAGCAAAACCGTAGATATAAGACGTTGCAAGTACGAAATTCAAAATTGCACCAAGGCGGTTGATAAACTAAGATGTGAAGAAGTACTTCTTGCCTGCATCGAGAAAGCTAACTCTCTCCTAAATTCAGCAGGTGAACTTAAAACTACTCTAAATGAAACAGGATTACAGAAATTGAAGAGACTTACGTTTGAAATAGTTGACACTATAGTAGTGAATATGGAAACCAGATTCAAGGACTTTTAGAAGCTAGATTTTACGGAATTGGTAGATCAGGAAACATTTTTGTATTTCAGCAGGCCAAATAATTTCCCGACATTTATTCTCGAAAAATTGCTTAAAGTGTATCCATTCTTCGATCATGAAAAACTGGCAGGAGAACTTATGTTCGTTTATAGTAGTGAGGATAAACACCTATCGCCTAGGGATTAATTCCAATACATTATACATAATGGATTAACAAATGTGCTCCCCGAGTGCGTGAAGCTACTTTCCTTGGTAGTTTCAGTTCCGGCGACCACTGCTTCATGCGAAAGAAGCATGAGTACATTGAAACGTGTTAAAACGCACCTCCTTAACACAATGATGAACGATAGACTATCAAATTTGGCAATTTTGGCTATAGAGAAGAGAACTGTTAAATCTTCTTCCAAACGTCAAGAATTAATTGCTCGAGTTATCGACGTCTACGCGCAGAAAAAGGACAGAAGGATCAAACTTATCTACAAAAAATGTAATGGTGAGTGATAATGTATTAATTTGCTTATGCTCCTTGTCGAATTAGATTTAATTATTTGAAATAACACATCTGCTCTATTATGACTGTGTAAGTGAAGAATACAATTTAGGTAAGATAATTGTTTTATTTTAATTTTTTCCATACATGGTATGAGTAACTGTGTGTGCCCCATTAAGGTAAAAAAGGCCCGACCTCTGATGAGTTAAGGGACAATGGGGACACGCCTTTCCAGTAGACTAAAGCTGTGAATTTTGAGGAGTTGAGAACGTTTGTTACTTTCGGAATTTATTTAACTTCAGCCTACCCTACAAAAAATATCAGGCTTCGCCACTGCTCTCACTATTTAACTTCCATTTATGTAAAATGTATTCTTGTCATTCGACGAATGTTCATTTTTCATGCACATCACTTAATGATAATAATAACCAAATAAGCAAAACAAATCAAATAAACATGACATCAGCTGTACACAATTAGCACTTCAATATTCTTGAATGTTACAGTACTTGATTTAACTTGACTGTCCATAGTGCACATGGAACATTTATTTCTACTTTAAGGTTCAACAATGCGTTAGCCATAGTTGCGTTTGGTTATTTGTACAACAATTTACGTTAAATCTGTGTAACAATCAACTTCCTCTGCCTTCCCTAAAACGCGAATATAGTACCTTCTACACAACATAAACAACTCTAATCAGCTATAGCAATACCATACGTCTTAGAGTCGGTCAAATATAAGTCGATATTACAGTTACCCTAGCATCAAATCTATATTGGGCGTACCCGTATGCAAATATGCATTTTAAACTGGGTTTTTCATACCTCACATAATGTGTCAGTAGCTTTTAGCGCAGTTGCAGTAACTTTGCTAAACATCATTCGATTTCAACAATTAAAAGATGGATACAATATCCTCATAATGCTAACAATTGATTTATGTGGTCAGAACAATCAATTTCTCATTATCACCACTGCCAGAGTATATGTTACAATTAACCAGTACACTCATAATATAGGGTTGGTTGTAAACTCACCCCCCCCCCCCCCGTCTTGCATACAATAGCTTATACCTGACTCTGCCAGAACAAGATGGTTGCCTTGCCCGACCTTCGTTGCTCTGCCCCCTTCTCCAGCTGTCTCATTATTCATTCACACAAACACGACAAGATATCCACTGTCCTACTATCATTCTCAATATAAGGCGTAAACTGTGTCATTGTTTTTGATCTGGATATCTAAATATTTATACTCCTATCAATAGGGTAATATTAATTTGCTCATCATGGCTCAATAAAATACAATAGCAAAGGAATGGATATCTGGAAGGCACAAAGTCCTGGGGAACGAAATACGGCTTTAATATAGCGTGGCATAGTGGTCTTACTGTTCGCCACTTCTCACGCACGAAGTCTCGGCAAGGTGTCTACACAAACCTTCCGTACAAATGGTGTCTCGCAACCCTGTGCGGATCTCTTCATGGATTAGCAGATTGAGGTGGCAAAGTTAATCCTCAATGGCCCTCACGATGCTGGTATGGCAGTCCAGACGCCATGTCTGTCTCCATCCGCTATCGTCAATACAACTGTATGCCCTTGGCAATACTTCAATTCAAACCTCCGTAGAATTAGCCTGTATTGTCCCGACAGTGTCCTAGCGAACGTTCCTTGCATTAATTAAAATAATCATCTGGGCTTTACCTGAACTGGCTCGCATAAAAGCGGCACAAACAACTAAGTCTGTTGGTTTATCTCAGATCATATGACATCTTAGTTTCCCCTCATCTGGTGTGCTCAATGATTTCACATCACCTCTCATTATACTGGTGTGTGTTAGGTAGATTTCATTAGAAAGCTAACTATTGCAATGGGTCCCATGTTTCGACTTCCGGAAAATTTCGACATATCTTCGCGTTTCACATCCCCCGGACCCCAAAACCACCGTCAGTATAATTATGTATATATTGTGCCCTTGTATATAACAGCGTCGTATATACGAGAATCAAACTTCGGGGCGCGTTCAGTCCAGGTATGTTTTCACTAGAGCTCAAATACCAGACGGCTGCTTACAAATACAAGGACCATATGCAAAACTACAGACTAAGAAATGAGTGAAAAACAAATAAAATTACCACCATTTAATAACTGAATAAAAACAACAAAACATAAAAAATATAACATAAACAAAGTCCACCCTGAACTTTACTCCCACTGTACAAGAATTTACACAGATCTGAGTGGCCTAGAAAGGTCCACTCCAAAGAAGTAAAATTGTGGATCAAAATTCCACTTGTCTGATTAATATGTATGCACGCGTATAACTACGCTAGAGAAGAAATAAGTACTTTTGATGGAGATTTGCTCACAGATGCAACAGCCAATATGCTTGCAAACCCCCATACTGCAAACCATTATTATGGCATTATGGGACACACTCGTAGAATAACATACCAAAAATTATAATTTTACTGACACACGCAACCATTTAAAATTTATAAACTAATTGATCTCCAGCGAGATCGCAGTGAGTCAGGAAACTCCCAGCAAAACAGAAGCTTGCCCAATGGCTCATATTGCTCAACACATACATGACAACAACGTGACCGAACATCGAGACCACCCGAGGTCAATGAACATAACAATAAATAAGCAAGAACTAAGATGCCTAAAATCCGCTGATATTTACATGAAATAAAAGCATGGATAAGCTAACACGCTGGGAGTCGATCGATCAAAACGCGAACAGCACCCATTTACCGATTACAATTCTTTTATCATTAAACAGGCTTTATTTTAATATAAGATAAACATTTACGAAGAACGGAAACCTGGTCCGTGAATACTAATGAGCACAGCTTGCTCCTTATCTGATGGAGTGCGCCGGGTAGAAATACCTTCACTTACCACTCATTAACGTCTGTGTTCAAACCAGCCCTCCTTGTCGAAGCTTTGAGTGATGCTATTTATAACAAGAGACTAGACAGTCCCGTTACGCCACCTGTTAATCGCGACACAAAAATTCACACACTTCTGCCAATTCCAAAGAATTGCAAGAACATCGTAAAAGGGGATTCCAACATTTTCCTCGCAAGGATTAAATGCTTATCCTGGACATAGCTTCAGACAGAACCAGGGTTCCCGAAAACTCCTATCCCATAAAACACATATTTGCAGACTCAACAAAGCATTTTGGGCAGAACACAACACAAATCTACCACGGGCCGACACTCCAATCAAATATCCATAGATTTTGTGTACCACGACACTAAAAGAGAAACTTCACCAACAAATAAAGTAATTGGGCAGATGACCCCTCACTTAACAAAAATGCAACAAACGGCAATTAACACACAAGCCTGTGTAACAATAAAAATCTATACAATAAAAAGATTTCCCACCAATTCTATTATCTACTCTAGTTAATTCAGTTTCGCTTCTGTTATGATATCGGTTCCCAATTTGCGTCGCTTAGCGGCGCATTTTACGGTAGCGACACGCACTCGAGTACGCTTGCCCCGTGTACTTGACATCAACAAAAAAAATCTTCACACAGATAGAATACATGCCACGTTGCTCATGAATTAAACTAAAGTGTGTCAGTACCACAAACCAACTACAATAAAACACGAAGACAAAAATAAAATAAAATATTTACACAAAATAATATGTTCCCACAAAACCATAACCAGTTTGTCAAATAATTAAATTATTTTAGTACTCATTCCTCTTTCTGCGTCGTCTCATCGAACATCGCCTGACATTCTCTCTCCAAAGTGTTTAGCTCATCTCAGACCACATGGAGCCGTAGAAACGTTGGTTCGATGTCTTTCTCTGGGTCTGGAGTTCCATCTTGACGTTGAATAAAAATAAAAATAAAATGTTATTTATAGTCACACGTAATTTTCTATCTAAATTTTGCCAATAGCTACTTCATTCACCATTTGTCTAGTGCAAAATTAATCGTAGACTTTCCCTAATAGTTGTAGTCTTGGGAGACTACTAAAATCTTACAGATACACAAATTTCACACTCAGCTGTGCGCACACAACTTTATTATAATGTTATCAATAATGACCCTATCTCTGATAAATTTAACACAGTATATCTTCACGGTATGGAAAAGAATAAGTGATCACCTCACGGTGTCACCAAGAATCAACCTCGTCGTCACTCAGACGACAGTATTTATCTGAATTTAGCAAAAGGACGGAGGGAGAGGGAAATCTATCACTAACTTCTATAATAATGCGACTATTGGCATGCAACAGGTATCAAACAGTTTGAAATATTATACAGGTCACAATGGGGCTATCGTGCTCTGGAATCGATCATAGATTTCGTTAATCCAATCTTTCCCGCTTTCAACTTCAAGCCGGCGTCAGACGCTCCCTTGGCGCTAAAATTGGTGACCCTCTCTGATTGGTAGTTCATGACGTCAATATCGCAGTTTAGAACAGAAGCCTCTGTCCTATGATTGGTTGAAAGTTCCTCACGTCTCTCTCATCCAGCAACTATCTTACTCGTAACGCTAGGGTGACAAAGAAATTACGGTCTGAAATGAGTCAGGACCCCAACACACCTTTGTCTGATAAAGTATCTGTCAAACATTCCGATCTCGTCACTCCTTTGTTTCAGGACTGGGCACGTTCAAACGTACTGTCTCCATATAAGTTTGACATTTCGCAATCCAGTCTGGCCTTCCTGTATGATTCTGGCAGTAAAATCAGAATATAATGAAATGAATAATTAGAATCATTAATATGCGTAGCTTATTAAGGGTTCAATATATATATATGTATATCATTTTCTTGTGGACACGAAAACTGCCGTAATTTTGCACCAATCACTTTGAATTTCTTACCGAATATGTTTACCTATAAAATCTCGGCCGAGTTCGTTACTGGGCTAAATCGGTCGAAGGGGGTGAATATGGGGGGGCTTTTTTTTTCTTCGAAAAAGTGAAATATTGTTATAACTCTCTTAATATCTGAAATATCGAATCCGTTCAACGTTCATACTATGTGTCGGATAAAGCCCAAAAATTTATGTTTGAAGAGTTTTTTTTATAGCACCAACCATTGACCAAAATGGTGGGAAAAAGTGGGTTTTTCGGGAAGCATTAATCATATCTCTCTTAATAGGCACAATATCAAAACCGTACAAAATGGACAATATTCCCCTAATAATTACCTAAAACTTTTGTCTGAAAGAATTTTTGATATGACCCACCATTACGCCAAGGGATGAGAAAAATGATTTCGGAATTATTAGAAAATGCCAAGAGCTATCAGAGGTTGCCATGGCAACACTACTAAATTGATGAGGGTTGAGCCATCAGACGTTGCCATGACAACGCACTTGCACGAGATCAGATTCAGTATTTCCATCTGACTAAGTGGGAAGCGGCTTCGGTGACGTAACTGGTAGCATGCTGAATGTCTATGCCCAAGGTCGCGGTTTCAAAGCCGGCCGAAGTCGTCAGATTTTCTAAGAGCGCTAAAATCCCTCAGTATGCTTTCCTTTGGAGGGGAAGTACCAACGTTCGTTGGTGAGGCATCTAGTAGCCAAGTTCACAGCTAGGTGTCGTTGACGGTAGTACCTGGTAGCAACATTAGGAACTACTGCTTGAAATTGACCGTCTGCAGTCCTTACCTGAATTAAGACTAATACAGCGATTACAATTCACACCGTTTATCAGACAGATTCTACACTCACCCAAAGTACACGGGGTTAGATGACCGCGTTGTCTCAGCCCCTAAACTGAGGAACCAACCAGAGGTAGATTTCATTAGAAAGCTAACTATTGCAATGGGTACCATGTTTCGACTTCCGGAAAATTTCGACATATCTTCGCGTTTCACATCCCCCAGACCCCAAAACCACCGTCAGTTCAAAAGTTTATTTATAATTTATGTATGTATATGTATGTATATATATATCAGTTTCTTGTGGACACGATAACTGCCGTAATTTTGCACCGATCACTTTAATTTTTTTACCGAATATGTATACCTATATAATCTCGGTCGAGTTCGTTACTGGGCTTAATCGGTCGAAGGGGGGTGAAAATGGGGGTCTTTTTTTCGAAAAAGTGAAATATTGCTATAACTCTCTTAATATGTGACATATCGAATCCGTTCTAAGTTCATACTATGTGTCGGATAAAGCCCAAACATTTATGTTTGAAGAGTTTTTTATAGCACCAACCATTGACCAAAGGGGTGGGAAAAAGTGTTTTTTTCGGGAAGCATTAATCATATCTCTCTTAATAGGCACAATATCAAAACCGTACAAAATGGACAATATTCCCCTAATAATTACCTAAAACTTTTGTCTGAAAGAATTTTTGATATGACCCACCATTATGCCAAGGGATGAGAAAAATGATTTCGGAATTATAAGAAAATGCCAAGAGCTATCAGTGGTTGCCATGGCAACACTACTTAATTGATGAGGGATGAGCCATCAGACGTTGCCAAGATAACGCACTTGCACGAGATCAGTTTCAGATTTCCATCTGACTAAGTGTGAAGCGGCTTCGGTGACGTAACTGGTAGCATGCTGAATGTCTATGCCCAAGGTCGCGAGTTCAAAGCCGGCCGAAGTCGTCGGATTTTCTAAGAGCGCTAAAAATCCCTCAGTATGCTTTCCTTTCGAGGGGAAGTTCCAACGTTCGTTGCGAGTTGCTGGTTGCGGTGGCATCTTGTAGCCAAGTTCACAGTTAGGTGACGGTAGTACCTGGTAGCAACATTAGGAACTACTGCTTGAAATTGACCGTCTGCAGTCCTTACCTGAATTACAGACTATATCAGCCATCCCTAAGTACACGGGGTTACATGACCGCGTTGTCGCAGCCCCTAAACTGAGGAACCAACCAAAATCTCTGCGGGAGATATAATTTTGCGTGAAGAAGTAACAGACCGTTACATAGTTACACATCAGTGTCGAAACCTTGCATAAGGACAGTGTGACCTCAAGTATAACAAGTAGTTCCGTGAAGAACTATACAGCCTATTTTCATATATCCTGCTCACGTTAATTGTCTCTATCAACATACAAAATTTCAGTTTAATTGCTGTAACAGATTCGTAGATATTGAGAACCGTCTAAATATTTCATATGGTCGCCAGGATGGATTTTTATTTTTGTACTATTGCATTAAGATTATTGTGTACGTGTGGTATCCAAACTTCAATCGCATGATTAGAACACAAGATGTAAAAACGAGATTTTAAAAGTGCGCATACCAGCTATCTTGTGATTATGCAAACAATTGAAATAAATTACATGCCAGTGGATCAATATTTGTATAAGCATTTAACGTCCAACGTTTCACGGCACTCGGATAGTTAATTCGTGAGAAACGACCATTTAAATATTTATACTTCGCGTCGCCGCCATGTTGGATTTGTGCTCACCAGGTTACTGAAAGTCCTATAGGTTAACATATGTTCATAGTCTCTAGGAACATAAAAAAAATCAGTTTGGTTGCTGTAAAAGATTCATAGATACTGAGAACCGTCTAAATATTTCGGAAGCTCGCCATTTAGGATTGTTATATGTATAGGCCATAGAGTTATGTACCATTCAAGGACAATTATTGCCTAGCTTCATTATTCAAACTTTCACTTCGATCGCATGATTACGACACAAGAATAAAAACTTAATTTTAAGTTTTCGCACAGTCGCCATCTTGAGGTTATGTAAACAATTGAGTTAAATTAGATGGCAGTGCATTACAATATGCAAAATCATTTACTGTACCACATTTCACAGCGCTCAGAGAGTTAAATCACGAAAAAGTCTATTAAAATATTGCAAATTCGCTTGGTCGCCATGTTCGTTTTGTACTTTACAGGTTTATGAAATATACATAGATAAACTTGTATCAGTACCCTTTATCACCGTACAAAATTGCATGATGATATCTGTAATAGTTTCGGAGATATAGAATGTCAGTGAAATAATTCGCACAGCCGCCATTTTGAGGTTATGTAAACAATTGAACTAAATTAGACTCCAGTGCATTACAATGTGTATAAACATTTTCTGTACCAAGTTTCATTACGTTTGGATAGTTAAATCGCGAGAAATGTCTATTTAAAAGTCTCAATTTCGCTTGACCGCCATGTTCGTTTTGTAGTCACCAGGTTTTTGAAAGTCTCATAGGTGAACTTCTAGTAGTGCCCTTTATCACAATACACAATTTCAGGGCGATATCGGTAATAGTTTCGGAGATATTGAATGCTAGTGAAATATTTCGCACTGCCGTCATGTTGGATTGATGAGACGTAACAAAATTTGAAGGGCACAGTCGAGGTCGCCGGGAATAGTGCTATGAACTTACCGAGTTTCATTGAAATGGCTCCAGCCGTTTAGATTTTATTAGGGGGGGACAAACACATACCTCACACACACACACGCACACACGGTCAAAAGGTGATCTCATAAGCCTATATTTTCAAAATTGAAAATAGGCTAAAAATGGACCCCAAATGACAAGAAGGTTACAGTTCCCAAAAGACAATAAAATGTTTAAAATAAGCATAAAATGACGAAAAACAAAGTTAATTAAGCTCCAATTATAAAATACCTTCTCGCAATAAATGAGGTCTGATCCTTCTACGAAAACCTGCATATTATGCCTATTTTCGCCTATCCCCAAGTTTGTCCGGTGAAATCTATCTCCACCTTCCGGCGTGCCGAGAGGACTTTGTTTTTACTGGCTTTCCTACTGGCTTTAAGCTTACAATGCTTACTGCGTGATTCAATACACTTCTCACATTTTAATATGTATACCATTAATTGCTGACACATTATATCACTCTTATACCATAAATTTATACCTTGCAATTACTTGGGATTTGACGTAATTTTATCATTTTATGCATACATGCTGAATATTTAATTCTTTCAACTTTGACCACTTCTAACGTTAATTATTAATTTTAACATTAGGTTTATTTTGGTCTGACGCAAATCGTTCGTAAGCCAACTCATTCTCAATTTGCAAATATTTTATGATAATGACGAGGAATGCGACTCCTACAAACATTACTTCAAATGCCTATTTTTCCTTATTTTGACATAGACGTATGGTTTGCTTACCTGCTGGATTACATCATTGAAATTGGTACTTACATTCTTTGATCCGGTGGTCGAATCCAACTGTACAACATGTAACACACCATATTTGCATTTTTACTGATGCACCTTGTTGATTATGTCATATTTTCCTTGTCGACGCACTGCCCATTTCATTTTGGTAAAATACATTCTCATTTTTCCATATTCATTCATTTTCACACACTATTTTACCATGCAACACATTATATTAACTCTGAAATACACTAATTTTATTTTACAATACACTTTTCACACGGTTGCCTTCACTGGCTTTCCATTTGCGCGATTTTCAGAGTTGCAGGTGGCGCGGTTTCCGACATCTCAATCCAGTGATAGTCTCTATCCAACGCGTTCCCCCTGGCTAATACTCGTCCAACGGCTGCTAGTGTCTCCTATATCAACAATGAGTTTATCCTCGGTTGTGTGAATGTTCCTCCACATCATCTATCCTCAGTGTATTGTCTATAGCTTGAATAAAATCACAATGCCTTTTTTTTTTACCTTATTTTGACATTCTATCATCCCATGATCTATCGTGAATGGATATAGTGTGACCATTGTTAATAACTCGATCATGACTTGCGCGCATTACAACACTACCCATTTAATTGGTGTAATTAACAGTTTATATACCATTTGCTCGGCTTACTGCGCGGCTTGATAATTATAAGCTTTACTTGGCTTTATTTATATTTTCGACGTCTGCGCACTCGTACCTTTGTCTAACAATGTCAGTGCTGTAGAATAGCATCTTCCCGCCTGAATATTTCAATAGAGTGTATAATATTATTCCACCCACTCGTGAGAATACTTTGTTCATTGTCTGGCACGGCGTCGTTTACAATTTCTGAGCACACGGGCAGCAACCTCCCCGTCTGAGTGCTCCAAGTTGGCTGACTTCTCCACGTCTCCCTGCTCTATTTAAGGGTTCCTTTCAAAAATGTAGTTCCTTCAGATCGTCAGAGCGACCTTTCCTTTAAAACTGCGGTTTCCAGGGCTGGAAATGCATTCATCCGGTCCAATTCTGCACGTACGTTACAATTTCTATCTCGTGCAAGCGATTTCATCGCTCAATTAATAGATATTAATTGATTTTGGTGATGGCTTGGTGACGCTATGCTGTGGGGAATCCTCTTTCTGCTTGCTCTTATGGCCTAGCATCCGCGTTCCTGTGTTCAATGTTCCATCAATGCTTAATATGCTTACATTTTCATCTTTCTTGGGTCTACAATTATCTTCTCTGTATTTCGTTCATCTGGGTGTTCGTTTCGATCATCTCAGATGCGTAGTTTCCCAATAAATAATTTATTTCTGTTGGTGAGGCTCTCACTCCACCTCCTTTCTCTTGTGTCCCGGGGGTTTTCAGAATCATTACTCTCTGTCATCCTCCCCTACGGCGCCATGAAATAGTCCTCTAGAGACAGTCTGGCTTGCCTTGTCGTCCAGAGTAATTAGTTAAACGTCAGTTTGGTTCGAAATTTTGCTCTATGCTTCAAATCCTGCAACTTTACAGTAGTATGCATGCATTCTTTATGTACAAAATTGCTTATAATTCCTTCAAAATAACTGGAATTAAGCTAATATTACATGAGTAATCTCCCTTTATATGGGGTCTTGGTTACTATGAGGTCTTTCCCCCTCAGAGAGCTTCGGTTCGATACTCTCCAAAATCATCAAGTTCGACGCCAGTCAGCACTATTACCAAGGGTACACTGCATGATCATTAATCCCACAAGGACCTAAATAAATCAACATAATTTTCTTAACATCTAAGTAATATATTCTTTGCATTGTGACCAGCGGTGCATATTGAGGGAGAAACATCGAACATTATTTTAACAACTACCAGAAACTTCACATGTTTACGACCCTTACGCTTTCTATGAAAGGGTTTGAGAAATATAACCGAGTTAAATACGCTACTTGCATATTACAATACAACCCTTATAATCCGTCACCTTTGGGACCGAGGGGATGGGCGGAACGCAAAAAAGGTCGGATTATCAGAAAGTACAGAAAAATACAGATTTTCATTAAAATAAACAATCCCTGAACTCAAGATATCGGGGTTCCTTTCCTTCTCTCTTGGTAGAACCACATCCACCATGCATTGTCAAGCAGTTCAAGTTTAGACTTTTTCAATGTGTTGCGATTCTGAAGAACGTTTTCACCATCTATCCTCACTGTACATGATTCAATGTCTTTCCGATTTCTTCTCCAATCTTTTATTGTCGTAACACCTACATTGATTTTCTTGGCAATTTTTTGGAGTGATTCCCCTTTGTCCAGTCTTCGTAGCACTTCTAATTTTTGATTTTACGAAAGATTAACGAGTTTACGATTCACTCCTGACATGTTGAAAATACACACACACAACTGTACAGTACACACAATGTACACGAAACACCTTACTGCACAGTGAGGTAACGAACACAGAAGAACAATGTCGGTAAACCAACGAACAGTAAGCACTAAAAGCTTCACAGTGCAGTACGTACTGTACAAAACACGGTCGACAGTAACGATACGAGAGATGACGGAGCACAAAAACGAACAAGCGATAACAAGTACATGCAAACAACAATTGCGCGACGGGTTGTGTGTCACCGCTACGAGTCGGGGCAAATTCGTCTCAAGCACGGTCGGATCAACCGGAGCGGCGGGCCAGCCGATGGCGGACGAACGGGGTTTTACTGTAATGGTTTGCGGCTCTTAGGTCGAGTTGAAATTTAATATAACCGACGCGTTTCGCAACAACAGCTTGTTAGGAAGAAGGCTGAAGAATCTAAAAAGATGGCAATAGTCCAACCTTCTTTATATGAAGACGTTTTAACTGCCTAATATCGTGATACATACTGTAGACTACTCTCCCCATAGTGATCAATTACCTAACACAGTGGGGGCTGGTGAATTCTCTTGGTGGTGGCAGCAAATTTAAAATTGACAAATCAATCATTCAACGTTGTAAGTATAGACAGTGCGTATTTTATGCTATAAGATTCATAAAATCAGAGTATTTAACTGCGTAATTGTACAAGATGCGCAATACAACTTGGTCACAATTTCAGTTGCCACCGTGAATTAACAGGTGAAATGAGATGAACAGGATGCCCGACCATCAAGACTACAGATATACATTTGCACCCAATATAATTAGGCTAAACACAACATTATTTTTAAGACGCTGTTCTTCACTAATTTATTACTATGCCACCAGAAAAATTAGCAAACCTGAGAATTCGTGTTTGTG
The DNA here is from genome assembly GCA_946902985.2 of Meconema thalassinum. Lineage (NCBI taxonomy): Eukaryota > Metazoa > Arthropoda > Insecta > Orthoptera > Tettigoniidae > Meconema > Meconema thalassinum. The sequence continues at coordinate 1,982,310,292 of OX336388.2, forward strand.
CACTGGTAGGCTTAACTGTGTCACCAACTGAAACTAACAAAACATAGCAAAAATCACTGCAAAAATTCCGGATTGTTACATTAAAAATAGAGAAATTATTAATGTCACCAATATGAGTGCGTAAAGGTCGCTAAATGTCTAACAAGAAATAAATAAAATAAATGCATTTAACTGTTGCCAGATATAGAGACAAATCACTAAATTGGGAACCTTAGAGTTGCATCCTCAGCATTGTACTGTCACATGCTGCATTCTAGTGCTTGAAATATAAATTACTTCACGCAGTTCTGACTTGTGCCTGTTACATGCTGCATTCTAGTGGATGGAATTTAAGGGTTGCGTCATGCAACCACTGGCTCTACCTCAGCCCAAAACAACACATACAAACCCACACCAAGCAAGCCTTTAATACTGTATCTTATTTTCGGAGGTGGTGCCCGTGAGATCTGGCGCACTGATTCAAGAAAGCACCGCTAGAGCGCATGTCAGTTTGCGCACTCGTTCAAATGAATGCACAATAAGATTGCTTGCCATTTTATTGACATTTTAATTTAATACAAACTGTTATTGAGAGGGTACGATGGTGGTGCCATGGCACACCGTCACTACCTCACAAGCTGCCCCTGACGTAACAGTGTAACGATAATATGGCTGACTGACTTCAATGACCACAAAAGTCTTGATTTCCATAACAATCAACAGTGATCAAGAATCATTATGTATATAAAAAGCTAAGGTGTATATTTCACAAAACTCAAGCTTAACCCTTCAGACTACGGTCGTTCCTACAGGATACACATGAAGTTACGAGCAACTGCAGCAGTAAGAGCAATATACGACATTAAACATCTCAATATACTATCTTTGAAGACTGCCATAGCTTTATTTGATGCAAAAATTATTCCTATCCAGTCTTACGGGATTGAGATTATTTGGGATAAGCTGACGACGACCAACCTAAGGACGCTGGAAAATGTTAATGTGCACTTTCTGAAAACAACCATTGGAGTACCCAGGAACACACGGTCTCGATTAGTCTACGAACTTGCTGGAGAACCTTTCTTACTCGAAACTTTGAGACATAAACTCCTTTTATCATCTACGACTAATGCATGAAAGGGAAACGAAGAGGTCCGAGGTTTGGTAAGACTTCTACTCTACAGAGACTATGATGAACAACTCATGGGCAAATACAGACCAGTAACTACGACATTTTGTGACTTCGCTGGCAGTGCCTGGGTACCACCCCAGTGTGTGAAAAAATTCAAGTCCTTCCATGATCCAGATGACAACTGCGTATATGAACTCTGTGACAATTACTGCGAACGATATCATGTTGTCAATTGCAAAAGACTTCCCAAATCAATCATAGAATTTTGTACGAACGCAGGTGAGCCACTTGTTATCTGTAATTTATGCACAATTTGTGCGTTTTATTTATTTATTTATTCATTATTATTTATTTAATAAACCAGAGGGAGTTGGAAGGTGCGGTTTGTACCAAAATCTTCCAAATCGTCTGAGTAGTGCAGGAAAAATCTTGCATTTCGTTGTCAGTCAACAGAAATATATTTACAGTAAAACCTGCCTTCAGTCCCTTTATTGAACGGAAACTTGTCTTTAACGGAAATATTTGCCGGTCCCGTGAACTTAGGGGTGAAAAACATGTTAAATTATCTTTAATTAATGGACACTGTGTTACGCGAACAACGGAAATTAAAATACGCATTATAGTGGAAAATTTCCAAGTTCCGGAATGCAGTGTTTAGACAAATTTCAGGCTCCCTGTAAAAGTCTACCTTGTCTGCTGTAACAGTTGATTCTGTAGCTAACATGAAATGTGCAAATTGGCCTTCCTGTTTCTGTTCTCCAACTTACACGTCGAAGTGTACGATTATTTTCCTACTTTGTGTTGCCCAAGACTTTCCCGATGCTCCCGTTACTGAGCTGTCAACTCACAAATCCCTGTCTTTATGTTCATTGTAAGTTTTGCTTGTACAGTACCGTACTGTGTGAATTCGTAGCAGAGTTATGTAAGTACAACATTGAATAAGGTGGGAACACCATTTTACTTTTTCTCGATGGTTTAATTATTTTAGCACCGGCCTACCTCTATTAACCGGAAACCTATAATAAACGGAAATATTTGCGAGTCCCGTTCGTATCAGTTGAAGGCAGATTTCACTGTATTTGTTTATAAAGTGCGTTTAAACAAATAAACAAGACGATAGCCCCTGTCAGAACGGTGTCGCGTCTAGCCCGAATAACAGTAAAGCCGGGTGGGTGGTATATACACATGGAGCGCATACAAGTAACCTATAATAATGTTATTGGTATAACGTCCCTATTAACTACTGCGGCTTTCATGGTGCTTGAATTTTGCCCCGAAGAGGACTTTTAACGTGCAAGTAAATCTACTAACACGGTTTTCTCCCATTTGCGCACACACAAATGCCAACTGACGGCGCCAGGATTCGATTTTACAAGCTTGGGTACTGCAGGTCGAGACCGTTACCCCTGCGCCACGCCGTCAATTTTTACAAGTAACCGAGCGTAACAAATACGCATTCAAAAGAAACAGAATTACCCGCAGCAAGTGGCCAATTGCACTTTAATTACATAAATATAGACTATTTGTTCAAAAAGTGCGATTAAACAAGACGATAGCCCATGCTAATATACAAATGTGTTGCGGCGATACCAATAAAGGCGGGCGGGTGGTTTATACACACACGAGAGTTCACGCATAGGTCCGCTAGTATTCAATATTATCCAAACATTACAGACACATGGACGCTTAATACGTATTAAAACCTTCCGTCGGGCGCGGGGGATCAGATTGATACAAGCTGACATTCTCTATCGATTGTTTGTAGACAATCGGGAGTAAGAGTTCCTTCTCGATAATAGCTTCCTGTCTCTCTTCCCTCTATATTGCCATGAACTGCAGAATGCGACTGACTGCTCTGTCGTCAAGATATCAGCTAACTGATCAATTTGATACATTGCGCCTCTTCCTGTTTTCATTGCAATAATGCTTTTATTTGTTTATCTACACCTCACGGTGAGTAATACAACACTACTTTAGAATGAAGAATGCGTTTACTTTCCTTTTAACATTCTTTTATGTTGAAACTAGCAGCCTGCCCTGGATTCGCCCGGTATCTTTAACCTTCTACCCAACGTAAGCTTTCAGAAAAGCCGAGGTGAACAGCGAAACTCCAAACACACATACTCTTCTCTGAAATCTTAACTCGACACGACTCAACAGTTTGATACTGGACAAAGCTGGGCTGATAGGCTCACGCGCTAGCTCGTAAACTCGCTCGGAAGCTAGTAATTTATATTTGCACTGAAAGGAGATTGTTGGAAGAAATGAAAACTTAAAAACACTTATAGTGGGCGATGTATTAAAGATAGATATATAGATTCTTACACTCATAGCATATATATATATTTTTAACAGTTTACTCAACGTAAGCTTACGGACGGCAGAATTTCTTTGACTTAATTTACTGAAACCGTTACTGCTCGGCTTCCCTTGGCCATAAATGAATGTTCTTGTACAGAAACCTTCCTCAAGAAATCCTTTACAGAATGGTGAAAGCCGCATCAAAATCCTTTCAGTGGTTTTCGAGATTACCCGTTACATTCAAGAATCTGATTTGTTTTATACTAAGTAGAGAAATATCCAATTGATGTACTGTTTCTGTCAGTGACATTCAATACATGAATGGGATATAAAGCTTTCAGTAATTTAGGATATTCTGTGTTCAAAGAATTTTCTTTTTTTAATGTTACTAAAAAATATTACCGACAGTAGTGGCCACGCTGGCTAAAGCGCAGCATTAGGTCATGGGGCCAAGCTCTCTGCTGACTCGGTAGACGCGTGGGTTCGAGCCCCACCGTCGGCCGTCCTGGAAATGGGTTTCCGTGGTTTTCCCCATTTTCAACACCAGGCAAATGCTGGGACGGTACCTTCTGACGGGCCACGGCCGCTTCCTTCCACATCCTTGCCCAGTTTCATTCACCATCATTCATTTCATCTCTCATTAATTCCTCTCATGAGGTTGGCGTCAGGAAGGGCATCCGGCCGTAAAAACCATCGCCACAAATACTTCCATCGCATCTCATCCCCGACCCCGTTGGAAAAACGGGAATAATAAGGGGTAGACATACACACATGTTACTAAAAACTATTACAGGTATCTGCAGGTAAATGCTCTTTTTAACTCGAGAAATATAAATTTCATACAAATTTTTTAATAAACCCTGATACACAAGGTACAGTATAAATCTACTTCCCAAAAAATAATTTTTCAAATGCGTAAAAAATATTTCCAAACACAATTTAAGTTTAGTGAATATGCTATGTGATCATATAGATACACCGCACCCGATCCCGTTCCGCCCAATACCGCGCCTGTCAGAAGGTTAAGATTAATTCCTTATTATCAAATGAAATGCATACTTTCCTGTAAGATGCCTGTAGACCTGCACAGTATGTTATGAATTCCGTCCTGTTGTTCGACACCTCTGTATGCAGAGCAGCCAAGCTGATCTATGATTCGTACGATTATTCTTAATCACATAGGTTCGTGCGCATTCCTTTGTTCCTAGAACAATGATATCGATTTTATTGGTTGCCAATGTGTCACAATGCCCAATATTGTGAGTATCGAATATCTGACCGGCCACGGTGGCTGAGAGCGCTACCGTCTCGTTGGCATCGAGAGAGCGTGGGTTCGAATCCCACTTCCACCGTCCTGAAAATGGTTTTCTTGGTTTCCAAATTTCACTACCAGGCAAATACCGGGACGTTTCCTTTAAACAGGCCCGCTTCCTTCCAAAATCCCTTCCCTGATTATGGTATCTGTATTTCTGTGACGTCATTCAGAGTCTCAAATCTTCGTATCCTTAGCGAGATAACGATGCAATAACATAATATATAATTCAACAGAATTCTATTATGAAATAATAATTAACAGAACAGTGATACTTTTTCACTTGATGTAGACTATACATTCGGCCTATATCTAGTATGTACAGTGTAACTCCGAAACAATTGGGACCGGACTCCATTCGGTAATCAAAAATTCGGATAATTGGATTTACATACATGGTATACATACAGTACATATTGTTACGGATGTGAGTTTGTGTCATCGCTCGCCGCATGAGTCACAACTGCCCCAGGGCTGGGCTGTGCCCTGCCTCCTGTATTGCGTACGCCTTATGCAACAGGGATACTAGGACAAAGGGATAGTCCAGAATATTCGTGACTGGACCAGCGATGGAAACCTCGAGAAGCCGTGAACCCTGGATGGATCTAGAAGCATTTATTGAGTCACCGGCCTGCTATATAAGTGCGACCTGTCAAGCAGGGGTTGTTGTTGTGTTTTTATGAGCTAGTGCGAGTGTTTATACTGAGCGACAGAAGTGTGGTGACGGAGTGCCGTGGAGTTACGAAATCCAGTGACATTGTTTCTCCCAGCTTGTGAACAGCCTGCAGCAAGTGATCGTAAGTAGTCGGCGTACATAAGGGAGAGGAGCAGGTAGTTTCTGTCAAGGCCACCGTACTCATTAGGACGGATTAACTTCTGTAGTCTGTTGACAAGTGAAAGGGGCCAAGAGCGCTCAAGGAAGAGACTTGAGGAAACTGGAGTAAGGTTCCAATTGCTTGTGTTTGCTGATGAGTAGTGTAATTTTCTGGCCGCAATAGAGTTAATTATTTCTTTAAGCAGTAATTGGTGTTGTGCTTCCTACCCACCGTAATCCAGTTAACAAAAGTGCCACTAGGGGGGTGGCACGTAACAACTGGTGTCAGAAGCCGGATTACGAACTCAAGCACAACACCTGACGGTCCTGGTTTCAAAACCCGAGCAGGTCATTTTCTCTAATTTTCCTGTGAGTGCATGCCCTTTACAAGGCAAAAAACTAAAATGGAGGCGCAATTGGCAGCATTGCTAGAAAAGTTAAATGGCATAGAAGACGGCCAGAAGAATTTAACCAAGGAGCTAACTACCAAACTAGAAGACGGTCAGAAGAAGTTAGCCGAGGACCTAACTGCCAAACTAGAAGACGGCCAGAAGAAGATGGAAGACGGTCAAAATAAGCTAGCGGAGGACCTGAAGAGGATAGAGGACGGCCAGAAGAAGATGGAAGACGGTCAGAATAAGTTGACACAGGACCTGAAGAAATTAGAACTGGGTCTGCATGAGGAAGTCACGGCAGTGGAAAAGAAGTTCGACGCCTTACAAGTGGAAGTTGCCGAGCTGCGCCAACGCCCGCTGATGGGGGTGGAGGAGAAATTCAACGCCTTACAAAAGGAAGTTGCCGAGCTACGCCGACGCCCGCTGACGGGGGTGGAAGAGAGATTCAACGCTCTACAAAAGGAATTAGCTGAGCTGCGCCGACACCCGCTGACAGGGATGGAAGATAGATTCAAAGCCCTACAAGAGGAAGTCGCCGAGCTGCGCCGACGCCCGCCGACCGGGGTGGATGAGAGAGTCAAAGCCCTACAAGAGGAAGTTGCCGAACTGCGCCAACGCCCAATCACGGGGGTGGAAGAGAAATTCAACGCTCTTCAAGAGGAAGTTGCCGAGCTGCGCCGACGCCCGCCCACAGGTACACCTGGAACATCAGGAACGGGACAGAGCAGAGTGACGCCCCCAACCTTCGACGGAAAGGTCCCGTGGAGCACCTACTTACGTCAGTTCGAGGCGGCCTGTTCCATAAATAACTGGAACAACACAGAAAAGGCTACAGCTCTCATTGTAGCGCTGAGAGGTGATGCCCTTAACGTTCTTCAGGCCATCCCGACTGGATCCCAGGACTACGCTTCACTGATCGCCCATATGGAGTCCCGATATGGAGATAGCCATCTTCAGCAGGCCTACCAGATGCAGCTCCGGACCCGGGTACAAAAGAACGCGGAAACCCTGCAGGAGTTCGAGATGGACATCGCACGTCTCGTAAGGCTCGTCTACCCAACAGCGCCGGCCGACTTTCTGGAGCAGATAGCGACGCAGACTTTCACCGACGGGCTACGGGACTCGGACACTCAACAGGCGCTGCGACTTGCGCGCAATAAGACCCTGGCCGATGCGCTGAGCCACGCACTTGAGTTTGAGACGGCAAAGCAGGTATCTAGAATGCGCGCGCGGGTGCGTCAGCTGGACGTCGACGAACCAGCCAAAGCCGACAAGACCAAGCCCCTGGCCGATGAACTGATGGAGGCGCTACGCCGGTTCTTCAAGAGTCGCAGTACCACCAACAAATACGCAGCCGAAGAACATCCGGAGAGGCGGCCCGGAAGAGGACTACCGACCTGCTGGACCTGCCGTAAGAGAGGCCACCTGAGCAAGGACTGCGGTGATCGCCTCCGCCAAGGGTTTCCGTCGGGACAGTCAGTCGTTGGGAAACCGCGCGGCCCAGGAAAGCAAGTATCAGCCAGCTTTGGGGGGCAGAGGTTGGCTTGTGACAGTCGTCAAGCCCCGGCAGTCCAGGTTCGTGTGACGAAGTTACGGAGGGACAATAGCAGCCTGATGGTCGACGGAGTCGTCAACGGAGAGAGCTGGCCCATGCTAATCGACACGGGAGCATCGAGGACCATCGTCAGTCCCACCGTGATCCCGAAGTGGAGAGTGCAACCCACACAAAGGAACCTCCAGCTAATAACCGCGACCGGAGAGACCGCACCGGTACATGGCGAAGCATCACTGGAGTTCGCCATTGGTCGACGGGCGATAAAGCATCCAGTGCTTGTGGCTGACGTATCAAATGAAGTGATCATCGGACTGGACTTCCTGGACCAGAACAACATCATCTTGGATCTGAGTACCAACACTCTGCACTTCGGAGGTGAGGAACTTGCTTTGCAACCAGCGCACGAGTCCATCACCGCACGACGAGTAAGGCTGAGAGAAGACGTCATCGTTCCCGCCAGGACGGAGGTCAGCGCTGCCGTAATTGTCGACGGAACTGCTGAGGGAGTGGCGGCTGTCATCGAGCCAAAATATGAGGACATCCAGACAAAAGGATTGCTAGTTGCCAAGACTCTCATCAACACGACGTCTCGGCCGTACGTCCGCCTGTCCAACCTGAACGACTACGACATTACGGTTCACCGGGACACCAACCTAGGAGTCTGCGAGCCCGTTACCTGGATTACCCGCATCACAGATACGACGGACGGACACCTGCAGACAGACAACCGAAGAAGACGCACACTGCCAGAAGAACTACAGAAGCTGTACCAAGGATCCCAGGACCATTTAGATGAGGAACAATCACGCCAACTTCAGGACCTGCTACGCGAATTCCAGAACGTCTTCTCCGTGGGGAGCAAAGACTTCGGCAGGACAAGCTTGGTCCAGCACAGAATCGACGTTGGGGACAGCGCACCGATTAGGGCCCCATTCCGACTTGTCCCGCTCGCCAAGCAAGCCGAAGTCGACCGGATGGTAGAAGAGATGAAGGAGCCAGGGGTGATCGAGCCATCACATAGTCCTTGGAGTTCTCCGGCCGTGCTAGTGAAGAAGAAGGACGGTTCCACCAGGTTCTGCGTGGATTACAGGTGGGTGAATGACGTCACGAAGAAGGACAGCTACCCTCTACCCCGGATCGACGACACCCTGGACACCATATCAGGGTCGAGATGGTTCTCCACCTTGGATTTGAAGAGTGGCTACTGGCAGGTGGAGGTCCACCCTAAGGACCGCGAGAAAACGGCGTTCTCTGTGGGCAGTGGGCTCTGGCAATTCACCGTCATGCCATTTGGTCTGTGCAACGCCCCTGCGACCTTCGAAAGGCTATTTGAGTCCATTCTGAGGGGACTACACTGGAAGACCTGCCTGGTCTACCTAGACGACGTCATCGTTCTGGGAAAAAGCTTCGAGGAGCACTACAGCAACCTGAAGGAGATCTTGATGAAGCTACGGGCTGCCCAGCTGAAGTTGAGCCTCAAGAAGTGTCAGCTCTTCCAGAAGCAGGTCCAGTACCTTGGGCATATCGTCTCCGAGGAGGGGGTGTGCACCGACCCAGAGACGACCGCAGCTGTGAGGGAGTGGCCAGTTCCGAAGGACAAATCCCAACTACGAAGCTTCCTGGGACTCTGCACCTATTACCGTCGCTTCGTGAGAGGATTTGCCGACATCGCTAAACCACTGCATCGACTGACTGAGAAGGACCAACTCTTCATGTGGACAGCAGAATGCCACGGTGCCTTCGAACAACTCAAGCAGGCTCTGTGCACCGCACCTATTCTGGCCTACCCCAGACCTGGAACAAGGTTCATCGTCGATACCGATGCCAGCGACTTTGGCATAGGGGGAATCCTGTCGCAAGTAGTGGACGGCGAGGAGAGAGTAGTGGCCTACTTCAGCAAGGCCTTGTCTAAGCCAGAAAGGAACTACTGTGTCACCAGGAAGGAGCTGCTCGCCATCTTGAAGACCGTTGAACACTTCCACAAGTACCTGTACGGGCAAGAATTTCTCATCAGGACCGACCATGCATCCCTGCGGTGGCTCCTGAACTTCAAGCAGCCCGAGTGTCAACTCGCGCGGTGGTTAGAGAGGCTTCAACAGTACAAATTTGAGATTCAGCACAGGAAAGGCCAACTGCATTCTAACGCCGACACCCTGTCACGAAGACCGTGCCCCGAAGACTGCACCTTTAGTGCCCGAAGGGTGGAGAACACCGGGATACAGTGCCGAAGGACTAACGTGGAACTTCAAGGGAGCTGGAGCCGCGAATCTTTCATGCGGGCACAAGCAGAAGATAATGAATGACCTGGGACTGATAGCCGAATGGAAGAGGGCCTGTGTCCCCAGACCCGGGTGGAACATTGTGAGTGACTGCAGCCCCAAGTTTAAGTCCTACTGGGCGCAGTGGGACTCGCTGGTTGTGAGGGATGGCCTCATCTGCCGTACCTGGGAGAGCACCGACGGGAAGACATCTCGGGAACAAGTCGTCGTTCCAAAGGCTATGACGGAGGAAGTCCTGAAGGAAGTTCATGGAGGATCATCTGGAAGACACCTAGGGATAAAGAAGACCCTGGAGAAGCTGAGAGAGCGGTTCTACTGGATCGGATGCCGAACCGAAGTGGATAACCACTGCGCGAGGTGCCACGATTGCGCTGCCAGCAAGGGCCGAGGATGAAGACGGCGGGGTCCACTGAAGACCTACACCGTGGGCGGCCCCTTGGAGAGAGTGGCCATCGATGTTGCTGGGCCATTCCCGTTAAGCGAGGCAGGGAACCACTACATATTAGTCGTCAGCGACTACTTTACCAAATGGCCGGAGGCGTATGCGCCCCCTAACCAAGAAGCCGCGACGATTGCAGAGACCATGGTGAAGGAATTCGTCAGCCGGTACGGAGTACCCCTGGAGCTGCACTCCGACCAAGGGAGGAACTTCGAGTCGCAGGTGTTCCAGAACCTATGCCAGCTGCTGGGAATCCGGAAGACAAGGACAACGCCGCTACACCCTCAGTCCGACGGGATGGTAGAGCGATTCAATCGCACCATCGAGAACCATCTCCGAATAGTCGTCAGCGAGCACCAGAGGGATTGGGACAAACATCTTCCACTATTTCTCCTGGCCTACCGCGCCGCCCTGCATGAAGCCACCGGGTGCACAGCAGCCCGGGCCATGTTTGGGAGGGAGCTCCGTCTACCTGTCGATCTTGCCTTCGGCCGACCTGGGAATGATCCGATCCCGGTAAGCCAGTATTGTCAAGAACTGGTCGACCAACTGGAGGACGTGCACGCGTTCACGAGGAGGAAACTGCGGATCGAGACCGACCGAATGAAGACCCGATACTTCCAGCAGACGGATGCCGGCGGATTCCACGAGGACGACCTGGTCTGGCTCTTCAACCCATTACGGAAGAAAGGCCTGTCACCCAAACTTCAGAAGTCCTGGGTGGGCCCGTATCCAGTCGTGAAACGGATCAACGATGTCGTCTACAGGATCCAGCGGGGCCCGAGGGCGAAGATGAAGATCGTGCATCGAGATCGCCTGGCAACCTACGGAGGGACACAGACGGACCAATGATTGATCGGGACGATCAGCCTTTTTAGGAAGGGGGTGGTGTTACGGCTGTGAGTTTGTGTCATCGCTCGCCGCATGAGTCTCAACTGCCCCAGGGCTGGGCTGTGCCCTGCCTTCTGTATTGCGTACGCCTTATGCAACAGGGCTACTAGGACAAAGGGATAGTCCAGAATATTCGTGACTGGACCAGCGATGGAAACCTCGAGAAGCCGTGAACCCTGGATGGATCTAGAAGCATTTATTGAGTCACCGGCCTGCTATATAAGTGCGACCTGTCAAGCAGGGGTTGTTGTTGTGTTTTTATGAGCTAGTGCGAGTGTTTATACTGAGCGACAGAAGTGTGGTGACGGAGTGCCGTGGAGTTACGAAATCTAGTGACATTGTTTCTCCCAGCTTGTGAACAGCCTGCAGCAAGTGATCGTAAGTAATTGTAGTCAGCGTACATAAGGGAGTGGAGCAGGTAGTTTCTGTCAAGGCCACCGTACTCATTAGGACGGATTAACTTCTGTGGTCTGTTGACAAGTGAAAGGGGCCAAGAGCGCTCAAGGAAGAGACTTGAGGAAACTGGAGTAAGGTTCAATTGCTTGTGTTTGCTGATGAGTAGTGTAATTTTCTGGCCGCAATAAAGTTAATTATTTCTTTAAGCAGTAATTGGTGTTGTGCTTCCTACCCACCGTAATCCAGTTAACAAAAGTGCCACTAGGGGGGTGGCACGTAACAATATGTATTTTAAAGAAAGAGAGCTTATCGGTACTGTAAGCATTTTTAGCCTACTTTTGATATTTTGCAAAAATTAGGAAAAAGTAGACTTATGATATCGATCCGGGCAAATGTCTGTCCGTCTGTCTGTCTGTCTGGCTGTCCCCCCCCCCCCGCCCTATCAACTCCTAAACGGCTGCAGCAATCGAAACCAAATTTGGTATGAGTAAAGATCTATATCGGAATATCTCAAGCCAATATTTGAAAATGATGTCAGTGCTACTAACTGCTGATAAACCGTAATTGAAATTTGAGCTCCATGTCGGATATCTTGGAAGGTATGCATGGGAGCTATTCCAAAATTGGCACACATATATATAATAATATTTTAGTTTAATTTCAGGCCTATTTGCCATCTCTTGATGAATGCAGTACATTTGCATTCGTCTGCTGGCACAGGCTAGAGTCAAATGTGGCTTTTCACCGATGTCTCAGTCTCACTCATGGCTGTGATTATATGGAAGCTACTGAGGTATGGGTGGTGCTAAGTAATGCCATTCAGGGCACAGTCAGTGCTTGTGGATGCTGTGAAAGGTTCTACTCATAGGGTTAGTACTGCTGTACTGACTCAGTGAGGAAAGCAATGACAAACGACCTCACTCCTCGTCTTGCCTAGTATGCCTCAATATACCTAGGTAGCACTAACTTGGTTTTTTGTGGGTATCTACCCACATAACCTAACGGCGGTGCTTTTTGGGGATCCAACCAGCCTTCGGGCTTACTACCCAACAGAGAAACAGTTTAATTTCCAGGAGGCCATACATGGCAGTGTTGCCAAAATGATTCTAAACCTGCTGATAGGTCCAATTTTTAAATACATGTAACTTTTTTTTCAGTTGGATTTCAACCCAATTGCGTATGTAGGCCCTACTTTGCGTACATAAACCAATACGACTGAGTGAATTCTTCAGAGCCACCAGGGCTGCCAACTGTTAATAAATGCTGTCTCTATTATTTTAAATCCAAATACCAGTATATCAGAAAGTATTCAAGCCGACAGCCTTAAACTATGCACACGTAAAGTACCTCACATTAGAGATTAATTTGGAATAACTAATATACGTCAGTGCTACCAACATGATTCTAAGCCTGCGGTTAGGACCAATTTTTAAAGACATGTAACTTCTATGCCATCAATTGGATTTCAACCAAATTACGTATGTGCTATGTGAACCATAACAGATATGACTATGCGTATTCCTAAGAGCAACCAGGGCCGCCAACTGTTAATAAATGCCGTCTCTATTTTTTTACCCTAATATCAATATATCAGAAAGTATGCAAGCCAACAGCTCTAAACTTTCACACATATTGTACCAGACATTCTAGGTTAATTTGGAGTAACTAATATACGTCAGTGTCGCCAACATGATTCTAAGCCTAATGACATGTCCGATTTTAAAATACATGTAACTTCTATACTAACAAATGGATTTCATCCAAAACTGGCACAACAAGAGAGCTTAATATTTCAGATTATTTCTGACCAACACATGCATGACAATGCTGCCAACATGATTTTACGCGCGCTGATAGATATAATGTCTAATTGTTTGTAACGTTCATTCCATCCATTGGGCTTCAACCAAATTTTGTATCCTGTTCCTTAAGAGATGGAACTAAGAATATATTCAGTCACCAGGGCTGCCAACTGTAGTGCTCTATTAGGCTACATCATACCAGGTATATTTCGAACTAATTAGAAATTTCAATATCACCAACTTAATTTCGTCATTATTCTAGATAGGTCCATATGGATTAATCATTGGCATGAATCTTACATTTTAAGAGAAGTAGGCTCTTTATTTCGTCACGCAACTTCTTGTTAATTATGTAATTAAATGAAAAGGCAACACCTTTACTAGTTATATAGCGTACGTACTTACAAGGGCTGTAAAATGGTAGTACAGTAAATGAAAGTCATTGTTTGCTAAACATCTCGGTCAAAGTAAGTTCATCATCCCAATAATGTTCGCGCTGCGCCTACACTAGTAAAGCCATCATAACTTCCGACTTGGCTAGAGTTTTGTTCGCTAAATCGCGACATCTCGAATGGAACTCGATTTGTCATGATATATTGATTTGAATGACTGCCTTTGATTGGCTAGTTAAAGTGATTTTCCTTCTGATCGCTGGATAACTCCAGGGTAACACTGAAACGTCAAGTCGGAAGTTATGATGGCTTTACTATAGCTTCGTGGAGGGAAGGACAATAGTGCGCGTAGACAGAATCATTATTTTGCGAATCGCAGTACGTTTCCGTCTTAAATGTTTTTTTCTGAAAGCGATTCGGATATATATATATATATTTTTTTAGGGGATAAATGCACTTACGCACATAGTGTCGGGCTCCTGAGTAGCAGACTACCGACTAAAACCAACGCCACCTAAATAATAAGGCCTCCGCACTGGCTGACCAGCGCTAGGTCGCTCGACCAACAGTAGTCAATCGCGTTGTTTGTGGAGCGTTACAAGGTCGGCGCTGTAGTTTTGCTCTTCAGCGTTCAATCAAGGAAATCTCAAGGACACTGTGCCCAGAAAGACAAACATATTTTCCCAAAGCAACTGACACTAATCTTGATAAATCACCTATGACCAAAGCAACATATCTGCCTACTGTTCCTTTACATCTTTTCTGCTTCAGCTTTCTCATAATCAGGGCTAGGATTTATATGTAAATATTTATTTCTCTATTACACAGATATTCATATCCTATTAACTTATCTCCATCGATTATGTTGCCTGTTTGAAATTAAACAAATTTATTTGACATGTTTCGCCATATTTCTGACTTTAATACATACATGCACAATAAATAATTTTACATATTTAGTAAATTTCAATCCAATATTTGTACATATTTTACTCTTATGAGTAAAAATATAAAGAATTGTAGTTTTCAGTGACTGGAAATATGACAGCACAGGACAAGTTTACAGTTATGTAATGAAAAGAAAGATTTCTGAAGTACGTAGGTGTAACGATAGCAATTCTTATGAAAAGAAGCTTCAAGTTTGAAAATTTAGAACATTTCATGACATACTGTTATGGTAGGCAGGAATAACAGGAATAATCAGTGAAAGAAAGCAAGTGAAAAGTAAGTGAAATAAAAGAAAATTGTATAATTTGATTTATAAATTCATTATTTTAATGCATTTATGTGGGTTATAGAAGTAACAGATTTAGTATTATGGGGATAAATTTGTCTTTTGTCCATATTTCATAAAATATATTTACATTTTGACAATTTTCAGATTGTATATATATATTTTAAAAATATGTACATACATATGTACATATGTTGACACTTTAAGTACATATAAATCCTAGCCCTGCTCATAATTTTACCTTAATGTAGCCTATATCATAAATTGAAGATTTAGCTTTGGCAGTCCTGATGTACCAGATGGGTGAAGCATATTTCTTAACATCTATACATATCAGAGAGTCAATAAGCTTATTATTGATTCCCAAGATTAAGAAATTTAGTCCTATTGTAATTTCAAAACAACCCTCTCAAAATGTGAATTGAATCTATTTTGAAAATTTTTAACCCATTTAAACTATTTTTTTAACCTTTACTTACATCCTTTAAGAAATTTTCTAGTTAAAATAATAGTTAAGAAACTGGAGACTCCCTATGCTCTCTCTATTCTCTATTAAGCTACAAGAACAGTAGGCTCATAAGTTGAATTGTTGGTGAGAGTTAATTATGTTCCTGCTGTACAATGTAGGCTCGGTTAAATATGTTTCAAGATAAAACTGTATTGTATTGTATTTCTGTCTGTTGTCAAATTGTTGATAAATTTTAGGTAAATACCTGCAAAATTCAAAACTTTTCATTAAATTAATATTCTGTAATCCAACGCCAGTAAAATAATACTAACAAGAAGTTCCGTGAAGAACTATACAGCCTACTTTTCATGCCAATGATTATTCTACAGTATATGAACCTATCTAGAATAATGACGAAATTAAGTTGGTAATATCGAAATATCTAATTAGTTCGAAATACTGTATACCTGGCATACTGTAGCCTAATAGAGAACTACAGTTGGCAGCCCTGGTGACTGAATATATTCTTAGTTCCATCTCTTAAGGTACAGAATACAAAATTTGGTTGAAATCCAATTGATAGTGTAGAAGTTATATGCATTTAAAATTTGGACTTATCAGAAGGCGTATATTCATTTTGGCAACACTGCGATGTATGGCCTCCTGGAAATTAAACTGCAATATTATTATCTATACGTGTGCCAATTTTGAAATAGCTCCTATTCATACCTTCCAAGATATCCAACATGGAGCTCAAATTTCAATTGCGATTTTTCAGCAGTTGGTAGCACTGACATCATTTTCAAATATGGGCGTGAGATATTCAGGTATAGATCTTTATTCCTACCAAATTTTGTTTCGATTGCTGCAGCCGTTTAGGAGTTGATAGGGGGGGGGGGGGGACACATACACACAGCCAGACAGACAGACAGAAGGACAGACAGACACACACACATTTGTCCGATCTCATAAGTCTACTTTTTCCTCATTTTTGCAAAATGTGAAAAGTAGGCTAAAAATGAACGAGTGAGAGGAAAAAGGACAATATTCAAAGAAATTGGATAATATTCCAGCATATTTAATCATTAATTAGTCGCTAACTGATGACACTCCTATTATGACATTTTGAGATACAACTTCTTGCTACTAGTACTACAATTGCCTAATAGTGAATTTTTCAATACGACGAATAGTTTCGACAGATGATCGTTCTTTTTTCCCCTTGGAAATGGATTGTTATCGTTTTTCGACTCAGCTGTTCAATTATTCTTTTCCATTTTGTCTTTCTCCCTTCATTTAAAAGTGAGGTTAATAAGTTCATAAACGCTCTGAAAATCATAATAAACATCATTATCGTAATAATTACAGGCCTTTTTTTTTTGTTATTATGATGAAACAGTTTTTTTCCTCCCTCAGTATAGAACGAGTTTCATAGTTCAAGCATTACTGGAAAACGTATTTTATGAAAAGTAAGGAAGAAGGTAAATTCTACGAGGTACGGGTAATTTAGCACTCTAAGAATTGCAGGCTATGCAGTGTTCATTTACAGTTGTACAGTGCAACAATATGAGCGTTTTCTTTGCGAGTAGAAACTCGCTTGGAAGGGCCGGGAGGAATGACTACTCTTGGCGCGCGTGCTTCCGAGCGCGGAGGCCTTATTCTCTAGGTGGCGTTGCTAAAACTCCCCCCGTTACTGCTGAACACTAGCCTGGAACCGTTTATCACATTACTTAAGGCTAGTCATTTTATATTTGCCAGTAGGGCACTCCTCGTTAGTGAATTATCTTCAGTGGCGATCCAGATCCGTCTTCTTTGTTCGGAAGATATCTTCAACAAAACTTGCTACAAGTTTCCAATGTTCTTCATTTTGTAGCATTACCGCAACTATAGTATCCGGAGATATCCCTACATCAATGTTATCTTGAAGAGACTGCCTATTTTGGACCCACCGTCCACAAGAGAAGAAGGTGTGATTAGCACTATCTAGCTCATTAACACAGTAGATACAATAATACGATGATAATAATAATAATAATAATAATAATAGCAATAATAATAATGATAATATCGTATGGCCTCGGATGCTGGGTGCAAGCTTTGTTATTTGACACCCAAAGGGTAGCTTGCATGTCGAATTTCGTTGTTCCTTGAAGCACTATGAAAGTCAAGGAGGTTAGATATCTAAGTTCTTTGAACACTATAGCGCTTTCTAGTAGAGAAATGAGGAACTTTGTGTTGGGGGAAACTCCCGAGATTAATTTTGCCATTATGAACATGGCCTACTGAATTCAAATGGGTTCTTTGACATGCCAACATCGTATGACATGGTGTCGTAATTTTTGCCGCCTTTCAAAAAAGAAAAACACTTACCACGGCCAGGAGCGAACCTGCAATCTTGGGGTTAGTAGACCGACACGTTGACCACTCACCCGCCGTGGCAAGCATACCGATAATCAGCGATTCGTATAGTTGGAGCTCGGAATTTTGGAGTTCTACTCTGTATAATTGTTGTTTAAGTCTTCACAGGCGGACACACACACAGACTCGGTCACACGGCGGCCACATTATCCTGAAACTCCCTAAATAAATAAATAAATGAAAATCCACAGCCTGCTTCCAGTCTCCGACCGGGTCAGGAATGGAATGAATGAAGCCCCCATCTAGCGGCGAGGATATGAACTGTGCCGGCTGCCGAGTCGCACTCCCCTGGGGCAATGATTAAATGAATGACAGATGAAATGAAATGATAGTGGAGAGTGTTGCTGGAATGAAATTTTGACAGGGAAAACCGGAGTACCCGGAGAAAAACCTGTCTGCCCCCGTTTTGTCCAGCACAGATCTCACCTGGAGTGACCGGGATTTGAACCACGGACCCAGCGGTGAGAGGCCGGCGTGCTGCCGCCTAAGCCAAGGAGGCAAATAAATTAATAAATAAATAATTAAATAAATACGTACATTTGCTTTTTAAGGGTTAAAAATATATTAAATGGAAATTATTTTTTTAAGTCGGTCTACACGATTGTACCCAACTATAATGGGTCATTCCTCAAACCTGAAGAAAATGTACATGAGATTAATTTAAGTATTAAAAGGCGGCTTCGGTGGCGTAGTTGGTAGCATGCTGAGCTTCTATGCCCAAGATTGCGGGTTCAAACCCAGCTGAAGCCGTCGGATTTTTAGGAGCGTTAAAAGTCCCTCAGTATGCCTCCCTTCGCAGGTGAAGTAAATACGGCGGGCTCATGTCATGATTTATGGCATGTAAAAGAATATTCCTTTAACTAAAATTGTGTGAAACTAAATTTATAGGTTAGATTTGATTGGCGCTTTTTAAGTTCCAACGTTCGTCGCCAGGTGCCGGTTGTGGTGGCATCTAGTAGCCAAGTTCACAGCTAGATGTCGTTGACGGTAGCAAGAGGAGGAACTACTTGAAATTGATCATCTGCAGTCCCTACCTGAATTACAGATAACACGCACTAATACAGCCATCACAATTAATACCCGTTATCAGACAGATTCTACACACACTCTAAGTACACCGCGTTGTCGCAGCCCCTAAGCTAAGGAAACAACCAACCATAGGTATTGAAAATTTTACATGTATTTTTTCCGGTTTAGGGAAGCACCTATTGAAATTGGTTACAATCGTGTTGACCGACTGAAAAGCATTACTTTCGATCATTAAGGCAACACTAAAAATAACTTATTACACTATAATAATATTTAATTTTAAGCGATAACATTCAGAGGTTTAAGCAACTTGAACCGAGCAGCAGCAAAGCTAGAAGATGTTCAGTGTTATCAGACAAAACAGTGACGTCAGCGTATCTCAGGTTACTGATATGGGCCTACTCTTCCTTGATGCTAATATCTCAGCTGCGGAGTAGAGTATTTAATCTGACTGACTAGAGCAGCTGGAGACTTTCTTTGTGAGTCACTAGCATGACCACTTCCTGTGGTCTCATTGATAAGGATATCCCCTCGACAGAAGTACCTTTCAATTTGGTTCCATTAGAGTTGAAGAGGAACACAGGTCCCCTCTTGTGTACTAATCCGACAGAGGGGTCCCGGCAGTTATGCTCTCCATGTGTTTCTATTCTCTGCAGTCAACTTGGATCAATTGGCTGAGTTCGTACCGCTCACCGTGATGACAAACCTCCTAATGGTCAGTATCAATAGCACCGATTTTGGAAAGAGGCACAATATTATGCTACAAAACCAGGTATCGGTAATTATACTTATCAATAGTAATAATTATTCCAAGGTATTAGTGATGTTATAATACTATAAAGAACATTACAGGCTCAACAGACCATTGAAGGCCTTGACTTACCAAGTGTCCACTGCTCAGCAATAGGTTTTTTTTAAGCGTATGGCATTTAGTGCCGGGAGTGTCCGAGGACATGTTCGGCTCGCCAGTTTTGTAGCTGCTTCGAGACGGACACCCAATGGGTGAGCTACAAGTACCGTTGGGAAAGAAAGTTGGAATGGAAGGACGAGGAGTTGGAAGGTAGCGGCTGTGGCCTATAGTTAGGGACCAACCCCGGCATTTGCCTGGAAGGAAGATGGGAAACCACAGAAGATCATCTTCAACGTTGCCGGCGGGGGGATACGAACCGCCTCGCCTCCCGGATGTGAGCGACTGCCTTCAGTCATGCCGTAACGACCACGGCTAACTCACCCGGTACAGCAATAGGTTTCAACAGACCATTGAAGGTCTTGGCCTACCAAGCGACGATTGCTCAGTAATATTGCTCAACAGCTCATTGAAGGCCTTGCCTTTTCGAGCGACTATTGCTCAGCAATAATTCTCAAGAGCCCATTAAAGGCCTTGACATCCAAGCGACCATCGCTCAGCAATATTACTCATCAGCCCATTGAAGGCCTTGCCTTTCCAAACGACCATTGCTCAGCAATATTTCTCAACAGCCCATTAAAGGCCTTGACTTTCCAAGCGACCATTACTTCAGCAATATTGCTCAAAAGCCCATTGAAGGTCTTGACTTTCCAAGCGACCATTGTTCAGCAATATTGCTCAACAGCCCATTGATGGCCTTGACTTTCCAAGCGACCATTGCTCAGCAATACTGCTCAACAGCCCATTGAAGGCCTTGACTTTTAAGCGACCATTGCTCATCAATATTGCTCACCAGCCAATTGAAGGCCTTGACTTTCCAAACGACCATTGCTCAGCAATATTTCTCAACAGCCTATTCAAGGCCTTGACTTTCCAAGCAACCATTGCTCAGCAATATTTCTCAACAGCCCATTAAAGGCCTTGACTTTCTAAGCGACCATTGCACAGCAATATTACTCAACAGCCCATTGGTGGCCTTGACTTTCCAAGTGACCATTGCTCAGCAATATTTCTCAACAGCCCAATAAAGGCCTTGACTTTCCAAGCGACCATTGCTTCTGCAATATTGCTCAACAGCTCATTGAAGGCCATGACTTTCCAAGCGACTATTGTTCAGCAATATTGCTCAACAGCCCATTGATGGCCTTGACTTTCCAAGCGACCATTGCTCAGCAATACTGCTCAACAGCCCATTGAAGGCCTTGACTTTTAAGCGACCATTGCTCATCAATATCGCTCACCAGCCAATTGAAGGCCTTGACTTTCCAAACGACCATTGCTCAGCAATATTTCTCAACAGCCTATTAAAGGCCTTGACTTTCCAAGCAACCATTGCTCAGCAATATTTATCAACAGCCCATTAAAGGCCCTGACTTTCTAAGCGACCATTGCTCAACAGCCCATTGATGGCCTTGACTTTCCAAGCGACAATTACTCAGCAATATTGCTCAACAGCCAATTGAAAGCCTTGACTTTCCAAGCAACCATTGTTCAGCAATATTGCTCAACAGCCCATTGAAGGCCTTGTCTTTCCAAGCGACCATTCCTCAGCAATATTGCTCAACAATCCATTGAACCTCAACTTACCATACGACCATTGTTCAGCAATATTGCTCAACAGCCCATTGAAGGCCTTGACGTTCCAAGCGATCACTGCTCACCAATATTGCTCAACAGCCCATTCAAGGCCTTGACTTACCAAGCGATCACTGCTCACCAATATTGCTCAACAGCCCATCGAAGGCCTTGCCTTTCCATGCGACCATTGCTCAACAGCCCATTGAAGGTCTTGACTATCCACGCGACCATTGCTCAGCAATATTGCTCAACAGCCCATTGAAGGCCTTGACTTGCCAAGCGACCATTGCTCAGCAATATTGCTCAACAGCCAATTGAAGGCCTTGACTTTCCAAGCAACCATTGTTCAGTAATATTGCTTGACAGCCCATTGAAGGCCTTTACTTTCCAAGCAACCATTGCTCAGCATTATTGTTCAACAGCCCATTGAAGGCCTTAACTTTCCAAGCGAACATTGCTCAGCAATATTGCTCAACAAACCATTGAAGACCTCGACTTACCAAGCGATCATTGCTCAGCAATATTGCTCAACAGCCATTTAAGGCCTTGACTTTCCAAGCGACCATTGCTCAGCAATATTGCTCAACAAACCATTGAAGACCTCAACTTACCAAGCGACCATTGTTCAGCAATATTGCTCAACAGCCTATTAACGGTCTTGACTTTCCAAGCGATCACTGCTCACCAATATTGCTCAACAGCCTATTGAAGGCCTAGACTTACCAAGCGATCACTGCTCACCAATATTGCTCAACAGCCCATTGAAGGCCATGACTTACCAAGCCATCACTGCTCATCAATATTGCTCAACAGCCCATTGATGGCCTTGACTTTCTAAAAGACCATTGCTCAGCAATATTGCTCAACAGCCCATTAAAGGCCTTGACTTTTCAAGCGATCACTGCTCACCAATATTGTTCAACAGCCCATTGAAGGTCTGACTATCCAAGCGACCATTGCTCATCAATATTGCTCAACAGACCATTGAAGAGCTTGGCTTTCCAAGCGATCACTCCTCACCAATATTGCTCAACAGCCCATTGAAGGCCTTGACTTACCAAGCGATCACTGCTCACCAATATTGCTCAACAGCCTATTGAAGCCCTTGACTTTCCAAGCGACCATTGCTCAACAGCCATTTGAAGGCCTTGAATTAGGGAACCACCCATTACAATTGGGTACAATCGTGTTGACCGACTGAAAACCATTAAATTTCGCTTACTAAGGCAAGACCGAAAAATGGCTTTCAACACGATCGCCTGGTGCATGGTTACACTACACGGCTCTGCCATTTGGCAGGCTTGATGCGACACTGTTTTTGTAGGAAATATTGTCTGTATTCCACATTGAAGGAGCCCCTGTGCACCAGACCTCCTCTTTTTAAGCGTTTTTTTTCCTGAACTATAATATGTGAAGGATTTTGGCAAAAACCGCACCTTCTACTCTCCCTCTGATCTTGTTAAAGGTAGGCCACACCTTTTGGTATATAGAAGATTAATTTGCTAACTTAAAAATGAAAGAATAAGTCTGGTAGGTCCGTTGTACCTTATCTTATTGTTTTCCAGCAAAAGTGTTGCGCCTGCGATTATCCTACTAATGACTAACAATTGACATAAGAATTTTCAGCTTCCTTTGAGCTAGTTATAATGTCCTTTAGAGATACATTTACATATACCTACAAATCTACAGCTTATCTACAAATAACTCTACACTCCGGACATAAACAATAAGTTTTTTTTTTTGAAATGAGGAATCCTGGAATTAATTGGGGAGTCAGACTTTTCAGCAATATTACAGGGAGCGATGTCTCTGATTTATACCAGGTCAGCATATTGTTGGAGCGGGATCCCGACCAGCCAGGCTCGCGTGGTGTTTGCGCGAAGGTAGAGACAGTAACATGATACATTGACCGTAAATTCACCAGCAATTTATCATTAAAGGACTTACCTTTTCACAGAAGATGATGGAAATGTTCTCCATTAGTTGAAAAACAGGCGTTGTCTCTTTATAAATGTGATTGTTCCTTGTTTGTTTGTCTGTTTGCCCCGTAAGCGTTCATATACCATCCATCCGATTGCGATGGAATTTTGGTGAGTTGTTGTGCACACACCCACGTGGGTTTCTGAATAAGTAAATCCATTTCACAATAGGTGGCCTACGAGTACTTTCCACAAATGAGTGATGTCGCGCGTATGGTTCCAAAAAGTCCCGTATGCGTTCGCATGTCATTCATCCGATTGCGATAAAACTTTGGTGAGTTGTTGTGCACACTACCACAAAGGTTTCATAATTAGTACATCCATTTTACAATAGATGGCGCACGAGTTGTTTTAACAAATGCGTGTTGGCACGCGAATCGTTTCAACCAACGAACTTTGGGTCAGTTAAAGTGTGCACGTTCAGGAAAGGTTGTTAATTAGTAAATCCAATTCACAATAGGTGACATGCATGTCGTTTCAACAAAAAAGTCTTAGCGTGCTAATCGTTTCAACAAATGAACTTAACAGTAGGTGGCTCATGAGTCGCTTCAACAAGTGAATGTCTTTCGTACAGTTTAGTAGCAGTTTATGTGTTATCTTTGTATGAGTGCACTTGCTTGAGGGATTGAATTGAAACAAATAGAAACAACCCTTGACTAATACTTTCTTTCTTTCTGTCTGTCTGCCTGTCTTTCTTTCTTTCTTTCTTTGACTGGCATTGGAACGCATGCTGGGTGCAACGGATATAATAATAATAGTAATAATAATAGCCTCAATGTCCCTAGATGGACAAAGGCCTCCTGCATAGAGGGTAGCTCTTACTTCGCCAATGCGGATATCTATTCGGTTAGGTACTACTAGTACCTAATAAATAAATTGGCATTTTTTTATTATTTCTTTCTAGCGTATGGCTTTTAGTACCGGGAGTGTCCAAGGACATGTTCGGCTCGCCAGAGTTTGTAGCTGTTTCTATACGGACACCCACGGGATGAGCTACATGTACCGTCGCGTGTGGAGTATTGTCTGGGGAGGAAAGTGTGAATGTAAGGACAAGGAATAGGAAAGTAGCTGCTGTGGCCTATATTAGGGACCAACCCCGGCATTTGCCTGGAAGGAAGATGGGAAACCACTGAAGACCATCTTCAAGGTTGCCAGCGGGGGGGTTCGAACCTCCTCGCTCCCGGATGTGGGTGACTGCCTGCAGCCACGCCGTAACGACCACGCACAGTGGGTCAAAATCGAAATCCAGGGGGACAAAATTATTTTTACGTTTTTATCATTTAGAGTGAAAGCAACGTATATAATTTGTTTACTTCATAATAAACATCAGTTAAGACTTTTTAAGCTACGTCTACACATGCAAGAAATTGTCTATGACAAAGAGTTGGATAGAGCGTCCAGTTATCTCTTCAGAACAATTTTCTACCCCTAATTTACTTTTAACAGAGTCACAAAGGTCCACTTTTGACATAATTGTCGAACCCAGTGCTTCAAACAGTTGTAAACGTGTGAGAACTGGTAGCATGGCTTCTTCTAAAATGTAAAATAACTAAGCAAGTTGCAAAAAGATGCAAAAAATCTTATAACAGGTGTAAACTACAAGACTTTATCTACATTTTAACATTAAGTAGAAAGTGACGCAGAGTGACGCAACATACTAAAAATCTAAGTGAAAATATAATTTTAAAAATAACCGTTAAATATTATATAATGCAAATATAGGTAAAATTACGTAACAATTACGCCCATTAATAACTGAAACACGTTGCAAGGATCATGCCTTCAGCTGCATGTTCGATCTTAAAGCATCACACTAACCACAAAGACAACCAAACCACAGCCAATTACATTCCCCCTCCAATTCAGACTGCTCGAACAGTGGTGACAGATTTTCACTAAGATGCGTTTATATCCCAGAATAGTGAGCGGTAATTAAATGAGAATGCTGTAGAAGTAATACATTTTGATTTTTAAATTATGAAAATAAATAATTTTGTCCTGCTAGATTTCGATTTTGACCCAATGTGCCACGGCTAACTCACCTTGTAAATTGACATTGATTCGTTGCAATTCTCCCTCCGTTATGAGGGATATCTGCTCCTGTATATTGTTCTCCAGCTCCACTTGAGTACGAGGATTAGATATGTCTTCTTTGACATCTTGTATAAAACATGGGATTGAGTCATTTGTAAACTAGACGGATCATGTAATCAAGACACTGTCGTTAATCAGGACTTGAAAGAGAAAGCAGCACAGAGATGGGCATTAACATCAAATGACCGATATTATCGTTCTCACGTAACTTAGGACATCACTTTAATGAGGCACCTATCGCCGCCTTTCTAATTATAACCCTTCTTAAGCGGCAACGTCACAATATTTCAATGTAGGCATCTCTGGCGGACAAACGTCATCTATTAGCCTATTACTAGGTACTGCACGTTCACATGAAGTTTTTTTTATGGTGTTTACAACACTCTTCGTAGAGGTCAGCGTGCTTAGCTGCCACCCCGGTGGTCCAAGGTTCGATTCCCGTCTTGCCACGATATTTGAAAAGTTGTATGAGGACAGGAACGGGGTCTACTCAGCCTCGGGTGGTCCAAATGAGTAGAGGCGGTTTGATTCCCACCTCAGCCATCTTCAAAGTGGTTTTCCGTGGTTTCCCACTTCGTCTCCAGACAAATGCCGGGATGTTACCTAACGTAAGGACACAGCCGCCTCCTTCCCTCTTCCTTGCCTATCCCTCCCAAACTTCCCATCCCTCATAAGGCCCCTGTTCGATTTGCAGGTGAGGACGCCTGTGCTCGTCCCACCTCCCCAGTTGTATCCCCAGACCCGATGTTTCAAGCTCCAGGACACTGCCCTGGAAGCGGTAAAGGTGAGATTCCTCGCTAAAAAACAACACTCGAAAGAGTACTGTGTGTAATCCAATCTACTTGAAAAACCTTATAAATTACATAAGATAGCAGGAAGATACTTTTCTGTAGTCAGTCATTTGAAGGTAACTATATTATTAACAAGATACGAAATTAAGTGAACAGAAAAGGACATCCGTCAGATACTTTTGTACATAGTCCCCACCGACATACATATATATTTATTATTTCTCCACAAGTTTGAAGACCACCTCGTAGTGTAGCGGCTGTCATCCCGGAGGTTCGGGTTCGAGCCTCCGCTCTGCCAAAAATATTATTTCTGGTGTGATGGCTGGAACGGGGTCCACTCTGTCTCGTGAGGAAAAACTAAGAAGAGATGGGTTCGATTTCCCCCTCAGCTATCCTGTAAGTGGTTTTCCTTGGTTTTCCACTTCCACTCGGGCCAAATGCTGGGATGGTCCCTAACTTAGGCTACGGCCGCCTCCTTCTCAATCCTCACTAATTACAAATACGCACACTACTACAGGCATCACAGCAACACTGGATATAGACAAATTCAACACACACCCAAGTACACGAGGGTGAATGACCACGATGTCCAAGTCCCTCAAATCAAACAACAAAAAACAAAACCAGGCTTGAAGAACCTTTATTGGTGAAAGTCTGGGCCCTGGGAGTACGAAGACCTGTAAATCGCGCCCAGCATGGTCTCTACCTGGAGTGTTAGTGGCTGATACGGACGAAATCATTGGTCGCTACTTGGTTAGGCGACTGTCTGGACGAAACCATTGGTCGCTATATGATTAGGCGACTGTCTGGACAAAACCTTTGGTCTGCACGAAATTATTGGTCGCTACTTGGTTAGACGACTGTCTGGACGAAACCATTGGTCTGGACGAAATCATTGGTCACTAATTGGTTAGACGACTGTCTGGACGAAACCATTGGTATGGACGAAATCACTGGTTGCTACTTGGTTAGACGACTGTCTGGACGAAATCATTGATCGCTACTTGGTTAGACAACTGTCTGGACGTAACCATTGGTCGCTACTTGATTAGACGACTGTCTGGATGAAACTATTGGTTTTGACGAAACCATTGGTTACTACCTGATTAGACGACTGTCTGGACGAAGATTACTGATTGCACTACAAGTAAGGGGATCTGGAGCGTAAGCCTCGGGTTAGGATTTTTGGATGTGGAACAGTATTGTCACGAGGACAATTTCTAGACTGGCGCGATTTACGCACATTTATCAGTGGGCGCTATTTTCTTACCAATGGGAGTACGGACTGCTTTAATGTTACCATTGGTGGTGAAACGGTGCCCTTCTAGTGTCCTCTTCTACGTAGAGAAAATTGCTGGGTGCCTGAAGATGCGGATTCGATTCCTACCTCAGCCATCCTGGAAGTGGATTTCCAAGTATCCCACTTCTCCACGCAAATTTCGGAATGGTACCTCTGTAATGGAGAGGGACGAGCTGGTGCAGCGGTCAAGGTCCCACCATGATGGACCGGATTCGATTCCTGTTTAATGTGCAAGCTTTTATAGTGAAACATCACGTCCGTTGGTTAGGATTCCCCATATAAAGGATGTCCTGTGGCTTATGATCATGAGATTAACGGTCACGCAATACTATGAAGCATGATTTCACGCGTGGAAGATGGCAACACTGCTCAAGTAGGAAGCTCTTGTTGAGCAGCTGAATGTCACATCACACATGGCTCCATAGTTTTTGTCTGGGGGCGAAGAACCGTAACCTTCCTCGAGCATGTCAAATGGCAACACATGTGTTTCGCGCAGCTTTAGGCTACTAGGTCCGGGATCATGCTTTGAAATGGTGATGGTGATTATTGTTTTAGGGGGCGGATCATCGGGATTATCTGACCATTTCAAAGCTTTCATCGATGGTTGTGTATTCATTTATTTTATGTTTTCAGTAGTGGTGAAGTTAGGGCTCATGGCCCTCTCGTACACTTAACCACGCAATGTGGTACCAGTATTCTACATATGAGACTATTTTGGAAATACAAAAAATAATTATAATGATAAATAAGGAGTATTTTATTTTTAGCCTATTTTCAATTTTGAAAAAATAGGCTTATGAGATCACCTTTTGTCCGTGTGTGTGTGCGTGTGTGTGTGTGTGTGTGTGTGTGTGATTCGTGTGTGTGTCCCCCCCTAATAAAATCGAAACGGCTGGAGCGATTTCATTGAAACTCGGTAAGTTCATAGCACTATTCCCGGCGACCTCGACCGTGCCCTTCAAATTTTGTTACGTCTCTCCAATCCAACATGGCGGCTGTGCGAAATACTTCACTAGCATTCAATATCTCCGAAACTATTACCGATATCGCCCTGAAATTGTGTACGGTGATAAAGGGCACTACTAGAAGTTCACCTATGAGACTTTCAAAAACCTGGTGACTACAAAACCAACATGGCGGCCAAGCGAAGTTGAGACATTTAAATAGACTTTTCTCGCGATTTAACTATCTAAATGTAATGAAACTTGGTACAGCAAATGTTTATACACATTGTAATGCACTGGAGTCTAATTTAGTTCAATTGTTTACATAACCTCAAAATGGCGTCTGTGCGAAATATTTCACTGACATTCTATATCTCCGAAACTATTACAGATATCACCCTGAAATTTTGTACGGTGATAGAGGGTACTGATACAGGTATACCTATGTATATTTCATAAACCTGTAAAGTACGAAACGAACATGGCGACCAAGCGAATTTAAAATATTTTAATAGACTTTTCTCGTGATTTAACTCTCTGAGCGCAGTGAAATGTGGTACAGTAATTGATTTTGCAGATTGTAATGCACTGCCATCTAATTTAATTCAATTGCTTACATAGCCTCAAGATGGCGGCTGTGCGAAATTTTAAAATTAAGTTTTAATTTCTTGTGTCGTAATCATGCGATCGAAGTGAAAGTTTGAATAATGAACCTAGGCAATAATTGTTCTTGAATGGTACCTAACTCTATGGCCTAAACACATAACACTCCTAAATGGTGAGCTCCCGAAATATTTAGACGGTTCTCAATATCTATGAATCTTTTACAGCAACTAAACTGAATTTTTTTATGTTCATAGAGACTATGAACATATGTTCACCTATAGGACTTTCAGGAACCTGGTGAGCACAAATCCAACATGGCGGCGACGCGAAGTATAAATATTTAAATGGACATTTCTCGCGAATTAACTATCCGAGTGCCGTGAAACGTTGCACGTTAAATGCTTATACAAATGTTGATCCACTGGCATCTAATTTATTTCAATGGTTTGCATTATCACAAGATGGCTGCTGTGCGTAATTTTAAAATCTCGTTTTTACTTCTTGTTGTCTAATCATGCGATTGAAGTTTGAATACCACACGTACACAATAATCTTAATGTAATATTACAAAAATAAAAATCCAACCTGGCGACCATCTGAAATATTTAGACGGTTCTCAATATCTACGAATCTGTTACAGCAATTAAACTGAAATTTTGTATGTTGATAGAGGCAATTAACATGAGCAGGATATATGAAAATAGGCTGTATAGTTCTTCACGGAACTACTTGTTTTAATCGAGTTTCCCCTCCAGGGTGGTGGCTCCCATGGACTCAGCGAGAGATCTCACCCCTACCACTGGTTCAGGCAGTGTCCTAGAGCGGGGAACATCTAATCGGAGTGGATACAACTGGTGAAGTGGAATCAGCACCTCGCCCAGGCGGCCTCACCTGCAAAGCGAACAGGGGCCTCACGAGGGACGGGATTGGAAGCTTAGGATGGATAGGCAAGGAAGAGGGAAGGAGGCGGCCGTGGCCTTACAGTAGGCACCATCCCGGCATTTGCCCGAAGACGAAGTGGGAAACCACGGAAAACCACTTCGAGGATGGCTGAGGTGGGAATGGAACCCCCTCTACTCATTTGGGCCACCTGAGGCTGAGTAGACCCCGTTCCATTCCTCATACCACTTTTCAAATATCGTGGCAGAGCCGGGAATCGAACCCAGGACCTCCGGGGTGGCAGCTAACCATGCTGACCGCTACAAATTCATTATGCTAATACTAATATTAATGAAAAAGTAAAAAGGCACAAGAATAATGATAATAATAATAATTATAACACTAGTAATAATAATAATAATAATAATCACAATGTCAAAAACCTTTCTATAATATCCTAGATATAATCCTAGCTCAGTCATACGTCCTATCATCTAACACCATTCACACGGGGCAATCAGCAGTATTCAACAGGTAATCTCGGCATGCAGCCTTACATTTCTTTCTTATTGCGGAATTTCTGATATCTGATATCCGATTACTGTACAAGCGTTATATGATACATCTGTTACATTGTCTACTTTGTGGTGCAGTAATTATCACTATTCGCTGCCTTCCTGGAGTTCTGGGTTCGATTCACGGCTCTGCTAAGAAATTTAATTACGGTCTCAAGACTGGAAAGGGGTTACTGAGCCTCGTGAGACAGAACTGAGAGGAGATGGGTCGATTCCTACCTCAGCCACCCTAAAAGTGGTATCCTGTAATGTCTGTCACTTCTACTACAGGCGAATGCTGGGATGGTACCGTAATTAAGGCCATGAACGCCTCCTACCCAAATCCTAGACTATGCACGATAACTATAGAAATACACATAAGCGGAAGCGACTTCGGTGGCGTAGTCGGTAGCATGCTGAGCTTCTATGCCGGGTTCAAACCCGGCCGAAGCCGTCGGATTTTTAAGAGCGTTAAAAATCCCTTAGCATGCGTTCCTACGGAGGGGAAGTAAAGCCGGCGGTCCCATGTCATAGATTTATGGCATGTTAAAGAACCTTCCACTAATTACACCTGTGTGAAGCTAAATGGGATAGGTTAAGAATGTAAACAACGCTCTTAGGTTTCTACGTTCGTTGCCAAGAGCCGACTGCGGTGGCGTCTAGTAGCTAAGTTCTGAACTTGGCCTAGTAGTCGTTGACGGTGGCGCTTGGCGGCAAAAGTAGGAACTATTTGAAAAAATCTAAGTTGCAGTCTGTACTTAAATTTAAAAACAGATACACACACTAATACAGTCATCACAATTAACACCGGTTATCAGACAGATTCTACACACACCCAAAGTACACGGGGCTATATGACCGCGTTGTCGCAGCGCCTAAACTTAAGAACCAACCAACCAACACATAAGCGGACTTATGGTACACTCACAATCAGTGGGATAACGGCTTCGGTGGCGTAGTTGGTAGCATGCTGAACTGCTGTGGCCAAGATAGCGGTTTCAAACACGGCCGAAGTCGTCGGATGTTTTAAAACCGTTAAAAATCCTTCAGTGTGCCTTCCTTTGGAGGGGAAGTAAAGCCGACGAACCATGTCATAGATTTATGGTATGTAAAAGATCCTTCCAAAGACTAAACTTGTGTGAAGCTAAATTTCTAGGTTAGATTTCGTTGGAACGCTCTATCAAAGTTCCAACCTTCACCACTAGGTATCATTGACATATGGTAGCGAAAGTTGGAACTACTTGAAATTGAACGGAATTTGTAGCTCACCCTATGGGTGTCCGCTCGAAGCAGCTACTGTCTCTGGCGAGCCGAAAATGTCCTTGGACACTCCCGGCACTAAAAGCCCTACGCTAAATAAATAATCAGTGGGATGCAGACTGCCTAACTAGGCAAAACCCCAGAATAGACTTTAATAAATAAATAAATAAATACATAAATAATAGTACTACATTATGCAACGAGCCTATAATGGCAATAATTAAGACACGAGTATGTTTATAAAACGAGCGTAAGCGAGTTTTACAATTTCCATACGAGTGTCCTAATTACCATTATAGTCGAGTTGCATGCGACTGTTTATGGTCGACGATAATTATAACTTTATTATATGTTTTAACATAAACATTCATAAATATCTGTTGAGATTCAGTCACTAGAATTTTGTGATCGCAGTGCAGAGCTGGGTAGAATATCTCTGTTTTCCAAACTCTCTGACCGACCGACGCATGCGCCCTGTGTGCTGGGCAATGGATATTGAGCGCATGCGCGAAGGTATCCTTACCTAATTGGTCACACATCTGCTTCTTGAGCTCAGAATGGTGGGAGAAACTGTTTCATAATGAAAAATAGTGTTATAATGAGCCTCATTATGATACAGTTTTCTGACATATAATGTTTACATTTCGACATCGTCGAACATAAATAAATAAATAAATTGGTCTGAAATAATAAAATTATAGTTTGTTGTTTTTCACAACAGCGCAATCGCGGAACTTCTGGTGTGCTATTTAGCTGTATATAAGATACTACCCAAACGCCCTTCATGGCCTTATGCAGGCTCAATCACATCTATTCCCGTTGCAAATACCGCAATTTTCTATAAAAACTAATCTGCATTGCTGTGTTCAGCAGTAAAAAGCATGTTAAAGCTATGCTAGTTTCTCTGTCCTTCGGAGCACGATACTGTTATGTAGCTTTGTTCTACGTGAAAGGTTAAAACTAATTAGAATTTAAATAAGGAGACCTGTTCATCAAGTCCATTGTTAGCGGTCAATAAGCATTCCTGAAAAGTGGACACATGCAAAAAGCTATTGAAACAGAACCTGTAGATACTTGATGCAGATGGACGACTGTCTTAAGGTGATACGGATATTACATTTAACTTATCTCCTTAGTAAAGATATTCGCTGGTGAAGAGAAAATCTCTCGTTAATTTTCATAATGAATCGTTTCAGATGTGTACAAATTCAGAATAATTTAAAACTAATACTGTTTTTGCTGACTCAGTCAGGTTCCTTGCGACATCGGGGTCATGTAGGCTTGTGCATTGATATCGGGTTTGAACTGTAGATGTCTTCCCGCTCACTGCGTATCGTGCATTCCAAAAACATTAAGTTGGCCACTACTTGCTTCACTCACTCAGCACATTCCTTCTTTCACTGGCTTCGTATCGTCTGCTGCTATAACAACCATTGGCATGCGGGAAGCCGATATATTTAGGTTTGGAATAGGCGGCCCGCCCTCCATGTGCACTGCAAGACCCATCGCATCCCGTCGCTGCATGTTGAACTGCCATCTCCTGGCGCGATGACAATACTTTGGTGTGTGGGATCTAAACGATAACCTGTGTCAATATAATGCCTACACCAGTATGTGTATTTGTAATTGGAGCTAGGATTTTGATGGGAGGCGGTCATGGCTTTAATTTACGTACCATCCTAGCATTCACCTGGAGTGGAAGTGGGGAAACCTCGGAAAACCACTTATAGGAAGGAAGGACGCTAGTAGGTTTGTGTGGCCGTTAATCTCGCGATCATGAGCCACGGGACCTCCCTTTACGTGGAATCCGAACCACAGGGCATGACATTTTACTTCGAAAACCTCACAAGTATTGGCCGTGAATCGAACCTGGTCCGCTGTGGTGAGAGGCCAACAGCTTAACCACTGTGCCACCATGCTCCTTTTCTAGGATGGCTGAGGTAGGAATCAAACTCTCCTCTTCTCAGTTTTGCCTCGCGATGCTGAGCGTACCCCGTTTCAGCCCTTAGACCAAAATTTTATTTAATTCCTAGCGGTCACGCTGAGATCCAGGACAAATTTCCGGTTCTGCCAAGAAATTTAATTCTGTAATGAGGGCTGGAACGGGGTACACTCTGCCTAGTGAGACAAATCTGAGATGAGGCGGGTTCGATTCTTACCTTACCCATCCTGGAAGTGGTCTTTTGCTGTTTCTCCCATTTCTGATCCAGGCAAATGCTGGGATTGCACCTCACTAAGGCCCACGGCCGCTTCCTACTTTAAACCTACCTCAATAACAAATACACACGCTAGTAGACACATCACAGTGAGACAGGTTATCAGACAAACTCTACATACACTCAAGTACACGGGGCTACATGATAACAATGAAGCAAGGCCTCTAAAGAATTAACAACAGAATTACATTTCTTGACAGAACTGGACTTTCAACCCGGGCCTCTACGGTGATCCTAGAAGTGGTCTTTAGTGGTGTTACACGTCTATTTCGGATGTTCCCAAAACTATCTTCTACTCAACCGTAGCCCTAATCATGAATACACGCTACTACAGCCGTCATAATGACACAGGTTATCGGATATATTTATAACCCAAGTACACGCAGTAAAAGGATGTCCAAGCCCCTTAATGAATCAACAATAAACATGTCTATATCCCTGTTTTGATTAATAATTATCTCACGTTCCGTTCACAGACCGCTGCGCCCTCAGGTTGATAGTGCTCTGGATCATGTGCAGCCTAGCGAGAAATTATAATTCTACACGAGCTGCACAGTAAATGTTAAGAATTAAAGGAAGTCTGACAAAGATTTATGTGTTGTTCGTGGAACTTGGAAGGGAAAGTCTTCTCGAGATATTTCATAGCGCGAGTGAGCATCAGACAAGGCACTGGAGTGTCGTTTATGTTAGGGCTTGTACCGTGCCCAAATAGCTCAATACAAGCTCATTTCACTAACAGTCATCATCATCATCATTTATTGTACTGAACAGGCCATGAAGACCTATGACAGAAAACAGAGAGTATACTGCACATTACATTACAAAATACGAGGGGTGTACCATATTGTTTTACATGTACACATCAGTTGTTACGTCCACCCTCTCAACATAATCTTCTTGTAACTTTATGCACGTTTGCCATCGATGTGTCAGTCCCTCCAGACTTTCCTAAAACCATTATTTCGGAGTGATGCGTACCCATGTCTTGACAGCTGTGTCCAGAGGTTTCTTCATGTTCCCGAACAGGTGATAATCACTTGGTGCCAAATCGGGAGAGTACGGTGGATATGGCAGCACCATGAATCCCATTTGATCAATGGCAGCGGTGGTCTCTCGGCTAGTGTGGGGGCGGGCATTGTCATGTTTCAGAAGCACATATTTAGCCTATTTTCCTGGCCGCTTAGTTTGACTGGCAAGACGTAAGCGCTTAAGGGTTGCCACATATGTTGCACTGTTAATCGTAGTCCACAATTCCAGCCAGTCTGTAAGTATGATGCCCTTTGTGTCCCAGAACACTGTCGCCATTCACTTGCCAACTGATGGCACTGTGGACCGCCCCTATGATCCCATTGCATGATCGCCGTTTTGCGGATTTTGCAGAACTCGACACAGCTGTCAAGGCATGGGTACGCAGCATTCCGGAAAAATAGTTTTAGGAATGTTTGGAGAGGCTGACACCTCCATGGCAAAAGTGCATAAAGTTACAAGGAGATTATGTTGAGAAGGTGGACGTAACAACTGATGTGTAATGTACTTCATTTGGGTAGAAAACACTAAAGTGTAGAACAATATAGTACGACCCTCGTATTTACATAACAAAAGATATTCCATGGCATAACAGACGAAAATAAATAAGAAATCAGGGTTTCAATCACATATGAGAGACATGTTTCTGGTCTCAATTTCAAATATTTATTGCAGAGGCTGTTCCATCTACTTCTATCTGTAGCATCACCAAGAGAAGCTGTACGTTTTATTTCTTACAATGTCACCATCACTTCATCTAATCCTTGGACGTTTGCCAGTCAGCCGGTAGTTAAAAACTCTGTTAGAAATAGATGCTTCTGCTCTAACAACATGCCCTAGCCACTGAAGTCGTCGTCGTTTGATGGTTCTACCAATTTTTGCTTTCTTAAATAGTTGGTAGAGGTCTTCCCTCTGCCTCCTTTCCCATCTTCCTTCGACCACATTGAATACTGGCCCGTATATCTTCCTCAACACTTTCCTTTCAAAGATACAAATGCTATCTCTGCAGAAGGCGTACTTTTCTAATGTTACAATCAATTCCTCTGGATGAAGAGTTTCACTAACAGTGTGTTAAATAATTAACTAGGTGACTTGTGCGAGAAATCTCGCATTTGTATAAACCACTAACCCGGCTTTACTGTTATACTGCCTTCTTGTTTAAACGCACTCTTTAAACAAATTTATAAAATCAGAGAGCAAATCGTCACTGCTACGGGTATTTTTCTTTCTTTTGAATGCACGATCGGCTACTTGTGAGTGCCCCATGTGTATAGACCACCCTCCCGGTGCTACTGTTATACGGGTTCGACGCGACACAGCTCTGACAGGGGCTATAGCTTTGTTTATTTGTATTGACGCACTTTATAAACAAATAAAATTCGTTGACTTTTCAAGAAAATCAAGATTTTTCCTGTACTATTGAGACGATTTGGAAAATGTTAGCACAAGCCGTACCTTCTAACTCCCTCTGGTTTAAGGGCTTGAGTTTTGTGAAACCTACACCTTGGCGTTTTATTGCATTAAAGTTATAATGACGTAACGCAACAAATATGTAGTCTCTCACATGAAAAGCTATCTCTGCAGAAGGTGTACTTTTCTAATGTTACAATCAATTCCTCTGGATGAAATGAAACTCAGTAAACGGGGATTCTTATGTGAGGTACAGCTCATAACGTTCATCACAAAACATTCCTTGATAAGGACCAAGAGTTACGACTATATTCGTACGTTTAGGAGAAAATAGGCTGTATGTTCACAGCACCAATATCAGCCAGGATGCCAACAGTCTAGTTCCTACATCCAGTGATAACTCCAGCCCACACACTAGTTTCCGTCCGGCAGTTACGTCCTTATGTTTACGCTCACGTGACCACCTCGTGGTGTAGCGCCTAGCATTCTTGGCTGTCCCGGAGGTCCAGGTTTGATTTCCAGCTCAGCCATGAAATTTAATTCTGGTCTGAGGAATGGAACGGGGCACACTGAGCCTCGTGATGCAAAACTATGAGGTGGGTTCGATTCCCACCTCAGCCATCCTGGAAGTGGTTTTCCGTGGTTTCCCTCTTCTACTCCAGCTGAATGCCCGGATGGTTCGTAACTTAAGGCTTCTGACATTTTTAAGATCGGCAATTTTTCTGGGATTATGCCGTGTCTTGTGCGGGGTTTCGCCTAGGAACACCAAGATAAGCTCATCAGCGGGCTTTTTGTGTCCGTGCCCAGACCCCCACAGGAGTAGCGAACAGTGCCCTACCTCCCTCTTATGAAGTGCACCTGCGCTTCATCACTGCGAGAGCTACGTGCTTAAGCAGCCTTTCACCTCCCTATGTCTTTTTGACATTTTTTTTGGGGGGGGCTGTGACTATCAGTGGGTGTCATTGTAGGTTTGGTGGTGTTTTGTAGAGCTATTCTGTCTTGTATAGATTTGGATCTGACGATGCTCGCTTGAAGAGCGAAACATGTCTTCCCTTAGTTTTCTCTATCTTCTGTAGTCCAAGACAAATATATACTCGTAAATATTTTAATCACGTGCATTGTTTTCAATTTATATTTTGCATGTTCCAGTAATTGGGAAAGCATTGTGTTGACCGACTGAAAAGTCGTAATATCAGTTATAAATAAGGAAACACTGAAAAAGGCTTCAAAGCTACCATTTCAGTCTTGCAGTATTACTAAACTGGGAGCTAACATAGTATTTAAAAGGATGATTAATCATTAATTGTTAAGTAATTACTTGGACACAAATTCATAAAACAACTTTATTTTCATAATATCTTGATTTACAACAATCAGTATGATACACCAACTTAACACTAATTAATATATAAATACAAGTAAATGACAGTCTGTTTTAGATTGATCCTTGAAGATCTATCAATATTATATTATTTATAAACATTATATTATATGCATCACAAAATATACATCAGGATTAAAGAATGAAATCAGAGCTTACGGTATATTTCCGTATGGATACAAAGAAACTATCAGTCATTTTCGTAGATAATCAGTAGTACTGAGACTTTTGAGCAAATACCGATTACTTACATTTCAATTCTACATTCCCTTTTGATTACAATTTTCGAGGAGTCCATTATTAAATGTGAATTGGAAAGAAAGCTGCATTACATATTATCATTAAATCTATTATTGAGTCATTCAAACATGTTGGAAAGGCTCTCTTACGGAGATGCACACATATTTCAAGTTAAGTTCAATCTAAACAGTCGTCAACTTAAAAGGACGGAGTGTGATGAGGTTGCCAGTACTTGCTCAAACAGTCTATATCTCGTGTCTTTGTTCATACTTTAATTTACAGCTGGGGTTACAAATTAGCACACAATTTATTAAGGTAGGAACTAGTGTGTTAACATTACGATCCCACACCAAAATCGCTCCAATGCAAAACTCCATATAAAGTTCACTTTGAGCCTTACTCGTTTGGTAAGTTGCAGTTTACTTGTGATCTTAGCTTTCTAAAAAGTTGCAGTTTACTCGTGATCTTAGCTTTCTGGTAAGTTGCAGTTTACGTGTGATCTTAGCTTTCTGGTAAGTTGTAGTTTACTTGTGATCTTAGCTTCCTGGTATGCTGCAGTTGACTTGTGATCTCAGCTTTCTGGAAAGTTGCAGTTTACTTGTGATCTTAGCTTTCTGGTTAGTTGCAGTTTACTTGTGATCTTATCTTTTTTGGTCCGTTGCAGTTTACTTGCGATCTTATCTTTTTGGTATTCTTGTGATAGACTGTTATCTTTTTGGTAAGTTGCAGCCTATCAAACAGGTGATATCACAAATATGATGTGGTATATCGAATAGTATAATGCTCACAAACTTTATCACCACGAAAGTGTTCCGAACGTATATTTTAAGTTTCATATCAAAAGGCATAGAATAAAACATTTTTGTTGGTTTTCTTTAGAACGGACTTCATGATTATGACATATTTCCATATTTTCCATTGTTGCCTTGGTGCTGATTACTACTTGTTAAGTTATAAACAAGGTGCGGTCGCACGCTATAGATTTTTATATATGGAAAAATACATTTTGGAAGCAAACCAACAGTAATGTTCGATTCACTGTTTCAAAAAGAGGGAAAGTGAAATGAAATGAAAGTTCCTCCACCACACTGAGTGGCATTGAATCAGAGATATGTTTACAGATCTAGATGATGAATACCTGTTAACTTTTCTAACAAGGTTATATTACAGACGAGCACGTGTTTACACGGATCGCAATTTGCATGAGCATAAGTCTGTAAACCAGTTTCTTAATAACGTTGTTGACACGCTTGTTTTATAAACATACTCGTGTCTTAATTATTGCTATTATAGGCTCGTTGCATACGACTGTTTATGTTCAACGATAATTATAACTTTATTATAATTATGTTTTAACATAAATATTCATAAATACAGTATCTGTGGGATTCAGTTAATTCAGTTATTAGTGAACAAGGCTTTGCTGACTGAACTGAGCGCATGCGTGGTCAAGGCACTCCGGAAGCAGAGACCATTCCCTTTGCTTGACAATACAGAAATATGTTGGATTTTTAGCGCATGCGCGAAGGTATCCTTACCTAATTGGTCACACAACTGCTTCTTTAGCTCTGATTGGTGGGAGAAACTGTTTCATAATGAAAAATAGTGTTACAATGAGCCTCATTATGATACAGTTTTCTGACACATAATGTTTGCATTTCGACATTGTCGAACATAAAATTGTTTATTTTTGCATTGAAGTTGCGGGGACAAGTACAAACTCAGAACATGAACATACGACATGTTCAGACTGAGCAAGTTGCTCTAAGCTGCGCAATAAACTATCGAAATATTATATCGCTCTTGTTGGGGCAAAGACGCATAAGTCAAAGAATACCAAAACTGAGATCATGCAATTGTTTGGTTGATAATTGTCATCACCTTGGTGCGAAAGGTTTGAGGTTTAAGTCGACTCTGAATACTCAAGGGTATTTAGAATTGACTCAGACCTTTAAAGAGCGATATTATACTGTACAACTGTTTCTCGCGTGGTCAAGGCAATGAGACGCGGGTAGTATCTGCGCGCACCCACTTAGGAGCAAGGCGTGCGGTAGACCGTCCCACATGCTTGTGTATAACGCAAATTGTATCACGCGAAGTTTGACTCGACGCCAGCCCAAAACTATAACCCTGTTAAAATCAATCTCGTTCACTGACAGATATGAGTTTTGAAATTTACCGGCTATATATGAATAATTCATCCATGGCTGAGGGAGTAGGCGAGACGACTTTGCAGCGTGATTTAAATATTTATTGAATTGTCTGCGCTTTGATTGTTCTGATGTAATGATTAGGTTATATCTTAGAAAGTAACCGTACAGTGCCTGTATATAAAATAGAACCTTAGGCTTGCACTTAATTAAAATTAATAGCTTAACTTGCTCATTTTAAAAATGCCGGAGATTCTGGAGCAAAGCTACGTAATACTGTATAATTTTTACTGCTAGAACAAGATTGTAGCTGCCATAGTTTGATGTGGCTGTGGGCAGACATAACACTTCCATTTTTAAGGCCGTGAATGGGTGTTCATTACGAATAATTTGGAGCTATTTCTGAATGGCTTTGATTGACATAGCACCTAATTTGTGGAGAAGGCGCGTCCCGATATCACATTCACAGATCTCAAGGCCATCTGACGTCAATCACGTTACAGGAGGTGACCATGAACTTGCTTTCCCCAATGTCAGGGACCTACTTTATTTAATTCATGGGCACGCCACGATTATGTAGTCAAGGATAACAGGAGATGCATGTCGGTAGAAATGCAATGCACTGGACACATAGACACGTAAATAACATTTAATTCATACATCGTGGAACATCATGTTTAGCGGTAATGAGTCCATGATCATCCAGTAGTCTACTTCTTCCAGCGTTATGCCATA
Organism: Meconema thalassinum; assembly: GCA_946902985.2. NCBI lineage: Eukaryota > Metazoa > Arthropoda > Insecta > Orthoptera > Tettigoniidae > Meconema > Meconema thalassinum. The sequence goes on from OX336388.2 coordinate 1,982,351,158, forward strand.
AATCTAGCATTCTTGCGACTGACTGCGTGGTGCAGCGGTAACGTACTCGGCTACTGTGCCCAAGATTGCAGGATCGAATCCTGGTGAAGTCTATTGGCATTTGAGGTAACGGGGCGAAATTCCAGTAAGCTGGCGTCTCTAAAAGCCTTAGTAGTTACAGTAAAAGGGACGTAAAAACAATACCATATATAGCATTCTTCGCTGTCGCCCCGGAGGTCTGAGTTCGATTCCCGGTTCTGCCAATAAATTTAGTTCTCGTTTGAGGACTGAAACTCAGCCTCGTGAGGCAAAATTGAGAAGAGGTGAGTTCGATTTCCCCCTGAGGCATCCTGGAAGTGGCTATCCGTAGTTTCTCCACTTCTGCTCTAGGCGAATGGCAGGATGGTTCCTAAGTTAAGACCACGTCCACCGCCTCAGAATCCTCATCTGAGTTACAAATACACACACTACTACATACACCACAATAACACAGGCTATCAGACAAATTTGACACATGCCTAAGTACACGGGACTAAATGGCCAAGACGTCCAAGCCCCTCAAATGAAACAACAACAACAAAAATGATGTTAACTTGAGAACACCGAACAACAATATTATAAATGTAGGAAGTCTTTTGTTTTCACCTCTGCCCAACAGTTAACTTTTTACAGCAATTGAAGGAATTGGAAGCACTATTATCATTGGCAGATATTTTCTTGTTGAGTTAATCGGATAATTAGCACTTATAGTTGCTCATACATCTGTAAACCCTTCTATTAGATGATGATTAAATAATTTTATGTTTGACGATATCGAAATGTATACATTATGTAACAGAAAACTGTATCATAATGAGGCTCATTATAACACTATTTTTCATTATGAAACAGTTTCTCCCACCAATCAGAGCTCAAGAAATAGTTGTGTGACCAATTAGGTAAGGATACCTTCGCGCATGCGCTCAAAATCCAACATGTCTATATACATTACCGACATGGATACCGTCCATATGTTCGTGTAAATAAACTGGCGAATATGAGACAAGAAATAGCACTGTACCTTAATATCCCCAAATCCAATTTCTACACAGCGCATTGCTTTCAAACGACTTCGGTGACAATATTAGTGAATGCTATAGAGCTGGATGGCAGGCTGTAAACAATAGGTGTTCTGTGTTGGCAAGCAAAGTGAATGGTCTCTGCTTTCGGAGTGCCTTGACCCTCGTATGCGCTCTGTTCAGTCAGCAAAGCCAGCGCGTCCTGTTCACTAACTGAATCCCACATATATTTATGAATATTTATGTTAAAACAAATAATAAAGTTATAAATATCGTCGAACATAAACAGTCGTATGCAACTCGCCTATAATGGTAATTAAGACACTCGTATGGAAATAATTCGTGTCTTAATTATTGCCATTATAGGCTCGTTGCATAATGTACTAAACTGTATCTACATATACAGTATATCTCCAACCAATCGTAGCGATAAATGTACACTACAAAAGGAAAGATCATTATGAAATCCGTAAGGGACAAATGTAGTTCTACACACATCAAAAAAAGTTTTGCATCACCTCGGTTCCCAGATCTCCGGCATATAGACGTTGACTGTGTATATTGTATCCAAGATACAGTCCCTTTGACTGTTCATAGATGTCACTAAAACTGCTCAAAGATGTAAACAACCATGCATGAGCAGGGCCTATTAGACGGAGGGGGTACGACAGCCGATCAGTTCCAGTCATTCCACCAGGACGAAGGTACGCTGCTCATGTTGTCTGTAGTTCTACCATGCCTAGAAGGTCAATACCGCAGTTCGATCGCGTCCGCATTGTTACTTTGTGTCAAGAAGGGCTCTCAACAAGGGAAGTTTCCAGGCGTCTCAGAGCGAACCAAAGCGATGTTGTTCGGACATGGAGGAGGTACAGAGATACAGGAACTGTCGATGACAGGCCTCGCTCAGGCCGCCCAAGGGCTACTACTGTAGTGGATGACCGCTACTTACGGATTGCCGCTCGGAGGAACCCTGACAGCAATGCCACCATGTTGAATAATGCGTTTCTTTCAGCCACAGGACGTCGTGTTTCAACTCAAACTGTGCGCAATAGGCTGCATGATGCGCAACTTCACTCCCGACGTCCATGGCGAGGTCCAGCTTTGCAACCCCGACACCATGCAGCGCGGTACAGATGGGCCCAACAACATGCTGAATGGACCCCACGGAATTGGCATCACGTTCTCTTCACCGATGAGTGTCGCATATGCCTTCAACCAGACAATCGTCGGAGACGTGTTTGGAGGCACCCTGGTCAGGCTGAACGTCTTAGACACACTGTCCAGCGAGTGCAGCAAGGTGGTGGTTCCCTGATGTTTTGGGGTGGCATTATGTGGGGCCGACGTACGCCACTGGTGGTCATGGAAGGCTCCGAAACGGCTTTACGATACCTGAATGACATCCTCCGACCCATAGTGCAACCATATCGGCAGAATATTGGAGAGGCATTTGTCTTCATGGACGACAATTCTCGACCTCATCGTGCACATCTTGTGAATGCGTTCCTTCAAGATAACGACATCGCTCGACTACAGTGGCCAGCATGTTCGCCAGACATGAACCCTATCGAACATGCCTGGGATATGTTGAAAAGGGCTGTTTATGGACGTCTTGACCCACCAACCACTCTGAGAGATTTACGCCGAATTGTCGTTGAGGAGTGGGACAATTTGGACCAACAGTGTCTTGATGAACTTGTGGATAGTATGCCACGGCGAATACAGGCATGCATCAATGCAAGAGGACGTGCTACTGGGTATTAGAGGTAGTGGTGTGTACTGCAATCTGGACCACAAATGCTGAAAGTCTAGCTGTATGATGGTACAACATGCAATGTGTGGGTCTCATGAGCAATAAAACGAGCTGAAATGTTGTTTGTGTTGATCTCTATTCCCTTTGTATTTAACGGTTCCGGAACTCTTGGAACCGAGGTGATGCAAAACTTTTTTTGATGTGTGTATTTTGCCAATTTGAACATCCGATCAATTCAAACTGATTAATGATTGACTCCATGAATAAACCAAGGAGTTATACAATGAAGAACACTCGCTGCTAGCAAAAGTATTCTGGGACTAAAGTTTGCTGTTGGTTCGCAACTCCATGTCTATCACTTTATAGACGTGGTGGTGATTGTTATAGATTTCATGTCCACCTTATTCATTTGCAATGAAACGTTTGACTGATGATAAATCTTATTGACTGTGTTAGACTTGAAACTCTTGTTTCTCTAACAGTTATTTTGGAGGCGGTGGTTTAATGCTCTTGTTCTATGAATATTTTGTGGACAGAATTTTTCACTTTAGCGAATGTTTCGTGTTAATAGACTTTATATTAATGACATTTGTAATATGTCCAACTACCGGTACTGCACTTGATGGTTTTCTAAAACATAAGTGTAAATCATTTTATCTTTTAGTAAATAGTTTTTTACATCAACAAGTAATGTCTGAAAGGAACCTACGGCATAAAGTTCACAAGCATAGAGATAGTTAACAGGTGGCTGTGCGGAGGTATGTTATGTTGTAAAATGAATTATTTTGTCCTATAATGTCCTCAAGTTCTAACGTAACCACTGAATTGCCTGCTAATCAAGGGACGCCATGCGCTTTAAATCGCGCACCATCGTGATGGGGAGCTTCAGCAAGTCTGATGATTGGAGATTCGAATTCCGGGGTTGACAGAGACAGTCCTACGTGTGGTTTTTACAGAGTTGTTCCACAATCTCTCCAGGAAAATTCCTGGATAGTAACGATTTTCAAGTCCCAGGGAACGTAACCCATCCCCGTTCTTAATACAGCAACACACACGACTACAGTCATCACAGGTTATGAGGCAAGTCAACATAGACCCACGTATACTGTAGCTTATGGGGCTGATGAACAAAATGTCCCAAGCGCCTAAATTTAGTTAAATCGGTCGGAGCTGAAAAGCATTAAGTCAAAAATTGTCATTTTTAAAGAATTATTGACCCAAGGGCCTTGGAACGGCGTAGGAAAGAATTAAGTCAGTCTTCTGTTTAAGCTACACACAAAATATTTGCATCTTACCAGCAGGAGAAAAAAGGACGGAAGCTCACTGAGAAGGCAAAATCCATCACAAAGCAATTTATTTTGTGGTTCTAAGCCAGAAACCACCGCACATGTAGTGCGATCGCAGCAGAAAAGCATTGTCAATGACTTGCTCTCTTTCAGCACCGTATTCCGTACTTAACGTTGGCCAAACTGCAAGATTCCCGCGTGTTACAGTGCTATTGTAAATCACATTTGTACAGGGTTTAGGGGGTTTCTATGTTACAAATCCATTTTGAAATAAAATAGCATATGAAATATTCATTCTGGATGGCTTTATGCCGCACCAAACGGAGCTGAAAGGCATTAAGCCACGTTTGCAAAATTGATTAGAAATATATATTTATTAAATTAAAATGAATATTCAGCTATCATAAATATAACCTGAATAGTTGCTTCACAACATAGATGACCAATATAGTGTGTTTGCTAAGTTCTGTTCTGTCAATGACGTTTTATCTGTCTCCTTAAAAATAGTGAAAACTGACTTAATACTTTTCAACCCCGACCGATTCAATTAACGATTACAGTTAGGTGATAGCGTGTGCCATGAGTAAACACATTGTATAGTGAAGCCATCATTACTTCTGACTTGACGTTTCAGTGTTATCCTAGAGTTATCTAGCGGCCAGTAGGAAAATTACTTTAACTAGTCAATCACTGGCAGCCATTCAAATCGATATATCACGACAAATTGAGTTTCGTTCACGATGTCGCGATTTAGCAAACGAAACTCTAGCCTAGCACTGAAACGTCAAGTAGGAAGTAATGATGGCTTTACTATAGATCAGTGTGCGTGGAGGATATCGAATGATTGTCAGTGTTTGTATTACAACAATGTAATGAAATAGACTTAAGACTGATTTCACTCGACCCCGCAGGCGGTAGCGTTCGGAACTATCGGATATACCAGTGGAGCTCGCCACTATCATGGTCTTCACAAGTACAGTATATACCGCGGTGGTTATTAGCACAAAGATATTATTGATGGATATTGCATTTGTTCTTGAGTAATGGTCTGTAACTGTAACTGCTGTCCATTGGTGCTGTAATTCTCCTCCCCGGAACACGATACAGAAGAGCGAGGGATCACAGGAGGCCAAGGAGTACCACGATCAAAGCCCCCACCACCAGCAGGCTGTAGCGTTCCTCAAGACCAGTAGCTGCATTGTAGTAGCCGCCAATCACTTGTAGGCCAGCTGTCTCCAGACTGGTTCTGCAGTAGTCTCCATCTGTGCAAGAACAAAGGGAAATTATTAGTATGTCGATAAACACTACTGGTTTTACATGTTGATAAATGTGATGACAATGATACTATGACAAAAATTACAATTCAATTTGTAGAAATCGGCTGTAAAATGAAATAACGCACTGCAGTCTTTTTCTTTTGTATGGCTCTACAGTTAGTTGTGAACCTTGGCGTCTTTAACAATCTTCCGCCAGTTATCTCGATCCAACGCTATAACTTTCCAATGTCTATAGCTCATTATCCGACGGTCTTCAGTGACTCCACCCATCCACCTGGTTCTCGGTCGACCACGTACTCTCTGCCCCCCAGTCTTTCCATATTCAGTAATACCATTTTAAGTACTTGGTATTGTACGGACCAAACGGGCGACCAAAACAGCGATGGTTGGTTGGTTCTTAAGTTTAGGGGCTGGGACAACGCGGTCATGTAGCCCTGTGTACTTTGGGTGTGTGTAGAATCTGTCTGATTACCGGTGTTAATTGTGATGACTGTATTAGTGTGTGTTATCTGTTTTTTAATTTAAGTAATGCAACTTAGAATTTTTCAAATAGTTCCTACTTTTGCCGCCAAGCGCCACCGTCAACGACTACTAGGCCAAGTTCAGAACTTAACTACTAGACGCCACCGCAGTCGGCTCTTGGCAACGAACGAAGAAAACGAAGAGCGTTGTTTTCATTCTTAACCTATCCAATTTAGCTTCACAGCGATGGGCTGATACCCTTCACAAAGATCTGAAGAGCGTCAATCTCCACCCTGACTTGGCCCAGGACAGAACTAAATCGAGACATCGAATCCATGTAGAGGACGCTGCCACCAGGCGGGACAAACACTGAAGCGGAAGAAGAAGAAGAAGAAAATATTGTAACTTTCAGTCGGTCAACACAAAATAATTCCAATTAAGCGGCTTCGGTGGCGTAGTCGGCAGCATGCTGAACTACTATGCCCAAGATCGCGAGTTCAAACCCGCCCAAAGTCGTCGGATTTTTCAAGAGCGTTAAAATCCTTTAGTATGCCTTCCTTCGGAGGGCGGTGGGCCCATGCCATACATTTATGGCATTAAAAAGAACCTACTACTACGATTGGTAGGTTATATTCCATTATAAACGCTCTATCAAGTTCCAACGTTCGTCACTAGGTGTCAGTGGTATCTGGTAGCAAAAGTTGGAACTACTTGAAATTGAACTTGCTCATTCTTCTTCATTCATGTTCATATCATCTACACGTGTCGGTACTCGTAGCTCAACCCATGGGTGTCCGCATTGAAGCAGCTACAAACTCTGGCGAGGCGAACATGTCCTCGGACACTCCCGGCACTAAAAGCCATACGCTAAATAAAATAAATGAATTCTAATTGCTGGAATATGTGGAAAAATAACCTGAAATAAATTATATATGATTAAGACATAATGTTACGGCCTATTGAAGAAGGAGGAAACTAAGGGATGACATGTTTCGCTCGTCAAGCGAGCATCGTCAGATCAAAATATGCAAGACAAAGTAGCTCTACAAAACACTACCAAACCTACAGTGATACCCACAGACAGTCTCTGTTACAATATCAATTGTTAATAAGGCAACACTTCCGAATTACTCATCCTTGCTGCGTGCCCGGCCCACCTCTATCTGGCTTATTTCACTATTCTTCTAATAGGTGGATCTTTATCTATAGAAACCAGAATAACACAGGTTATCAGACAAATAATACATGCACCCAATTACACGGGGCTAAATGACCACGATTTAAGGAAGGAAGAAAGCTAGTAATTTAACGTGACCGTAAATCTCGCGACTATGAGCCACGGGACTTCCTTTTTTTTTACGTGGAATCCGAACCACAGAACATGCCATTTCACTTAGAAAATCTCACATGCATTGGCCGGGAATCAAACCCGGACCGGGTTTGGTGAGAAACAAACAGCTTGACCACTACTCCATCACACCCCCCAAACCACGATGTACAAACCCCTCAAATGAAACAACTACTTTATAACTGGTTGCGCCTTCTTACGTAGTGGCTAGCATTTTTGGCTGTCACTGAAGAGACCCGTGTTCAATTCCCGGCTCTGCCAAGGAATTAAATTCTGGCCTTTGGGCTGTTACAGGATACACTTAGCCTCATGAGGCAAAAATGAGAAGAGGTGGGTTCGATTCCCAGCTCAGAAATTTGTCGACGCAACACGCTTCCTAGTAGAAACTACTCTTAGTGACCAAAAGTCATGGGAAGGCACGGGATATGATGTAAATAACGAGTTGCTCCTCTGCGAACCCTCAAAACGGCAGCAATACGGCGAGGCATCGACCCAACAAGAAATGTGTTCCTGACTCCCAACATTCAACTGGGCGATGATCTGACTCACAGTAGCCCTTGTATCGCTCCGTATGGTTCTGCTGAGGCTACGTGTTTATATTTTTTATTTTTAGTGTATGGCTTTTAGTGCCAGGAGTGTCCGAGGACATGTTCGGCTCGCCAGTTTTGTAGCTGCTTCGAGGCGGACACCCAATGGGTGAGCTACAAGTACCGTCGCGTGTGGAGTGTTGTCTGGGGAGGAGAGTTTGAATGTAAGGACAAGGAGTTTGAAGGTAGCGGCTGTGGCCTATAGTTAGGGACCAACTCCGGCATTTGCCTGGAAGGAAGATGGGAAACCACAAAAGACCATCTTTAAGGTTTCCGGCGCGGGGATTCGAACCTCCTCGCCTCCCGGATGTGAGCGACTGCCAGCAGTCACGCCGTAACGACCACGGCTAACTCACCCGGTAGGCTACGTGATGACCGTTCCCGTGCAGTGGTTTACACGAACGGTAACTTTATTTCTGTGATATTGAAGATCCACCGTCGACACTGTTGGCCTCGGAAACCCGAATTCACATGTAATCTCTGAAATGCTATGACTCATGCGCCGTGCGCCGACGATTATCCCACGTTCAAAGTCGGCTATATAACTCGTGACGTGTTGCCAGCTTCAATACACTCGTGTCTGTGACAGACTGCTCTGCTCCATCACAGCTAGCCGCAACGCTCAGGAGTTTTACACGACACATTTTCTCATGGGACTATTCTCCTTCCCGTGACGTTTGGCCACTTAGTGTAGGCTATGTGTGCTTGCACTTGTTGGCATGGTAACTGAATGTCAGAAATTTGTCCATGCTAATTCCAGATAGACCCCAATCCCAACAAGGGGTTCCGTGAAGACCCATATAGCCTATTTTCATATATCCTACTTATCCTACTTATAATAATTGCCTCTATCAACATACAAATTTTCAGTTCGATTGCTGTAATAGATTCGTAGATATTGAGAACCGTCTAAATATTTCGGATTGTCGCCATGTTGGATATTAATATATGTAGGCCAAAGAGCTATGTACTATTGGATGACGATTATTGCGTAGGTTCATTATTCAAACTTTGACGTCGATCGCACGATTGGGACACAAGAAATGAAAACTTGAGTTTATGTAATCAATTGAACTAAATTAAATGTCAGTGCTTTGCTTTTGCATTGCAATTTGTATAGACATTTGCTGTACCAAGTTTCACTGCGTTCGGATGGTTAAATCACGAGAAAAGTCTATTTAAATGTTTCAACTTTTCTTGGCCGCCATGATCGTTTTGCAGTTAACAAGTTTTTGAAAGTCACACAGGTGAACTTCTAGTAGTGCTCTTTATCACCGTACAAAATTTCAGGGTGATATGAGTAATAGTTTCGGGGATATAGAAAGCCGGAGAAATATTTGGCACAGCCGCCATGTTAGATTGGTGATATGTAATAAAATGTGAAGGGCAGATCGGAGCCGGCCAAAATAGCACTACGACCTTTTCGAGTTACTGCTCGAGTCTAAGCTCTATGAACTTGCGGGGTGAGGAGAAAGAGCAGGGAAGGGTCGGGAGTGAAGAGAAGGATCTGTCAACAGCCCACCGTGATATATGGTATTTCCTTCTATTCCAATATTGCTAACATTCAGCCGTTGTTCATACCACTGTGATGTTACGAATGACTGAGTGAGTCACCGACCAATGTATTTGGTTCTGTACTATGCACGGACCGAGAAACCTCATCACTTGAGCTGGGATTTTTATGTAATATCAAGTGGCATAATATGTATATAAATATGTAACAAAAAGCACCAAAATATGTAGCCAAATATGTAGATTGGGCAAAATATGTAATATCATATAATTAATATAAACTTACTATTTTGCCAGTTACAACACACTCAACACGCTTTATATTACACTTTGTAGCACAGTGAACAATTAAGTATTTTTCAATGTTCTTTGGAGTCATATTATATGAATATATCACACACATATTCAATAGAAACTTATTATTTTCAGAACTCAAAGAACGTTTATTCATTAAATTTTGTAGCACAGTGAACTATGAAGTATTTTTCGATGTTCTCTGGAGTCATAGAAAGGCGTTTCTCACTTAGGATGTTCTTATATGCAGAGAAAGATTTTTCAACATCACATGATGTAACTGGGGCAAATTTTATGAGAGGAATTTTCGCTGGAGAAACGTCCTCGGGAGGATCAACGTCATCTCCATTTAGAATTCGGCACGCACTGTGAAATGTTGAATAACCAGGATTTCTCTTCAACTCTTTTTGCAATTTACTCAATAGACTTGCACCAGTTTCCCCATGCACAGCACTTATCATCCTATCATCCTCTCAAATACTTGTCACTCATAATTACCTTAATCCCCCTGTTGAGAGGACGGACAACAGCCCCACATCAAGTGTGAAACTTCAATTCAGCAATTTATCTATACTGTATATATAAAAATCAATGTAACGTGATAGTTTGTCTGTGGGTATGTCTGTATGTCTCCTATGCGTTCATATACCATTCGTCCGATTGCGATGAAACTTGGGTGAGATGTTGAGTACACTCCAAGGAAGGTTTCTGACTTAGTAAATCCATTCTACAATAGGTAGCGCATGCGTAGATTCAACAAATGAGCGACGATGCGCGAAGCATTTCAACAAAGTCCCGTATGTGTTCATATACCATTCGTCCGATAGCGATGAAACTTGGGTGAGATGTTGTGTACACTTACGTGAAGGTTTCAAAATTAGTGAATACATTTCACAGTAGATAGCGCACAAGTAGATTCAACAAATGAGCGACGACACGCAATGCGTTTCAACAAAGTCCCGTATGCATTCAAATACCATTCGTCCGATAGCTAAATAAATGTATGGTGAATTGTTGTGTACACTCCAGGAAAGGTTTCTGGCTAAGTGAATCCATTTTACAATACGAAGCGCACGTTTATATTCAACAAATGAGTGACTACGCGCGAAGCGTTTCGACAACGTCCCGTATACGTTCACATACCATTCATCCGATTGCGATGAAACTTGGGTGAGATGTTGTGTACACTCCAGGGAAGGTTTCTGGCTGAGTACATCCATATTACAGTATGTAGCGCAAGAGTAGAATCAACAAATGAGCGACGACACGCGAAGCGTTTCAACCAAGTCCCGTATGGATGCATGTACCATTCGTCCGTAGCTATGAAACTTGGGTGAGATGTTGTGTACACGTCATGGAAAATTTCTGGCTTAGTAAATCCACTATACAATATGCAGCGCACAAGTTGATTCAACAAATGAGGGACGACGCGCGAAGCGTTTCAACAAAGTCCCGTATAAGGTCATATACCATTCTGCCGTTAGCGGTGAAACTTGGGTGAAATATGGTGGACACTCCAAGGAAGGTTTCTGGCTTAGTAAATACATTTCACAGAAGGTAGCACACGAGTAGATTCGACAAATGAACAACGACACGCGGAGCGTTTCAATACAGTCCCCTATGTCTTCATATCCCATTAGTCCGATAGCGATGAAACTTGGGTGAGATGTTGTGGACACTTACGTGACGGTTTCTAACTTAGTAAATACATTTTACAGTAGGTAGCGCACGAATAGATTCAACAAATGAGTGACGGAGCGCGAATCGTTTAAACAAAATCAGGTATGCGTTCATATACTATTCATCCGATTGCGATGAAACATTGATCAGTTATTGTGTACCCGCCAGGGAAGGGGACTTAGTAAATCCATTTCACATTAAGTAGCGCAAGAGTAGATGCAACAAATGGGTGACGACGCGCGAAGCGTTTCAACAAAATCCCCTATTGCGTTCATATAACATTCTTCGATTGCGATGAAACCTTGATGAGTTATTGTGTACACGCCAGGGAAGGGCTTCGACTTCGTAATACATTTCTCAATAGGTAGCGCACGAGTAGATTCAACAAATGAGTGACAGCGCACGAATCGTTTAAACAAAAACCCCTATACGTGCATATACCATTCATCCGATTGCGATGAATCATTGATGAGTTATTGTGTACACGCCAGGGAAGGGTTTCGACTTAGTAAATCCATTTCACAATAGGTAGCGTACGAGTAGATTCAACAAATGAGTGACAGCGATGAAACTTTTGAAAGTTGTTGTGCACGCTCCCACGAATGGTTCTAAATTAGGAAATCCATTTTACGATAGCTTAGAGGCAGTTAACATGTTGTGTATCCAAAAGTACTTCAAGAAACAGAATTTCAACGCCAACACTTTCTTTGATTGGCATTGCAACGCATGCCGGGTACAGCTTGTTTCATATAAAAACAGGAAAACTCTGAAATATGTAATTTTATGTAATATCACTAACAATATGTAGAATACCCACAAATATGAAAAAATATGTAAAATATGTAATTACATAGAAATCCCAGCTCTACTCATCACTCGTCAACACCACCACTCAATAGTCTGCGATGCACATTCCTCTCAGGTTCACGCAGCTTAGGCTCGGGCAGTACATTGAAATCGCTCCAGCCGTTTAGAAGTTATTAAGACGGGGGCTAGGCACACACACACGTTCAAAAGGTGATCTCATAAGCCAATTATTTCATAAATGAAAATAGGCTAAAAACGTATCCATGGGAGTGACAAACACACTGAGCAGGAAGGATTTCATTGACCAGTCTGTTGTACATCAGGCGGACTGCGGCGTTGCAAGCTGTACTGAGACAGAACAATAGTTACAAATAGAGCAATTAGTTCCATTGGCCGGATGGACAGAAGAATGGAGGTCTTGCAGGACAAATACAATGTGTATTGTCACTTCTTGTTACAGTAGCCTATAAACGGGATTACCACACCTCACGTAATTCCACTCTGAGACAAGGGTGAGTTCCCGGTTCTCATGGTGTAGTGGCTAGCAATCTTGGTTGCCTTTCCAGAGGTCCGGGTTCGATTCCCGGCTCTGCCAATAAATTTAATTCTGGTGTGGGGGCTGGAACGGGTTACACTCAGCCTCGTCAGGGAAAACTGAGAAGAGGTGGGTTCAATTCGCACCTCAGCCATCCCAGAAGGGGTTTCCCTGTTCTAATCCAGACAAATGTCAGGATGGTACCTAAATTTAGGCCACGGTCTCCTCCTTACCCTAAATCCTCATCTCAATTAAAATATACACAATAATACAGTTATCACAATAAAACAGGTTATCAGACATATACACCCAAATGTACAGGGCAACATACTGTAACTACGATGTCGCAAAGCCTCTAAGTAAATCAAAAAGAAGACGAAAATTGTAATCCCACTCGGATTACAAATTCATCTCGTTTTTCTTAGACGGATTTTCTCACTTAAAAATTGTAAAGCTGGCTTATGAGATCAATGTGGAGCCAGATGAACTTGAGTCTGTCATCGTTAATTCATTTTGTGGAATTGGGACAACTTGGTCATCAACCCCATGTATTTGTGTGTGTACCGAACTTATCTGATAATGTGTGTTTCTGTGGTGACTGTAGGAGTGTGTGTAGCTGTGGGGATGCGATAGGTGTTCCGGGACTTGGAAACAGGTGGGGTACTATCCCGGAGAAAATCTGGAAAATCTACATTCAGGATAGCCGTTGTCAGCGCCGAGGTTCTAACCTCCACTCTCTGGATTTGATCAGCTTCCCGTGCACGGCTACATCACGGGATACTCGAATCCCTGTGTGCTCCGAGATATGGAACTACTCGGAGTGTTTGAGAAGAAAATAATATGAAGAATATACTAGGTGATGTTTTGGAAAGAAGCGAGTGGAGGATAAGAAACAACAAAGAAATAGATGTTACTAGTTATTGTTGTTTTAAGGGGGCGGAACTACAAGGTCATCTGCCCCAAAAAGATATAGATGAAAACCTCGAAAATGAAGGTATGTTTTTGCTTTATAAAGTCGTAAACAATACGCTGGTTTGGTCATATTTAAGGGCTAGAAGACACAAGAACACGAATATACTGTAATATTAATAATAATAATAATAATAGTTGGTAGCGTGATGAACTGCTATGCCCAAGATCGCGGGTTCAAACCTGGCCGAATTCGTCGGATTTTTAAGAGCATTAAAATCCTTCAGTATGCCTTCCTTCGGAGGGGAAGTAAAGCCGGCGGGCCCATGTCATAGATTTATGGCATGTAAAAGAACCTACCACTGCAATTGCTAGTGGGTAGCAAAATTTGTAGGTTATATTTGGCTATTCCGTAGCGTAGCGGTCAGCATGGTTAGATGCTGCCCCGGAGGTCCTGGGTTCGATTCCCAGCTCTGCCACAAAATTTGAAAAGTGGTATAAGGACTGGAACGGGGTCTGCTCAGCCTCGGATGGTCCAAATGAGTAGAGGGGAGTTCGATTCCCACTTCGGCCATCCTCGAAGTAGTTTTCCGTGGTTCCCCACTTCGTCTTCGGGCAAATGCCGGGATGTTACCTACTTTAAGGCCACGGCCCCCTCCTTCCCCCTTCCTTGCCTATCCATCCCAATATTCCCCTCCTTTCCCATCCCTCATGAGGCCCCTGTTCGCTTTGCAGGTGAGGCCGCCTAGGCGAAGTGCTGTTCACACCTCCCCAGTTGTATCCCCCCGACCAGATGTTCCAAGCTCCAGGACACTGGCCATAGAGGCGGTAGTGGTGAGTTACCTCGCTGCGTCCGTGGGAACCACCAACCTAGAGGGTAACTCGACAAAATAAAAAATAAATAAATATTTGGCTATTTGGAAACGCTCTATCAAGTTCCAACGTTCGCCGCCAGTGTTAGTGACAGTAGCATCTAGTAGCCAAAGTTGGAACTACTTGAAATTGAACTTGTTGGGAGTCCTCAGCCGTTTAATAAAAAATACCCAGCTAATGGGCATACGGGTGCGATTCATATATAATAATATTAAAGCTATTGATTTTTCGTCCCTTTTTCACAACTATGGCTTAAGGAGATGCTGGGGTGCCATAATTTTATCCCAAAGGGGATCTTTGACGTGCCAGTACATCTACTGACATGGCTCCCTCGCTTTTGGGCACCCTCAAATGCCAACTGACTGCGCCGGGATTTGATCTTGCAACCTTGGGAACAGCAGGCGAGCACGTTACCGCTGAGCCACGCAGCCAGTCTGAACATTGATTGTACGAAAATCGCACCCAGTCTAGAATCCTCGTGACAATACTTCTACATACAAAACAAACCTAAACTAGGGCTTACGCCCGAGACCCCCTTGTTTGTAGTGTAATCAGTAATTTTCGTTCCAGACAGTCATCTAACCTATTAGCGACCAGTGATTTCATCCAGACCAATGGTTTCGTCCACATAGTCGTCTCACCAAGTAGTGACCAATGGTTTCGTCCAGACAGTCGTCTAACCCAGTAGCGACCAACGGTTTCGTCCGTATCAGCCACAAATACTCCAGGTAGAGACCGTGCTGGGCGCGATTTACATTGAGCGCGATTTACAAGACACCAGGACAATAATAGAAAGAAGAAGCAGGAATCGGCGATCTGATGAAGCGGAGGATCAAGACCGGAAATCAGTCGGAGAGGCCAAACGTTACCCCAAGGCTGTAGAAGATTATTTCCGGTGTATTTTCAATGTTTGTAATTCTATAAATTAAATGCTTATCAAGTGGTTTATTGTACAGCTTTTCACTTTAGTCTATAATGGAGGAACATGTTCAATGTTCTGTTGGAACATGAGAAAAATACTGTAAAATTGGCTATATTGCTACATGAAGGAGCGTATGAGTACAATCTTATTCAGAACTATCTGCTCGTGACCCCATGGATTAAACAATGTAACCCCAGCCTCTTCCATATTCACTTTCTTTATCCGATCACTCACACGCAATTAGAGCGGTTCGAGAGGAAAGTTCAAGAAGGAAGTGACCATCCAGGAAATCCGGACCTCATGGAGGTGGAGAGCCTTTACTACCGAACTCTCTTTCGAGAGAGATTTATCAGTTCAGCTGTAATTGACTTGTTTCTCGTTCACGCACTTTGGGAAAGTGTCAAGGACAGGTCGATTGTCGGATGTAGCACCTCGTAATGTATTCATTACTCACACCAGCAGTGCGACACCCGATCCTCCAGTTTCCTACCGTCGCTTGTTGCCAATAGAGAGGAATAAAGCTCTAAGGTGGCAAGGCCGTGAAGAACGATTGCAGGCCCAAATACTGTATTATTCATTATTTGGGATCGGAAGTTCATACTTTCAAAAGTACCTAAATATGCAACAAAATAGATTTGATTACCGGCCAATGACGGGATCATAGAGCAAAGGAAAGTAGGCTATGGAGACGGCCTCCAGGGCATATCGCCACCACTGATGAAGAGAAATAAATAAGTAAATAAATAAATAAATAAATAAAGATAGAAAGAAAGATAACGAAAGAAAGAAAAATAGAAAGAAAGAAAGAAAGATAAGAAAGAAAGAAAGAAAGAAAGAAAGATAAAACGAATGAATGAAAGAAGATTGAAAGATAGGAAGAAAGACAGAAAAAAAGAAATAAAGAAAGATAAAGAAAGAAAGAAAGAAAGAAAGAAAGAAAATGAAAGAAAGATAAAGAAAGAAAGATAGGAAGAAAGAAATAAAGAAAGAAAGAAAGAAAGAAAGAGAAAATGACAGATAGAAAGAAAGAAAGAAAGAAAGAAAGAAAGAAAGAAAGAAAGAAATAAAGAAAGAAAGCAAAAGAAAAAAGAAAGATAGGAGAAAGAAATAAAGAAAACAAAAGAAAGAAAGATAGAAGCAAGCAAGAAAGAAAGAAAGAAAGGAAGATAGATAGAAAGAAAGAAAGAAAGAAAGAAAGAAAGAAAGAAAGAAAGAAAAAGAAAGAAAGAAAGAAAGAAAGAAAGAAAGAAAGATAGAAAGAAAGACAGAAAGAAAGAAAGAAAGAAAGAAAGAAAGATAGGAAGAAAGAAAGACAGAAAGAAAGAAAGAAAGAAAGAAAGATAGGAAGAAAGAAAGAAAGAAAGAAAAAGAAAGAAAGATAGGAAGAAAGAAAGATAGAAGAAAGAAAGAAAGAAAGAAAGAAAGAAAGAAAGAAAGAGTTATTGTAGTTTCTGTTTCATTTGAGGAGTTGGACACCGTAGTCATTTAGCCATTTAGTCTTTTGGGTGTGTGTAGAAATGTTGTCTGATAACCTGTGTTATTGTGGTGTCTGTAGTAGTGTATGTAACCTATTTGTAATTTAGATCAGGATTTGGAAGGAGGCAGCCGTGATTTTAAGTTAGGAACCATCCCGTCATTTGCCTAGAGTAGAAGTAGGAAACCACGAAAAATCACTTCCAGGATGGCTGAGGTGGGAATCGAACCCACCTCTTCCCAGTTTTGCCTCACGAGGCTGATTGTACCATCACATCAGAGATCAGAATTCAATTTATTGGCAGAGCCGGGAATTGGACCCGCACCTCTGAGGCGGCAACCAAAATTGCTAGCCAATATACTACGAGGTGGACAAGGAAGAAACAAAGAAATCGCTAATAGCAGGGTAAAATAAACTCGATGTTCCGTGAAGAATTTCTTTTTTTCCTTCTTTCTTTATCGTTTACCCTCCACGGTGGGTGAGTGGATAGCGTGTCGGTCTACTAACCCCAAGATTGCAGGTTCGCTCCTGGCCGTGGTAAGTGATACGACACGCATGTCATACGATGTTCGCATGTCAAAGAACCCATTTGAATTCAGTAGGCCGTGTTCATAATGGCAAAATTAATCTCGGGAGTTTCCGCCAACACAAAGTTCCTCATTTCTCTACTAGAAAGCGCTATAGTGTTCAAGGAGCTTAGATATCTAACCTCCTTGACTTTCATAGTGATTCAAGGAACAACAAAATGCAAAATGCAAAATGCAAGCTACCCTCTGGGTGTCAAATTACGAAGCTTGCACCAAGCTCCCGAGCCATACGATATTATATTATACCCTCCAGGGTTGGCCTTTCCCACGGACAAAGCGAGGGATCCCACCTCTACCGCCACCGAGGGCAGTGCCCTGCAGCTTGAGCCTCTGTGTTGGGGGATGAATGAATGATCGCGTGGCCTCCTGAGAGGCCGAGTGCAGCTCTTTCTAGTTGACGCCCGTGGGTGACCTGCGCGTGATCAAGACCTCACATAAACCCAGTCCCCTAGCCACGGGAATTAACCCCAGGAGATTAAAATCCCTGATGGCCCGGCCGGGAAGCGAACTCGGGACACGTCGGGCCAAAGTCTAGCGCGCTAACCATTTAGCCACGGAGCCGGACTGTAGGGGGATACAACTGGGGAGTGTCACCAGCACGTCGACCAGGCGGCCTCACCTGAAAAGCGAACAGGGTCCTGATAAATGGATGGGATGTGTTGGAGGGATAGACAAGGGATAGGGAAGGAGGCGGCCGTGGCCTTACGGTAGGGTCCCTCCCGGCATTTGCCCGGAGACCAAGTAGGAAAGCACGGGAAACCTCTTCGAGGAGGCTGAGGTGGGAATCGAACCCCCTCTACTTATTTGGACCACCCGAGGCTGAGTAGACCCCGTTCCAGTCCTCATACAATGAAAATCCACAGCCTGCTTCCAGTCTCCGACCGGGTCAGTAATGAAATGAATGAAGCCCCATCTAGCGGCGAGGATATGAACTGTGCCGGCTGCCGAGGCCTGACGCACTCCTCTGGGGCAATGATGAAATGAATGACAGATGAAATGAAGTGATAGTGGAGAGTGTTGTTGGAATGAAATTTTGACAGGAAAAACCGGAGTACCTGGAGAAAAACCTGTCTGCCTTCGTTTTGTCCAGCACAGATCTCACATGGAGTGACCGGGATTTGAACCATTGACCCAGCTGTGAGAGGCCGGCGTGCTGCCACCTAAGCCACGGATGTTTTCCAGTCCTCATACCACTTTCCAAATTTCGTGGCAGAGCCGGCAATCGAACCTCGGACGCTGACCACTACACCACGGAAGTGATTATTTATTTATTTATTTATTTATTTATTGAAGTATTTATTTATTGAATAATTATGCGAAAAGTTTGAAGTCTATATTTCGTACTGTAAAAAGGTTCTGCAAATGCAGTCGGAAGTTGAGGCTATAATATGGTCACCTTCTCCTGCTCCAGGAAGTGAATGAGAGGTGTCGCGCTTGAGTGCTCACTAGTAATGCAGACATACCTCAGTGCACACACACACTAATTGCCCTTGAGTTACTGTACCTCCATTCAAGACCACTTGGGGCAAAGTCTTGACATAATCAACCACTGACATAGGAGAAAGGTATTATCGTTCCGGTAAGCTCGTTTTTGTTGCGGATCAAAATTAAATTCAATAGCTGTCCGCAGGCAGAAAGTTTTGTAACAGGCTATACCGTATTATATATGTAAACAATGGCACGCCTGTTGCTATTTTCGATATATAATATCATGCAGGCGTGACAGTCCCATTAAATCCCATACTCTGTTCTACGTCACGTTACTAGCTTAGTCACCATGCGCGCTGATGTTTTAGCCTTACAAGATACGGTCGGGAACTATTCTTAGTTTACTTGTGTTACGCTAAAAATATAGCTCTGAAGCCATTTTTCAGTGTTGCTTTATCGCTCCCTATATTATTCTGCTAAGGTCCCATTCCAGTTTTGTACCGAAAATAAGGTCCCATTAACACCAACCTACACATATGGGGTACCTACAGGTTCAGCATAACCCAATGCGTAAGCGAAACGCACTAACTTACTCTTTAAATGCCTCATAATTAAATAAATACCTTAAAACATGTATATTTACAATGAAATAATGAAAGAATGCAACACGGTAACCATGGTAACAGAATCTCACAGGTCCATCTATTTCTGTAAGACGCAATGCAATTCCAATTATACATTACTGTGAAAGTTTCCAGACGGTTATAACGTTATCACTGAACCGAATTAAACTGTAAAATTCATCAATACATACAGTATAATGCCCTTAAGGGGGTCAAGGGGCAATCTAGAATTTTTTACGCAATTTTCACGCGTGAATATGGTAGGAAAGGTCCTTTCACCTGACTATAAAGGGTCTCCGAAGACCACATTTAAAGGCCCTTAAATTAACAGTGTCTGCGATATTCCCAGAAAACTTCGCTCTGATATACCTATGAAGGAATGACAAACCCCTAACCACTGCACCAGTAGCGGAATTGATAAAGTCTGATTATTCATACCAAGGATAAATCAGTCATAGCATTCATGATTGAGATTTTGCTACGTGTACTCTTTACAACTAGAATATTCGCGGGCGAAGCCGCGACGGGTAATGCTAGTTAATAATTAATATTGTATCTTTCAACACGATTGTGTCCAATGAATTGGGTGGGGTACAAGTTATAAATATGTAAACACACTCCTGAAAAAGAAATACATGTATTAGTGTGTATATATACAGTACATTATATTGTTACGGCTGTGAGTTTGTTTCATCGCTCGCCGCATGAGTCACAACTGCCCCCGGGCTGGGCTGGGCTCTGCCTCAGTGTATTGCGTGCGCCTTACGCAACAGGACTACTAGGACAAAGGGATGGTCCAGAATATTCGTGACCCACCCAGTGATGGAAAACTCGAGAAGCCGTGAACCCTGGATGGGTCTAGAAGCATTTATTGAGTCACCGGCCTGCTATATAAGAGCGACCTGTCAAGCAGTGTGTGTGTGTTTTTCGAGCTAGTGCGAGCGTTTATCTTGAGCGACAGAAGTGTAGTGACATGACTTGCGAAACCCCTAGTGAAGCCGATTCTCTTGACAGCGAGGGAGTGAGAAGCATACAGGGGACTGCCTGTGTTTTGAGCGAGTGTGATTTCACTGAGCGACAGAGGTATTGTGGGGAAGTGCCGTGCGAGTTACGAAATCCAGTGACATTGTTTCCCCAGCTTGTGGACAGCGAAGCAGCGTGTAGCAGGTTATCGTAAGTAACTGTAGTTTGTGTACATAAGGAAGAGACTTGAGGAAACTGGAGTAAGGTTCTAATTGCTTGTATTTGCTGTTGAGTGGTGTATCTTTCTGGCCGCAATAAAGTTGAGTATCTCTTTAAAGGAACAATCTGTGTTGTGCTTCAACCAACCGTAATCCAGTTAACAAAAGCGCCACTAGGGGGGGTGGCACGTAACAATATAAACATGTTTTATTACGTAATTCATAAATTAGACCGTCAAGACAAAACGGAAATCACCGTTGTAAGCTGCGAATACAACCAAGACGAACTAATACTGTAGTTGCAATTTAAAATTAAATAAATAATTTAATTATTTAGTGAAAATTTTAACCGATCCAGAGTGAACAGGATCTGATGATGGCCACTTGAGGGTCGAAACGCGTGATCCAAAATTGCCCATTAAAGTGTGATAATTAACTAATACATGTACGTTTTTCCAGGAGTGTGTTTACATATTTATAATTTGTATCCCACCCAATTCATTGGGCGCAATTGTGTTGACCGACTGAAAAGCAGTAAAAGACAATTTGTATAGGCAACGTAGAATTAAGAATTGTTTCAAATGTCCACATTTATGTCTTTCAGTCGGTCAACACAAAATCATTTCAATCACTGGAATATGTGAAGATATCTTAAATAAATTACATGTGGTTAATCTAATTTAATATAATAAAGCTGAAGAGTTTGTGTGTGTGTTTATGTGTTTAAGCGCCCTAATCACTGGAACAACCAGTCGGATTCGAAAAATTATTTTTGTATATGATAGACAGATTCAAGAGGAATAGTTTAGGCTATGTAGCATTAGGCTACACATCTCAGGTAACCTTAAATATTGATTTTTGTTCAGTAAGTCGGAAAAAACAAGCGCTCCTGAAGAGCTTCAATAATACCGAAGTCTATTGTTGCCTGGCAATGCAGGCTGCATCACGTCGCCCCTACCAGTGTTCTGGTGCAGAATTGCGAGCTGCTTATAAATTGCAGTCACGGGGAGTAAATTAGTGCAAAAAGATTTCTTAGGCCCCTTAAAACAGTTATCATCATGACAATAGTATGCCTCTGTATGAGGGCGATGGTGTTGGTGCAGTGTACTGAGGTTATCAGCTGCAAAAAGCGTTGGTGCTTTCCGATCCTTATCCTTGAGCGCTCCAGTTCTGTAGTAATCATCATCATCATTATCTTCATT
Organism: Meconema thalassinum; assembly: GCA_946902985.2. Classification (NCBI taxonomy): domain Eukaryota; kingdom Metazoa; phylum Arthropoda; class Insecta; order Orthoptera; family Tettigoniidae; genus Meconema; species Meconema thalassinum. The sequence continues at coordinate 1,982,372,932 of OX336388.2, forward strand.
TCCCCTATTCCAGTTGACACTGGGTGGGGGCAAATATGGTTCCTCTCCACTTTGTTCTGTCGTTCCACCATTCCTCTTCCGACACAGTGTTCCAATCCAGGTTCCGTTTTCTAATACTATTCTCCTCCGAGTCCATCCAACGCATTCTTGGTCTTCCTCGTCCTCTCTTCCCTGTCATCCGTCGTTCCAGTGCTCGTCTTGGTAGCCTTATTTCATTCATCCGTTTGACATGTCCAAACCATCTCAATCTGTTTTGCTCCAGTTTCCCATTTAGTTTCTGTAGTAGTATTCATTATAATTATCATCCATAAAACAAATAAATCCACCGGGCGAAGCCGGGCACTACTGCTAGTATTTATATATACAGTATTGTTAAGTGTATCACAGCAATAGTAGCTACACTTTCATAGATTAGTTGGGGGAGAAAGACAGTTATGTTAATGGGATATTCATTTCTAAGTTACCTTGCCACGGTGGGTGAGTGATAGTTGGTCACTAGTCGTGGCCGAGTGAGGTGCGTGTGAGCGCGCTGTGTGACCGCATTGGAAGAGTGTTCGTTTCCTAATACCGGTGCTTCCGATAGTTCCACGTGTGAACTGACCTTCCGTGTGTCATTCGGACAATACTTTTTCAAGTAGTGTTCCAGATAGGACAACAAAACCAGAAAACCCAGAAAACCCCGCTGAAAATCATGTCCGGATACCAGAGGAAAAACACCGTACGCTGCCAATGGGACAGGCAGAGTTCTCGCGCCACACCAGGAGAAATTCACCGCTGGATTAGCGATACTCTCCCGTTGACTGTCGACCAAGTAGAAGCCATCCAGTTAAATGCACAAGAAAAAACCATGTACATCAAGGTAATCAGCATATCTACTTATCAGAAATTGTTAAATAATTTTGCAGATCCTATTAAATTTCAGTATGACTCAGGCGAAATGACTAATGTTAAGCTCTCCCCAGCGGATTCCAATTTTACCACAGTGCGTATATTTAATGTCCCACTTGAAGTTCCCCCTGAAATTTTCAAATCCGTCCTGTCGAAATATGGCACTGTGAGTGAAGTCAGGAAAGAACAATGGTCTTCTGCTTATCAGTTCCCGGTGTATAATGGAATACGCGCAGTCACTATGGAAATCAAACAAGATATCCCCTCCACTGAGACTTTTGGTGGCCATTCTGGCTACCTATCTTATAATGGACAGAAACAGACCTGTTTAATTTGCAATGCTAACACACATCTACGTATCATCTGCCCACAGAAAATGATTCCCCTCGGTATAACTCCTACACAACAACGACGTGTCCAATACTCGGAAGTTGTGACACAGCAAACGTCACATGAACACATGTTTATTGATCAGTCAGCTGGGACAACACCAGCAGTGGCCTCGGATACACACGACGCAGAACTGGTACCTTACACTGACCAGCTCAGCGAGCCACAGAGTGCCCCTGTGCTATCGGCAACCTGTATCGCAGCCTTAGAACCAATTATGCCGCCACTACAGGCTGCCACAGAAATTTTGTCTTCACTGCCCCCACCTTCTCTGGTACCTACCGACTCACTTAAGCAGGTTGATCGGGGATCCGAGAACGTATCTAAGAAGATTAAAACAAATGCCTCGATTGCCGTACCAGCCCAGAAGAATCAAACTGGCTCTACAAACGTTCCCGCAGCTGTGAAAAAGAAACAAAATCTTCATTCTACGTCATCTAGGGACCCACGAACGCTCTCAAACGCTGACAGCCGGCCTATGAATGGCAATCAGAAGGAACTATCTCAACCTAATTTGACATAGTGCACCAGGATAATTCTCACCTGTGTCTTCTTTCGAGTCCACCTTCCAGTATGTCTAGCACAGCTTTTATACTTCTCTTAATGGCGCAATTTCTCACTGTGGCCACTGTGAATATCAATGTAATAGAATGCCCTCTGAAATTTCAACTGTTGGAGAGATTCCTTCGAGATGCAGACATTGACATTGCCTTCATTCAAGAAGTTGCTATATCGTGTTTACCCATATCTGCCTTCTACAAACAATACATCAATACCGGTAATACGAATAGAGGGACCGGATTCCTCATAAGACATGATATCCCACTCGAAGGTGTGCTATGTCATCCATCAGGACGCATAATATCTGGACACATAAACAATACCACCCTGATAAATGTATATGCCCCATCCGGGTCCAATAAACGTGTGGAACGGAAAATGTTCTTTCAACAGAGTATACTGCCTCATCTGCACGACGATAAGGAAAAACTTATTCTTGCAGGGGATTTCAATTGTATTCAACGCCCAGAGGATTCCACTAGTCCATACAAAGGTGTCAACCCGGCTCTCAGGACCCTTCTTACCTCCCTACACCTCATTGATGCTGTGGATAGTTTAAGGGTGCCCCTGCCCCATTACACCTGTATAAGTCACAACTCCTCATCACGAATTGACCGCATCTACTTTTCACAGGAACTTATCCAGCCTAGACGATATGAAGTGATACCTGCCAGTTTCACTAACCATCATGCTGTCGTATGTACAATCTCTTACCCCCATCCCGTATTTCACATAGGAAGAGGTTATTGGAAACTGAATTGCTCGCTGTTACTGGAGGAGGAATGCCAAGATATTTTCAGACAACACTGGACTCGATGGGTCCAACAAAAATGCAAATTTCGCGACTGCGCAGACTGGTGGGATATTTTGGTTAAACCAGGGATCCGCCGCGTCTTTAAGAACATATCCTACCAACGAGGTCGGGAAAGACGGGATACAGTTGAATTTTACTATCGAGTTCTTCGCCAGCTCCAGCAAAGATCTGATGCTGGGGAGCGTATATATGACCAGATTCGGGAAGTTAAAACCAAGCTCCTGTCTCTACAGCAACGAACGCTCGCTCATATAAACGTGGCTTTAAAAGATCGTACAGTGCTCCCAGACGAAAGTGCAAGTGTATACCATATCGCCAAAGGACAACGTGAGCGGCAACGTAAATATATCCACCGCCTCCGCACCAGTACTGGAAGTGTCGTCACCTCCCCTGACGCTATACGTAGTGAAATATCACTATTTTATCAACGGTTCTACGCTCAGGCTCCAATTGATCCACAGCAGGTGACCCTATTGCTTTCATCGTGCAGTACCCATCTATCTCCGCGCGGATATTACGGATGAAGAGATTCACTCTGTGGTTAAGCACCTCCCAAACAACCGCTCACCTGGCATTGATGGACTGCCATATGAAATGTATAAACACTTCTGGCCTCTCATTGGCAAATAATTTTGTCATGTCCTGCGTACCATTCTCCAACGTCGTGCTCTTTGTCAATCACATCACGAGGGTACCATAGTCCTCATACCAAAAACATCCTCTCCCATGGCAGTTGGTGACTTCCGACCAGTTACTCTGCTCTGCAGTGATTATAAAGTCCATACCAAAGTACTTGCATGCCGATTGAAGACTGTTCTACATGATATCATTGGTGATGAACAATGTTGCAGTATTCCTGGAAGAACTCTGTTAACAAACTTAGCGATACTACGGGACCTACACCTAAAAGCCGAAATGCTCCCCACTGAGCCAATGAGTTTTCTCACCTTGGATCTTGATAAAGCTTTCGATCGCATCAGTCATGAATACTTGTACATGGTCTTGCAGCACTTTGAATTTCCTGCAATCCTTATTGACTACAATCGTATGATAAATTGTAATGCTACGTCTCGAGTGCTCGTCAACGGTTTTCTTTCCCCTCTGATTCCAATACAACGATCAGTTAGGCAAGGATGTCCCCTCTCCATGCTACTTTTTGTCATTGGCCTTGAACCGTTCATTAGGACTACCCAGGTGAAGCTACAGGGTTACAAACTGTCCACACATGTTTTTGGCATGTGCGCCTATGCTGATGACGTATCCATATTGATCCGCAATAATGAAGATATCTCCCACATCGATAGCGTCCTTCAGCTCTACCATATCGCCTCTGGAGCACAATCGAACCCCCAGAAAACTGCTTTGCTTCCGCTCAATAATAACGCAGTGGTTACCCAACAGCCCTGGTTCCGGATAGTAAATGAGGTGAAAATTCTTGGCATTACCTGGAAGCAATCGCTTCTGGACACGGTGCAAGCAAACTGGACTAAGGTCATTGCCAAAGTTAGGGGAGTGCTGATCCAATTTGGTCAAAGAAACCTCAATATAGTGCAACGGGTCATAGTCCTCAACGTATTTGCGCTCTCTAAAATATGGTATGTCGCACAACTTTTCCCACTTCCCAAAATGTTTGAGAGCCAATTGGCAAAATATATAGGTTGGTTTCTATGGCAAGGATTTTTGTTCCGAGTACAACGGGAACAGTTGTATCTCCCATCCCGGCAAGGCGGGCTAGGGCTAACCGCTCATGGCATGAAATGACGTGCACTCCTCTGCAAAAACGATATCACCATTCTTTCCCAACATGACACTTTTACGAAAGCGCTATACAAAGATATTCGAAACACAGCCCGTGGTTGTGAGAGAGCTTTGCCGAAGATATTTAGGGACCATCAACAGCACCTTCTGGAAACTGTTCGCCAAATGCCTTCAGGGACTGTTCCAACGACGAAAAGTATTTATAACATGTTGCGGCAAGTGGTACACTCCAAACCGCGAATCGAGGCCATCACCCTCTACGTCCATTGGCCCACTGTTTGGAAAAATTTTGGGGCTATGACCATTTCTTCTGCTGTACACTCCCGGGGTTTTATCTTCCTCAACGATCTCATCCCAACCGCTCTACGGCGATATACCATCCGTCTTGAAGCTTACCCATGGTGTACTATATGTGGTCAAACTGATACGGCGATACACCGCTTCACATCATGCACGCGAGTTGCCTCCACGTGGCTGTGGTGTAAGGGAAACGTATGTCAACTATTAAATGTGCCCACGGATGACCTTGATGACAGGAAGTTGATTCGCTTGTCGGTGACCGCCTTCCCCCAATTTAAACAGACTGCCATTGTGTGGATAATGGGCCAATATGTACACTTCGTGATGGACAATGATCAACATTTCTCATTCCTGGATCTCAGGTATCACCTGCAGAAAGAGCGTTGGAAGCTTAGTGAAAGTGGACAATTGTACGATAAATATGGACACTATCTGGACTTTCTAGTGATGTAATAGTATGGTATTTATCATATCTGAAAATTCTGTAATTCTGTAAAGAGCTAATAATAAAAAAAGTGGTTATCGTGTCGGACTACCAACCCCAAGCATGCAGGTTCACTCCTGGCCGTGGTAAGTGATTTTTGAAAGGCGGCTAAAATCTCTGTAGCTCCAGTAGCCCCAGTCATCGTTCTCTTCTCCGTGGCGAGATGTGCTCCTATTATTACCCATTTAAGATTTGATTGCCGCTGAGCGTGGCGCGCCAGTGTTTGTTGGTTATTGTTGCAGCTGCCCCACGGGGCGAAGCAGGGAACACAGCGATGACAGAGTGCATTCTGCACATAAGGCAAGCAGCATTGCGCGTCACATGAGCTCATGTCACCACCGACAGTTAAACGATGACTGAGTATACTGGAGCTGAGTCATATCCTACTTGAGCAACTGTACCTGTCAACGAAGCAGAGTGACGTGTGACACAAGTAAACAAAGAATAATTCCCACCTCGACCGCCGGCAATCAATACGTGAAAGGGTAATACGCTTAGCTGTGCTGTTGCGAAACAAATAGAAACGCACCATTCTTAATTCGCACGATATCCTCCGTATATTATTCTGCTAAGGTCCCATTCCGGTTTTGTACCGAAAATAAGGTCCTGTTAACACCAACCTACACATGTGGGGTACCTACAGGTTCCGCATAACCCCATGTGTGTCCGAAACGCACTCACTTCCTCTTTAAATGCCTCACAATTAAATAAATACCTTAAAAATGTACATTTACAATGGGAGCAACGTAACCTGGAGAGCCTGCCACTAGAGCGCAGGGCAGCACGGCGTACTACTAGGCGAGCCTGCCGCTAGAGCGAAGGGCAGCGCGGCGGCACTTCGTTCTCCCACATTCTTCCCTACTACCCCATAAACCTATATTCACGTTGCGAAAGCTCGCACGGGCCCACTAGTTATTAATATTTCCGTTCTTAATTCACAATATAACTTCTGTCTAACACAAGTAGCGTGCGCAATGCTGATTGATTTATGCGCAGACTGCATCCCGTCATCACTGTGGTCCCCTGCTCTTCCTCCAAGGCTCCTGCTGCTATAAACAACAAACGCTGTCGCAGCCAAGTTCAACGGCACTCGTATCTTGAACAGATAATACAGTACATCCTACAGCGGATTTATTTATTTATTTATTTATTTATCGTATGGCTTTTTGTGCCGAGAGTGTCCGAGGACAGGTTCAGCTCACCAGAGGATGTAGCTGCTTCAAGAGGACACCCATAGGGTGAGCTACAAGTTCCGTCCAATTTCAAGTAGTTCCAACTTTCACTACCAGATGTCAATGATACCTAGTGGTGAACGTTGGAACTTTGATAGAGCGTTACAACGAAATCTAAACTAGAAATTTAGCTTCACACAAGTTTAGTCTGTGGAAGGATCTTTTACATGACATAAATCTATGGCATGGTACCGCCAGCTTTACTTCCCCTCTGAAGGAAGGCATACTGATGGATTTTAACGCTCTTAAAAAATTCGACGACTTCGGCCGGGTTTGAACCCGCTATCTTGGGCACAGCAGTTCAGCATGCCACCGAAGCCGCTCCTAGAGCAGGAAATGAACCCTAGAGCAGAATAATTATAGACTTCATTTCCTAGCAGATCACCTTACGGTGTAGCGGCTAGCATACTTAGCTATCGCTTCGGAGGTCCAAGTTCGATTGCCGGCTCTGCCAAAAAATTTAACAAGATACATTACATTCAGCTTCGTAGGGCAGAACTGGAAAGAAGAGAGTTTGATTCACACCTCAGTCATCCCAGAAGTGGTTTTCCATGGTTTACCACTTCTACTCCATGAAAATACCGGGATGGTTCCTAACTCAAGGCCACGGCTGCCTCCTTCCCAATCCCCGCCTCAACTACAAAGAGATGGGTTCACATCCCACCTCAGCTGTCCTAGAAGTGGTTTCCCACGATTTTCCACTTCTACTTTAGGCAAATGCAGGGATGTTGTTGATGCAATTGTGACATCGTGTTCATGTAGCCCCGTGTACTTGGATGTTGTAGAATTTGTCCGATAATCTTTCTTATGGTGAAGGCCGTATTAATGTGTGTATTTATAATTCAGGTGAGTATTAGGAAGAATACGACCATGGCCTTAAATTATCATTATTATTAATCCAGCAATTATTATTATTATTATTATTATTAATATTATTATTACTAATACTATTTCCCTGTGTTCGGTGAGCTGATACTGTCCAAGGATTATAAGCCACACATGGCCTACTGGCCAATGAGTAATAGAGTAATATAAGCCATGACGCAATGAATCTCTGCTGGCCTTGACCAGAGCATTATTTTGTTTGTAATCCTGCGAATACAACGACGACGCGACGGACTGCTTCCTGTTTTTGCGAATGGCGAGCTTACGTCATGGTTGAGGATGAGCTTGGTAACTCGGCCGGAGAAAGCCAGCCCTGGCTATTAGTCATTAGATGGCTTCGGTCGATTAAGGTCGAGTGGAGAATTGTGATTGCTTGTCTTTCTTAGAGACACTTAAACACTTGCTGAGCTTCGCATGCAGACTGCTGGCCCCTGGAGCTCTTCGTTCTATGCTTAGATTCCTACGCGGATAAACAGAACGTTATCCGCATCCGCACGACTGACATTACAATTTTATTTTAATTAGATAAAATGCTTGCAACGGTGGGTGAGTGGTTATCGTATCGGATTACTAACCCTAAGCTTGCAGGTTCGCTCCTGGCTGTGGTAAGGGATTTTTGAAAGGCGGCAAAAATGACGACACGCATGTCATACGATGTTGGCATGTTAAAGAACCTGTTTGAATTCAGTAGGCCGTGTTCATAGTGGCAAAATTAATCTCGGGATTTTCCGCCAACACAAAGTTCCTCATTTCTCTACTAGAAAGCACTATAATGTCAAGGAGCGTAGATATCAAACCTCCTTGACTATCATAGTGCTTCAAGGAACAACGAAATTCGACATACAAGCTACCCTCTGGGTGTCAAATAACAAAGCGTGCACCCGGCACCCGAGGCCATACGATATTATTATCTATTATTATTTATTAGATAAAGTATTTAAGCAACACATTTAGACATTTGAGGAGAGGCTATGTGTGTCATCATCATCATCATCATCTTCGGCTTTTCCCAATTAATGGGGGTCGCCGGAGCCAATCATGCTCATTTTGGTTTTGGCCGGGGATTTAAGGCCGGATGCCCTTCCTGACGCCACGTGATTTTTCAGGTGAAAATTCCACCCCGCTGTCACCGGGATTCGAACCCCGGCCGTCCGGGTGAAAGACGAGCACCTAAGCAACTGCGGCATCACGCTCCTTTGGGGTTAGCGAAGTACAGGTCGCAATCTTCAAGATATCGAGCCGAAATATGGAGCGGCTAAAGAGTTAGTCCCTGTGAGAAAACACCTATTGTCGGGCGGTAAAAACAATGCAGGGCCGGATCTTATTTGGGGGCCCTGAATTTCAAACTTTTTTTAGATTCAATATATCTCGAAAACGGTTGGTCGTATCGAAAAACGTTAAATGCACAGTTGCAAGATCTCCGCGGTATGCAACATTCCTACTCATCACGATTTCTTGATATCTCTCACCGTTTTCTTTTTTTAGGGGCCCTGAAAATGTCCATTGTGCGTGACATACCTGGGTTCAGCGATGTACATGTCGCAATATTCAAGATATCGAACTGAAATTTGGAGCGGTGAAAGAGCTAGATCCCGTGAAAAAGCTCATTGTCGGCCGTTAAAAGCGGTGCAGGGCCGGATCATTTTGGGGGGCCCTGAATTTCAATCTTTTTTTTAAATCGATATATCTCGGAAACAGTTGGTCGTATCGAAAAATGTCAAAAGCACAGGTGTAAGATCTCCGCGGTATGCAACCCTTTTACTCAGAACGATTACATTTACCATGAAAAAATGAACATAATGAGAAAATATGTCATAAACATTCGGGTCCTATAGTCTATTGTAATCAATATCATATTCAACAAGTTCGGATTATATTCCGAAAACTATCCACAAATTTACTCCAAATATTATCAGCAGCTTATCCGCTATCCTCACAGCCAAGCAAACTATATCCGCATCCGCGAAGGGCTTTATCTAAGCTATGTGTCTTGCATTAGATGACACCATTATCATCTTCTTGCTCTTCTTATCGCTTGTCCCACCTGATGGTAGGATCCACTGTGTGCATTCTCCGTCTGCATTTTCTTCGGTCTTGTGCCATATCTGGACGAAGGCCTTCCTTCAGCTCGTGGTGAACTGCATCAGCCCATCGCTGACTTGGCCGTCCTTGGGGCCTGTTTCCAACGACTTCCATGGCGTATGCTGACTTAGCCATTGTATTTTACTCTGCATGCAACATACACCCAAACCAGTGTAGACAGCTTCCCTACTTTTACTTCTAGATCCAGGGGCTGATGACCTCGTAGTTCCACCTCGTAAAACAGCAATAACTAACTAACTAACTCCTTCTAGATCGGTGCAACTCCAAATAGTTTCCACATCGTATTTGTTTATACACGCTATGATATGAGAACATCATGGCGTAGTGGCTAGCATTTTGCCTGTCACCCCTGAGGACAAAAAAGTCTGACCCTGGGCCTGTTAGAAGCACCCCCGTCCCCCTTTCCATCAAAGGGCTCACGACTAGTGGGATATGGGTTGGCGACCGAGCAATGCATCTGAGTTTGGCTTCTATTTACATGCATAATGCCATCTTTCCCTTCGACCTCCTTGATCAACTCTTGTTCTCCTCCAACCCTGCGTTATTTAGATATCTGAGGCCTAGGGAGTCTTTCATTTCCCCACCTTAATTGGCCCTTGTCTTCCAGGATGTGTTTACACTATAGCATGGGTAGCGCTACACCCTCAAGGGCTCACGGCTGGTGAGTTCGGGATTTTACGCCCCCGGTGCTGGATCTGATATTTTCGCTTTTAACTCTTTCCCTTTTCTATCTGCTTTTCAGTGGCTCTACTTCTTTCTGAATCCCTCAGTGCTCTCATCCTTTGACGGTTGAGCGCATTTCTTTTCCCTGTCGTTCATTTTCCTTTATTCATATTTTTTTGCCTCTTCTTATTCTAGTTTGTTAGTAGTTGTAAGTCAGCGGTCAGTTGTGGCAAGTAGTTTTAAAATTCTTTCTCATTATCATCCATATTGGGGACAGATGACCAAAATGTTTCACCTCTTGAAACAAAATCACCACCATCATCGAGTGAGAAGTTGTCTGTCGGGTCAGTGTACTCCATAGCGACGAAAGAACCAAGAGTACATAATAAAATTTTAAGACATGATGAATTATTCCAAAATTCATAGAAATACTAGCAACCTGCCCCGGCTTCGCCCGATATATTTAACTGTTTACCCAGCGTAAGCTTAAAAGGCGCACGTCCCAGACGCAATTCAAAAAAGCCGAGGTGAACAGCGAGACTCCAAACACGTAGCCTATACTCTTCTCTGAAGTCTTAACTCGACACGACTCGACAGTTTGATGCTGGCCAAAGCTGGGGTGATAGGATCGCTCCGAAGCTAGTAATTTAAATTTCCACTGTATGGAGATTGTTGGAAGAAATTAAAAGGAAAAAACACATAGTGGGTGGTTATATTAAAGATAGAGATATGCTGTAACGGACTTTCTTGTAGAACTTTTCATGCTAAACAAGTCTTAAACTCATACTACAGTATATAGATATTTTTATCGGTTTACCCAGCGCAAGCTTAAAAGGCGCACGGATGGCAGGATTTACTTCTACTAGATCTACTGAAATCGTTACTGCTTGGCCACCTTCGGTCATAAATGGATGTTTTTCTACAGAAACCTTCCTCGAGAAATCCATTACAGAATGGCGAAAATCGCATCAAAATCCATCCAGTGGTTCTCGAGATTACCCGTTACATCCAAGAATCGGGGACTTTGTGTTATACTATGTCGAGATTTCACAGGTTATTACTAAAGCCCCAATATTTTTAGTATATTTTTGTCAATTTTAAGATTAGACTAATATTCTTTTAGGTTCAGATTTTTGTCATTGAGAATTCTATTTTCTATCGTAATATTTTACTAACAATATTTTATTATATTCTACTCTGTTAGGTAGTCAGCCCGAAGGCTGGTTGGATCCTCAAAGAGCACCACCGTTAGGTTATGTGGGTAGACGCCCACAAAAACCCAAGGCGTACTAGGCAAGATGAGGAGTGAGGTAGTTTGCCATCGCTTTCCTCACCGAGTCAGAACAGCAGTACTAACCCTATGAGTAGAACCTTTCACAGCATCCACAGGCACTGACTGTGCCCTGAATGTCATTACTAGCACCACCCATACCTCAGTAGCTTCCATATAATCACAGCCATGAGTGAGACTGAGACCTCGGTGAAAAGCCACATTTTACTCTAGCCTGTGCCAACAGACAAATGCAAACGTACTGCATTCATCAAGAGATGGCAAACAGGCCTATATTCTACTGATTATGAAAATTAATTTCTTCCATGTATTGATTTAAAAACTTAACTGAAATATTAACAGCAAAGCTTTAGTTGCAATTACTTTAGTTCTTTAAATTAATACAAACTAATTGCCATGTCCAAAACTGGTACATTTTATTAATTAGTTTGTATTAATTTAATTATTATAAATTTATTGAATATCATTTGGTACTCTCTTAGATTTAATCGTCAATAAGAAAGTTCATATCACTACGTAAGTTAATTCAAGTCACTGGGATAATAACTGGGACAAATAATCCTTAGTGGGGAGAGGAGAAGTAGAATAAAACCGTTTGGCAGAAGTAAATCTCAGCCTTATATGTTAGGCAAACAATGTCAATAAAACAAGAAGTTGCGTTTATTTTTATTTTTCGTGTGGCTTCCTGAGAAGCCGAGTGCAGGTCTTTCTAGTTGACGCCCATGGGCGACCTGCGTGGGTAGATTATAGGCTGGGGAATAACCCACCCACCAAGGGAAGATGATTAAGAAAAGGAAATGGGTTTCTGACTGAAGAAAAAGGATAGAAAAATAGGAGGAGAGCCCCACAAAATTAATAAGCTTCACTTTAAACACACTTAAAGGCGATAGCCACAGAAACTTAACCTTCTGATATCTAAAATAGGTACGGGCTTGGTCGAGGCCAACGGGAACCGCAGCAAAGACTTGGGCAGTTTGCAAGAGAGAGGCTTTAGTGTCTTTCCTCCCAAGCACGAATAAAAGTACTATAGGGAAGGGTGATGGTCTGGCCAGACAGAGAGCAAACGATTTATTGTATGTCTTCTCAAAGAAATTAGTTTTTTCGAAACGATTCGAAGAATGCCAATAGTTAATCAAGCTTGGTATTTTCAATTTTTTGAAGTTATAGAATTCCTGAAAAGAGCGACCAAGTGCTTCAAGTAAGGGGAGTGACGAAAAAATTATAACTTGGAAAGTAATTTTGGTAAGTGACCCAATGGTTGCATTTGGAAATTGCTAAGCCCTTACTCAGCGAGAGGCCGGCTAAAAGCTTAGACAAAAAAAGAAACACTTATCTTTTGGGAAATTGACCATAAGTTTTCGGAGAGGATCTCCACAAGCAGGTAGCTGGCGTAGCGAGCTTTACTAGCCTTACTGGCCAATTAGAATTAGCTATTAAAGCTAAGAGAAGCTTTGACAAGATTACCACTAAGAGTTTTTGCTCAAATGCAACGTGTGGTGAAATCCCTATCAATAGATTTAAGGGCATCGAGTAGGGAGAGCCAAGGAGTACAGGACCTTGCTTAACCGTTGTATGGGAAAAGTGAGAATCCAAAAACAAATATTTAATTTATTTAACAATTCAAAGAAGCGTAACTTTAACAAATAAATATGTTCTATGTAGTTAACAATTTGGGGTCGCAGACCTCCAACAACGTTCAGAAATTGCTCCAGGCAAATGACAATTTTTAAGGTTTTTAAACCTTATATTAAAATCTTGGTAAGATTTAATAAATAGGCAAAATGGAATAATTAAAGTTTTAACATTTACAGGAGTACAAGCAGTGTACTATAAGAAACCTCTGAAAGAATATTCTAACGAGAATAACAACTTCGAAGATAACAAAGTAGAAAACTTAAAGAATAAAAAGGAAGTTCCTACAACTTCTTATATTTAAACAGAATTACTTTATGAGAATTATACAAAGAGAGCAGGTCACTTACTGTGAACCTGAAAAGTTAATCAGAAGGAAGGTTCTAGACTTCCTATACTTTAAATAAGACTCGCAAGTTAAATGGGGCAGTTTTCATTTAGCGAGCCTCCAAAAAAAAATAACTCACTCAAGAGTTGAGAGAATTGTTTTCCCTGCTTTTGAAGGGAGGAACAATGTAAGTTTGAAACGTGTGCTAGACACGTAATTATACAGAGATACTTAATGATAAACCAACAAAATGGAAGGGCACTTCTTGGAATGACACCTTATTGGAACAGACCTAGATTAAAAGTTTATTGCAGATTGTTAGTAAGAGGTTTAGGAAAGAGAAATGGGAACTAAGGAAAATGTTCATGGCCTTATTTGAATATAAGCGGACGATCGCGACGCGGTAGAAAAGTTGAGCAAGCACTGGTTTTCACTATAGTTCATTGAAACATATGAAAAGTTCACTGTGTAGACACAAAGTTTATGGAAAAGAAAGTTATTGCAATGATGAAAATAACTGGTTTCACTAGATAAGTGAGAAAGTTGTAAATTACAATTAAATGCGCTATAGAAAATTCCCGCGGTGGACGAAACTTCACTATGTAGTAATTTAGAAGTAAGATAATTCAATTTTAAACAGAATTCTCACAGGTACGTGAGAAATACATGACGGCAGGACTTGTAGATTGAGTACAGAATCTAGAAGGTTCCAGAACAATCTTAGCAGTAAAATGGGGCTAATGTAAATCCAGCGGAGGAACTAGCTTGTTGAATTATAGACAGCGGGTAATTAGATAATATCCCACGTAGTGAGAGGATTTCTCATTAGAATAGCTTAATAAAAGCTCTTTATGGTAAAGTCGGCTTATACAAGCGAAAGCTCAACATGGCAAATCCCACGAAGAATGATTATTGCCCCAAAATAATACTTTCACACTGTCTATAAAAGTATCATTAAAAACACGTGGAAGTTAATACCATGAAGATGAGGTTAAAACTTGAAGAAGGTACTTATCTTTGTTGCATGTCGAAGTGAAGTTCCTCACTGATGCTTAGAGTTCCAACATGGCGTGGAATTTAAAAAATGCTTCGTTAGGTCAGGAGGCTAGCTCTGGTTGAGCCTTAACTGATTGCTTCAACTGCCGACTAAGAAGTGAGACTTGCTCAACGAAGCACGGAAGGTCCTAGGAAGGGGAGAGAGTGGGGGTAGGAAACAAAAGGTATACATATCAGCATAACCAACTTATCAAAAATAAATTTTCTTCTTGATGGATGGTCTTCTAAGAATTGATAGTAGGCGATATTAGCGCAGCATGGTGAGTGAAACAGTAGACGTAGTCCTCTTGCTCAAGGAGAAAATAGCTGGCGATAGTAACAAGATCTGGTGGCCAGATGGATATGTAAGTCCTCTTGCACGATGAGGAATTGAGTAGCTTCAGAGGTTCGCTACTAGATGACGCTAGGTGGGTCACAGAAGTTATATATCTGAAACATACTTATGAAGACGTAAGAGATTTGCCCATCAAGGAGAAAACAGAAGATCACTGTTGGTGTTTGGCAAAGAGGAAGGAAGAAATGAACATGCAAGGAGCAGTAGACATTATATCTCAGGTACCGTGTATTCAAAGAATACACCATACTGGGGGGACAAACACCAACAGAGAGCAAATAAGCAGTTACACATTTAATGGCAGCGGAGCGATCAAAGACAGTGGTCTTGTGATCGGTCCATTAGTGGTCAAGATTCTGGCCACCCTGACTCTCCCATCTCTCCCAGGATAACATTCGGTCACCCTACCAGAAATCCATACTAGGGGGGGGGGGTGAGACATCCCTAACCAAGACCAAGTCCCCCACCTTAATGTCGGGACTGGAAAGAAACCACTTCTGTCTCCGTTGTAAGGAAGTTAAATATTCCAAGTTCCACCTTTTCCAAAAAGAATTACGGAGGGCTTCAAGTTTCCGCCAAGCGATAGGTAGATTAGAATCCCTGTAAGAATTGGGAAGAGGAGGAGGAGCAGAAAGAGAAGTGCCTATAAGGAAGTGACCAGGTGTAAGTGGAAGCAGGTCATCAGGGTCATTGGACAGCGGAGTTAAAGGTCGAGAATTAACAACACCTTCAATCAGAACAGACAGTGAATTGAATTCTTCGTAAGTCAGAATTCGATTACCTAAGACTTTTCTTAAATGACGTTTAGTGAGCTTTACGCAAGATTCCCACCTACCACCGTGATGAGGAGCGTAAGGAGGTATAAAGCGCCATTTGAAACCCTTTGAGTAGGAAAAATTAGAAATTTGTTCCATGGCAGGAGAGGAAGTAAGAGCTTTCTTCCACAGGGAAGCTGCGCCCTGAAAAGTGGAAGCGTTATCAGAGAACATCTCTGAAGGCACACCACGCCTAGCAGTGAAGCGAGAGACAGCTGATAGAAAATAAGAAGTAGAAGCATTCGTTACTAGTTCCAAGTGGATTGCGCCTGTAACCATGCAAACAAAGAGAGAAACATAAAGCTTACCAAACAATTTGCGTTTAGCTTCAGGAGAATTTCGTTGATATTGAAACGGACCCATATAGTCCACACCAGTTAAAGCAAATGGGCGTATAGGAGAAGAGCGAAAAGAGGGCAGATCGCTCATTAATTGAGTATTGATTTTAGGTTTCGCTTTAAAGCAAGGAATGCACTTATGAATTACAGAAGAAACTTCATGAATTCCATTTATAATCCAGTACTTTTCCCTTAAAAGGCAAAGCAGAGTGCGTGTACCAACATGCAGATTACGATAATGAAAGTCACATATAATTAAAGAAGTAACGTGATGTTTGGAAGGCAAAATAACGGGATGCTTTTTGTCCTCAGAGAGTAAAGATTGCGAGAGCCTTCCACCTACCCTGAGTAACCCATGGTCATCAAGGAACGGGGCTAAAGCACGAAGACGGCTGGATTTGGGAAGATCTCTTTTAGAAGAAAGCAAAGACAACTCAGAAGAAAAGGCTTCTTGCTGTGTCAGTTGTAAAACTTTAATGGTGGCGAGATTCAATTCATGATTGGTAAGGTGTGGTTTGGGGAGAAGAGGTTGGTCAACCACAAAATATTTCCATCTAAGGAGATAGGCGATAATTCGTATTAATTTATGAAAGGAAGAATAGCGTGACAACAAAGGATAAGAAGCATTAGAAACCAGACACGAGGCAATAGACAGAGGTACTTTAGCGTCAGGCAAGTTGGAGTTTGTAGCTGGAGGTTTAGCAGGCCATGAAGAAGAGTCTTTGATTAACCACGAGGGCCCATGCCAGTACAATTGGGAAGCTGCCAATTGAGAGGGTAAACAACCACGAGAGATAATGTCGGCTGGATTATCCGCACTGGGAACATGCCTCCATTGACATTCAGAAGAAAGAGTTTGAATTTTGGAAACCCTGTTTGCGACAAAAGTTTGCCAGTGAGAGGGGTTTTTAGCGATCCAAGAAAGGGTGATCATGGAATCGCTCCAGAGATAGATTTGCGAGAATTCGACTTTCAATACTTCCCGTAATTTCTTGACAAGTTCTGCAGCCATGAGTGCAGCGCACAGTTCGAGCCTAGGCAAAGTGATAGTTTTAAGAGGAGCGACCTTCGATTTGGCGCAAACAAGGTTGGAAACTAGAGATCCATAGAATGAATCATGGTAAACTAAATATGCACAGCAACCGTAAGCTTTTTCGGAACTGTCCGCGAACACATGGAGGAAAAAGAATGCATCAGAATGAGAGCTGATTAAATTCCTGGGAATTTCAATAAGGGAAAGATCCAGCAAATTGCTGCGAAACGAGAGCCAACGATTCAGAAAAGATAGAGGGACAGTGTCATCCCATTCACATTTAAGCGACCACAGCTCTTGCATGAAGAGTTTGGCTATAACGATAACTGGGGCAAGAAATTGAAGCGGATCAAAAATTTTTGCAATTTCAGAGAGGATTTGTCTTTTTGTATTAGGAAGCTCTTCTGCGAGCGTAACTTTATAGATAAGAGTGTCAGTGCTAGTGCACCAATGAACTCCTAAAGTTTTTATAGATTCGGAGTTTCCACAAATTTCGACAGAAGAGGGATCTACGTCTTCGATGGGAAATTGGGCGAGAAACTCAGGGGAGTTGGAGTTCCACTTATGAAGTGGGAAACCTCCATTCCTTAGTAATGCTTGAAGTTCTAAAGACACAAAAGAAGCTTCCTCCAAAGTAGAGAAGGACTGCAAGTAATCGTCAACATAGAATGACGTAGTTAGTGCTTCAGAGGCTTTGGGGTTAAATAAATGACCATCTTGTGAGGCTAGCAAGTGTAGGGATCGGATAGCAAGGAAAGCAGAAGGTTTTAAGCCATAAGTAACCGTTTTCAAGCGAAATACCTTAATGGGCTTATTGATTTCATCACGCCACAAGATTCTTTGAAGATCTCGTTGTTCTGGTTGAATTAACACTTGACGGTACATCTGTTTTATATCGGCTATGACAGCTATGGGAAATAATCGAAAGTTTAAAAGTATAGCAGATAAATCTGATTGAATAGCAGGACCAGAATAAAGAGTGTCATTAAGGCTGTTGCCATTAACGTCGGGTGATGAACCATTGAAAACAACTCGGATTTTATCTTTTACAAGAGGGTTTTTCCACACAGGATGATGATTTAAATAAACCGTTTCAATTGGGGGGTGCAATTCATCATCGGATTTGTTAACAACCTCCATATGATCTAAGCTTTCATACTCATCCATGAACTCAGTGTACTGCTTTTTGACAAGGGGTTCCTTTTTGAATTTGCTCTCGATAGCAAAGAGGGCTTTTCGAGCTTTAGGCTGAGAGTTAATAAGTTTGGGGGGATTGTGTAATCTTGGCATTTGAACAATGAACCGGCCATCAGAAGAACGAGTGGTCGTGTTCAAAAAAAGTTGCTCACAGAATTCATTTTCTGAAGAAGTTACATTAGGAGAATCAACATTTTCAAGCCTCCAAAACTGTTCCAGATCAGTATTGGAGAAGTAACATTGCGATGCAGGTTGGGTTGAATAATGGGGAAGTTGCCCTGTGACAATCCATCCAAAATTAGTGTCTCTAGCGACCACGTTTGAGGATAGCTTGCGAACCTGTTTCCGAAGGCAGTTCCAAAAGACATTGGCACTAAAGAGTATGTCAATGGGATTTTGTATGTTAAACGAAGGATCGGCTAACCTTAAATGCGAGGGAATGTTTAACCCTGAAATATCAACCGAGTGACTAGGAGTGTCTTCTCCAATGCTATTGAGAATTAGACAATTAAGTTTAAAAAAGTTGTTTCTATGAGAAATATCTCTTATGGTTAGTTTTGAAAATTGTAAAGCTTGCGATTTTGAGCTGTTGATGCCCGACACATTGATAGAAGTGGGGTTTACGGGTAGGCCTAGTTTTCTAATCAAGGAATTAGACACAAAATCATGAGTTGCAGCTGAATCTAGAAGGCCGCGTGCACGGACCCAGTTGCCAAAGTTATCCTGAACTTCAATTTGAGCAGTAGACAACAATACTTGAGCACTGCGAATGGACTTAGCATTTTGAATGTATGATGAAGCATTAGAACTGTTAACACTATCATTTTTAGGAGAAGTGGATGCTGTTGATGACCTTGCCTGATCATGACGATGTAGCAAAGTATGATGAGCCTTTTCACAATGGTAACAAAGTCTTGTGGACTTACAATTAGAAGCAGAATGCGTGGGCGCTAGACAGTTGAAACAATGTTTATTTTGAGCAACTAGTTTTTGTCTGTCGTCGACTGACATTTCTTTAAAGGATTTACATAAGTATAGGGCATGGGAATCTTTACAAAGTATGCACTTTACAGGTTCGTTTAAACTTTTGCGAGGTTCGCTTTGCGTATTTAAAACAATAGAGCTAGCAACACGACGTTCACTAGACCTAGTTGGGTAACCAGTAGTGTTTGATTTGAATTTGGATGAGCTGAACCCTGATTTTTGGGTATTAGACGCTGAGCGTTCGCTTTTGGGTTTGATGGACATTAATTAAAATTTGGAACTAGGAGATGAAGGTTCGCTCTGATTAGCTAGCGCGGTTAAAAGTTGGCATCTAGCGTTTATGAAGGTGACTAAATGCTCGTAAGTATAGTCGTCTTCTTTAGAAAGTTCGATTTCCCAAGCTTTGAGGGTAGCAACATCAACTTTAGAAACCACTAAATGTATTAGGAAAGTATCCCAATAATTAGTAGGTTGATCTAATTGGGACAAAGCCTTTACGTGAAGCTGTGTAGTGTCAACTAGAGTGCGCAGACTAGTGACGTCATTATGCTGTGACGCAGGTAGATTGAATAGAGCCCTTATGTGTCGTTGAATGCGTAACCGTAAATTTCCATATCTATCCTTTAATAAGTTAAAGGCAATGGAATAATTTTCGGCACGAAGAGGAAGTGCTTCGACCAACTGCAAAGCTTGACCTCGGAGGATAGATCTCAAATACTGAAACTTGTAAATGACTTGAATGCCTTCATTGTCGTGAACAAGGGAGCAAAATAATTCATAAAAAGAATCCCAAGCGGATTCATCTCCAGAAAAATGGGGCAAATCAATTTTCGGTAAAATTGGTTTGGGCTTGTGAGTACCCTCACGGAAAGAAGTTTGTGGTTCGTGAAGGGAACCAAGAACAGAAGCGTCCTTCTTCTGCTCCTCTTCGAGTTGGCGTATTATTTTGAAAGCAGAACCTATGCCTTCGTAATATTGGTTTTCTACTTCAACTCGATCTTCGGTTTGATTGAGCATGCAAGTTTCTATTTCAGTTTGGATGTTACAATAATTTTCGTAAGACCGTTCATAATCTCGTACGCGATGTTTTAACAAGTCTAATTGAGCTTCTGAGGGATCTAGCTCTTTTATGTACTTTCTGAAACGGGTAATTTGTCCTTTGTAGGATGCTCGTTTAGAAGTAAGTTTTTCATCTTTATCCTTCTCAGTAGGAGCCATGTTATAAAAAATAGATTGAAATGTAACTCACGATACTGTGGAACCTTGGAAATGCTGTCAAGCTGGCAGCAGCGAATGGGTAGAAAGCACGGGACCCACCAAAGAAGACAGGAGTGGTCTCGTTCCCTTTCACAGGCTTTGCACGATGTAATTATAGCTGAAAAATTCAAAGTAAATATTAATAATTTGCAGAATATTGCCAAATAGAAAAACTGAAAAAAGGACTCTCCCGGGTTTCGGCACCAATCTTTGGGTAGATTATAGGCTGGGGAATAACCCACCCACCAAGGGAAGATGATTAAGAAAAGGAAATGGGTTTCTGACTGAAGAAAAAGGATAGAAAAATAGGAGGAGAGCCCCACAAAATTAATAAGCTTCACTTTAAACACACTTAAAGGCGATTGCCACAGAAACTTAACCTTCTGATATCTAAAATAGGTACGAGCTTGGTCGATGCCAACGGGAACCGCAGCAAAGACTTGGGCAGTTTGCAAGAGAGAGGCTTTAGTGTCTTTCCTCCCAAGAACGAATAAAAGTACTATAGGGAAGGGTGATGGTCTGGCCAGACAGAGAGCAAACGATTTATTGTATGTCTTCTCAAAGAAATTAGTTTTTTCGAAACGATTCGAAGAATGCCAATAGTTAATCAAGCTTGGTATTTTCAATTTTTTGAAGTTATAGAATTCCTGAAAAGAGCGACCAAGTGCTTCAAGTAAGGGGAGTGACGAAAAAATTATAACTTGGAAAGTAATTTTGGTAAGTGACCCAATGGTTGCATTTGGAAATTGCTAAGCCCTTACTCAGCGAGAGGCCGGCTAAAAGCTTAGACAAAAAAAGAAACACTTATCTTTTGGGAAATTGACCATAAGTTTTCGGAGAGGATCTCCACAAGCAGGTAGCTGGCGTAGCGAGCTTTACTTGCCTTACTGGCCAATTAGAATTAGCTATTAAAGCTAAGAGAAGCTTTGACAAGATTACCACTAAGAGTTTTTGCTCAAATGCAACGAGTGGTAAAATCCCTATCAATAGATTTAAGGGCATCGAGTAGGGAGAGCCAAGGAGTACAGGACCTTGCTTAACCGTTGTATGGGAAAAGTGAGAATCCAAAAACAAATATTTAATTTATTTAACAATTCAAAGAAGCGTAACTTTAACAAATAAATATGTTCTATGTAGTTAACAATTTGGGGTCGCAGACCTCCAACAACGTTCAGAAATTGCTCCAGGCAAATGACAATTTTTAAGGTTTTAAACCTTATATTAAAATCTTGGTAAGATTTAATAAATAGGCAAAATGGAATAATTAAAGTTTTAACATTTACAGGAGTACAAGCAGTGTACTATAAGAAACCTCTGAAAGAACATTCTAACGAGAATAACAACTTCGAAGATAACAAAGTAGAAAACTTAAAGAATAAAAAGGAAGTTCCTACAACTTCTTATATTTAAACAGAATTACTTTATGAGAATTATACAAAGAGAGCAGGTCACTTACTGTGAACCTGAAAAGTTAATCAGAAGGAAGGTTCTAGACCTCCTATACTTTAAATAAGACTCGCAAGTTAAATGAGGCAGTTTTCATTTAGCGAGCCCCAAAAAAAATAACTCACTCAAGAGTTGAGAGAATTGTTTTCCCTGCTTTTGAAGGGAGGAACAATGTAAGTTTGAAACGTGTGCTAGACACGTAATTATACAGAGATACTTAATGATAAACCAACAAAATGGAAGGGCACTTCTTGGAATGACACCTTATTGGAACAGACCTAGATTAAAAGTTTATTGCAGATTGTTAGTAAGAGGTTTAGGAAAGAGAAATGGGAACTAAGGAAAATGTTCATGGCCTTATTTGAATATAAGCGGACGATCGCGACGCGGTAGAAAAGTTGAGCAAGCACTGGTTTTCACTATAGTTCATTGAAACATATGAAAAGTTCACTGTGTAGACACAAAGTTTATGGAAAAGAAAGTTATTGCAATGATGAAAATAACTGGTTTCACTAGATAAGTGAGAGTCTATTTCGTGAGAAAGTTGTAAATTACAATTAAATGCGCTATAGAAAATTCCCGCGGTGGACGAAACTTCACTATGTAGTAATTTAGAAGTAAGATAATTCAATTTTAAACAGAATTCTCACAGGTACGTGAGAAATACATGACGGCAGGACTTGTAGATTGAGTACAGAATCTAGAAGGTTCCAGAACAATCTTAGCAGTAAAATGGGGCTAATGTAAATCCAGCGGAGGAACTAGCTTGTTGAATTATAGACAGCGGGTAATTAGATAATATCCCACGTAGTGAGAGGATTTCTCATTAGAATAGCTTAATAAAAGCTCTTTATGGTAAAGTCGGCTTATACAAGCGAAAGCTCAACATGGCAAATCCCACGAAGAATGATTATTGCCCCAAAATAATACTTTCACACTGTCTATAAAAGTATCATTAAAAACACGTGGAAGTTAAAACCATGAAGATGAGGTTAAAACTTGAAGAAGGTACTTATCTTTGTTGCATGTCGAAGTGAAGTTCCTCACTGATGCTTAGAGTTCCAACATGGCGTGGAATTTAAAAAATGCCTCGTTAGGTCAGGAGGCTAGCTCTGGTTGAGCCTTAACTGATTGCTTCAACTGCCGACTAAGAAGTGAGACTTGCTCAACGAAGCACGGAAGGTCCTAGGAAGGGGAGAGAGTGGGGGTAGGAAACAAAAGGTATACATATCAGCATAACCAACTTATCAAAAATAAATTTTCTTCTTGATGGATGGTCTTCTAAGAATTGATAGTAGGCGATATTAGCGCAGCATGGTGAGTGAAACAGTAGACGTAGTCCTCTTGCTCAAGGAGAAAATAGCTGGCGATAGTAACAAGATCTGGTGGCCAGATGGATATGTAAGTCCTCTTGCACGATGAGGAATTGAGTAGCTTCAGAGGTTCGCTACTAGATGACGCTAGGTGGGTCACAGAAGTTATATATCTGAAACATACTTATGAAGACGTAAGAGATTTGCCCATCAAGGAGAAAACAGAAGATCACTGTTGGTGTTTGGCAAAGAGGAAGGAAGAAATGAACATGCAAGGAGCAGTAGACATTATATCTCAGGTACCGTGTATTCAAAGAATACACCACTGCGCGTCGTAATGAGGATGAAGTGATGATGAAGACGGCACATACACCCAGTCTCCGAGCCACGGGAATTAACCCCAGGAGATTAAAAACCCCTAATGACCCAGCCGTGAATCGAACCTGGGACCCTTCGGGCCAAAGCCTAGCACGGTAACCAATTAGCCATTGAGTCGGACGTGTTTAGATTAGTGGGTAGCAGTGAGTTTCTGTGTGTTAAAGGGAATACTCAACATATTATATACGTTCACCTCAGTTATTGGCCGTCGGCCCGGAAGTCCGGGTTCGATTCTCGGCCCAGCCAAGAAATTTAATTATGGTCTAACGGTTGGAACGAGGTACACCCAGCCTCGTGAGGCAAAACTGAGAAGAGGTGAGTTCTCACCGGCGTGGTTACTAACTTAAGGCCACGACCGGTTCTTTCCCAATCTTCACCCGATTTACAAAAACACACAATACTACAGACACCACAATAACACATGTCATCAGACAAATTTATACACGATGTCCTAGTCCCTCAAATGAAACAAAAATACAACTTTATACACTTCCATTTGAGACTGTTTTGCGTTTCAAAGTCAATTCTAGTCTGCAAACGTCTGTTTGCGAACAAGTCACTTCCATGTTCTCCTATTAGCAGTTAGCACTGCGAACTCCTCTGCTTTTACACTTCTTACTTTGAAACTGTTCAACACTAAATCTAGTCGTTGGTTCCTAGGTCTACCTCTGCTTTCTTACCCTCTACTGCCGTACTCATTAACCTGTTAGGTAATCTCTCCTCCCCCATTCCCTTCACATGACCCCACCATCTGAGTCGGCTCATACTGAAGAGAAATAAGGAGACGCCTTAACGGCCAAAGTTGGATGTCACCTCTTGAGATACTGTTGTCATGGTTACTGGCTTGCATTCCTTCATTAGTTTATTAAATGAAATTAGTTTTTTGGGAATATCTGAGAAACTGTTGGTTTTAGAGCCTTAAAATGTAGTTTTCGAGGACCCTTTACGGTTCTCTACGGGCCCCGAGGTTTGTTTCTGACACCAAGGGGTTGAAAATAATCTTTGTCTCGTCGTTGTACGCCATATAATATTATTAATAATAATAATAATAATAATAATAAAAATAATAATAATAAGTTAATAATATAACAATATAGGGATAGGGATATAATAGACCTTCTGTACAATATCCGCACGTGTAAATCACGTGAAAAAATTCTAGTTTACCCCTTGACCCCCTTAATCGCATTATATGTATTGATGAATTTTACAGCTAAATTTGGATCCGTTATAACATTATAGCCGTTTGGAAACATTCACAGTGATGTAATAAATGGAATTGCATTGCGTCTTACAGAAAATGTATGGACCTCTGAGATTGTGTTGCCATGGTTACTGGCTTGCATTCTTTCAGTAGGTTAATAAATGAAATTAGTTTTCTGGGAATATCTCAAAAACTGTTGGTTTTAGGGCCTTAAAATCGAGTTTCGTTTCTTAGATTGAGGGGCTGAAAATGAGCTTTGTCTCGCCCTTCTACGCCTATTTCAGCACGTATTTTAAGGGGGTAGGTCCCTCTTTATGAGAGGTATGGAGAAGAGTTACATCAATGATTAGTGTCGTGCCTCTGATGGATATCTGTAACAAATTCTACGTTGATCCACCCAGTCGTGCTCGAGTTATATGGACACGAAGTTGTCCACAGACAAACAAACAGACAGACAAAAAAATATTTTTGCACGCATCCGTCATAAAACAGTCTGAAACGCGCAAATATCGCAAATTTCCGTGGAAATTCAGAAAAAAAACAGACAAACTTTCATTTTTATATACACACATCAAAAAAAGTTTTGCATCACCTCGGTTCCAAGAGTTCCGGAACCGTTAAATACAAAGGGAATAGAGATCAACACAAACAACATTTCAGCTCGTTTTATTGCTCATGAGACCCACACATTGCATGTTGTACCATCATACAGCTAGACTTTCAGCATTTGTGGTCCAGATTGCAGTACACACTACTACCTCTAATACCCAGTAGCACGTCCTCTTGCATTGATGCATGCCTGTATTCGCCGTGGCATACTATCCACAAGTTCATCAAGACACTGTTGGTCCAAATTGTCCCACTCCTCAACGACAATTCGGCGTAAATCTCTCAGAGTGGTTGGTGGGTCAAGACGTCCATAAACAGCACTTTTCAACATATCCCAGGCATGTTCGATAGGGTTCATGTCTGGCGAACATGCTGGCCACTGTAGTCGAGCGATGTCGTTATCTTGAAGGAACGCATTCACAAGATGTGCACGATGAGGTCGAGAATTGTCGTCCATGAAGACAAATGCCTCTCCAATATTCTGCCGATATGGTTGCACTATGGGTCGGAGGATGTCATTCAGGTATCGTAAAGCCGTTTCGGAACCTTCCATGACCACCAGTGGCGTACGTCGGCCCACATAATGCCACCCCAAAACATCAGGGAACCACCACCTTGCTGCACTCGCTGGACAGTGTGTCTAAGACGTTCAGCCTGACCAGGGTGCCTCCAAACACGTCTCCGACGATTGTCTGGTTGAAGGCATATGCGACACTCATCGGTGAAGAGAACGTGATGCCAATTCCGTGGGGTCCATTCAGCATGTTGTTGGGCCCATCTGTACCGCGCTGCATGGTGTCGGGGTTGCCAAGCTGGACCTCGCCATGGACGTCGGGAGTGAAGTTGCGCATCATGCAGCCTATTGCGCACAGTTTGAGTTGAAACACGACGTCCTGTGGCTGAACGAAACGCATTATTCAACATGGTGGCATTGCTGTCAGGGTTCCTCCGAGCGGCAATCCGTAAGTAGCGGTCATCCACTACAGTAGTAGCCCTTGGGCGGCCTGAGCGAGGCCTGTCATCGACAGTTCCTGTATCTCTGTACCTCCTCCATGTCCGAACAACATCGCTTTGGTTCACTCTGAGACGCCTGGAAACTTCCCTTGTTGAGAGCCCTTCTTGACACAAAGTAACAATGCGGACGCGATCGAACTGCGGTATTGACCTTCTAGGCATGGTAGAACTACAGACAACATGAGCAGCGTACCTTCGTCCTGGTGGAATGACTGGAACTGATCGGCTGTCGTACCCCCTCCGTCTAATAGGCCCTGCTCATGCATGGTTGTTTACATCTTTGAGCAGTTTTAGTGACATCTATGAACAGTCAAAGGGACTGTATCTTGGATACAATATACACAGTCAACGTCTATATGCCGGAGATCTGGGAACCGAGGTGATGCAAAACTTTTTTTGATGTGTGTATATAGAGATTGCCACCAAGAACTACTTTATGTCCCCATTTGCAAAGAGACCTGTCTATGAACCAACACCAACAACTAATAATAATAATAATAATAACAATAATAATAATGTTATTAGTTTTACGTCCCTTGTTTTATCTACTGCGGCTTTTAGAGACACCGGGGTACTGGAATTGTGCCCCGAAAGGGATCTTGAACGTACCAATAAATCTACTGACATGGCTCCCTTGGATTTGTGCACCCTCAAATGCCAACTGGCCTCGATCCTGCAAACTTGGGAACAGCAGGCGAGAACGTTACCGCTGCCAACAACTAATTTACTGTACGTCAATGACTGACTACTGGTTGTGTGTGAAATGAGCCGGGTGTCATCAGGTTCACCGGAAGGATAAGAGAAACCGCAGCTTGCCCGTGAACAGAGAAAGCGATCAAGTTACTCCGGAAACAAAAACCTAACCTGGAATAAATTTGAATAAATTAGAGCAAGATGAAGGAGGCATAGAATGTGCATTTCTTCTACTCGTAAACATTGTTAGGCGACAAGCGGTGCTGCACTGTACTCTACATGCAGTAACAACTCCCTAAAATGTATAACCGGAAGCCGTTGGTTGACAGTGAAAGGTGTAGTTAGTGATGTAACAGAACTGCTATTTAGAAGTAAATAATGGACATTCAGAGTAGTATTAAACCTAAACAACTCACCGCTGCGCTGTGGTCAAGGGATTTCTCCTTTAAACTGGGCCACAGGTTCTCAACATCTTACTTGCCCTACGTACTCTACCTTTCTCCCTTTCTAACAATATGTGACAGATAAAGCGCTTATATAACAGAGTGGAATATTTTAGACTAGTGGAGCGGTTTCGGTGGCGTAGTTGGTGCCTAAGGTCATGGGTTCAAACCCGGCCGAAGTCGTCGGATTTTTTAAGAGCGTTAAAAATCCTTCAGTATGCCTTCCTTCGCAGGGAAAGTAAGGCCGGCGGTCCCATGTCATAGATTTATGGCATGATTAAGAACCTTCCACTAATTACACCTGTGTGAAGCTAAATTATAGGTTATTTTTGACTAACGCTCTTAGGTTCCAACGTTCGTCGCCAGGAGCCAACTGTGGTGGCATCTAGTAACAAAGTTCAGAACTAGTTGGTCGTTGACGGTGGCGTTTGGTAGCAAAAGTTGGAACTACTTGAAAATCGAATTTATGCAGTCCTTACTTGAATTAAAAACAGATAACACACACGAATACAGTCCTCACAATTAACACCGGTTATCAAACAGATTCTACTCACACCCAGAGTACACGGGGCAACATGACCGCGTTGCAGCAGCCCCAAAACTGAGGAACCAACCAACCAAGAACACAGTGAAGGGAAGGAATTATATTAAATGGAGTAGTCATATAGGATGTGTAGTTCATAAAGTTTACACATTTCTGCACTTTGTAATGAGGGAATTAAAAGGAAGTAGTAAGTAGCTCTGCTAAAGAATCTCTACTTAGTATAAAACTAAGTCCCCGATTCTTCGATGTTACAGGTAAACTCGAGAACCACTGGATGTATTTTCATGCGGTTTTCACCATTCTGTAAAGGATATCTCGAGGATGATTTCTGTAGAAATTTATTTATTTATGATCAAAGGAAGCCGAGCAGTAACGATTTAAGTGGTAAAGTCGAAAAAAAAAATCCTGGCGTCCGAGCGATTTGTAAGCTTACGCTGGGCAAACCGTTAAAAAATCTAAATACTATGAGTGTAAGAATTGTTCAGCATGAAAAGTTCTACAAAAAAGGCCGCGAGAGCATATGTCTATATTCAATACATCGCCCACTATAAGTGTTTTTACGTTTCAATTTCTCCCAACCATCTCCATTCAACTACTGGGGCGACAGTTTACGAGCTAGCTAAGGGCGAGTCTATCATCCCTGTTACAGCCTAGCTAGTGGGCGAACCTATTGCCCCAGATACAGCCAGCAGCAAACCGTTGAGTCGTGTTGAGTTAAGACTTCTGAAAAGGAGTGTTTGGAGTTTCCCTGGATGTGCAACTCGGGTTTTCTTCATTTCGCCTGTGAACTTTTCGTTCCGCAAAATTCACAGTCAAGTTAAGTTTGGACGGAAGGGGGATTTGTGTTTCCTGCATCTCGCCATTTTTAAATTACGTCTGACAAGAATTTGTTGCACATGCATCTCCATGATAATATAATTAATAGTCCAGTCAGTGATTTCAACACATCATGCCGAGACGTAAATCGGATATTGGTCGTTGTTCAATGACATTTAAAAAAAAAAGCGCTTATCACGTAATGTATTCATAACTGTTCCCGGGCGAAGCCGGGTTGGGTCGCTAGTATTATAATAATATACTGTAGCAGTTACTTAAGGAGCTGATCCGTGCTCGATTAACCCGTATCTCAGTAGCTTGAGTATGTTGCATAGCCTACAACTATGAGTGGACTCCTCCCCCAGAATGATAACCTGTGTAGGCCACTGTATAGCCAATATTGTGTACTTTACCATAAGCTTAATAATGATTATAGCAAGAGCTTTTGAACAATTTTATTGCACTTCTTACTTCCCAAACTATTTAGCAGGCTGTAGCTCGCACGCTCGCATGAAGAACCCTATAATTACATAACAAAAACATATTTTACTGCTGCCTTCATAGCTCTAATATTGTGGTTTAAGAGATATGTATTGTTGCAGGTGCTAATAAAAGTGAAAGGATGACCAGAACACGTTAGCAACTAATATACTGTAAGTGATACCGTTATGTGCTGGAGGTAATGAAAATATTTATAACAGGCAAGCCAGAACAAAGTTATAAACTGCTACAATTATCTTTTATTGCACAGCTTAGCCGTGTATGGTTTCAAGGCGTGTTTCAATATATGCGCACTTCAGGGTACCCATTATTTCCATTTCTTCTGGGTCGGGGTTGAGATGCGATGTCCTGAATGATTCTTTCCGGCAGGTTCTCTTCTTGACACCAACGCCTTGAGAAGAAGATGCACGAAGATAAATGAAACTGGGCGAGGAGTAGGAAGGAAGAAGGAAGATACCGTCCCTTCATTTATATGGATTTTAATGGAAACCCACGGATCAGTGGTTATCCATAAAATACGTTCGCAAAACCGCCTTCAAATTTAACCCCATACCCCCTATTGTAACACGTCGCAACAATTATTAACACCCCCCCCCTCCCTCTCCGCCCTAAATGAACGTCGAAAATAATTGATATTATAACTTTTCAGTTGGTCAACACAATGTGATCCCAATCCTTGCGACATGCGAAAAATAAACTGAAAAATATTACATTTGATATTACATGTATTCATATGCGTTTGAAATGGCGTAATTGGATGGAAGTCACCCTTGTTTTTGCACCCAGATAAACGATTAATTCTTTTAATATAAGAAAATGTATGGTGTTTACATGTTTCAAGCATAAATATGCTCAGAAATTTAATTTAAATGAAACAGGGCGTAGCGCACTATGTGTAATCATAATGCTAAACTTGAAACTGAATTTACTCAATATGTATAAATTGTGTCTTTTGGCAGATTCATACATAAATAAATCAAGTTCTAATTAACGTATACTTCAATAAGGTCTCAAATTAAAGGCCATAAAATATGAAATGTCCTGCACTAAAGCGGAGGAAATAATATGTTCCAATTCAAAAATTGAAAATGAAGAAAGGTTGGTTGGTTGGTTATTTAGTATCTGTTTTTTTTATTTAAGTACTGCAACTTAGAATTTTTCAAATAGTTCCTATATTTGCCGACAAGCGCCACCGTCAACGACTACTAGGCCAAGTTCAGAACTTAGCTACTTGACGCCACCGTAGTCGGATCTTGGCAACGAACGTAGAAACCTAAGAGCGTTGTTTACATTCTTAACCTATCCAATTTAGCTTTACACAGATGTAATTAGTGGAAGGTTCTTTAAAATGCCATAAATCTATGACATGGGCCTGCTGGCTTTACTTCCCCTCCGAAGGAAGGCATACTGAGGGATTTTTAACTCTCTTAAAAAATCCGACGACTTCGACCGGGTCTGAACCCGCGATCTTGGGCACAGCAGTTCAGCATGCTACCAACTACGCCACCGAAGCCGCGTATTATATGATTATCATCATCATCGACAAAAAATAAATTGTGGTCAAGCTCGTTTTCTAAATAACCTAACTTCTATTACGAAATATAACACACTAGTTAATAACATTTCACTTTTTCAAATGAATTAGATAAGAGGTTCAAGAAGTGTCCCTAGTTGTCATTCTGCAAATCTGACAAGTCTAACTTTCACATACATTTCTCTCTGTGTTAAATGAGAAGAACTGGCGTAACATGTTTCACTCATTATCAAAGTGGTTAAGGTGGGAAGTTGACACTTTTGAATTCTTGGAAATCTCTCTGCATTGTCATCCAATTTACAGTAGTTGTCTTGGGAATGTAATTAGGGAAGAGTTTTGGAGCATGTGTGGCCAACGTGCGCTAGTTCACAATAATTCAAAGAAAGGAGAAAAAGAAATAAGTCAGGATCTCTGGCAGACGTGTCCAATGTACAATTTATTGTCACAAAGCAGGTTCGGTGAAAATGTAACCAATTAGAGCGTATTAAGGCCACCTTACAATTCGGTCAGCTTGGGCAGGTTCTACGAGAAACTACAGTCCAACTGCACTACCAAATACGGTCAAGTTCTTCTTGTTATTTAATGTCACCGCAGATACCAGGATTCGATTCCTGGCTCTGCCTAAATACAGTGTTAAATACTGGTCTGAGGGCTGGAACGGTGTACACTCGACCTCATGAGACAAAAAATGAGAAGAAGTGGGTTCGATTCCCACCTCAGCCATCCTGGAAGTGGTTTGCCGTGGTTCCCCGCTTCTACTCCAGACGAACGCTTGGTTGGTTCCTAACTTCAGGCCACGGACGCCTCCATCCAAATCCTCATCTGAATTACAACTACCCACACGTATACAGCCATCACAATAATACAGGTTATCAAACAAATTCCACACACACCCAAGTATACGGGCCAGAAGGACTATGATGTCACAAGAATCTTAAGTTTTTCAATACACACAAATCCTCATCTGAATTACAACTACACACACGTATACAGCCATCATAATAATACAGGTTATCAAACAAATTCCACACACACCCAAGTATACGGGGAAGAATGACTACGATGTCACAGAGCCCCTAAAATAATCTTAAGTTTCTCAATACACACAAATCCTCATCTGAATTACAACTACACACACGTATACAGCCATCACAATAATACAGGTTATCAAACAAATTCCACACACACCCAAGTATACGGGGAAGAATGTCTACGATGTCACAGAGCCCCTAAAATAATCTTAAGTTTCTCAATACACAGTACGAAAGTGTAACAGAATAGGAAATGTTGCAACTTTACCACACTATGTCGTGTAATACCTAGGTAAATGAACTAGCCTACATTCTGTTTCTAGCAATCCTAGTTGACGTATTAGGTAAAGGTCCTTGATTTGTGATAGTTTTAGCGAGATCGTTCTAATGTTGGAACATAGGAGCAGTTTCTTGTTCAATCCTGTAACATAAGGTGGCCAAATTGTTATGGCAAAGCTAAATAGAACCAAATTTTTAATATCTAATTGGTTCACAGAATCATTAACAATGTATAGATTATTTTGTATCCTGATGAAGAGAATGTGTTTTTGTGGCATGCTAATCAAATCAGCCTTGACCGCCAATAGAAGTAACGCAGGTGGAAATAAATTAAATTAATGATTTTCAGTAGATAGGCATAATCTTCTGTGAAATAATTCCTTCTATTTACGATGTTTGCCATCTCTTGAAGAATGCAGTACATTTGCATTTGTCTGTTGGCACAGGCTAGAGTAAAATGTGGCTTTTCACCGATGTCTCAGTCTCACTCATGGCTGTGATTATATGGAAGCTACTGAGGTATGGGTGGTGCTAGTAATGACATTCAGGGCACAGTCAGTGCCTGTGGATGCTGTGAAAGGTTCTACTTATAGGGTTAGTACTGCTGTTCTGACTCAGTGAGGAAAGCAATGGCAAACTACCTCACTCCTCATCTTGCCTAGTACACCTCAATATAGTGCTGCCTTGGGTTTTTGTGGGTATCTACCCACATAACCTAACGGCGGTAATTTTTGAGGATCCAACCGCCCTTCGGGCTGACTACCTGACAGACAGATTTAAGATGTTCAAAGAAATTCGTGAATTCGAAGAAGAAACGGCAACAAATCTAATTTTTGATAGGCTAAGTTCCGACACCAGACCGATTAGCTTTGATCAAGATTGGCATTTTAATATTTGTTTAATAGAAACTAAGATAAGATAAAAGCGCTTTTAATTTAAAAGTGTAAAACAAATGAGTAGTTGGTTCATAAAAGATCTTTTGTAGCACATTTGGTGAACACATGACAAAATGTACAACCAAGAAATATCTTGCAACGGAGACTTGGCCACAAAATCCACCATTTTAATTTATTTATCTTAATTTGAAATACTGTAAATAATTTTATTATATTCAGATTTACCATAATAATTTGACCAACTCAGTACATTATAGCCGAGCGGACTGTGTAATTCGTCGCTACAACATGTAAAGCTGCATATTCCGGAGCTGGCTTCAATTTAAAGGCCTTACGACAACTCCTTGTTACTTATAAACTGAATTAAGAATGTTCATAGAAAACCACGTCACGGCTCATTTGAAAGAGCTAACCAGGATCTAGAAAATGTACATAGAGATAAGTACTTAATTATATCTGGAAGTGCCCTTATTGATAATTACATTAAAGTAAATACCAAATGATACTGAAGTAATTCCACCTTAATCAATAAATACAGTTAATATACAATCAATTAATTAATTAATACCAGTTTCGGCCCCGTTGTGACCGGTGTTGCCAAATCTTGAAATGGGAAAGAACTAAACCCCTGGTTTTAAAACACCAGAAAAGCACCAGCTGGACTTTATGATTCAAAACACTAGAAAAACACCAAAAATTATAAATATATAATCCGCTTTTTACTTAAATTTCTTTCATTAATAATCGAATTCTTCACTTGCGGAGACTGCTACCGCTATTACATCTTTAGAGCAGGAAGGAGTAGTACTGCTGTAGCTCTGCATACTTCCAATTTTGGCCAGTATTATATCCTTCGGAAGTTCGTAGTCGTGATAGCATTTTCCCTCTGTTTTTAGTCCAAATCCCACACACAGAATGAAATGCAATTTTTGAACTTTCATTCGATTTCTTTGCGTTGTTTTCACCAATTAAACATGGCTAAACACTCTCCCTACATCTGCATTAGAGTGACGGAGCGAAGGTACATAAACTGCCTTCGCATGAAACTGGAAAATCCCCTGGGAGCTGGGAAGAAAATAGATGATAGGTCGATTCTTTGTACAAGTGCACTTGCACTAAGCCCTGCATGTCGCGCTTACTTAGCACTTATGCACGCGAATAAGAATTTCAGGGACTTCCCCTGTTGGAGTGTTGATCTTGACACGTGTAAGGCTGAACATCGCCTATCTTAATTGATTAACTTTATTAAAACTATTACATGGCTTTACAGGAATTACTTTTTTTGTCATAGGAGACAATTTCATGCAAAAATCCGATAAGCACCAGATTTGGCACTGGTTTTATTGAAATAACACCAGTAATTTGCTATGGCGCTATTAGAACATTTCTGGCACATGACGAACTTCAGAAACAGCAGATCTGGTGCTAAAAACACCAAATTGCCAACACTGGTTGTGACCCTCTTCAGCTTTGTGTAGTTCTTAACAAATTAAACCAAACGCGAGCATGTAAGAATACAATTCGATCGAATTGTTCTAATACAAATTTGAAAATTATAAAATATGGAGCAATGTTTTCTATGAGTGCTGATGTTGCCTAATGAAAAGAATGTCAAACTTGAAAACCTTATACATTAAATTCTGTTGACATAAAAGTTTACTTATACATTACTATTAACATAATATTATTTATGTTAAAATTCGAATAATAATCTAGTAAAATATCCTAAAGAAACAATAAAATCAGATCTGTTATATACGGTATAGTGAACTTAGGTTTAACTTTGAAGTAATAATTATAATCTTTTTGGAAATTACCGGTAAGCAATGTGGAATAAATAAACTCAATACCATTTGGTATTTACTTTAATGTAGAAAATGTGTTAGCTTCAGAGATGAAAAACAATCATACATAACTTCGTCAAATGATCTCGACAACAAAATTAGTAATGTCTAAGCAACCGACAACATAATTATTTTTGTAATAAAACTATTTTGTTTCAACAACAACAACAACAATAGTAACAACAATAGCAATAATATACTGTAGGTGTGCGAATACCAGACGAAAATAGTCAATAACAGAATTTCCAAAAATTTGGTTAGTAATCATTTATTTCTAGATGTAACTGAATTGCATCAGACAAAAACTAGAATTTCCTGGCAAAATACGGTTTTCACGGATGAGCTTTGTCAGAACTATAATTTTCAATAAATTTCGAGTTTTGTAGAATTTTGAATTCTGAATATTTTGTTAAATGTATAAAATACTATATGAATTTGTACAAACTTCAGCTCATCAGACTTGAACTATTTGTTCTGCTCATACAACACTATCTAATATTCGAATGTCCAACTTCACTAGGTTCCCCTGAATTTTCATTTTCTTATTGTTGATTCATTTCAGGGATTTGGCACATCTTGACCATCAGCCCCGAGAATTTGGGTATGCATATAATTTGTCTGTAAACAGTCCATACATGGAGACTCTGGTGTTTGTAACTATTCGGAATTTTGCATTTTCAGTCAGACAACATGAATTTACCCAATTGTATTAATAAACTGGCAACCCGCCCCGGCTTCACCCGTGAACAGTTATAAATTACGTGATAAGTGCTTATTTTTCGATGTCAATGAACTAAGACCTATATCCGTTTTACGTCTCGGCAGGATGGGTTAAAATCACTGAC
The DNA here is from genome assembly GCA_946902985.2 of Meconema thalassinum. Lineage (NCBI taxonomy): Eukaryota > Metazoa > Arthropoda > Insecta > Orthoptera > Tettigoniidae > Meconema > Meconema thalassinum. Next base: position 1,982,408,665 of record OX336388.2, read on the forward strand.
TGCACTATTAATTATATTATCATGGAGATGCATGTGCAACGAATTCTTGTCAGACGTAATTTAAGAATGGCGATGTGCATGAAAAACAAATCCCCCTTCTATCCAATCTAAAAAACACTTATAGTGGGCGATGTATTGATGATAGAGATATGCTCTCGTGGACTCTTTAGTAGAACTTTTCATGCTGAACAATTATTACAATCATAGTATAATGATATTTTTAACGGTTTGCCAAGCGTAAGCTTAAAAGGCGCACGGATGCCAGGTTTCTTTTTTTCGTCATTTTCACTGAAATCGCTACAGCTTGGCTTCCTTTGATCATCAACAAATTATTTTCTACAGAAACCTTTCTCACAGAATGGTGGAAACCGCATCAAAATCCATCCAGTGGTTCTCGAGATTACCCGTGACATGCAAGAATCGGGGACTTTGTTTTATACTGAGTAGAGATGTTTCAATCGCAAGTAATTCTTTCAGGGTTAGGGCATAACACCCAATAGGCTGCAATTGGGTACAATCGGGTTGACTGACGGGAAAGCATAAAGTTTGTTTACTAAGGCAACACTGAAAAATGGTTTCCAAAACAATAATAAAATCTGAAAGAAGAACATCTTTCACGGATGGATATTTTTTGAGTTGGGGGGGGGGGGGGGGGGGTAAAATTTTACAAATTTCAAGGATTATTATTTCATTATAACCTACTTTATTAAGATAGGTAGCATCGCTCTTTAATTCAAATAGCACCGCTGGTCTCTGCTTATTAGATGTACACACAATGCGTATGTATCTTACCGTAGACCCAGCCGACGAACTCTTGTGTACGCAGGTTCTCCTGTCTCAGCCAGTCCTCCAGAGGGGCGAAGTACTCCCTGATGGCGCTGCCGTTCATCCTTCTTTCGCCCGTCACCAGGTAGAGCGCCTCCTGCCAGGATACTGAGGATCCGAGCTCCATCATGCGTCTGTAACACACCAGAAGCAATAAACCATTTACTGTACATATCCTCATGTCTCCTGTCTCTTACGAAGCTTCTTTCCAGGACACTAAGGAGTAAAACCTTTCATTGCCGTATCACTAACTTGTTGTATTCTTGAAACCACTAGGCTTACACAATAGAAATGGTATTATTCCGCAATAAGAAGTTCAAATAGGCCTATACACAGTATTGCCATCAATCATATTAATTTATTAAAACTCAGCATTTTTTCTAGGTTTGTGCCGTGTATTGTGTGGGGTTTCACCCAGGGTACCAAACTGGCTCATCAGCGGGCTCTTGGTTTCCCCGCCAGGACCCCCACAGAAGTAGCGAACTGTGCGCTACCTCCCTAGAGCCCGCTGATGAGCCAGCCTGGTGTCCTAGGCGAAACCCTACACAAGACACGGCACAAACCTTGAAACATTGCTGAGCTTTAATTCACTGGCCGTGAAAGCCAATATACCATCATATTCATTTATGTTTTACGGGGGTGTATGCCAAGTTATTTTTGTCAATTAGGTTTACCTTTTCATGGCAAAAGTACTGGAGTTAATGATCTATTTAGCAATTTATAGGCCTTAATGTTTGTTAGTTAAAACGTCTTGTCAATCATCTTACAGTATACCAGGTGAATCAACTGCCCCTAATAATATTGTTTTATGCAGCCCAACTAACGCATGTTGTCGGGAAGGTCGATATTTCTCCGCTTGCATCCCGTAAGGTACTAGTGCACTGCAAAGATATCATGCATGCGCTACTGAACACTATTGTTTTTCCCTCGTATTAACCTGTGGTCACATCGAGGAAAAAATATAAATATCATTTGCAGGATATGCTTAAACTAGAGGGAGTTAGGAGGTGCGGTTTGTGTCAAATCGTCCATGCGGTCTTAATAGTACAGGACAAATTTTGCATTTCTTGAAAAGTCAACGGAAATATACGTATTTGTTTAAATAGTGCGTTTAAACAAATAAACAAGACGATATACCATGTCAGAACTAGGGGCAGATGACCATGAAGTTCCACCTCTCAAAAAACAATTACTATCTAACCTGTCAGAACTGTGTTGCCTCCAGCCCGCCTAACACTAGGGCCAGGCGGGTGGTCTATACTCAAAGGGTGCTCACAAGTAACTGATTGATTATTCAAAAGAAACAGAATTACCCGCAACAGTACCGAATTGCTCTCTGATTTAATAAATATCGACATTTTTTTAAAGGTGCGTTTAAACAAATATAAACAAGAAACAGAAATATAAACAGTAAAGCCGAGCGGGTGATTTATGCACATGTGAGATTTCTCGCTCAGGTCACATCGTATCTATAAAATCCATGTTTATTAATTAAAACATGTAAACATCGCACATGTTTCGGCATAAACAATGATGCCATCATCAGCGGGAAAAAACTGAAAATTGCCTGCTACAGTAATACTAGTATTCTTCCAATATGATTGAAAGACCCTTTGAAAAATATTTATTAAAGGAAAAAGAATGGATGTCCGTACAATATACAACTCATTAATGAAGAAAAAAAAACACATTCAAACATTAAGAACTATATAAATTGAAATTATGAATTAATTAATTATGTTGGTTGATCGGTTCCTCAGTTTAGGGGCTGCGACTACGCGGTAATGTAGCCCCGTGTACTTTGGGTGTGTGTAGAATCTGTCTGATAACCGGTGTTAATTGTGATGGCTGTATTAGTGTGTGTTATCTGTAATTCAGGTAAGGACTGCAGACGATCAATTTCAAGTATTTCCAACTTTTGCTACCAAATACTACCGTCAACAACACCTAGCTGTGAACTTGGCAAATAGATGCCACCGCAACCGGCAACTTGCCGTGAACGTTGGAACTTAATGGAGCTTTAATCAAATCTAACCTACAAATTTAGCTTCACAGAATTCTAGTTAGTGGAAGGTTCTTTTACATGCCATAAAACTATGACATGGGCCCTCCGGCTTTACTTCCCCTCAGAAAGAAGGCATACCGAAGATTTTAACGCTCTTAAAATTCCGACGTCCTCGGCCGGGTTTGAGCCCGCGATCTTGGGCATAGAACTCTGCATGGTACCAACTACGCCACCGAAGTCTCCAAATGATTTATTTAATTAATTAAGAAATTTAGTGTGTACAAGCTACAATTAATCAAAATGTAAAGAGTATATTCTTCAAACATTTCAATTCTGGAAGTAATTACAGATGAATGATATTGAATTTCAATTTTGGTCATCGATTATTGAAATTGATTTTGAAAGGGACTTTGGATGGTAGCCTAGTCGGCCGTGGACCTGTTTAATGGAACCGTCTGGCATTTGCCTGGTGGTTAAAATGGGAAATCGTGAAAACCATTTTCAGAACGGCCGAGGTGGGATCTGAACTGTTGTTCTCCCGATCCCAGCGAGGCACAAGGTTGCGCGTTAGCACTCTTGGTCACCGTAGCCGGCTGTAATGGGTGCTATTCTCTAAACACGAAGAAAATTAGGCCACGGTATTTGCAATTAATAAACCAATGTAGTGTTTTTCAGGTTTAGGGAATAATACCCATTAAAACTGGGTATTATGGTCGCCTCCGTGCTGTAGTGGTCAGCATGATTAGCTGCCGCCCAGGAGGTCCACGGTTCGATTCCCGGCTCTGCCACGAAATTTGAAAAGTGGTATGAGGACTGGAACGGGGTCTACTCATCCTCGGGTGGTCCAAATGAGTAGAGGGAGTCCGATTACCACCTCAGCGATCCTCGAAGTGGTTTTCCGTGGTTTCCCACTTCGTCTTCGGGCAAATGCCGGGATGGTACAGTGAATCCTCTCTAAATGACCACCCCTCTTAAAGAACGATTTTTCTTGAAACCGATTTTAAACCTCATAAGGTCAATGTATTTGTTACCTCTATTTGAGGACCACCGACCAAAGACCAGGCATTTTTCTCAGTCTGACCTCTTTCAAAAGACCACTTCTCGTGTGCCTTCCGATTGGAGATGCTGATGAGGGATATGATGAAAACAATGGTTCTGTAGGCTCAGAACTACCTCAGCATACAATGTCATTAGAAAAGGTGTTATGTAACATGTACAAAATACAAAATAAACGGCTCTCCTAGAAGATTGTTCGAACCTAGAACAAATGAATGGACTTTCGAACTCACTCAGAGATATACTAGAAAGCGAAATTGTTAAAAAAAAAAGATGCGCTAATCTGAAACAGAGATCAATTCGTGACTTTTTTAAAATGACAGAGCTCAGAAAATAACTAATTGTAATTAATTTGCACTAAATGTGAACCAATGCAGATAAATTGTAATCAAGAATGTGTTCCAACTGTTCTTTATTAATAATGCAGTATAAAATTATTTTAATGCCTAGCCCTATTAAGAGACCACCCCTCTAAAATACCAGTTTTCCATGGAACCGTCACAGGTCTCTTAATAGAGGTTTAACTGTACCTAACGTAAGGCCACGGCCACCTCCTTCCCTCTTCCTTGTCTATCCCTCCCACTCTTTCCATCCCTTTATCAGGCCTCTGTTCGCTTTGCAGGTGAGGTCGCATGGGCGACGTGTTAGTCACACAACCCAGTTGTATCCCCGACTCAGATTCTGAAGCTCCAGGACACTGCTAGTGGCGGTAGAGGAGGGATCCCTCGCTTAGTCCGTGGATAAAGCAGACCCTGGAGGAACGATAAATCGTGTTGGCCGACTGAAAATAATTCAAGTTTCGTTTAATAAGACAACACTGAAAATTTGGCTACCAACATGACAAAGAACTCAAGGTGAGGATACTGTAGTATTGCAGTAGAGCGTAGTGGTTAGCATTCTTGGCTATCAACCCTGACGACCAAGTTAGTTTCCTGATTCTGCCAAGGTATTTAATTCTGGCCTTAGGGCTGGAACGGGATTCACTGAGGACAGGTGGGTCCGATTCCTACCTCAGCCAATCTCGAAGTGGATATCCGTGGTTTCCCCACTTCTACTCCAGACAAATGCTGGAATGGTACCTAACTTAAGACTACGGCCACCCCGTACACAATCATGACACCAATTGTAAGTGCACACTCTTCTTATTCTTCTTCTTCTTCTTTCGAATAACCCATTTGGAGGGTACGATGAATCAACGTTGGCTATTGCCCATTGTATTCAATTTCCGTTGTTACCAAATTTCTTTCATCTTTCTAGAGTGACGATCTTTCTCCTCTTGAGTCCACTTTCTGCGAGTTATTTGTTTCTTCCTTTCTTGAAATTTTGCGTTTTGAATAGCTTCTCTGAAGAGTGATCTGTTTGCTATTGTATCTGTCTGAATTTTGGCGTTTGTCAAATCTTTGTCAATTTCAATGAACCATGTGGGTTTGGATTTGCAACTAGTCAGTAAGTTGAAGATCTGTTTAGTTAGTCTACTATTTTCCATTCTATAAATATTCCCAAAAAAACTGTAATCTTCTCTTTCTCATAACAACAGTTAATTTTTCACATTTCAAATATAACTCTCTATTTGGTCGTAACCTATATTCTGCGTTATTATTTCGTTTAGCCCCCAGTATTTTTCTCAGAATTTGTCTCTCAGTCTTCTCTAATTTGTCTAAATCACCAAATCTTGTTAATTTAAGTGTTTCTGCCGCATACACAGTTTCAGGTCTGATCACTGTTTGATAGTGCCATAATTCATTGTTCCAGGATAAGTTTTTTTTATTATATATATCTTTTGTCATATAGACATCAGAATAATATAGGTTATAAGTAGAGCCCTGCGTGGATAAACAAAACATTATCCGCATCCGCCCCGCATCCTCACGACTGTTATTCAAATCCACTGGCATTGCAATAATATGCTTAATTATATAAAGTATTAAAGCAACACATTTAGACATTTGAGGAGAAAGTAATTCCCGTTGGCTTTGTATGTCATGTGCTATCTTTAAATAGTACATTATGCAACGAGCCTATAATGGCAATAATTAAGACACGAGTAGCCTATGTTTATAAAACGAGCGTATGCAAGTTTTATAATTTCCATACGAGTGTCTTAATTATTGCCATTATAGACGAGTTGCATACGACTGTTTATGTTTGACGATAATTATTATAACTATTTTATGTTCGAACATAAATATTCATAAATATCTGTCGAGATTTCGCCAGTTTTATGTACTGAACAGAGCGCATGAGACGCAGAGAATGCCTCGTATTTGATCATGGCCTCCTCGATTACCCTACTATGACACTAGGCCAGGCAGTGAAATTTTAATTAGAAGGCCGTGGAACTCAGCGCATCTAATTATCTAATTGGTCAAACAACTGTTTTTTGAGCTGTGATTGGTGGGGAAAACTGTTTCATAATGAAAAATAGTGCTATAATGAGCCTCATTATACTGTAGTACAATTTTCTGACATATAATAGTCAGGATCGAACATAAATGATTGTTATACAGCCAGAATTGCAACCCTTTTCAGTTCGTTGTGTTAATTATACTTAATGACATAATTTGATTGCGGTAAACTTAAATCATCATCTTAAATTTGTCATAAACTACCTCGCAAATTTCCTCCAAACATTATCCACATCTTATCCACACAGTCCTGCAAACTACGCGTATATCCGCAGATATCCGCTACCCCACAGGGCTTTAGTTACTGTATGAGACAAATTCTACACACACCCAAGTACACGGCGCTAAATGACCATGATGTCGCAAAGCATTTTAAATGAATCAACAAGTATAATAATAACAACATAAGCCACATATCCCTCGTATTACGCGGAATCTGAACTACCTCGAAATTATTACATGTCGTCTTGGTGTAGCAGCTAGCGCTCTTGACTGTCACCTCGGAGGTACGATTTCGATTCCCGGTCCTGCCATAAAATTTTAATTCTGGTTTGAAGGCTATAACGGAGTACACTCAGCCTCATGAGATAAAACTGAAGAGAGGAGGGTTCGATTACCATCTCAGCCATCCAGGAAGTCGTTTTCTGTGGTTTCCTCACTTCTACTCCAGGCAAATTTTGGGATGGTTCCTAACTTAAGGCCACGGCTGCTTCCTTCCTAATCCTATCCTCAATTTAAAAATACACACACTAATACAGTCATGACAATAACACAGATTATCTCACAAATTACACACACATCTAAATACACGGGGCTACATGATCACGATTTTGCAGCCTCTAAAACTAACAACAACAACAAAATCGGTCTTGGTCAGAGGCCGCTGTTTCAAAAGGACAGAAGAATGATCAGCCAGATACGTTTGCGAGTGGAGCATTAACATGTAAGGTGTTACAAAGTGCAGATGATTGAGACTGACATTCTCATTACGTGGACATCAGCTTAAAGAGCTCCAGATTAAGTTCCCGCTCTGTCGAGAATCTAACCGGTTGCCTCTTGTAAATCAGTACGGCTCAAGAGATTTACGATGCCCACTAACCTTCTGTTAATTGTGGTCCATTGCCTTAAGTGAGAAGCTTGGTATCGACTGCTCACGTTCCAATAGAACAGGTTCCAAACGTCGTTAAGAATAATTCGCGGACTCCCCAGTGAACATTCAGCTACGTGCAAATGAGTTCTACTAGTGAAAGTTACATTTCTTTCACTATTTCATAGGACATCTTTATGTCCTGTCCATATGTTGTGCGTGCTTCTTCCTCCCAAACCACTTCTTCCAATCCTTTCTCTCCTATTGCACAATCACCCAGTCTGTTTACACATTATGATCATAATAAACAGATGACATGCTAAGTTATCTTTTAATTGGTTCACCAAAGACATTGCTAACTTATACAGGAATCTCGATCATAGTTCCTACATTGTAGAAATGCTAATTAATGATGTCTTTCTTGGTTATTTTTGGGCATTTTTTATGTTTAGGACATTTCGTCATTTTATGGAATTTATTAGACTATTTTATACTTTTAGACCTTTTCTGATATTGTCATGGGTTTTGATGCAAAATTCTACGTGCTGTATTTGGGATTATCGGAACTTGAAGTGAGGATTGGTCTGATTGCCATCTCTTGATGAATGCAGTACATTTGCATTTGTCTGTTGGCACAGGCTAGAGTAAAATGTGGCTTTTCACCCATGTCGCAGTCTCACTCATGACTGTGATTATATGGAAGATACAGAGGTATGGGTGGTGCTAAGTAATGACCTCAGGGCACAGTCAGTGCCTGTGGATGTTGTGAAAGGTTCTACAATACTCATAGGGTTAGTACTGCTGTACTGACTCAGTGAGGAAAGCAATGACCAACTACCTCACTCCACTTCTTGCCTAGTACGCCTCAATATAGTGCTGCCTTGAGTTTTTGTGGGTATCTACCCACATAACCTAACGGCGGTACTTTTTGAGGATCCAACCAGCCTTCGGGCTGACTACTTAACAGACAGACAGACAGACAAAGTGAGGATGAATACGGAGACATGAGAATCTTCACAATTCATCTCTCGGTTGGGTAGTCAGTCCGAAGGCTGGTCGGCTCCTCAAAACGTACCACCGTAGGCTTTGAAACCCACACAAATCCAAGGAAGCGCTATATTGAGGCGTTCTAGGCAAGGTGAGGAGTGAGGTAGTTTGCCATTACTTTCCTCACTGTGCTAGTACAGCAGTACTAACCCTACGAGTGGAACCTTTCATAACATCCACAGGCACTAGCTGTGCCATCAAGGCCATTACTCAGCACCACCCATACCTCAGTGGCTTCTATATTATCACAGCCATGAATGAGACTGAGATATCGGCGAAAAGCCACATTTTACTCTTGCCTGTGCCAACAGACAAATGCAAATGTACTGCATTCACCAAGAGATGGAACCTACAGTAGACAATGCATTGTATATCTGAAGACTAAAGTAACTTTGTACAGTCCTTACTTATTTGAAATATCCACATTCAAGGAGATGCACCAGCGCTTGCAACCAATTCGGGAGGGACTTTGAAAGCGAGATTAACAGGACAGACTACAGTACGCCCAGTAGAGCCAGTCTGGTTTAGTACGTGTTGAGTGAATTTGTGTTGTCGGCTTCGATTGTTATTTCGAGTGTATTTAAAATGGCGAAGTTAAAGCTATTTAGGGCTGTACATTTCAAACAAATACATTTGGAATTCAGTGAGGATATAATTTCTACCGATGGTGACATTCTTTTCTGAAAAAGTTCAAGTTTGTAATTGTATTTCTTTGTGTGTTGAAATTATGTCAGCATAGCCTAATTCAAATCGACGAGAAAAATGATTGTAAATTTTCAATGCATTTTTTTAAAGTTTTCTGGCCATTTTATTGGATTTTTTCAGTCATCCTATAAATTATTTCTTAAACATTTGCGGTCATCAAAATCCGGGTCCCAATAACAAACATTGAGTTAGCATCATTTCTTAGAGGAAGATGACCTCGTAGTTCCGCCCCTTAAAACAACAATAACTCACTAACTAGCAGTGACATTATTTAAGATTGTTTATCATATATTAAAAATAATTTGTAACTTACAACCGAGAAGCTACAGTAGAACGTAGAAACCACGCACAAAAATTACAGATGGTCGTATTATACAGTTAGCGGACAAACGACTTCATGACCGATAAGATTAATTTCACTTCCTCAGAATGGACAGCTATCTTAAAACTAAATGAAAATGACGCCATTCTTGATCACTTTCTAAGAGCGAGAATTTTACTAGAGCCCTGAAGATACTTCTGTCCTGACCAATTGCCCAACCCCCTGAGATTATTATCTACTGTGGTAGAGAAAGGCTCTAGGGCCTTAAAATGTACGTTTTGAGATCCTTATCGAGTACTGTTACTCTTAAGGAGAGACGAAAAATGAGCTTATGTCCTGTGTTTCTACGACAACTTAAATATCTTGCCTATTTTAGCTTATGCCCGAATTGCAAAAGGCCGTAATATCATATTTTAAAGAGGCAATAATCTCATGTTCTTTCCGTGTATAAAACTATTCCATGCAAACCTTTAGCGCAATCGGTTGAATATTCTTGCGTGAGAGAGTGACAGACAGAGAGATATACGGACAGGCACTAGGACTACTACATTTTATATACTTTTTAGTATAGATTATATTCATCCACACAGAAAACTGATCTCATCGTTAACAATCATTCTTTATGGTTCATTCGGTTAATTTGATATGTTTTGTTTGGTATCGATTATGTATGAGTCCAGGTATATTCATTGAGTTTAGCGAATAAATATTTGGTAGCTCTTTAACACCACAGCGTAGAAGAAGTCAAAGTCATCCATATATGATTAACCAGAAAGTTGAATTTATGTGACATGGACAGAGCTCGACTCTGGGACCTTCTTGAATATTAATACAATACTAGAACTGTCACACAAATTACTCACATCGCGTTCCTAGATATGTACAGCCAACCAATGGGGGTGAAGGAAAGGTTCGGGGTAGTTTATACGCTCTTATAATGACGTGTTCTGTCGGAATAGTTCCTATCTAACGTCCACAGCCGCCTCGCTTACAATCCTAGCTTCAGTTACAAATACACATAGGCCTACTAGTATAGGCAACACGGCTACATAGGTAACTAATAGGGCCCGGATTAAAAAAAAAATGCATATGCGCATATGCATATGCACATTTTGACATATTTTGAGGTTTAGTGCATATTCTAGACGTAACAGCATATTCCGGTATATATGTCTGAATTTAAGGACAATTACAAGACCTACTAAAATAAATCTGTTTTGTGCATCCCTAGCTAGTTGCCTATATTATGTGCATCCCTCACTAATTGGTGTTTTCGACTCTCTGTGTAACGGCACTTTACTTTCACAACTGACAATGGCAACAGATAGCTTAGGTATGGGTAGGCAGGCTGGCTGGACTTCCCGGAATTCCTTTCTCTACCACAGTAGATAATAATCTCAGGGGGTTGGGCAATTGGTCAGGACAGAAGTATCTTCAGTTCACTAGTTACGTTATAGTTTAATGCCCTGCATCTCAAGTGTTAGTTTCTAAAAATGCCTAAGGAAAAGAGCAGGAGAAGAGATTTACTAAATCAGTGGGTGTCAGGAATAGGGACTATTCAACAGATGGTGTCATCGTGTACTGTCAAGTTTGCTCAAAGGAAGTAAAATGTGAAAAGAAATTTCAGCTTGAACAGCATTCAAAAACAACTGCACATATTAAAGCAAAGGAGGAGAAGAACAGCACACCACAACAACTACTTCTTACGCAGGTAAAGCCTAAGTCCGGTATTCTTAATACATTTTCAAATGATCTTTGTAGGGCATTCGTATGTAGCAACGTTCCATGGAATAAATTAAACAATCCATTTCTGCGATCATTTCTTGAGAAATATTGTGTAAATCAAAAAATACCAGATGAATCAACTCTTAGGAAAAATTACCTACCTCCGCTATATGAATCTACCCTGGAATTGATCCGTTCTGATATCGGAAGGAACTATGTCTGGATATCGGTGGATGAGACAACGGATGCATGTGGCCGTTACATAGCAAATTTCGTGGTTAGTAAATTACATCCAGACGAACCCGGTAAGCCGCATCTTCTTGCTTGTAAAGTACTAGAAAAAACCAACCATAGCACAATAGCAAGATTTGTAAATGATTCTCTGCGACTGTTGTGGCCATCTGAAATTGTGGATAATTGTTGTAAAGTGCTTGTACTGCTCACAGATGCAGCTTCGTATATGTTGAAAGCAGCAAAGGCCCTCCAAGTATTTTATCCGAAACTCATACACGTAACCTGTTTAGCGCACGGATTATACCGCATTGCAGAAGAAATACGCACACAGTTTCCAGCTGTTAACAATTTAATTGGATGTGGGAAGAAGCTGTTTCTGAAAGCACCAGCTCGTGTCCAGTTCTACAAAGATTGTCTACCTGAAGTTCCTTTGCCACCTGAACCTGTCCTGACTAGGTGGGGGACATGGTTATCTGCAGTATCATTTTATCAGGAGAATTTTAATGAAGTGAAAGAAGTGGTTACAAAACTTGAAGATGAGCATATTGCGTGTGTCCGTGATGCAAAAGTTGTGTTTGAAACCGCTACTGTTTATCAAGATGTGAATTTCATTCATGCACATTTTTCAAAATTTCCAAAAGCCATTGAGAGCTTAGAATCTTCTGGTACCCCCCCCCCCCCCCCCCCCCCCCCCCATGAATTACTTGATCTCGTTGAGAAAGCTGCATCTTCATTGAATTCCGCTCCAGGCGAAATTGGAGAGAAGATTAAATGCAAGTTAGAAAAGGTGTTGAATTCGAACCCAGGACTGAAGAAGATTAAGTTAATTAGTCAATACTTGAGTGGAACTAGGGTATCCTTGCCAGATGTATGCTCCGAAACTTTGGTGCCCGTATATAAGTACTGTCCATTCACGTCAGTTGATGTAGAACGATCATTCTCAGCCTATAAACTCATTTTGACGGACAATAGACGTAGTTTGTCTCCAGAAAACATTGAAAGACTACTAGTTACCTATTGTAATGCTTCTTTTTGCAACAAATGATACCTGTAAATAGGTAAGTGAATAAAATTGCATGTTTTAAGTGCATATTTCATTATTTCCCGTGCATATATTCCAACTTTTTAGTGCATATTTGCATGCATATTTTCAGTTTTTTTAGTGCATATAAATCCGGGCCCTAGATTAAACAAATTCGTCATAAACCCAAGTTAATTGGGCTGATGACCACGATGCCACTGCCTCTAAATGAAACAAAAACAACACTGATATAATAATACAATATATTCCCCGCGAACGCTGTCAATAATCATAGATGAAGTGAATGCATTTACTCTGTCCTCGTTTCGAGAAGGTCAGGGCATCGAATCCGGGTGCAATTCACTCTCACTACCCAGGCGTAGCGATGGTTTATCGATTGCAGACAGACAGGCAATCAGTCAGTCCACGTACGTATCCTTTCTCTCTCAGCTGACATACAGGAAACGTAGGCCTTCACAGAGCTTCCCATTTCCATCATGTCATAGCTTACTAAGGGCACGTGTGTATGATAATTCTAGTCCGACACCAAGGTAAATAGAAGGGTACTATTCCTACAGTCACTGCCTGAAGCAAACCCTTAGTGGTTCTGAGGGTGCGATTTGAGGGTCTTGTCTCAATAATCATTAGTGGGGCGGAGATTTAAATATTTAAGCAGCCAGACACATGATAAAGAGGGAGAATTCAATTCACTCCAGGCAAATGTCCGTATTTCAATAAGTACTGACAGTACAATAGCACAAGTTATGGGACGGATTCCACATACACCTGAATTCACGGCACTTGTAATCACGATGTCCATGGGAGTGTTTGATTTCTAACGGTGCCAAGAAATGTAATTCTTATCTGAGGCCCAGGACGTGGTACACTGAGCCTCGCAGAGGCACTTGATACATATGATGAAAATAATAATGTAACTCTAATAAATACTACAAAGCCTTAAAACCCCGATATTCATTTTGATACGCCCTGTATATACACTTATTTAGTTGCAGTATTAGTTGAGATAATGCAACTCATAGATAGTTGTAGTCTGTGTGATGTTTTGTTAAGATACTGGAAGTGGTGATTGACCTCCAAAATTTGCTTGTTTGGAGTAATGTGAATATGTGGTTGTTGTAAATGGTCAATTCAGATTGTATTGTACAGGCTTCTTATCTGGTTGAGTCTTGCGCGGTCCTGTTGAGAGCAGTTAACTTGGTCACTGTATAAGCTCGACTTACGGGAAATCTCGTTGGGCTATGCCCCCTCTCGCATTCTTAAATGCTATGTGTTCATCGTACAAATGTAGGCCTACCTGTAAGTTGCCAAGTCTAGTCTCTCTAATGGGGTTCATGTTACTGTATTCAGGATAATCTTCAACTATCAAAGGCCTAGTTTCAAACACTCCACGCATTAGCTAAAAAGCCCTATTTAAGCGCAAACGGACTAATGAGAATGTACCGGCACCTTTAATACTGCCGTTAATACCGGCCTATGTTTATTGAAGAAAATGATACATCGTACATCCTGATCCAATAACATATTTCCCTCATTAATCTCTTATCTAGTTTGGCTACATCGTTATGATGTGTCTTGTTTCCGACGGGGGTGTTTGCTAGTAGAGTAAGAAGGGATGAACTCTCCATGAAAGTGTGTTCGTTCATTAAGGTTGTTTCTTTTAGCTAAGTGTATCTCGATTGCTTCATTTGTGCCTTTCGGTTCGTTATGAATTATATTCAAGTCGGTTCCAATACTAGTGAAACTGTGTCCCGCGTCGCACATGTGTTCGCATACGGCCGAGTGTGTCCCGTATTTTATCGCATTTCTATGTTCATTGTATCGTGTATCCAATCTTCTCCCACTCTGCCCGATGTAATATGCTTGACACCCTGTATTTTGGCACGTAATGGAATATACCCCTGAGTTTGAATACGAGTCTTGTTTATTTAGATTACTATTGTGCAGACGCTTTCCGGTTGTGTTATTCGTTGTAAATGCTATTTTATGCCTTGTTTTTTGAACAGATTAGTGATTTTATAATTCGCGTTCACATAATTTAACGCGCGATTTTTTCTCATTGTTGTCCGGCTTTTATATCGTTTTATTATTATGTCTGGCTACAATTTGATCTGCAACTAAATAAGTGTATAAATATTTTCACCCATTTTTTCAGACATAGACTTTATAGCCGAAGTGTAATGGATCTGATGATGATCACTTGACGATCGAAACTGGTCATCCATGTGTATTTATTAATCTCATGTATTTTTTCAGGATTAGGGAATGATCCATCTCATTTAGGTACAATCGTGTTAACTGACTGAAGAGCATCAACCTTTTGTATAATAATAATAATAATTATATCTATAAGATGTCCACTTTACAATACAGTCATTAGTAGCATACACACTCTCCGAGATATTCTATCTTAATAATACACAATCACTTGTATGTTTACAAAATTGAACAAGTTAAATGAGTGGCTCTGTGCCATAGGTGCCTAATCCTCATTTACTTCATTTTGAGATATTTAAGGTTAAAGTTAAAGTACGTTTGAAAAATAAAGAATGCATCTTGTATATTACTTTTTATTGCATCAATTTGTACAAATATGGTTTTATCACATACATAATAATTAAAAAATTGGAACTAATTATTCCCCACCAAATTAACCCACAAACTTATAGGCAACTTTGGCGCTGAACTAGATGACACTTCACAAACAAAATTGTTGGTTAGGCAACTATGTACCTAGATATATATAAGGAACTTTCGCAATGCTCTTTTCAGTAGGAACTACTGTAATTAGTTCAGTCTTTACCTCTAAAGGATTTTCTATGACACAAGTTAATAATTTTGGTTGTTGTTCTTAACAATACATATTACATAAGCTACGGTGTCTCCTTATTGTTTTCAATCTTCGTCTACATCACTTTCTTCTTCTTCCTGGAGTGATCTATAAAATTGGTGGTGTTGTGGTGGAATGTATTTCATCAGATCCAGTAAATCTTTTAATTTCTCCTTTTATATGTTCCTGCCTGGGGGGTAGAGGAGCTCCAGTGAACTTGGCAACTGACGGTTGGGTCGACCCCGAACTGATTTCTTTGCGAGATCAACAGTATTGAATATTCCTTCTTCATGGCTGTTGTAGCTATAAAACAGGATCTTTGGGTACTCTCTCTGGATCTTAAGCCATTGCATCTTCAACCATTCCACTTTTTCCTTGTGCGTACTTGCTTTCCTGTTAGTTACACCTTGTTCCAAAGCCTTGGTGCTGAAGAACAGATCACTAGTCATTTTATGGACAACAAACCTTGGCCGTTGCTTCTTAGCCTTCTCTATTACAGCACACCAATCTTCTGGATGAAAAATGTGAGGATGGTATTTCTTTTCTCTTTCTACAATTCTAAAGTCTTGATCACAAGTGGAAAAACTATGACCAGGTACAAGGAACTTCTGATGTATCACTTCAATGTTTTCTGAATTTTGAATGAAGTAACTTAGCATTAGAACCATTTTGATATTGCGGTTTTGTCCACCACAACTGTCACTGTACAGTACAAACTCCCTTGTTGTTGACGGAAGCCAGTTCTGATATGGTATAAAAGACATGAAGCAATTTCTTGAGGCCCACGAGAAGCAATATGCTCTCCCCAAACATACATGTGTCCACAGTTGGTAACCTCATCATGAACTCCAAGGTTGTACACCCATAGCTGCCGTTTATAGTAGGCTACACCCGTTGATAATAATGGAGTAGGGAGTGTTTTCTGAAGATCAAAAACAAGAACTTGTTTCCTACCATTTGAGGCACGAGCTTCCTCAATATCCTTTTTTTTTTTCATATCGCGGATGCCATCTGCCCTCCGCAGGTGAAGTTCATGTTGCTCAAGTAGCTTCTGCTTTTCAAGACCATCCGATAATCCAATCATCTTAGCTTGAAATTCATCACATGTGTTGCATGTGTCCTTCTTTGGTTGTTTAAAGTGTAAATTAAACTGTGTATTGAAAATATGGCGAAACATGTAAAGCGACACTGATTTGTGTCCATGATTGGAACATTCTTCTTTGTAGAGCTTAAACATTATAGCCATATTCAGATCTGGGGATAAATATTTACGGGTACTCGCTCGACGACAATAGTGACTCTCAAAAGTTGGGAATTTATTTATCAAGTCACAAACTCTCTTTTCTTCAACAGGGCTCGTTTTGTTGTGTGGTGCATGTTTGCCTCTTTTATCACTCTCCGGGGTACCACTGGTTTGTTTCCTTTTAAGAGCATTAGTAATTGTACCATCGCAAACGGCTAATGTATCTTTAAAGAAATGTTTACATACTGCCACATCTTCACCATTCTCATCCTGGAGTCTATAAACTCTAGTTTTGCTTCGTCGAGATTCCACTTTCGTAGTATATCTTCTCTGGATGTCTCTTACTTCAACTTGCCCACTGATAAATGCATTTTTGAGAGACCAACTCATTTGGTAGAAACCATCAAAAATTTGCGGTCGTGTCTTACCGAAATTTGTTTATGACACTGTAGCTGGCAACCACATGGTTCCAAGGAACTCTGTTTTTTGGTACTAATTTTTCCAGTAACGGATAAATACTCCTCACCATGGTCACGTTTGTACTTCCTGATATATTTCTTGTGTTTTTCTGGCTGTCTTGGTCTTTTCCTTCTTTTTGGTAAGTCAACATGTACTACTTGATCATTCCCATCTCCATTCAGTGTCATGTCTGGTATTTCAGGAACTACGTTATGAGATACTACTTCTTCAGATACAGTTCCTTGTTGTTCTGAGGTATCTGTAACCAAATTACATTGGCTGTCAACAGCAGGTCTCTAGAATATTTCTCCACTGCACTTATATTTTCATTGTAAAATATGATTCAAAAAGTATTTCAAATGAATATAATTTTTAAACCTAACACAGTTTTAAAGAAATTTTACCTGAGTGTTGTGAAACAGGATCACATACAGACGCAACAACTGCAGGCCCATCTTGCCTTTGTACATCTGAAAATATATCGGTAGATCAGAACCAGACTTGCCTAACCAACATAATATTTATAATGGACTTTCTGAATTATTTATACTAATATGTTGATAACCAGGGCTAATCCTCTACGGTTACTCATTATGTTAGAAGTAGTACCAAATTTTATATGTAACATAATCACCATTAACGTATAAATCTGTTATGCCTAAGCACAAAACAATTTCATTTACTTTAGTCAGAGCTAGAAATGCCTAACCAACTACATGTTTCCTTCATTAATCACAAACCATTCAACATAGTAATTACTAATATCAGTATATGTGCATATTCTAAATTACCTGAGGATCGCAAATCAGCAAAGTTTTTCTCACAATCTTTGTCCTTGTCGCTGATATCGTAAATTTCATCCAGGAGCATTTCTACAATCCATCTCTCTTCAGCCATCTTGTTGTGGGATAGGCACAGCTGGCACTAAAGGAACTGAAGGTTATGGAAGTTGCCTAACATACTTGCAGATGGCAGCACCAATCAAGCAACTGGAATGTATTAGGCAAGTCTGGCACTGATAGAGGCAGCCATTAGGAGTACACTGTAGCACATTAACAGCATATTTGAAATTTGTGGGTTAGGCACCTATGGCACAGAGCCACTCAAATGGCGTCAACGCCGTAAAATCAGAGATAAAATTCTTAAAGATAGACTTTGAATCCGGGAGACACCTTTGTCATACTTTATTTACACTCATGCTGATGAAAAATTCTTCTTTTTCTTTTTCTAATCTTCCATGACGCATCCCTTTAGAAATTGGCGCCTGATTATCCCAAGGAGTCGCTTGCCTAGAATATGTGAATGGCAATTTATGACTTGTTCCTCTTATTAGCCTATTTTCAATTTTGAAAAAATAGGCTTATGAGATCACCTTTTGTCCGTGTGTGTGTGCGTGTGTGTGTGTGTGTGAGGTGTGTGTGTGTGTCCCCCTAATAAAATCTAAACGGCTGGAGCGATTTCAATGAAACTCGGTAAGTTCATAGCAATATTCCCGGCGACCTCAACCGTGCCCTTCAAATTTTGTTACGTCTCACCAATCCAACATGGCGGCTGTGCGAAATATTTCACTAGCATTCAATATCTCCGAAACTATTACCGATGTCGCCCTGAAATTGTGTACGGTGATAAAGGGCACTACTAGAAGTTCACCTATGAGACTTTCAAAAACCTGGTGACTACAAAACCAACATGGCGGCCAAGCGAAGTTGAGACTTTTTATAGACTTTTCTCGCGATTTAACTATCCAAACGTAATGAAACTAGGTACAGCAAATGTTTATACACATTGTAATGCACTGAAGTCTAATTTAGTTCAATTGTTTACGTAACCTCAAAATGGCGGCTGTGCGAAATATTTCACTGACATTCTATATCTCCGAAACTATTGCAGATATCACCCTGCAATTTTGTACGGTGATAAAGGGTACTGATACAAGTTTACCTATGTATATTTCATAAACCTGTAAAGTGCAAAACGAACATGGCGACCAAGCAAATTTGAAATATTTTAATAGACTTTTCTCGTGATTTAACTCTCTGAGCGCTGTGAAATGTGGTACAGTAAATGATTTTGCAGATTGTAATGCACTGCCATCTAATTTAATTCAATTGTTTACATAACCTCAAGATGGCGGCTGTGCGAAATTTTAAAATTAAGTTTTTATTTCTTGTGTCGTAATCATGCGATCGAAGTGAAAGTTTGAATAATGAACCTAGGCAATAATTGTCCTTGAATGGTACATAACTCTATGGCCTATACATATAACAATCCTAAATGGCGAGCTTCCGAAATATTTAGACGGTTCTCAATATCTATGAATCTTTTACAGCAACCAAACTGAATTTTTTGATGTTCATAGAGACTATGAACATATGTTCACCTATAGGACTTTCAGTAACCTGGTGAGCACAAATCCAACATGGCGGCGACGCGAAGTATAAATATTTAAATGGACGTTTCTCGCGAATTAACTATCCGAGTGCCATGAAACGTCGCACGTTAAATGCTTATACAAATGTTGATCCACTGGCATCTAATTTATTTCAATTGTTTGCATAATCACAAGATGGCTGCTGTGCGTAATTTTAGAATCTCGTTTTTACTTCTTGTGTTCTAATCATGCGATTGCAGTTTGAATACCACACGTACACAATAATCTTAATGTAATAGTACAAAAATAAAAATCCAATCTGGCGACCATCTGAAATATTTAGACGGTTCTCAATATCTACGAATCTGTTACAGCAATTAAACTGAAATTTTGTATGTTGATAGAGACAATTAACATGAGCAGGATATATGAAAATAGGCTGTATAGTTCTTCACGGAACTACTTGTTTTTTAATAAATGCCATCCACTGTTGAATACAAAAATATATTTTAAAAGTACATGAAAAGCCAGAGGTTAAGAAATGTGGACTATTTTAACAAAACTTAATTCGTGGAACAAGTTATTTAATCATTGTGGATAAAGTAGCCTCTGATTATAATTTGTACCAAACCTCGGAAAATTGTTTAAATTCATCTTTAAAATATGTTATAAAATTAATACTTTATTGATTCTTCCTCGTATTTTATGTTCTCAACTGTTATAT
This sequence comes from Meconema thalassinum, assembly GCA_946902985.2. Taxonomy (NCBI): domain Eukaryota; kingdom Metazoa; phylum Arthropoda; class Insecta; order Orthoptera; family Tettigoniidae; genus Meconema; species Meconema thalassinum. Next base: position 1,982,428,742 of record OX336388.2, read on the forward strand.
CTTTAAATTAAATTTTAAGGACTTTAAGTTACTGTTTCTACAATAAATGGTACAATTTTCCAAGGTTTGGTACACATTTTAATCTAAACGTTTTGAGGCTTGTGAAACGTCTGTAGGCAGGTGAAGCTTTCAACAAGTTAATTCAGGCTTTTACCGCATGACGTCATACTCCATTTGCATTGGACATGTCGCTTGCCACGGTGGGTGAGTGGTCAACGTGTCGGTCTACTAATCCCAAGCTTTCAGGTTCGCTCCTGGCCGTGGCAAGTGATTTTTGAAAGGCGGAAAAAATTACGACACCATGTCATACGATGTTGGCATGTCAGAGAACCCATTTGAATTCAGTAGGCCGTGTTCATAATGGCAAAATTAATCTCAGGAGTTTCCGCCAACAAACAGTTCCTCATTTCTCTACTAGAAAGCGCTATAGTGATCAAGGAGCTTAGATATCTAACCTCCTTGACTTTCAGAGTGCTTCAGAGAACAACGAAATTCGACATGCAAGCTAACCTTTGGGTGTCAAATAACAAAGCTTGCACCCGACACCCGAGGCCATACGATATTATTATTATTATTATTATAGTCGCCTCCGTAGCGTAGCGGTCAGCATGGTTAGCTGCCGCCCCGGAGGTCCTGGGTTCGATTCGCGGCTATGCCACGAAATTTGAAAAGTGGTATGAGGACTGGAACGGGGTCTACTCAGCCTCGGGTGGCCCAAATGAGTAGAGGGGGTTCGATTCCCACCTCAACCATCCTCGAAGTGGTTTTCCGTGGTTTCCTACTTCGTCTTCGGGCAAATGCCGGGATGGTACTGTCCCCGTTTACCTGGATAGTAGGCTGTCAGATATCCGCCCCCTCAATCGGATTGCCAATTATCAATCGCACCGGCACAGTTACATCAATGAAAATGGCACTGACAGATACCATCGAGATAAGAGCACAGAAGTTCACAAGAAATCATTGTGGAACACACCAAAATAGACGGGGGTTCATACTTACCGTTACTTACCTCTTAATTATCTCGGGGTTTGAGTTGACAACAGGATCACTAAAAGTCTGTTCACACAAAAACCTCCACCATGACATTTAACAATGAACCAAAACGAAGACGAGAACTTTGAACTGTACAAAAGCTTTATTTCTAATAAAGGGTATGATTTTACTAACACAACATAATACACGTGGCTATCAGTAGCCCAAGTCAATCTGACTACGTCCTCCAGTAGGACTTGCAAAAATTATCATACAACATGATATAAAACATTTTAGCTCCCAAGAGCTTCAAATAACGTAATATTCATAACACTATTGGATTGGAGAAGGACGTCAGGGTGTGACATATATAGAGCATTTGGTTTCCTTTTAATAAACATGAGAATGGTATTTATAGTCGCAAGGCCAAAGTGTGTACGACCTCACTCTCTGAGAACCAGATGCTGGCACAGCTGCGGGCTACCCTCAGCCTGTTGCATACTGGTCAAATGCACTCCCTTCTCACATGCTATGTTACGTAAGAATACAGCCTGCACTCTCAAGCTTTTAAATGTCCACAAGACAACTCACATTATTTACGCAATTCTTTCAAGTACTATGCTCACATCCTATTGGATCATTATATTAATTCCTTAAACTTGTTAAGTTCAATCCAAATGTTTAATTAGCTCTTAAATGTTTATAACAAAATCACATAAATTATTTATAACAATTAGAAATTGTTTATAATATTTGTCAAAGACAATAAAAATATTATAAGCACGCCTTTAACATCACTCTCGTTTTACATTATTTTCAAAAATATTTACAGCAATTATTTACAATATTAACATTTAAATTGTTTAAATTATTAATTTAATAAATACATTAACCACATGTTCATTCGGTTGGTAATTTTCATAATCGTGATTAATATAATCGACCAATGAAGGTTAGTTATACATGTTAATGTCACAATCTGGTTTAATAAAGGTTTTAATAATGATTTGTGACGGCAACCTTCATTCTAAATCTTATCTCAAATTCTTTCAAAACTCGTGTTAATTATAACAGTAATTCACTTGATTAATTTTCAACGAACTATAACAATCTTACTCCAGCGGAAAATCCTTCGCTAACAAGTTAATGCACAATCTGCATTAAAAATATGCCCAAAATCATCATATATTAATCTATATGGCATTAAACTTCCACATAACTTACAAAACTTCCACAAATAATTCTTTAACATTTATTCCTGTGGGAACTTCCTTCATATTCAAGGACATTATACCTCAGCGACTTTCAACACGCGCTGCACTAGCGATTATACATTCATAGTTCCACTTAAAAATTTTTATAATCATTAATTGTTTCAAAACTGTTTTTCTATAACCTTCGTGGATTTCATTCATGAACCGAAATGAAGTCAAAACTTGCCAATCACAAACAAATTTAATAGTGAATACGCTTATATACGCCTGTCTGGTCTATCAAAATTTAAGATTAACATCTTAAAAGAATTGTAGTATGAAAATACTATCATCAAAATAAAGTGCGACTAAAATGCAAAGTAGTCGAATAGAATCCAATTAGACTGGGGAATGCAAACATCGTTCTATAAATCTCTAATTGAGAAAAACTCCTAACAAAAGTACTTGACTTTAATGCATTCAATAATTCATTATTAACATTACTCTTTCACAAAAGTGTCTATGATGCAATGATCATTCATAACTGACGATAAATGTCTGTGTTGCAATCAATACAAATAACGACTAGTATTTCCAAGATCGTCGACAACGTAAGAGATTTTAACGCTCTAAAATCATTTAAATGTTCTTCCTTCTTGATGATGACAGAAAATTGTTCAAAGTAATTAAACTGGGGTAGAATTACTTTAATGAAATGACACGCTGTCTGAATTTAAATCTGCCATAAAAATCATTAACTTACAGTCAAATCGTGACTACAAAAATATTAATTACTGAAAAATCCAAATATCAGTCTCAACTGATTCAAAATCGTTAACTATGCCCATGACATAACAATGTCTTAATAAATCGTCGAAAAAGGCATAACTCATCAAGGTGTACTGAGAATAAGAATCTCAACAAGAAAATAGGGCAAAAAAAAACATGAGGATAAAAATATGGGAAAAATGGTTGCTCAAACATTATTAGTAAACTCAAATACAATAAACGTTCACGACTACCTTATCTGCCGATTGACGTTCCAGAGGAAAATTCCCCAAAGAAGACTGCTGATGGATCCATATCACCACGTTAAAGCTGAGCTCCATCCTCGAAATAGGAAATAGCACCCTCGGAGAATCGAACTGCTTCTTTCTCCGGAAATCGCTCTGCTCCTCGAAGACGAATAGACATCCTTCCGGCAATAATCTTCTTTGTGAGTCGGGACATCCCTGACCTCTCTTGAAAAATTCCCTGAAGTTCCAGTAGACAATCGCCATGAAGTTTTGTAGAAATTTCCGAAGAAATTATTCATATTCAGAGTATGAAATTGTTTCTATGGCTGTTCGATGGTATTCAGCCTTTAATTACGAAACATGGGTGTAGATGGTATTCACCGCATGTTCGCTTGTGTGGAATAGCAATTAGCGAAGTTCCATGTCGCTATCTTACTCCGTTGAAGTATGTCCCAATTGCAATAAGCCCTTTTAGCCTTCCATCTGCTCTTCGGTTGTAGTGTCAGAAGAACAAACTGCCGTATTCAATTGCTCCATTATACTGTATCGTTCTGTAACCACGCAATCTGAAGTCTTTCTATTCCACTCGCAGCGTCAGCCGTTGCGTTGATTCTGGCTATACAAAAGTGCTTCTCTTGTGGCGAGATAATCACTTTTGCCAGTCGTATAAAACTGCTAATATCTTTTAAACTAATCGGTCGAAATTGTTCAGCTTTTCTCTATAACTGCATGTAGCACTGCACAATACAATTAGCTTATCGGTGACCGCTAACTGTTCGAAGCTAAACTTGTAGAAGCTTTCTAAGGTCCGTTTCAACTTCACCTAGTTTGACTTGGATCTCGTTAATATAGTGGCCTCGCCACGCGTTATAAAGACGATTCTTTTCACTGCTGTTCACTTCGACGTCTCACTATAATGAATGTATAAGAAAAGAACTTTCACAAATATACTTCGATGATCTGAGAATGAGATCTCAGAATGATCAGAGAACGAAAGAGACTCCTCTCTTCTGCGCAAGCCCTTTTATTAACTTCACGAGGGGCGTTTCCATCCCTTCCAAAGCGTGATACTACGTCATCGCTAAAAATTCCAACTTCGTTAATACATGACGGATTTTCAAAATTCAAAAACTGAAAATAAATTTCACCAAAATTCCAAATCAATGCCTTTACTGCAAATGGATTTCCACAATTCTGCATTCCAAAAGTAATAAAAATACCATAGTTTCAGCAATCTCCGTCTTCCTTTAAACTATCGTTGATTGGTTCATGCCTCTCCTCCAATAGCATAGTTTCTTCCTCAGCAGAATTCCTCGTTTCCTGCGACTGCGTCGTAACTCTTGGAACATTCTGGACTAAAAGCTGACGTCACTGAGAATCTCAGCTCAAGTAGCCTGCTGGCATAACATTTACGTCATCCGTGCTTACGTCATGACTACCCACGTCATAACTATGACAACCATAACTCTCCTTATAATTTCAAATATGGCCACCGTGGTCTCTACATAATTCAATTACGGGGGCATTCTCCTCTCACCACGTTTTAGAAACAGTTGCAAATTGTTTTTAAACCCAATGTTACAAGTATCTCAACTCTCTTGAACACGAAATTGAATTATTACTGTCTTACTCTAGTATGATATTTCCTCTATGTTCCTTAATCATAAATTTCTTCTACTCTGGGTTGTGTGTGGTTAATGTATTCTTTCCTCTCTACTTTCTCTTCTGACCAGTATTTCTATTTTCAAAGTTCTGCTGGCTCGTAGAAGGTCCAGGATCGATTACAACATCCTGCCTTTTCTTTTGATTGTCAGCTTCTTTATCCCTTAATTCTTTTAAGTATTGCTGGCTTTCCTTCTCTCTTTGCTGATATTGATCAGGTGTCATAACCTGACCTTGAGTATTCTGGTTTCTATTTTGGTTTTGGTTATTCCTATTATAGTTACGGTTATACCCATTATTGTTGTAATATCTGCCTCTTCCATTGTAGTTTCCTCGGTTGTAGTTCCAACCTCTTCTCTGTTGATACGGTCGGTAACCTTGTGATCTGTAATTTCTAAACTGATTATTCCTGTGAGGACCTACATTGTCAGTTTTCTCCTGCTCTGGCTTGTCAGTTTGTTGGACTTGGTCCATATATACCGTATTGATTTCTTTAAACTCCTGCCTTTGACCTTTCTGGACTACGTTAGGCATTGGACTTGTGTAGTCTAACCTTCTCAGTAATTCATCCATGCTGGATAAATCCCTGATGTTGGACGAAATTATAAGTCTTCTCACCTCAACTGGCAGCATACGAGAAATCGCATCAATAAGTTGCTCCGTGGACAATGGGGGTTGCAAAAATCTCAAGCGGGACAACTGACTCGTAAAGAAATCAGCGTACCTCGTTGGAAGAGTACCTGAGTATTTTCTTGAATACACCTCCGCTCTTAACGAATTCTGCGCTTCTATGGACCAAAATCGTTTGATTAATGCCTCTGCAAACTCGTCAAAGTTACTGAATGTGTATCTAAATGCGCAAAACCATTCAAGGGGTCCTCCAATCAGATATCTCTCTACTATCTTCATCTCTCTCTCTCTGGGAATGTGAGCTTCGATGAAATAATCTTTGAGATTCCTTACATACTCTATAGGTGTCAAACTATCAGTGTTACTGAATTTTTGTGGTTTGTCTTCGAAATTCCTGATGACCGTCACGTTCCTCGGATATGAATCCGGATAGTTTTTCCCACTATCTCGATAATTCCACTCAGGTTCCATATTCCTCTCGTCATCCTCCTCTCTGAATCTAGATACACGTTCTTCAGGAGTCACGTCTCTCTCTTCTGGCTCTAGGTTATGTCTTCTAGCATAATTCCTATTCAATTCGCAAGCTAAGCCTTCTGTATCCTTGTCAGTGATTTCTGTTAAGACTTTCTTGATTATCTCTTCTTTGTAGTTCTCCATTAAACTAGCCTCTCCTAACTTCAAATTTTTCAGTTTACTCGTCGTTTCATTTACATCCGAGACAACTTTATGAATTTGATCCTCTAATGTAGATTTTAAAGTTTGCATATCCTGATCTAGTTGTGTTCTATCGTCAACTTGTTTTTCGGATAGCGAATTTATCCTGACGCTTAAATCTTTCCTAATCTGTACTACTTCATTGTTAATTTCTATCTGCGTACTGGCAAGTTTTCTTTCAATCCTTTCCTGAATTTGGGTTACATGTTCCCCACTTGACTTATTCCACTCGTCTTTCCATACCGCTACGTTTGCTGTTAACATTTCGGCTATGTCTACTTCGATATCCTCTTTTAATACTCTATTGTGGTCTAATACCTGTGTTCTCATGACCTCTACATCATACTTCAACTCTGCTAAAGACGTTGTTGTTCTAACTGATTCATCGACTAACCTAGTCGCTAATGCAGTTATATTACGCGTACAAAGAGTTTTTGAGTTTTCGATTTCTTCCCTGACTTTATTTACATCAGTTTGGACTTTAGTGATATCTACGAAAACTGTATTGACCTCTACCTGAATCTTAGTTATGTCACTTTGCACCTCAGTTATATCCGCATGAATGTTATTAATGTCTACCTGAACATTGGATACATCAGTTCTAGCTTTTTGAATTTCTTTTTGGACTTCCTCGACCTTGTCTTGGACAGTCGCTACATCATTTTTGACAACAACTACTTCGGCTCTAGCACAAGAAATATCCCCTCGGACATTAGCTACATCTAGATTTAACATTGTAAGGTCTTTCTGTACCTTAGACACATCAAATTTAACATCATCAACACTTTTATGCACAATAGACACATCTTTATGGACATTAGACACGTCTGTACGCATGTCCGTTACAGTATTCTCAATTCCTAGGGTATTAATCTGTAAACGCGACATATTATCCTCCAAATTAGCAGCGCTAGTTTGGATACCCTTCAAACTTTCACCCATACTAGCTTTCAAATTACTAGCATTCTCCTCCATTCTTGCATTTAAATTAGCAGACAAATTACTAACATTCTCCTCCATTCGACTATTATTCTCCTTCATGCTTTCATTCAGCATCTGCTTCATACTATTATTCATGCTAGCTTTCAAGTTAGCATTTTCCTCCATCATCTGCTTCATGTTAGCAGACATCTCCTCTAACATTATCCTCAAACTTTCATCTGCCATTACAATATTATTCAAAAATGGATTGCTGTAGGGACATACATCAAAAGAGCAAAATAACAACATTTGAGCAACACTTTTCACCATATATAATTTTTGATCAATTTTCTGTCTTAAATCTAACTTATAACTACCTTATAATTAATTTTCGACGATACTTCATGTTGAAACAAACTCAAGCACATGTTCAAATTTCTCTGGCTCATTTTAAAATATCCTAATACAAATAATTTACCTTTACAATCCAAATAATTAATTTTATCTTTAATATGACTAAAATGTCATAAGCCGGTCAAATAAAATAAGATTCCCGATTATAGGCGATTTTTCTAAGTTTCCAGCCTATTTAACCTTTCTCAAGTTGTATAAGATCTGATCTTTTCTGAGTGTAATTTTCCTAATACAATACAACATTTAATTCCTATATAATCACACTCTCAAATACTACAATTGGCCTAGACATCTAACAAAGAATCAACCTCTTTATTTGAGTCTAATCGAACCCTACGTTTTAGGTTTGCCACTCTTACTGGCGTTCAACCTGGTAATCCAGTTTTGTCGAATTCGCCCCACGTATTAGGGTCGCCAATCTTTCTATTGTTCAACCTGGTGATCCAGTGTTGTTGAACATGCCCCACACGTTGACTGCGCCAATCTTTCTGTTGACTCAGCCCCACGTTCTTGGGTCGCCAATCTTTCTGTCCCCGTTTACCTGGATAGTAGGCTGTCAGATATCCGCCCCCTCAATCGGATTGCCAATTATCAATCGCACCGGCACAGTTACATCAATGAAAATGGCACTGACAGATACCATCGAGATAAGAGCACAGAAGTTCACAAGAAATCATTGTGGAACACACCAAAATAGACGGGGGTTCATACTTACCGTTACTTACCTCTTAATTATCTCGGGGTTTGAGTTGACAACAGGATCACTAAAAGTCTGTTTCTCACAACAACCTCCACCATGACATTTAACAATGAACCAAAACGAAGACGAGAACTTTGAACTGTACAAAAGCTTTATTTCTAATAAAGGGTATGATTTTACTAACACAACATAATACACGTGGCTATCAGTAGCCCAAGTCAATCTGACTACGTCCTCCAGTAGGACTTGCAAAAATTATCATACAACATGATATAAAACATTTTAGCTCCCAAGAGCTTCAAATAACGTAATATTCATAACACTATTGGATTGGAGAAGGACGTCAGGGTGTGACATATATAGAGCATTTGGTTTCCTTTTAATAAACATGAGAATGGTATTTATAGTCGCAAGGCCAAAGTGTGTACGACCTCACTCTCTGAGAACCAGATGCTGGCACAGCTGCGGGCTACCCTCAGCCTGTTGCATACTGGTCAAATGCACTCCCTTCTCACATGCTATGTTACGTAAGAATACAGCCTGCACTCTCAAGCTTTTAAATGTCCACAAGACAACTCACATTATTTACGCAAATCTTTCAAGTACTATGCTCACATCCTATTGGATCATTATATTAATTCCTTAAACTTGTTAAGTTCAATCCAAATGTTTAATTAGCTCTTAAATGTTTATAACAAAATCACATAAATTATTTATAACAATTAGAAATTGTTTATAATATTTGTCAAAGACAATAAAAATATTATAAGCACGCCTTTAACATCACTCTCGTTTTACATTATTTTCAAAAATATTTACAGCAATTATTTACAATATTAACATTTAAATTGTTTAAATTATTAATTTAATAAATACATTAACCACATGTTCATTCGGTTGGTAATTTTCATAATCGTGATTAATATAATCGACCAATGAAGGTTAGTTATACATGTTAATGTCACAATCTGGTTTAATAAAGGTTTTAATAATGATTTGTGACGGCAACCTTCATTCAAAATCTTATCTCAAATTCTTTCAAAACTCGTGTTAATTATAACAGTAATTCACTTGATTAATTTTCAACGAACTATAACAATCTTACTCCAGCGGAAAATCCTTCGCTAACAAGTTAATGCACAATCTGCATTAAAAATATGCCCAAAATCATCATATATTAATCTATATGGCATTAAACTTCCACATAACTTACAAAACTTCCACAAATAATTCTTTAACATTTATTCCTGTGGGAACTTCCTTCATATTCAAGGGCATTATACCTCAGCGACTTTCAACACGCGCTGCACTAGCGATTATACATTCATAGTTCCACTTAAAATTTTTTATAATCATTAATTGTTTCAAAACTGTTTTTCTATAACCTTCGTGGATTTCATTCATGAACCGAAATGAAGTCAAAACTTGCCAATCACAAACAAATTTAATAGTGAATACGCTTATATACGCCTGTCTGGTCTATCAAAATTTAAGATTAACATCTTAAAAGAATTGTAGTATGAAAATACTATCATCAAAATAAAGTGCGACTAAAATGCAAAGTAGTCGAATAGAATCCAATTAGACTGGGGAATGCAAACATCGTTCTATAAATCTCTAATTGAGAAAAACTCCTAACAAAAGTACTTGACTTTAATGCATTCAATAATTCATTATTAACATTACTCTTTCACAAAAGTGTCTATGATGCAATGATCATTCATAACTGACGATAAATGTCTGTGTTGCAATCAATACAAATAACGACTAGTATTTCCAAGATCGTCGACAACGTAAGAGATTTTAACGCTCTAAAATCATTTAAATGTTCTTCCTTCTTGATGATGACAGAAAATTGTTCAAAGTAATTAAACTGGGGTAGAATTACTTTAATGAAATGACACGCTGTCTGAATTTAAATCTGCCATAAAAATCATTAACTTACAGTCAAATCGTGACTACAAAAATATTAATTACTGAAAAATCCAAATATCAGTCTCAACTGATTCAAAATCGTTAACTATGCCCATGACATAACAATGTCTTAATAAATCGTCGAAAAAGGCATAACTCATCAAGGTGTACTGAGAATAAGAATCTCAACAAGAAAATAGGGCAAAAAACATGAGGATAAAAATATGGGAAAAATGGTTGCTCAAACATTATTAGTAAACTCAAATACAATAAACGTTCACGACTACCTTATCTGCCGATTGACGTTCCAGAGGAAAATTCCCCAAAGAAGACTGCTGATGGATCCATATCACCACGTTAAAGCTGAGCTCCATCCTCGAAATAGGAAATAGCACCCTCGGAGAATCGAACTGCTTCCTTCTCCGGAAATCGCTCTGCTCCTCGAAGACGAATAGACATCCTTCCGGCAATAATCTTCTTTGTGAGTCGGGACATCCCTGACCTCTCTTGAAAAATTCCCTGAAGTTCCAGTAGACAATCGCCATGAAGTTTTGTAGAAATTTCCGAAGAAATTATTCATATTCAGAGTATGAAATTGTTTCTATGGCTGTTCGATGGTATTCAGCCTTTAATTACGAAACATGGGTGTAGATGGTATTCACCGCATGTTCGCTTGTGTGGAATAGCAATTAGCGAAGTTCCATGTCGCTATCTTACTCCGTTGAAGTATGTCCCAATTGCAATAAGCCCTTTTAGCCTTCCATCTGCTCTTCGGTTGTAGTGTCAGAAGAACAAACTGCCGTATTCAATTGCTCCATTATACTGTATCGTTCTGTAACCACGCAATCTGAAGTCTTTCTATTCCACTCGCAGCGTCAGCCGTTGCGTTGATTCTGGCTATACAAAAGTGCTTCTCTTGTGGCGAGATAATCACTTTTGCCAGTCGTATAAAACTGCTAATATCTTTTAAACTAATCGGTCGAAATTGTTCAGCTTTTCTCTATAACTGCATGTAGCACTGCACAATACAATTAGCTTATCGGTGACCGCTAACTGTTCGAAGCTAAACTTGTAGAAGCTTTCTAAGGTCCGTTTCAACTTCACCTAGTTTGACTTGGATCTCGTTAATATAGTGGCCTCGCCACGCGTTATAAAGACGATTCTTTTCACTGCTGTTCACTTCGACGTCTCACTATAATGAATGTATAAGAAAAGAACTTTCACAAATATACTTCGATGATCTGAGAATGAGATCTCAGAATGATCAGAGAACGAAAGAGACTCCTCTCTTCTGCGCAAGCCCTTTTATTAACTTCACGAGGGGCGTTTCCATCCCTTCCAAAGCGTGATACTACGTCATCGCTAAAAATTCCAACTTCGTTAATACATGACGGATTTTCAAAATTCAAAAACTGAAAATAAATTTCACCAAAATTCCAAATCAATGCCTTTACTGCAAATGGATTTCCACAATTCTGCATTCCAAAAGTAATAAAAATACCATAGTTTCAGCAATCTCCGTCTTCCTTTAAACTATCGTTGATTGGTTCATGCCTCTCCTCCAATAGCATAGTTTCTTCCTCAGCAGAATTCCTCGTTTCCTGCGACTGCGTCGTAACTCTTGGAACATTCTGGACTAAAAGCTGACGTCACTGAGAATCTCAGCTCAAGTAGCCTGCTGGCATAACATTTACGTCATCCGTGCTTACGTCATGACTACCCACGTCATAACTATGACAACCATAACTCTCCTTATAATTTCAAATATGGCCCCCGTGGTCTCTACATAATTCAATTACGGGGGCAGTACCTTCTTCAAGGCCACGGCCGCCTCCTTCCCTCTTCCTTGCCTATCCATCCTGATCTTCCATTACCTTCCCTCATGAGGCCCCTGTTCGCTTTGCAGGTGAGGCCGCCTGGGCGAGGTGCCAATCACACCTCACCAGTTGTATCCACTCCGATTAGATGTTCCCAGCTCTAGGACACTGCCCGTAGAGGCGGTAGTGGTGAGTTCCCTCGCTGAGTCCGTGGGTTCCACCAACCTGGAGGGTAAACGACTAAGAAAAAATTATTATTATTATTATTATTATTGGACATGTCACACCGTCTGATTGACTGGATGCTATGTGACAACCCGGAACAAAATCAAGGAACTGCTGTAGTTGTCTACATATAAATGGCGCCACGAAAGAGCGTAGGCTGCTAGAAAGTCCGGGGTTTAATCACAAGAGCTCAGAGGGACACTTAATAGATCATAAAGCTGTGTATGAGGCGATGCGCTGCTGTCATTATGCAAGGCTTCATTTTATGTTCTATTCACCTTTCAGGAAGAATCAGCGAACAGGAAAAACAAGTATAGGAAGCTTATACGATTGTATGCATGCTATGTTTTTATTGACCCTTTCGTGGTGTAGCGGCTAGCATTCTTGACTGTCGCCCCAGAGGTCCGGGTTTGATTCCCAAATAAATTTTAATTCTGGTGTGAGGGCTGGAACGGAGTACACTCAGCCTCGTGAGGAAAAACTGAGAAGAGGAGGGTTGAGTCCCACCTCAGCCATCCTGGATGTGGTTTCCCACTTCTACTCTAGGTAAATGCCGAGATGTTTCCTATCTTAAGGCCACGGCCGCCCCCTTTCCAATCCTATCCCCCATTTACAAATACACCCAGTAGTACAGTCATCACAATAACAAAGGTTATCACACAAATTACACACACATACACAAGTACACGGGGCTACATGACCACGATGGGGCAAAGCCAAATTCTCTGTTATAAAGGACCACTTAAGAGCTTGGGATATCGCAGTCATCAGCCTAGTGAACTTCAATGCGTTTTGAACTGTATCTCTACTCGTAATTGGGCCACTGAGAGCCCAACTGATAACAGGGAAGTCTAATCTTTTTGCACGCAACCCTCACTTCCAATGCTAGCTTGCTTGCCCTAGGGGCGACCCCTTTCTATTTTGGATTTCCTGGCATTATGGAAGGCCTAAATTGATGAAATAATTTAATTTTAATAACATGGCAATATACCATCTTTTTGGAAGCCTTCACAGGGAGGTTATGACTGCTTAAGCTTTCAGTTCTCGCAGTAAAGAAGCGCAGGTGCGCTTCATAAAGAGGGAGATAGCGCGCAGTTCGCTACTCCTATGGGGGTCCGGGCGGGGACACCAAGAGCCCGCTGATGAGCCAGCTTGGTGTCCTAGGCGAAACCCCACACAAGACACGGCACAAACCTAGAAGAATTGCTGAGTCCCTTTATATTGCTTTCTTACCAAATTTAAATATATATTTTCTTATCAATTATTATAATTTTCATGTGATTCTGAGAGGGGCTACACCCTTTGAGCTACAACGGCTCAATTGAAGCTAGATTTTGGGAAGGAAGAGACCATGGCCTTGGCCGAAGTATCATCTTGTCATTTACCTGGAACTCAAATGGTAACGCACTTGTAGGATGTCTGTACTGAAATGTGAACCTCTTGATCCTCGAGGGAGTGGAAGATGAAGATGGAGGAAAAGATGAATTTGGAAATCTTACAGGGTATAGCATAATATAGGTTAACAAATTGAGCTGCCTACAGTAACATTAGCTTAGGTTGTATATTCTGTGGGAGTATGTCACCAAAAGAACAAAAGTTTGGTGCTTTTCAGTCGGTCAATACGAATGCACCCAAAAGAGCTGGGTTATGCCCTAATCCTGAAAAAAATACGTGAGATTAATAAATAATGTTGACCGACTGAAAAGCACCAAACTTTAGTTTACTGAGGCAACATTTAAATATGGCTTCAAACTCCTCAATCACCAAAAGAAGATTGAGTGCAGTCGATATAACAACAAAAATACGCTGCCTTTATCCTTAGTTACTAGATTCTAGTAATGGCCTCACTTCTATAGTTTTCTAGGGTACGTAGATTATTAGCGAAGAACTTTCCGAGATACAGGCTGCTATCCATTCAACACGTTACAAGACCCAAAATATCTTAACGGGCAACAGCTTCCTGATGGGTGTTCAATTCTATCATAGCCTTTATCTCTTCACTTCGAGCACCTTCCTGCCATGGCATTGCTTTCATCTATTTGTCCCAGCAATCATTCATGTTACCCTCATATCAGTTAGCTCTAGCTTATGTATCAGATATCCTCAATATTCCCAGCACTCACTTCCAGCAAGGTCCGTCTAAATACTGAGTGACGGAGGGAGAATTTCACCGCTACACAGAACGAGCGGCTTCGGTGGCGTAGTTAGTAGCATGCTGAACTGCTGTGCCCGAGATCGTGGGTTCAAATCTGGTCGAAGCCGTTGGATTTTATAAGAGCGTTAAAATCCTTCAGTAAGCCTTCCTTCGGAGGGGAAGTAAAGCCGGCGGTCCCATGTCATGGACGCATGGCATGTAAAAGATACTTCTACTAACTAAACAGGTGTCAGTGACATCTGGTAGCGAAAGTTGGAACTACTTGAAATTGAACAGAACTTGTAGCTCACCCCATGGGTGTCCGCTTGAAGCAGCTACAGCCTCTGGCGAGTCGAACATGTCCTCGGACACTCCCGGCACTAAACTCCATACGCGAAATAAATAACTTGAGACTCACTTCATTGAATTTCATGCGCCTCGACTCAATTTCTTTCCCCATCCTGAGAGAGTACACAGCCTAGGTACTAACCCTTACACACAATGACACAATTTATTAGACAGGTTACACACCCAAGTATACTGGTCTACATGGCCCCTAATGTGAATCAATAACCCCAACATCTTTCACCTGTGTGGCCTTCAAGTAAAGCCTCATCATTCTCCCAGTCTCTATCCCAGTCCAAGGTGACCCAATTACCGCCACTGTCGGATATCACCCTAATAAGGATCATCAGAAGTGACGCAACAATATCCTGTGGCCTACTTGTGAACCTGTAGCCGGTTAATTAGATAACTACTTTCATATCCTCTCCGTCTGAGAGAGTGTGGCAGGTTCGTTCGGAGAGTACGATAATGCACACTTTGTGACCGCTCCATTTGTCACCCTTAGCGTTGCCTTTAGGGACCTGATACAAATAGGACTATTCATCCTGTATTACGGAGCGGCATTAGTACACTCCAAGCTACCGAGTGCAACGAGATATCGTCTACGAAAAAGTAAAATGTTAGAACAATAATTCCATGGGTGGTGACAAACACAGTATTGGAACCTTCTTGGTTACTAACTGAAGTAGTCGCAGTGGAAGGTCGAATCCTCTTTAATAGGAGAAACACAGATAGATCAAAGTCTTATATGATTTACCGCACTGGGTCCTTGTTTGAAAGTCAAACAAGAGGAAGGTCTCTTAAAAATAGATAGTAAAATTGCAAAAGCCAAATCGGAAAATAAAAATCCGAAGAATTTCTATAAGTATCCCAGAGGCGTAGCCTATAGGTCGTAACTTCGTAGCTAACTACGAAGCTAAGGTCGAAGAAATCAAATAAATACTTACAATGGGAAAAAAGTAAATGAAGGATGCTTAAAGTTCCAAAGAGAATAACAATGAGACGAAAATAATTCAAAAGTCGTGTATTAACTTAAACACAACAATTATGTATATTCACTGAGCTCAAGTGATTCGTCAGTGAAGCTCAAATTCTTTATCTTTCAGTTACTGCAACTTGGAGCTTTAGACATGAATCACTCGAAGTCATTTTGCTTTTAAATACAGTATATCGAGGCAATGTTCTTTCTCCAGCCATCATGTGGTTCCCTATATTAAGTTTGTTTGTTTCCAAATCAGCGCAAGACCACAATATGACCGAAACTGGCACATTTTATTAATTAATTCATATTAATTTAATTATTACTGTTATATATTTATTAATTACCAATTGGTATACATTTAGGTACATTCATAATATTTTTAGTCTACTTTGTGTTTTGGAAAACAATGAAAGTAGACGAGATCTACATGGATCAAAAGTTGTCAGTCTGTGTGTGAGTGTGTGTGTGAGTGTGCATATCTGTTCCCCACCTATCAATTCAAACACGACGAAACCGAATTGAACGAAATTTGGCACAAAGGTAGCATTAGCAAAGAGCATCTCAGTGCCATATAAATACGTACAATAGAAAAAAGTAATTGTCACCACCTTTACCAAAACTCAATGGTGGCCACTCAAATGGTAAAAACTTAAAATTAAATTACGACCAAACTAATCATAGGATCTTCACCAAATTTGGTACAAACATACCTTCATATGGGATGCGTCTTGTGTCCAAACTACAAGGTCATCAGCCGAACCATTTCAGGATGGCGGCCATGTGAATTATGCAAGCTTTATAATGCATAACTTAGGACCCACCAGTTCTGATAATCGAACCAAGAATGGTTTAAACTGTTCTAAAGGACGTGGCCCGTTCGATATTAAAAGTTTATATTGTAATATTATAGTGCAGAAGTGACATTAAAAGCTGAGCCGTCTCGGTTACAAGGTAAGATGGCAGCTGAGCTCTCGTTCCGACCTATATTTCACTAATTTGAGTATGTTGCATGCAATATAGCCTACTGATAGAAATAATATAAACTTTGTATAAAATGGATTATAATGAATGTATGTACTTCAGTGAAGAAATCGTTTAGCCCAAGTCATTATTTGCTAAGACGTTGTATAATAATAAACAAAGTTTATATGGTTCCGCCTAGTCAATACATTGTTTTATTAGAGATTTTATCGTGACATAATCACTTGTCTTTGCGTATGTTGGGACATGTTTCGGTGTCTAGTGACATTGACACCATCATCAGCCTATGGTTATTGGCAACACTCAATGACATTAAAATAATAATTAAAACAACACACACATGACTAAAATAACACTTTAAAAAGTTTTTAAAACACTGTCATATTGAAAGTTCAATAAAAAGTCTTAAAAAAGGCTTGCTGCACTGTTTTGGTTTCCAATGTCCTGCTTCCGATAAAAACCTCCAATATCCAGCAAGAGGTGACCAAACATAACTGGAAAAGAAAATCCCTGTGTGAACTATGATAAGTATTAAAACCGAAAAAGTGGAAAGCTAAACAAAGAAAAAGTGGAAAAATATATAAAAAAGGAGTGTGGTGAACTTACGGTGTAGCTGTGGCAGCGAGAAATCGGGCCGTGCTGAGGCATACGGAGACTGTGCAGTACTGATATGGAATAGCTTGGGGGAAGCGGGCGAGGCTTCAGTCGAGAGGGGCGGGGGGAGGGTAAGGATACTGGCAATTTTGGAGGACAGGTGCGGGATGGGGGTAGAGGGGCGGGATAGGGGTATGGGGTTGAGGAGTGGAAAGAGCGGATTTGTAGATCCTCGATTAAATGATAAAATTAAGGTGGTTTGTATTTAACTCTGTAATTAGTTAAGGTCTCAAAGAGTACATTATTATTTTCAAAGTTGATCTCATTGATATTGGTTAGGGGGTCTGTTCTTTGGGCAAAATCTATTTCGATTTCTTCCAATATGTTCATTGTGATACCTTTCTTAGCAAGATGCAGGATGCTCATGTCTTTGTTGATGTCAGTGAATTCATGTTTACTGTCCTTCATGTGGTTGGCCATAGCGGAAAATTTATTGTATTTTAGAGCGTTAAAATGTTCACCATATCTTGTAGCAAATGACCTACCGGTTTGTCCATAATAATTAGCTTCGCATTTGGTGCATTTCAATTTGTATATGCCTGATTTACTAAACTTGTTCGTGTGGTTCAATTTGTTGGTGTTAAATAAAATATCTTTATTTGTATTAGTTGTTTTGTAGGCTATTTTTAGACCGCGTTTCTTAAAGATATTGGAAATGCTGTAAGATTTGTTGTTAAAGTACGTGAAGACTGCGTACTTGGGTTGCTCTTTTTGTTCTGGCGTTAGGTGGGTGACCGGTTTGTTTTTAATTTTATTAATGATGTTGTTAACTATCTGTGGTGCGAATCCGTTTATAAACAACTAATACAAATAAAGATATTTTATTTAACACCAACAAATTGAACCACACGAACAAGTTTAGTAAATCAGGCATATACAAATTGAAATGCACCAAATGCGAAGCTAATTATTATGGACAAACCGGTAGGTCATTTGCTACAAGATATGGTGAACATTTTAACGCTCTAAAATACAATAAATTTTCCGCTATGGCCAACCACATGAAGGACAGTAAACATGAATTCACTGACATCAACAAAGACATGAGCATCCTGCATCTTGCTAAGAAAGGTATCACAATGAACATATTGGAAGAAATCGAAATAGATTTTGCCCAAAGAACAGACCCCCTAACCAATATCAATGAGATCAACTTTGAAAATAATAATGTACTCTTTGAGACCTTAACTAATTACAGAGTTAAATACAAACCACCTTAATTTTATCATTTAATCGAGGATCTACAAATCCGCTCTTTCCACTCCTCAACCCCATACCCCTATCCCGCCCCTCTACCCCCATCCCGCACCTGTCCTCCAAAATTGCCAGTATCCTTACCCTCCCCCCGCCCCTCTCGACTGAAGCCTCGCCCGCTTCCCCCAAGCTATTCCATATCAGTACTGCACAGTCTCCGTATGCCTCAGCACGGCCCGATTTCTCGCTGCCACAGCTACACCGTAAGTTCACCACACTCCTTTTTTATATATTTTTCCACTTTTTCTTTGTTTAGCTTTCCACTTTTTCGGTTTTAATACTTATCATAGTTCACACAGGGATTTTCTTTTCCAGTTATGTTTGGTCACCTCTTGCTGGATATTGGAGGTTTTTATCGGAAGCAGGACATTGGAAACCAAAACAGTGCAGCAAGCCTTTTTTAAGACTTTTTATTGAACTTTCAATATGACAGTGTTTTAAAAACTTTTTAAAGTGTTATTTTAGTCATGTGTGTGTTGTTTTAATTATTATTTTAATGTCATTGAGTGTTGCCAATAACCATAGGCTGATGATGGTGTCAATGTCACTAGACACCGAAACATGTCCCAACATACGCAAAGACAAGTGATTATGTCACGATAAAATCTCTAATAAAACAATGTATTGACTAGGCGGAACCATATAAACTTTGTTTATTATTACATTCTGTCAATACGGAAAAATGTCCGACTTTAAAAGTCAAAAAGACGTTGTATGTAAATCGATTGATAACGTTAAATTTCGGTGGACACGTTTGCCTCTGTGGTAAAACTTTGGTCTTTTACCCGGTTGGCCGGCGTTCAAAACCTACCAGAGTTGTACTTTTTGCATGATTATTTAAATTTTATTGTTTTTTTAAGTACTGAGACGTTATAACATTGACCGTTATGTTGTGCTTCTTGCAATGGAAAATATATATTTAATTAAAACAAAGTTCTCCACCGGATCTGCATGAGTGACATCTACTAGCAACCAGGTGTACTATGCGTGTGCTAACTACGGCCTACTAAACGCAAGCTGCGCTCTATAACGGTCTTGACATTCCTAGTTAGTGAACCCATCCATACGGTGTAATTGAAAAATTTCCTCTTGTTGCCGATAGAGCGCACTGGCCCCCAAGAATAGGCGCGATTAAACATTAGCTGTGCAGTAGGTTAATTAAATGTGTTTCTCCCAGTGATACGTTTAGACCAACGAAGTTTTGTTTCACTTTCAATTATTGTAAGTAGTCGGTGTTAATATAAGCTTACTGAATTCCTACGTTGTTCGGAGTTTTTGCTCATGAAATTGTAAATTTTTTCTTTTTTCTTAGTCATTTACCATCCAGGTTGGTGGAACCCACGGACTCAGCGAGGGAACTCACCACTACCGCCTCTACGGGCAGTGTCCTAGAGCTGGGAACATCTAATCGGAGTGGATACAACTGGTGAGGTGTGATTGGCACCTCGCCCAGGCGGCCTCACCTGCAAAGCGAACAGGGGCCTCATGAGGGAAGGTAATGGATGGTCAGGATGGACAGGCTAGGAAGAGGGAAGGAGGCGGCCGTGGCCTTGAAGAAGGTACTGCCCCCGTAATTTGAATTATATTGAGACCACGGTGGCTGTATCGGAAAATATGAGTAAAGTTATGGATGTCATAGTTGTGACGTGGATACTCATGACGTAGGCACGGATGACGTAGACTTCATACAAGTAGGCTGATTGAGCTGAGATTCTTGGTGACGTCATGATTTTGTTCGAGAAAGGTCCGAGATTTACGACGCAGTCGCAGGAAACAAGGTATTGTGCTAAGGAAGAAGCTACGCTATTGGAGGAGAGACTCGAACCAATGAACGATAGTTTGGAAGGAAGACGGAGATTGCTGAAACTACGATATTTGATTACTTTTGGCATGCAGATTTGTGGAAAACTATTTTCAGTTATGGCATTGATTTGGAATTTTGAAGAAATTAATTTTGAGTTTTTGAAATTTGAAAATCCATTAAGTATAGCCAAAGTTAAAACTTGTAGCAATGACGCAGCAACAGGCTATGGAAGGGATGGATACGCCCCTTAAGAAGTTGATAAAAGGTCGTGCACAGGAGAGAGGAGCTCTCAGATCTCATATGTCAGATCGCATATATATTTCTGGTGATATATAGTTATTTTCAAGTGATTCAGTGAAGTAAGTTGTCTTTAGCGTGGTTAAAGCCCGGCGCATCGAACGAACTCGGAGCAGTTCCATTTTACGCTGCTCGAAACTAGGTGAAGTTGAAACGCTCACATTAACGTTTCTACCAGTCAAGATATCAAGCGCTAACTTCAGCCTTTATTATAGTTCTATTGGGCAGTATAACATTGAGGTGTGTAGAAGATTTGAACAATTTCACAGTTATACTTCGAAAGATATTGGAACTTTAAGGCTGCCAACAAAAGTGATTTTCTCGCCACAGGAGAAACACTTTTAAAATTCCACATTATACACTACGGCTGACACGTGGAGTGCAACAGTGATATTGGAGAATACGTTTGGTATTACAACGATACATTCGACTATGGAACATTATAATCTTGCAGTGCTTTCAATGATTATAACAGTAATTGAGATGGAAGGCTAAGGCTTTAATGCAATTGGGACATATATCGTTGGAGTAAAATAACAGCATGGAACTTCGTTAATCGTCTTTCTACAAAAGCGAGCATGTAGTGAACATCCAACTACACTCATGCATCGTGAATCCATCGCTGAATTATACCAGATAACAGTGGAAATATTTTCATACTCCACAACTATGAATATTTCTGCGGAAATAACTACAATAAACTTCATGGCGAATTCCTGCAAGAACTTCAGGGAACTTTCAAGAGAGGCCAGGGTTGTCCCGGCGCACAAAGAAGAGTTTTGCCAGAAGGATGTTTTTCGTATCCACGGAGCAGTGCAATTTCGGAGGAGGAAGCAGTTCGATTCTCCGAGGACGCTGATTCCAGGTTCGAGGACGGAGCATATCTTCACGCTGGTGAAATGGAACCAACAGCAGTTTTCTTTGAAAACTTTCCTCTGGAACTTCAATCAACAGATAAGGTAGTCGTGAACGTTTCTTGTATTATTTGAGTCTTGTAGCGATATCTGAGAACCATTCTTCCCATATTTTCTGTCCTATATTTTGCCCCATTTTCTTGATTGATATTTCTGTACTCAGTACACTTCGATGATTTATGCCTTTTTCTTCGATTTTTGAGACATTGCTATGTCATTGGCATACTTAATAATTTTGGATCAGTTGAGACTGATGATTTAGATTCTTTCAGTAATTTGCATATTTTTGTAGTCACGATTTGACTGTAAAGTTAACGATTTGCTATGGCAGAGTTGAATTCAGACAGCGTGTCATTTTATTAAAGTAATTCTATTCAGTAAATTACTTTGACCAATTTTCTGTCATCCTCAAGAAAGAAGAATGATTAAATGATTTTAGAGCGTTAAAATCTATTACGATATCGACGATCTTTGAAATACTAGTCGTCTCATGAACATGATTGCAACATAGACATTTATCATTGCATTATAGACAATTTTCTGAAATATGAACTTTAATTACAATTTATTGAATACACTATAGTAATGAACTTTTGATAGGAGTTTTTCTCAATTCTAGATTGGAACAATAATGTTTGCATTCCACAGTCTAATTGTATTCTATTCGACTATTTTGCAGTTTAGATGAACTTTGTTTGAAGATAGTATTTTTATACTGCGTTACTTTGGAGATGTTAATCTCAATTTTGATAGACCAGGCAGGAGTGTCTAATCGTATTCGCTATTAAATTTATTTGTGATTGGCAAATTTTTACTTCATATCGATTCATGAATGAAACCCACGAAGGTTAAATAATAACAGTCATTATTACAATTGATGAATATAAGAATTTTTAAAGAGGAACAATGGATGTATAATCGTTAGTTCAGTGGACGTGTAAAAGTCGCTGTTGAGTAATGCCCTTGAATAATGAAGGAGGTTCCCACAATAATTAATGAAGTTGATGAATTTATAAGTGGAGGATTTTTGTGTGTAGTTTGGAAGATTTTTATGCCATATATATGAAGATATATGATACATTTTGGGCCAATTTTTGTGCAATTTTGTGCGTTATAAGCGAAGTATTTTCCCGCTGATTGTATTGTTCTTGTTCTTTGAAAGATTATTCATATGAAGATACTGTTAAAATTAACAAGAGTGTTAAATAATTTGAGATAAAGATTTTGAATGGAGGTTACCGTCACAAATATTAATAATTATTATTAAACCTTATTAAACCTGAATTTGACAGTTAAATATAACTAACCTTCATTGGTCGATTATATCATCACGATTTGAGTAATTATCAACCGGATAAACGTGTGGTTTAATGTATTTCTTGTATAAATAATATAAACAATTAACATTGTAAAATAATTTTGTAAATATCTTTGTTAAATAATTTGAAATGATAGTGATTAATACAGGCGTGTATAAAATTTTCAATTGTCATTTGACATTGTTATAAACAATTTATTATTGTTATAAATAATTAATTAACATTTAGAGTTTTTTTATACTCTAAACAACGCTAGTTAAGCAAGTGGTTTGAACAATTAAACATGATTTGGGATTGTTGGAGGAATCCACTGGTGTTTGAATGAAGCATGTAAGACATTTGCGTGATAATATTTCAGTTGAGATGTGAACATTTACGTGTTTGAAAAGGAGAGCCAAGCTCTGAGGTAACACGCTTATGCTAGGGTTGAACGAATGGGAGTCCACTTTGACGGTGCAGGTGCATTGCAGCTGGCCCGGACAACTGTGTTACAGAGGCCAAGGACGCTCCATAATAGCCTTGTGGCTATAAATAAAATGTGAAGTATATAAACACGCAAAACAATTGATATATGTGTCTCATCCCAAATCCCGTTTCCATCCCCAGTGCATTATTATTTTACGTTGCTATGAGCTTGAGAAAGCCGAAACATTATATGTAGAGAATACAGGTCCTACAGGAGGACATGGTTATGTGGTCGATGGCTTCTGATTGCCACGTTGATTTTGTTGTTTATTTTCTTAAAATCATTCTTTATGTGAAATAAATTATTGTGCAGTTTAAAGTTTCTCGTCTTCGTTCTGGTTCATTTTAAATATCATGGTAGAGGTTATTGTGTGGGCATACTTTTAAGTGATCCAGTTGACAACCCAGTCCCCGAGATAAATTTAAGAGGTAAGTAAAGGTAAGTATGAACCCCCGTATATTTTGGTGTGTTCCACAATAATTTCTTGTTAACTATTGTGCTCTAATCTCGATAGTATCTGTCAGTGCCATTTTCATTGATGTAGCTGTGCCGGTGCGTTTGATTATTGGCAATCCGATTGAGGGGGCGGATATCTGACAGCCTACTATCCGGATATCGGGTACAGTACCATCCCGGCATTTGCCCGAAGACGAAGTGGGAAACCACAGAAAACCACTTCGAGGATGGCTGAGGTGGGAATCGAACCCCCTCTACTCAT
The DNA here is from genome assembly GCA_946902985.2 of Meconema thalassinum. Lineage (NCBI taxonomy): Eukaryota > Metazoa > Arthropoda > Insecta > Orthoptera > Tettigoniidae > Meconema > Meconema thalassinum. Next base: position 1,982,452,788 of record OX336388.2, read on the forward strand.
CTGGAACACCCGAGGCTGAGTAGACCCCGTTCCATACCACTTTTCAAATTTCGTGGCAGAGCCGGGAATCGAACCCAGGACCTCCGGGGCGGCAGCTAACCATGCTGACCGCTACGCTACGGAGGCGACAAATTGTAAAATGCTGGGGTAAATTATAAACGATGGTTTAAACGCCGCTGCTCAAATCCAGTAAGTCATACTGTTGAGTGCCATTTTGCAGTTCGAATAGGAAGTGATATGGACCAAGAGTTATAACTCTATCAATACATTTAAGAGAAAGTAGGCTATAAGTTCCTTCCTGAACATTTTGTTGATATTTGAAGAAATGTTCTAAATCAGCCTAGTAATAATCGTAAATGTCAGGCTAGTATTGTGACCGGAGCCGAAAAAAACACTATTTGTCTGAAAAAGCAACTAAAAATATGAGTCGTTATCCAACGCGAGACAGATATAATCTGACCTATCCTCGCAAACTATCGAACGTACCTGTCAACTAGTTATGGTGAGTAATCTAACTTATTTTAAATAATTTTACTTGGTTTAGTAGTTCCTGAATTTAAATGACTTTAATTTTGTTTTGTAAAGTAAAGCCGGCGGGTCCATGTCACACATTTATGGCATGTAATAGAACCTTCCGCTAACTACAATTGTGTGAAGCTAAATTTGTTGGTTGGATTTCATTAACGCTGTATTAAATTCCAACGTTCGCCGTAAGTTGCCGGTTGCGGTGGCATCTAGTAGACAAGTTCGCAGCTAGGACTCGTTGACGGTAGCATTTGATAGGAATGGTAGGATCTACTTGAAATTGATTGTCTGCACTCCTTACCTGAATTACAGATAACACACGATAATACAGCCATCACAATTAACACCGGTTATCAGACAGATTGTGAAGCCTCCGTGGCTTAGGCGGCAGCACGCCAGCCTCTCACCACTGGGTCCGTGGTTCAAATCCCAGTCACTCCATGTGAGATCTGTGCTGGACAAAACGGAGGCAGACAGGTTTTTCTCCGGGTACTCCGGTTTTCCCTGTCAAAATTTCATTCCAGCAACACTCTCCACTATCATTTCATTTCATCTGTCATTCATTTAATCATTGCCCCAGAGGAGTGCGACAGGCCTCGGCAGCCGGCACAGTTCATATCCTCGCCGCTAGATGGGGGCTTCATTCATTCCATTCCTGACCCGGTCGGAGACAGGAAGCAGGCTGTGGATTTTCATTTTCATCAGACAGATTCTACACACACCCAAAGCACACGCGGCTACATGACCGTGTTGTCGCAGCCTCTAAACTGAGGAACCAACACACCAATATTGCATTTGCCTGTTATAACACTGTAAAATTATGGTAGACATGAGAAAAGGGCGCAATTTTTGACCTTGTGTACATCAGCGCCACAGTATGGATCACGTTTGACTTCACTATGTCTCTGTTTGTAATTTAGATGGAAAATACTCACAGAAGAAATTTGGAAAGAAAATACGCACAAAATGCAGTTTTGAGTCAAGGGAAAAAAAAAGCAAAGTGCAATTTAGATTCAGAACACTCACAAAATGCAATTTAGATTCAAAATACTAACAAAATGCAATTTGGATTGACAATACTTACAAAATGCAATTTAGATTGAAAATACTTACAAAATGTAATTGGGATTGACAATACTTACAAAATGTAATTGAGATTCAAAATACTTAAAAGTGCAATTAATGTTGAAAATACTCGCAAAATGCAAATTGGATTGAAAACACATACAAAATGCAATTTAGATTGAAAATAATCATAAAATGGAGTGTAGATTCAAAAAAATTCACAAAATGTAATTTAGATACACGGGGAGCCAATTCTCGAAAACAGTGCGGGAATCTAAAAGAGAAAAGAAAATATAATGAAAAGAAAAACAAGGCTTATTCCTAGAAGAATGAAGGATCAGGAAAAATGAGAGAAGGGCAATGAAGGCGGGAAAGGAAGAGACTCCCTAGGCCTCGGATACCCGAATACCGTTGGGGACGGAGGAGAACAGGAGTTGGCCAAGAGAGGTCGACAGGAAAGAAGACGGAGAGGAGCCCGGCACAAGTAAGGGGAATCAATGCCAGACTCAGCTGGGGTCCCGTGGTCGCCAACCCACGTCCCACAAGTTGTGAACCCCTGGAGAAGGGAAGAGTTAAAGTGATACACTAGCAGAAATATATGAATATAACATTGATAATTTTAGTATTTCTCATTATATGCATGTCCATGGTTTAATTATTTTTGGTTAGACCTATCTACGTTAACTGGAAACCTATCTGTAACGGAAAAAATCAGAGTCCAGTTTAATTCCTTTAAAGGCAGGTTTTACTGTAATACCCATCTTTGAAAGTTAAGTAGGATTGTAATCCAACTCCTCTATTTTCAACGTTATCTATTGCACAGCTTACCCGAAAAGTTTCTTTATTTCCCGAGTCTAGAGATAGAGCTAAACATACTGTAACTGACGTATCGGCCTCCTCCTCATGACGCATATCCTCTCTGGTCGATTAACGGGACAAATTATGAAACAGTGTTCCGGGGAACCGGTCATTTGTCACGCCAATATACAAGGGAAATGATGTGCGGAACCGCCAGAGAGTATTCTTCGCGGAAACTAAGTGGCTGCTGGGAGGAGCTCCGCCTTTCAACCTCACACTGACAAGAGTTGCTCGAAACATAAGCAGCTGCAATTTGGAATCGCAACTGATAATTTTATTTTACCGGCTGGGGAAAGCCCTCACGGGACGTGTTATCTCCGGCCTGGGAAGCCGATTGGGTTCGAACCCCACCGTTGGCCGTCTGTGTTGTTTGAGTCTTCAGTCTTTTGACTGGTTTGATGCAGATCTCATGCTTCCCTGTCCTCAGCTAATCGGTTCATCTCTACATAGCTGCCACAACCTACATCCAAAGCAATTCTAACCTTGCTCTTGCCTTACAGTTCCTGTCCTCAACCCTTCCTTCCATAACTAAGCTTGCTATTCCTGGGTGTCTTAGTATGTGTCCTACAAACCTACCTCTTCACTTCATTAGCAGTCGCCAGAAACATCTCTCCTCTCCCACTCGTCTTAATACCTCTTCATTTGTTACCCTACCCATCTGATCGTCATCATTCTCATGTACCACCAAATTTCAAACGTTTCAATTCTCCTTTTTTCTGCTGCTCCAACAGTCCAAGTATCACTTCCATGTAGTGCCACGCTCCAGACAAAGGCCTTCAAAAATGACTTCCTAATACCTAAATCTACATTCGATGTCAACAGATTCCTTTTCTGTAGAAATGCTTTCCTTGCCTGAGCGAACCTACTTTTTATATCCTCTTTGCTTCGTCCATCACTTGGCCGTCTTGCAAATGTTATAAGGTTTGCCACTTTGAACTCCAGACAACTATCGGGACGGTAACTCCTTATAGGCCACTGCCGGTTCCTTCCAACACCTTGCCGACATGCATCGACATTCATTTAACGTAATACACTCAGCCTCGAGAGGCAAAACTGAGAAGAGGTGGCTTCGATTCCCATCTCAGCCATCCTGGAAGGGGTTTCCCGTGATTTCCCACTTCTACTCCAGGTGGATGCCGGGATGGATCCTAACTTGAGGCCATGGCCACCTCCTACCCAATCCTTACCTCGAATTACAAGTACACACTCCACTACAGACATCACAATAATACAGGTTATCAGACAAATTCTACACCTACCAAAGTACACGGGGCTAAATGACCACGATGTCGCAAAGCCCCAAAATGATCAAAAATAAACAAGAGCAAAGAATGTTAGGCACTACGCAACTCGGTGGAAGCCGCTCATGGAGTGTGGACGTGGCGCAGTAAGTTTGGCTTCGGAGGCGCGGACGAGACTATAGGTAGAGAGAGCCCTGTGCGGATAAACAAACCGTTATCCGGGTCCGCCCCACATCTGCACGACTTTTATCTGCATCCACACGTTTGTTATCCGAATCTACTGCCATTGCGATACTATTTTTAGCCTATTTTCAATTTTGAAAAAATAGGCTTATGAGATCACCTTTTGTCCGTGTGTGTGTGCGTGTGTGTGTGTGTGTGTGTGTGATTCGTGTGTGTGTGTCCCCCTAATAAAATCTAAACGGTAGGAGCGATTTCAATGAAACTCGGAAAGTTCATAGCACTATTCCGGGCGACCTCGACCGTGCCCTTCAAATTTTTTTACGACTCACCAATCCAACATGGCTGCTGTGCGAAATATTTCACCAGCATTCAATATCTCCGAAACTATTACCGATATTTCCCTGACATTTTCTATGGTGATAGAGGGAACTACTATAAGTTCACTTAAGTGACTTTTGAAAACCTGATAACAAAGAAACCAACATGGCGGCCAAGCGAATTTGCGACTTTTAAATAGACGTTTCTCGCGATTTGACCAACCAAACGCAATGAAACTTGGTACAGTATATGTTTATATACATTGTAATGCACCGACATCTAACTTTGTTCAATTGTTTACATAATCACAAGATGGCGGATGTGCGAAATATTTCACCGGCATTCTATATCTCTGAAACTATTAGCGGTATCTCCCTAAACTTTTGTACGGAGATAAAGGGCACTACTGGAAGTCCATCTATAAGACTTTCAAAAACCGGTTAACTACAAAACGAACATGGCGGCCATGCGAATTTGAAAATTTTAAATAGACCTTTCTCGCAATTTAATGTTCCAAGCGCACTGAAACCTGGTACAGGAAATATTTATACACATTGTAATCCACTGGTATCTAATTTAGTTCAATTGTTCACATAACCTCAATATGGCGGCAGTGCGAATTTTAAAATTAAGTTTTTATTTCTTGTGATGTAATCATGCGATCGAAGTGAAAGTTTGAATAATGAACCTACGCAATAATTTTCCTTTAATGGTACATGACTGGCCTATACATTTAACAATCCAACATGGCGACCATCCGAAATATTTTGACGATACTGAATATCTACGTATCTATTTTAGCAATCAAACTGCATTTTTTAATTTTCATAGGGGTTATGAACTTATGTTCACCTATAGGACTTTAAATAACCTGGTGATCACAAATCCAACATGGCGGCGACGCGAATTATAAATATTCGCATGGACGTTTCTCGCAATTTAACCATCCGCGTGCAGTGAAACTTGGTACAGTAAATCCTTATACGAATGTTAATCCACTGGCATCTAATTTATTTCAATTGTTTCCATAACCTCAAGATGGCAGCTGTGAAAAAAATTAAAATCTCCTTGTTACTTCTTGTGTCCTAATTATGCGATTGAAGTTTGAATACTACACGTTCACAAAAATCTGCATGTAACAGTACATAACTCTAGGACCTACATATATAAAATCCAACATGGCGACCATCCGAAATATTTAGTCGGTTCTCAATATCTACGAATCTATTACAGCAATCAAACTGAAATTGTGTATGTTGATAGTGGCAATTAACATAAGTAGGATATATGAAAATAGGCTGTATAGTTCTTCACGGAACTACTTGTTAATTAGATATAGCATAAAGCAAGATATTTAGACATTTGAGGAGAAAGTCGTTCCCTTAGGCTAAGTGTGTCAAGTGCTGTGTTTATAATGAATGTTACACAGCCAGAATTGCAACCCTTTCAAGTTCGGAGTGTTAAATATGCTTAATGACAACTTGAATGACACATAAAGTGATAAAAATGTCCTGCATAACTCAACAAATTGCTAGCGTTTCGCCCCAGTGTGCCAATTGTGCTCTTCAGTTGGTAAAGGCACACCTACCAAGACGCGTAGCAGGCACACACTGAGAAGGCCATGCAAGACGCTTTACTACATATGCAGCCATGTCACGAGCATGCCAGTGTACCACGGGAGTCAAAAACTCCACTCCAAAACAATAAGCCTTGCTTTGGCATTGACTATACTCAAATTTTCTCGAAAGCGAATCAAAATGAATATTGTCCGTTGAGCCATTATAATTAACACATAAAGTGATAAAAATTTCCTGTATAACTCAAGAAATTCTACACCCACAAATTTGTTGAGTTATGCAGGAAATTTTTATCACTTTATGTGTTAATTATAATGGCTCAACGGACAATATTCATTTTGATTCTCTTACGAAAACATTAGATTATAATTTGAATGACATAAGCTTAAATCATCACCATACATTTGTCATGAAAAGAACAAGTAGTTCCGTGAAGAACTATACAGCCTATTTTCATATATCCTACTTATGTTAATTGCCACTATCAACATACACAATTTCAGTTTGATTGCTGTAATAGATTCGTAGATATTGAGAACCGACTAAATATTTCGGATGGTCGCCATGTTGGATTTTATATATGTAGGTCCTAGAGTTATGTACTGTTACATGCAGATTTTTGTGAACGTGTAGTATTCAAACTTCAATCGCATAATTAGGACACAAGAAGTAACAAGGAGATTTTAATTTTTTTCACAGCTGCCATCTTGAGGTTATGGAAACAATTGAAATAAATTAGATGCCAGTGGATTAACATTCGTATAAGGATTTACTGTACCAAGTTTCACTGCACGCGGATGGTTAAATTGCGAGAAACGTCCATGCGAATATTTATAATTCGCGTCGCCGCCATGTTGGATTTGTGATCACCAGGTTATTTAAAGTCCTATAGGTGAACATAAGTTCATAACCCCTATGAAAATTAAAAAATGCAGTTTGATTGCTAAAATAGATACGTAGATATTCAGTATCGTCAAAATATTTCGGATGGTCGCCATGTTGGATTGTTAAATGTATAGGCCAGTCATGTACCATTAAAGGAAAATTATTGCGTAGGTTCATTATTCAAACTTTCACTTCGATCGCATGATTACATCACAAGAAATAAAAACTTAATTTTAAAATTCGCACTGCCGCCATATTGAGGTTATGTGAACAATTGAACTAAATTAGATACCAGTGGATTACAATGTGTATAAATATTTCCTGTACCAGATTTCAGTGCGCTTGGAACATTAAATTGCGAGAAAGGTCTATTTAAAATTTTCAAATTCGCATGGCCGCCATGTTCGTTTTGTAGTTAACCGGTTTTTGAAAGTCTTATAGATGGACTTCCAGTAGTGCCCTTTATCTCCGTACAAAAGTTTAGGGAGATACCGCTAATAGTTTCAGAGATATAGAATGCCGGTGAAATATTTCGCACATCCGCCATCTTGTGATTATGTAAACAATTGAACAAAGTTAGATGTCGGTGCATTACAATGTATATAAACATATACTGTACCAAGTTTCATTGCGTTTGGTTGGTCAAATCGCGAGAAACGTCTATTTAAAAGTCGCAAATTCGCTTGGCCGCCATGTTGGTTTTTTTGTTATCAGGTTTTCAAAAGTCACTTAAGTGAACTTATAGTAGTTCCCTCTATCACCATAGAAAATGTCAGGGAAATATCGGTAATAGTTTCGGAGATATTGAATGCTGGTGAAATATTTCGCACAGCAGCCATGTTGGATTGGTGAGTCGTAAAAAAATTTGAAGGGCACGGTCGAGGTCGCCCGGAATAGTGCTATGAACTTTCCGAGTTTCATTGAAATCGCTCCTGCCGTTTAGATTTTATTAGGGGGACACACACACACACACACACACACGCGCACACACACACGGACAAAAGGTGATCTCATAAGCCTATTTTTTCAAAATTGAAAATAGAATTAGATATAGCATAAAGCAAGATATTTAGACATTTGAGGAGAAAGTCGTTCCCTTAGGCTAAGTGTGTCAAGTGCTGTGTTTATAATGAATGTTACACAGCCAGAATTGCAACCCTTTCAAGTTCGGAGTGTTAAATATGCTTAATGACAACTTGAATGACACATAAAGTGATAAAAATGTCCTGCATAACTCAACAAATTGCTAGCGTTTCGCCCCAGTGTGCCAATTGTGCTCTTCAGTTGGTAAAGGCACACCTACCAAGACGCGTAGCAGGCACACACTGAGAAGGCCATGCAAGACGCTTTACTACATATGCAGCCATGTCACGAGCATGCCAGTGTACCACGGGAGTCAAAAACTCCACTCCAAAACAATAAGCCTTGCTTTGGCATTGACTATACTCAAATGTTCTCGAAAGCGAATCAAAATGAATATTGTCCGTTGAGCCATTATAATTAACACATAAAGTGATAAAAATTTCCTGTATAACTCAAGAAATTCTACACCCACAAATTTGTTGAGTTATGCAGGAAATTTTTATCACTTTATGTGTTAATTATAATGGCTCAACGGACAATATTCATTTTGATTCTCTTACGAAAACATTAGATTATAATTTGAATGACATAAGCTTAAATCATCACCATACATTTGTCATGAAAAGAACATGACGGAAAAATATGTGTCTTTACATCCGGATAGTAGTAATAATATTAAACCAGTTCGGATTGTAATCCAAAAACAATCCTCAAATTTACTCCAAACATTATTCGCAGTTTATCCACTATCCACACAGTCGTGCAAACTATATCCGCATCACTCTGCGGATAGCGGATAAGCTGCGGATAATGTTTGGAGTAAATTTGCGGATAGTTTTTGGATTACAATCCGAAAGTGTTGAATATCATTACTACGACCCGGATGTTTATGACATAGCTTATCATGTTTCTTCCGTTATGTTTTCTTAATAATAGATTAATAGATATTTAGAACCGTCTAAATATTTCGTATGGTCGCCATGTTACATTTTAATATGTGTAGGCCATAGAGTTATGTACTATTAGATGAGGATTATTACGCAAGTTCATTAATCAAACATTGAGCTCACATGATTAGGACACAAGAAATAAAAAATCATTTTAAAATTTCGCACAGCCACCATCTTGAGATTCTGTAAACAAATGAACTAAATTAGATGTCAGTGCATTACAATGAGTGTAGACATTTGCTGTACCATGTTTCACTGAGCTCGGATGATTAAATCGCGAGAAAAGTCTATTTAAATGTTTCAACTTCGCTTGGCCACCATGTTCGCTTTGTACTTGACAGGTTTTCGAAAATTACATAGGTGAACGTTTAGTAAGTTAGTGTCTATCACCGTACAAACTTTCAGGGTGATATCAGTAACAGTTTCGGAGATATAAAATGCCGGTGAAATATTTCGCACAGCCGCCATGTTGAATTGGTGAGACGTAACAAAATTTGAAGGGCACGGTCGTGGTCGGAATAAACAGCACTATCACCTTGCCGAGTTTCATTGAAATCGCTCCAGCTGTTTATATTTTATTGGGGGGACACACATCCACACCCGCACTGACAAAAGGTGATCTCATACTGTAAACCTATTCTTTCATAAATGAAAATAGGCTAAAAATATTATTGTAATGCCTGTATATTCGAATAATAAACGAGCGGATGCGGATAACATTGTATTTACCCGCACAGGGCTCTAACTATAGGCTACATTGTTTTTAAAGTAGTCACACAGTTGTCTGGAGATAGGCTAATCCAGGGTTTGGTTGAAGATCATAGGTGCATGATAATTCAAGTCAAGTACCATACATCTTGACACTGCATGGGGAGTGTCATATTGTCACTTTATTTGACAATATTTCGATGTGAAATGCCATGTCCTGTGGTTCGGATTCCACGTAAAAAGGAGGTCCCGTGGCTCATGATCACACGATTACCGGTCACGTAAAACTACAACCTTCCTTTCTTTATTTTGCAACAGCTAAAAGGCCCGAGACTCGAGAGTAAATTTTCGGAGTATAGAGCTGACCATTATAAATGGATGTTAAGAATGAGAATCTGGCTGAAAACGCATTATATAGACCAACAATTAGAAGACGTTATTAATACTCTATTGTCGAGGAAATATGCGGGCTGGCTTTAGTTATGTGGGCATTGTACCATGAGTAAGAAGCGGGGTGGATAATACGGCCCCAGTTAACCAAAGTTTGAAAAAAAAATCTGATAGTGGTGGGTTTTAAGGCACAGTACGTTGTGTACTACGATATTTCCACTGATTACTTATACTGTAGTACAAGCGTTCTCAACCTTTCTGTGACTGTGAGCACCTCCCTCACGCCATACCAAGTACCCGAGCACCAATAAATCGAATATAATAATAATAATAATAACGGAGCACAAACAAAGGTATGATGCAGTTGCTAATATCTTGCATCAGGAGTTGGCTGATAAATTTCAGCTTCTAAAAGGAAGAAAGTCCCGTGCCAGCAATATCAGCCAGAGTGTGTTCTTGAAAACAATGAATACAAGCTGTATTGGGACCGAACTATTTTGACTGATCAATCGGTATCACACAACAGGCCGGATATGGTGGTTGTCAACAATAAAACCAAGCAAACTACCTTGATTGATGTTGCGATTCCTAACAACAAGGATCTCCAGGCAAAATACATAGAAAAGATCAGCAAATACAGCGAGTTGGTCGACCCTATCAAAAGACAATTGCATGCAGAACGGGTAAAGACCATACCTATCATTGTCTCGAGTACGGGCGTGATCCCAAGTACCTTGCTCCAAAGCCTTAAAGAACTGGATTTGGATACTCGGCTGTACAAACTAATGCAGAAGGCAGTAGTTCTATCAACAACCAGAATCGTTCGGAAGTACATGGGTAGCGAAATTCCAACTTAGAAGTTGCTGTTTCAGTAACTATACTTTGGTTCACTGAAGCTCGTATAGTTATGTTGTAATGTACCAGAAATGTGTTATATGTACTGCATAAAACAATAATAATAATAATAATAATAATAATAATAATAATAATAATAATAATAATAATAATAATGCAAGGAACAGACCCTCGAACTCCAGAAGTAAGCGTTAAAAATGGGTCTCAAAGTCTCAGTTGAAAAGACCAAAATAATAACGAACATAAAAAAACGCCAAAAAAGCTTCAAGCGGGCAAACAATACATAGACATCGTCAAAGAATTCAAATATCTTGGGGAAATGGATCGGCTGAAATGCACTAGATAAAAAGGCAATGGAATCTAGGAAAATAAAGTTGAATTGGCCTTCCAATTTACGAAGGACACTTATAACAAGAAATCTCTCTCCTGGAATACCAAGATAAGACATTATAACACGGTAATTAAACCAGAAGCCTTATATGCAGCCGAATCATTGTCTCTCACCACCCAGGGACCGCTTGAAAGGCTGGAGGTCAAGGAAAGAAAGATATTACGCAGAATCGTAGGCCCCAAATTCCATAACAACAAATTAATCTATGTCAGGAACGAAACTCTTTACCAAAACTGAAAAACTCTCGGACACAATAAAAAAAAACGGAGAATTGATTTTTATGGGCACATTCTCCGAATGAATTCAAATAGACTAACCAAAAATATCTTCGACTACTTTTGTAATAAAAAACAAAACCTCTTTGGTTTAAGGAAGCTGAGAAAGACCTCGTAGAACTCCAAATTACAGACACGGTGCTCATGAACTAAACAGTGAAAACCATCACCAAGGATAAGAAACAACGGTCCCAAGTTAAAATCAAACAAAAGCGTACGATCCACATCTCTGCCGAAGAAAGGGAAGCAAGATCTCAAAGGATGAGGCAATACTGGGCCAAAAGGAAAGCTCAAAACAATACAAAAAATGATTGATTTCATGTACCCCAAAGTTGAATATAATAATAATAATAATAATAATGCAACAAGCATGCACCTCTCATTCCTTTTCCTATCCCTCTCTCCCTCAAAAGTACTGAGATAGCTGGGGATTCAGCGCTCACCAGGCATGCTGCAACTGCTTGCATGACTATTGCAGATAAGATACATTTACATTTTCGAGTGAACAATCGAGTCGAATCAGCAAGCCACCACTGACAGCAATGGCTACGCCGGCTAAAGCGCAGCGTTAGGTCATGGGACCAAGCTCTCTGCTGACTCGGTAGACGCGTGGGTTCGAGCCCCACCGTCGGCCGTCCTTGAAATGGTTTTCCGTGGTTTTCCATTTTCAACACCTGGTAAATGCTGGGACGGTACCTTCTGACAGGCCACGGCCGCTTCCTTCCACTTCCTTGCCCAGTTTCATTCATCTTCATCCATTCCACGTCTCATCCCGACGCGCAGGTCACCCACGGGCGTCGACTAGAAAGACCTGCACTCGGCCTCCTCGGAGGCCACACGACAAAAAAAGCAAGCCACCGGTGGTTGATATTGACACGTCTGAGCTAGTTGGATGGTGAGTTTCAACGTGTTGCTGCAGGTTGCTTCCATGGACACCAGATGCCAATGCACCGCTGGGGCAAAGCTGGGAATTGATTGTAGCTGAGGCAAACCACCGATGGCTGATATTCACACGTATGAGCTAGTCAGATGGTGAGTTTCAACGAGCCATCTATAAGCTGAGCAAGGTTGACTATTCTGTTTACATTACAACACGTTGCCCGCGGCGGAGCCTGAACGAGCGACATACTCGCGGAACCAGAAGATAATACAGCAACTTTCTCCTGACTTCTTCACTCTCTCGCTTCTCAGAAATACGTGCGTACTAACACGCAAATAACAACAGAAACATGCGTAAGGCCCCCTCTTCCCTATTTGTTAGACTTGAGAAATTTGACAGTTGTGAAGAACTTTTTCTTGCATGTAGCTTATGCGGACAGATGACAACTCAGACCCCAAAATACTGTACGTAATGAGCAACGATCAGCGTATAGATGTAGTCATTTAGCAAGACATTGTGGTCACGCATTCGTTCTTAACATATTCGGTGTGACTTCCTCCTTCCAGTGATAACTCCAGCCTCAGTTACACTCCAATACTCATGCGTTTGATATGCATACGTGCTCGTGCTCATTTCTCCTTGGGTTTGTGACATCTGATAAGAGTGTGGATATGGCTTATTTGTGACAAAATGAGAGGGGTTGATTCTAGTCTTTTTTTTCCGCTATCATTTTATCCTCCAGGGTTGGCTTTTCCCACGGACTAAGCGAGGGATCCCACCTCTACCGCCACTGAGGGCAGTGTCCTGGAGCTTGAGACTCTGAGTCAGAGATACAACTGGGGTGTGTGACCAGCACTACGCCCAGGCGGCCTCACCTGCAAAGCGAACAGAGGGCCTGAGGAAGGGATGGGAAGAGTGGGACGGTTAGGCAAGGAAGTGGGAAGGAGGCGGCCGTGGCCGTACAATAGGAACCATCCCGGCATTTGCCCGAAGACGAAGTGGGAAACCACGGAAAACCACTTCGAGGATGGCTGAGGTGGGAATCGAACCCCCTCTACTCATTTGGGCCACCCGAGGCTGAGTAGACCCCGTTCCAGTCCTCATACCACATTTCAAATTTCGTAGCAGAGCCGGGAATCGAACCCAGCCAGGACCTCCGGGGTGGCAGCTAACCTTGCTGACCGCAACGCTAGGGAGGCGGCGATTCTAGTCTTTATTCCTTGAAAATGTCGGTGCCAAGGTGATGTACCACTGTTGTCTTCCATGTGCACAGTAAGTGCCAGATAACCTTTTGAACAATAAGTATGGAATATTGATTCTATTTGTGTAATTTTGAAGTTTGTTAAAATTTTTAAACATAGAAATCATTAGGGATATTGTATTGCATTTTGCATATAATTTGGGAACAATATTCATATCCACAGTTTTGGACTCTGCCCTCAATTCTGTGTACGGTAACTTAAAAGGGCTCCTCATATAAATAAATCCACGTTATAGTCGCTAGGAAACAGATATCATGCCCTCTGTAAATTTCAAAATAAGTAGGATTTAAGTAACGTTTTACTACAGTAAATTGAAGAGCAAATGAGGACTCGTAGGTTTCCGTGTACAGAAGTGTGTAAACAAGAGGTTCAGTAAAGAACATATAGCCTACTTTCTCCTAAATGCATAGGTATTGTTATAACTCTTTGTCCTTTTCAAGGAGTATAATTGAATGTTGGTTGTAGTAGCTTGTTGAAATACAACGTGCTATACGGGTATTAAACATGAATATGAGGTGCCCTTTGCTAGTGCTACCTCTGTAAAAAAAAATCATTCAATTCGGTTTGAATTGATACGGGGAATCGATTTGCACACGTACTTGATTGGTTGGTTCCTTAGTTTTAGGGGCTGCGACTACGCGGTCATGTAGCCCCATGTACTTGGGTGTGTGTAGAATCTGTCTGATAACCGGTGTTAATTGTAATGACTGTATTAGTGTGTGTATCTGTTTTAATTCAAGGAAGTACTGCAGACATTCAATTTTTCCAAGTAGTTCCTAGTTTTGCCACCAAACGCCACCTTCAACGACCAACTAGTTCAGAACTTAGATACCAGATGCCACCGCAGTCGGCTCTTGACAACGAACGTAGGAACCTAAGAAAAAAGGAAGATTGTAGTTTTACGTGACCGTGAATCTTGTGATTATAAGCCACGGGACCTCCTTTTTACGTGGAATCCGAACCACAGGACATGGCATTTCACTTCGAAAATCTCACATGCATTGGCCGGGAATCGAACCCAGACCGCCTTGGTGAGAGGCATACAGCTAGACCGCTGAGCCACCACGCCCTCTAGGAACCTAAGAACGTTAGTCAAATGTTTAACCTATATAATTATAATTTAGCTTCACACAGGTGTAATTAGTGGAAGGTTCTTTAACATGCCATAAATCTATGACATGGAACCGCCGGCTTTACTTCCCCTCCGAAGGAAGGCACACTGAGGGATTTTTAACGTTCTTAAAAAATCCGACGACTTCAGCAGGTTTCGAACCCGCGATCTTGGGCATAGAAGCTCAGCATGCTACCAACTACGCCAACGAAGCCGCTTTTGCACACATACATGGCCGCTAACTGCGAAGTATTGGTCTGATGACCTCGTAGCTTGGTCAAAGTGTTGCAAAATTTGGTAGAGATCATATGATTAGGTTGGTCGTAATTTGATTTAAGCTTTTTACATTTGGGTGGCCACCATTCCGTTTCCGTAAAGATGGCGGCGATATAAAACATGACACTGAGGTGTCCTTTGCTACGGTAGTGCTACCTCTGTACCAAATTTCGTTCAATTCGGTTTCATCGTGTTTGAAAAGATAGGGGGAATCGATTTGCACACATACATGGCCGCCATCTGAAAACTATTGGGCTGATGTCCTTGCAGTTTAGTCAAAAGACGCTTGCCATATAAATATTTATGTTGTTGCAAAATTTGGTAGAGATCGAATAATTAGGTTAGTCGTAATTTGATTTAAGCTTTGAACATTTGGGTGGCCACCATTACGTTTCGGTCAAGATGGCGGCGATATCAAACATGACACTGAGGTACCCTTTGCTAGTTCTACCTCTTTACCAAATTTCGTTCAATTCGGGTTCACCGTGTTCGAATTGTTAGGGGGGGGGGCAGACATTCAGAGTACACAAACTCATACACACACACACACACACACTCACACACAGACACAGACAGACACACAATTTTTGCCCTTGTGTAGATCTCATAAGTCTACTTTCATTTTTTGGAAAAATCGAAAGTAGGCTAAAGACGAGTTAGTATTTTCATGTTAAGGACGAGGTGGTTTCTTACACCCTGCATGTGAAAATATATTTTTCTCAAATTATACACATAATGTCAAGAATTCTATATTCAGCCATTTAAAATAAAACTCAAAATAAAATAAATAAAGCAAATACTCCATATTTATTGTTCACCCTGTACAGATTATGATGTGATTCTATAACGGAATTGAATCGTGACTGAGCACGTAGAATTTCAATCATTTTAGCTCTTCTGTAGGCTGTAACCTCTCGTCACTACTATTTATTTTACTAGGTGTACACCATTTGTATCATTGTACCATTTGCTGAAGGGCAAAAACTGGTTGGGTGGGATTCAATAAGGTGGAAACCAGGTAAGCAGTCTGGCCTATGCTGTTGATCTGGTTGTAATGGCTGACTCCGTCGAAAGCTTGCAAGCCAACGTTTTAGAACTTAAACTGTAATGTAGGGAGTATGGTATAAAGATGAGCATTTTGAAGATTAATGTTAAGTCGGTAGGGAAGAAACGCAAGATAATAAAATGTCAGATAAAAGTTGGAGCAGGTGGAATATTTTACGTAGGCCTACTTGGGCTGTATATTCTCTCAGGATAGTGGTATGGAGAAGGAAATAGAGTCAAGGTTTATAAAAGCCAATGCAGTGAGTTCTCAGTTGCGAGAAAGAAGTTAGTGTAGCGAATGAAACTCTCCCTACATCGCTCAGTATTTAGACCTACCTTGCTGTATGGAAGTGAGAGCTGAGTAGATTTAGGATATCTGATACATAAGCTAGAGGTAACTGATATGAGGGTAGCACAAATGATTGCTGGGACAAATAAATGGGAGCAATGGCAGGAAGGTTTTTGTTGATGATGCTTGTAGTTTTCAGGGCCCTAACATCTGGGTTATCGGCCCCTAATGGTTGGGTGATAGCGAAGAGGTCAATGACATGAAAACCATAACGAAAACCAAGGTAGATAGAAAATACTTAAAATGGAACTTAGATTGAAAATACGAACAAAATGTAGAGTGGAAAAACAAAATGTAATTTAGATACACGGGGAGCCAATTCACAAAACAGTGCGGGAATCTTAAAGAGAAAAAAAAAATATATAAGGAAAAGAAAAAGAAGGCTGCTCCCTCGAAGAATGGTTGGTTGGTTCTTAAGTTTAGGGGCTGTGACAACACGGTCATGCAGGCCCGTGTAATTTGGGTGTGTGTAGAATCTGTCTGATAACCGGTGTTAATTGTGATGGCTGTATTATTGTGTGTAATCTGTTTTTTAATTCAAGTAAGGACTGCAGATTTTTGAATTTTTCAAATAGTTCCTACTTTTGCCGCCAAACGCCACCATCAACGACTACTAGTTCAGCGTTGTTTACATACTTAACCTATACAATTTAGCTTCACACAGGTATAATTAGTGGAAGGTTCTTTAACATACCATAAATCTATGACATGGGACCGCCGGCTTTACTTCCCCTCCGAAGGAAGGCATACTGAGGGATTTTTAACGCTCTTAAAAATCCGACGTTTTCGGCCGGATTTGAACCCACGATCTTGGGCATAGAATCTCGAAGAATGAAGGATCAGGAAAGATGAGAGAAGGGCCAATTAAGGCGGGAAATTATGAGACTCCCTAGGCCTCAGATACCCTAATACCGTCGGGAAGAGAACAAGAGTTGACCAAGATAAGTCGACAGGAAAGAAGACGGTGAGTAGCCCGGCACAAGTAAGTGGAAGTAATGCCGAACTCAGCTGGGGTCCCGTGGTCACCAACCAACGTCCCATTAGATATGAGCCCCTGGGGGGTGGCAGGCAGGTACTTGTAATGAAGAGATAAAGGCTAAGTTAGAAATGAACACGCTAAATGAGGCTGTTCGTATGAGTCGACTCAGATGGTGGAGTCATGTGAGGCGAATCTGGGAGGAGAGATTACCTAACAGGTTGAATAGTTTGGCTGTAGAGAAATATTGGAATCCGCCTTATCAATACTATGAGAATGACGTTTATTGAATGATTGAACGTACATGTTTTGGTATGTCAATGATACCTTCTTCAGGGTATTTGAATGATATTTAAATCTTAAACTAGGTTAACAAATTTTAGAACTTAAAAGTTTCATTCTGGTTCCGTATTGATAAACTAATTAGTTCTTTTTTTTTAGTCAATTTACCCTCTAGGTTGGTGGTTCCCACAGACTCAGCGAGGAAACTCACCACTACCGCCTCTATGGGCAGTGTCCTGGAGCTTGGAACATCTGGTCGGGATGGATACAACTGGGGAGGTGTGATCAACACTTCGCCCAGGCGGCCTCACCTGCAAAGCGAACAGGGCCCTCATGAGGGATGGGAACGGATGGAAGATTGGGATGGATAGGCTATGAAGAGGAAAGGAGGCGGCCGTGGCCTTACAGTAGGTACCATCCCGGCATTTTCCCGAAGACGAAGTGGGAAACCACGGAAAACCACTTCGAGGATGGCAAGGTGGGAATCGAACCCCCCTACTCATTTGGACCACCCGAGGCTGAGTAGACCCCGTTCCAGTCCTCATACCACTTTTCAAATTTCGTGGCAGAGCCAGGAATCGAACCCAGGACCTCCGGGGCGGCAGCTAACCATGCTAACCGCTACGCTACGGAGGCGACTTCTAATTAGTATAAACAGGTTAAAAGTTCCGCCTGATCAATACCACACAATTTAACCTCTTGCTATTTGCCAATTTGTCGCCTCCGTAGCGTAGCGGTCAGCATGGTTAGCTGCCGCCCCGGAGGTCCTGGGTTCGATTCCCGGCTCTGCCACGAAATTTGAAAAGTGGTATGAGGACTGGAACGGGGTCTGCTCAGCCTCGGGTGTTCCAAATGAGTGGAGGGGGTTCGATTCTCACCTCAGCCATCCTCGAAGTGGTTTTCCGTGGTTTCCCACTTCGTCTTCGGGCAAATGCCGGGATGGTACCGTCTTCAAGGCCACGGACGCCTCCTTCCCTCTTCCTTGCCTATTCATCTTGACCATCGATTCCCTTCCCCCTGTTCGCTTTGCAGGTGAGGCCGCCTGGGCGAGGTGCCAATCACACCTCACCAGTTGTATCCACTCAGATTAGACGTTCCCATCTCTAGGACACTGCCCGTAGAGGCAGTAGTAGTGAGTTCCCTCGCTGAGTCCGTGGGTTCCACCAACCTGGAGGGTAAACGACTAAGAAAAGAAAAGAAAAGAGCTATTTGCTCTAACAAGACGGATTAGAGCCAATCTCTGCCATTGCAACTGTTGAAGTTATGAAGTTAAGCTTTATATTTGGCAAGATATGATTTCAGCGCAGTGCCTTCATTGGTTTTACTATCTTTATATTGCTGGTGAAGTATTGAGGAATGAATTGTCCCTACTGCTGATTCCAACATAGGTGATCTGAACTGTTGCTGTCGTACCGAACCGGTACCATACATTTGTGTCTTCAATAACATCTGGGGGGGCGTGGTGGCTCAGCGGTCTAGCGGTATGCCTCTCATCAAGGCGATCCGGGTTCGATTCGCGGTCAATGCATGTGAGATTTTCGAAGTGAAATGCCATGTCCTGTGGTTCGGATTCCACGTAAAAAGGAGGTCCCGTCGCTCATGATCTCAAGATTAACGGTCACGTTAAACTACAAGCGTCCTTCCTTCCTTCAATAACATCCCGTGAGGCACCCATTGAAAGTGTTTATAGGTCTAGTTCATAAGACTCTTGACATAACTCATATTAGGCGTAAAATGTTTCAATCCCTCTTTATGGTGCACCATACAAGTTTCAGTTTTAAGGGAATTTTAAGTGCTACGCAAAAAATATTCTTGTATCGTTTCTCTGACATATCGGCTGATGAAGGGGCCAAAACTATTAATTAGGCCTCGAAACATGTCCCACTAATGACCACACAGTGATCTTAATTAATAAAGGTATTGATTAGGCGGAACTTTTAACCTGTTTATACTAGGTTAACGAGGCCAAAATTGAAATATGTAGTAATTCTGTAAAATATTTATTATATGTCCAGTGTAATATGGATAACAATAATGTTTCCCCTTAAACTACCATGTGTTACCAGAGGAATTGGGAGTCGTATGCATAAATTAAGCATGTCTTATTGACATAAAGAGTGGTCCACCTAACGTGGACAACCAATATTTTTCATAAGCCTAAGGTATTGAAATGAGAATTTCACTCAATGACAGTAGGTATAAGGGGCGAGTGATTAGCCGTATAGCTGTTGTTCGTTACACTTGTATGTACGGAGAAATTGAACACATATATGATTTTTAGCCTACTTTTCACATTTTGCAAAAATGAGGAAAAAGTAGTCTTATGAGATCGATCCGGGAAAATGTGTGTCTGTCTGTCTGTCTGGCTGTGTGTGTGTCCCCCCCCCCCCTCCCCCTATCAACTCCTAAACGGCTGCAGCAATCAAAACCAAATTTAGTATGAGTAAAGATGTGCACCGGAATAGCTCACGTCCATATTTGAAAATGATGTCAGTGCTACCAACTGCTGAAAAAACGCACTAGAAATTTGAGCTCCATGTTGGATATCTTGCAAGGTATGCATGGGAGCTATTCCAAAATTGGCACACTTGTAGATAATACCATTTCAGTTTAATTTCCAGGAGGCCAACCATGACAGTGTTGCCAAAATAATTTTAAGCCTTCTGATAGGTCCAATGTTTAAATGCATATAACTTCTACACTATCAACTGGATTTCAACCAAATTTTGTATGTAATATCTGTACATAAACAGATATGACTGAGCGTATTATTAAGAGCCACCAGGGCTGCCAACTGTTAATAATTGTTTTAAATGCAAATACCAATATATCAGAAAGTATGCAAGCCAACAGCTTTAAACTATGCACACGTATATTCTGACATTTTAGGTTAATTTGGAGTAACTTATATACGTCAGTTCTACCAACATGATTATAAGTCTGCTGATAGTACCAATTTTTAAATACATGTAACTTCTATACTATCAGTTGGATTTCAACCAAATTTCGTATGTGCAATGTGTACCATAACAGATATGACTATAAGTATAGTTAAGAGCAATCAGGGCTGCCAACTGTTAATAAATGCTGTCTATATTCTTTTTACCCTAATATCAATATGTCAGAAAGTATGCAAGCCAACAGCTCTATACTTTGCACACGTACAGCACCTGACATTCTAGATTAATTTGGAGTAATTAATACAAGGCGGTGCTGCCAACATGATTCTATGCCTGCTGATATGTCCAATTTTAAAATACATGTAACTTCTATACTAACAAATGGATTTCATCCAAAATTGGCACAACAAGATATAATAATTCAGATTATTTCTGACCAGTACACGCATGGTAGTGTTGGCAACATGCTTTTACGCGTGCTGATAGATCCAGTGTCTAACTGCATGTAACGTCCATTGGATTTCAACCAAATTTTGTATTCTGTACCTTAAGAGGTGGAACTAAGAATATATTCAGTCACCAGGGCTGCCAACTGTAGTGCTCTATTAGGCTACATTATACCAGGTATATTTTGAACTAATTAGATATTTCGATATTACCAACTTAATTTCGTCATTATTCTAGATAGGTTCATATACTGTAGAATAATCATTGGCATGAAAGTAGGCTGTATAGTTCTTCACGGAACTTCTTGTTAAATACTGTAGAAACGTGGATTATTTTCAACTGAAATTGAAAGTTTTCGAAGAGAAGAATTTAAGCCTATAACATTTACAAACAAATGCAAACATCGAGTAATGAGATGGAGCTCGGGACAGCTGAGATGTACTTACTACTTACAGTGCATTAGTAGACAACACTCGTAGTGAGTCGTCGTACTGTGGCCCATTCCTTGTGGCGAATTCATAGAGGCCACGATAGAGAATGCGTTGTAGGACCTCGTAATACAGGTCGCCCGAGAATGTTCTCCGCAGTGGGTACGTGCAGCTGTGAGTGGTTGAGTCATGAGTTTAGTTGGCTGCACTGCACTGTGTCCTTCAAAGCGGGACTCCCCCGTGTGGGCTGTCAGTGTGAATTGCGATAAGCGAGCGAGCCTGTATGTCTTCAGTGTGTATTACAGTAAGCGAGCGTTCAGATAGATTAGAGCAACAGTACACAGGCGGTAATGTTTACTACTGAAGAGAGAGTTTTTTTTTGGTGGAATACGTTTTTCGCGAAGGCGATCGTTTTACAGAAAATGTAAAATTAAGATTTCAGGCGCGGTTTCCTAATTCAAAGTGTCCAAACCGTGATACCGTTCGGAATTTGGTAAGTACATTTTGTGTCACTAGCTCAGTTCACGTTTTTTTTTTAGCGTATGGCTTTTAGTGCCGGGAGTGTCCAAGGACATGTTCGGCTCGCCAGTTTTGTAGCTGCTTCGAGACGGACACCCAATGGGTGAGCTACAAGTACCGTTGGGGAGGAACGTTGGAATGTAAGGACAAGGAGTAGGAAGGTAGCGGCTGTGGCCTATAGTTAGGGACCAACCCCGGCATTTGCCTGGAAGGAAGATGGGAAACCACAGAAGACCATCTTCAAGGTTGCCGGCGGGGGGATTCGAACCTCCTCGCCTCCCGGATGTGAGCGACTGCCAGCAGTCATGCCGTAACGACCACGGCTAACTCACCCGGTAGTTCACGATGTACCGGGAACAGGCAGGCCTACGCTCTTAACAGACGAAAATCTTGATGAAATCTCCGATATAATGTTGCGTAGTCCATGTAAATCAACACGATAATTAGCTCAACAAACTGGAATCTCTAAGTCGACAGCACATAAAGCTGTAAGAGACAAGCTTCAGTTGTTCCCTTATAAAGTTACCGTGGTTCATGAATTAAAACAAACTGATTGCGGAAAAACAGTGATGTACTGTGAATGGTTCCAGCATCTGTTATCAATGGCTGTGGTGAGTACAAAGTTTACTGTTTATTTGTTATGATGCGAGCGGCAGCCGTGCTACCAACGTAACTGCTGTAGCTAGCTCTCGGAGACGCATGTAGGCTCTGCTGAGAACATTCCCGGACTCACTGTTCAACCTGTGCTGGAGGAACTTGCATTGAATACCAAATATAGAATTTTAAAAAATCCCTCTCGGCACGCCGGAAAGCGCAGGTAAACTTCTATAAAATGATTACACTGGAGTTTCATGTCCCGTTTACCTTTTGCTCTCTTTTTTTTCGCTATAGTTTTACCTGTGCGACAGTATTGTGGTGACGTGACGTGCGAATTACGAAACCAAGTGAGGCTGATTCTCCAGACAGCGAAGCAGTGTAACTGTAGCTTGTGTATTCAAGGAAGTGTTGCAGGTATTGCTACCGAGGTCACCGGACTCATTAGCGAGGATTAACTGCAAGACCAAGTCAAAGGGCAGTGTTCCCTACAAGAGGAAACTAGAGTGAGATTACTGAAATGAAAATCCACAGCCTGCTTCCAGTCTCCGACCGGGTCAGGAATGGAATGAATGAAGCCCCCATCTAGCGGCGAGGATATGAACTGTGCCGGCTGCCGAGGCCAGACGCACTCCCCTGGGGCAATGATTAAATGAATGACAGATGAAATGAAATGATAGTGGAGAGTGTTGCTGGAATGAAATATTGACAGGGAAAACTGGAGTACCCGGAGAAAAACCTGTCTGCCTCCGTTTTGTCCAGCACTGATCTCACATGGAGTGACCGGGATTTGAACCACGGACCCAGCGGTGAGAGGCCGGCGTGCTGCCGCCTAAGCCACGGAGGCTTGCAGAGTGAGATTACTAATTGCTTCTATTTGCTTAGTGTGTGGTGTAACTTTCTAGACCTGCAATAAAGCTAATATTCTTTAAAGGACCATTTGTGTTGTGCTTTTACCCACTGTAATCCAATTAACGAAAGTGCCACTAGGGGTAGCACGTATCATTACATATTAGGATGCAGCATACGTAATGCCGTCTTTTAAGATAGAATTAGCTTTCTTTGGTTCACCAATGCTATTTATAGGAGGCCATGACTAGAATTGCGTATATTGCGAGAATGTATCAGTAGTCAGTTGTTTAAACACAATCACAAATGGAACTTAAAAATTTGGAGGTTAGGACAATTTTAAAACATTACCGTACTGTAAACAAGATTACAAAGCTGCTGCCGCGGTTCGAAGAATATGTGAAGTGGAAGGAGAAGGTGTTGTTAGTGGGCGTGTGGCACAACGATGGTTCCAATGTTTTAACACTGCAGAAGAAAACACTACAGATTTACACACCCACTATTTGGATATTCCCCCGCCCGAGCTCGCCTTAAATCTAGGAAAAGCTTCCTTCGGACTACAGTCAGCCTTGCAGTCAATGCTGACACAGTTAGGGCAAGAATGTGGAAGGAAAGAACTGGTCATCTGTCCGGCTGTATCACCCCAAAAGAAAGCCTTCCTCCGGGCCATATGGAAGGCTGGGCTACATACAGTAGAAGGCGCTCAGCAGACTACGGACTGGAGTTGGAAGAACCAAGATGAATCTGCAGAAATGTTTTTTTTTTTTTCGAGTGACTCTCTCCTCTGTGATTGTGGGGAACTACAGACAGTCCAACATCTTTACCAGTGCCCACTATGTACAGCAACATGCACAATGGAAGATTTAACACTTGCCAATCCGAATGCTATTGACGTCGCCCGTTACTGGACAAAGAACATTTAATTTGGTTGTGGGTTACCTGGCAGTCAGATGTTTGTGTGTTGTTCAACTGACTTGTATGTCGGTGTCCTTACTTAATATTAGATTTAGAATAGTTTGCCGAATACTTTGTGTCTTTATTAACAATTCACTGTACCCTTTTTATTATTATTATTATTATTATTATTATTATTTGTATTTGTATTTGATTCTCACTGTTTACCAAGTATTTTGTGTCTTTATTAACAATACACTGTACCCTTATCGTTATTATTATTATTATTATTTGTATTTGATTCTCACTGTTTACCATTTGTGAAATATATTTGTGACTGGTGCTCCTGATACGAATAGAAAGAAAGAAAGAAAGAAAGACCGTGTTCTGGAGGACCTAAACTGTAGGATATTGAGGATACACGCAGGGGTTTGGAAGAAAATCCACAAAGTACTCGTAGGCTGTCAGAAGAACTGGATGCATCAAAAGTTGCCATACATCGCCAGATTAAGAAACTTGGAAAATCAAACAGAAGCTGTGGATCTGTACCTCATGAATTGTCCACTGTAGAGTGGATATCTAACATCAGCTTATCGTTAACTCCATGAATGATAGATTTATCAGGAGAATTGTCACATGTGATTAAAAATGGGTCTATTACCGCAACGCTGACGCCTCGAAACAGTGGCACACATTATAGTCACTAAGTTTGTGGCAGATATAGTTGAGAATACGGCAAGTATGTAAATTTGAATCGTGCAACCGGAAGTAACAAAGTACCCTTATGTTCTCGATTTATTTTCCCGCCAATCAGATTGCGGCATCGGTCCATACATAACACAAGGAGCATTCGTGATTTTTTGTCTGTATAGTTTTTAAATAACGGTGGTTTGGGGTCTGGGGAATGAGAAACGCGAAGATATGACAGAATTTTCTGGAAGTCCCAACATAGTACTCATTCCAAAAGTTTGGATTTTCGACTCTGTCAACACATTTAATTTTGGTCTGAGGGTTGGAACGTGATAAACTCATCCTCGTCAGGCGAAACATAGAAGAGGTGGATTTGATTCTTCCCTCGCCCTTATCCTGGAAATGGTCTACCTTGGTTAACCATTTGTACTTCACGTAAATGCCGGTATGGTTCTTATCTTGACTCACGGTCGCCATCATTCCTCAATTACAAGTCCACTCGCAACCGGTACATCACCACAATAACACAGGTGATTACACAAATTCTACACGGAGATGATGATCACGATGCCCAAGCCCCTGTATGAAACTACAGGGAGCGGCAAAAAGATCTGACGGTTTTTAAATCACAACACAAACATTATTTTTAAATGATAAAAACTCTTTTATTACTTATAACAGCAAGGTGTACATGTCAATTAATGGAAAGCATGAAAGAACAATAGATTTTAACTTTTAATATTTGAAGATAACGTCTTTCAAATGATGCCCATCTTTGGCCATGCACTGAGTCTTGCACTGAGGCTTTGCATAGTCATTAGGCTTCAACTGCTGGACAATAACCATTTTATACGGATGAAAATGCATATCGAAACGCAATATTCGTCTCACTGTTCGATCAGACATTTGCAAAGCAGCAGCTTGTTTACGAGCCGGCCTCCGTGGACTGGTTTCCACAGCTTGTCTCACTCGCTCAACATTTTCTGGTGTCCTGGCTGACCTTGGACGGCCTGTCGACGTACGTTTTAAGGCTGAACCTGTAGCTCTAAAATTACTCACCCATAACAAAATTGTGTTACGAGATGGAAAGCGTCCTCTTCGATTCGCTCAGCCGTACAACGACATAAACCGTCAGATCTTTTTGCCGCATGGCCAAAGATGGGCATCATTTGAAAGACGTTATCTTCAAATCTTAAAAGTTAAAATCTATTGTTCTTTCATGTTTTCCATTAATTGACATGTACACCTTGCTGTTAAAAGTAATAAAAGAGTTTGTGTCATTTAAAATGTTTGTGTTGTTGTGATTTAAATACCGTCAGATCTTTTTGCCGCTCCCTGTACAACATGAGGTCAGTTAAGACTAAGGCTAATCGAGAGCTTTCACCAGCAAACACAGGAAGTGTAAAGGATGGGAGTTTGCTTTGGGCACGTAAAATGGCTTTAATATGCATCCTCCAAGGCTGGGAGGTGTCGTGTTATTCGTAAATTTGACTTCCCTACTCTCCTAGAGAGCGCGAGTCGCCAGCTAATGTTTATATAATTGCCGGTTCCACTGTTCCTTCCTCCAGCAAAGCCATGCCGAATTATCACCTCCACTGTTAGGTCAGAAAAACAAGAACTCAATTAACAACATGGCATAAATGACTGCGCCACTACATAAAATCACGTTAAATTTACACAGTTTTTTCACACTTAATATCAAGGACATATATGCTTCATTGTCGGATGGATTTCGACCACTTACAATTCCCATCTTTACAGGGTTGGTTTGTTAGTAATTGTTGTTTTAAGGGGCGGAACTACGTGGTGATCTGTCCCTCTTAACACAGATTAAAGTATACAAATTTGGAATGGAATTTAAAATTTAGAGGTGGTCACCTAAATTTGAAAGACTAAAAATTAATAAAACCAAATATTAAATAAAACTAATAATTATAATAGTCTATAAACAGAAAGTACGGAAAAACAACAAATTCAGCATTCAAAAAAGAACAAGTCATCGTGGATTAGGAGAGAAGAGTTTCTACAGGGAGAACCTCAACTGAGTTGCCGGTAATTTCCCGTGCCGTGTCTGGGGAGTGGGTAATGCAATAGCCGCCAGAACCATATACCTCGCACGGTGATGTAGTGGTCTCACCTAGTCTATGATAAGCTTTCGTACAGACCACAGTGTGATTAATTGTAATTGATTCGTTTAGTGTTAGTAAGTTGTCTTTGTTTAAAGGGGCGGATCTACGAGGTCATCTCCATTCGTTTAGTGTGTTTGATGACTTTTGAATTATATATTCAACAGAGTAATTTCGTGTGCTGTAGAATGTTAAAGCACGAATCTGATGTGAGAGTGAGAAGAAAACGTCGCAAACATTTTTCCGGAGTGCGAGTGCTAAAACTTTACGGAATTAAGGGGGAATGTACAACTTAAGGAGCCAAAACAAAAACGATTTGAATATTATAACTGTGCCTGACATAAATCTTGTAAAACAATGATAAACATTTCCAAGTCAACACACACATCTTGGTATTAGAAGAAAAGTATTGCATTTTCAAAATTCAAATCATAACTGTTTTTTTTAATCCAATTTTCAAAATTTGGTTCTTACTTTGTGCTGATCTTCACCGTTTCCCTCTTATCTCCCATGTTAATAAGATTTTTAGCCTACTTTCGATTTTTGCAAAAATGAAAGAAGACTTATGAGATCTACACAGGGCCAAAAATTGTGTGTCTGTCTGCGTGTGTGTGAGTGTGTGTACTCGGACCCCCCTCCCCATATCAATTCGAACACGGTGAAACCGAATTGAACGAAATTTGGTACAGAGGTAGAACTAGCAAAGGGCACCTCAGTGACATGTTTTAATATCACCGCCATCTTGACGGAAACGTAATAGCGGTCACCCAAATGTTCAAAGCTTAAATCAAATTATGACTAACCTAATAATCCGATCTCCACCAAATTTTGCAACAACATATACTTATATAGCGAGCGTCTTTTGACTAAACTACAAGGCCATCAGTCCAATAGTTTGCAGATGGCGGCCATGTAGGTGTGAAAATTGATTCCCCATATCAATTCAAACACGGTGAAACCGAATTGAATGTTTTTTTTACAGAGGTAGCACTAGCAAAGGGCACCTCATATTCATGTTTAATATCCGTGTAGCACGTTGTATTTCATCAAGCTACTACAACCAACCTTCAATTTATTATACTCCTTGAAAAGGACAAAGAGTTATAACAATTACCATGCATTTAGGGGAAATTAGGTTGTATGTTCTTTAATGAACATCTTGTTTGGACTTTTCTTTATGTAAATAGGTGTTAAACCTCCAGCTACAAAATGAATCTCACTCTTTTCCACATTATTAATGAATTAAGCGTTATTATTTCATTCTTATTTTAAGGAAATTCAAAAGTTATTTTAAATATTTCATAGAAAGACTAATTAAAGCCTCAACGGTTTGAGTGAGTTTTCCTTACACTTAACAATTCTTATAAATTTTCATTTATTTTAGTTGAACTTTCCCAATTGTTATTAAATTTATGAACAAACAAAACAACGTTAATGTTTGTTCTGCACTTCATGATAATTTCGGTATTTATACCCCTAGCGTCTTCGACGGCCTATAAACGTCCAGACATACTTTTCTCAAGTTGATGGATGACCTCTACTGGAATGCGATTCCACTCTACCAGCTATGACGTTCTCAGTTGTGCCAAAGTGTTGTTATCACGTTGTCCATGTTCCATGTGGTTTATGTCAGGACTACGTGCTGGCCAGTCCAGAGATCGAAACCAAACTTTCTGCAGATACTGTGCTGCATGAAATTTTGGCCAATGAATGCTGCCTCACGAAACAAAGACACGTTTCTCTGTGTTGTCATTCAAGTAGGGGTACACGTGCATGTCTCCTGTATAAAAAGATACGCTTTTTGTAACACTCATGTTACTGTTCGCTAACTTACGCTCACATGTCTGACATTTTCCAGTCGACTTCTTGCCTGGACTGCTGTGTTATGGCTATCGCGCATAATTTTCAGAGTGAGAAATCTGTCATACCTGGCAAGTGCTCCTTCTACGGCCTAACCCCCGTCTCTGGTCGTATGTTTGGAGTTCTCAGAAGCGTTTCACTGCACGGTAAATGCTACCGAGGGATGAACCAATGACCTCGGAGACATAATGGAAACTGAGTCCATTGTTCACCAACGCAACTGCCATTGCAACATCTACACGGCTAAGGCCTCTCGTCCATTGGGAGAAGAAACCTCCAAAAATGTGCGAAATCGAATTCGTCCGAAGTTACACGAAAACGCACGAACGATCCTAAGACGTGGCTTGCTGGGGGACCACGTCCACAGAGCCCGTATCGTTCGTCAGTTTTTGTCGGAACAGCTGCGAAGTGCGAACCGATTCCTTTCTGTTGGGATATTAGTTGCGAACTAGTGCGAAGAGAGCAGTGAAAAATGGATTGTGAAATGTTAACTTTGCTTGTTCGGGAAAGGAAATATCTGTGAGAGCAACCGGAAGCGAACTAGCACATGCGGAATGTACAAAAACAATTGAGGAAAGAAGCTCATGCCACAAATCAGAAAATTCACCGAACTCCTTTCTTTTTGTGTAAATTTAACTCACCCACATTTCCCGTCTTCGTCGATATCACCTGTGCGTCGAATCAAAGGTGATAATTTCAAAGCAAAAAAATCTTCATTAGAATCATCTGGAAAACCGTTCGGGAGAGCCATCTCGTCATGAATCCGGACGAATACTGAAACAATGGACGATAGGCATTCGCACGATTTCGTACGAACGGTGTTCGCCCGAATTCGTTGCTTCGCAGTTCGCAGCTTTCCGCTCCCAATTGACGAGAGGTCCAAGAGGCAAGTTTTTCATGTGCTTCATATTTTATTTTGTACCGAAGTACAAGAATAATTGTAGAGGTGCTCTGTAACTTAATTTTCTTTGGAAGTGATCGTTGGAATAGATTTAAAATGGATGTATGTGTCTACATTATCTGTGGGTGCAAATAGCAACCTGCGGTCTTGGCTCACACACAGGACGAGGCACTCCTTGTGAATGAGTGATAGAGATGGCAGTCGCTAGAGCGAGACACATCTCTGAAACTCAAAATGGTGACGTTTACGTTCAGTGATCAACATGTAATTGTCCGTTTTCTTCAATTGCATGTGCTACAAGTGATGAATATTAATCGTCAAATTGCTGATATATTATTAACAGAAAAGCGCACGAATGTGCATGACATAGATTTACACTAGTAAAACAAACATGTTACAAAAGAGATAATTGATGTGAAGACATCATGATCCAGTAATCAATCAGGAAATTGTGCATTAAGGCATTCATTCATGACCAGTCATTATATTGTGAATTGAATGTTATTTGTGAAATAGAGCAACACTGTATGATGCTTTGTTCAGTTTAAATGTTAGTACTGTACTTGCCATATTCACACAGTGATTTCTGGTTATTTTTACATCGTGTGATGTGATATGTGTCGCAGAACTGGTCACATAACGAGCACACGCAGAGTTCATTTGGGACGTGGTAGGACATGTTTTTGCATATTTTATGGTGGTATCCATGCACTGCTAACTTTATCACCACATGTCTTAGTTTCTGATTGGCGCTGGTTCAGTTCCGGTTGATCATGGCGTCCGTGCTGTAAAATTCTAAAGGTGATGAAAGAAATGTGCGTCAATGGGTGAGATGATTGACAGCAGGTAGAACGGCATTTGAGAACGATCCAAAACCAGCTTCGTGGGAGCACCAGTGGGCAATTTACTAATGGTCCAACGAAGTGTTCACAGTGGCCATGCAACCTGGGGGATGACGTTGCAAAAGTGGGGTTGGCTAGAGGGAAACAATTTTGAGAAGTGATGATGTTTCACGCAGTTTGTGTGTAAAGCTTAGATCATAAATCCAATAGATGGCTGATGACGTCACGTTGTTGAATCCAACATCTCGATCAGCTGACTAAAGGGAACTGCGGGTAGTTTAGAGCACTGAAATACTACACGTGATGATAGAATTGGGTTATTTAAAGTGAGTTCTATTCATTATTAAGTCAGAATGGTGCATTACTGTGTCGCGTATGATGTAAGGAGACGTTTCAAAAAGGATCGGGCATTTTTTTCCATACGTATGTTAATTCATTGCTAAATAACCCTAAAATTCGTGACTTAATTACTTGCATTTCTTTAGCCTACGTTTTCTCTTAACTCCGAAACAAGAAAGAAAAATAATTAAGCATGGAAATACTGGAATTTATTATAAATTATTATAATTTACCCTATCCCTTACTCCCCTGAACAGGCCTGTATTTATGCTCGAAGATATCAAGTATTTACATGTCCATAGGCTAGACGTTTTTCTTGGTGTTTTGTTGAGACTGCTAGTAAATGCATCTCTGAACATAAAAATGCTTTATGTCCCTATGCTGGATTAAATGTAGTGTGGACTACACAATGCAGTCGTCAATCATGTTCAGTGTCAAATTACAGGTTATGCTACAGATGTGACGGTGTAGTCTTCGATAATAAATATTAAACGTAAGTTATGGAGAGTGCGATTGGTTGAGGGAATTTTGAGATTCTCCTAGGATAGGCTACATTGCATTCCTAAATTAGTCAATTCTTCGTAGAATTTCAAATTTCTGGGTTATTTTTGCGAAGGTTTCTATGATTCATGGAAAATGGAATTTTAAAACAGTTCATTGATTAAAATATTTTCCTATGTAGCAAATGTAATGCATAGTTGTTAAAAACCAACGCTTACTAAATCGATAGACTTCCTCATTTCCATTTGCCCATGTTGTTTTGTTCACTTTCATAAAATACTGAAGTGGAAGGGTAACGCTGAATGAGAGCTCATCGCACGATAAAATGTTCTTACGTACCGGTACTGAAATTAGCCAAAATACATTTTCTAATGATGAAAAATAATTTGGGAAATGTTGTAGTAAGTTAATAGATTCAACTTGTTTGGAGCTTTCGGGCGTACAATCAAAAATGATCAGCTAGACAAACACAATTCTGTTCAAAAATCAGTAGGCCTAGTTCAGAGTTGGATTTGTTATTAAGTATTTACAAGAGGGGATCCTGGATGTATAAGTATTACGGAACACGACAGCCACTTTTATACAAACACAATTCTGTTCAAAAATCAGTAGGCCTAATTCTCAGAGTAGGATTTGATATTAATTATTTACAAGATGGGATCCTGGATGTATGAGTATTACGGAACACGACAGCCACTTTTAACACCAAATATGTTACATTCTTAAGCTTTGCTACCTTCCGGTACGTAAAGAAACATGCGATGCTTTTCCCAATGCCGTATATAGGCTAGTCCACACCAAAGTTGATGAACAATGTTCATGAACAATGTTAATGAAAACATTTCTCAACATGTTTACTAAACATTTGTTAACAAACTTCTTCAACATTAAATAAACTGTTTGTGAGGTTATAATGGATGGGGTCAGGAAGAAGAAAGTACTTACAGCTGCAGCTTTCATTATTTTAGTGAAAACAATTAGAGAAAAGCACAGACGCAAGGTGTGGCAAAGAAAAATATTGGAAAGGCGTTTAGAATTAAGTTTGGAGAGAACACTTATGTCAGAACTATTAATTCATCATGCAGCAGGCTTTCAAAACTTTCTGAGAATGTCTCCACATGACTTTCAGTTCTTGTTAACAGTAATTGGGCCTGAAATTGCAAGAAATGACACAAATTATCGGCAAGCCATCTCCATTAATGGCAGGCTAGGTATAACATTAAGATTCCTAGCAACTGGAATGGTGCACCATACAAGATTCAATTAAGGGGATTTTTAAGTGCTACGCAAAATATTCTTGTATCGTTCTCTGTCATATCGGCTGATGAAGGGGCCAAAACTATTAATTAGGTCTCGAAACATGTCCCATTAATGACCACACAGTGATCTTAATTAAAAGTATTGATCAGGCGGAACTTTTAACCTGTTTATACAAATTAGTTTATCAATACGGAACCAGAATGAACCTTGTCTAGAGTATCAAAACAAACAATTTCAGTTATGGTGCCTTAATTGCGTCTTTGCGCATGCACGAACCAAAATGTTAACGAAAACACGAAAAGTTAACGAAAAGTTTCATTCACAAAAGTAAAAGAGATTTTGTTCATGAACATACTCGAAAAGTTAACGAACACGCTATTTTGTTTATGAACAGTCAAAAATGTTAATGAACATTGTTCATGAACAGTGTTCATTAACAAAGTTAACGAAAACATCTTGGTGTGGACTAGCCTTAAATTACGAAAATGTGTGTTTAAACCCTCATTAAAAATCATTTTCCCACATACTCCTATAACCTCCAATTACGAGTTCCTCTGTTTACCCTTTAATCAGCTGATCGAGATGTTGGTTTCACGTCAGAGTACAGGCGCAGTGTGGCAATACGCACTCTATTGTATTTATGCTCGAAGGTGTAAAGCAAAATAGAGGACCGTAGAACTTGAACGCACAACGTATTTCACTGTTGTAAACACTCTATTATACGCTGCTATATTGCAACAATGTAGCAGCGCGTGATACCGAGCTCCGCTAATGAGTTCTCTCCAAGGAGGTCAATTAGGAAAATCCTAACAGGGGAAGTTGCCCGAGGCGAGTTTCACTGCCCCCCACTCCAAAGTGGACGTGGTAGTCAATATTGTCGGAATGTGTCAACCCGAGCTGATCTTCACTCTACTCCTGTTATCTCAAATATGTATTTCAAAAAACTCATTAGAAATTTTAGGCGATATTCCAATATGCCATTATGCCATTTTCTACTGAATGAATAGTGATGACTTGATACAAGTATTTACAACAATACTTGAATGTTCCGTCCATAAAAATAGTTTCTCTTTTACACAATTATTTCAAATTGGATGCAGTAGAAAACATTATAATGTTATGCTCTCTGCCATTTACCACAAGCATATTTTCTTCTAAGTTCGATTGAATGTCCATAATGGCAAGAGCATCATGAACTTCTTGCTTATTTTGAGGCAGTTTCTCCGTTTCGCAGCTGCAATATATTTTTGAATCCTCTCTAATGTCATTTGATAGTAAATTATCAGACAAGTGCTTAGAGGCAGCAAGTATGTGCTTTCTCATCAACTTCGAAGGCCGTTCACATATCTAGTCACGTGCTTTTTTTTTTTACACCGTTCGAAATAAATTCTCGATTAATCGTGGTACATGGTTCGTGATTGTGAGACCCACATAACAGAAAGTTACCACCATTTGTAAATAAATGGGCAGAACATTCCTTGTTCGAACACCTCCACTTTTGGCCCCGTTTTGACAACTCACACTTATGAAATTTATAGCTTCCTATAATTCTCAATTCTCCACCTCTTTGACTGTACATGGATAACATGTTAACTGCAATGATTATTTCTACGGAAACTGCAGGGTGTACGCAGCTGTCAGTCAACTCATGGCTTAACCAACATTTCAGAAGAGGTTGCCTACCCCCACTCTCTCCCCAAACCCATTAGCGTGAGCTGATAGGACTGTTTGGGTTTACCTAATTAGCGGAGTTCGACCATCCCGGTAGCAGCAGAGATACTTGTGTTTTATGTGTAAACTTACTTGAGAAGGTTGCCAGCCTCTTTGCTGCGGTAGATATCACACTTGTGAAGTGCCCTGTTGGGATTCCCAGGTTCATATTGCCCGGCAGCCTGACACAGCGCCTTATGCAGCTGGAACTGCACTATGGTGCCAACGAAGTATCTGGAACAATAAGATGCAATACCAATATCATCAACTAATAATAATAATAAGGAAAATACTTGAATCAAGGAAAATTGGGAATACTTGGATGCGAAAAAGTAATGAAGTAATTTATATCCAAACTGAAAAATTATCAGATGGTCTCAGAATAAGACTTATTTCTTTTTCTGGTCTCTGATTTGGAACGTTTGACTAAAAAAATATTTGGTTGTTTTGACAAAAATCACAAAACGTAAATTAGTTGGTTCATCGAAGTGAATAAGGATTCAACAAAAATTAAAATAACAACATTCTAGACAGGCTTACATTTTGAAGTAAGATTACAAAATTCGGGGATTTTCAGGAAAAAAAAAACAAAAAGCGCGCAATTGTTTGGACAGATCAATGAAATAAAAAACACAGTGATAAGAGCGTTAAAAATCCCTCAGTATGCCTTCCTTCGGAGGGGAAGTAAAGCCGGTGGTCCCATGTCATAGATTTATAGCATGTTAAAGAACATTCCACTAATTACACCTGTGTGAAGCTAAATTATATAGGTAGGTTAACATTTGACGAACACTCTTAGGTTCCGACGTTCGTCGCCAGGAGCCGACTGCGGTAGCATCTGGTAACCAAGTTCTGAACTAGTAGTTGTTGACGGTGGCGTTTGGCGACAAAAGTAGGGACTACTTGAAAAAAATTCAATATCTGTAGTCCTTACTTGAATTTAAAACAGATAACACACACTAATATCGTCATCACAATTAACACCGGTTATCAGACAGATTCTACACACACCCAGAGTACACGCGGCTACATGACCGCGTTGTCGCAGCCCCTATACTGAGGAACCAACCAACCAAGAACACAGTGAAGAGATGAAGAAATACTGGAGAACGCTAAAATGAAGAAAAGGGTTAAATCACGAGGAAGATTTTTTCCATAGATGTGGTTCATAGATGGCCGAAATCGATGAAATAATAATATTAATATTTTTTTTAGCGTATGGCTTTTAGTGCCGGGAGTGTACGAGGACATGTTCGACTCGCCATTTTTTGTAACTGCTTCTAGGCGGACACCCAATGGGTGAGCTACACATACCGATGCGTGTTGACTGTTGTCTGTGGAGGAAAGTGTGATTGTAAGGACAAGGAGTTGGAAGATAGCGGCTGTGGCCTGAAGTTAGGGACCAACCCCGGCATTTGCCTGGAAGGAAGATGGGAAACCACAGAAGACCATCTTCAAGGTTGCCGGCGGGGGGATTCGAACCACCTTGCCTCCCGGATGTGAGCGAATGCCAGCAGTCATGCCGTAACGACCACGGCTAACTCACCCGGTATATTAATAAGGATAATAGTGTAATAATAATAGTAATAATAATAATAATAAGATTGTCCAATCGAATCTGTGTCTACTTTACGGGAAAGAAAACCAAAGGGATCTGGTTCACAGAGGTGGAAAAATACATACAGGAACTGGGGATATCACACGAGGACATCTTGGAACGTGACTCTTTGAAGAAGAAACTTGGGGAGATACAGATTTTTCAGCCAAAACCTATATTGAAAACCGGCAAGAAGTGGACCGAAGAACGGAAGGAAGCTCACCGAAGAAGAATGCGCGAATACTGGTCCAATATGAAAGAACGAGGGATAAGGCAGTTGAAATAACGTAGTCCATAGTCGACCGAAACGATTATAAAAAATTAAAAAATAACTAGGGGGCCAGTGTGAGAAATCTTGCATATGTTAAACCACCCACCCGGCTTTACTGCTATGCGGACTGGACGCGAAAAGTTCAGACAGAGGATATCGTCTTGTTTATTTTTAAACGCTTTTTTTTAATCAAATTTATATATTTTCCTTGAATTTTCAAGAAGTGCAAGACTTTTCCTGTACTATTGAAACAATTTGGATGATTTTGGCAAAACCCACACCTTTTTCCCCCCTCTGGTTTAAGAGCTTGAGTTTTGTGGAACATACACCTTAGTGTTTTACATGATGGTAATAATACAGTAATAATAACAAGAATCGAAAGTCAGAGAAGACCGTAAATAATTTAAAACAAGTAGTTCCGTGAACAACTATACAGCCTATTTTTATATATCCTACTCATGTTAATTGCCTCTATCAACATACAAAATTTCAGTTTGAAGGTTGTGATAGATTCGTAGATATTGAGAACAGTCTAAATATTTCAGATGGTTGCCAGGTTGGATTTTTATTTTTGTACTATTACATTAACATTACTGTCTACGTGTGGTATTCAAACTTCAATCGCATGATTAGAATACAAGAAGTAAAAACGAGATTTTAAAATTTCGCTCGGCTACCATCTTGTGATTATGCAAACAATTGAAATAAATTAGATGCCAATTAATGAACATTTGTATAAGCATTTAACGTGCAACGTTTCACTGCACTCGGATAGTTAATTCGCGAGAAACGTCCATTTAAATATTTATACTTCGCGTCGTCGCCATGTTGGATTTGTGCTCACCTGGTTACTGAAAGTCCTATAGGTGAACATATGTTCATAGCCTCTATGAACATTTAAAACAAATCAGTTTGATTGCTGTAAAAGACTCGTAGATATTGAGAACCGTCTAAATATTTCGGATGCTCGCCATTTTGGATTGTTATATGTATAGGCCATAGAGTTATGTACCATTCAAGGACAATTATTGCCTAGGTTCATTATTCAAACTTTCACTTCGATCGCATGATTACGACAGAAGAAATAAAAAGCTTGCCTGGGAATTGAATTAAGGTGCTATCCCAGCGTTCGCCTGGGGTTCTTGTAAGAAAAACTTAGGGTAAACCATACTCAGGATGGTCACTGTCAGTGACGGGATTAGAGCTTTGATCTCCGAACTTTCAGCTCCCACTTGGAGTCATCGTGCACGATTTAACAAATACGGGTTCGCATTGTACAGCGTTACTCAGTAGAAGTTTATTGATCTGCCATAATCATGTGTTACTTTTTTTAGCCTATTTTCATTTTATGAAAAAAAAAGGCTTATGAGATCACCTTTTGTCCGTGTGTGTGTGTGTGTGTGCGTGTGTGATGGTGTGTGTGTGTGTCCCCAATAACTTCTAAACGGCTGGAGCGATTACAATGAGACTCGGTAAGATCATAGCACCATTGTGGCCGACCTCGACCGTGCCCTTCAAATTGTATTGTGTCTCACCAATCCAACATGGCGGCTGTGCGAAATATTTCACCAGCATTCAGTATCTCCGAAACTATTCCCGATATCGCCCTGAAATTGTATACGGTAATAAAGGGCACTACTAGAAGTTCACTTATGGGGCTTTCAAAGACCTGGTAACTACAAAACCAATATGGCGGCCAACGAAGTTGAGACTTTTAAATAAACTTTTCTCGCGACTTAACATCCAAACGTAATGAAACATGGTACAGCAGATGTTTATACATATTGTATTGCACTGGAGTCTAATTTAGTCCAAGGAGTCCATCCATATGCCATGGAAATGTTATATTCTGGACAGCAACAATGTCGGGACTCCAGTGCCGGGACTCCAGGATGCATTGAATGGGTCTCGATACATTTAAGAGGAGCTACAGCCATTTGTGTGGCCCCTACGAACTGCACTCGGCGATCATTTTATCCTAGTAGATGACCTGAAGCTTCTTGCAGGACCAGCAATTACTATTAATAATAATAGTAATAAATACAATAATAATTGTATGTCTTCAGTTACTTGCTGTAGAGAGGTCTTGATGGCGCAGCGGACAAGCTGCTTGCCTCTCACCAAGGCGGACATATTTCAATTCCAGGTTAAAGCATGTGAGATTATCGAAATTAAATGTCAACGTCTCGTGGTTCTGATTGCACTTTAATAGGAGGTACCGTGGCTCATGATCGTGAGATTAACGGTGACGTAAAACAACTAACTTCCTTCCTTGTCTTATATTTTGGGATAAATCTGAATAGGCAATCTTGAAGCTCTGTTTACCCGGGTATCTAGCAAAGAAGCTTTAACTATTAAGGGCAACCTGTAGGACAGTTTCAAATGATATTTTTGTCACTATATGTGATACGTGTTGTAGGGGCCGATAACCTAGTTGTAACGTCCCTTTAAACAACAATTACAGTAGAGTCTGCGAGTTTGCGAAAATGCCGGTTTATCGGAAAATGTGTTAAAAAGAAGCAATAAGCTGTTTGTTTTAGTTTAAAAGTAATGCAATGCAGTACATTTATTTGTTCTTTTACAGAAACACAAGTTTTAAAACGATTAAGCCACTACAATTACAGTTCTTGAATATAGCGTTCAGTACTGTACTGGGGTGCAAGGAAGAAGCCTCCCCGAAGATTGTATAATTTACACTATGGAAAACCAGTACAATTGGGCGCATCCTGGGCAACGTTGCATAGCAGCGGCAGATTCTTCCACTACCGGTCAACACAGAAGTAGTAATCTCCCTAAAGGGTCTTTTTTAAGACCACTTGTTATTGTCTCGATTAATATCGAGGGATTCTCGCGTGCCAAAGAGACCTTATTGGCTGATTTGTGCAACGAATGTAAATGTGACATACTCCTAATGCAAGAGACTCACCGGGGCTACAACAGCCATTGGCCCAAAATCGCAGGCATGGAGCTTGTTCTGGAAAGGCCCCACGATAAATACGGCAGTACCATTTTTACCAAACCAAACCTAAATATCACATCAGCCTCGCTGACTGGAAAGGATGACATCGAACTTCTTTCAATATCTACACCACACTTTTGCGCTACTTGCCATCTCTTCATGAATGCAGTACATTTGCATTTGTCTGTTGGCACAGGCGAGAGTAAAATGTGGCTTTTCACCGATGTCTCAGTCTCACTCATGGCTGTGATTATATGGAAGCTACTGAGGTATGGGTGGTGCTTAGTAATGACATTCAGGGCACAGTCAGTGCCTGTGGATACTGTGAAAGGTTCTACTCATAGGGTTAGTACTGCTGTACTGACTCAGTGAGGAAAGCAATGGCAAACTACCTCACTCCTCTTCTTGCCTAGTACGCCTCAATATAGCGCTGCCTTGGGTTTTTGTGGGTATCTACCCACATAACCTAACGGCGGTGCCTTTTGAGGATCCAACCAGCCTTCGGGCTGACTACCTAACAGACAGACAGACTATATACAAGCCCCCCAATGTCTACTTCACGTTTGAGGAACCTGCCAACTTCAACTACCAGGACGTAAACTTCATCATTGGCGATTACAACTGCCGAAGCACATCTTGGGGATACCCAGATTCAGATATAAATGGCGAAAAACTGGAAACCTGGGCAGAGAATCATGATCTTCAGCTAATTCATGGTCCAAAGCTGCCAGCATCCTTCAACAGTGGCCGATGGAGGAGAGGCTACAACCCCGATAATATCTTCGTGTCATCCAAAGTTGCTGGGAGTTGTTTGAAGATGATGGGTAAGCCCATTCCATCTACCCAACATAGGCCCATAATCTGCACAGTGAATGCCATGGTTGTGCCAGAGGAGGTGCCTTTCAAGCGAAGGTTTAATTTTCAGAAGGCCGACTGGGAAAGATTTGCCAAAGAGCTTGATACAGAAGTTGCCAAAATCCCGCCGCAACCTGAGATGTATGAGGCATTTGTCAAATGCGTCCATACAGTTTCTAGAAGGACTATCCCAAGAGGTTGTAGAACAAGCTACATACCAGGACTGACTGATAACAGCAAACAGCTGATGAACCACTACAAGGATCTCTTTGAGGCAGACCCATTTTCTGATGATACTATCCATGTTGGCGAGGAATTGTTGCAAACTATCTCAGCACATTGCAAAGCTAAGTGGACCTCACTGGTGGAGAATCTCGACATGAAGTTAAATAGTAGGCGGGCCTGGAATCTCCTGAAAAACCTCAGCGGTGACCCAACGACATCTAGAAACTTCACCACAATAACAGCAGACCAGATTGCAACCCAATTACTCATGAACGGGAAGACTAAAGGTCGGAGCTCACGGGAGCAACTGGAACGAGCCTCAGGACATGAGAACCATAACCTACGAGAACCTTTCACCTTGAATGAACTAGAATCTGCCATCTCCACGTTGAAATTGAATAAAGCTGCCGGCATCGATGACATCAGAGTAGAACAGATCAAAAAGTTCGGCCAGACCACCCTACAATGGCTGCTTACGATGATTAATGAGTGTGTATCTAAGCTTTATATCCCCAGGCTCTGGAGGAAAGCCCGAGTGGTTGCACTGCTTAAGCCTGGTAAGGAGCCAAACGATCCTAAAAACTTTCGCCCAATATCCTTATTATGTCACTGTTTCAAGATCTTCGAGCGCCTTATCCTGAACCGAATTAGCGGCATCCTTGAAGATAAGTTCATTCCCCAACAAGCTGGGTTTCGATCTGGAAAGTCATGTTGCAGTCAGATACTGAACCTCACTCAATACATCGAGGATGGGTATGAACAAGGTGAGATAACTGGAGTTGCCTTTGTCGATCTAACAGCTGCTTACGACACTATCAACCACAGCAAGTTGCTGAGGAAAGTGTACCAGACCTCCAACGACTACCAACTAACATCCCTTATTGGCACTCTCCTGCAGAATAGAAGGTTCCAAGTCTTTCTTCATGGTAAAAAGAGCAGATGGCGCATACAAAAGAACGGCTTACCTCAAGGCAGTGTACTCGCTCCTGTGCTATTTAATATTTACACTAACGATCAGCCCATACCAGAACATTCTAGGCTTTTCATCTATGCTGATGATACTGCAGTGGCTGCCCAAGGGAAAACATTTGAAGAGGTGGAGGGAAAGTTGACTTCTGCACTAGATACCCTTGGATCTTACTATGAAGCCAATCATCTTAAGCCAAATCCCAACAAGACTCAAGTATGTGCATTTCACTTAAGGAATAGAGAAGCTCGTCGGGAACTGGATGTCACATGGCAAGGCAAACAACTCCAACATTGTCCAACACCCGTGTATCTAGGTGTTACTCTTGACCGAACACTGTCCTTCAAGAAACATTGCCATAAGACCAGGCTGAAAGTTAGTTCACGGAACAATATTTTGAGGAAGCTCACAGCCACCACCTGGGGGGCAAGTCCTCACGTCCTAAGAACTTCTGCTCTTGCTTTGTGCATGTCTGCTGCAGAGTACGCTTCACCTGTGTGGAGTGCATCCAGTCACACCAAGCAGATTGACATTGCCATCAACGAGACCATACGAATCTTGTCGGGATGTATGAAGCCTACTCCAGTCGACAAACTCTACCCGATTGTTGGGATAGCTCCCCCAACTATAGGTCACCACACACAGAAAGCTAAGCTAAGCTACGCTACGCTATTGTTTTAGATCCCTTATTTGGGGGTGGATCTAAAAGGGAGAGTTGCTGTACTAATTTATGAGGTTGTGCCTAAAGAAGGGTAGCTCCCCTAGACAGGGCAAGCTGACCAGTGTAGTGTGTTGTGGTGTGCTAGGAACTAGGGGGCGTTCCTATAAAT
The DNA here is from genome assembly GCA_946902985.2 of Meconema thalassinum. Taxonomy (NCBI): domain Eukaryota; kingdom Metazoa; phylum Arthropoda; class Insecta; order Orthoptera; family Tettigoniidae; genus Meconema; species Meconema thalassinum. The sequence continues at coordinate 1,982,494,836 of OX336388.2, forward strand.
AATGTGGTAGTGTTTGAGGGGATGGGACCCACTGCAAAGGGTCGCTGTACTAGTCGCTCAGCTGACTGCTTGTTATGTAATCGACTCTGCTCGTATCAGCCGGGTGGCACGCGCTGCTTGCTGGCCGCCGGCTCGAGAAACACAAAGATACCTGAGTTAGCGCTAATGGCTTACCGTCTGTCACGTCTTTACGTGACGGGAATAAGGAAGGGCGTTGGGATGTAAAGAGGCGTATAACAGTAATGCTAGTGTAGAGTGTGGACCAAGTGTTTTATTGGTCTGTGATATTCTTTGTGTGAGTCCCTTGTAGGGAATGAAATTATGTTTATAATGTGATACAAGTTGTGGGTTGCAGGTTACATAAATAGGAACTCTGAACACGATTGACTGACTCACCTCGGTTGACACCAGCGTAGCTTCGGCCGTCTTGATGGAGCACTGACAATGGAGAGAGAGTTTGACCTCATTAGGACGTCGTTTTATACCTTCTGACGCCCTCCTGTCAGCAATGTATTGGCCCAGTTAGTACTATGTCGCTGAGTGTAATGATTACGTAAGGCTTGAGCTGCTTTATGGAGTAGCAAGCTGTCCTTACAGTATTAATGGATGTTGCCCCGGCTTTCCAAGGGTTGCCATTTTAGGGGATTTAGCCAGATGTTGGGGGGATGGTCTCCAAGGGGTGCATACCCCTGGGATGCTGTACAAGAATCTTCCTTCATTTGGTCGCGTCCTCGCGAACGGGAACGGAACTGGAAGTTGGGATGTTGACGTAGTGGTCCTGGAAAACCCTCTCGTATCTCCTGGTGACGTCGTATCGAAGTGTGGGTGTGAGGTGAGCCCGTGTTCAGAGGGGAGGGTTATGGGATTTACATATATATGTATACATTGACATTGTGAAAAAACAAACAAAAAAAATTGACATTTGCGAAAGATTTGATTAACATTGGGAAAAAATTGACATTTTGAGAAAAATTGAACATTAAAATAAATTCGATATGTAAAAAAAAAATTGCCCTTGCATTTGCTGGCATATTGCTAGTTTAAAAAAAACATGGTTTCTGATGGTGACGTGTCACATATTTGTGCAGGGAGGAAAAACCCAGGGCCGAACGGATGATTGCTTCGCCCGCCCCATCTTAGGGAAAAAATGCTCCCTGCAATAAGAAAGGTAGAAGAAAATAGAAAAATGGGTGTTCCAGGGTATAATTTAAGGGAAATATTCAAAAGTATTTATTTGTGTGGGAAAAACGGAACACCCTAACAAATGGGGAAGTTAGAAGAAGGAAAAATGAAAGAAAACAAATCATACACATGATGGACATTGGCATTTTGGTGAACAAACAAAAATATATATAGTGTATAGTTGTATAAAGCTTATCCTGAAAAACTTATAAATTACAATGACCTTATGTCTACTTAATCGCGCTAATCCCTTATAATTATAGTTTTCATGAGGTACCTCGCGTGCACGCTACCCGTCTGTACGTACTCTTGCCGTCTCACGGCTGATTCTGTACGGCCACTTCTTGGTACGGTATAGTGGTCGTACCGCTTGTATGTGTGCTTAATACCTAACCTGTGAAGCATCCTCTGTGGGTGAATGCTTTCACACTTGACAATGAGAGTCACTGCCACAAACCGGTTGCGCCCTCATTGTCGTAATCTGCGTCACATTTTGACGCTTTATGTGTTTTAATTGAGTTGATCTGCCAGTAAGCCTGGTACCCCACAGGCACCAGTCCTGCTGTGCAGATTTATTTTAGAGTGTGTAGCTGAAAAAGAAAAATGTGGTGAGTGTTTGCGAGTGTGTCGGGATTAGTGCAAGTTGAAAAATAAAAAAAAAAGTACACATCATGGCATGCTGTAAATAATATGCCACTGCTATATGGCAGTGAAATTCCTGTCACCAGTTTTCTGTATCTGGTGACGATGCCTGTGAAAAAAAAATGGCGAGGTTTAGAAAAAAAACATATTAGTACTGGTTGAAGCTGTTCTTTTACTGAAAAAAAAAACATGATTAATGTTACTTAGCTGCAAGGCCGGGCTTACCCTATACGGTGCCGTAATGTCGTAAATAATATATAGTTGGTCTTACCCCGGTAGCGGAATTGTGGTTACCGGGTGCCGATATATTCCACTTTGATTATTCCTATCTTAATCTAGTATTGTCGGGCTTACCTCGGTAACGGATTTAAAGTCACCGAGTGCCGATATATTCCACTTTGATTATTCCTATCTTAATCTAGTATTGTCGGGCTTACCTCGGTAACGGATTTAAAGTCACCGAGTGCCGATATATTCTACGGTGATCTATATATATTTAAAAAAATGCCTTAAATGTAGGTTTATGTTACCTTATGTCTTACCTTACTTATTTAACTTATTGATAAAATTACTTAACTGTAAAACTATTCTGTATTTACATGCCGAGTGGACCTTATTCTAAAGCCGAAATGTGCTGTGCTATTATTAGCAACAGCTGTCAGTAAATTTGCTTACATCTAAGTGACCTTAACATGGCACTATGACTTAAGTACTAAGATTTAGATGGAGGCTGGCCGCTTGATTTCTCTCGCGGGGGCGCCCTTGTAGTACATTGTCGGGACCGGAACCCAACAATGCCTCGTAGTCCCCTCCGTTTTAATACTATTGTCGACATCTATTCTAGGTCTTAATACTAGTACTAACCTATTTGCAGGCGCCTTACGGTGCCACTAAGCTAACCGTTTCGCCCGCTGTAACTTTCGTGTTCATAACCGTGTGCTGTTCCTATTTGACGTAGGTGAGCCGCCCACTTGGCTCCTGTGAGGGGCGCGCAATATTTGTATTCATGTGTCCTCCGGGAAGTGAGCGTCCGGGGAGTCCTCTTCGCCTTAATCGGCATTGCTGGGTTGGCCCACTGAACCCTTTTGAGTGCCCGCTATGCTACTCATTTAAGAACTCTGGCGACCCGTTGTCGTCCATTTACGTGGGCGCAGGACCGAATGAGCGCGTACATTCCATATATATATATTCATATTTCATTTTTCCTTATCGATTACCGTCGTGGTCTTCACCTTCACCTCGCGGGGTAAGGACTTGTCGGATCTAGGATTGGTCCTGCTGAACCCTTGGATCCTGCTTCACTCCTGACGAATAGGAGTCTGACTCCCCGCCATGGAAGTCCTACTTACGTAAATTTAACTAACAGTCTAGTCATAATATGGGGTCGTCTCTAGGGGTAGTTCCCGAGGCCGGCGCGGAGTGAGCTATTCCTCCCGCCATTCTCAGAAAGTCTCCCTGCAGGTCTTGGCTTCGACGACCGTGGCACAAAGTGGGTTTAGCATCCCTTCCTCCCAGGGGCGGTTTATGCGCACCTAGGATTCCAGAGCTTGCCCGGCCAGGCCGCGAATGCTTTGACCTTACGTGGTTCGTCTATTTGGTCAGGTCAGTGATTTGATGAGCCAACTGGGGTAAGGGTCCACATCGCCTTCCCCAGCTCTGCTCCAGTGTGGTCCCTCCTGACCTTCGGCTTACACCGTTGTCAACCATCAGTTCGTATCAGATTCCTTTGTAAGAGAGAAAAAAAAATGTGCCGTAACCTGTGTGAATGGTTCAACCTCTGTGTAAAATGTAAAATATCTCCAGTGTAGCGGGGTTGCAGATCTTCTAAGTACATAGGCTACTTCTGGCCTACCATCGCTATGTCAGCTTCCCAGCAATAATGCCTTCTTTACCTTAATGGAGGTGTTAGTAGGGTCTGGAGTGTCAGGTACCCTGTTATTAGGATTTGGGGGTAGTTATTTGTTGAGTGGGCTTAAAGCATGGTAGGAAGGGTTTGCGCACCTTTGGGTTCCACGTTAGTGGTGGCCTAGAACCGGTGGTGGCACTGGGATGCTTCTATAGTGAGTGGAGTGGGGAGGTAATTCCCGGGATTGCAAAAATACGAAAATTCATGCAGGTTTGATATTAAAATCCCTGGTAATTGGATGGGATACTCATGCATGCGTCTGGATATGAAGTTTTTGCCTTCATGTACGGATAGGTGTAGGATGGGGCATAATACCATATGTTCCTTTCATGCGGGAGAGCTTAAGTACTAAAGCATGGTTAATATGTATCTATGGCCTCCTCTCTCATTTGGAGAGGCGCATTATGCTTCTTTTAATGTTTGCTGAGCCACCTCTAATACTCAGGCGGTGCAACGGGGCTCAAGGCGTAGCTTGCCTGCTCTTTAAACGCATGAAGTCCATCAACCCCAGTGTGTATTTTGTAATGTAGTGTAGCTGTTTATGGTCGTGTAGATGTGTTTGCGTTGTTTATGTCAGGCTTGAGAAGGTTATGGGAAGGGAGTAAGGTGGTACGCTGGTAGCCTGTTCTCCTGTCGTCCTCCCTTGGTCCATGTTGGCTTTCTATCCGCGCCTTGGGATAGTAGGGCTGCATGACCTAATCTGGTCGGCCATTTGCAGTGTAGATGTGGCCAGTGGTCGTAACGCGACTGGTCATGTGCTAGTCATCTGTAATGATTTATTTGGGGAATAGAATCGCGAAAAGAAGTTATTAAGGGGAGGTCCTGTTTCCTCAAAGTCCCTATGTTCGCTCCTAATTGGTGAGTGCGAGTGCGTGTGTGTGTGTGACTACGTTCCGCTACACCACGCGGACGGTTGGTCTGTTATAAGGCTAAGTCCTAATATGTATCGCCTTTGTGGGCAGAAGGCGCCCGTGGCTTGCCAACGTGCCCTTGCGACCGTGCCCTATAGGCCCAAGATAAGTTTCGCCGTGTCACGTCTTGTCCATTGCCAAATGATTTTGCAGTGTGGAGAAAAAAAAATGTATGGCGTTATAATTGTTATGTGTGTGTAATTTCATGGTCACGGGCTATACGCAATAGTGTCTCGTCACCGCAGTATTGCAGTGTGAATAGTCTGCAGTCAGCAATTGGTATGTGCAATTCTGCAAGTATGCAAGTGTGGTCATTGTTTTGGATTCCTAGCCTAATGTAGCAATTCGCCCTAGTTAGGTAATGACGTCGTGTGGCCATTGTTCTCTAAGACCTGTGTCTTGCGAAATTTTCCTACCTGTGTTCGTGAAATGTATTCCTCTATGCCTGGTGTAATTCGAAATTTTATGTCTGGCTTTTGGTGGGAGGAAATGTAGTATTCCCTGTTCATGCACTTGTATGGGCCAATTTCAGTATGATTGGACGCCTGAATAGCTGTTCTCCTTTGCGTCTAAATTTTCACTGGAACTCAGACCCGTGACCTTATGTCATTCTCTGTGTTTTATGTTTGCGTTGTGTGACAGGGCTTGGGGCTTTCCCAGTGTGGTCGTTGCTTGTGTTCCGTGTACCAAAAATACCATTGGATAGTTAGTTTTTGGTACGCGTGTGGTGTGTGGTCATGGGTTCGAATCCGGTTGTCTGTAAAGACTTGGTGTAATCATTTCCGCGCCGCTTATAATATGGCACGTTTCCGTGGCTGTGCGATACGCATATGAAAGCATACATCCCTGTGTAGAGTTTGTACGTTTTTGAATTCCCCTCGTAGTGTAATTTTGGAAGATATAGGGTCTCTAAATCGGGCGTGAATGATGTGTTGATTTCTGTCCAGTAGGCTTTGGCTCGCTTGTCTGCGTCGAGCAGTCTTGCTCATTGAGGAGTATGTTACAGCTGATACGACGGTGTTGAATTACGATGTTTTGTGCTTTCATTTGTTTCATGCTCTGCCCACGTCCTAGTTTTCTGCACGTGTGTGTGTGTGAACCTGATTGCTGCCTATAATGATTGCTAGCAGTGCCTCTCTCGCTGTAGAAAAAAAAACTTTGTGGTTTAATATGACCGTTGATTTGTAGCTCATGCGCCAGGGGATTTCCGTTTTACTTGGAATCCAAACCACAGGCCATGGCATTTCATTTCGGAAATCCCATATGCGTTGTACGCGAGTGTGTCTGGTCCGCTAGTCGCGTATTTGGTGACCAGATGCCAGAGGCGATTGTATCGTTTTTCGTTTATGACCCGCTGTTAGTGGGACTGTCCCAATTAGTCTTAGCTTTCCCATTATCCTTATTCTAGGACTGGATATTTACTCAACCTTATATTCCTGGTATTCAGAAGGTTGCGGGTTTGGAGACCGCCTTTTACCCAGAGTAATTGTTTCCGGCACCATGAAGGTTGTGTCTCCGGGACAGTTCTGGTGAGTGTTAGGATCGTATCCCGGCGCGGTCAGTGGGCTATTTCTTGGCCCTCTTTTCACGCCTGCCCGTGGGATTACTTCCTTTCCTTTTGGCAGTATTTCCGCCTTTACGTTTACCTATGTCTAAAAATTATGTCGTGAACACCATAAAAAATGTTAAAAAAAATGTGCTTGGGACCTGAGTGTAGTATTTACCATTTAGGTAACGTGAGTACTACCGTAAACTGGTTACGTCTCAGGGGAATCTACCGACACTGTCTAGTACACATTAGGAAGGCCATTGCAAGACGTAATCGATATACCTGTATCCACGTCACGAGCAAAGCCAGTGCACTATGGGAGTCAAACCTGCCCTTCAAAGTAATTGTAACTCACCAAAATGACAGTGTCTCGTCCCGATGTGCAATTGGGCTTTTCAGTTGGCTAAAGCACACCTCACCAAATTTTTGAAGTTAGTTTGAGATTCTTAATTCCTGCCACACTTACGGCTTTCGCCCGCAACAGGAGAATCTATCAAACTGTGGAACCCTAACATAGAACGTTTAGTCATTTCTACTTAGAAAGACTCACTTAAGCTTTATGCTGTGTTTTTATGCTTAAGTTGTGTTCAAAATATCTCTTTTTCGGCCTGAAGCCTGCTTGGCTTCCACTTGGCTTAGCATATTAGAGACTTTACGTTATGGCGTTAATCACTTCGCCCAATAACCATTGATGGCCTGAGAGAAAAATGCCATGGTTCCGAAAAAAAAAACAAGAAGGATTTAGAATTGTTCCTTCTACTTTGGCTATATTGCACTGTATATACATAAAATAAGAAAGAAAAATATGCGATTTCATGTTTATTATGTACTTGTTGGACCATTTTCTTATCGCCCCCGTGTGAAAGAACTTATGTGGCCTATAATTTTGGTGTTAGCGATGTTAGTTTATTTCTGTGGCCCTGGTGGAAGTCGTTATCCTCTTTCGAGCTTCAGTGCTCAGAAAGGTGAAGGGTTTTGCCCTGTTATTAGATTATAGGCCTCTGGAATCCACTGGGGTGTTCCTTTGCTACCTTCCGGCGGAATTTCTAGCAAAGTAAGCTTTGGCCTCCTTCCACCGTAGCGCGTGTCTATAGGTTTAAATGTACCTGTATTCGAGGGCCTAATTGTGCTTGACGCTGCCCTAGTAGATTTTACGGGAGTGTGGATATATTTGACTGCGTGGTTTTGTGGGGTAGGTGAGAACACCTTTCCTAATCCCCGTGTACTGTGTGGTAATGCCCGGTCAAAATGTTCGTGCGTATATCGTGCACCCTGAGGGCCTAATACCGGTGTTCGCCTTTGTTCTGGCAAATTTGCCCTTTGAACTGGCGGTAAAGGTCGCTTAATGGCTTGTGTCCGGCCTAGCAATGTGGTGGCGTGTAGTCTGACCGTTTTTCGGCCTGTGGCCACGGCCGACTCCTGCCAATGTGTTAGCCTATCTGTGTACGTGTATGTAGGCTTTATATACTGTAGGGCGGGCTCTATGTCGTCAGCCCATGACGTGGTTATGTCCCTTTGTTTCCCTGTCATATCATGTGTGTTTAATGGCCCTAGCTTCGATTCCCTCTCGTCCTTTTGTTCCGAGGGGATTGTTCTAGGCTCTGCCCCTCGGTTTGGCAAAATCGCCTCCCGATCCGGGGCTGAAGGACGTGTGTTTGTGTTAGGTTTATTTTGTAGTAAGTTGGAGCCTAACCTGGCCGTCTTCTTGACTGTGGCCACGGTGAACTCCTTCCATTCTGTGGCAGTACGTGGCGAGAGGGACATCCTCGCAAATTGTCGAGTCAGCGTATCTACGCTTATGTCCTCTCTCGGGTGGGCTGATGGCCCTACCGTGAACTCAAAAATGGCCTTATTGGCTTGTAGCTCACGGTATTTGTCCCAAATTTGGGTGTACTGCCTTATTGAGGCTCATGGCCTGCTTGCAAATTACTGTATTAATGTATTAATGTTTCTGTGCTCTGTATTGTTTTGTGGCCGCTAGTTGGAGAAGCGCTTGGACGCGAATTAGCTCCCTGTATTGGGCGTGTAAACTTGTGTAGTGCACCCTCATTCTCTCGAGGGTTGCATTATCTATTACGGGACCATGTGTGGTGATTAATTGTCGGTATATTCTGTTTCTTTGTATATGGAACCTATTGAGGTGTTCATGTATGTGATTCAAGAGTGTATGTGCGCATCTTAATCGCGCTGTCCTACCCTCTGACGGGGTGTATGGCTGTTTGCCCTGTATTGCCCCGATTTTTGTTTGGAGTGCCCGTATTTGTGTTTGCCGGCCTTGTATGTGCCCTTGGCATCTGAACAATAATGTTAATAATATTGGCGTACCCCTATTGCCTCTATGGCTTGCAATCTCTGCATGAGGTGCCATTCTGACTGCAGTGTATGGGCCTACAATAAGAATTAAAAAAAAGTCTGTACGTGTTTGACAGTGTATTCTTATATTTCTTTGATTCTGTATGGGGTTAGGGGGTTGGTTTATTAAGAATTTCCCCTGTGTAGCTAGTTTGGAGCACTCAAAAAAAAAATGGTGCTTTTTGTCTGGGGGAAAAATTTTCTCACTATTTGCTTGGCTTTTTTTTGCGGTACGGAAGGGGTCGTTTTAACTACGAGGGCTCGTTGATTGAGTCCCTTTTCTCTATGCGTAGTACCCCGCCTCCACCAGTGTTTTAGATCCCTTATTTGGGGGTGGATCTAAAAGGGAGAGTTGCTGTACTAATTTATGAGGTTGTGCCTAAAGAAGGGTAGCTCCCCTAGACAGGGCAAGCTGACCAGTGTAGTGTGTTGTGGTGTGCTAGGAACTAGGGGGCGTTCCTATAAATAATGTGGTAGTGTTTGAGGGGATGGGACCCACTGCAAAGGGTCGCTGTACTAGTCGCTCAGCTGACTGCTTGTTATGTAATCGACTCTGCTCGTATCAGCCGGGTGGCACGCGCTGCTTGCTGGCCGCCGGCTCGAGAAACACAAAGATACCTGAGTTAGCGCTAATGGCTTACCGTCTGTCACGTCTTTACGTGACGGGAATAAGGAAGGGCGTTGGGATGTAAAGAGGCGTATAACAGTAATGCTAGTGTAGAGTGTGGACCAAGTGTTTTATTGGTCTGTGATATTCTTTGTGTGAGTCCCTTGTAGGGAATGAAATTATGTTTATAATGTGATACAAGTTGTGGGTTGCAGGTTACATAAATAGGAACTCTGAACACGATTGACTGACTCACCTCGGTTGACACCAGCGTAGCTTCGGCCGTCTTGATGGAGCACTGACAATGGAGAGAGAGTTTGACCTCATTAGGACGTCGTTTTATACCTTCTGACGCCCTCCTGTCAGCAATGTATTGGCCCAGTTAGTACTATGTCGCTGAGTGTAATGATTACGTAAGGCTTGAGCTGCTTTATGGAGTAGCAAGCTGTCCTTACAGTATTAATGGATGTTGCCCCGGCTTTCCAAGGGTTGCCATTTTAGGGGATTTAGCCAGATGTTGGGGGGATGGTCTCCAAGGGGTGCATACCCCTGGGATGCTGTACACTATGCTATGCTAAGCAATGCCAAGCTATGGTGTGCTATGACACGAACAAAAAGCTAAGCTAAACTAAGCTAGACAGCATATTTCTTATTACAGTACATGCTTTCCTACTAATGAAAATGTATAGTATCTTTATTGGAAGAGATCCTACAGGATTAAATTAGATTAATAATATTATTATTATTTTAATACTGCTTTCTAAATTAATTTTTGTATAATACTGTATATGTAACATAAAAATAGGAACGTAGCCAGGATTCTGTTTTGGTGGGGGTCCATGTGTTACTATTTTATTAAGTAAAATTGTGGCCCACTATAGCTATGTATAAGATACGTGTTTTTTCCTAAAACTATTCAAATTTGCCTATACGTATATAACATAGCAATAGAGTAGATACTTCTATATTACCGTATTTGAATAGCCTATGTCTTCATTTAAAAATGATATTATTAGATTATTCGCGTTATCAACTATATTCAATACTATAAGAGTTACCGTATTTGGCAAAATGAATTTAAAACGGTAATATTACCGGCACTACTAACAAGAAAATAAGAATAAAACGATAATATTACAATTGTCAAACGATAAGTTTGCCTCTTTGTTTAATTTCGGAGAGAATCCGGACCTGCCCCCCTCCTCTGACTACGTCTCTACTACAAATTGAAACTAAATACTTAATTAATTAATTAATTAATTGCCTCCGTCTTGGTCGTTAGTTATAATTACATTTTGTTGTTGGAGACTAGATGGACCAGTATGGGTGTTATGTGAAGATAATACAAGACGATTATTGTCATTTAGACTTTCACGGCCCGTGTTATTATTCATAATGTTGAAATTTTGGGCTTATGCCGTGTTTTATTATATTGAAATTCGACGCGTTTCGAAAGAAACCATGTCTTTCATCGTCAGGAATAAACTGGAATACGACAATGTTGCTAAGAGAAAGCAACGAAGAACATATAGAAGGTGCCCAAAGATGGACGCCATTATAGCCCCATGTTAGGGACAACGGAAAGCAGCAGTGAATTACTTTCTCAGGGTTCTGATAATAGGTAGCCAGGATTCACTGAGATTGTAGCCGGTGTCGCGGTTGAAATTATCTGGGTGTTTACGTATTTCAACCGCCTCCCTGATGATTCTGGGACGATATTGCTTTATACGGGCAAGAACATCCACTCCTTGGAACATGACATCATGGCCAGGTGTTAAAGCATGATCGGCAACAGCTGATTTATCAGGTTGAATGAGCCTGATACATCTATTATGTTCCTTAATGCGAGTGCATATTGTTCTCGAAGTCTGCCCGATGTAAACCTTGCCACAAGTACAGGGGACTCTGTAGATACCCGGTTGTTGCAATTTAGGCAAACTGTCCTTAGTTGGTCGCAGGAGTTGCCTAATCTTAACAGAAGTTCCAAATACAGTCCGTATGTTGTATCGACGTAGGATTTTAGCAATACGATCCGTTGTGTTATGTATGTACGGAAGGTAAGCAGTTCCTCTTACATCTCTTTTCTCAACTGACGTCCTATTATTATTTGTTGGTTTCAGAACCGTAGAAATCAAAGCCTTGCTATAGCCGTTGCTCTCAAAGGTGGTTCGCAGGGTGTTAATTTCTTCTTGTAAAGAAGACACTTCACAAATCCTCCTAGCCCTGGTAGTTAGAGTTGTAAGGATACCATGTTTCTGGGCAGGGTGATGGTGAGAACTTGCGTGGAGATATCTATTGGTGTGTGTTGGCTTACGAAAAACGCTGTGTCCTAAAGATCCATCCTCTTTCTTGGTGACGAGAACATCTAAAAAAGGTATTTTGCCATCAGATTCCTTTTCCATGGTGAAACAAATAGAAGGGTGCTGGAGATTAAGGTGATCCAGGAAATGGCTAAGATTTTCCTCACCTTCCGTCCAAACAACGAACGTGTCATCCACATAACGCCACCAGATCTTCGGTTTGAAAGGAGCCGACGACAAAGCTTTCTCTTCAAAGTTCTCCATGAAGAAATTAGCCACAACAGGAGAGAGAGGACTACCCATGGCCACACCATCAGTCTGCTCATAAAAAATCCCATTCCATAGAAAGTAGGAGGAGGTCATGCAGTGATAAAAAAGTCTTGTGATGTCTTCAGGAAAAAAGCCATTAATGAGAGACATAACACCATCAATAGGTACTCTCGTAAACAGAGACATGGCTTTTTTCCTGAAGACATCACAAGACTTTTTTATCACTGCATGACCTCCTCCTACTTTCTATGGAATGGGATTTTTTATGAGCAGACTGATGGTGTGGCCATGGGTAGTCCTCTCTCTCCTGTTGTGGCTAATTTCTTCATGGAGAACTTTGAAGAGAAAGCTTTGTCGTCGGCTCCTTTCAAACCGAAGATCTGGTGGCGTTATGTGGATGACACGTTCGTTGTTTGGACGGAAGGTGAGGAAAATCTTAGCCATTTCCTGGATCACCTTAATCTCCAGCACCCTTCTATTTGTTTCACCATGGAAAAGGAATCTGATGGCAAAATACCTTTTTTAGATGTTCTCGTCACCAAGAAAGAGGATGGATCTTTAGGACACAGCGTTTTTCGTAAGCCAACACACACCAATAGATATCTCCACGCAAGTTCTCACCATCACCCTGCCCAGAAACATGGTATCCTTACAACTCTAACTACCAGGGCTAGGAGGATTTGTGAAGTGTCTTCTTTACAAGAAGAAATTAACACCCTGCGAACCACCTTTGAGAGCAACGGCTATAGCAAGACTTTGATTTCTACGGTTCTGAAACCAACAAATAATAATAGGACGTCAGTTGAGAAAAGAGATGTAAGAGGAACTGCTTACCTTCCGTACATACATAACACAACGGATCGTATTGCTAAAATCCTACGTCGATACAACATACGGACTGTATTTGGAACTTCTGTTAAGATTAGGCAACTCCTGCGACCAACTAAGGACAGTTTGCCTAAATTGCAACAACCGGGTATCTACAGAGTCCCCTGTACTTGTGGCAAGGTTTACATCGGGCAGACTTCGAGAACAATATGCACTCGCATTAAGGAACATAATAGATGTATCAGGCTCATTCAACCTGATAAATCAGCTGTTGCCGATCATGCTTTAACACCTGGCCATGATGTCATGTTCCAAGGAGTGGATGTTCTTGCCCGTATAAAGCAATATCGTCCCAGAATCATCAGGGAGGCGGTTGAAATACGTAAACACCCAGATAATTTCAACCGCGACACCGGCTACAATCTCAGTGAATCCTGGCTACCTATTATCAGAACCCTGAGAAAGTAATTCACTGCTGCTTTCCGTTGTCCCTAACATGGGGCTATAATGGCGTCCATCTTTGGGCACCTTCTATATGTTCTTCGTTGCTTTCTCTTAGCAACATTGTCGTATTCCAGTTTATTCCTGACGATGAAAGACATGGTTTCTTTCGAAACGCGTCGAATTTCAATATAATAAAACACGGCATAAGCCCAAAATTTCAACATTATGAATAAGACGATTATTATTTCTTAAAGCAAAATATTCCTCTTCTGCAGTGGATACTCTAAATACTTTAATGGAGAAAGGGGAAGAAAACATATTGAAACTTATAATATTCTCTATGAAGTCTTGAAATCTAACGCGTAATTCGGTTCTTAATTCTGATATAATTTCTGCGTACTTTTGAGAATTTTGATTATCACAGTTTTGTAGGGCTGGGGAATGAACAAAGTTATTCTTTTGGCCTGTCACCCATTGTATAAATAAAACGAAGTACGGTACTACCTGAATCACTACACTATACTCACACGACACGGCTACGCACACAACTCAAGGTCTGCGACAGCCCGCCAGATCAACTGTTCCGGAATGAAAAGCGCATGCGCCAGGCCAGCTACAGCCAAGAAAATCGCCTGCCTAGCGATCTGTCTAGCTTAGCTTAGCATCGCTTCGCATAGTATAGCTTAGCATAGCGGCCTGTGTGTGTCACTGTACTTAAATGCATTGAGAGCGATATTTTTCATAACACCGCGTAGCTTAGCTTAGCTTAGCCTAGCTTTCTGTGTGTGGTGGCCTATCGGAAGGGCTGTTGCTGCTGATGCAGAGAGGGCGAAGCAGATTAATGATCCCCGTCATCCACTGCATAATCATCAGGCTGTTGTCCGTCGACTGAAATCAAGAAAGAGTTTCATCGCCAGGACTCAACCACTGGAGGGAACATCGGAATCTAACCGCATCTCCAGGTGGAAGAGCAAGCTGCCGCCGGATATCCCTGTTAAGGAAGAGCTAGCCCCAGGAAATGACCTGCCTTACCCTGTTTGGAAATCACTTAATCGTCTCAGGGTAGGCGTCCCTCGTTGCAAGACCAACATGCAGAAATGGGGTATCCTTCCAGCTGATGGAGACACGTCCTGCGAGTGTGGAGCAACACAAGACCCAGCCCACCTGCTCAATTGTCCACTACTAGAACAACCCTGCACTACCCAGGACCTGATCGAGGCAAACAACAAGGCCATCGGAGTTGCTACATTCTGGAAATGATCGGACACGGAAATGAATGAGTACTGTACTACGGCACTGCATTAAAAAAACAAGGAAAACAGTTAGCCTACTGTAAATTATTTTTAGCCTACTTTCGATTTTTGCAAAAAATGAAAGTAGACTTATGAGATCAACACAGGGCAAAAAAGTGTGTCTGTCTGTGTGTGTGTGAGTCTGTGTGTGTGTATGTGTGTGTGTGTGTCTGTGTGTGTGTGTGTCTGTGTGAGTGTGTGTACTCTGAATGTCTGTCCCCCCCCCTATCAATTCGAACACGGTGAATGCGAATTGAACGAAATTTGGTACAAAGGTAGCACTAGCAAAGGACATCTCAGTGTCATGTTTTATATCGCCGCCATCTTGACGGAAACGTAATGGCGGCCACACAAATGTTCAAAGCTTAAATCAAATTACGACTAACCTAATCATCCGATCTCTACCAAATTTTGCAACAACATACCTTTGTGGGGGGAGCATCCTTTGACCAAACCAGTAGGCCATCAGTGTAATAGTTTGCGGATGGCGGCCATCTTTGTGTGAAAATCGATTCCCCCTATTAATTCGAACACGGTGCAACCGAATGGAACGAAATTTGGTACAGAGGTAGTACTAAAAAGGCACCTCAGTGTCATGTTTTATATCGCCGCCATCTTGACGGAAACGTAATGGCGGCCACATAAATGTTCAAAGCTTAAATCAAATTACGACTAACCTAATCATCCGATCTCTACCAAATTTTGTAACAACATACCTCTATGGGGGGAGCATCCTTTGACCAAACTAATAGGTCATCAGCGTAATAGTTTGCGGATGGCGGCCATCTTTGTGTGAAAATCGATTCCCCCTATTAATTCGAACACGGTGCAACCGAATGGAACGAAATTTGGTGCAGAGGTAGCACTAACAAAAGGCACCTCAGTGGCATGTTTTATATCGCCGCCATCTTGACGGAAACGTAATGGCGGCCACACAAATGTTCAAAGCTTAAATCAAATTACGATTAACCTAATCATCCGATCTCTACCAAATTTTGCAACAACATACCTCTATGGGGGGAGCATCCTTTGACCAAACTAATAGGTCATCAGCGTAATAGTTTGCGGATGGCGGCCATCTTTGTGTGAAAATCGATTCCCCCTATTAATTCGAACACGGTGCAACCGAATGGAACGAAATTTGGTACAGAGGTAGTACTAACAAAAGGCACCTCAGTGGCATGTTTTATATCGCCGCCATCTTGACGGAAACGTAATGGCGGCCACACAAATGTTCAAAGCTTAAATCAAATTACGATTAACCTAATCATCCGATCTCTACCAAATTTTGCAACAACATACCTTTATAGAGGAAGCATCATTTGACCAAATGACTAGGTCATTAGCCTAATAGTTTGCGCATGGCGGCCATCTTTGTGTGAAAATCAATTTCCCCTATTAATTCAAACACGGTGAAACCGAATGGAACGAAATTTGGTACAGAGGTAGCACTAGCAAAGGGCATCTCAGTGTCATGCTTTATATCGACGCCATATTGACAGAAACGTAATGGCGGCCACACAAATGTTCAAAGCTTAAGTTAAATTACGACTAACATAACCATCCGATCTCTACCAATCTTTGCAACAACATTCCTTTATGGAGGGAGCATCCTTTGACCAATCTAATAGGTTATTAGCCTAATAGTTTGCGGATGGCGGCCATCTTTATGTCAAAATTGATTCCCCCTATTTATTCGAACACGGTGGAACCGAATGAACGAAATTTGGTACAGAGGTAGTACTAGCAAAGGGCACCTCAGTGTCATGTTTTATATCGCCGCCATCTTGACAGAAACGTAATGGCGGCCACACAAATGTTCAAAGCTTAAGTTAAATTACGACTAACATAACCATCCGATCTCTACCAAACTTTGCAACAACATTCCTTTATGGAGGAAGCATCCTTTGACCAATCTAATAGGTTATTAGCCTAATAGTTTGCGGGTGGCGGCCATCATTATGTCAAAATTGATTCCCCCTATTAATTCGAACATGGTGGAACCGAATGGAACGAAATTTGGTACAGAGGTAGCACTAGCAAAGGGCACCTCAGTGTCATGTTTTATATCGCCGCCATCTTGACTGAAACGTAAGGCCGGCCACACGAATGTTCAAAGCTTAAATCAAATTACGATTAACCTAATCATCCGATCTCTGCCAAGTTTTGCAACTACATACCTTTATGGAGGGAGCATCCTTTGACCAATCTAATAGGTCATTCGCCTAATAGTTTGCGGATGGCGGCCATCTTTGTGTCAAAATCGATTCCCCCTATTAATTCAAACACGGTGAAACCGAATGGAACGAAAATTGGTACAGAGGTAGCACTAGTAAAGGGCATCTCAGTGTCATGATTTATATCGCCGCCATATTGACAGAAACGTAATGGCGGCCACACAAATGTTTAAAGCTTAAATCAAATTACGACTAACATAACCATCCGATCTCTACCAAACTTTACAACAACATACCTTTATGGAGGGAGCATCCTTTGACCAATCTAATGGGCCATTAGCCTAATAGTCTGCGGATGGCGGCCATCTTTATGTCAAAATTGATTCCCCCTATTAATTCGAACACGGTGGAACCGAATGAACGAAATTTGGTACAGAGGTAGCACTAGCAAAGGGCACCTCAGTGTCATGTTTTATATCGCCGCCATCTTGACGGACACGTAATGGCGGCCACACAAATGTTCAAAGCTTAAATCAAATTACGATTAGCCTAATCATCCGATCTCTAGCAAATTTAGCAACAACATACCTTTATGGAGGGAGCATCCTTTGACCAAACTAATAGGTCATCAGCCTAATATTTTGCGGATGGCGGCCATCATTGTGTGAAAATCGATTCCCCTTATCAATTCGAACACGGTGAAACCGAATGGAACGAAATTTGGTACAGAGGTAGCACTAGCAAAGGGCACCTCATATTCATGTTTAATATCCCTATAGCACTTGGCATTTCAACAAGCTACTACAACCAACATTCAATCATACTCCTTGAAAAGGACAAAGAGTTATAACAATACCCATGCATTTAGGAGAAAGTAGGCTATATGTTCTTTACTGAACATCTTGTTATAATATGTACAAAACAATTCCCGTAGGCAAATAGTTGTTTCACTTAATGAAAATTACCATTTACTTTTTTTTTGCAAAAAGTAAGTAATGTTCTTTTGGAAGCCTCCGTGGCTTAGGCGGCAGCACGCCGGCCTCTCACCACTGGGTCCATGGTTCAAATCCCGGTCACTCCATGTGAGATCTGTGCTGGACAAAACGGAGGCAGACAGGTTTTTCTCCGGGTACTCCGGTTTTCCCTGTCAACATTTCATTCCAGCAACACTCTCCACTATCATTTCATTTCATCTGTCATTCATTTAATCATTGTCCCAGAGGAGTGCGTCAGGCCTCGGCAGCCGGCACAGTTCATATCCTCGCCGCTAGACGGGGGCTTCATTCATTCCATTCCAGACCCGGTCGGAGACTGGAAGCAGGCTGTGGATTTTCATTTTCAAGTAATGTTCTTTTGATTTCCGCTTTGAAACCACCTGTTTCTTGAAGCCTCGTCACGAAGACGGCAAAGAAACAGAATTGCGGAGAATGCGCAATCAAATAAATACAACGATCTGGGCGATAACCGTTTGTTTACTTCTTACTGCCAACAGTTTGTGCATTTAAAGTACTGTACAACTACCTGAATTTATCAGGTCGTCGTTACTTTTCTTACTATGTACTATAGGTCAACTTGTTTCGCTTCGTATTTAGCCTAACTGTCGATAATTCCATTGATGGAGAAGACGAAAGAAAACATAATTACGCTCTGTGTGGAAACACGAAAACAAACAAAAATCATGATTTTTTTTCTCCTGTCAGGGTGGCCGAGAAATCTGGACTGCCTGGTTAACGAGAGCCGGGTTAACGAGAGCCGAGTTTATATCATCATCATCATATGATACGTGAGATCTTTCGTGAGCCGACATGATACAGCCATGGAATTGTTCCGTAACTTCCTCAACAAGCCACCATACTGGCGGTGCGGTACAAGACAGAGGAGGGAGAATGGTACTGCGCTTGCAGAGGCCATGCGCCACTCCCAGCTTCCTTGTTGGCCGAGAAGATAGAGGAGATATAGTCCTAACCAGAAGATCTGGTTTGAAAGCTAGTGCTCTGTCCACTTCCTTGTCCAGTCCGACATCCATTGTGGAATTTATAGCATAACAACACTACTTACACCCGACCTGTAATAACAGATAACATTCACCACCTCGAAGACGTATGAAGCATTCTGGGAGGGCTCTGTGAGTTAATAGTTGAATAAAACAGTTCCATTTCTTAATATGATCCAACCACACAAACTTCAGAATCAATTGTTATGAGAATTTATTAACAGTTACCTTTATAACATAAAATAGTTAAGTTACTGAAAAGGCAATATCATTCACTGATACCAAAATTACAATTAATCAATTCTTAAAAACAAACCATCAGTGTTCGTTGGTTGGTTGGTTACTTAATTTAGGGGCTCCTACAACGCGGCTATGTAGCCCTGTGTACTTTGGGTGTGTGTAGTATCTGTCTGATAACCGGTGTTAATTGTGATGGCCGTATTAGTGTGTGTTATCTGTGTTAATTCAAGTAAGGACTGCAGACAATAATTTTCAAGGAGTTCGTACTTTTGCTACCAAATGCTACCGTCCACGACAACTAGCTTGCAGACTTGGCTACTAGATGGCATCGCAGTCAGCACCTGGCGGCGAACGTTGGAACTAACAGAGCGTTATCAATTCTAACCTACAAATTTTGGCTTCACACGTGTAGTTATTGGAAGGTTCTTTTTCATGTCACAAATCTATGACATGTGACCGCCGGCTTTATTTCCCCTCCGAAGGAAGGCATACTGAGGGATTTTTAATGCTCTTAAAGAATCCGAAGACTTCGGCCAGTTTTGAACCCGCGACCTTTCTCAGTGTAGCGGGGGAACTTCAATTAGCCTATAGCCTTCTTTTTCCAACAAGGACCTGCCTGCATGTCCCTCCATAAAAAGTAAGAAGGGCAATGTTGGTATGACCTGAAGCCAATATCAGACGACAATCAATCCTATTTCCCTGGAAAACACTTTTGTTTCATGTATACCACGACTCTTATTGGGCTATCACAGTTCACTAACGCTTCTGTTCATGCGCCCAGGCTATCTCTGGATTAGGGAAATAAGTGGTTTCGAACCGCTTTGTCGGTCGTCTTTAAAGTGGTTATTCATGGTTTCCCTTTTTAAGCTTCAAGGAAATGTCGAGATACCTTAGATTATGCGATGACAACGTCCTTCCAACTTCTGTCTAAGCGGCTTCGGTGGCGTAGTTGGTAGCTGAGCTTCTATGCCCAAGATTGCGGGTTCTAACCGGCCGAAGTCGTCGTCGTTTTTTTTAAGAGCGTTAAAAGTCCCTCAGAATGTCTTCCTTCGGAGGGAAAGTAAAGCCAGCGGTCCCATGTCATAGATTTATGGCATGAAAAAGAAACACTAACTACACTTGTGGAAGCTAAAATGTGTAGGTTAGTTTGATAACGCTATATTAGTTCCGAAGTTTGCTGCCTGGTTCTGGCTGCGATGGCATTTATTAGCCAAGTCCGCAGCTAGGTGTCGTGGACGGTAGCATTTGGTAGCTAAAGTAGAAACTACTTGAAAAATTGATCGTCTGCAGTCCTTCTACTTGAATCACAGATAACACACACTAATACAGCCATCACAATTAACACTGGTTATCAAACACATTCTACACACACCCTAAGTAGGCCTACACGGGGCTACATGACCACGTTGTCGCAGCCCCTAAACTAAGAAACCAACCTTCATGTCTGTGATTCAGGTAGAAGGACTGCAGACGATCAATTTTTCAAGTAGTTTCTACTTTAGCTACGCTGGTTAAAGGGCAGCGTTAGGCCATGGAGCCAAGTTCTCTGCTGACTCGGTAGACGCGTGGGTTCGAGCCCCACCGTCAGCCGTCCTTGAAATGGTTTTCCGTGGTTTCCCCATTTTCAACACCAGGCAAATGCTGGGACGGTACCTTCTAACAGGCCACGGCCGCTTCCTTCCACATCCTTGCCCAGTTTCATTCATCTTCATCCATTCCATCTCTCATCCCGACGCGCAGGTCGCCCACGGGCGTTGACTAGAAAGACCTGCACTCGGCCCCTCAGGAGGCCACACGACCAAAAAAAAACCTTCATTCATTCGTTATTACTCTCCCAGACAACACACTTTGTAAGTACGGTACCGTATATTATTTTATTGTCTTACTAAGAAAGCAATAGTAATAAAACTGAATGTAGTCTTCATAAGGGAATACAAAACCCAACAGTCTGCTAAGGAATATCCTTTGACGTACAGTACCACCAGGTGAGTGAATCTTGTGCTCGTTGGCGATGTTTTTGAGAATACATTACGTGAACGAATCCATTCGCTATCCCTGATCGCTGAGTGAATACGCAGCTTTCAGCACATTCCAATTCCACAAAAAGGAGAAGCCACAATCCTGAAGAATTTCTGTTCACACACATAGACAGAACTCTCTCCTGTGCAGTATAATATGAAGCATCTAATTTCACTCACCCGATTAGCAGTCGTGATGTTCTCGAATTGAGTGCTGTATCACGCCTCACGATGAGATTATCTTATATAACTCCAGTCATTATCAAATAAACGCGTTACCTTCTGTAGCAGATTACCACCACGCCCGGCAATTGCCGGCCAAATCATAATTCACCGATGTAACGTTACTAGAAATTCGTTGGTCCCCAGACTCGTGATTAATACATTCAATTAATTATTTAATTGCCAGACTTGTTTCTTACGACATGGGTGTGTATATATCATACTAAAATGGGAGTTTAATTGTAGCGATGCATAAAGATAGCTATAAAAATGAAAGTAAACCTGACTTGCAGTCATCCTAGAAAGTCAAAACTTGGTACGGCCACAAAGAAGATAACATACAGTACCTTCAATATAACTTGAAATTTCCAAACCCTCCCTGAAGGAATCAAGCTGGAGTTGGGGTTGTAGAGTTGGTGCACAGAATGAGATATGCAAGCGTAAGCATTCCTTCGACTCAGTGGAATCTTTAATTTTTAAGAATGATGACGAGGGTTTACAAGTCTCCTCAAAGAACAAATTAAGTTTTATCATCAAATCCTGAGAAATGTTTTAGGAAAATTTTCGAAATTTAAAGAGCATCCATATGTGGGTTATATTGAAAATGATAATAATGACAGCAAAGGACAATGGCCTTGATTAGAAAATCCTTCAGTGATGTTGAATTAAAATGAAATCTGATTGGTTTACCGGAGTAGTGGTTGAATATGTGATTGATTGGTGAATTGACTTCAATTAATCATTCAATCAGGTCAATAAATTTGAATAGGATTAATTAATTGCCCGATTAATTTAATTACGATTAATTATGCTGTTAAGTGGATTTTGAGTTTTTTATGTTTCATTTTGGACATTTATAATAATTTTGTAAATTCATGGATTCTTTTAAATAATTTTCGAAATTTCTTTAGATTTCTCATTTAATGATGAATTTGTGTTTTATTTATTCCTTGAAGATTTTTTTTTTCAATTTTTCTTTTGATTTTCTTGTTTAAAATTTGTGTTTTGGATAGTGTTAATAAAATATTGGTGTTTTGGAATCCAGTGTGTGATGATTTCATAGTCAGCCCTACTGATCTTCTCAAATAATATCCCAGGACAGTTTTAGCTTCAAGAAATGGACGATCCACTCCCCGAGGAAAGAGTCGCTGTCCTGAAGGTCCTGTGTTCATAAGGGTACACTATAAACATGGGGGATGTGGGAAACGGTGAAGGTCAGCACAAAGCAAGAACAGCTATATTTTGAAAAATGAATAAAAATTGTTACTATTTGAATTTTGAAAATTTTAAATTTTACTTCTAATAGCAAGATGTGTGTGTTTCTACGGAAATCTATATAACTTATTAGTTGTAAAAGATTTGTGGCAAGCACAGTTTCAATATTAAAATAGTTATTGGTTTGGTCCTTGAGCTGTACAGTATGTTCTCCCTTAAGCCTTTATTTGTATACGGTTAAGAGGAACTTAATACACATAACATTATTTATTATTTATCTTTTGGTGCCTCTGTAAGGAGGAGTTAATGTTGGGAGAGCTCTTAGTTGCTATAGCAAACAAGTGTGATATGCTTCATGGTTCACTACCCCAGCGGTTGTCCAGGCAGGTTGCACCACGGGCCTGCTGATGAGCCTAACTTGGTGCATCTAGGAAAACGGGAAAACCTAGAGGATTTGCTCGATGTAACTTGTTATTATTCATTAGTATACAGTACATTATTTGCAATTTTTCAGCCTTGTACGGTTGGTTATCATGCTCTTTAAAGCTAGCATTTGGACCAATTACGTATCGTAGTCCATACCCTCATCGACT
The DNA here is from genome assembly GCA_946902985.2 of Meconema thalassinum. NCBI lineage: Eukaryota > Metazoa > Arthropoda > Insecta > Orthoptera > Tettigoniidae > Meconema > Meconema thalassinum. Next base: position 1,982,517,577 of record OX336388.2, read on the forward strand.
TTCATTCTATCATAGGCTATACTGCGTATCGTGCTTTTCTCAGTAGGAAATCCATGAACCACTTCATATACAGTGGATCCTTTATCTCATTATCTCATTAGATTCACTTGGTGATGCCTCTGATTACAAGATGCAGCACCGAACAGACAAAATAATTTAACTATAAAAGACAATGAATCTGTCGGTCAATATTTATTTTATCTATCCTTTAGAATGTTTAGTCAAAAAAAAAAAAAATCAACCCCTGGCACTATCCAGCCCATGACGGGCTAAGGCCGACCAAGCGACCGCTGCCCAGCCATTTGGCCTGCAGATATTGGGGTGACGCGTGATCAGCGCGTCGGGTCCCCTCGGCCGTTAATCTTGGTATTCGTGATCGGGGCGCTGTCTCACTGTCAGGCAGCTACTCAATTGTCCTCACGAGGCTGAGTGCATCCCGTTCCAACCCTCACGTCAGTTTTAAAATCCCTGACGGAGCCGGGGATCGAACCCGGGGCCTCCGGGTGAGAGGCAGGCGCGCTACCCCAACACCACGGGGCCGGCCGTTAGAATGTTTAGGTATTGTTAAATTTAATATTGTGTTTTATATTTTCTAAGTCAACTCAGATACTCTTTTCAATTAATCACTATGGTTTACATTCTTGTTGATTAAAAATCTAAGTTACGAGCTAGAGTTTCTATCTCACTACAGATGTTGCATTGTGGCTTCGAATACTTCATGGTACGGATCACAACTGCTGCTACGTAAGTGGATTAGTTCAATACTCCATCTCCTTCCTCAAAACACCCCTAACACTAACACATCTATGTTTTGATTAAATATATCTTATAAATTCTAAAATAACTCTTTTGGCTAGATATTTTCTCAACAGATTAATATCCATACGAGATCTGTTAAACGTGTTTGGATAGATTAAGAAGGTCGACCGTTTGGCCACTAGCCTTTCACCATACATCGCTTAATGATCATTCCCTCTACTCTACATCAAAGAGCAATCACACAACAGCTGATGAAGTAGCCTCCAGCAGATGATTACAATTAGTGAAGAACGGTGGATGAGTGGAGAGAATGGGCATTCAGCATCACTTGATTAATAACACCAGTCTACTGGATTGAGTCACAGACTCAAGATAATTAAATACGTAATTATAATTTATCTACCAAACCTCCTCGTAAATCAGACTTAACTGGATGATATATACGCTCAGATTTCTTTCACACAATATACTTTGTAGCTTTAGTTGAGTTACGTTCTTGTCGTGGTCTTGACATTGGAAAACTACGCTCATTATTCCAAGATGTTGTTGATTCTTTAGAGGCTTTATGACATCGTGGTCATGTAGCCCCATGTACTTGGGTGTGTGTAGGAGCTGTCTGATAACCTGTGCCACTGTGATGTCTGTGCTAGTGTGTGCATTTGTAATCAAGGCAAAATTAGGGTGGAAAGCGGCCGTGGTCTTACGTTAGGTACCATGCCGGAGTAGGTGGGAAACCACGGAAAACTAATTCCTGGATGGCTGAGGTAGGAATCGAACCCGTCTCTTCTCAGTTTTGCCTAATGAGGCTGAGAGTACCCCGTTCCAGGTCTCAGACCAGAACTACATTTCTTGACAGAGCCCCGTGCCTCCACGGTGACAGCTAAAAATTCAAGTCACTACGCAACGAGGCGGACTTCCAAGATGTCTAAAGAATCGTTGATAAAACCATTTTCGGTGGAGTGTTCCATTTTTTTTAACCTACAAGCCAAGTATTGCATCTATTTTAGGAAAGGCCACCTTCTGTGGCCTCGGGTACCTAATAAGACTCCTATCCTCAATGTCGTGAGTTCGATTCCTGGCTCTTCGAAGAAATTAAATTCTGCTCTGAGAGTCTCGGCCGCTTGACGCAAAACTGAGGAGAAGTCAGTTTGATTCCCACCTAAGCCATCTCAGCAGTGGTTTTCAATGGTTTCGCACTTCTACTTCAGGAAAATGCCGTGATGGATCCTAACTTAAAGCCATGACAGCCTCCTTCTCGATCCTAACCTCAATTACAGATACACACACAATAACTCAAATTCTACACACACAACGTGTGCGGGGTTGAATTAACCACCATGTTCAAGACGGGGGGAAAAAAGGCTGCTTCACTTGGCTTTCAACAGAACCTCTTCAAATGAGATGTTATTGGTCGCCACCCGATGTTAACTTATCCATAACCAGAGTTACAAAACATGTCGAATCTTTACAAACATTTACGGCCGATAGTTTTATGCACAGTGTAGTCATATTAATGTAGGACGTTTGTTATTGATTTGTTTTTATTTAGTCAATTTACCCTCTAGGTTGGTGGATCCCACGGACTCAGCGAGGGAACTCACCACTACCACCTCTATGGGCAGTGTCCTGGAGCTTGGAACATCTGGTCGGGATGGATACAACTGGGGAGGTGTGATCAGCACTTCGCCCAGGCGGCCAGGCCTGCAAAGCGAACAGGGGCCTCATGAGGGATGGGAACGGATGGAAGATTGGGATGGATAGGCTAGGAAGAGGGAAGGAGGTGGCCGTGGCCTTACAGTAGGTACCATCCCGGCATTTGCCCGAAGACGAAGTGGGAAACCACGGAAAACCACTTAGAGGATGGCTGAGGTGGGAATCGAACCACCTCTACTCATTTGGACCACCCGAGGCTGAGTAGACCCCGTTCCAGTCCTCATACCACTTTTCAAATTTCGTGGCAGAGCCGGGAATCGAACCCAGGACCTCCGGGGCGGCAGCTAACCATGCTGACCGCTACGCTACGGAGGCGACTGTTATTGATTAACGTTCGAAAATAAACCTGCGAAGATAAATTGAGGTTGTTGATGTTTGAGTCTTCAGTCTTTTGACTGGTTTGATGCAACTTTCCATGGCCCCTGTCCTGAGCTAATCGTTTCATCTCTACATAGCTACTACACCCTACATCTGAGGCAATCTGTTTAGCATTTTGGTCTACCCCTACAGTTCTTGTCCTCGACCCTTCCTTCCATAACTGAGCTTGCTATTCCTGGGTGTCTTAGTAAGTGTCCTACCAACCCATCTCTTCTCTTCATTAGCAGTCGCCAGAAACATCTCTCCTCTCCCACTCGTCTTAATACCTCTTCGTTTGTAACCCTATCTACCCATCTGATATTCATCATTCTCCTGTAACACCTATTTTCTGCTGCACCAATAGTCCAAGATTCACTTCCTAAGAGTGCCACGCTCGAGACAAAGGCTTTCAAAAATGACTTCCTAATACCTAAATCTATATTAGATGTCAACAGATTCATCTTTTGTAGAAATGCTTTCAATCCCTTCATTTTAATTTGCCTGTACTGTTCACAAAGGATATTTATTGAGGTTTATTGAGGTAGGTATTGCAAACGTTATATTACATAATCCTGTATTACGTCAATATAAACCGCCAGAGATTGTTGGCTCCCCTCTACGAGTGGACCATGTAGAACAAGCATTCTTACATTGAATCTAACAAAGAATGCTGAAAAAAGCTTCTACATTTTCTTTGTAGAGTTTCTTAAATTAAAAGTCACTGCCACTGCCAGTCCTTGATTTATGTAACATAGCGCTGCGCTGTAGCAGTAAAGGGCTTGTACATTGACTTGTTAAGGAGATTGTGTTCGGTGTACCATATCCGCCACCGTTCACTTCCTCCACTCTCACACCCTCCTTGGAAAGACATGCTCACAGGTCAGGGATCACAGTCTTACAATTCCAACAAAATGGTACTTATATCTTACATCTATATGGATTGAATTCAATGAACAAACACGACCTAATAACTATGACCAGCTATAGGCCTATTGCTAGTATTTATCAGTTGGCATAGTTCTTGGAGTGAGGGACTTCTTGAATCAAGCGTTCCAAACTTCTTCATAAGTCATCAACATCATCATCATCATCATCATCATCATCATCATCATGTCCGGCTCCATGGCTAAATGGTTAGCGCGCTAGGCTTTGGCTTGAAGTGCCCCGGGTTCGATTCCCGGCCAAGGCATCGGGGATTTTAATCTCCTGGTGTTAGTTCCCGTGTCTCGGGGACTGGGTGTATTTGACGTCTTCATCATCACTTCATCCTCATTACGACGCGCAGGTCGCCCACGGGTGTCAACTAGAAAGACCAGTACTCGACCTCTCCGGAGGCCACACGACCATTCATTATCTCATCATTATCATCATATCAGCATCATATGTTATTATCATAACATAATCATATCATCGTCTTCTCATCATCATAATCATTTCATCATCTTCTCATCATCATCTCACCATGTAATCATGTAATCATATCATCATCATGTCCGGCCTTGAAATCGTGAAATATTCAATTTTTGGATTTCAGTCCAACAACAGTTTGCTCAAATCCTGTCTCCTCGACTTGAAAGTTGTATCACCAGAAGTATTTAAAGATGTCAAAACGTCGTTAGTTTATAACTTGTGAACAGTTGAATCAGAAGTTCCAGAATGGATTGATGGTCGTAGCATGCCAGAGCGGCTATCCTGTTCATGAGACAAAAACCGGTGTGATTTGCTCTCCGGGATGTCATAAAGGATGGCATTTTTACTTGTTTTGTTAGTTTGTAGTAGCTGTTTCTATACCGTAATTATGTTTCTGACTGGAGTAATTCCAAGAAAGTGCATTGAGCCGGTGTTCCATGATCCAATCAGTGCGGTGAATGGCTCATCTTGTGCAAGGTCCATCACAGCGAGTGTGTTGAGTGAATGTAGAGCAGGCCAATGTGATGAATGAAGAACAGATGACCACCGTTAATGTAAAGTGCTGAAAGAGAATGTTAGCCCGTACATGGGCAGTTTTAAACCGCTGGCTTAGTACCAGAATAGCGTATATCTTAATAGGATTGCCATTGTAGATACGCTATTTATGTCCTAAGCCAGCGAAACGAAGGAGTATAAGCTCTTTAGCGCGCTGCGAGTAGAATCATTGACCACGCCCCCGTAAAGGCTCAAGCTGCTCGTATCACTGTCTTCTATAGCAAATAATACGGTGTGCCTGAGATATTGAAATGCTTAGGTACAGGCATGGACAATAAAATAATACATTTTCGTGAATATGAGTTGTTTGGTTGGTTGGTTCCTCAGTTTAGGGGCTGCGACGACGTGGTCATGTAGCCCCGTGTACTTTGGGTGTGTGTAGAACCTGTGAACCAGTGTTAATTGTGATGCCTGTATTAGTGTGAGTTATCTGTTTTTAATTCAAGTAAGGACTGCAGACATTCAATTTTCAAGTAGTTCCTACTTTTGCTACCAAATGGTACCGTCAATGACAACTAGTTCTGAACTTGGTTACTAGATTCCACCGCAGTCGGCTCCTAGTGACGAACGTTGGAACCTAAGAGCGTTAGTCAAATCGAACCAATAATTTAGCTTCACAAAAGTGTAATTAGTGGAAGGTTCTTTAACATGTCATAAATCTATGACATGGGACCGCCGGCTTTACTTCCACTCCGAATGAAGGCATCCTGAGGGAGTGAATATGAGTGACCAATTACATACATGAGAGTACATTTTCACTGTAAATATTCCGTTATATTAGCCATTCGAGGTGGAAACTATTCGTTATTTACTAGTGTCAGGTTGTCAGCTTGCTTGGTTGACAGGTACAGCCGCGTTGGTAGGATATGAGTCAGCCTCAGTCATCGGAATGCGTGCTAGATGCGGACGTACTAGTTGACGACATTTCCTGCACCACCTCCAAGGACCCGTGCTAGTTGCGGACATTTCCTTCGCCACCCCCAACGACCCGTGCTAGTTGCGGACATTTCCTTCGCCACCCCCAACGACCCGTGCTAGTTGCGGACATTTCCTTCGCCACCCCCAACGACCCGTGCTAGTTGCGGACATTTCGTGCGCCACCCCCAACGACCCGTGCTAGTTGCGGACATTTCCTTCGCCACCCCCAACGACCCGTGCTAGTTGCGGACATTTCCTGCACCACCTCCAAGGACCCGTGCTAGTTAACGACATTTCCTGCGCCACCCCCAACGACCCGTGCTAGTTGCGGACATTTCCTTCGCCACCCCCAACGACCCGTGCTAGTTGCGGACATTTCCTGCACCACCTCCAAGGACCCGTGCTAGTTGCGGACATTTCCTTCGCCACCCCCAACGACCCGTGCTAGTTGCGGACATTTCCTGCACCACCTCCAAGGACCCGTGCTAGTTAACGACATTTCCTGCGCCACCCCCAACGACCCGTGCTAGTTGTGGGCATTTCCTGCGCCACCCCCAACGACCCGTGTAGTTGTGGACATTTCCTGCGCCACCCCCAACGACCCGTGCTAGTTGCCGACATTTCCTGAACCACCCCCCAACGACCCGTGCTAGTTGCCGACATTTTCTGCACCACCCCCAACGACCCGTGCTAGTTGCGGACATTTCCTGCGCCACCCCTAAACGACCCGTGCTAGTTGTGGACATTTCCTGCGCCACCCCCAACGACACGTGCTAGTTGCCGACATTTCCTGCGCCACCCCCAACGACCCGTGTAGTTGTGGACATTTCCTGCGCCACCCCCAACGACACGTGCTAGTTGCCGACATTTCCTGCGCCACCCCCAACGACCCGTGCTAGTTGCCGACATTTCCTGAACCACCCCCAACGACCCGTGCTAGTTGCCGACATTTTCTGCACCACCCCCAACGACCCGTGCTAGTTGCGGACATTTCCTGCGCCACCCCTAAACGACCCGTGCTAGTTGTGTACATTTCCTGCACCACCCCCAAAAACCCGTGCTAGTTGTGTACATTTTCTGCACCACCCCCAACGACCCGTGCTAGTTGTGTACATTTCCTGCACCACCCCCAAACGACCCGTGCTAGTTGTGTACATTTCCTGCGCCACCCCCAAAGACCCGTGCTAGTTGTGTACATTTCCTGCGCCACCTCCAACGACCCGTGCTAGTTACGGACATAGCTTGCCTCTTCCTACCAATTAGCGGTCGGAAACTATAGTTCTCACAGATCTGGCCAGGTGTAACCAATCTACTTCATTGACTGTTTCATTGCCTTTACGCCGGTCTGGAAAAAGGGCTTGGTATCTGCGCTATTCTAAGGATGAACATTATGAGAGTGTAGTGGATAGCATGATTGTTTACCACCCCGGAGTAACGGTTTCGATTCCACGCTCTACTAGGAAATTTAATTTGTTATAAACCTTGTTAAAATTACTATTGTTATAAACCTTCCCTCACGATTTTATGCAGGCTTGGGACTGGACAATGTTCCCCTGAAGTGCTGACCCTTTGGTGTTTTAATGTTTATTTGTAAGTTTTCATTTTTTTTACATTTAATATTTTCAAGTTCTTTTTTTTTTTTTTTTTTTTTTTTTTTTTTTGTACATTTTGTATGGGGAGAAAAATCTGCTAAGGCTTTGTCATCATATTTAGAGCCACTAGTCCATCTGATTAAGAATTCCCAGGGAAATAACCCAGGCGCTTGGCCTTAAGTAGCCTACATTTAACCTCCCAGGAGTCCCCAGGAAATAACCCAGCGCTTTGCTACCTGATTCTTGTCTAAACATGAGCTTCATACCATGTCCGCAACTAGCACCGTTCGCAACTAGCAAGTCCGCAAATCGCACTACACCCGTTCTCCTCTCCGTGGTGACATGAGCTCCTATGTACTGTACAATTAGCAACGCACTATTCTTAATTCGCCCATCCTCCCTTCGCACCCCCGCTGGAAGACTGCCACAAGTCAAAAAGGACACATTTTCAGGAGAAGCATTTAACGATGTTGAGCTAATGGCAAAAGTATAAATATTTACATAATTAAAATGAAAGTAACATATTACTAACTTGTAACATTGTCTAGTACTAAGTTATACAATAACATACAAAGTTCTTTCATGGATTATAATTATGTGTTTTAATAAAAATAATAATAATTTTCAGTTATGGCAGTTTTCTATTCAGTGCCGTAGAATTGCTATTTATAGGATCTGAGTTATGGCAGTTTTACAGGACACAGGCTTGATCATAGGCATTTATAAGTACCACATACTTCAAAATTCATGTTTTTTGACTTGTGGCAGTCTTCCAGCGGGGGTGCGCTATATTATTCTGCTAAGGTCCCACTCCGGTTTTGTACCGAAAATGAGGTCCTGTTAACACCAACCTACACATACGGGGTACCTACAGGTTTCGCATAACCCCATGTGTGTCCGAAACGCACTCACTTCCTCTTTAAATGCCTCACAATTAAATAAATACCTTAAAAATGTACATTTACAATTGCGGCACCATAACCTGGCGAGCCTGCCGCTAGAGCGCTGGGCAGCGCGGCTGCGGCAGTCACCTGGCGGGAGCGCGGCGTACTGCTAGCTGAGGAGTCTCTCTACTCCCGAGCAAACAATAACCGATGAATTCGTTGTAACATCGAATATTGTCTACAAAGGGGTGTTGTGACAAGTACAAAACACTGTTCTACATAATTCTTTGTGTTCTTCTCATGTATGCATGCCGTTTAACAGCAATAAATACATTTCTTCAATATTAAAAACTTCGTTCTCCCACATTCTTCCCTACTACCCCATAAATATACATTGCCGTTGCGAAAGCTCGTACGCGCACACTAATAACTAATATTTCCGTTCACAACTCACAGTATACTTCTGTTTAACACAAGTAGCGCGCGCAATGGTGCTTGACTCAGGCCAGGGCTCCACTGGCAGTTATTTGCTGCTTTTATGAGCAATTTTGTACTCTCTGAAAATGAGAAGCATGCTTTTTCTTGGATGCGGCTACATGTGCAGTATTTTACTGTGGCAGTATGAATGGTGGCGGCAGGTTCAAGGTCGTACTGATGAAAATAGGTCGGGTTCCATTTTCTTGCAGTAGTGCTCTGGCTCCACTCGCAGTCATTTACTGCGGATGTTTCCACCATTGGCGGCTTCGGTGGCGTAGTTGGTAGCATGCTGAGCTTCTATGCCCAAGATCGCGGGTTCAAACCCGGCCGAAGTCGTCGGATATTTTAAGAGCGTTAAAAATCCCTCAGTATGCCTTCCTTCGGAGGGGAAGTAAAGCCGGCGGTCCCATGTCATAGATTTATGGCATGTTAAAGAACCTTCCACTAATTACACCTGTGTGAAGCTAAATTGTATAGGTTAAGAATGTAAACAACGCTCTTAGGGTTCTACGTTCGTTGCCAAGAGCCGACTGCGGTGGCGTCTGGTAGTTAAGTTATAAACTAATAGTCGTTGACGGTGGCGTTTGGAGGAAAAAGTAGGAACTATTTGATAAATTCAAAAGTCTGCAGTACTTACTTGAATTAAAATACAGATAACACACACTAATACAGCCATCACAATTAACACCTGTTATCAGACAGTTTCTACACACACCCAAAGTACACGGGGCTACATGGCCGCGTTGTCGCAGCCCCTAAACTTAAGAACCAACCAACCAACCGATGTTTCCACCATTTTCTCTGATGCAATCTTCTATGTCGAATGAGCAACAATACACTCAAAATGACAGTTACAAGATAGGATAGTCTTGTCGTTTTCACGATCTGCCATAAGCCGTGAATAAAATATTAATTATATCTCGTTTTGATCGGCTTCCACTTCACTTCACACTGCCTCTTACTGCAGTGTTGCCGAAACATTTGTCTTGTTAGTCTTTGAAAACGCAGTAAATGAAGCCACTCTGTTCTACTGCAGAAAATATTGGTACAATACTGCTCACAAAAGCAGCAAATAACTGCCAGTGGAACCCAGGCCTTACGTGCAGACTGCACTCCGTCATAATTGTGTCCACCCGGCTCGTCCCGCAACAGCAAGGCAGTCGCATCTTGAAAGGCTAATACTGCAGGGTATTTCATATAAACTAAGAACGGCAAGCGGCGATTTTGTTATCAGTTGCTGCGGTGGCCTTGACCGAGCTTGTGGCGCGCCGTGGGCCCCTGCTTTAAGCATGTGTGCAATCCTCTATGAAATATTACCTTATAAAAGTTGCTGGAAGTGTCGTCCTTCCTGGGTTATACAGGCATTGTATCTGGTAACCTCATGAGTTCTGCCATTGTAATGTTTCTGATTTTGTATTTTGTGTTTTTTTATTGATCACTGAGCCAGTAGTCAACAAAGTCAACAACAAAGTCAACAACAAAGTCAACCCCTGGCACTATCCAGCCCATGACGGGCTAAGGCCGACCAAGCGACCGCTGCCCAGCCATTTGGCCTGCAGATATTGGGGTGACGCGTGATCAGCGCGTCGGGTCCCCTCGGCCGTTAATCGTATGGTATTCGTGATCGGGGCGCTGTCTCACTGTCAGACAGCTACTCAATTGTCCTCACGAGGCTGAGTGCACCCCGTTCCAACCCTCACGTCAGTTTTAAAATCCCTGAAGGAGCCGGGGATCGAAACTGAGCCAGTAGTGCCAAGTTATTTACAATTACGTGAATCTGTGCTGGTGAAGGTGGCACTTCATCAGGAAATTGCTGAATAAATGCATCACGTACCCGCCGGGCCAACTCGTAATTTTAACAAGAAGTTCCGTGACGAATTAAAGAGCCTACTTTTCTTGAAATTTAAGATTCTTGCCAATCTATATAGACCTATCTAGAATAATGACGAAATTAAGTTGGTAATATCGAAATTTCTAATTAGTTCGAAATATACCTGGTATAATGTAGCCTAATAGAGCAGTACAGTTGGCAGCCCTGGTGACTGAATATAGGCTATTGTTAGTTGCATCTCTTAAGGTACAGAATACAAAATTTGGTTGAAGTCCAATGGATAGCATGCACGTTACAAGCAGTTAGACCTTGGATTAATCAGCGCGCGTAAAATCACGTTGGCAACAATGTCAAGCATGTGTTGGTCAGAAATAATATGAAATCTCGTGTTGTGCCAATTTTGGATGAAATACATTTGTTAGTATAGAAGTAACATGTATTTTAAAATTGGACATATCAGCAGGCTTAGAATCATGTTGGCAGCACTGACGTAGGCCTATATTAGTTAGTTAGAATGCCAGGTAATATACGTGTGGAAAGTTTAGAGCTATTGGCTTGCATACTTTCTGATATATTGATATTAGGATAACAAAAATAGAGACACTATTTATTAACAGTTGGCAGCCCTGGTTACTCTTAAGAATCGGCATAGTCATATCTGTTATGGTACACATAGCTCACACGAAATTTGGTTGAAATCCGAATGATAGTATAGAAGTTACATGTATTTTAAGTTGGACCTCTCAGCAGGCTTAGAATCATGTTGGTAGTACTGACGTATATAAGATACTCCACTTTAATATAGAATGTCAGGTACTATACGTGTGCATAGTTTAACGCTGTCGGCTTGCATACTTTCTGATATATTGGTATTTGGATAAAATAAACTGAGAGCATTTATTAACAGTTGGCAGCCCTGGTGGCTCTTAAGAATACACTCAGTCATATCTGTTTATGTACACATAGCACATACGAAATTTGGTTGAAATCCAATTGATAGTGTAGAAGTTATATGCATTTAAAATTTGAACCTATCAGCAGGCTTATAATCATTTTGGCAACACTGCCATTTATGGCTTCCTGGAAATTAAACTGCAATATTATTATCTATACGTGTGCCAATTTTAAAATAGCTCCCATTCATACCTTCCTAGATATCCAACATGGAGCTGAAATTTCAATTGCAATTTTTCAGCAGTTGGTAGCACTGACATCATTTTCAAATAAGGCCGTGAGATACTCAGGTATAGGTCTTTACTCCAACCAAATTTTGTTTTGATTGCTGCAGCCGTTTAGGAGTTGATAGGGGGGGGGGGGGGACACACACACAATCACAGCCAGACAGACAGAAGGACAGACAGACAGACGCACATTTGCTCGATCTCATAAGTCTACTTTTTACTCATTTTTGCAAAATGTGAAAAGTAGGCTAAAAATTTTACATACAAAAATACGATGTTGCACTGTCTGACCATGTTAGCAGCTGAGGGTCAGACTGGCGACTGACAACACCTGCACGCTTACTGCAAGGTCAAGTTTGTACTATGCGCGCGCTTTCAATACTACAGCAGGGGGCCGTGGCGCAACACAAGCTCGGCCCAGCCGGCTGCAGCAGCGAATAACAAAACTGCCGCTGGCCGTTCTTACTTTATATGAAATACCCTGTATGTGGTGTATTCTTTGGAATACACGGTAAGATAGAGCAAGCTTTTGCTTCTCTTTGCCATAGTTCATTCCTTCCTTTTTCTCAAACACCAACAGTGATCTTCTGATTTCTCCTTGTTGGTCATGTCTCTTATGTTACCTGTGAGTCTGTTCTAGAGATGTATCTTCCATGACCCACCTAGCGTCATCTAGCAGCGAATCTCTGGAGTTCCTCAATTCTTCCCTGTACAAGAGGACTTCCTTATCAATCTGGCCACCAGACCTCGTCGCCATCGCCAGCTAACATCTCCGTGATCAAGAGAACTTCGTCTACTTTTTCACCCACCAGGCTGCGCTAGTGTCGCCTACTATCAATTCTTTGAAGACCATTTCATCAAGAGAAAATTTATTTCTGTTATGTTGTCTATTCTTATATGTATTCCTTTGTCTCCTATCCCCACTCTTTTCCCTTCCCTGGTCCCTCCGTGCTTCGTTGAGCGTGACTCACTTGTACGTCGGAAGTCGACTCAGTCAGTTAGAGCTTAACTCAAGCTCGCCTCCTCAACTCGAGAGGCAATCTTTTAAATTCTACGCCATGTTAGAATTTTAGTATCAACCGTCAAAAGGATCATCGCCTTCTACATGAAGCAAAGATAAGTACCGACTTCAGGTTTTAACCTCATTCTCATCGTCTTTTAATGGCTCAATGCTTTTATTTGGATTTTATAGACAGTGAAAGTTGTTATGTGAAAATAACTGCTCTCAAGAGATCTTCTTGATCTTACTTAAACTATCAGGCCTTACTTTCAACATGAAAGATTTTCTGGGATGCTATCTCACATCGAGGGATATTTCCAAAATACCCACTGTCTATATAATCTAGCTTTCCGCCGAGGGATTCTCTACCCAATTTAAACAAGTCATCATTGCTCTGGAACCTTCCAGAACTTGCACTCTAACTACCGGTCATACTGTCATGTATTTTCCACTCACATGTGGGAATACTTTTTCAAACTAAGGAATCTTCCTTTTGAACTACTAATCAATAACTAAATTTTCTTCCTCCGTTGGGATTTCTTTTCTGTGCATCCAACTATAACCTACAAGTTTCTCAAGCAATAGACTCTAGCGTAACTAGTTATTTTCCATCATTGCAATAACTTTCTTTGCCATAAACTTTTTGTGCTACTACAGTGAACTTTTCATCTATTTCAACAGAGTGAAAAACAGTGTTTGTTCAACATTTCATCCGCGTCGCGTTCGTCCGAATACTATAAATACGGCCATGAACACTTATCCTCAATCCCATTTGATCTTTTCCAAACCCTTTACTAACAAACCAAAATAATAAAATTGTTACTTTAGGTCTTTTCCAATGAGGTGTCACTCTCTTGCTTTATTTATCACAAATTAATGTCTGTAAAACTTCGTGTCCAGCACACGCCTTGAATTATATTATTTCTCCCTTCTAATGAGGGAATACGATTCTTTCAACTCATAAGTGAGTTAATTCTAGGTTTCACGAAAGGGAAACTTGCCCCATTTGTCTCGTGATCCCTACTTAAACATAGGAGTTCTAGAAACGTCCTTTCGATCGTTCTCTTCAGGTTTCACAATAAGTGACCTGCCCTATTTGCATAATCTTCTATGTATAATAATTAAAAGTAATTCAGCTTTAATATAAGAAGTTATAGAAACTTCTCTTTTATTCTTCCTGCTTTTTGTTGTTTTTACTTTCGAAGTTGTTACTCTTTCTAAGATATTTACCTAGAAATTCTCAATGTACACACCTTGTACTTGGTTTATTTTCTAACTTTAATTACGTTAGTTATCTTTAAATTTTTCCTTCATTTATCTTTACCATTTCAAAATCTTGCGAAGATTTTAAAGTATATAAAGGTTTGAAACCAAAAGAATTGTTAATTGCCTGGCGCAAGCTTTAGATGTTTTTCGGAGGTCAGTGACCCCATTTGTTACAAAATCAAAATTATATATTTGTTAAAAAACTACTACCCAACATTGTTAAATAAATTCAAGAGTTCTTTTCGGATTTATCATTTCTCTAACATAACGGTTAGGCAAGATCCTGTCTTCCTTGACTCTTCCCACTTAATGCAAATAAATCTATTGATAGGGCTTTCACCACTTGTTGCATTTGAGCAAAAACTCTTAGTTGGTAACTTGGTAAAGTCTCTCTTAGCTTTAATAGCTAATTCTAACTGGCCAGTAAGGCAAGCATAGCTCGCTACGCCAGCTTCCTGCTTGTGGAGATTCTCTCCAACACTTATGGTTGGTTTTTCAAAATATAAGAGTTTCTCATTGTCTAAACTTTTAGTCGGCTCCTTGCTGGGTAAAAGCTTAGCCATTTCCAAATGCAACTATTGGTATACTTATCAAAATTATTCCCAAAGGTATAATTGCTTTATCCCTATCCTTCTTGGAAGCATTTTGTCGCTCATTAGGAATTCTACAATCTCGAAAACCAAAATACCAAAGCCGATTCAAATTATTGGCATTCTTCAAATTACTTGTTTAAAAACAAACTCCTTTGAACAGATACACAATAAATCTGTTACTCTTTGTCTTGCCAGACCATCACCCTTCCCCATAGTAGGCATATGTATTCTTGAGAGGGAATACACTAAAGCAGCCTTCACGAGAACAGCCCAAGTTCCGGCTGCGTTTCCCGTTAACTTCGTCCGGGTCCCTACCCACTTTAGGTATCGGAGAGCGGATTTGCAGTGGCAGCTGCCTTTGAGTATATTTAAAGTTAAAATTATAACTTTTGTAGGACTCTCGTCCTATTTCTCCATCCTTTTTCTCCAGTCCGAAACCCACCTCCTTCTCTTTATCATCTTCCCTTGGGGGTTAGGTTATTCCCAAGCTAATAATCTACCCAGTATGTTCAGTTGCCTACTGAGAAATAATGAACATTAATTAATAAGAGAACCGTGTGCAATACAAATAGCGGGTTCACAATGTATAAGCATTTCAATCAATTTCTGCTGGAGTGGGCTAAGTGGAATCAAAAATTAAATACAAGTAGTACATTATGAATAAAGGTTTAGGCATCTACGAAGGAAGATCGGAAAGTAACGCACAATCATTTTTTTCTCCCCTGGTATTGCAGCTGGAATGTTGAAATTTCACGACAAAGTCTAGGTTGTCTACATACATTTTGCAACTATCAGAGTTTCCCGCGAACTGAAGTAAATTAGCATCTTAAACATGAGAGGTAGAAGGTGAGGGTCGTAAAAAGGTCAACTTAGCGACATCCGCATTCCGGGGATTTGTAAGAATTCTTTTATTGGCTGATGATCGGACTCGAATACAATGTGTATATTGTAACGTGTTTTTCGAGGTTTTTTTATGCCACTGGCATAAGTCAGTAGGAAGCCATTCTATATTTATTTACGCGGCAAATTGTTCAGCCAAGAGAAATTTTCATGTTATTATTATTATTATTAACTTATTATTATAATTGATTTTTTGGAGCATTTTCTTATAAAATTATAAGCATACAGATAGGTTTTCTATGTTATAGAAAACGCTATCAAGCAAATTATTACGATCAACATTAGTGTAGAAAATTATATGATTACGGAATTTTACGGAGTGACATGAGTCACTGGAAATTCTGATACAGGCTTATGCTTGTCAGGAAGTATGACGCAAGGCTGGGTCGCATCGTCAAGAAAAGGCGGATGTATTGAACGGTAATCGACTTCACCCTCCCGCCGAGTGTAATGAGCTAGAGGAGGGGAGTAGCGCGTAAGGGGTCAGCCAATCAGTGGAGACCACGTAAGCTAGAAGTCAGGACTGGAGTGGGGATGCGGCGGGTGCATATATGGTTTGCACGCCGTGGAAACGAGGACTATCGTTATAAAATTTAACCAGTATGGTTGCACGAGTGAGTGGCTCCGATGTTCAGTGGAGTTAGCGACTATATTTGTGAAACTTAACCGTGGTGGTTGTACGTGTTGGTTCCGATGTACGGACCATAAATCTTCATATCTACAAATATATCATCAACAACGAAGAAGATGACGACGTCCAGGAGGCTATGGGAAGCTCACTTCAACATCCAGTACGAAGGAAATGCTACGGCAATTTCCAGTGGTAAGCGCGAATGACACATAGCTACGCAATCTCTCGTCTTTCTTTGTTTCATATTCAGTAATTCAGTAAATTCATAGCTTGGGAATAAGAGTAAAATCAGTAATTTATCCGACTCCGTTTTCACGTAATTTTCTAGCGGTAATATTTAAATCGCAACGCTCCAATTTAAATTCAAACTTATTATTATTATTATTATTATTAATTTTGCTATACTTGTTTTTTATACAATACATTCATTTCTTTTAACCATGCAATCTTTGTTTTCAGTAGGTAGCATTAGATATAGACAAATTCCTTCTCCTGATACAATTGTTTGTTGGGTTAATGATCCAATCATACCACGATCTGAGAGTAAAGATTCTTGAAGGTGTTCTACCAGAGCTAGGTGTTGTTAAATACAAATTTAGATTTCAACATAACGTTGAGGTCTTGGCGCCCATTAAAACAACATATCTTAGTAGAAAACGGTATATTTGTCACGCAACAGTGAGGGCTATAGAAAACATTACAATATGTGTAAATAGGCCTACGTCGAGTTAAATTACAATGTTAGTTACAGTATTGTTGCTTTAAGGGACGGAACAGAGAGGTCATCTGTCCCCTATTATCTAATTCGAATGCAATAACAATGTATCTCGCCTTCCTTACATAACTAGGCATTTCTGGCTATTTATCTACATCTCTTTAAATGTGCCACCGGTTTAGCCATGTTAAAACATTACATCCCTTGAGATCTCCGAAGTTAAACTTGTATACTGAAGAAGACTGATTCTCGGGTACCACGTGCTGTTGCTTGGGGAAGGAGTAGGATAAAGGAACTACTACCCTCCCTCAAGTAAACTGCGGGTCGGGAACTTCTCATTGACGGTCGAGGCCTGCTTATAAGGACGAAAACCTTTCTTCAAAATGTTGGTTCCCTAAGAATATTATCTACAAATCAAGCTACGAAAAATGCATCTATCATTATGTCGAACCGAGCTACTGGAAGTGAAACAAAAGAAGTATTATTGGTGCATCTTAAAGAAACGTCATTAGTCACCATTCTCGTATGAAAAGAATCACGCGTACAGTACAAACATGTTCGAAAGACCTGCTTATGAAATGCGCTGTTTCTAGACCATGTCTTCAAGGATCGATTTATTTATTATTAGACTATACAGGGTGAACAAAAAATGCCGCACTTGGAGGTCGGCATGTGGTTCCTCTTCGAAATTCACAACCAAAGTTTATGTTGCAAAACCTAGTCCCGCCAATAGCTTTAACAGAAATGCGTGTTAAGAAACGAGGCTCTGGCAACGCTGTACTTGCATGCAGCGTGGGTAAAAGCAGGTCGCAGGAACTCGGCACTTTGCCGGAGTCTCTGTACATTCCGATGCACTGCAGGATGTGACTGTGTTGCCAGCTTCTCGTTCTCATACTTGTGTTTTCAAACAGTACCCGATCCGATTTTGCTATTGAAACTTTTGTCTTGCAATTGGATGAGGAATCGCATGCCGACCTCCAAGTGCGGCATTTTTTGTTCACCCTGTATATGGATCGCAGCCAATGGCCATAGCTGGGCATTTTTGATTGAACGCCCGAGGGATCCCAAGAAGTTCAATTTCAAGTAGTTCCAACTTTGGCTACTAGATGCTATTGTCACTAACACTAGCGGCGAACGTTCAAATTTGACAGAGCGTTTCTAACCACACATTTTGCTACACACTACCAATTATAGTGGTAGGTTATTTTGGTACCATAAGTCTATGACATGGGCCCGTTGGCTTTATTTATTTATTTATGTATTTATTTATTTATTTATTTATTTCCACTGTGGTTTATTCTTATTTATGTCTGTGCCATCCTATACAGTGACCCATTAGGGAGACCTCTGCATGCCAGATGTGACCCGCAGGTCTGGTCAAGAGAAACTATGACCGGAACTTCATCTTACCTAACCAGATCTCTCTCACATTCTGACAGTGATTATTCGGTAGCTATTCTCGCGTGGAAAGATTTCACAAGTAATTTTTCACCTATCTATTTCAAATAAAACCTGTATTATTGCACTTTGGTATGTATTGTCAAGGTGTGATTTAACATCAACTTCCCACCAATCCTCATCGAACGAATTCTCACCTTGATGTGTAGGCCTATTGGCATGGGATCACTTAGCTCCTGTTTCCTATCAAACCACTTCGAATAAAACCTCTACTTTTGATTTTTGGCACGTATTGGCATGGAATCACTTAACATCCATTTGAGACCAATCAATTCCAAACAAGGATTCTGTATGTTGACATGGAATTTGATGCTAATTGGCCAAGGCGGTAAAGTTGAGCTTGCCAAAGTCGTCGAATTTTTCAAGAGCGTTAAAAATCCCTCAGTATGCCTTCCTTCGGAGGGGAAGTAATGCTGGCGAGCCCATGTCATAGATTTATGGCATATAAAAGAACCTTCCACTAATTACACTTGTGTGAAGCTAAATTATAGGTTATATTTGACTAACGCTCGTAAGTTCCAACGTTCGTCGCCAGGAGCCTACTGCGGTGGCATCAAGTAAATAAGTTCACAACTAATTGTCGTTGACGGTAGCAAATGGCAGCAAAATTAGGAACTACTTGAAAATTGATTGTCTGCAGTCTTCACCTGAATTATAGATAACACACACTAATACAGTCATCACAATTAACACCTGTTATCAGACAGATTCTACACACACAAAGTACACGGGGCTACATGACCGCGTTGTCGCAGCCCCTAAACTGAGGAACAAACCAAAGTTTAGGTAGATAGCAAGTTAATTTTTGCAGGCTTCCACATACCGTTGGACCATAAAAGACGGGAGATGGTGAGTGTTCTACGAACACTGGAGTGTAATGGCGTTAGGCTGGGTGTTCCAAACACATTCCACGCATTAGGATGTGCTCTCCTTAATATTAATGGTTGTTACTAAATTATAAACGACAAGGTAAATTACCACCGCGAGAAGCCAAGCGCCTCATTATGTAAGGCACAAGCCGGTTTTGCCTCAATGAGTTGGGCTGATAATTGAAGGCTCCCAACATGCTATTACTATAATGCATTGTAACCATAATTGATACTAAGGGTGCGTTATGTTGGCCACAGTGCTCTATTATTTTGGCGGAATAACTTACTTTACTGCCCCGTAATAGGATTTTTTCTCGTGTGGAGCGAGGTTTCTTCGGCCGTCTGTATGTTTGTTCTCGCTGAATGTAATTACACACATCAAAAAAAGTTTTGCATCACCTCGGTTCCAAGAGTTCCGGAACCTTTAAATACAAAGGGAATAGAGATCAACACAAACAACATTTCACCTCGTTTTATTGCTCATGAGACCCACACATTGCATGTTGTACCATCATACAGCTAGACTTTCAGCATTTGTGGTCCAGATTGCAGTACACACCACTACCTCTAATACCCAGTAGCACGTCCTCTTGCATTGATGCATGCCTGTATTCGTCGTGGCATACTATCCACAAGTTCATCAAGACACTGTTGGTCCAAATTGTCCCACTCCTCAACGACAATTCGGCGTAAATCTCTCAGAGTGGTTGGTGGGTCAAGACGTCCATAAACAGCCCTTTTCAAAATATCCCAGGCATGTTCGATAGGGTTCATGTCTGGCGAACATGCTGGCCACTGTAGTCGAGCGATGTCGTTATCTTGAAGGAACGCATTCACAAGATGTGCACGATGAGGTCGAGAATTGTCGTCCATGAAGACAAATGCCTCTCCAATATTCTGCCGATATGGGTGCACTATGGGTCGGAGGATGTCATTCAGGTATCGTAAAGCCGTTTCGGAGCCTTCCATGACCACCAGTGGCGTACGTCGGCCCCACATAATGCCACCCCAAAACATCAGGGAACCACCACCTTGCTGCACTCGCTGGACAGTGTGTCTAAGACGTTCAGCCTGACCAGGGTGCCTCCAAACACGTCTCCGACGATTGTCTGGTTGATGGCATATGCGACACTCATCGGTGAAGAGAACGTGATGCCAATTCTGTGGGGTCCATTCAGCATGTTGTTGGGCCCATCTGTACCGCGCTGCATGGTGTCGGGGTTGCAAAGCTGGACCTCGCCATGGACGTCGGGAGTGAAGTTGCGCATCATGCAGCCTATTGCGCACAGTTTGAGTTGAAACACGACGTCCTGTGGCTGAACGAAACGCATTATTCAACATGGTGGCATTGCTGTCAGGGTTCCTCCGAGCGGCAATCCGTAAGTAGCGGTCATCCACTACAGTAGTAGCCCTTGGGCGGCCTGAGCGAGGCCTGTCATCGACAGTTCCTGTATCTCTGTACCTTCTCCATGTCCGAACAACATCGCTTTGGTTCACTCTGAGACGCCTGGAAACTTCCCTTGTTGAGAGCCCTTCTTGACACAAAGTAACAATGCGGACGCGATCGAACTGCGGTATTGACCTTCTAGGCATGGTAGAACTACAGACAACATGAGCAGCGTACCTTCGTCCTGGTGGAATGACTGGAACTGATCGGCTGTCGTACCCCCTCCGTCTAATAGGCCCTGCTCATGCATGGTTGTTTACATCTTTGAGCAGTTTTAGTGACATCTATGAACAGTCAAAGGGACTGTATCTTTGATACAATATACACAGTCAACGTCCATATGCCGGAGATCTGGGAACCGAGGTGATGCAAAACTTTTTTTGATGTGTGTACATGATACGTAGGCTACATAGATAAATACATACAAGGGCTATTATTTTTTAATTTCCGTTGGACTGTATAAAAATAACAGATTGACATACCAAACTGATTTTACTATTAAATGTTTGCTTGTTTTATTCTCATGTCTCAACATAATCGCCAAAACGATTGAAATATTTGTGGTATCGTTACACCAGCTCTCCAATGCCTTCGGCAAAACATTCTGCCGCCACTGAGGAGGGTACGTCTGGAGAGTCTCCTGAAGTGTTTCCTTTTTGGCGAGGTGTTGCCGCCCATCCATACCTTCAATTCTCGAAAAAAAGGTCAAAATCATTCACGACCGCACTGTGCCAACGTTACGATAGACTTTTTCAAAGAATTCAAGTGTGAAGTTTTTGACCATCTGCCGTTTAAACCAAACCAGCACTGAATGATTTTCACCTTTTTCGAGAATTGAAGGTATGGTTGGGCGGCAACGCCTCGCCAAAAAGGAAACACTTCAGGAGACTCTCCAGACGTAGCCACCTCAGTGGCGGCAGAATTTTTGTCCGATGGCATTGGAAAGCTGGTGTAACGATACGTCAAATGTTTCAATTGTTTTAGCGATTGTGTTGAGACATACGAATAAAACAAGCAAACATTGAGTAGTAAAATCAGTTTGGTATGTCAATCTATTATTTTTATACAGTCTATTGGAACTAGAAAAAAACCAGCCCTCGTACATTCATACAGCTCGTGACCTACTAGGGGATCTTTAACAAGCATTCTTGGCTGTCACCACGGAGATTCGAGTTCGATTCATGGCACTGCCAAGAGATTTAATTCTGGTCAGAGGGCTGGAACGCGGTCCACTCAGCCTCGTGGGGGCAGAACTGAGAAGAGGTGGGTTCGATTTCCATGTCAGCTATCCTGGAAGTGGTAATCCGAAGTTTCCCATTTCTTCTCCAGGCAAATGTCTGGACGAAGTCTAATTTAGGGCCACATCCACCTCCTACCAGAATTCACACACACCCAAGTACACGAGGCTATATGACCACGATGTCGAACAGCCTCTAAATGAATCCTCAACATACACACATACATAGAGACTGAAATTCAACACAGTTATATTGGCATTGTTTTATTGTTTTAATATAATTCAATAACAATATGAGCTGTATGCTTTGGAGACTTTGACTTTGTGTAGACAAGGACAAGTCGGTAAATTATTAAAACGAAGGATATTAAAGAAGATTTTAGACAACAGATGGGCAGGTTCGATTGAGATTAATAATAATGGTATTGGTTTTACGTCCGTTTTAACTAACTTACTGCAGCTTTTCGAGACACCGGGGTGCCGGAATTTCGTTCTGGGGGGGGGGGGGGACCTTTAACGTGCCAGTAAATTTACTGACACGGCTCCCTCACATTTGTGCACCCTCAAATACCAACTGGCTGCGTCAGGATTCAATCCTGCAACCTTGGGAATAGCAGGCGATAATGTTACCGCTGAGCCACGCAGCCAGCCTACGATTGAGATTCAATGAAGAACTATACAATAAGATAGAACCAATAATGCCGTCCATCAAAAGGAAGAGATTGGTGTTCTGCGGGCACATCTTCCGTATGTCTGATGACTGACTGATGCAAATTCCAGGAAAGAAAAACCACGACCGTTTTAAATTTCGATAAATGGTTTAAATACTAATAGAAGCACGAAAGAAGGCACTGATCGATGGACCAAGGCCTGTAGAAGAACAAAATTAGACACAAATGATGTTGATTGTTAACATGCAGTCCATAGAGGCTCAATTCAAATTTAAAATAATAATAATAATAATAATAATAATAATAATAATAATAATAATCATAATACCGGTAATAATAATAATAATAATAAAATCACTGACGTGATGAGAAATAGGAGGATTGTGTTCTATGGTCATTTAACAAGACTGAGCCCAATGCGATTGTCAAATAAAATCATTACTTACTTTCTGGGTAAGAAAACCAAGGGAGCGTGGTTCACAGAGGTAGAAAATGTTTTAAATGAAGTTGGAATTACATTCAACGATATTCAGATGCGTACGCCCCTTAAGATGAAACTAAAAGGACACCAGAGTTTCCAGGAAAAGCCTAAATTAACAACAGGCAAGATGTGTACTGAAGCCAGGAAACAGCAGCATCGAGAACACATGAGGCGTTACTGGGCGAATGTTAAGGTACACTAGGGCTGAGTTTTTAGGCAAAAATGACAAAATAACTGTATTTTGTTTTTCCCATATATATATATATCTTATGGACCCCTGTGGATCATTTCAGAAAAAAAAGTATTCATGCACTGCCATTTTTAAGCTCAGCGACATTTTTAAATATCCTCTGCGTAAAAAGAAGATGGAAGGCAAATCATAGAAAGTTGGCTATACTTTAAAAATAGAAAACCTAGAAAGTTGTAGGTTAACTCAAACGAAAGGTCTCTATGATCTTTATCTCTACAACAAAACATTGTATTTTTCAGATTTTTTTCAAAAAAGTTTAATTGGGTGAGCCAAACTGGTTAATATAGCATGCGGTTTTATAATAAAAATGCTTTTATCTCCAAACAATATTATTAGGGTAATCAAAATGCTCCATGTGCATGAGATATTCACCAATTTTACTAAACAAAATCACTGGATATTCAGAAACACATGTGTTGTAAGATAACATTGCGATATCTCCAGTCACTTTGTAAATTACACACACAAAAAAAACCTATGTAAAATTATCAAAATTCATAAAACATGATTGCACATCAAGAAAAAATTAATCTGTATCACTTTCCTAAAATGTCTCAATGTTATAATATTAAGAATAGTTTTATGTATATGTAATGAAAATATCAAGCGTTTTATACAATATCTAATGCACATGGAGCATTTTGATTAGGGCCTACACGGTATATTTTAATAATATTAATATAATAATAATATTTCATCCAATTGTTTTCAAATTTGGTATGTGACTTAGTGTTACCATTCTAAGTATGCAGTTTAAATTTCAACTCATTCTGATAAAATAAAAAATGTGGAAGTTGAAAAACTCAGCCCTAGTGATCCTTAAAGCTCGAGGAAAAGCTGGCCGAAACGTCAAGAATAATAATGAGAAGAAGAAGAATGATAATAATAGTACAGACACGTTTTATTTTACACATAGATTTAAATTCTGATTCGATTTAATAAAAAAGTATTAATTAGAAATATGTGACAACGTCCACAATCCTATATGTACATCAATTTGCACGCTAATTGTAGCTGTGCAAAGTTTTCAAATAGGTTCCGGAGATAGCGGGTATCAAGTCTATTGTGATGGACGTTCAGTGTATCAGTCACAAGAAAGTTGAAATGTGCTGTCAAAGAACAGGGACGCGTGTACGTGTATGTGGCACCCTCCATTCTTCGGTCTCCACGTACGCATGAGTGAAACTCCCTGTTCATAAAACATGCGACGCATGACTCGGCATACCTGTTTGTTCAAATTCCACAAGAATTCAAGTTGTTCAGAAATCAACCTTTTAGTTCCTTCTTTCTCTCGGGGGCGACTGAGCCGAGTAGTGAAAGTCCTTTCAGCTCATTAAAACTTCCAGAACAATATAGCATTCCTGATGTGTTCGATCGTACGCTCGACAGTCTATTTACATGCTAAACCAAATACACAAGACATTAGTAAAGCTGTCCTGAAAGTTGTCGACAGCATTTCACCACAGCTTGACCATTAAGGCTTGAGAGTTTTTGCATGCTACTTGTTCATATGTGTAGAAGTTTAGCAGAATTTATCGGTTCTTTTTACTACTTCTTGTCTGTGGTTACCAGCTACCAATTATTCTACTGTCTGATGTAACAAAACGGGGAAAACTGTTTGATGGGTCTTCCATTCCCTCAACGCACACTCACTTTCTTTATGCAGGATTTACACCACAACATTTAATTGGAATAGAAAGAGATACCTTAAGTATAAAATCCAATATTTGGGTACACTGACCGAGTTTCGGTTATATTATAACCATCTTCAGCAGAAAGTAGATGAGTCGTCTCTGTTGCAAAACTCGTTTCATCCACTTGTGAATAAAAATCATTTTCATGAGAAACGTTTTTCTGGACTTAACCTCACGTATCTTTTGTGTTTGTTGTTTTCTACTTTCTGCTTTGTGTTTTTGGTTTTGTTTTGCTTTGTTCTTTTGCTTTCCTTTCTTGGTTTTGGTTTTGTGTTTGTTTTCTGCATTCCCTTTTTTGAATTTTGCTTTGTTTCTTTTTTGTTTTCTGCTTTTGGTTTTGTTTTTTGAATTTTGCTTTTTTCTTCTTGTATTTTTTGTTTGTTTTGTGTTTGTTTACTGGAAAATCAAAATTAAACAAAACAAAATAAAACAAAATAAACAAAACAAAATCAAAAGAAAACAAAACAAAATAAAATAAAAACAAAATAAAC
Organism: Meconema thalassinum; assembly: GCA_946902985.2. Taxonomy (NCBI): domain Eukaryota; kingdom Metazoa; phylum Arthropoda; class Insecta; order Orthoptera; family Tettigoniidae; genus Meconema; species Meconema thalassinum. The sequence goes on from OX336388.2 coordinate 1,982,542,957, forward strand.
AAAACAAAAAAATTAAAAATTAAAACAAAACAAGTCAAAAACAAAACAAAAAATAAAACAAAACAATTTGAAACAAAATAAAACGAAATAAAACAAAACAAAATAAAATTAAATTAAACAAGACAAAATAAAACAAAATAAAATAAAGAAAAATAAAATGAAATAAAATAATTAAATAAATAAGGAAGCATAGTGTATACATGAGAGGTCTTTGGGAAAAAAGAAGAAAGGGCTGGAGTGTTGTAACGCTCTCCTTGTGGGAAATTAACGAATAAATTAATAAATAAATAAATAATTTTACGACATGATCCTTATTTACAAGTGGATTAAACGAGTTTTGCAACTGGACGACCCATATGATACGAATGAAGTGGCAAGAATACATATAATCTCGATCTCTACTTAGTATAAAACTAAGTCCCCGATTTGTGTTTGTTACGGGTAAACTCGAGAACCACTGCATGGATTTTGATGCGGTTTCCACCAGTCTGTAAAGGATATCGCGAGGATTATTTCTGTAGAAAATTATTTATTTATGATCAAAGGAAGCCAAGCAGTAACGATTTCAGTGGAAAAGTCGAAAACAAAACTGGCGTCCGAGCGCTTTGTAAGCTTACGCTGGGCAAACCGTTAAAAATATCTCAATACTATGAGTGTAAGAATTGTTCAGCGTGAAAAGTTCTACAAGAAAGTCCGGGAGAGCATATGTCTATCTTCAATACATCGCCCACTATGAGTGTTTTTACGTTTTAATTTCTTCCAACCATGTCCATTCAAATACTGAGGCAACAGTTTACGAGATATCTAAGGGTGAATCTATCATCCCTGTTACAGCCTAGCTAGCGGGCGAACCTATTGCCCCAGATACATCAAGCAGCAAACCGTTGAGTCGTGTTGAGTTAAGACTTCTGAGAAGGATGGTTGTGTTTGGAGTTTCCCTGAAAGTGCAACTCGGGTTTTCTTAATTTCGCCTGTGAACATTTCGTTCCGCAAAATTCACAGTCAAGTTAAGATTGGACGGAAGGAGGCTTTGTGTTTCATGCACGTCGCCATTTTTAAATTACGTCCGACAAGAATTTGCTGCACATGCATCTCCATGTTAATATAATTAATAGTCCAGTCTGTGATTTAAACCCATCATGCCGAGACGTAAAACGGATATTGGTCGTTGTTCATTGACACTGGAGAAAAAAAAGCACTCATCACGTAATGCATTCTCCCGGGCGAAGCCGGGTCGGGTTGCTAGTAATGTATATAAAGTATGAATTCAAAAATATTTCCGAAAACAATAACTCTCTAAATGCTTAAAAATACTCTGTTGTTGTTGTTGTTGTTGTTGTTGTTTGAGTCTTCAGTATTTTGACTGGTTTGATGCAGCCCTCCATGCCTCCCTGTCCTGAGCTAATCGTTTCATCTCTGCATAGCTACCACACCCTACATCCGAGGCAATCTGTTTAACATATAACCTTGGTCTACCCCTACAGTTCTTGTCCTCGACCCTTCCTTCCATAACTAAGCTTGCTATTCCTGGGTGACTTAATATGTGTCCTACCAACCTATCTCTTATCTTCATTTGAAGTCGCCAGAAACATCCCACCTCTCCCACTCATCTTAATACCTCTTCGCTTGTAACCCTACCTACCCATCTGATCTTCATCATTCTCCTGTAACACCACATTTCAAACGCTTCAATTCTCCTCTTTTCTGGTGCACCAATATTCCTCGTTTCACTTCCATAGAGTGCACGCTCCAGACAAAGGCTTTCAAAAATGACTTCCTAATACCTAAATCTATATTCTAAAAAAATAAAATCAGATCTGTTTCAACTTTCTTTAGGTTAATGACGAAAGAACAAATTCCGCAGAAAAGACAGCCCGTAGAGGAGAAGTCAATAATATGGAACTGATGTTGTTGTTCATTGAGAAATTTAGATAATTACTATCACTATAATGTACCTTAATACTTTTATTCCAACATAATCATAAGTTCACAATGAATCCCAACCTCACAATTAAAATAAACGGAAATAAATAACAGCATTAACGTCTGCACAAGAAACGAATGCGTTCGCAATAACTGTTATCCTCTTCAAGCTTAAACATGGAACCATTGTTATTTTTAAGTTTGGTTGGTTGGTTCCCTGCGACGACGCGGCCATGTAGCCCCGTGTACTTTGGGTGGGTTTAGAACCTGTGTTAATTGGGATGGCTGCATTAGTGTGTTTTATCTGTAATTCAGGTACGGACTGCAGACGATCAATTTCAAGTAGTTCCTACTTTTGCTCCAATTGCTGCCGTCAATGACACTTAGCTGCGAACTTGCTTACTAGATGCCACCGCAACCGGCACCTGGCAGCGAACGTTGGAACTTAATAGAGCATTAATCAAATCTAACCTACAAATTTAGCCTCACCCAATTGTAGTTGGGGGAAGGTTCTTTTGCATGCCATAAATCTAGGAAATGGGCCCGCTAGCTTTAGTTCCCCTCCGAAGGAAGGCATACTGACGGATTTTTAACGCTCTTGAAACATCCGACGTCTTCGGCCGGGTTTGATAATAATAATAATAATAATAATAATAATAATAATAATAATATTTTTTTGTTCGTGTAGCCTCCTGAGAGGCCGAGTGCAGGTCTTTCGTGTTGACGCCCGTGGGCGACCTGCTCGTCGGGATGAGAGATGGGATGAATGGATGAAAGTGGGCAAGAATGTGGAAGGAAGCGGCCGTGGCCTATCAGAAGGTACTGACCCAGCATTTGCCTGGTGTTGAAAATGGGAAACCACGGAAAACCATTTCAAGGACAGCCGACGGTGGGGTTCGAACCCACGCGTCTACCGAGTCAGCAGAGAGCTTGGCCCCAAGACCTAACGCCGCGCTTTAGCCAGCGTAGCCACTACTGTCGGTATAATAATAATAATAATAATAATAATAATAATAATAATAATAATAATAATAATAATAATAATAATATTGGTTTTACGACCCTTTTATCTACTCTGGCTTTTAGAGACGCCGGGGTGCCGGAATTTTGCCCCGAAGGGTATCTTTAACGTGCCAGTAAATCTACTGACACGGCTCCCTCACATTTGCGCACCCTCAAATGCCAGCTGACTGTGCCAGGATACGAACCTGGAACCTTGGGCTCAGCAAGCGAGAACGTTACCGCTGAGCCACGCAGCCAGCCATTCGGCCGGGTTTGAACCCGCAATCTTGGGCATAGAAGCTCAGCATGCTACCAACTACGCCACCGAAACCGCATTTTTAAGTTTAGGAGTGGGGCATGAATAAGTGCGCTACGCCACTGCGTGTAGTGTGCGATGAGCCTACTAAACTGACGCTGACATACCGAATGACAATAATTTGTTGTTGTTGATTGATTTAGGGGCTTTGCGACATTGTGGGCATGCAGCCCCGTGTACTTGGCGGTTTGTGTGGAATTTGTCTGATTAGCTGTGTTATTGTGAGGGTTGTTGGATTAGTGTGTGTATTTTTAATTCAGGTGAGGATGAGGAGGCGGCCGTAGCTTTAAGTTATGAACCATCCCGGTATTTGCCTGGAATAGAAGTGAGAAACCATGGAAAGCCGCCTCCAGGCTGGCTGAGATGGGAATCGAATTTAGCCTCACGAGGCTGAGTGTACCCCGGGGCGACAGCCAAGAATGCTAGCCGTTAGTGCTTCTGTACGGCAGCAGCAAGACAAAGCTACTGCAGTATAGCTGGGAGTTGAGTAATACAAGATGCCGAAATATTGCAGTTCCACACTGCTGAGTTCAGCTTTATAATGAGTCGAGCGGAAGTCGAGTTCAAATCGAGGACACCATCTGGTCTACTACTTAGTTGCATTTCACTTGCGTTTGATGACAGCTGTGGTAATAAGCCGGATATAATTTCAGCAGTCACGGATTACAAGACAGCGTTTTAAATGCCAGTGTTCAACATTTCTGACGTTCATCGTGAGTTGGTTGGTTGGTTCCTCAGTTTAGGGGCTGCGACAACGCGGTCATGTAGCCCCGTGTACTTAGGGTGTGTGTAGAATCTGTCTGAGAACCGGTGTGAATTGTGATGGCTGTATTAGTGTGTGTATCTGTTTTGTAATTTAAGTACAGACTGCAACTTAGAATTTTTCAAATAGTTCCTACTTTTGCCGCCAAACGCCACCGTCAACGACTACTAGGCCTAGTTCAGAACTTAGCTACTAGACGCTACCGCAGTCGGCTCTGGGCAACGAACGTAGAAACCTAAGAGCGTTGCTCGCATTCTTAACCTATACAATTTAGCTTCACACAGGTGTAATTAGTGGAAGATTCTTTAATATGCCATAAATCTATGACATGGGACCGCCGGCTTTACTTCCCCTCCGAAGGAAGGGATACTGAGGGATTTTTAGCGCTCTTAAAAAATCCGACGACTTCGGCCGGGTTTGAACCCGCCATCTTGGGCATAGAAGCTCAGCATGCTACCAACTACGCCACCGAAGCCGCCAATCATGAGTGGATCGAGAGTTGTTCAACCATCGTTCAGCAGCAAGTTTCAAAGTCGAATGATCAAGCTAAGGCCTAATATAGAACGTCGAAAGTTAGGGGGAAATGCACCTCCGCTATTTCCCAAAGATTAAGTAAATTTTTGAAGCCATTCTTTCAGTGTTGCCAATTCAAACTGTCATTTGTAGCTCTTCTGTCTGTCAACACGAATTTACCCAATGACTGGGTGGGGTACAATGTTTCTAAATTCCCATTACAATCTTTGAGAGCTTATATTGGGGACCAAGACGGTTGAGGTTTGCATAGGAACTTGTGTCGGGAAACGTATCGTCTTCCCGCTACCCTCAAAAAAACACTACAACACACGTTCACAGCTCCTGAATGTTCGGCACACTGTCGGACTCTTGCTGCTTGTCGTCTAGGTCCAATTACAGTAGTTTGGGCTCATGTGACGACCTCCGATGTCAACACAGACTCGGTAACTTGGTACCATGTTCTGGTACACACGGTCACCAATCCCTGGTCCTCCAACATACCCCGCAGCCATAACCCGCGCCATTGGTCTTCCTCGGATTGCACAGGGGTCTCGTAAATCAAGGTTTTCATGTGTCCCTACAGGTGACAAGTCGGGTGAATGTGCAGGCCAAGTCATCGGGCTACTGTTTCGCAAATCTATGGTGCAGATGATCTCGTACCGCAAGTGAAATATGAAGTGGTGCGCCATCGTGCTGAAACCACAGGTTTTGACGCACATGGAGTGGCACATCGTCTAAGAACTCATGCAGTACGTCTTCAAGGAATATCAAGTACGCGGAGCCCGTGAGGTTTGGTGGAAGAAGGTATGAAATGTCAACAAACCTGTTGGGGATATGGGACATGAGGTGATCGTTCAATGACGTGCGTACTGTAGTCAGTGGCGCAGAAAATGCGGGAGTTATAACGTGTGCTCGTGATTTTTGCGATTAACGGGAAGACGGTACGTTTCCGGACACAAGTTCCTATGTTAAACTTAACCGTCTTGGTCCCCGCTAAGAGCCCTTAAAGTATGTAATGGAATTTAGGAACACCCTGTATCTTATATATAAAATTTGTATATCTGTCTGTCCGAGATTAATGGACTCCGACATCGTTTAACCGATTGCATTGACATGATGTAGGGTTGTAGTGCACAACCACAGGAAGGCTTTTGGCAACAATAATTTTAGATAGCCCTCACTATTCCCTTCATTTAAGCCCTTTGGCACAAATCTACACCGTTTCACAATTCTACAATTCGTTAGAAAATTATATGTTCATTGTTATCATTATAATTAGGGGAAAGTTACCTGGACGTTACGTACCTTTTACTTCTTATCACCGCCACAAAAAGTCTCCTCGACGGTTATTTTATAATATTTTTTTTCTATTAGTTTTTGTCAGTTCAGTAGCAGTATTCATTATCTTCCATAGAAGCCCTGACTGACAAAACAGAGCTGATAGTCCTCATTCACAACATGAAGAAGCAATAAAATATATATCTCGGACAACGTAACTTTCTCCAAATGAGTCACACAGACTAATGGGATGCTCCAAGGAGATCCGCTCAGCCCGCTACTATTCAACGTCGCAACGCATGATGTCGCCGAGAAACTAAAATGAGCAACAAACAATATAAAGTCCCTCTACATTTACGCAGACGACATGACTATCGGATCGCCAGACAAAACAGAGCTACAAAAAGCAATCAAGGCTTTAGAAACCTGGGCTGAAGAAAACAAGCTCCAGATTAACGCCAGGTAAACAGTCCAAATGACCTTCAAAAAATGTGGAAGAGAGAACCCGCACGACAAGGTTTATTGGAGGAACAAACCACTTCAATTGGCTAACGCCTACAAATACCTGGGCATGACAACCGTTTCCTTTAGGTTTCACACTAAATCAAGGACATCAGCAGCCACGAAGGCAATATTTGACATACCGTCACTACCTACACTATCCCTAAAAATTGCCATGAAACTATTCGATGCAAAAATCGTACCCATCCTAAAGTATGGAATATAAAAAACCTGGGAAAAACTAGGAATAAAAGACCTATCAGCAATAGAAGCCGTCAAAGCTCGGTTCCTGAAGTTCACACCAGCAATATCCAAATATACCCGCTCACGACTCGTCTATGTCCTAGCAAGAGAAACCAACTGATGGAAGACCTCAGGACCATTTACAAAGAACTAGGAGAAACAATTGGAAATAAGAAGACAAACGTCAGTAGGGGAGTGAGGCGGTTTCTAATCCCCCCCACCACCTCTCCCTCTGACGTCACATACTAACCCGCAATACATTCAGGGGCAAAGTCGATATCTCCCGAAGCCATGGTCCGATTTTGACAAATGAGGTGTCGTTGGACTCGGGCTGACGGGGGCTTTGCTATGGACCACTCATTTCAACCCCTAAATAAAACCTACCCCTACTAGGGGGTGAAATTGTAATTTTTTAGTGAAAGCCTCTTTTCAAATGGGACATGTATAAGGTGCGCTGCTAAAATGAACTTAAACGTGGTTGCCCATATCGCGCATGCGTTTTACGAGATGCCGCTATGGATGAACATTTTTGTTTTTGTTTTGTACGCATGCGCACTTGGGATTTTTGTAAGAGGGCGAGCTGTTTGAAAAAAATGATTGATAAGAAGGGGTTTTGGTGGTGAGGAGAGAGCCAGATAGTCGCCTACTTTCCTACGAAGTTTGCCGATATCTCTCGAACGCAAGGTCGGATTTGAACGTGTGACGTGTCAAATCGCTTGTCTCGAAGCCCTTTATATGTTATTAATAGGTTAGAGTTTTGAGAATGAGGGAAACAGGCTTTTTGGGGGTAAAACCATGATTTTAGACTTTTCCGATATCTCACGAATGCATGGTCGGATTTGGTCCTATGACGTGTCAAATGGCTTGTCTCGAAACCCTTTTTATTTTGGTAATAGGTTAAAGTTTTTGAGAATGAGGGAAACAGAATTTTTTGTTGTAAAACCGTGATTTTAGACTTTCTGTTATATTTCACAAACCAATAACGCCAGAGACGTATACGAGGGGTCGTAGGACTCGGGGTGACGCCCCTTTCCTCTCTCTTTTCGAATATAGTATTTATGTTTAAAAAAATGCGAAAGGGCCTAACGACACTTATGTTGAAATCATTTCAGTTTTTAAAACTTTTCTTAAATTTGTCTAAAATGTTCATGACGAGTGGTTGTAGATAGAAAGAGACGATACCACTGGACACGTGTTTCAACGAAGCTATTACTGGCCACGGTGGTGATATACCAATACAGTATTCGCTATTTCGATGAGACGGCGGGTCGAGGGTTCGTTTTCTGATTTTTCCTATGATGGAATTCCTAATTCCTAAACCCCCTGAAGGGGGTCTTTAACGTGTAAACGATTATGAGTGACATGACAAATGATAATTCCTTGATTCGATGAAGTTGGCTTTAGATAGAACAAACAGAACTTGGTTATATGTTGCTTGAAGTGAGTATAGAAAACAAACTTGCTGGGGCAGACTGACAGGATGTGAATGTTATTTGATCTTATTGGAATGCATTGACTTGACAGGGCAATGAAAAAAAGCACAGAGATGCTGAGGACACTTGAAGGTCAAACGATATGGCAACCATGGTGGGAGGGGGAAGCTAGGATGATGTCGCCGATCATGTTCAATGGATGAATTTATATTTTGCGAAGCATTGTTCGGAGAGGGTCATGGGACGACTTGTTTTAAGGGTATTTATTTTTTCGATGTTTCCTATGGTGGACTCATTGATTGAAATAATCCAAAACTGCTAGGGCATGGCCTTGAGATTTTATAAACCGATAATGGGATTTTGACATACAAGATCCACTCAGAACTTGACATGATGTCATTCTTTTTATGGCTTATGAATTTCCCCAAAAAAGACCCAAAACAACAAGATCATGGACTTTTGCTTTTCTTAATATATTGCAAACCCATAATGTAAGATGTTTACTGTGAGTGACGAAATCTAGCTAGGTAACGAAAGAATTATTGTAGGATATATGTATGGTGACTGACACGTCTTTGACCATTGGAACTTGTTTTCAGATCTGACTGTAGTACATAGGGAGTATAGGTTGTAGGCATGGCTTGACAAACGGTGCAACAAAATTCAATTTATCGATTCAAGAATTAAGAGTAGACTATCATTAATTAATTGGTTAAAGAGTGTAGCTAAAAATAAAAAAATGGTGACTACATTAAACTAAACTGAACCAAGTCGAATCAAACCCAACCGAACCAAACCAAGCCTAAAGCAAACCAAACCTAATCAAAAACAAGCCAAGGGCTTAAGTGTAAAACTTGTGGGGGAATGCAGTCATTGGCAATGTCCAAAGGAAGGGATAACGCTCTACCTCTAGAGGGTAAGGTAAAGCTAGCGCATGGTGCTAATGCATATTCCCAAGTACATGAACCACACACACAACTATCCTATGCTGTTTTTATGAGTTAACTGTTAAAACTTACTCAGTGGTTACTGAGCAAGATGGTCGCTACACACAACAAGCTTTAAATACTTGAGGCTAATAATCTATACACACACACACACGCTTGTTCTAAACTAAACTGTCTTGCTGGCAGTGCTCACACAGTAGGCAAATGACAGAAATGCTTGGCTAACAGAAATACAATCATTTTCGTTTGTCTAATGTTACCAGCTAACCATTACATGCTATAGTGGTGAGCACATGTGCCTCTTGCACTGGAGATCGTAACTCGATTTCTAGCTCTAAGGCCTAGAATGAATCAAACTAAGAAAGAAGGGTATGGTGACGCAGTGGTTAAACTGTTAGCCTTTCACTAAGGTAGACTAGGGTTTGATTTTAGGTTAATATACATGTCATAAACAAACAAACAAACAAACAAACAAACAAAAAAAGCAGAGATAATGTTTAAAACTGATTACACTTGTCTCTTTTCAAATTATTACTTAGATTGCAAATACAAAGGTGGACTGGGTTTGATATTCAGTTAATGCTGCCTATCGCATACTAGCCTGTAAGAAAGCCAAACAAGCAAAAGGCGTAGGTAGAGCAGTGGTAAAATCGCTATGTGTAGAGAACTACCTAACGTTTTTATGAACTGGCAATGGTATGTCGCATAAACAGTGCAGGATACAATCCAGCAACCATAATTTGTATCTTGTGGAGCAGAGAAAACATATATATAGAGAAAGATATAGAAAGCTAGTGTATGTATGGGTAGCATTGATAATTTGACCAGAGAAAATACGATGAGGTAGGGTGGGGAGAGGGAGAATTAACACTTATATATGAATGAATGGTAAATAGTATTTTAGTTTTTTTTCCCCAATAGTTTTGTTTTTTAAATGCAGTGGTAGATAGTCGTTATTTTGTAAAACATTCTTACTTGCAGTAGTAATAAGACTCTATGGTTTCGCTAACACATAGATAGACTGTATTATTGCCATGGTCAAGCACTCACATTAAGATCATTTACAAAATCATAAAATGAAAAATAAAAAATCTTGTTTTGGAAATATCGTTTTTCAACATACACAAAATAAATATATAAAAAATTTGTAAACAGCAAAATGGAAAATCCATGGTCAAGCACTCACATTAAGATCATTTACAAAATCATAAAATGAAAAATAAAAATCTTGTTTTGGAAATATCGATTTTTTTCAACATACACAAAATAAATATATAAAAAATTTGTAAACAGCAAAATGGAAAATCCATGTTTCCATATAGACAAAATTTAAAAACCTTAAACGGACATTTAAGAAAATATATATAAATGGGAAATTGACAAATGTGTAAATATGAAAATGGAAAAATCCATGTTTCCATATCATGAAATTGAAAAACATCAAACTGTCATTTTAAAAAATGCAAATGGAAAATTGACAAATTGCAATGTGTGAAATGTGAAATTGAACTAATGGCTATCATTATTTAAAAAAAAAAAGAACATGGTGCTCTATGGTTGAGGTGTGAATCAAACCCTTTCTACTTATTTGGACCACCCGAGACTGAGTAGACTAGTTTAAGTTGTCATACCACTTTTAAAAGTTTGTGTTAAATCTAGGAATTGAACCCAAGAGCTTGTAGGGGAGATCAAAGGTTATAATATGTTAAACAGATAGCCTTGAATGAAGGGTGTGGTAGCTATATAGAGATGAGACGTTTCGCTCGGGGCAGGGAGGCATGGAGATCTGCATCAAACCAGTCAAAGGACTAAAGACTCAAACAACAACATGTACGTTCACCAAAATAATGTTGTGTAACGGTAAATGTTAGTCAACGAACAGTAATGCATTACTAAAACCCATGACACGATACCTAAGAGCTTTTCTAAAATGATTTTAAAATGCCTTTAACCCTATATTGAACACCCAGTTCACAAGACTCATAACTGCAATGTTATGGTAAAACAAAACAAAATCTATATTTCAAAACAAACAAGTGGTTTAGTCAATGTATACTGGAAAAAGTTTTGTAAACACTCAAGTCCTCAAGACCAATTAAATTAGTAACTGTCAGGTTGGCCGAGTGGTTAAGGCGTTTGACTTAAGATGAAATTTCTGTATAAGGAAGCAAGGGTTCGAATCCCTTACCTGACATAACTATTGCCTTAACATGGCTTGGCCACACTGTATTATTATGATACTCAGTACACAAACCATAGATATAGTGTATTGTTTAAGGCCACTCTCTTTCTGAACATAGTCAGAGACTGTTGATGGTTAACAATTGTATTAATAGTGGGACATGGGGATAGCAATTAAGAAAAAACAGTCAATACCCATACAATATTTTTATTCATTTTAGTTTTTTTTTACAATAGTTACACACTGAATACAACTTTTTATCTCTTTACCATTGTTTGATATAGATTTTAAACACAACGCTTGTTGTAGATCCTTTTACAACTTTCTCTAGGTACTCTTGTTCTTAAAAACTGGGGAAGCCGCAATGGTTTTATAGACATTAAACCCTCATTCTCTTCTTTTTCATTATTATCATTATCATTATTATAAATATTATTTTTATAATTATTATAGTCATTGTCACCATCATTATCATCATCATCATCATCCTCAACATCACTAGAACTATCCAATTCCATTTTTTCCTTTTCAAAAGGGATCTCTTGAAGAGTCTGTGTTGCTTTTGATAGTGTTACGGGTTTATTGAACGTTGACAACTGTCCTAACATGACTTTTTGAGGAGATAAATGTTTTTTCATAAGGAAGTCACTATGTTGAGTAACACTATGTTTTTGTCGGACTTGCTTTTTCTTGTTCTTTTGATCATGTTTTGTTAACACTAACGGTGTTTCATTTGGTATACCACATTGATGAGTACCCACACTTAAGACATCACCATGTTTACTTTTTAGATGACCTAGACATTTTGTTGTTCTTTGTTTTGAGCACTGCCAAAATATGATGCCATTCGCATTTTCTCGCTTATAGTTATAAGAGTACTCATGATACAGGGCACGTGGTTTACCTTTATTGGTTATAGTATATTCCATAGTAGTCACTGACTTGTATAGTCGATCCGCCTACTACAAAGGTCTGAACACTTGTGGTGAAAGAATGATGTTGTGTTGACGTTTTATGCAGGATAATGTTGGTGGCATATGTGGGTGGCTTATGTTGATGACATGTGTTGTTGGCTGATTTTGGTGGCTTATGTTGATGGTTTATGGTGGTGGCTTATGTTGATGGCTTATGTTGGTGGCTTATGTTGATGACATATGTTGGTGACTTATGTTGATAGCTTATGTTGGTGGCTAATGTTGATGACATATGTTGTTGGCTTATGGTGGTGGCTTATGTTGATGGTATATGTTGCTGGCCTATGTTGATGGTTTATGTTAATGGCTTAGGTTAATATCTTAGGTTGATGGCATAAGTTGATGGCTTATGTTGGTGGCTTATGGTGGTGGCTTATGCTGGTGGCTTATGCTAGTGGCTTATGGTGGTGGTTTATGGTGGTGGCTTATGTTGATGACATATGTTGGTGGCTTAAGTTGGTGGCTTATGTTGGTGGCTTATGGTGGTGGCTTATGGTGGTGGGTTATGGTGGTGGATTATGGTGGCTTATAGTGGTGGCTTATGGTGGTGGTTTATGGTGGTGGCTTATGTTGATGACATATGTTGGTGGCTTATGGTGGCTTATGGTGGTGATTTATAGTGGTGGCCTATGTTGGTGGCTTATTTTTGGTGGTTTACGTTAATACCTTATTTGTAATGGCTTATTTGACAAGTTATTGTTGTCAATGTATTTAGAGGATTTTTCTCTTGGTTTTGGAAAGTATCTCAACTCTTTTTTATGGTAGCATAATGCTTACCGCCATGTTTGTAAGCAACAACAACACACTAAAATTCCAAGAATCCAAAGTACTCTAAGGTTAATGATTGTCTCTCAACTCCATTCAACGTCTAGTCAAAAAACATTATATATTTTTCACATTTTACAAAAAAGGTAAATTGGGAAAGTAAGCTATATGTTTAAACTAAAAATCATATCAAATCATATGCTAACTCCAACACCTACGTCTACCCCAATCTCAGTCAAAAAAATATAATATTCTTCAAATTTTTCCAAAACAGTATTTGGAAAGTAGGCCATATTTTGAAAACTAATCATCCTATAAATTCATATATATATATACTGAAACCAATGGCTTTTATATCCTTAATCTTAAGAACAAAATATGGAATTTTTGACATTTTTTCCAAAAATGTTCATTTTAAAACGGGGCTATATTTTGGAAACTAGGAATTTTACAAGAAAGTTTGTTTAACGTAAATGGCAGGTATTTACCCCCACTACCCGCAAACCAAGTCCCAGGTCTCTGGGGAAAAATCCAAAAAAAGTTCAATTTGGAAAGTAGGCAATATTTTGAAAACTAATCATCCTAAAAAGTCATATATAGACTCAAACCAATGGCTTTTATGTCCTTAATTGGTAGAACAAAACTTAACATTTTTTCAGTTTTTCCAAAAAAGTCCAATTTTCAAAAATTGTCTATATTTTGGGAACTAAGAATTTTACAAAAAAGTTTGTTTAACGAAAATGAAAGGTCTTTACCCCCCTCTACCCAAAACATAAATTTCAGGTCCCTAGGACAAAAACTGTGCAGTATATATATATATATATTTTTTTTGGGGAGGGGGTCTATATTCACTTTACCTCCCCACTTCACAAGATGGCGGCCATAGCTTAACTTAACCTAGCCTAACCTAACCTGACCTACGAGGTGTGATCAAAAAGTTCCAAAAATGTGGCTGCAACTTAACCAAACCTAGCCTAGCCTAACCTAACCTCCCTGTTGACTAGCCCCCTTTGGACGGGTCCTTTTTGAAGGGAGTCATTTTTTTACGTGTCCCGGAGGACGGGTCCTTGTTGACGGGTCCCAGTGGCGGGTCCCCTTTGACATAATTTGGATAAAATGCAAGGCCAGTCCATAGGGATCAGTCCAAAGGACCCGCCACAGGGACCCGTCAACAAGGACCCGTCCTCCGGGACACGTAAAAAAATGACTCCCTTCAAAAAGGACCCGTCCAAAGGGGGCTAGTCAACAGGGAGGTTAGGTTAGGCTAGGCTAGGTTTGGTTAAGTTGCAGCCACATTTTTGGAACTTTTTGATCACACCTCGTAGGTCAGGTTAGGTTAGGCTAGGTTAAGTTAAGCTATGGCCGCCATCTTGTGAAGTGGGGAGGTAAAGTGAATATAGACCCCCTCCCCCAAAAAAAAATATATATATATATACTGCACAGTTTTTGTCCTAGGGACCTGAAATTTATGTTTTGGGTAGAGGGGGGTAAAGACCTTTCATTTTCGTTAAACAAACTTTTTTGTAAAATTCTTAGTTCCCAAAATATAGACAATTTTTGAAAATTGGACTTTTTTGGAAAAACTGAAAAAATGTTAAGTTTTGTTCTACCAATTAAGGACATAAAAGCCATTGGTTTGAGTCTATATATGACTTTTTAGGATGATTAGTTTTCAAAATATTGCCTACTTTCCAAATTGAACTTTTTTTTGATTTTTCCCCAGAGACCTGGGACTTGGTTTGCGGGTAGTGGGGGTAAATACCTGCCATTTACGTTAAACAAACTTTCTTGTAAAATTCCTAGTTTCCAAAATATAGCCCCGTTTTAAAATGAACACTTTTGGAAAAAATGTCAAAAATTCCATATTTTGTTCTTAAGATTAAGGATATAAAAGCCATTGGTTTCAGTATATATATATATATGACTTTATAGGATGATTAGTTTTCAAAATATGGCCTACTTTCCAAATACTGTTTTGGAAAAATTTGAAGAATATTATATTTTTTTGACTGAGATTGGGGTAGACGTAGGTGTTGGAGTTAGCATATGATTTGATATGATTTTTAGTTTAAACATATAGCTTACTTTCCCAATTTACCTTTTTTGTAAAATGTGAAAAATATATAATGTTTTTTGACTAGACGTTGAATGGAGTTGAGAGACAATCATTAACCTTAGAGTACTTTGGATTCTTGGAATTTTAGTGTGTTGTTGTTGCTTACAAACATGGCGGTAAGCATTATGCTACCATAAAAAAGAGTTGAGATACTTTCCAAAACCAAGAGAAAAATCCTCTAAATACATTGACAACAATAACTTGTCAAATAAGCCATTACAAATAAGGTATTAACGTAAACCACCAAAAATAAGCCACCAACATAGGCCACCACTATAAATCACCACCATAAGCCACCATAAGCCACCAACATATGTCATCAACATAAGCCACCACCATAAACCACCACCATAAGCCACCACTATAAGCCACCATAATCCACCACCATAACCCACCACCATAAGCCACCACCATAAGCCACCAACATAAGCCACCAACTTAAGCCACCAACATATGTCATCAACATAAGCCACCACCATAAACCACCACCATAAGCCACTAGCATAAGCCACCAGCATAAGCC
Source organism: Meconema thalassinum (assembly GCA_946902985.2). Taxonomy (NCBI): domain Eukaryota; kingdom Metazoa; phylum Arthropoda; class Insecta; order Orthoptera; family Tettigoniidae; genus Meconema; species Meconema thalassinum. Next base: position 1,982,558,436 of record OX336388.2, read on the forward strand.
ACCACCATAAGCCACCAACATAAGCCATCAACTTATGCCATCAACCTAAGATATTAACCTAAGCCATTAACATAAACCATCAACATAGGCCAGCAACATATACCATCAACATAAGCCACCACCATAAGCCAACAACATATGTCATCAACATTAGCCACCAACATAAGCTATCAACATAAGTCACCAACATATGTCATCAACATAAGCCACCAACATAAGCCATCAACATAAGCCACCACCATAAACCATCAACATAAGCCACCAAAATCAGCCAACAACACATGTCATCAACATAAGCCACCCACATATGCCACCAACATTATCCTGCATAAAACGTCAACACAACATCATTCTTTCACCACAAGTGTTCAGACCTTTGTAGTAGGCGGATCGACTATACAAGTCAGTGACTACTATGGAATATACTATAACCAATAAAGGTAAACCACGTGCCCTGTATCATGAGTACTCTTATAACTATAAGCGAGAAAATGCGAATGGCATCATATTTTGGCAGTGCTCAAAACAAAGAACAACAAAATGTCTAGGTCATCTAAAAAGTAAACATGGTGATGTCTTAAGTGTGGGTACTCATCAATGTGGTATACCAAATGAAACACCGTTAGTGTTAACAAAACATGATCAAAAGAACAAGAAAAAGCAAGTCCGACAAAAACATAGTGTTACTCAACATAGTGACTTCCTTATGAAAAAACATTTATCTCCTCAAAAAGTCATGTTAGGACAGTTGTCAACGTTCAATAAACCCGTAACACTATCAAAAGCAACACAGACTCTTCAAGAGATCCCTTTTGAAAAGGAAAAAATGGAATTGGATAGTTCTAGTGATGTTGAGGATGATGATGATGATGATAATGATGGTGACAATGACTATAATAATTATAAAAATAATATTTATAATAATGATAATGATAATAATGAAAAAGAAGAGAATGAGGGTTTAATGTCTATAAAACCATTGCGGCTTCCCCAGTTTTTAAGAACAAGAGTACCTAGAGAAAGTTGTAAAAGGATCTACAACAAGCGTTGTGTTTAAAATCTATATCAAACAATGGTAAAGAGATAAAAAGTTGTATTCAGTGTGTAACTATTGTAAAAAAAAACTAAAATGAATAAAAATATTGTATGGGTATTGACTGTTTTTTCTTAATTGCTATCCCCATGTCCCACTATTAATACAATTGTTAACCATCAACAGTCTCTGACTATGTTCAGAAAGAGAGTGGCCTTAAACAATACACTATATCTATGGTTTGTGTACTGAGTATCATAATAATACAGTGTGGCCAAGCCATGTTAAGGCAATAGTTATGTCAGGTAAGGGATTCGAACCCTTGCTTCCTTATACAGAAATTTCATCTTAAGTCAAACGCCTTAACCACTCGGCCAACCTGACAGTTACTAATTTAATTGGTCTTGAGGACTTGAGTGTTTACAAAACTTTTTCCAGTATACATTGACTAAACCACTTGTTTGTTTTGAAATATAGATTTTGTTTTGTTTTACCATAACATTGCAGTTATGAGTCTTGTGAACTGGGTGTTCAATATAGGGTTAAAGGCATTTTAAAATCATTTTAGAAAAGCTCTTAGGTATCGTGTCATGGGTTTTAGTAATGCATTACTGTTCGTTGACTAACATTTACCGTTACACAACATTATTTTGGTGAACGTACATGTTGTTGTTTGAGTCTTTAGTCCTTTGACTGGTTTGATGCAGATCTCCATGCCTCCCTGCCCCGAGCGAAACGTCTCATCTCTATATAGCTACCACACCCTTCATTCAAGGCTATCTGTTTAACATATTATAACCTTTGATCTCCCCTACAAGCTCTTGGGTTCAATTCCTAGATTTAACACAAACTTTTAAAAGTGGTATGACAACTTAAACTAGTCTACTCAGTCTCGGGTGGTCCAAATAAGTAGAAAGGGTTTGATTCACACCTCAACCATAGAGCACCATGTTCTTTTTTTTTTTAAATAATGATAGCCATTTGTTCAATTTCACATTTCACACATTGCAATTTGTCAATTTTCCATTTGCATTTTTTAAAATGACAGTTTGATGTTTTTCAATTTCATGATATGGAAACATGGATTTTTCCATTTTCATATTTACACATTTGTCAATTTCCCATTTATATATATTTTCTTAAATGTCCGTTTAAGGTTTTTAAATTTTGTCTATATGGAAACATGGATTTTCCATTTTGCTGTTTACAAATTTTTTATATATTTATTTTGTGTATGTTGAAAAAAATCGATATTTCCAAAACAAGATTTTTATTTTTCATTTTATGATTTTGTAAATGATCTTAATGTGAGTGCTTGACCATGGATTTTCCATTTTGCTGTTTACAAATTTTTTATATATTTATTTTGTGTATGTTGAAAAACGATATTTCCAAAACAAGATTTTTTATTTTTCATTTTATGATTTTGTAAATGATCTTAATGTGAGTGCTTGACCATGGCAATAATACAGTCTATCTATGTGTTAGCGAAACCATAGAGTCTTATTACTACTGCAAGTAAGAATGTTTTACAAAATAACGACTATCTACCACTGCATTTAAAAAACAAAACTATTGGGGAAAAAAAACTAAAATACTATTTACCATTCATTCATATATAAGTGTTAATTCTCCCTCTCCCCACCCTACCTCATCGTATTTTCTCTGGTCAAATTATCAATGCTACCCATACATACACTAGCTTTCTATATCTTTCTCTATATATATGTTTTCTCTGCTCCACAAGATACAAATTATGGTTGCTGGATTGTATCCTGCACTGTTTATGCGACATACCATTGCCAGTTCATAAAAACGTTAGGTAGTTCTCTACACATAGCGATTTTACCACTGCTCTACCTACGCCTTTTGCTTGTTTGGCTTTCTTACAGGCTAGTATGCGATAGGCAGCATTAACTGAATATCAAACCCAGTCCACCTTTGTATTTGCAATCTAAGTAATAATTTGAAAAGAGACAAGTGTAATCAGTTTTAAACATTATCTCTGCTTTTTTTGTTTGTTTGTTTGTTTGTTTGTTTGTTTGTTTATGACATGTATATTAACCTAAAATCAAACCCTAGTCTACCTTAGTGAAAGGCTAACAGTTTAACCACTGCGTCACCATACCCTTCTTTCTTAGTTTGATTCATTCTAGGCCTTAGAGCTAGAAATCGAGTTACGATCTCCAGTGCAAGAGGCACATGTGCTCACCACTATAGCATGTAATGGTTAGCTGGTAACATTAGACAAACGAAAATGATTGTATTTCTGTTAGCCAAGCATTTCTGTCATTTGCCTACTGTGTGAGCACTGCCAGCAAGACAGTTTAGTTTAGAACAAGCGTGTGTGTGTGTGTATAGATTATTAGCCTCAAGTATTTAAAGCTTGTTGTGTGTAGCGACCATCTTGCTCAGTAACCACTGAGTAAGTTTTAACAGTTAACTCATAAAAACAGCATAGGATAGTTGTGTGTGTGTGTGGTTCATGTACTTGGGAATATGCATTAGCACCATGCGCTAGCTTTACCTTACCCTCTAGAGGTAGAGCGTTATCCCTTCCTTTGGACATTGCCAATGACTGCATTCCCCCACAAGTTTTACACTTAAGCCCTTGGCTTGTTTTTGATTAGGTTTGGTTTGCTTTAGGCTTGGTTTGGTTCGGTTGGGTTTGATTCGACTTGGTTCAGTTTAGTTTAATGTAGTCACCATTTTTTTATTTTTAGCTACACTCTTTAACCAATTAATTAATGATAGTCTACTCTTAATTCTTGAATCGATAAATTGAATTTTGTGTGCACCGTTTGTCAATCCATGCCTACAACCTATACTCCCTATGTACTACAGTCAGATCTGAAAACAAGTTCCAATGGTCAAAGACGTGTCAGTCACCATACATATATCCTACAATAATTCTTTCGTTACCTAGCTAGATTTCGTCACTCACAGTAAACATCTTACATTATGGGTTTGCAATATATTAAGAAAAGCAAAAGTCCATGATCTTGTTGTTTTGGGTCTTTTTTGGGGAAATTCATAAGCCATAAAAAGAATGACATCATGTCAAGTTCTGAGTGGATCTTGTATGTCAAAATCCCATTATCGGTTTATAAAATCTCAAGGCCATGCCCTAGCAGTTTTGGATTATTTCAATCAATGAGTCCACCATAGGAAACATCGAAAAAATAAATACCCTTAAAACAAGTCGTCCCATGACCCTCTCCGAACAATGCTTCGCAAAATATAAATTCATCCATTGAACATGATCGGCGACATCATCCTAGCTTCCCCCTCCCACCATGGTTGCCATATCGTTTGACCTTCAAGTGTCCTCAGCATCTCTGTGCTTTTTTTCATTGCCCTGTCAAGTCAATGCATTCCAATAAGATCAAATAACATTCACATCCTGTCAGTCTGCCCCAGCAAGTTTGTTTTCTATACTCACTTCAAGCAACATATAACCAAGTTCTGTTTGTTCTATCTAAAGCCAACTTCATCGAATCAAGGAATTATCATTTGTCATGTCACTCATAATCGTTTACACGTTAAAGACCCCCTTCAGGGGGTTTAGGAATTAGGAATTCCATCATAGGAAAAATCAGAAAACGAACCCTCGACCCGCCGTCTCATCGAAATAGCGAATACTGTATTGGTATATCACCACCGTGGCCAGTAATAGCTTCGTTGAAACACGTGTCCAGTGGTATCGTCTCTTTCTATCTACAACCACTCGTCATGAACATTTTAGACAAATTTAAGAAAAGTTTTAAAAACTGAAATGTTTTCAACATAAGTGTCGTTAGGCTCTTTCGCATTTTTTTAAACATAAATACTATATTCGAAAGGGAGATAGGGGAGGGGCGTCACCCCGAGTCCTACGACCCCTCGTATACGTCTCTGGCGTTATTGGTTTGTGAGATATAACAAAAAGTCTAAAATCACGGTTTTACAACAAAAAATTCTGTTTCCCTCATTCTCAAAAACTTTAACCTATTACCAAAATAAAGAGGGTTTCGAGACAAGCCATTTGACACGTCATAGGACCAAATCCGACCAGGCATTCGTGAAATATCAGAAAAAGTCTAAAATCATAATTTTACCCCAAAACGCCTGTTTCCCTCATTCTCAAAACTTTAACCTATTAATAACATATATAGGGCTTTGAGACAAGCGATTTGACACGTCACACGTCCAAATCCGACCTTGCGTTCGAGAGATATCGGCAAACGTCGTAGGAAAGTAGGCGACTATCTGGTTCTCTCCTCACCACCAAAACCCCTTCTTATCAATCATTTTTTTCAAAGAGCTCGCCCTCTTACAAAAATCCCAAGTGCGCATGCGTACAAAACAAAAACAAAAATGTTCATCCATAGCGACATCTCGTAAAACGCATGCGCGATATGAGCAATCACGTTTAAGTTCATTTTAGCAGCGCACCTTATACATGTCGCATTTGAAAAGAGACTTTCACTAAAAAATTAAAATTTCACCCCCTAGTAGGGGTAGGTTTTATTTAGGGGTTGAAATGAGTAGTCCATTGGAAAGAGGGCGTCAGCCCGAGTCCAACGACACCTCATTTGTCAAAATCGGACCATGCGTTTGAGAGATATTGACTTTGCCCCTGAATGTATTGCGGGTTAGTATGTAACGTCACCAGGAAAGTAGGCTGTGGGTTAGAAACCGCCTCACCCCCCTACTAACGTCAAAAGAGATATGGCCTGACTTCTATGCAATGGAGGCCATGGATGGAAACCAACCAAGACCTGCGCCATTTCGTGAACTCTTCTGCAACGCACGGATACACCACAGAGTGTGCAAAGTGAAGAACCATCACGAACCGAACGAAACATGTGTATGTGATCTTTGTGAACGCCCATGGGATCGATACCACATTACAAGATGCAAAAAAAACTATCCAGGTCAATAATCGAGACCTGCTTAGAACCATAAGACTAAAAAAGTGAAGTATAAATGAATGTACCTTGTATGCATAATGCACAACTTGTGTGCGTTTCTTAAATAATTATCTTCCATATAATAAATACATAAATCCACCGGGCGAATCCCGGTACTAATACTGTTGTCGTTTGAGTCTTCAGTCTTTTGATTGGTTTGATGCAGCTCTCAATTTCTCCCTGTCCTGAGCTAATCGTTTTATCTCTACACACCTACCACACCCTACATCCGAAGCAATCCGAAGCAATCTGTCTACCCCTACAGTTCTTGTCCTCGACCCTTCCTTCCATAACTAAGCATGCTATTCCCGGGCGTCTTAGTATGTGTCCTACCAACCCATCTCTTCTCTTCATTAGCAGTCGCCAGAAACATCTCTCCTCTCCCACTCGTCTTAATTCCTCTTCGTTTGTAACTCTATCTACCCATCTGATCTTCATCATTCTCCTGTAACACCACATTTCAAACGCTTCAATTTTCCTCTTTTCTGCTGCACCAATAGTCCAAGTTTCACTTCCATAGAGCGCCACGCTCCAGACAAAGGCTTTCAAAAATGACTTCCTAATACCGAAATCTATATTCGATGTCAAAAGATTCCTTGTTTGTAGAAATGCTTTCCTTGCCTGAGCCAACCTACTTTTTATATCTTCTTTGCTTCGTCCATCACTGGTTATTTTGCTTCCTAAGTAACAGAAGTCTCATACTTCCTTCAGCTTTTCACCTGCCAATTTGATGTCCATAGAGGTTTCTGATTTATTTCGGCTGCATTCCAATATTTTTGTAATACATAAATAATAAATAGGTAAATAGCACTCCCAGAAAAATGACATGCATTAGTTAGGACTACGCGATTTCAACCTTCAAGTGGTCATCATCAGATCCTGATGACTGGTTTGGGTTTGAATTTATATACAAATGTTATCTAACTACAATAAGTGTAGTGCGTTTAGTTGGTGTTTATGAAACGAACCGCAGTTTGAATCTTGCTATATAAGGTTAGTCTGTTTTATAAGGGTTTGTGAACTGCGTATGAGCATTATGCACGTGTTACAGTTGGAACACAATACAATAAATAAAATAAAAACAGAACATACTGTACACTTGAATCATATTATGTACGTGGTTACTTACCTCAGCATTAGACACGCGTAAGCTTGACACATGTAAAACCAACATCAGCGCTCAGATAAGCGAAAGCTAACAACTTCTTCCTACGCTGCGACCCAATCACAGAACAATAACAATAACAATAGCGACTTCGGTAGCGTAGTCAGCATGTGAACTGCTATCGCAGGTTCAAACCCAGCCGAAGTCGTCGGATTTTTTAAAAGCGTTAAAATCCTTCAGTATGCCTCCCTTCGGAGGGGAAGTAAAGCCGATGGGCCCTTGTCATAGATTTATGACATGTAAAAGATCCTGCCACTGCAATTAATGGTGTGTAGCTAAATTTGTAGGTTATACAGGGCGCCAGAGAATGTTCTCCGCAGTGGTTAGTGGTTGCCTCATCGGTTTAGTTGGTAGCACGGTGTCTTTGACAGGGTGAATCCCACACGTGTGGGCTGTAGCCTGTCGAAATCGTCAGTGTGTATTGCAATTAGCGAGCTTATGTGTCATCAGCACTTCCAGCATCCGTTATAAATGGCTGTGGTGAGTACAAAGTATACTGTTTGCTTGTTATTAGGGAACACAACGATGACAGAATGCATTCTGCACATAAGTCAAGCAGCATTGCGCGTCATAGGAGCTCATGTCACCACGGACAGTTAAACGATGACAGAGGCTACTTGAGCTGAGTCATATCCTACTCGCGCAACTGTACCTGTCAACGAAGTAGGCTGACGTGTGACACAAGTAAACAAAGAATAGTTCCCATCTCGACCACCGGCAATCATTTCGTGAAAGGCTAATATGATGCAAGCGGCAGCCGTGCTGCCAACGTAACTTCTCTAGCTAGCTCTCGCAGACGCATGTAGGCGCTGCGGAGAACATTCCCGGACTCACTGTATTTGGCTAGTACACAATGCTCTATAAGTTCCAACGTTCGCCGCTAGTGTTAGTGACAGTAGCATCTGGTAACCAATGTTGGAACTACTTGATATTGAACTTGTTGGGAACTCTCGGGCGTTCAATCAAAAATGCCCAGCTAATGGCCATTGGCTGTGATTCTTATATCATAACAATAACTTCGCCAAGTGCTAGGCAGGGAACGGACCACCAGAAATTACTAGAATTCTCTTCATGTTTCATGTTACATTTTTAATATTTCAACAGCCCACACGAGCGTCGCTTGGAACAATTCGGAAAAATGGCTTTGAAAATGCCAGCCGCTTGGTGGATAAACGTTAGATATGAAGAATCAATGAAAACACCGCCTACTAACTCGATAATGATATTCTGAAGATTCTTCCCTCGGCCGTGGAAGACTACACCAATATACTGTATTACTCGTTATAAGACATGTCTTACAGGCGCAAGTATACTGATCAGAGCGTTCCTGTTGTTTGAATCTTCAGTCTTTTGACTGGTTTGATACAGCTTTCCATGCCTCCCTGTCCTGATCCAATCGTTTCATCTCTACATAGCTAGCACACCTTACATCCGAGTCAATCTGTTTAACATATTCTAACTTTGACCTACCCCTATAGTTCTTGCCCTCGACCGTTCCTTCCATAACTAAGTTTGCTATTCCTGGGTGTCTTACTATGAGTCCTACCAACCTATCTTCTCTTCATTGAAAGACACCGAAGAAACATCTCTCCTCGCCCATTCATCTTAATACTTCTTCATTTGTTCTATCTACCTATGTGATCTTCATCATTCTCCTGTAACACCACATTTCAAACGCTTCTATTCTCCTTTACTGCTGCGCCAACAGTCCAAGTTACACTTCCATAGAGCGCCACGCTCCAGACATAGGATTTCAAAAATGACTTTCTAATACCTAAATCTATATTCGATGTCAACAGATTTCTTTTCTGTACAAATGATTTCCTAGGCTGAGCCAATCTACTCTTTATATTATATTTGCTTCGTCCATCTCTAGTTATTTTACTATCTAAGTAGCAGACGTCTTCTGCTTCTGTTACCTTTTTTTTCCTGACAATTTGACGTCCATAGGGTTTTTCTGATGTCTTTCGGCTGCACTCAATTATTTTTGTTTTATATTTATTGATTTTCATCATGAATTCTTTCCTCAAGACGGAGTCCATACCATTCAAAAACTCATTCAGATCCTCTGGCGGATCGGCTAAAATGACAATGTCAACACCAGGTCCCGGATGTTCATGCCGTAAAAAAGTTTAAAAAAAATGCACTTGAAATTTTCAAAAATGACAGTAATAATTGACCTAAAAATTCGAAAAATGCACTTTAACATGGAGAAAATGATCTTATAATAATAAACTCACCAATATTTCAAAAATGAAATCTTAAGCTCAAACTGACAAGTCAATCAAAATAGATATCTAGCACTTAATGAAAGGTTTATGGTCTCTTTAACCTGAGTTGCACTGTACTGATGTTGTCAAATGTAAATGATCTGCGGTTATCAGCCAACAAGTTTTTATATCTCGAAAAGCTGCTTTCAACATCAACTGATGTGATCGTAGCGTATTACTGTAGAAATGAGGAAGGTCGTTTTCTGCTAAATCCTCCTCAATCCCATCCATGCAGTAGTTTTCACCAGAAGGAATGTCTGAGATTTTGCATAATGTTTTATACCCGGTGTTTTTGTCCAGCACTTTTTTTCAGTTTTGATGCAATAGGCTACCCGCAGCAATTTCGCCACGATTGTCGCTAAGACTAGTTTCCACCCGGTAGATTAAGGAAATGGAATCAATATTTCAATATTTTAAATATTCTTGTATCAGCTACTAGCTTCTTCTTAACTCTGAGAGACGTAACTCCCTCATATAAAGCTGTGACATGACTGTATTGGAAGAAAAATTACCTTAAAAGGCCGATTTCTCTAAAATAAGACCAAAATATCAACCAAACATAAAAAAATGCTCTTAAAATGAAACAATAGCAAAAAATGCAAAAAAGACACAAAATAAAAATGACATATTTGAAGACGGGATGGCCCGTACGGAGATTTTATGTACTTCAGCATTGTTTTAGACAGCTCAGTAAAAAGATGACATGTCATCAACATCCGGGCCCTAGCCATCAGCAAATCTCATTGTTAACATTATTAATTCTCCTTGTATCTTTACTCCTAGGTCCCAAATAAAGTAATAACAAAACTGCGTTTTGCATGCCAGTGAAAGTGAAAGAATGATATGTGGATTCGTTTCTTTGTAACTGCTTTCCTAATGTCAGTTACGTTCGTAACTCAACATGATGTAAAGTTCCCACCTTTGAGCTGCGGATAATCTTCATCATGTTGTGATGGGTGCGAGGAGCTAACAGGTTATGTAGCCTATCCACAATACAGAGAGCAGGGATCCCCGGAAGTGACCGAACGAGCGTGTGCGGTCTGCCGGAAGACATGAAATATTAACGTGTTCCCTCTGTGTACTCAGGGAAGTCAAATTGCTGGCTTATCTTTTGACGCCCTTCAATATAGACGAGTGGTCAAAGACACTGGTGAGCTGACGTTTTGAGATCTCAGAATTGAATCCCGGAGATGAACAACGCCACCCTATATGTGATGTTTTCCAGGAATTTTCCACCTTTACTCCAGGAAATATTGATGGTGGTGCCTCATTTTTAAGGGTATCTAGGATGGGGATCCTAGACACACTCCGCGGCATAGCAAAAGCAGAAAGAACCCAAAAATCTCAAAGACAAAAGCAAAATTAGAAAACAAAAGCAAAAGAGCAAAAGCAGAAAAAAAAACAATCAAAAGAAACATTCAAAAACAAAAGCAGAACACAAATACAAAATCAAAAAACATAAAGCAAAATTCAAAAGCAAAGGCAGTAAACAAACACAAAATAAATAAATCATAAAACATAAAGCAAAATTCAAAAGCTTAAGTAGAAAACAAACACAAAATTTAAAAAAAAATCAAGCAAGAAGCAAAATTCAAAAGAAAAATCAGAAAACAAACACAAAATAAAAAACAATCAAAAGCAAAATTCAAAAACAAAAGCAGACACAAACACAAAATAAAAAAACATAAAGCAAAAACCAAAGCAGAAAACAAACACAAAATAAGAATACACAAAGCAAAAAGCAACATTCAAAAGCAAAAGCAGAAAATAAACACACAACAAAAAACACAAAGCAATAAATGATGTAGAAAACAACAAAGACAAAACCAAAATAGCAATAAGTTCAGATTTGTCTCCGCTCATCCCTCTCCAGATGCAAATCCTAGTTGCGCCACTGTGTTCAACTATAACTGCGATTATTTGGGTACAGTTGTAATATAGACAGCCTGGGACTTGAACTAAGGTACCATCTCATCATTTGCTTGGCGTAATTGTGGACTTTTTGGGAAATTATCACTCAGAACAGCCACAGCAAGCACCAGATGCAAATCATGGATCTCAAAGCAAGCAGCTACCTAATCCTCAACGGAGGCGGGCGAATTTCGCTTTCTATTTATACCTGGCTTCTTTTAAAATTATGACGTGTTGGTCAAATACCTGTGAGTTCATTGGATACTTTGTCTGCTAGCTCACACCCATTATCTGTATGGAATATACTGTGGACTGGATTCTCATCTAGTGAAAATGTCCAGCGGAGTTGTGTGCGACTTCTCCAGTATTATTCGTCTCTACTGGATGCAAAGTATCAGTTCGATGACCCTGATAGGCTGTATATTCCACGAGCATACACTTCACACATTCCCCAAACATATTTATGTGCTTAAGAGAAGATTGCAATTTTGTGTAAATTCTACTGGTTTTGTTGTTGTAGTACAGTCATAAAATAACACTAAATATGAGTTAACTGACACATAAATAGCTTACTCCCGACTAGAGTAAACAAACAGACCACATCGTAAGTAATTTCTGAAATCAACATTGTAACTGGCTTTAACTAAAGTTAAGAAGAAGAAGGAAGATTGTAGATTTACGTGACCGTGAATCTTGTGATTATGAGCCACGGGACCTCCTTTTTACGTGGAATCCGAACCACAGGACATGGCATTTCATAACTAAAGTTAATTTATAGCTTTCTATGACTCTTGGCTACGGCTGTTGTGGTCAGTTTATGCTTTAGCTGACAAAAAGGTGAATTGACGATCGTGAAGAGTGCAGCAGGTCAACCAGCCAATGTGAGAAGAGTTCAGCCGATTTGCTGGTTAAGGATATTGACCATTTATAAAACAGATTATACTGAAATACGGTGACTGACGTAATGAGTAGTTGGTTTCAGGGGCCAACCGTGTGATTACAAGAGTGAAGACATGGATGCCTTACCTTGCTGGGAGAGACAGATGACCTCACTGTTCTGCCCCTTAAAACAACAATAACTAACCAACTGTACCTTGCCGGGACATTTTAACTCTCCACTTAACAACTGTATGTACCCCACAGCATCCGCAATACGACCGTGATGGTGAGCAGATAGTCCCGTCGTTGACAGTGCCTATCGAGAGAGTTAATAATATTATTGGTTTTACGTCCCTTTTTAACTACTCTGGCTTTTAGAGACGCCGGGGTGCCGGAATTTTGCTCCGAAGGGGATCTTTATCGTGCCAGTATATCTACTGACACGGCTCCCTCGCATTTGCGCACCCTCAAATGCCAGCTGACTGTGCTAGGATACGAACCTGCAACCTTGGGCCCAGCAAGTATCGAGAGAGTGATTTTTCCCTAGTGTTCCCACACTCCCTGCAGGAAAATGCCGGGATAGTACCTAATAGGCCAGCATGGGGAGAACTGAGCAAACGTCTGGGAAATCCCACCTACCTGAGCAGAGCAGATCATCCACATTAAGTCAAGGTCCGACCACAGCGTACACATTATGGGAAATATTATTTCATTAAGTTTAGTAGTGATAATTGGAGATCATTACCTGCCACAGTCTTAGAGCCTTTCCCCAAACATATTTATGTGCTTAAGAGAAGATTGAAATTTTGTGTAAATACTACGATGTAATTACTATAGTTCCTAAATTGCGAATTGTGTATATTGTGTTTGATGTTATGTTGGTAATTTTCTGTATTTGTACAATTTGCCACCGGGGAATTACCTCCCAATAGCAAAAATTATATAATAATAATAATAATAATAATGTTAATTTATTTCAAGTCCAAAATTACCTACCCCGACCCTGAAACAATTACAGCTACACACACCTTTTCAGTCAGCGCTGCAGCACAAGTTGTCATACACATTCAGCACACACCCAAGTATATGGGACTGATGACAAAGATGTTCCCAGACCCAGAAATGAGTTATTAACAACAACAACAACAAGCTTATAAATGTTATGACGTAATAGACTACTGTACGGTAGCTGAATCTCTCACTTGGTCTGCTGTAGCTCTGATTAAGCATTTGAGGCATTTCTGTTTAGCAGCCCCGTGCACTTGTATGTGCAATGTATTTGTCTCATAGCCTGTGCTATTACGATGCTGTGGTAGTAGTGATATCACTCGGGCAAAGGGAGGGTTGAAGGCGGATGAGGAGAAGCAGATGACAAAGTAGAAAGTGAGGGGTGGGAGAAGAATGGGCGGATATCTCGAAGCAGGCCAAGGCTCTCAGAGGGCCGTAGTGCCAAGGAGTAAGAAAGTCATTAAGTATCAAAGTCATTGCGTGGAATATCCGGCTGTGTGAATCCTTAAACACTTCCGATCAACTTCCGACACGTAAAGACAGAAAAGAATGCAAGTTAATTAGCGTTGTGAGTTCTAACTCTCCAGTACCGACATGCTGACTACAGCAGTATGTTCGCACGCACTTGCAAGGCCGTAGCCAGGAACTTTATTTCAGAGGGGTGGGTATGTGAAGGACTTGTGTACTTGTGTACGCCTCGTGGTGCAATGGCTAGCATTCATGGCTGTCACTCCTGAGATCCGGGTTTAATTCCCGGCTCTGTTACGAAACTTAATTCTGGTTTGAGTGCTGGAACAGGGTACACTCAGCCTCGTAGGGCAAAACTGAGAAGAGGCAGGTTCGATTTACACCTCAGCCATCTTGGAGGTGTTGTCCCTGATTTCCTTACTTCTACTCCAGGCAAATACCGACGTGACGTGACATGACCATGCCGTAAACTCACTTCATGTTATTGTGAGCTTTTTAACCGTAAGTGCTGTCTGTATCTGTCGAGGTTTTAGTCCTGACAGCATTTGTTTGAGGGGTATGGGTGATGACTGATGACCTAGACCAGAATGTGGTCTATTGCAGGCAGATGCCGGGATGGTTCCTATCTTAAGGCCATGGCCATCTCCTTGCCAATCCTAATTTTTCCATACGAAATAAATAAAACTGAATTGCAAATGCACACTACTACAGGGCAGGTTATCAGTCAAATTCTACACAGACCCAAGTACACAGGGCTAAATGAAAATGAAATGTCTAAGACCCACAAATGAGACATTAACTCTTTTTCAGCCAGTTAACGCGAGCCCACTTATCTTGGGCGAATAATTTTAATTTAATCGGACCAAAATCACCCAAAGTGATTAAGACCCGACCACCCCTCACACAGGAGAGGAAGGACAAGTTATTGGCTGGACTGAGGAGATATTGGAGAACAAGAAGGCATCGCAGAGGCACTACTGTAGTCATAAGTGCTCCTTAGTGGGCTTGAATCACTAATAATAATCACCTTTACAATACCTTAAATAAATTCAAAAATGATGCTCTTCAGTTCATAGTTCTAAGACAGTCTCATCTTTGTAGAATCACAATTTGCGTTCAATAAGAACAAAATTCAAAATTGTTATATCCTGACTTTCCTGGTAATCCACAATCACTTATCCTAATGAGAACCAGTCAGAGGTCACCTGAGAGCAGGTGTCTCTGATCTAGAATCACAAGATCACCCCAAGACACTGTCAATTAAATGGGAGTTGCAGGTAAAAACCAGACTTGGATATACGGAAATTTTAACATGTAGGTTAAAATGTATTAATCTTTTATAATTGTTTTGAGGATTAGGGAATGCCGTCCATTACACTTGGTTATAATCGTGTTGACCGACTGAAAATAATCTAAACTTTGTATCGCTATCATTTGTACTGGTCGAATTTAAATGTTTTGCAGTCGGTCAACACGATTGTAAGTAATTGTAATGGGGGGTTTCCTAATCCTGAAACATATTTATATGAGGTTAATAAATACACTTGGATGACCAGTTGAGCAGTTGAGCGGAAACGGACCACAAATCTCTCAAACAGCTAAGTGCACAATCTACAATAACCTGACCATTTAATAACACCCCCCAGGGGCTCACTTCTAGAGGGCGTGGGTTGGCGACCACGGGGCCCCAGCTGAGTCCGGCATTGCTTCCACTTAACTTGCGCCGGGCTCCTCTCCGTCTTCTTTCCTGTCGACCTCACTTGGTCAACTCTTGTTCTCTTCCGACCCCAAAGGTATTAGGGTATCCGAGGCCTAGGGAGTCTCTTCCTTTCCCGCCTTAATTGGCCCTTGTCTCATCTTTCCTGACACCCTCCTTCTGTGAGGGGTCAGCCTTCTTTTTCTTTTCCTTTTACCTCCTGCCTTGTTCTGAAGGCCCTTAAGGAGGCAGGGTATATGTAGCCCCACCACTTCTGGTGCACCCTAGATAATGCTACACCCTCAGGGGCTCACGGCTGGTGAGTTCGGGAGTTGGCGACCCCGAGGGATTCCTGAGCTGGGTCCGTTTTCCCCTTTTGTCCCTTACCTTTGGGGCGGACCCTCTCCTCTCTCCCCTCTCCTCTCCTCTTTTCATTATATTTCCTTTCTCGTTAAGATTCCCGCACTGTTTTTGTTACTTAGTTTACCGTGTATCTAAATTCCCTTTTAGCGATTTTTTAAGGTATTTTTAATCTACGTTGCATTTTGTAAGTTTTTTCGATCTAAATTACATCTCGCGATTGTTTTCAACTTCAATTGCATTTTGTAAAGATTGACAATCTAAATTGTTTTTTGGTAAGTCTTTCAATGCAGGTAGCCGGGCCTTTTAGTGAGAATTTTGAATTTCAATTGCATTTTGTAAGTATTTTCAACCAAAACCGCATTTCGCACGAATTTTGAATCTAAATTGTATTTTTTTGGTGGGCATTTTGCACATATTTTGATTCTTAATTGCATTTTGTGGCTATTTTGAATCTAAATTACATTTTGTCAAGTATTTTCAATCTAAATTGCATTTTGTAAGTATTGTCAATCCACGTGAGTCGTTTGAATCTACCGTACATTTTGTAAGCATTTTCAACTTCAATTGCATTTTGTAAGTATTTTGAATTTCAATTGCACTTTGTGAATAATTTGGATTGGAACTGGGATATTTCAATCTGAATTGCATCGTGTATTTTCAATTTCAATTGCATTTTGTAAGTATTTTGAACCTCAATTGCATTTTGTACGTAATTTCGATCTCATTTGCATTTTGTAAGTATTTTGAATTTCAATTGCATTTTGTAGGTATTTCGACGCCACATTGCATTTTGTACTTATTTTGAACCTAGCCTTCATTTTGTGGGTATTTTTCAATCTATTCCTTTTGTGAATCTTTTCGTTCTAAATTCCCTTCTGTAAGAACATTTTGTGAGTTGTTTCAATCTGAGTTCCTTTTTGTAAGTATTTTCCGTCTCACTTAATTTTCGTTCTGGTTTCCGTTTCATTATCATTTTCGCTATCACCCAGATCATTAGGGGCCGATAACCTAGATGTTAGGCCCCTTAAAACAACAATTATCATCATCATCATCATTTAATAACAATCACATAATCACACTAAGCAGGTCAATCACCACTATCAGTATATATTGACTAGTTGTGCTAATTCAATTACTACTGCAACTAAATAAATGTATATATTGTAAATATCATAACCCATACTCGCAGACATAGATTAATAGCCTAAAGTGTAAAGGATCTGATGATGATCGCTTGACGATCGAAACTGGTCATCCAAGTGTATTTATTACCCTCCTGTAAATTGTTCAGTATTAGCGAACCACCCAAAACAATTGGGTACAATCGTGTTGGCCGACTGAAAAGCATTACTTTTAGATTACTTAAGCAACACTGAACAAGTACAGGGTGTCAGGGAATGTTCTGCTACGTTAGGTGAGAGCCGGAGTTTAGTTGGCAACACGGTTGCTGCTGACAGCGCGGCTGCCGCCGCTCGTGTCAAAACAAAACAAAACAAACAAACAAACAAACAACAAATAGTCCACTTAGAGATTCCTGTTTCTTGAGCTAATTTGCGTATTGATTTACTTGGACTTCGCAGCATTATATTGGAAATTTCATCAAGTTTACCGTCTGTTAACAGCGTAGGCCTGCCTGTTCCTGGTGCATCGTGAACTGAGCCGGTCACACGAAATTTACTTATCAAATCCCGAACGGTATCCCAATTTGGATACTTTGAATTAGGAAACCGCGCCTGAAATTTTAGTTTTACATTTCCTGTAAACCGATCGCCTTCATGAAAAACGTATTCCACCAAAAACGCTCTCTTTTCAGTAGTAAACATTGCCGCCTGTATCCTGTTGCATTATTCCAATAATCTAAACGCTTCCTTACTGCATTCACACTGACGCTTTCCACAGCACAGCTCACACGTGTGTTCTGATATCCTGTTGACCTTGGAGAAGACAGGCTAGTACCAGGCTGTCGGCGAGTGAGCGAAAGGTCTGCCAACTTAACTCCGGCTCTCACCTAACATTCCCTGACGCACTGTAGTTCCCTTAATAAATAAATAGCATATTTTCATATATCCTACTGATGTTAGGCTAATTGTCTCCATCAACACACATCATTTCAGTTTGATTGCTGTTATAGATATTGAGAACGGTCTGGAGGCGTGATGGCGCAGCGGTCAAGCTGTTAGCCTCTCACCAAGGTTGACCGGGTTCCATTCCTGGTCAATGCGTGGGAGATTTTCGAAGTGAAATGCCATGTCCTGTGGTTTGGATTCAACGTAAAACGGAGGTCCCCTGGCTCATGATCGTATACTGTAATTAACGGTCACGTAAAACTAAAAGATTCCTTCATTTTTGAGAACCGTCTATATATTTCGGATGCTCGCAATGTTGGATTTTTATATATCTAGGCAATATAGTTATGTAGTATTAGACGACGATTATTGCGCAGGTTCATTATTCAAACGTTGACTTCGATCGTATGATTTGGACACCAGAAATTAAAACTTAATTTTAAAATTTCTCACAGCCGCCATCTTGAGGTTATGTAAACAATTGCAACGTGTCTAAATATTTGCTATACCGTGTTTCACTGAGCTCGGATGGTTAAATCGCGAGCAAAGTCTATTTAAATGTTTCAACTTCGCTTGGCCACCATGTTCGTTTTTTACTTGACAGGTTTTTAAAAATTACACAGGTAAATTAATAAATATCGTATGGCCTCGGGTGAACTTTTAGTAGTGCCTTTTATCACCGCACAAAATTTCAGTAATAGTTTCGGAGATATAGAATGCCAGTGAAATATTTTGCACAGCCGCCATGTTGGATTGGTGAGAAGTAATAAAATTTAAAAGGCACGATCGGGGTCGTACAAAATGGTACTATAACCTTGACGAGTTTCATTGAAATCGCTCTAGCCATTTAGATTTTTCGGGGGACACACACACACACACGTGGACTAAAGAAGATCTCATACGCCTATATTTTTAATAAATGAAAATAGGCTAAAAAAAGGCTCCCAACACGATTTGTACGGGTGTTTTATTTGTAATACTTACATTGGACTCATGTTATAATCTAGTTAGATGGAAGAGAGAGCCCAAAGAAAATAAATGTAATCCAATGTACTCGTAATCTCTTCCTTGAAGTGATCGGGATGTTTGTGTAGTGACTGGTTTCATTGAAAGCCTTCTTTGTGACGCATGCGCCAAGGACGGTAACAGGTGAGTAGCGCACTTTCAATTAGCAGGTGTGTGGGAACTGGAGCTGAAGATATGAGTGCTAGTACTTACCGACACTCCCAGCAGCCAGGGAGCGGTCAGCTCTTACATCATGCGATGTGATGTGATGGGATGAGGTGGAATGTGGCTCACAGCATGTCGCTATTAAAGGACTTATGAGCAGTCGTGCGAGACGTTTCTTCCCGATCTCTAATACAAGTACTCTCTCCTTAGGAGAGTGTTAAGCATGAGGCGTTCTACCTGCCTCAAAATTTAGATAGTCTTGCCTCGCTTCCTTTTTATTTACGGTATCTCACCAGCTTAGGATGCAATGCGCTCATTCTTCGAACAGTATGCCGAAGACGTGGTCAAGTTATTAGAAAAGGAGGTCCCGAGCGAGAAATCCCGCCTGAGTTAAACCACCCGCCCGGCTCTACTGTTTGCGGGCAGGAGGTGACACAGCTCTGACTGAGGATATCGTCTTGTTTATTTAACGTACTTTACATCAATCAACTAAATATACTTCCGTTATCTTCTCAAGAAATACAAGAAATTTCCTATACTATTGAGACGATTTGGAAGATTTTGGTACTAACCGCACCTTCTAACTCCTGATTTAAAAGCTTTTGAGTTCTGTGAAACGTACAACTTAGCGTATTGATACTGTATTATGCTGTGTTTGAGCCTTCAGCCTTTTAATTAGTTTCATGCAGCTCTCCATGTCGTGAGCTAATCGTTTCATCTCTACATAGCTACCACACACTACATCCGAGGCAATCTGTTTAACATATTCTATCCTTGGTCTGCATGTACAGTTCTTGTCCTCGACCGGGAGGCTTGGTGGCGCAGCGGTCAAGCTGTCGGCCTCTCACCAAGGTGGACCAGGTTCGATTCCCAGTCAATACATGCGCGATTTTCAATGTGAATTGCAATGTCCTGTGGTTCGGATTCCACGTCAAAAGGAGGTCCAGTGGCTAATGAGCACAAGATTAACGGTCACGTAAAACTACAAGCTTCCTTCCTTCCTTAACTATCTCTTCACTTCATTAGCAGTCGCCAGAAATATCTTTCCTCTCCCACTCGTCTTAATACCTCTTCATTTGTCACCCTATCTACCCATCAGTTCTTCAACATTCTCCTGTAACACCACATTTCAAAAGCTGCAATTTTCTTCTTTTCTGTTGCACCAATAGTCCAAGTTTTACTTCCATAGAGCGCCAAGCTCCAGACAAAGGCTGCCAAAAATGACTTTCTAATACCTAAATCTATATTCGATGTCAAAAGATTCCTTTTCTGTAGAAATGTTTTCCATGCCTGAGCCAACCTACTTTTTATATCCTCTTTGTTTCGTCCGTCACTAGTTATTTTGCTTCCTACGTAACAAAAGTCTCCTACTTACTTTAGCTTTTCACCTGCCAATTTGATGTCTATAGGGGTCTCTGATTTATTTCAGCTACATTCCAATATTTTTGTTTTACATTTATTAATTTTCATCGTGAATTCTTTCCTCAGGACGGAGTGTCTATACCATTCAAAATCACATTCAAATCCTCTCACGTGTCGGCCAGCATATTAGATGATTAAAATAAAATTTCCCAATTCATTGACCATTTGCAACCCGAATTAAGAATGTAACTTGAGTTTCCATATTATGTTTTCTTTTCGCGGGGAGGCATCCACATATTACGTAATAAACAACAAGTAGTTCCGTGAAGAACTATACAGCCTATTTCCATATATCCTACTTACTGTATGTTAATTGCCACTATCAACATAAAAAAATTCAGTTTGATTGCTCTAATAGATTCGTAGATATTGAGAACCGAATAAATATTTCGATGGTCGCCATGTTGGATTTTATATATGTAGGTCCTAGAGTAATGAACTGTTACATGGAGATTATTCCGTACGTGTAGCATTCAAACTTCAATCGCATTATTAGGACACAAGAAGTAACAAGGAGATTTTCGAATTTTGCACAGCTGCCATCTTGTGGTTATGGAAACAATTGAAATAAATTAGATGCCAGTGGATTAACATTCGTATAAGGATTTAATGTACCGAGTTTCACTGCTCTAGGATGGTTAAATTGCGAGAAACATCCATGTGAATATTTATACTTCGCGTCACCGCCATGTTGGATTTGTGATCACCAGGTTATTTAAAGTCCTATAGGTGAACTTATGTTCATAGCCCCTATGAAAATAAAGAAAGTCAGTTTGATTGCTATAATAGATTCGTAAATATTCAGAGCTGTCCAAATATTTCGGATGGTCGCCATGTAGGATTGTAAAATGTATAGGCCATAGAGTCATGTACCATTAAAGGAAAATTATTGCGTAGGTTCATTATTCAAACTTTCACTTCGATCGCATGATTACGACACACGAAATAAAAACTTAATTTTAAAATTCGCACAGCCGTCATTTTGAGGTTAGGAAACAATTGAACTAAATTGGATACCAGTGCATTACAATGTGTTTAAACATTTCCTGTACCAGATTTCATTGCGTTTGGAACATTAAATCGCGAGAAAGGTATATTAAAATCTTTAGTTCGCTTGGCCGCCATGTACGTTTTGTAGTTAACCGGTTTTTGAAAGTCTTATAGATGAACTTCCAGTAGTGCCCTTTATCTCCGTACAAAATATCAGGGTGATACCACAAATAGTTTCAGAGATATAGAATGCCGGTGAAATATATCGCACATCCGCCATCTTGTGGTTATGTGAAACATTGAACCAAGTTGGATATCGGTGCATTACAATGTGTATAAACATATACTGTACCAAGTTTTATTGCGTTTGGTTGATTAAATCGCGAGAAACGTCTATTTAAAAGTCGCAAATTCGCGTGGCCGCCATGTTGGTTTTGTAGTTACCAGTTTTTGAAAAGTCACATAGGTGAACGTCTAGTAGTTCCCTTTATCACCGTACAAAATTCCAGGGTGATATCGCGAATAGTTTCGGAGATATTGAATGCTAGTTAAATATTTCGCACAGCCGCCATGTTGGATTGGAGAGACGTATCAAAATTTGAAGGGCACGGTCGGGGTCGTCCGGAATAGCGCTATGAACTTACCGAGTTTCATTGAAATCGCTCCAGCCGTTTAGAATTTATTAGGGGGACACACACACACCTCTCTCTCTCTCACACACACACACACACACACACACACACACGCACACACACACGGACAAAAGGTGATCTCATAAGCCTATTTTTTCAAAATTGAAAATAGGCTAAAAACGGGCATCGAATCTTGATTACATTGATGACGTGCGGAAAATGGAGGGGGGTAGTCGGAATGATCACGTAATCACTTACCAAATAACAAAATTCACCTCATTTTACGCTCCACTCTGCTTTCCAGCCGCGCTGACAGAAGGCGCGAGCGAAACCAAAGCATACAGTAGTTCTATTTAGATCATTAATAGGTTCAAAAATATTTTTGATAAAAAATGAAGTACGACTTTCGTCAATTAAATTGTTCATACATTTCTGGTGCATTTTGCTCTCCGAAGTACCTCAGGAAACTACAGTGTTATATAAGCTTGGCACGGTGGGTGAGTGGTTAAAGTGTCGGTCTACTAACCCCAAGCTTGCAGGTTCACCCCTTGCCGTGGTAAGTGATTTTTGAAAGGCGGCAAAAATGATGACACGCATGTCATACGATGTTGGCATGTGAAAGATCCCATTTGAATTCAGTAGGCCGTGTTCATAATGGCAAAATTAATCTCGGGATTTTCCGCCAACACAAAGTTCCTCAATTCTCTACTAGAAAGCGCTATATATTTAACCTCCTTGACTTTCATAGTGATTCAAGGAACAACGAAATTCGACATCCAAGCTGCCCTCTGGGTGTCAAATAACAAAGCGTGCACCCGGCGAAAATATATTGTTATTATTATTTATAGCGTTATATTTTTTTACAGTAATTAATGTCCCTCAATATTTGACATTGTGTTTCTTGATTCATTTATTTATAGGCTACGGATAATAAATCGTGACGAAATCAGAAATATTTGGTATTGCTTTGAGATTATATACAACAGGAGGGGGGGTGAGTTGATGCGATGATTACGCGTGATAACATGTGGAGAGGGAGAGTAAAATCGACCAAAAGTGATTACGTTATATGTGGACGGCCACTTAGTTACTGGTGAGTGTAAAAGTTGTAATTTTGAGCTATTCAATATTTTATGCTATTATTTTTGAATCGAAAGATTTCCACTTGTACTATAAGAGTTGTGGTTTGCTCGTAACTCTGGACGGACAATAGTGGCCCTAATACAGTAAACCTTGCTCAAATCTGAACGTGAATAAATAGGAATCTTGACAAATGTAAACGAAATTATGGTCCTAGCACCCTTGGTAATCTATAACTTGCATGTTATTTAGGTTGTGTAAAGCGGAATCCGTTTAACGCAGAAACGGAAACCAACCATCGATATATACAGGGTGCTTCAAAAAAATGTATACACACTTTGAACTTCCATAGAAAATTTATTTACCGTACTACAAAGTTAAATTTCAGGAAATTAGAAAGCTGAAAGTCCAATGTAAATGAAACATAAATAACAAATGTTAATACTGTTCAAATTGGCGACCTGCAGCATCAATACAATTCTGAGTACGAGTCACTTAACAATGCTTGCTGATTCCATATTTCCTGCCGTTCGTGCATTATACGGTAATGATAATTTTTATTTTCAACAAGATGGTGCCCCGCCACACTATCACAGGGACGTACGAGCTTACCTGGATCAAAATTTGCCGGGCCAGTGGATAGGTCGCAGGGGGCCAATCGAGTTTCCAGCACGCTCTCCAGACCTTACACCACTGGATTTCTTCTTATGGGGCACAGTAAAAGATGAGGTGTACAAACGTAAACCACGTAACCTAGACATTCTTTGGAATGAGATTCAAGCCGTGTGTAGAGAAATCTCATTGGACGTTTTGATACGATGTACAGAATCAGTATTAACATTTGTTATTTATGTTTCATTTACATTGGACTTTCAGCTTTCTAATTTCCTGAAATTTAACTTTGTAGAACGGTAAATAAATTTTCTATGGAAGTTCAAAGTGTGTATACATTTTTATGAAGCACCCTGTATTTATATATATATATATATAAATATATATGTTCAAATCTTGCTGCGTAATACGGAACTGTAACTTATTTTGGTACACCCGATACAAAATGCTGCTGCAGTATCTACGCCAATCCAAGAAGAAAACTTAGTCTGCAACACAGACGAGCACACTCGTAGTGATGACCATTTTTCAGTCTGCTGTGGAACTTCTGGCGATTTGTCATCCAGAAGATACCAGTCCTATGGATAAAAGCCAAGAAGAGGAAGAGGAGGAGAAAGATGACAGGACAAAATACGCTCTCATGAACAAACTATTCGGTGGGTCAGTGACAAGATGAAATTTGCTGTTAATTCCAATTGACAGCGACTTCTTGAACTTTCAGGGGCCGATAACCTAGATGTTAGGCCCCTTAAAACAACAATTATCATCATCATCACTTCTTGAACTACTCCATAGCGCTGAAGACTGTATTGAAAAAGGTTGTTGATTATTTTGGGATTTTGTGGCATCGTGGTCATGTAGCCCCATATATTTGGGTGTGTTTAGAATCTGTATGATAACCTGTGTAACTGTGATGTCGGTACTAGTGTGTGTATTTGTAATTGAGGTAGGATTTGAGTAGGAATCGGCCGTGGTCTTAGGTAATGTCCCGGGATTTGCCAGGAGTAGAAGTGGAGAAACCACGGAAAACCACTTCCAGGATGGCTGAGGTAGCAATCAAATCCACCTCTTCTCAGTTTTCCCTCACGAGACTGCGTGTTCCACGTTCCAGCCCTCAGACAAGAATTAAATTTCTTGGCAGAGCCGGGAATCGAGCCCAAATCACAGTCATGATGTTAAACATGTAGAAGAAGAAGTAATACTGTAATATGACCTATATTGGATGTAGTCTATGATAGCGTGTTATAGCGTATTAGTGGGTGATTAAAAAGTACATGTATAGATATCACATTAACCATATCTTAAACAAATTGCTCCTTATTGAAAAAATCTAATTAAAATCTAAATAAAACCAGCAATTAAAGTTAATATATTCTTCTTCTTCTGCTTCCTTATTAGGGATATTCTACAATGCAGTAGTTTTCCTTCAACACAAACATTTTCTACTCCTCCACAAATTTCGGTCTTCAGCATCTTCCTCGGTTAAGCCTCTGGTAGCCATGCTTCTCTTTACACTATCTATCCATCTTTCTCTTGGTTTACCCCGTTTCTGTTTACCTTTAGCTTGCCAATGTAACATTAAATAAGTAATTCTACTATTCTGCATCCTTTTCACATGTCCAAAATATTGTAATCTTCTTTCTTCAACCACTTCTAGTACATTATTTTTGCCAGCATAATTTCTCTGATTCTCGTATTTTTAATTTTATCCAAACTTGATTTTCTTGCCACCCTCCTCCAATAATCCATCTCTGTTCCTAATAATTTGTTTGCTTTCTGTCTGTTCAACGTCGATGTTTCTGATCCACATAACAAATACTTTGTACCAATGAACTGTAAATAAGTTTCCTAGTTTTGTTTATAATATTCCTGCTTCATTAAACTGAATTTAATTCTCCAATTGTTCTCCTAGCTTCACTTACTCTTTTCTCAATTTCAGATGAACTTGTTCCCCCAAATATTTACATTTAGTGACTGATTGAATTTCTGCATTTCCGATCTGCAGTTTCTCACCACCATTATTCTCTAATTATTATTTCTTTTTATAATCGTTTCGGTCTTCTATGGACTACGTTATTTCGACTGCCTTCTCCCTCGTTCTTTCATATTGGCCCAGTGTTCGCGCATTCTTCGTCGGTGAGCTTCTTTTCGTTCTTGGGTCCACTTCTTGCGGGTTTTCAATATGGGCTTTGGCTGAAAACTCTGCATTTCCCCAAGTTTCTTCTTTAAAGAGTCACGTTCGAAGATGTCCTCATGTGAAATCGCCAGTTCTTGTAGGTCTTTTTTCACCTCTGTAAAGCAGATCCCTTTGATTTTCTTTCCCACAAATTAGACACAGATTCGATTGAAAATCTTCCGGAGCTCATTCGTGTTAAATGGCCATAAAAGGAGAGTCTCCTTTTGCGTATTATTATTATTATTATTATTATATTTTATTATTATTATTATTATTATTATTATTATTATTATTATTATCAGTTGTTTAATGTAATTTGTGATGATCACAGCTAAAAGGAATGGTAATTATACGTTAAAAACAAAATATTAATATTGTTGTAATATTTTTAATATTTGTATCTTGAGATGAGTTCTATAGGACACAAAATGTTGAGTGGTAATTATTCAGAATTCTGTAATATTACCACTCAACATTTTGTTTCTTATAGAATACATCTCCAGATACACATCCAACTCTTAAATATTAGAATATTTCTATTTGATTTTAAATCTTGAGAGCAACACAGCACTTTTATAAGTCCTTTATAAGATAATTTATATGTTTGGTTATATTATTATATATTATTCTGGTTGAATAACTTTGTAACAGACCAGATTTCGATAGTGTTGGAATATTTTAAGAGCAGCTCAAAAATACAGCAAAGTTTTAATTACTGGGAGCTTTATATTTTAATAGTTTCTTCTGACAAATTGTTAAGATTGCTGATGGTCGAAACTAGTCTTGTTATATGTAGCAACTAATAATAATATATTTATTGGTTTATTGGTGGCTTTATTTAATACCATTTAGATTTCAATTTTTTTATTTAGTCAATTTACCCTCTAGGTTGGTGGTTCCCACGGACTCAGCGAGGGAACTCACCACTACCGCCTCTATGGGCAATGTCCTGGAGCCTGGAACATCTGGTCGGGAGGGATACAACTGGGGAGGTGTGATCAGCACTTCGCCCAGGCCGCCTCACCTGCAAAGCGAACAGGGGCCTCATGAGGGATGGGAAGGGATGGAAGATTGGGATGGATAGGCGAGGAAGAGGGAAGGAGGCGGACGTGGCCTTACAGTAGGTACCATCCCGGCATTTGCCCGAAGACGAAGTGGGAAACCAGGAAAACCACTTCGAGGATGGCTGAGGTGGGAATCGAACCCCCTCTACTCATGTGGACCACCCGAGGCTGAGTAGACCCTGTTCCAGTCCTCATACCACTTTTCAAATTTCGTGGCAGAGCCGGGAATCGAACCCAAGACCTCCGGGGTGGCAGCTAACTATGCTGACCGCTACGCTACGGAGGCGACTAGATATCAATTAAAATAAAAAAAATACATCAAGCTACATGTTTTACTAAGATGTCACTAAACCTTGACTAAAGCAACAGGGGTGAGTAATTTGTAGCATTTTGTATAATTTTGTTCATCCGGAAACTTGCTCAAACAGGAAATATTTCTTAGTTCCATTGGATTCCGCTTTAGACAAGGTTTCCTGTAATGTGATCCTCTTCTTCTAGTCACAGTCCATTCTGGATGTCGGCAACCATCTTGGTTGTGCTTTGTCCGTTCTGAGCCGTTTGGAATAACTCTTCCGATGTCTTAAAAGTCCAGTCTCTGAGTTTTTATAGCCAAGAGATTCATGTCTTACCAACACTTCTCTTTCTGGTTATTTTTTCATGCAGAATTTCTTCGGTGGCGTAGTTGGTAGCATGTTGAACTGCTGTGCCCAAGATCGTGAGTTCAAACCCGCCGAAGTCGTCGTTTTTTTAATTGTGTTAAAATCCTTCAGTAAGCCTTCCTTCGGAGAGGAAGAAAAGCCGGCGGTCCCATGTCATAGATTTATGGTATGTAAGAGATCCTTCCACAGATTAAGCTAAATTTCTAGGTTAGATTTCGTTGAAACGCTCTATCAACGTTCACCACTAGGTGTTGGTGACATCTGGTAGCGAAAGTTGGAACTACTTGAAATTGAACGGAACTTGTAGCTCACCCCATGGGTGTCCGCTTGAAGCAGCTACAGCTTCTAGCAAGCCGAACATGTACTCGGACACTCCCGGCACTAAAAGTCATACGCTGAATAAATTAATAATTCTTTCAGTAGATCTACTGTTGTAATAATGATAAGGTTCTTATTTAAATTCGAATATGGGCTAAATCCATTCAGATGCTTGAATTGTTATCATTCTAGATTTTAATGTGGGCAAGAGCAGGAACGATAGAGAAATATTAAGTTGGCAATTAACCTATAAAAGGGAATAGAGCAAAACTAATATGTTGTTGTTGTTGTTTGAGTCATCAGTCTTTTAACTGGTTTGATGCAGCACTCTATGCCTCCCTGCACTGAGCTAATCGTTTCATCTCTACAGACCTAGCACACATTACATCCCAGGCAATCTGTTTAACATATTGTAAACTTGGTCTACCCCTACAGTTCTTGTCCTCAACCCTTCCTTCCATAACTAAGTTTGCCATTTCTGGTTGTCTTAGTAAAAAACACTAAAATGATTTGTGAATATACCTATTCTTAACAAATCCTAGTGAGCCTTCTGATGTTCTGGTTAGGGTGGTTGGCTGTCACTATGGAGGGCCGGGTTCGATTCTCAGCTCTGCAAAAAATGTCTAGTTTAATGTACTGGCACATTATCGTTGGTATCTGAGTCATCCAAGAGGTATCAGTTTCGAAGACTTGCCTCAGACCAATGGGTTATACGAGTTTACTTCACTTACTACGAAGCCCTAGAGAAGCTGAGAAGCGCACCTTACTACTTGCAGCTGATATGCGCCTGGTCATGTCCTACACGTATACTAAAGAATGTTCGAATCGGTGACTCATGCATCGTATCCTCCCCTTGTAAGTAATAAGTACCGTACATGATTTAGTGAGTTTTATATATTATACTTAACGGTCAGCAATAATAAAATGAAATATTTTCTTTCTAAATCGAAAATTTGCTAACACCATGGGCGTCACAAGTACGAGTAACGTACAATACGAATTTATCACTTCGCAAAAAATTTGTTGTGCTATGAAGAGCAATGCGAAATATTCCTGATAGCTTGTTAAGGAGAGGAAAAACGTGATTGATCCGCTGTAACGGCTAGTACAAACTAGATAATTGGAAACAGTGCTATTTGAATTATTATGTAGATTCATTTGTAGGGATATTTCACAGTTTAATTTCACTCAGTAATTTGAAAATATCTTAAAATATGTCCTCTATTTACCATATTTAGAAAATAGGAACTGGATTTACATTAGCATTTTAATGAACTGCTTGATTTTTATACTGTTGTCGATACATGGTGATACTTCCATTTTTACGTGTTTTTAGGAACTGAACATTATGACAATAATAATAATAATAATAATAATAATAATAATAATAATAATAATAATATCGTATGGCCTCGGGTGCCGGGTGCAAGCTTTGTTATTTGACACCCAAAGGGTAGCTTGCATGTCAAATTTCGTTGTTCCTTGAAGCACTATGAAAGTCCAGGAGGTTAGATATCTAAGCTCCTTGAACACTATAGCGTTTTCTAGTAGAGAAATGAGGAACTTTGTGTTGGCGGAAACTCCCGAGATTAATTTTGCCATTATGATCACGGCCTACTGAATTCAAATGGGTTCTTTGACATGCCAACATCGTATGACATCGTGTGGTAATTTTTGCCGCCTTTCAAAAATCACTTACCCCGGGACAGGAGCGAACCTGCAAGTTTGGGGTGAGTAGACCGACACGATGACCACTCACCCACCGTGGCAAGAATTATGACAATGAATCAAAAAAGAAGAAACGCGAACTTCCATGGACAAAAAATTGTGAACAAAAATCAAAACATTCCTCCCAATCTTGCCATAAAGCAGCCAACGGTTTCAGACCAGTCAAATAATGTATTTCACGAAGCAAGTAAGAAATGGAACGAGAAAGTGTGGGGGGGGGGTAATGAAATGAAAATTATAACTTGGCCCCCTCTGTAAAAAATCCTGCGGGCGCCCATGCTTACTATGAAGCCCTCGAGCACTAAAGTGCCGTAAGGTGTGCTGTCTGCTGATGAGCTACTTATCTCTCCGAAGAATGACTTTCTTCACAAACATGCCAAGACCACCCGAGAGCAATTTCATTATAATTGATCTCAGAGTAGCTACCATAAGAAGGCGTGGCCCGCCTTGCCCAATGCAGCCGCGCGCATCGCGATTCTCTTGCCGACAGTACCATTGAGAACAGTTCGGAATGCAGACGGTTTAAAATCCAGTTCTTCGAAGTTATGCAATACTGCTCTCAGTGTTTGCGACATGAAATACAAAAGTACTTGATCTAGTGAAAAGGTTGGTTTATTCAATGGTGAAGACTTTCTATCTACCCCGGGGCATAATAATACACAGTATTGGGTCTATATTTGCCGCCTTCTCTCAATTCTTGTCGCTCCAATTCTTGAAGATTATTGCCATATATTTCGTGCATAGAATTATATTATTGCTTGTGACACAGTTCCTTGATGGAAGTATATTTTTGGAATCAATTTTCGCTTACGAACATACACGGGTGATGAAGGTTCATAGTCAACCTTCAAGGAACAATCCACGCTTTTAAAAGGATTTATTTGTACACGTGAATATAAAAGCACCAGTTCTCGCCTTCTTCGGCACTTAAGGGGATATTCGAATTTGGTTGGTTACTTAGTTAAGGGGCTGCGACAACGCGGTCAAGTAGCCCCGTACACTTTGGGTGTGCGTAGAATCTGTAGGGTAACCGGTGTTAATTATGATGGCTGTATTAGTGCGTGATATCTGCAATTCAGGTTATTATATCGTATGCCCTCGGTTGCCGGGTGCAAGTATTGTAATTTGACACCCAGAGGGTAGCTTGCATGTCGAATTTCGTTGTTCCTTGAATCACTATAAAGTCAAGGAGTTTAGATATATAAGCTCATTGAACACTATAGCGCTTTCTAGTAGAGAAATGAGGAACTCTGTGTTGGCAGAAACTCCCGAGATTAATTTTGCCATTATGAACACGGCCTACTGAATTCAAATGGGTTCTTTGACATGCCAACATTGTATGACAAGCGTGTCGTATTTTTGCCACCTTTCAAAAATCACTTATCACGTCCAGGAGCGAACCTGCAATCTTGGGGTTAGTAGACCGACACGCTATCCACTCACCCACCGTGGCAAGCTTGTAATTCAGGTAAGGACTGCAGACGATCAATTTCAAGAAGGTCCTACTTTTGCTACCAAATGCTACCGTCAACGACACTTAGCTGAGAACTTGAATACTAGATGCCACCGCAACTAGCACCTGGCGACGAACTTAATGAGCGTTAATCAAATCTAACCTCTAAATTTAGCTTCACACAATTTTAGTTAGTGGAAGGTTCTTTTAAGTGCCATAAATCTATGACATGGGTCCGCCGGCGTTACTACCCCTCCCTCCATACTGAAGGATCTTTAACGCTCATAAAAATCCAACGACTTTGGCTGGGTTTGAACCCGCAATCTTGGGCATAGAAGCTCAGCATGCTACTAACTACGCCACCGAAGCCGCTTGAATTTTATTGTTGCCTAAGAATTTTGTAACGATGTATCGTGTAAACAACATGTTTGTAATACAAACTGTTATTATTCATCACGTAATAACAACAATAACAACATGTATGGTCTTGGAATATCTTAGTCATCTTCTTCTTCTTCAAGTGCCTCGTCCTCCAAGAACATTGGCATTCAGTAGCATGATCTGCTGTTTGTCCATACCTGTTCTAAACAGTGTCACTGTATTAAGTCCGAACCACTGGCATAAGTTCTTTAGCAAGGATATTTGTCTGCGTCCTGGACCCCTAATGCC
This sequence comes from Meconema thalassinum, assembly GCA_946902985.2. Lineage (NCBI taxonomy): Eukaryota > Metazoa > Arthropoda > Insecta > Orthoptera > Tettigoniidae > Meconema > Meconema thalassinum. The sequence goes on from OX336388.2 coordinate 1,982,590,220, forward strand.
ATCACTCTTCCCTTGGATAATTAATTGCAAGAGGTGGTATTTGTTGTTGGGCATGAAATGACCAAAGTATTCTAGTTTTCTCCTTTTGATGATACTGAGAATTTCCGAGTCTTTGTTCATACGCCGCAGTACTCCCACATTTCTGACTTTAGCTGTCCATGATATCCTTAAAGTCCTGCGATACGTCCACATTACAATGCTATCAGTTTCTTACTTAAAACCTTAGTAAGTGTCCATGATTCAACTCCTTAGATCAGGACACTAAAAACGTAGCATCGAAGCAGTCGGGCGCGTAATGACAGACTTAAATCACGGCTGGGCAAAACTTTTCACATTTACATGAAAGAACTTCTGGCCTGCTCAATTCTACAGCGAATTTCTTGACTTACCCCAGTTACCATTGATTTGACATCCTAAATATTTATATGATGAAACCCTTTCAATTCTTTCATTACCAAGTGTATATTTTGGTGTGTGTTGATTTTGTTTGATAACCTGTGTTTGTGTGGTTACTGTCATTATCAAGGTTGTTAATTGTGATAGGTTATATATAAATCTGGAAGGAATGTAGGAATTCTCGGCAAAAAACCATACCCAGGATGGCCACTGTCATCTCCACGATTAAAACCTACGATTTCCGTAGTTGCTGCAGGGCCCCTATTGAAGTCGTGGTGAGTGAATTAACGCACATGACTACGCCACTGGACATTTTCATGTTCCATAGAACAGAATTTTACTGTAAATTTAGCTTGCCACGGTGCGTGAGTGGTTATCGTGTCAGACTACCAAGCCCAAGCTTGCAGGTTCGCTCCTGGCTATGGTAAGTGATTTTTGAAGGGCGACAAAAATCACTACACGAATGTCATACGATGTTGGTATGTTAAAGAACCAATTTGAATTCAGTACGCCGTGTTCATAATGGCAAAATTAATCACGGGATTTTCCGCAAACAGAAAATTCTTCCATTCTCTACTAGTAAGCGCTATAATGCAAAGGAGCTTAGATATCTAACCTCCTTGAATTACATGGCGTTCCAACTCCAAGGAACGACAAAATTCGACATGCAAGATGCCCTCCGGGCGTCAAATAACAAAGCTTGCACCCGGCACCGAGGCCATACGATATTATTATTATTATTATTATTATTATTCTGTAAAGTTAACAGGGAACACGATAATGATCCAGACATTTACCCATGAAGCCGCCCAACTCGGTCAGGTGCGCGGTTGAAACTAGCTTATGCAACATTTCTCCTGGACGACTTTTTTAATTCTTCCGTTTGAGGTATTCGCTTCAGCAAGTTACTAGTATGGACGTGAAAGTTGTTATTCTTAGAATGTAAAGGAGCTAAAGCAATTAAAACGAAGAATGGTCTAAGTTTAAGTCTTATTATTATTCATTTGGAATACGACGTTTGTTGGGAAAACTTGATTTGTGAAACAAGTTATGGCATTTGTGACATCTTTCACTTTCCCTCTCGTCCATTCGTGACGTCCTGTAGGTTTCCAGTTTTTGTTAAATCTCTTAGCCTCCCAGCTCGGCTTCACTCACGGACTCTGCGCGGGATCATTCCTCTACCATCCCAAGGACGGTGTCTGGGAGATGAACACACTTTGTCAGCAGATACAACTGAGGATGGTGGCAGACTAATCGATAGTAGCAAGATTTTTTCGCTTTAACGATAAACGCGACAAAAGATATTTTGAAGCGATTTAGCGATATATTTACGAATCATATGTTTCTGGTTACGAAAATAAGGATATTATGTTTGCGAATTAAAGCGATAATGCCATTTTAAAGTGAAATTCAATTATTTAGTGATAAGCGCGATATTACAGCGGTATCTGTAGTGAATAACGAGCTTGAAATTTTGTTTCAAGACTATGTGCGAAAAGAAAGAGAAGAGCGAACAAATATTCAATAAGTTGAAATAATTCAGTCACTGCTAACATTAAAATTAATGCAAAATCAGGAATATTATTCTTTATTTATTTAGTCGATTTACCCTCTAGGTTGGTGGTTCCCACGGACTCACCACTACCGCCTCTACGGGCAGTGTCCTAGAGCTTGGAACATCTGGTCGGGGTGGATACAACTGGGAAGGTGCGATCAGCACTTCGCCCAGGCGGCCTCGCCTGCAAAGCGTACAGGGGCCTCATGAGGGATGGGAAGGGAAGATTGGGATGGATAGGCAAGGAAGAGGGAAGGAGGCGACCATGGCCTTACAGTAGGTACCATCCCGGCATGGCTGAGGTGGGAATCGAACCCCCTCTACTCATTTGGACCACCCGAGGCTGAGTGGACACCGTTCCAGTCCTCATACCACTTTCCAAATTTCGTGGCAGAGCCGGGAATCGAATCCAGGACCTCCGGGGGCGGCAGATAACCATGCTGACCACTACGCTACGGAGGCGACTCAAAATCAGGAATATAATAAAATAATATTGGATGCTTACTGTACCTGTAATTTATACATCTACCATTCATATAAATAATTCAGAACCACGATAATGAAACCTTGAATGATTAATTATTTTAGAATGTCATTAATGCGAAATTAAAGCGATTCAGCAATATCCTTTTCGCGAAATAACGAGGAAAATTAGTATCCTCCTCGCGAAATCGTTCAAAAATTAGTGCGGAAAAATGATGCCTCTACCAATCGATAAGGTGACCGCTAACGTGGGTTTAAGTATGGGTCAGGGAAGAGATTTTGAAGGAATTCGGCCTGTTGAGAGGAACCGTCCCAGCATTTGCATGACGTTTTTTTTAGGGTATGGCTCTTAGTGCCGGGAGTGTCCGAGGACATGTTCGGATCGCCAGTTTTGTAGCTGCTTCGAGACGGACACCCAGTGGGTGAGCTACAAGTACCGTTGGGGAGGAAATTGGGAATGTAAGGACGAGGAGTTGGAAGGTAGCGGCTGTGGCCTATAGTTAGGGACCAACTCCGGCATTTGCCTGCAAGGAAGATGGGAAACCACAGAAGACCATCATCAAGGTTGCCGGCGGGGGGATTCGAACCTCCTCGCCTCCCGGATGTGAGCGACTGCCAGCAGTCCTGCCGTAACGACCACTAACTCACCCGGTATGGTGAAAGTGGGAAACCACGAAAACCATTTTCAGGACAGCCAAGGTGAGATTCGAACTCACGCTCTCCCGATGCCAGCGAGACGTGAGTTAGCGCTCTCGGCCACCGTGGCCGGTTACATAACCATACTGCAGTAAAATATCACAGCCAAATAAGCTGCATCATGCACTCTCCATTCATTTGCAAGCCACTGAAGCGTGTCCTTACTATTACCAGGGTGGACTAACAAGTTATGACTTCTTCCATAAATTACGGATATGCTCTATCGAGTTTATTGTGTTCAACAGTTTATAGTGCAGGCCCGAAGAAAATCTTCACGGATCGTGATTGTAGGCTCGCGAGACTGAAGTAGACAATATTTTACGCCAGGTGTCAGCAGAAAGCTGTACATGATGAAAAGGCAGAATATCACATCGTGGTGTAGTGGCTAGCATTCTTGGCTGTCACCTCAGAGATAGGCCTACGTGTTTGATTCACAGCTCTACCAAGAAATTTAATTGTGGTCTGAGTGCTGGAATGTGGTACGCTCAGCGTCGTGAGGCAGACCTGAGAAGAGGAAGGTTCGATTCCCATCTCAGCCAACCTAGAAGTGGTTTTCTGTGGTTTTCCACTTCTACTCCAGGTGAAAGCCAGGATGGTTCCTAAATTAATGCCACGACCACCTTCTACCCAATTCTCGGCCGAATTACAAATACACACACCAATACAGCCATCACAATAACACAGGTTATCATAGAATTCCACACACAATCCAAATTAGACAGGGCTACATGATCACGATGTCGCAAAGCCCCTAAACGAATCAACAACAATAACCTTCCTTCCTTCCTTCCTTCCTTCCTTCCTTCCCTCCTTACTTCTTTCCCTCCTTCCCTCCTTCCCTCCTTTCTTCCTTTCCTCCTTCCTTCCCTCCCTCCTTCCTTCCTTCCTTCCTTCCCTCCTTCCTTCCTTCCTTCCTTCTTCCTTCCTTCCTTCCTTCCTTCATGCCTTCCTTCCTTCCTTCCTTCCATCCCTCCTTCCTTCCTTCCCTCCTTCCTTCCTTCCCTCGTTCCTTCCTTCCTTCCTTCCCTCCTTCCTTCCTTCCTGCCTTCCTTCCTTCCTGCCTTCCTTCCTTCCCTCCTTCCTTCCTTCCCTCCTTCCCTCATTCCTTCCTTCCCTACTTCCCTCATTCCTTCCTTCCTTCCCTCCTTCCTGCCTTCCTTCCCTTCCCTCCTTCCTTCCTTCCTTCGTTCCCTCCTTCCTTCCTTCCCTCCTTCCCTCCTTCCTTCCTTCCTTCCTTCCCTCCTTCCTTCCTTTCTTCCTTCCTGCCTTCCTTCCTTCCCTCCTTCCTTCCTTTCTTCCTTCCTGCCTTCCTTCCTTCCCTCCTTCCTTCCTTCCTTCCCGCCCTCCTTCCTTCCTACACGGTGTCTAAAATCTAAATACGTATGTATGTATGGTCTCCTCCCATTCGTCTCTCTTTATGGAGAATTCTCACATTATCCGTAGCAAATTCAAAAAGTTACCGTCAAATAAATAAATAATGAAATAAAGAAATAAAGAAAGAAAGGAATAAAGAAATAAATAATTAATACTAAACAGAACAACGTTTCAAGGGAAGGTGATACATTAGAAGGGTTTCACGAAAACTATAGCTCAAAAAACAAGGTCATCAGGACTGAATACATAAGAAGAAGAAGACTTATCGACCGTATGAAGAAATTCTGGGAGGAGAAAAGGAGACTGGCAAATCAGCCAATTGTTTACCGTGGTCCATAGTAGCCCAAAATTAACAGAAGATGATGAAGAATTAATGAATACTAAATGTATAAGTAAATAAATAAACAAACAAATCAATAAAAATAAAATAAATAAATAAATAAATAGTAGATAAATTAATTACCGTAATTCATTAATTAATAACAAATATTTAAATAAATAAATAAATAAATGAATTGCAGTAATTAATAAATAAGTAAATAATAAATAAAATAAAATAAATAAATAAATTAATGATTACATAAAGTGATGTTTGAAGTTTGGTGTTCATTTCCTTGTTCATTTCAAGATGTTTACCTGGTCACAAGGAAGCTATTAAAAGGCGGGCTATAATTACATGGGGAAATTTCCCTATCGTACGTGAAATAGGTGTGTTCACTTTCTTTTAACGGGTGTTGTCCACCGGAATTTGTGTAGGAGGGAGGGCGAGGCCCTACGTATGGCTTGGTGCTAAACATAGGATCACCTAACATGAGAGTTCTGTCTATATGAATCTAAAACCACCTAAGCGTTCCATACGTATAATGATTCATGTAGAAAAACACGAGGTCTTGGTTGTTGTCCCGCAGGCCCGGCTTCGATTCCTGTCTCCACCAAGAAATTTAATTCTGGTCTGAGTGTTGGAACAGGGTATACTCAGCCTCGTGAGGCAAAACTGAGAAGAGACAAGTTCAATTCATCTCATTTAAGGTAGATGTGGCTTTTGTGGTTTTCCGTTTCTACACCTAAAAAATGCCGGGTTGGTTCCTTCCTTAAGGCTACGGCCGGCTCCATCCAAATGTTCACTTGAATTTAAAATATACACATTAATATAGGCACCGCAATAACACAGTTTCTTCTTTCAGTAGATCTGTCCGCAGACAGGTTTCAACTGGACGTCCACCATTTTTCTCTGTCCTGAGCATCTTCTTTCATTTGCTTGTAACTTCTTCTACTCTTCACATCTGTTAACATTTCAAACCTTCTTCTTCTTCTTCTTCTTCTTCTTCTTCTTCTTCCTCTTTCCTTCAAATTTTCCTTCCATGATTCTTTGTAGTAGACAATTGCTATGTAGTATGTGCCCCATCCAAGATTTTTTCCTCTTCCTTATCATCCTTATGAAACTCCTGTCCTCTCCTACCCTTCTTAGCACCTCCTCATTTCTCATTCTATCGGTCCATTTTACTTTCTCCATTCCTCTCCATAACCACATTTCAAAACTTTCTAAATACTTTTGTTCTTTCTGTTTGACTATCCATGTTTCCGAACCATAAGACAGTTTATCAGACAAAATAAACATATACACACACTCACCTACACGGGGCTGAAATGACCACGAAGTACAAGCCTCTAAATGAAAACAACAACAACAACAAGCAGAAACATGGATCAGACGATGCATTTCAAATGAAGGAAAGAACAAGAGCTTGTTGGAATAAAGTTATGTGACCAACATTCTCGCTTTAATGAGATTACAATAACAATATTAATGGCAAATTACAGTCTACAGAACCTGGATGGAGGAACCCAGAATGAGCCATAGCGATGATATAAAGAGATTTTGAGTAGGACGGAATGCGAGATTAGCCAGAGAGATTCAATCGTGCTCTTTCAACGGACAAAACGATTAAAAAATATAATAATAGTATTATCTCGAAATAAGCTTCTATCAATATAAATATTTTTTCAACTCATAATCGTAAAATGCGTAAACATTAACCATTATGACAATGGTATTAATCGTAAGTCTGAACATATACTCTGCCTTAATATGAGGTAAACAAGGTGAAACATCGTATTCAGAGACTGTCATGTGGTCGCTAACAAAAGATAAATATAACTTAAGTCTGTTCGCCGAGTCGAGATAGTGGAAGTAAACACAGTTGTACACGTGATTGTGGGGCTGCCCGCTAGGGGTGCATAGAGCTGTGTCTGTGGAACGTACGCCAACTTCATTGCCTACATGTGAAGTGGGCTGACTTATCGGTTACATGCTACAGCGCGGTTTATTTAATGTTCGTTTATTTATTTATTTAAATAATTAATTAATTACTTCGTAAATGTTTATGACAAGCAACAGTATACAGTGTGAGCCTCCGTGGCTTAGGCGGCAGCACGCCGGCCTCTCACCGCTGGCTCCGTGGTTCAAATCCCGGTCACTCCATGTGAGATCTGTGCTGGACAAAACGGAGGCAGACAGGTTTTTCTCCGGGTAGTCCGGTTTTCCCTGTCAAAATTTCATTCCAGCAACACTCTTCACTATCATTTCATTTCATCTGTCATTCATTTAATCATTGCCCCAGAGGAGTGCGTCAGGCCTCGGCAGCCGGTACAGTCCATATCCTCGCCGTTAGATGAGGGCGTCATTCATTCCATTCCTGACCCGGTCGGAGACTGGAAGCAGGCTGTGGATTTTTTTTTTCAACAGTATACACTGCAGCATAGCAGGAAGTGCTGCAAGTCTTGTCTATTCCAGGGCTACGGCATGACTAACGATCTCTGAGCTTCTTGGCTACCCCTGTCCGACAGAGCCGATGACGTGAACTGGGCGTGTTTCCCTGTCCAGGCAGTCAAGTGACCACGTGCAAGTATTTACGCGCACTATCTCGACTCGGCGAACAGACTTTAGTATTTATTGAGGTTTAAAGCCACCTTCTTACGCACTGCGTTTGAAGGTCTTGCATTTCCCTGTCTCTTGCTCAAATCGTGTACCTACAGTGAAGCCCTCAGCCTTAATTAGTGTTCAAGGCAGCACGGGAGTTTGACACCGCTGCTCTAAGGGTTAACTTTGATACTAAGAACCTTATCTATTTCCCTGTCCAGTGGAACGGATGGAAAGGAGGCAAGCACAACTCACATCTACCAGACAACAGGGATCGGCTGCAGAGCATCAAGGTTCCCGTGCAAAGGGCGGCACTTACAAAGAAGGCAACATGTGGTTTATAACATACGCCAAGTGATGTCACCAACTAACCTTGAGCACTTAGCACTTTGCAGCACACATACAGCTGTATGGCTCAATGTCTAAGGTGCTCATTTTTATGTCCAAATTTTCGGGGTCGATCCCAGCATTGTAAGTCTAGTTTTAAGGGCGTTAAAATGCATTGCGTCATACGGGTACCTATAAAACTACAACAGTTTTAGTGGTCATTGAACCAATAAATTACTGAAAAGGAAAATCCACAGCCTGCTTCCAGTCTCCGACCGGGTCAGGAATGGAATGAATGAAGCCCCCATCTAGCGGCGAGGATATGGACTGTGCCGGCTGCCGAGGCCTGACGCACTCCTCTGGGGCAATGATTAAATGAATGACAGATGAAATGAAATGATAGTGGAAAGTGTTGCTGGAATGAAATTTTGACAGGGAAAACCGGAGTACCCGGAGAAAAACCTGTCTGCCTCCGTTTTGTCCAGCACAGATCTCACATGGAGTGACCGGGATTTTAACCACGGACCCAGCGGTGAGAGGCCGGCGTGCTGCCGCCTAAGCCACGGAGGCTTCTGAACCAATAACTTACTAAATATATAAAACCTTATGTATATATAGCTATGGTTTCAAGAGACTAAATTATACTATACCATCACTACTTAATGAACTACCACCTGGATTGTCGAACATGAACAGCAAACAACTAGCTATACGTCACATTAAAAACTATTACCTAAATAAATAATAACTTAAAACATAAACGTATTATTATAACTACTATAGTGTAACTATTTGTGTTTTAACTATTTACATTAATATTTTTAGCCTACTTTCAACATACTGCATTGCCCATTAACTTAGGCTTCCCGCGCGGGCACCTCTTTAAGGGTCACGGGAAGAAATGTGTTTCTTGTACTTGTATTAGAGATGTATTCGGTTGAATAATGGGTAAATTGTGTACTTTTTGATAGCGGTTTTGTGGCCCATCGCCCAGGAAAGCCGGCGGAAACCTTTGCCTCCCTGTCAGAAGGATCATTTGGCCGTAAATTTGAATTAGTGTAAGGATGTAGTATGAGTGTCCAGATTTAGACAAGAGCCTACTCCATGAAGGGGTCATGACTATGCCTTATATGTTTGTTTAATGAATAGTGTATCTGAAATAAGGGAAGAATACTGATTTACAGATTTGTGGAGTGAGTTTCTGATTTTTAAATAGAGTTTATGAAATTTATGGTAAAGTTGAAGGAGAGGTGAACATGATTAGACAATAGCCTACTCCATGAAGGAGTCATGACTATGCCTTCTGTGTCTGTTTAAAGTATAGAGTACCGGTAACTGAAATGAGGGAAGTTTACTGTATTTAGTGTTTGTAGAATGTAATTTTCGATTTTAATTTGGGTTTTCGTGAAGCTTGTTGCTGAGTTGTTATTTCTCTGAAAAGGAGTGTTTTTGCCCCAGGCAGGCCTGTGTTCGATCTGGCTAGACTAGTGTAACGGTAGAGAGTTGGGAGATGAGTTGTAGAACCTGGCAGCGAGCAGTGGCGGGCTGAACAGTAGAAGAGGGGGGGGGGGGGCTATTTTGAGTGAGAGTAGGGATGAAATATTGGGACTGGTTCGATGCTTTGCTGTGACATCCTGCACACCTCTTTAGGCAAGCCGGTGGAAACCTTTGCCTCCCAGTCAGATGGATCATTTGGCCGTAAATTTGAATTAGTGTAAGGATGTAGTATGAGTGTACAGATTTAGACAATAGCCTACACCATGAAGGGGTCATGACTATGCCTTATATGTTTGTTTAATGAATAGTGTATCTGAAATAAGGGAAGAATACTGATTTACAGATTTGTGGAGTGAGTGACAGTAGGGATGGAATATTGGGACTTGTTCGATGCTTTGCTATGACATCCTGCACACCTCTTTAGGCAAGCCGGTGGAAACCTTTGCCTCCCAGTCAGATGGATCATTTGGCCGTAAAATCGAATTAGTGTAAGGATGTAGTATGATTGTACAGATTTAGACAAGAGCCTACTCCATGAAGGGGTCATGACAATGCCTTATATGTTTGTTTAATGAATAGTGTATCTGAAATAAGGGACGAATACTGATTTGCAGATTTGTGGAGTGAGTTTCTGATTTTTAAATAGAGTTTATGAAATTTATAGTAAAGTTGAAGGAGAGGTGAACATGATTAGACAATAGTCTACTCCATGAAAGAGTCATGACTATGCCTTCTGTGTCTGTTTAAAGTATAGGGTAACTGAAATGAGGTAAGTTTACTGAATTTGGTGTTTGTAGAATGGAATTTTCGATTTAAATTTGGGTTTTCGTGAAGCTTGTTGCGGAGTTGTTTTTGCCCCAGGCAGGCCTGTGTTCGATCTGGCTAGACTAGTGAAACGGTAGAGAGTTGGGAGATGAGTTGTAGAACCTGGGAGCGAGCAGTGGCGGGCAGAACAGTAGGGGGGGCGGGGGGGATTTTTTTGAGTGAGAGTAGGGATGGAATATTGGGATTGGTTCGATGCTTTGCTCTGACATCCTGCACACCTCTTTAGGAGGCACTCTGTATTCTTATTTCTGACTGACTGTAATTTTTTGCTCTGACATCCTGCACACCTCTTTAGGAGCCACCCAGTATTCTTATATGGCATCTTGTGTATCTCTTTAGAAGTCACCCTCTATTCTTGTGTTCGCTTCGCTCAAATCCCCAGGTCGCTCGACGCCAGGCATCTTTCAACAGACTCCAATAATTATTAGCGTCTGCTTCTCGTTCCCCGCGTGAGCATGACGTCACGTTCCCGCGCAGCTGCATGACGTCACGTCCGTCTCCGTGTCCGTAACGCATAACGATGGACCCCAACCATAACGACGAAGTCGACAAGATCATTTGAAATGATAAAACAAAATAAAAAATCAATAATTATAATTAATATATATAAAATTGAAAAGAAAAGAACATATCTTTTGCATGCACTCTTGTATTGAAATACAATCTGTATTCTGTATATGTTGTCAATAATAATTAATATGTCTCACAGATATTCTGTACTGGATTTGCCGTCAGATTCGTGAGACATATCACATTAATGTAATATCAATACTATTTAATAAATAAATTAATATTAATTACATTATTCTTATTGTTATTTTGATTTTTATTTCGTTTACGGCCAAACCACTGTTACACATTCATAGAAGCTTTTTTAGCAGTCTAGTAGCCTACCGTGCATTCTTTCACTGGCAGTCTGTCTCCTTTCCACCGCCCAACCACTGTTCAGTTTGCCTTCTTCGGGAAAGCCCTTAAAGTTAACAATCTCCTGCCGGTACTTGATTCTATTAGCGATATCTTCGCGCCTCTCACCCATTTATTCTAGATCTTTCCTGACCTCTCTGAACCACTTATTAGAAGTTTTCGGTCTGCCGTCAAGCATGGTGAAAATTATGTTAGTCAACGACCTTTCGTCCATTCTAAATAGGTGACCATAGAATTATAGTCTTCACTTCTTTATGGATTCCAGCAGTCGTTCGTTATTTTAATACAATTTCGTGTTTCCCTGCAACCTGTATTGTCCAGCCACGATCTTGGGGCCCATTATCTTCCTAAGGGTCTTCCTCTCAAACTTCTCTGCTTCCCTAAGACCAGCCTTTCCAGTAAATCGGAGGCATTCACTTCAACAGAGACACTCGGCTTTAATCCCGGCTATTCTATCCCGTCTGCTGTTGTTCCCTTCTCTTTCATTGGTTCTCACCTGAACAATCTCGCCAAGGTACTTGATGCTATTGAATCTCTCAATTTTACCATGCCTCGTAAGAATCTTGCATTTTTCTTTATTAATTTAAAAATAGGCTATACGGTAACATACTTCTTCTTTTGACACTCTGCAAGTCTACATGCCAAGAGCTTTCGTCAGTGTGCTTTACGAAGTCAATCGGTTCAGTCGGAGAACGAGGACCAGTTGGCAGCCGTTCTCTCAATCTTGCGGTAGCAAAAATTACCTTGGTGTTTTAAATACATAGATAGATACCATCGTAAATCACGGAGAATTCTTTACTTTACGGGAATGATGAAAGTAAAGTATGTTTTGACAATGTAATACCAATAGCAAGAAAGAAGAGCACGGAAATAAAAATAACATATCAGAGGTGGGATTCGAACTCCTTCGACGATGCATAATATATTTCGAAGCCTGAGACGCTACCGAACAATTGCGAGCATATCGCAATATTAAGCTACATAAACAACGTTCACATTCAACTGTCAGTTAAAGTTCTTCAACATTTCCCTTCCTTCATAATTCTATTACAGTATATATATCGTACAAACATCATAGAAAATATTCCCCTCATTTATAATTCTCATAAATAACTATCACATAAAAACGCGGTGAATTTCTATTCGCCATGCTTGTCATAAGCCAAGGCAATTTTGTACATGTGCGAGTGCCAATAATTGTGCATATTTCTTTATTACTTTAAAAATATACGGTAAAATGTTTTTTTTTCTTTTGAGGACACTTTGCAAATCTACAGGCCAAGAGCTTTCGTCAGAGTACTTTACGAAGTCAATCGGTTCAGCTGTTCTCTCAATCTCGCGATAACAAAAATCACCTTAGTGTTTAAAATATATAGATAATGTAACATTGTAGGATGAAAAAAAAACACGCAAACCGGAAAAGATCTAATGAGGGAGTGCAGAAAATGTAAGCAACACCGCGAATAGAAGAAAAACATCAGTTCCCGCCGAGGCTGACTGAAGAAGATATTACCAACAGTCAAGGCCAAAGTGACAATTGTCACACTAAGGTGATTTCTTTTGTTACCGCGAGATTGAAAGAACGGCTGAACCGATTGACCATTCTTCCTGCTCCTTACAATTCCCCCCTCTCTAGGGTCCGGCAAGATAGGAGAGCCTTCCTACGAAAATTAACTTGTTGATACCGAAGGTAGACCTTTAAATTTTGAAAGTTTTCGTCAATAGAGAGAAAGTTGGACTGCAGATGCAACATAAGAGAAGACAGGGTGACTATTTTGCTGGAACGTGGCTGCCTTTAGCCAAGCCAGCTCAGACTGCTGTTTCTGCCTTGCTTACCGTCACGTAATCAGGGGCCCGAGCTGGCTTGGCTAATGACAGTCATGTTCCAGCAAACACCTCACTCTTTAGAATGACAATCAACGCGAGTGGTTGAGGAGAGATGTTTCTGTCTGTCTGTTAGGTAGTCAGCCCGATGGCTGGTTGGATCCTCAAAAAGTACCGCCTTTAGGTTATGTGGGTAGATACCCACAAAAACTAAGGCAGAGCTATATTGAGGCGTACTAGGCAAGATGAGGAAGTGAGGTAGTTCGCAATTGCTTTCCTCACTGAGTCAGTACAGCAGTACAAATTGAAAGGAAAAAAATGTCACAGATTGGTAGGACGAATACTAAAATATTCAGGAAAGAATGATAAACGACACGTACCACAGAGGGAGGACATAGTTAGAATACAGAGTATATACAAAATGCCTTATTGGAACTTTTTGGGGAAGTTTTCAAAAAGGAGAGAATATCATAGGACCTTCTTGGGGGATTTTTATTGGAATTATTTGTGGGAAGAGTATAAAGAAAGGGGATCTCATTGGAACATTTTTGGAGAAGTGTTCGCAAATGGGGTCTCATTGGAACATTTTTGCAGAAGTTGGATTTTTTTTTGAGAAGTGTGTAAGAAGGGAACATGTCACATTGGATATTTTTGGAGAGCGTATAAAAAGGGGAGGAGGTCTCATTGGATCTTTTTGCAGATGTGTATTAAAAAAAGGGGCGGGGGAAGGGTGGTCTCACAGAATCTTTTTCCAAGGAATGTATAATTAATCCATGTAATTTTTTCTTGGTTAGTAGATCTCAGTATTATTCCCCACCCAATCCAATTGTATTACACGGAACTGATGACCAAGATTTTCGAAGCCCCTAAAATGAATTTACAACAAACCTATCGAACCACGGAGGCTGTTGCCATACGATTAATTATTTTAAAAGTCTACACTGGTTATCTTATGTTCATGAAATATATTCCCAGAAGTAACTTAACTGATATAATTATTATTTAAAAAATATTAGTGCCATATGTAGTTGTTTGTGTAGAAATAAAAAAATACGAAGTGACCCCGACGTGATTTGAACACGCAACCTTCTGATCTGGAGTCAGACGCGCTACCGTTGCGCCACGGAGTCGTGGTGTTGCTAGCGAGCAATTTGCAGTTTAAAGTAGAGATAGTGCTCAGCGATGGCAGACAGCCAAGAATGTTGGCAAGCAGATCACGTAAGCAGCTGTAGTAACGTGACGTCGAGTTCAGCTGTCCACCAGATTAACTTAGCGCCACACCGGGCATGGGAAATGCCGCCTCCTGAATAAAAACCTCTCTCGTTAATCAGAAGTTTACTTGTCAGGTCACATTCTTTAAACGACCTTCATTAATTCTGCAGAGGAGGAGAACATCCCTTTTCGTAACTTTTAACTAGGTAGATTATTGAAAATATATTATTTATGATTTACATACCGGTACCTTTCTTGGAGAAGTTGGGAGTCGTTTCACAATTTCACTGCTGCACCGAAAATAATTATTTTTAACGTAAATAAAGCATTATTGGTCGTGTTCATTTGAACAAGGTCGGCCATTTCACATTCACACCGGACCCTACGTCATACACTCGTGACACGTTGCCAACATGAATAATGAAATAAAAGGCAAAACCATTGGTCTGAATAAAGATTATTGATGTGTGACTTCCCCCACTGTGCGTGACAAAAACCAGGGGTGTTATCTATTAGCTAACGCGCTATCAATCCACCATTGGTCTGGACGAAAATATTGGTCTAGGCAAAACCATTGGTCTGCCGAATGCGATATAGTACCGAATGCGTGGGGTTGGCATTATGGACTCCTTCACAAACATTTACATTCACAAAGTGCAGCAATTTCAACTATATAAGTCGTGCTCCTATTAGGGCGTGTTGGTGGGTCTACGGCTGCGGACGAGTAAACATCTATTACTATATCATCTCCAGAAACCATTACTACAGGTATTTTGGCCAATTTCATTACTTACGATTTTTATACACATGATCTCCTACTCCGCAGTGCCACCCTACGAATACCCTAAATGAAGCAAGGACATTTTTTGATGATGATGATTATGACGATGATAATTGTTGTTTTAAGGGGCCTAACATCTAGGTTATCGGCCCCTAATGGTCTGGATGATAGCGAAAATGACAGTGAGATGGAAAAAATAATGGGAACTATCGGAGATTGAAAATACTGACAAAGGATTGAAAATAAACACAAAATGTAATTTAGAGTGGAAAAAACTGACAAAATGTAATTTAGATGGAAAATACTCACAAAAGTAATTTAGAATGAAATATAATGAAACGAAAAAGATGACTGATCTCAAGAAGAATGAGAGATCAGGAAAGGAGAGAAAAGGACCAATTAAGGCGGGAAAGGAAGAGACTCCCTTGGCCTCGGATACCATCGGGGTCGGAAAAGAACATGAGTTGACTAAGAGAGGCCGACAGGAAAGAAGACGGAGAGGAGCCCGGCACAAGTAAGTGGAACCAATGCCCGACTCAGCTGGGGCCCCGTGGTCGCCAACCCACGTCCCATTAGATATGAGCCCCTGGGGGAATTCATTTTTATTTATTCACTTAACTTCCCAGGTCGGTTTTACCCACCGACTTTGCGAGGGATCATTCCTCTACCGTCGCAAGGACCGTATCTGGGAGCGGGACACATTTTGTCGGCAGAAACAGCTGGGGATGGTACAGGTCGATCGCCCAGGCAACCTCTTAATTGTCTCTAATTAAGGAAGTGTCAAGGAAGGGATTTTGGATGGAAGTCGGCCGTGGATCTGTTGAAAGAAAACGTCCCGGCATTTATATTTGAAGGGTTGAAAGCAAAATATTGATATTGCAGAAACTGGAAATGACTGTCCCTCACACTGAGACCTGTTGTGCACCGTCAACAGATAAATAAATACATAAATAAATATATAAATAAGCAGCAAATAAATTAGGTAACTCTGGTGAAAATTGGAAACCACGAAAACTATTTTCTGGATGCCTGAAGTGGAATTCGAACCAACACCCTCCCGATGCTATTGAGGCACGAGCTAGCACGTTAGCACTCGGCCACCGTGGCCGGTCATCCAGATTTTATAAAGTTGGTAAGCGTGTGCTTCAACCGAGTGTGAAGCTCTTCTTACCAAATTACAAAATGCTGTTAGATAGCAAATGTTATTCTTGTATCCCTACATCCCAGGCAGGGTGAAGTGGCACGTCATGTGTTATTGGAGAATGAACGTCACTCTCTCAGGTGTGTCGCCTATTGGAGTGATTTAAGAATAAGGATTTACGAAGGGTTGACAGCAAAAATCGGACAAGTCCAAAATATTGATTTTGCAGAAACTGGAAATAACTCTCCCGTCTCCCCTCCCTCGCGGTAATGTTTCTTTTTTTAAATCTATTTTACCCTCCAGGTTAGTGTTCCCACGGACTCGGTGAGGGAACTCACCACTACCGCCTCTACGGACAGTGTCCTGGAGCTAACATCTGGTCGGAGTGGATACAACTGGGGAGGTGTGATCAGCACCTCGCCCAGGCGTCCTCACCTGCAAAGCGAACAGGGGCCTCATGAGGGATGGGCAGGGAAGGGACGATGGGGATGGATAGGCAAAGAAGCGGAAAGGAGGCGGCCGTGGCCTTAGAGCAGGTACCATCTCGGCATTTGCACGAAGACGAAGTGGGAAACCACGGAAATCCACTTCGAGGATGGCTGAGTCGCGTTAATGTTACAACATAATAACCTCAGGTAAATTAGGTGTAGCTCTTATATGTTGGCAATTTTTGTAGAAACGTGTTATGTCAATAGTTGGCTCTAGATGAGGTGCACAAGAAATGGTACTTATCTCGGAATGTGCATTTCTGGACTTGTCCAGTTTTTGCTATCGACCCTTCAATTTGTCAGTACATCTAAAAATGATCACCTTCCCCTGCACAACGAATTTTTCATAGCAGAGTGTCTCCGTGAGAATGGCCCAAAGTATCTCAGATATGCATTGCTTATTCTTCCTATGAGTCTATCCTTCACTTGAATCTATTCTACAACAGTTCACTGCTCTATCTCCGTAAGGCCAGGCGATACATTTCCAATGCCTCTATTCTCTTTTAGTCTGCATTCTTGCTGGTCCATGTGCCAATGGGAAATATCATGGCGTTAACCAGACGCAGATTGGTGTTTTTGTTATGGTCCTGTCCATTCCTACTTTGGTCATTTTGGCAGCAGCAGTTTAGGCCATTGCTAGTATTCAGATCTTTTCTGAGCAATCTCCGTTGTCTGAAATCAATGATCCGAAGTAAATGGCGACTGTGCACAATATTCACTGTGACAGAACAGTGGATTGTGTTGTAAAAACTCCTCTTTCACAAAATATTCTGGTCATATGTCCTAATGCTTACAGTTACACATATTACTACATTCACCAACAGAGACACAGATTATAAGAAAAAATTAACACACATCCAAGTACATGGGGTTGATGACCAAGATGTCCCAATCCCCTGAATACAATAACATAAAAAATACAATATATTTTTCTAGTCTCTGTCTGAAAAGTATCATAATCTAAATGTTCGCTGCCTACCTTGATTAATAATTAAAAACAAGTAGTTCCGTGCAGTCGCCTCCGTAGCGTAGCGGTCAGCATGGTTAGCTTCCGCCCCGGAGGTCCTGGGTTCGATTCCCGGCTCTGTCACGAAATTTGAAAAGTGGTATGAGGGCTGGAACGGGGTCTACTCAGCCTCGGGTGTTCCAAATGAGTAGAGGGGGTTCGATTCCCACCTCAACCATCCTCGAAGTGGTTTTCCGTGGTTTCCCACTTCGTCTTCGGGCAAATGCCGGGATGGTACCTTATTCAAGGCCACGGCCGCCTCCTTCCATCTTCCTTGCCTATCCATCCTGACCATCCATTACCTTCCCTCATGAGGCCCCTGTTCACTTTGCAGGTGAGGCCGCCTTGGCGAAGTGCCAATCACACCTCACCAGTTGTATTCACTCCGATTAGATGTTCCCAGCTCTAGGACACTGCCCGTAGAGGCGGTAGTGGTGAGTTCCCTCGCTGAGTCCGTGGGTTCCACCAACCTGGAGGGTAAACGACTAAGAAGAAGAAGTAGTTCCGTGACGAACTTAAGAGCCTACTTTTCTTAAAATTTAATATTCATGCCAATGATTTCGTCTAGAATAATGACGGAATTGAGTTGGTAATACTGACATTTAATCACTACTGTAGTTCGAAGTACAGTATACCTGAAATAGTGTAGCCTAATAGAGCACTACAGTTGGCAGCCCTTATGACTGAAGATATTATTAGATCCATCTCTTAAAGTACATAATGTACCTACAAAATTTGGTTGAAGTTCAATGCATAATATGGAGGTTACATGCAGTTAGACATTGGATCTATCAGCGCACGTAAAATGATGTTGGCAACAATATAATGTATGTTTTGCTTATATATTGCTTAGAATTAAACTGAAATATTATGATATATTGCGTCAATTTTGCATGAAATCCATTTGTTAGTATAGAAGTTGCATGTATTTAAAAATTGGAGCTATCAGCAGGCTTACACCATGTTGGTAGCACTGACGTATAATAATTACTCCAAATTAATTTAGAATGTTAGGTAGGACTTCTATACGTATGCAAAGTTTAGAGCTGTTGGCTTGCATATTTTTTGATATATTGCTATTAGGGTAAACAAAAATAAAGACAATATTTATCTACAGTTTTAGTTCCACCCCTTAAAACAACAATAACTAACTAACTATCTACATTTGACAGCCCTGGTTGCTCTGAAGAAAACGCATAATCGTATCTGTTATGGTACACATACTACATACGAAATTTGGTTGAAATCAAATTGATAGAATGGAAGTTACATCCATATAACGATATGACCTATTAGAAGCCGTATAATCATGTTGGCAACACTGTCATGTATGGCCTCTTGGAAATTAAACTGAATTATTATTATCTATATGTGTGCCAATTTTGTAATAGCTCCCATTCATATCTTCCGAGATATCCAACATGGAGCTCAAATTTCAATTGTGATTTTTATGCAGTTGGTAGCACTGGCGTCATTTTCAAGTATGACTTTGAGATTCTCAGGTATTGATCTTAAATCATACCAAATTTAGTTACGATAGCTGCAGCCGTTTAGAAGTTGATAGAGGGACAGACACACACACAGACAGACAGAGGGACAGACAGACGACAGACACATATTTGCCCGGATCGATCTCACTAGTCTACTTTTCCCTCATTTTTACAAAATGTGAAAAGTAGGCTAATAATATGAGTCCAATTCTGAGTTTTAAATAAATCAGAATAGGAGTGAAACTGGCAAAATTTGGCAACGCAAAGAATATCGGTGAATGCCAATTTAGTCATCGTCTACTCATGAGCATCTTCTTAAAATGATATTTTTCACATCGTGCTACAAATGATTACGAGCTACTTCCTGCTATATTCAGTATTGAAAGCCAATCCGTAAGTATTCATTCAAGATATCTACGATATCATCCAAGAATTAAAACATTTGGCAGCGGTGGGATTCGAACCCACGCCCTTTCGGACTGGTGCCTAAAACCAGCGCCTTAGACCGCTCGGCCACGCTACCTACAAGGAATGCGCTGATGCCATTGAAAGAGATCTTCCTCAGACACGAGTGTACTGACCTTGCCTACGTAGCTTATACGTAGGACTGTCCAAGTTCGTGTGCCGCTTTACTTCGCCAATTTTCTCACAAGAGACTAGTATTGATTCTCTACGTAGCTGATAAGAGAGCGGTATTTCAGGCTAGTTAAACATATCAGCTACTTTCAAGGTTGGGCATAATAGACGCAGAGGCATGTGGATTGAGTGGGAGTAAAACAAGAATAAATTACGCTACTCCAAGCAGTGAGTGGCCTCAAATGATCTAGGGGTTCACATGAAGTGGCAGAATATTATTAAACGGGTGGTGATGATAAATATAACTGGATTCATTTTTACATTGGATGATTGATATTGCTCAGGAAACGCTTAAACAGCCGATTGTTCTAGACACCACCCTTAATTTAACATTTGAAAATAACACATTAATTCACATTTACCTAAAATGACTTAAGTTCTGGTTACTTTTATCAGTAGAGGGAGTTTTAATCATTTCTAAATTCTCATCGAAACAATGTAAATTTAGTATTATTATTCATCTAAGTCGCCTCCGTAGCGTAGCGGTCAGCATGGTTAGCTGCCGCCCCGGAGGTCCTGGGTTCGATTCCCGGCTCTGCCACGAAATTTGAAAAGTGGTATGAGGACTGGAACGGAGTCTACTCAGCCTCGGGTGGTCCTAATGAGTAGAGGGGGTTCGATTCCCACCTCAGTCATCCTCGAAGTGGTTTTCCGTGGTTTCCCACTTCGTCTTCGGGCGAATGCCGGGATAATACCTACTGTAAGGCTGCCTCCTTCCCTCTTCCTTGCCTATCCATCCTAATCCTCCCTCCCTTCCCTCATGATGCCCTTGTTCACTTTGCAGGTGAGGCCGCCTGGGCGAGGTGCTGATCACACCTCACTAGTTGTATCCACTCTGACCAGATTTTCCCAGCTCTAGGACACTGCCTGGAATGGCGGTAAGGGTGAGTTCCCTCGCTGAGTCCGTGGGAGCCACCAACCTGGAGGGTAAAATTGACTAAATAAATAAAAAATATATTTTTTGATTTAGAAACAACTACCGAAGCCCACTTTCTTGCTGTTCACGGCATAATCATAGATTATAGGTTTTTCTTAAGTCTCCACCACTTCTCTCCTTTCAATTTATTGTTTATGAGTCAACCGGGTTCCATTGGTTTTGAATGGCTGGTAAGAGTGTATTGTTTTGTACTTTACTACAATTTGTTGTACGTTCTTACTTATTTCACTCCAAACTATTCGTAGGGGCGGGAGTAACGCCTTATTCTTGGGGAATTGACGTGTCCATCCAAGATCAACCGATGGCGACGCCCCTATACAGTGCATCATTTCATCTCGGGGGTAACACCTTGTTTATAGGCAACCCTTCTAACGCTATTGCAATGCATGCTTTTCTTCTGCTGTCACGCGTTTCGGTGAGCGCTATACGCGAGAACAATGGGCTCTAAGATTATTTGCAGATGAAGTATGCATCGCATTTGATCCAGATGACAATATTATTAATGTCTGAAGGTCAAATGGCCAGCGTTTGAGAGATGCTTTTATCGTTGAACGCTACCAGCAAGGAGGTGGCTCAGCAATCTGCCGGGGAGTAATCCTACACCAATTGACCACATCCAGGTGAATACGAATCTTCATAATTATGAAAACGAGGACCTTAAATGTTTTGTGTGTTAATTTAAAGCGACCATGGGAACGATTTATTTGCTCTGATGGATAATAAATTGTGCTCTATTATTATTATTATTATTTTGTCAATTTACCCTCTAGGTTGGTGGATCCCACGGACTCAGCGAGGGAACTCACCACTACCGCCTCTATGGGCAGTGTCCTGGAGCTTGGAACATCTGGTCGGAATGGATACAACTGGGGAGGTGTGATCAGCACTTCGCCCAGGCGGCCTCACCTGCAAAGCGAACAGGGGCCTCATGAGGGATGGGAACGGATGGAAGATTGGGATGGATAGGCTAGGAAGAGGCAAGGAGGCGGCCGTGGCCTTACAGTAGGTACCATCCCGGCATTTGCCCGAAGACGAAGTGGGAAACCACGGAAAACCACTTCGAGGATGGCTGAGGGGGAATCGAACCCCCTCTACTCATTTGGGCCACCCGAGGCTCAGTAAACCCCGTTCCAGTCCTCGTACCACTTTTCAAATTTCGTGGCAGAGCCGGGAATCGAACCCAGGACCTCCGGGGCGGCAGCTAACCATGCTGACCGCTACGCTACGGAGGCGACATGTGCTCTATTAAAGAAAAGAATAAAATCCTCCCTCCCTTTGAGTTGTGCGTTATCTCTACTGTTGTAAAGGATATAGAGATTTTTTGAAATATATTTGTTCCATAACTATAGAATGTGCTTATGTGCAAAACTTGTAAGTTACAAGTGTAATTATAATTCTCCTAGTTTATGAGGCATTTGGACTCGATGTTCTAGGTCTTAGAGGTTTATGTTCGATTCCCGGCTGTGCCAAGAATTTTTGATCTTATCTGAAGGGCTAGAACAGGATACACCCAACCTTGTGAGACAAAAATTAGAAGAGATGTGTTCGATTCACACCTCAGTCATCTTGATTTCCCACTTCTACTCCAGGCAAATGCCGGGATGGTTCCTAACTTACGGCCACGGCCACCTCCTTCCCAATCCTCATCTGAATTCGTACAAGTACACTGTACACACACTAATACAGCCATCACAATAACACAGGTTATCACACAAATCCACACACACACACACACACACACACTCACTCAAATACTGTACACTTGACTTTATGACCACTATGTCGTAAAGCCCCTAAATCAATCAACAACAACAATAATAACAACTTCTGTTCCCTCATAGGGACGACAGGATTGGGTGGGCGACTGTCCAACGAACATTATTTCTACCCATCTGGGTGAATAATTCAACCGTCAGCCAAATACTATTAAATGAAACTACCAGACACTCCATGATAACACCCTCAGAGTAACCTTCCTAGCAACTAGCCCCTACTGTCACAGCTCCGTGACAATGTATTTACTTACAGATAACTTGCATACAGTTCAGTAAAATGGACTTCCTCCCGTAATAGGAACTTTAGAAAGCAGAAGTACAGTGACGCTCACGACTAGTGGGGCATGGGTTGGCAACCACGGGGCCCCAGCTGAGTCCAATAACGTGTATCGGGTTCCTTTCTGTAATCTGTCCTGTCGACCACTCTTGGACAACTCTAGTTCTCTCCCTACCCCGGGGGACGTGGTGAGGCACGGTGATCATTAATTCCATCTTCCTCTGGCTTTGAACTTGGGCTCAGCGGTCTAGCTGTATGCCTCTCACCAAGGCGGTCCGGGTTCGATTCACGGTAAATGCATGTGAGATTTTCGATGTGAAATGCCATGTCCTGTGGTTCGGATTCCACGTAAAAAGGAGGTCCCGTGGCTCATAATCACAAGATTCACGGTCACGTAAAACTACAATCTTCCCTCCTTCCTTTTTTTCTACCCCGACTTCATTAGGGCATTCGAGGTCTAGGAAGTATTTTTGTTTCCCGTCCTAAATGACCATTGTCCCATCTTTCCTGATGCCCTCATTCGTCGCAGGGCCATACCTCTTGTTAACCTATTTTCATTTATGAAGAAAAGAATAGCCTTATGATATCACCTTTTGTCCGTGTGTGTGTAGGTGTGTATGTGTGTGTTTTCCGCTAATAAAATCTAAACGGCTGGAGCGATTTTAATGAAACTCGGTAAGGTCATAGTAGCCTACTCTTTCGGGCAACCCCGACCGTGTCCTTCAAATTTTATTACGTCTCACCAAACCAACATGGCGAAACTATTACAGATATCACCCTGAAATTTCAACGGTGATAAAGGGCACTACTATGTTAAGGAAAGAAGATTGTAGTTTTACGTGACCGTGAATCTTGTGATTATGAGCCACGGGACCTCCTTTTTACGTGGAATCCGAACCACAGGACATGGCATTTCACATCGAAAATCTCACATGCATTGACCGGGAATCGAACCCGGACCGCCTTGGTGAGAGGCATACAGCTAGACCGCTGAGCCACCACGCCCGGTACTACTATGTTAGTTCACCTATGTGATTTTCAAAGACGAACATGGCGGCCAAGCGAGATTTAACCATTCGAGCGCAGTGAAACTTGGCACAGCCAATGTTTGTTTACATTGCAATGCACTGACATCTAATTTAGTTCAATAAGTCATATCCCTTATTTAGTTCAATGGCGGCTGTGCAAAATTTTCAAATTAAGTTTTTATTTTGTGTTTCCTAATCATGCGATCTAAGACAACGTTTGAATAAAGAACCTACTCAATAATCGTCATCTTATAGTACATAACTCTATGGCCTACATATAACCTAGATGTTAGGCCCCTTAAAACAATCATCATCATCATCTAATATGTCAGCAACTCAACTGCTTAAGATGTACCGCGGAACGATGGAGTCGAAATGCGAAAGCTTCGAATGACTGAATCAGCAGTTTTCGCCAGGACAGTATATCATCTCGCTACACATCTGCACAATCCGAGAAGTTGCCGATATAGGTCTATCAGGGGAAAATATTACTCCACTTCTGCTTTTCCGAACCTCCTGTTACTCCAGGCAGCCCAACATACTGAGCAGTAAGTACCTGTTATACCCTGTAATCATCGATATTATCCAGCTTGTCGCCATGATAAGAACAGTGAGTGAACATTTTTGCCACTCGACTCAGCTGCAAGGCCCCATGAAAGAAGAAAGCACAACTCCCTCTGATAATTTCGTATGACATGCTCTCATGTATACAAGTAATAACCCGTATTTAAAATGTATGGCAGCGGTGGGATTCGAACCCACGCCCTTTCGGACTGGTGCCTAAAACCAGCGCCTTAGACCGCTCGGCCACGCTACCGATAACGCTGCAGGAAACATGCTAAGCGTCAAGTAATGTTGTATGTTTAGCCTGAATGGTATTAGAAATGTTACAAGCATTTTCCAGTGTAATCCAATAAAGGAATTGCTTTTTAGTCGGCCAACACGTTAATGTGCCTAAGTAAATTGTGTGGGGAATAACAACTAGTCACCTCCGTGGTGTAGTGTTGTTTTTTTTTTATCGTGTTTACCCTCCAGGGTGGTGGCTCCCAGGGACTCAGCGAGGGAACTGACCCCTACCGCCTATCCAGGCAGTGTCCTAGAGCTTGGAACATCTAATCGGAAGGGATACAACTGGTGAGGTGGGATTAGCACCTCGCCCAGGCGGCCTCACCTGCAAAGCGAACAGGGGCCTCATGAGGGAAGGGAGGGGAAGATTGGGATGGATAGGCAAGGAAGAGGGACGGAGGCGGTCGTGGCCTTGAAGAAGGTACCATCCCGGCATTTGCCCGAAGACGAAGTGGGAAACCACGGAAAACCACTTCGAGGATGGCTGAGAGGGAATCGAACCCCTTCTACTCATTTTGGCCACCCGAGGCTGAGTAGACTCCGTTCCAGTCCTCGTACCACTTTTCAAATTTCGTGGCAGAGCCGGAACCCAGGACCTCCAGGGCGGCAGCTAACCATGCTGACCGCTACGCTACGCAGGCGACCAACAATACAAATACTACTTAAATCTAACAATAATACAATGTTGATACAATATAAAATACATATAAAGCAGATTAGCGTGGCATAGGCAGTAAATTGTTGTATTGCTAATTTATTGCTAGGGTGAATAAGTAAGTTACTTAGATGTAGGTTTAAAATTAGAGTAAGAAGAGGAAATACTGATAAAATATAAAATGATGATGATGATGAGGTTTCTCCACCAGCGGCGAGGGTATGAACTGTGCCGGCTGCCAAAGCCTGTCGCACTCCACTGGGGCAATGATTAATTGAATCACTGATGAAATGAATTGATACTGGAGAGTGTTGCTGGAATGAAAGTTTTGACAGGGAAAACCAGAGTACCCGGTGAACATCCTGTCTGCCTCTGTTTTGTCAAGCACAGATCTCACATGGAGTGACCGGGATTTGAACCACGGGCCCAGCGGTGAGAGGCCAGCGTACTGCCGCCTAAGTCATGGAGGCTAATACAAACATGAATGAATAGAATGAAAATTCGGAAGATTTGGTAAACCTATTCAAAAGTGATTAACACATTGGCGAAATGGCTATTCCTCGTCTTTGTTCTGCCTAAAATGTAAAATGAAAATCCACAGCCTGCTTCCAGTCTCCGACCGGGTCAGGAATGGAATGAATGAAGTCCCCATCTAGCGGCGAGGATATGAAGTGTGCCGGCTGCCGAAGCCTGTCGCACTCCTCTGGGGCAATGATTAAATGAATGCCAGTTGAAATGATAGTGGAGAGTGTGGTGGAATGAAATTGTGACAGGGAAAACCGGAGTACCCGGAGAAAACCCTGTCTGCCTCCTTCTTGTACAGCACAGATCTCACATGGAGTGACCGGGATTTGAACCACGGACCCAGCGGTGAGAGGCCGCCTAAGTCACGGAGGCTCTGTTCTGCCTAAAATGCAGAAAGTAATTATTTCACCGTTTTTTTTTTGTGCATTTTAATTGCTTGTTTCACCCGGGCTGTGTGCATCAGTGTAACTTACACAAGGTCACTTTCTCCGGGTCAGGTTGTTAAACTATTGACCTTGTTCAAATTAGTGTGTCCCCTCTTGGTAATTGGACAGCGCGATCATAATTATAAACCATAAAATAAAGTCGCGTGCTGTTTTAATGATCTGGGTGTGCAAGGCTTACTTGCATACTAAAACAAGCTACGGTACTGATTAACGTATCTGATCACACAACTTGTTTTCAAGGAGATATTGGCAATTATTAAGCTACCGTATATTAAAGTTCAAAGTCAGTGTGGAATGTTGAGTAAAATTGACAATGGTCTGTAATCAGTTTATGCTACGAAACTGGACAAGTAGGCCTATATAAAAGATAATTTTTCGAAGCAGAAAACCAAAAAGGAAGTATCTATTATACAGGGTGACCCACCTAACTCTGCGACCTCAAATATTATCGAAATGAAACAAAATTTAAAAATCTAATTGCGCAGGAATGTAGCCACGTCCTGGCATCACACAATGGGAGGATATGCACAATCCAGGAAATTATAACAATACCACTTTCAACGCAAAGTTACCTGGTTCTTAAATGGATCATACATGTTTTTTTCTAGCAAAATCGAAAGTAAACATACAATTATTGATAACAGAATTGGCTTCACTTCTCTAAACCCCGTACCTTCTGAAATAACTAACGTTGTAGAGGATGGCAATGGAGACACTGTTTGTCAAGTTTAACACAAGTGTAGAACTGTACACATAGTACAAAAGGTACAATTACTGATTTCCTAAACAAACTTGTGGCCTATAGCTTAAAGAAACGCCATGTTTTTAAATTACATCCAGCACGGAAAAGACATTCACAAGTAAGCAGTAACATCTTAACTGATGAAACTGTGTCACTTCAGCAGATGTTCAATCTGACCACCGTTTGCATCAATGCACTTCTGTAGACGGTGAACAAGAGAGCGTAGTACTCATCATGCTGGAACCACATTGATACACGAGTTTCCAATCCCACGTCCTCCATGAGAAGGGCTAACGTTTCTTGAAGAAATGATGCATATCGCTGTCCGTTTAGTGTTCCTTGATAAAAAAAATAGGGACCTACAATACGGTTGCCAATGATACCGCACCAAACAATGTCTCCTTTACCGTCCTCTAGTGTTTCCACAGATATTTCCGCACACGCCGCAGTAATACGCTGTTGCATATTCGCCATTGTAGTTGGGACTTCCTGATAGACTCTATCTTTCAATGCGCCCCAGAGAAAGTAGTCTAATGGCGTCAAATCGGGGGACCGTGCTGGCCATCTCACAGGACCACCACGTCCTATCCACCAATTTGGAAACTTCGCATCCGTTACATCTCTGGCAACACGTGCGAAATGTGCGGGGCACCCATCATGCTGGAACCACATTGATACACGAGTTTCCAATCCCACGTCATCCATGAGAAGGGCTAACGTTTCTTGATGAAATGATGCATATCGCTGTCCGTTTAGTGTTCCCTGATAAAAATAGGGACCTACAATACGGTTGCCAATGATACCGCACCAAACAATGTCTCCGTACGAGGTTTAGAGAAGTGAAACCAATTCTGTTATCAATAATTGTATGTTTACTTATGATTTTGCTAGAAAAAAACATGTATGTTTTTGCGCTGAAAATGATATTGTTATAATTTCCTGGATTATGCATATCCTCCCGTTGTGTGACCCCCTGACGTGGCTACATTCCTGCGCGAGTAGATTTTTCATATCTTGTTTCATTTCGATAATATTTGAGGTCGCAGAGTTAGGTGAGACACCCTGTATAATACGCTAAGTTCATCCGACAAAACCTCAAGCTCCTGAACCAGGAGGAGTTAGAGGGTGCGTTTTGTGCCAAAATCTCCCAAATCGTCTCAATAGTACAGGAAAAATCTTGCATTTCCTGAGAAGTCAATGCAAATATATTTATTTGTTTAAAAGGTGTGTTTAAACAAATAAAAAAGACGATATCCCCTGGCAGAACTGAGTCGCAGAACACTAGAGTCTGGCGGGTAGTCGGTACACATGGGGCGCAACGCAAACAACCCATTGTGCGTTGAAAAGGATAGCCTATTCAAATTACACGTAATAGTGAAGAAATGCACTCTGATAACATAAATATCGACAATTTGATTAAAAGTGCGTAAATTAAACAAATAAACATATTTATAAAAGCCCGCATAACAGTAAAGACGGGTGGGTGGTTACTGAACAGGCGAGATTTCTCGCTCAGCTCCCCTAATAGTGTACAAATATCTCTGTTAAAATGAAACCCATAATGACTAGCATTCTTGGCTGTCACCGCGTAGACCCCCAAGGGCTCACATCTAGTGGGACGTGGGTTGGCGACCACGGGGCCTCAGCTGAGTCCGGCATTGCTTCCACTTACTTGTGCCGGGCTCCTCTCCGTCTTCTTTCCTGTCGACCTCACTTGGTCAACTCTTGTTCTCTTCCGACCCCGACGGTATTAGGGTATCCGAGGCCTAGGGAGTCTCTTCCTTTCCCGCCTTAATTGGCTCTTGTCTCATTTTTCCCGATACCCTCCTTCTGCGAGGGGTCAGCCTTCTTTTTCTTTTCATGTTATCTCCTGCCTTCTGCTCAAGGCCCTCATGGAGGAAGGGTGTATGTAGCCCCACCACTTCTAGTGCACCCTGGATATTGCTACACCCTCTGGGGCTCACGGCTAGTGAGTTCCGGAGTTGACGACCCCGAGGGATTCCTGAGCTGGGCCCGATTTTCCACCTTTTATCCATTACCTCTGGGGCGGACCCTCTCCTCTTTCCCCTTTCCTATCTGCCTTTCATGGCTCTCCTTCCTTCCAAGTCCCTCCATCCGCATTCTTCGAGGGTTGAGGGCATTTCTTTTCCTCTTGTCCTTTATTTGCCTTATTCTCCTTTTGTTTTCCATTTTTTCTTCTAGTATATAAGTTCGTAGTTAGTTTTAGTTATAGTTTACATTTCATTATCATCTTCAGGATCACCCAAACCATTAATGGCCGATAACCTAGATATTAGGCCCCTTAAAACAACAATTATTATCATCATCATCATGTCACCACGTAGGCCTGGGATTCATTCACGGCTCTGCCAAGAAATTTAATTCTGACCTGATGACTGTGAGGTTAGGATTGGGAAGTAGGTGGCTGTGGCCGCAAGTTAGGAAACATTCCTGCATTTGCCTGGAGTTGGAGCGGGAAACCACGGAAAACCACTTCCAAGATTGCTGAGGTGGTAATCGAATCCACATATTCTCAGTTTTGTGCCACTTTCCTGCCCTCAGGACACAATTGAAAACCTTGGCAGAGCTAGGATTCGAACCCGGGCCTCCGCATAGGAATCAAACCCTCCTCTTCTCAATGTTGTCTCACGAGGCTAAGTGGACCACGTTCCAGCCCTCACACCAGAATTATAATTTCTTGGCAGAGCTGGGAATCAACTGGAACTCCGGGGTGACAGCCAATAACGCTACTCGCTACACCAGAAGGTGGTCTTCAATGGATATAACAGCAAGAGTTAACAAAGAATTATACCATATAGCCTAGTGTCGGGGATGAGAGGCGATGAAAAGCTACAGTATGTGGCGGGTGGTTTTTACGGCCTGGAGCCCTTTCTGATGCCAACCTCGTGAGAGGAGTTAATGAGAGATAAAATGGATGAAGATTGATTTTTATTTTATTTTTTATTAATGCAGCCAATGGCCATGCACTTTTCTTTTCAGGACGGGTCAGGGAAGGGATATTGGAAGGAAATCGGCCGTGGACCTATTGAAAAGAACCGTCCCGGCATTTGCCTGGTGGTGAAAATGGGAAACAACGAAAACTATTTTCAGGACGACCGAGGTGGATTCGAACCCAGGCTCTCCGATGCCAGCGAGGCACGAGGCAGAGCGTTAGCGTTCTCGGCCACCGCGGCCGAGATTGATGAAACTGGGCTACGAGATGGAAGAAAGTGGCCATGGCTTGTTAGAATGTACCATTTGCCTGGGGTTGAAATTGGGGAAATTCGGGTTCGATTCCACTTTAATGCATGCGAGATTTTCAAAGTGAAATGCCATGTCCTGTAGTTCGGATTCCACGTAAAAAGGAGGTCCCGTGGCTCATGATCGCGAGATTATCGGTCACGTAAAACGACAAACTTCCACTTCTTAGATGGCTAGTTTTGTATCACGAGGCTGAGTGGACTCCACTCCATCCCTCAGGGCAGAGTAGAATTTCTTGTTAGAGCCGGGCTTCAGGAGTGACAGCCAAGATACTGATGATGATCATCATAATTGTTGTTTTAAGGGGCCTAACATCGAGGTTATCTGCCCCTAATGGTATGGGTGATCGTGAAGATGATAATGAAATGCAAACTATAACTAAAACTAACTACTAACCTACATAAGAGAAGAAGAAATGGAAAACAAAAGGAGAATAAGACAAATAAAGGACAGGAGGAAAAGAAATGCCCTCAACCCTCGAAGAATGCGGATTGAGGGACTTGGAAATAAGGAGAGCCATAAAAGGCAGATAGAAAAGTGAAAGAGGAGAGGGTCCGCCCCACAGGCAATGGATGAAAGGGGGAAAACCGGACCCAGCTCAGGAATCCCTCGGGGTCGCCAACTCCCGAACCCACCAGCCGTGAGCTCCTGAGGGTGTAGCATTATCTAGGGTGCACCAGAAGTGGTGGGGCTAGATACACCCTGCCTCCTTGAGAGCCTTGAGCAGAAGGCAGGGGATAACAGGAAAAGAAAAAGAAGGCTGACCCCCTCGCAGAAGGAGGGTATCAGAAAAGGTGAGACAAGGGCCAATTAAGGCGGGAAAGGAAGAGACTCTCTAGGCCTCAGATACCCTAATACCGTCGGGGCCGGAAGAGAACAAGAGTTGACCAAGTGAGGTCGACAGGAAAGAAGACGGAGAGGAGCCCGGCACAAGTAAGTGGAAGCAATGCCGGACTCAGCTGGGGCCCCGTGGTCGCCAACCCACGTCCCACTAAAGGTGAGCCCCTGGGGGGTTGACAGCCAAGAATACTAGCCACTACGCAACGAGTCAGACTCGGAACAATAGCACCTTATTAGAATCCGCAAACAGAACGGCCGTATTGTACTTCAAGATCATGACTGTGAGAAGAAGAAAGCAGTCACTGTGCATTCATAGAGGAATACTGTCTTCATCCCTGCGAAATATCTCACGTGAAAGTATTGTTTACATTTATCACTTGGAGAGCAGCATTGACCTGAATCTCCAGTACTGTCAACACTACACACGAGGTGTGAAAGTTTGTTTTATTCGGCTTTATGACTCTGCCTGTCAGATGGGTCCATGAAAAGCGAGACTGTTCAATTTATGAGCCACTCCCAGTGTGTCCAACATTCGACAGCAGTGCTTTCTATAAAGTGATTCATTTATCCGCGTACTTTTTTTAAATTAGGAGCCTGCAGATCTGCTTTGTGGCTTGCCCGGCTTGTTTGGGCCAGGTTTCACGAGTGGAGTCGAGGTGGGGAGGACATCGACCAAGGACGTTCATGTTTACAATTTTACTCGCTCGTTTCTGTCGTGGTCTCGCAACTAGAGGGACGTGGCTTGTCGATCACGGGCACATTTTTTCTCTATCATATTTCCTATTGACCATCCTTGGTCAAGTCTTGTTCTCTTTTGGACGCGGGTACCTGGTTGGTTGGTTGGTTCTTAAGTTTAGGGGCTGCGAACAACGCGGTCATGTAGCCCCGAGTACTTAGGGTGTGTGTCGAATCTGTCTGATAACCGGTGTTAATTGTGATGACTGTATTAGTGTGTGTTATTTTTTTTAGTCAATTTTACCCTCTAGGTTGGTGGTTCTCACGGACTCAGCGAGGGAACTCACCACTACCGCCTCCATGGGCAGTGTCCTGGAGCCTGGAACATCTGGTCGGGTTGGATACAACTGGGAAGGTGTGATTAGCACTTCACCCAGGCGGCCTCACCTGAAAAGCGAACAGGGGCCTCATGAGGGATGGGAAGGGATGGAAGATTGGGATGGATAGGCGAGGAAGAGGGAAGGAGTCGGCCGTGGCCTTACAGTAGGTACCATCCCGGCATTTGCCCGAAGACGAAGTGGGAAACCACGGAAAACCACTTCGAGGATGACTGAGGTGGGAATCGAACACCCTCTACTCATTTGGACCACCCGAGGCTGAGTAGACCCCATTCCAGTCCTCATACCACTTTTCAAATTTCGTGGCAGAGCCGGGAATCGAACCCAGGACCTCCGGGGCGGCAGCTAACCATGCTGACCGCTACGCTACGGAGGCGACCATTAGTGTGTGTTATCTGTTTTTTAATTTAAGTACTGCAACTTAGAATTTTTCAAATAGTTCCTACTTTTGCCACCAAGCGCCACCGTCAACGACTACTAGTTCAGAACTTAGCTACTAGACGCCACCGCAGTCGGCTCTTGGCAACGAACGTAGAAACCTAAGAGCGTTGTTTACATTCTTAACCTATCCAATTTAGCTTCACACAGGTGTATTCTGTGAAAGGATCTTTTACATGCCATAAATCTATGACATGGGACCGCCGGCTTTACTTCCCCTCCGATGGAAGGCATACTGAGACCTATGGTAACTTTCAGTACTGATGACCTCGCTGTTTCTCCCCTTAAAACAACAACAGCTAACTAATTAATTACAGAGGTATGCAAATTGTGCCTGCCCCGTGGTGTTGGGTTAGCGCACCTGCCTCTCACCTGGAGGCCACGGGTTCGATTCACGGCTCCGTCAGGGATTTTAGAAACTGACGTCAGGGCTGGGACGGGGTTCACTCAGCCTCGTGAGGACAATTGAGTAGCTGCCTGACAGTGAGGCAGTGCCCCGATCACGAAACTCAAGATTAACCCGATGCGCTAATCACGTGTCACCACAATATCAGCAGGCCAATTGGTTGGGCAGCTGTCGCTTGGTAGGCCTAGGCCCTTCATGGGCTGTAGTGACAGGGGTTATTATTTATTTATGCAAATTGTTAGACTCGATGTCAGTTCTCCATCATATCCTTATTATTTTCTTTTATTATTTTATACATTAAAATTGATTGCAAGGCCCCTGAAATTATTAAATATGTTTAACCAATACAGCAGTTGCAATTATAATTTCCTTTAAGAAACGTACAGTCAAATGATGTTTTAGAATTTTCACGAAAAGAGAATTTCGGATTCGATTCCACTTTAATGCATATGAGATTTTCAAAGTGATATGCCATGTCCTGTGGTTCGGAATCCCCGTAAAAAGGAGGTCCCGTGGCTCATGATCGCGAGATTAACGGTCATGTAAAACCACAAACTTTCTTCCTTCCTTCCTTCCTTCCTTCCTTCAAGAGTCTTGTTAATGCAGAGTGCCACACGTCTTTGGTTTGATTACTTTATTCTAGTCTTCGTATGTATTTAGAGCAGAAGGATTGGAAGCAGGGGCATATATAAGGGGGGTGCTGAGGGGGCTCCAGGCCCCCCCCTCGAAAAAGTCAATAAAATTTTAAAAAATGTTGCTTTTGTAAGAGCATAAAATAATTGTAAATTTGGTTGTACCCTAATCTTAACTTATTGGTTAAGTTATAAACAATATTAAGATTGAAATTATACTAACTCGTGGTGTAGTGGCTAGCATTCTTGACTGTCGGCCCGGAGGTCAGAATTCGATTCCCGGCTCTGCCAAGAAATTTTAATTCTAGTCTGAGGACTGAAATGGGGTACACTCATCCTTGTGAGGCAAAACTGTGAATTCCACAGTACGGTCCTTTTGAGAAATAAATTATCAACTTGGGTCCTTTTGAGAAAAATGAATTATCTACTAGTAAAAGAAAACTTTCTGCTTAGTGAATTGACAAATATTTAGAAAATTTGCTATTCATACTCCATAGATCATAATAGAAAATTCATTAAGTATAAAATTTTATTTGTGTGTTGTATTTTACAACATTTTTGTATTGCCAGTAATAATTGTAGGCTGTATAAACTTTGAATCTTATCTAAAATAGTTACACAAAGTTATATGCTCTAAGATATTGGTTGATATATCCGGGTATTTTGCGGTGACAATCCCGTGAGAATACTCACGATTTTCCAGGATAGTCAGCTCTCCCCTCCCCCCCCCCCCCCGAAAAAATTGTATAAACGCCCCTGATTGGAAGCCTTTATTATTGAAGGTTCGTCTTAAACTATTCAAAGATATGAGGACCCTGGATTGAAATCACCTGATTTAGAGGATACATTCCAAATTCGATGAAAAAATTCGAAATGGAACCAGCTTAGGTATTCCTCCGAGTCTCGAATTTCCAACATTTCCATACGCAGGTCCTTATGGGAAAAGATATAAGTCCTAAGGCGACAAAACATGGCTAAGTGGGGTAATAAAATTAAATAAAATGATTTTAAACAAAAAATTGTAACTGATTTAAATTCTTTATATGAGTCTAATACGTACCGGTCAGCGTGATTAGCTGACGCCCCGGAGGTCCTGGGTACGATTCCCGGCTCTGCTACGAAATTTGGAAAGTGGTGTGAGGACTGGAACGGGGTCTACTCAGCCTCGGATGGTCCAAATGAGTAGAGGGGGTTCGATTCCCATCTCAGCCATCCTCGAAGAGGTTTTCAGTGGTTTCCCACTTCGTCTTCGGGCAAATGCCGGGATGGTGCCTCATGTAAGGCCACGGCCGCCTCCTTCCCTCTTCCTTGCCTATCCATCCTAACCTTTCACTCCCTTCCCTCATGAAGCCCCTGTTCGCTTTGCAGGTGAGGCCGCCTGGGCGAGGTGCTAATCCCATCTCACCAGTTGTATCCACTCCGATTAGATGTTCCCAGCTCTAGGATACTGCCTGAAAAATGGCGGTAGGGGTGAGTTCCCTCGCTGAGTCCGTGGGAGCCACCACCCTGGAGGGTTAACTCGATAAAAATATATATATATCTGTCTAATAATTCGTACACTACTGAAACTAACTAACTGTCTTGATAGACCTTTTTCTTTCTGACTCCATCGTGGTCCAGTGGCTAGTATTCTTGTCTGTCATCATTGAGGCCCGGCTCTAACAAGAAATTCAACTCTGACCTGAGGGCTGGGGCGGGGTCCACTCAGCTTCGTGATACAAAACTACCCATATAAGAAGTGGTTTCCGTTGCTTCCCCAATTTCAACCCCAGGCAAATGCAGGGACGGTAACTTCAAACAAGACATGGCCACTTTCTTCCATCTCTTTGCCTAGTTTCATCAATCTTCATCCATTTTATCTCTCATTTACCCCTCTCATGAGGTTGGCATCAAGAGGGCCACCGGGCCGTAAAAACCACCCGCCACATACCGTAGCCTCTCATCCCTGAGCCCGGGAATAATAATTAGGGGTAGTCATACACTAGGCTATATGGTATAATACCCTGTTAACTCTTGCTGCTATATCTATTCAAGACCACCTTCTGGTGTAGCGAGTAGCGTTATTGGCTGTCACCACGGAGTTTCAGGTTCGATTCCCAGCTTTTCCAAGAAATTTTAATTCTGGTATGAGGGTTGGAACGTAGTCCATTCAGCCTCGTGAGACAACACTGAGAAGAGGAGGGTTTGATTCCCACCTCATCCTAGAAATGGTTCTCCGTGGTTTCCCCCACTTCTACTCCAGGCAAATGCTGACAAGGTTCCTTCCTAATCCTATCCCCAATTTACAAATACACACGGCCATCATAATAACACTGGTTATCATACAAATTCCACACACATTCCAAATACACAGGGCTATATGACCACGATAGCACAGTCCCTAAAATGAGCACCAACAAACCAACAAATATCCATTCGATATAATACCGGAATTTGTACAAGTGCCCTCCTTTGTGCGAAAAAATAATTGTTTATGGCAAAAAACCGACTATGTTGCAAATAGTCGAAAATAAAAGCAATCACCGCATCGTCCATGGATTTAAAATACGTCTCGTATGGACATAGCTTATTTTTAGCCTACTTTCGATTTTTGCAAAAAATGAAAGTAGACTTATGAGATCAACACAGGGCGAAAAAAGTGTGTCTGTCTGTGTGTGTGTATGTGTGTGTGTGAGTCTGTGTGTGTGTGTATGTGTGTGTGTGAGTCTGTGTGTGTGTGTGTGTGTGTGTGTCTGTGTGTGTGTGTGTGAGTGTGTGTACTCTGAATGTATGTCCCCCCCCCCCCTATCAATTCGAACACGGTGAATGCGAATTGAACGAAATTTGGTACAAAGGTAGCACTAGCAAAGGACACCTCAGTGTCATGTTTTATATCGCCGCCATCTTGACGGAAACGTAATGGCGGCCACACAAATGTTCAAAGCTTAAATCAAATTAAGACTAACCTAATCATCCGATCTCTAACAAATTTTGCAACAGCATACCTTTATAGGGGGAGCATCCTTTGACCAAACCAATAGGTCATCAGCGTAATAGTTTGCGGATGGCGGCCATCTTTGTGTGAAAATCGATTCCCCCTATTAATTCGAACACGGTGCAACCGAATGGAACGAAATTTGGCACAGAGGTAGTACTAACAAAAGGAACCTCAGTGTCATGTTTTATATCGCCGCCATCTTGACTGAAACGTAATGGCGGCCACACAAATGTACAAAGCTTAAGTTAAATTACGACTAACATAACCATCCGATCTCTACCAAACTTTGCAACTTCATACCTTTATGGAGGGAGCATCCTTTGACCAATCAAATAGGTTATTAGCCTAATAGTTTGCGGATGGCGGCCATCTTTATGTCAAAATTGATTCCCCTATTAATTCGAACAAGGTGGAACCGCATGGAACGAAATTTGGTACAGAGGTAGCACTAGCAAAGGGCACCTCAGTGTCATGTTTTATATCGCCGCCATCTTGACTGAAACGTAATGGCGGCCACACGAATGTTCAAAGCTTAAGTTAAATTACGACTAACATAACCATCTGATCTCTACCAAACTTTGCAACTACATATCATGAAGGAGGGAGCATTCTTTGACCAAACTAATAGGTCATTAGCCTAATAGTTTGCGGATGGTGGCCATCTTTATGTCAAAATTGATTCCCCCTATTAATTCGAACACGGTGGAACCGAATGAACGAAATTTGGTACAGAGGTAGCACTAGCAAAGGGCACCTCAGTGTCATGTTTTATATCGCCGCCATCTTGACTGAAACGTAATGGCGGCCACACGAATGTTCAAAGCTTAAGTTAAATTACGACTAACATAACCATCTGATCTCTACCAAACTTTGCAACTACATATCATGAAGGAGGGAGCATTCTTTGACCAAACTAATAGGTCATTAGCCTAATAGTTTGCGGATGGTGGCCATCTTTATGTCAAAATTGATTCCCCCTATTAATTCGAACACGGTGGAACCGAATGAACGAAATTTGGTACAGAGGTAGCACTAGCAAAGGGCACCTCAGTGTCATGTTTTATATCACCACTATCTTGACGGAAACGTAATCGCGGCCACCCAAATGTTAATAGCTAAAATGTAATTACGACCAACCTAATAATGTAGTCTCTACCAAATTTTGCAACACCATATCTTTATGTGGGAAACATATTCTGACCAAACTGCAAGAACATCAGCCCAATAGTTTGCAGATGGTGGCCAAGTATGTGTGCAAATCGATTCCCCCTATCAATTCAAACACGGTGAAACCGAATTAAACGAAATTTGGTACAGAGGTAGCACTAGCAAAGGGCACCTCATATCCATGTTAAATATCCCTATAGCACGTTGTATTTCAACAAGCTACTACAACCAACATTCAATCATACTCCTTGAAAAGGACAAAGAGTTATAACAATACCCATGCATTTAGGAGAAAGTAGGCTATATGTTCTTTACTGAACATCTTGTTTTAACTAGGCCCACATTGTACGTCCGCACTTCTTCAGCTCAAACTCAAAGGTAAATAGAATGGATATCTTCAGCCTGCTGGCGACAACATTAATGTGTCTCCTAGCAGCACAGTTATGGTTACCCCCCCCCCCCCCTCCATCCGCCACCTTCCTTCCCCTCCTTTCCCCTCCAACATTGTTGATCCATCAGGTAATAATCAAACTCTACTTACCAGACTTTAGGTTCGATTCGCTGACTTAGGGCTTTAGTCTACCCCGTGACGACAATTGGGTGCGTGCTTTAACATGAAAAGTAGTGTCCCATGACCAAAATAAACATGCTAATATGGCTGAGAGTAACATCGCGCTGGTCAATCGTCCTTCACAGCCTGTGGACTATGGGCTGGTCAGCAGTCGTGAGTAAAACACGCTCCATGTCGGAAATAAAGAGTTCTAGTCCGACAGAGGTCACCCTGAGTGTGTATGTTTTCCCAGGTTTTTCCATACTCATTCCAGGCAAATGCCAAGATGGAACCTTACTTCATGTAGCCTAAGGCTATCACTCTATCCCAATCCTAGACTATAACACTTGCTATCACATAAAGGGTATGATCGTAAAACGGTTAGCCGCTTGCTTCTTACCTAGACGACCGGCAGTAGAAATGGCGAAAACCAGACAGCAATAGAGTTAAGAAATGAAACGATACAAGAAGTGAATGAGTTTAATTATCTGGAAAGTAAAATAACGAATGATGGAAGAAGCAGCAGAGAGATATTAAGTAGGATTGCCCAGGACAAGAACGCTTTCTTTAAAAAGAAGAACCTATTTACTGCAAAGAATATAAGTCTTGATGTGAGGAAACAAATGATGAAGACCTATGTATGGAGCATCGCGCTATATGGCAGCGAATCATGGACAATAGGAGCGAGAGAGAGGAAATGACTACTAGCATTTGAAACCTGGTTCTATAGAAGGATTATGAAAATCAGCTGGAAAGAAATGGTCACAAACGAGGAAGTCTTTAGAAG
The DNA here is from genome assembly GCA_946902985.2 of Meconema thalassinum. Classification (NCBI taxonomy): domain Eukaryota; kingdom Metazoa; phylum Arthropoda; class Insecta; order Orthoptera; family Tettigoniidae; genus Meconema; species Meconema thalassinum. The sequence goes on from OX336388.2 coordinate 1,982,629,157, forward strand.
AGTGGGAGAGAGAAGATGCTTCCTTAAAAATTTCAAAAGAAGACGGAATCACCTCGTGGGCCACATACTGCGACACAATGGACTGCTTAAGTAGACGGCAAGAATTATAGAGGGAGACCCAGACTGGAGTACATGAGTCAAATACTGTAAGATATGAGTTGTGGCTCATACTGTGAACTGAAGAGGAAGGCGGGGAGACGGGAAGAATGGCGAGCTGCTGCCAACCAGCCTCACGGCTGTTAACCACAGAGAGAGAGAGAGAAGCCACGTCCAGTGGTTCGGATTCCACGTACAAAACATAGTATTGCCACAAGGTTAAGAGCCTCGTGAAACTACTGTACAAGTTGCTTTTACTATTAGACGTAACACTTAATATGCAAGCTAGTCAACGTCTAGTGAACATCTGTGCTTGAATAGGATACCGGTACTCTAACGGTTAAGTACTCATAACCTTAAGTACAGTGTGTATGTTCTAATTTTATAAAATAGTTGTGTAGCTTAACTATTTACACGTGCATAATATTCAATCGTAGATCGCAAACATATAACGCAACATCATAGAATAGACTCGCCATTTAAGATAACGAGAATCACTGTCAATCATAAATATTAATATTAACAAAAGTGTAGCAAAACATATTTCTAAATGTTTGTATAATTTTACACTTTAACCCTACGGTAGGGATCAGGATCTGATGATGACTGCGTTTTGGCCGAAACGCGTAATCCTAAAATTCCCCCTTTAACCCTACGATACTAACATACTTATAATTTACGTGTATGAATGATTTAACTGCTTAGAATTCCCTCCTATATCTGTCCCCTCCCTATCATCTTCCAGCAGTGCTTCTGCTGGTCTATGTTGGTGGTCAATGCTTTTGTTATTAATGCCAATCAGTTCTAGAGGCATAATCATGGGGCAAAGAATTGCCTGGAAACTATCCTTGAATTTAACAACATATTGGTTTCTCCACGATACCGACAGTGGTGGCTGCGCTCGCTAAAGCGCTGCGTTAGATCATGGGGCCAAGCTCTCTACTGTCTCGGTAGACGCGTGGGTTCGAGCCCCACCGTCGGCCATCCTTGAAATGGTTTTCCGTGGTTTCCCATTTTCAACTACAGGCAAATGCTGGGACGGTACCTTCTGACAGGCCACGGCCGCTTCCTTCCACATCCTTGCCCAGTTTCATTCACCATCATTCATTTCATCTCTCATTAACTCCTCTCATGAGGTTGGTGTCAGGAAGGGCATCCGGCCGTAAAAATCATCCGCCACAAATACTTCCATCGCATCTCATCCCCGACCCCGTAAGAAAAACGGGAATAATAAGGGGTAGACATACAATTGGTTTCTCCGCGATAAAAACCAAAGACTGTATAAGAGGCTGGAGAGATTACGTACTGCTATTTACGTCAAAGTAAACGATGATGATGATGATGATGATGATGATAATTGTTGTTTTAAGAGGCTTAACATCTAGGAGAACAAAAGGAGAATAAGGCAAATAAAGGACAGGAGGAAAAGAAATGCCCTCAACCCTAGAAGAAGCCGGATTGAGGGACCTGGAAGAAAGGAGAGCCGTGAAAGGCAGATAGGAAAGGGGAAAGAGGAGAGGGTCCTCCCCACAGGTAATGGACAAAAGGGGGAAACCAGACCCAGCTCAGGAATCCCTCAGGGTCGCCAATTCCCGAACTCACCAGCCGCGAGCTCCTGAGGGTGTAGCAATATCCAGGGTGCACCAGAAGTGGTGGGCTACAAATACCCTGCCTCCTTGAGGGCCTTGAGCAGAAGGCAGATCAACAGGAAAAGAAAAAGAAGGCTGACCCCTCGCAGAAGGAGGGTATCAGGAAAGATGAGACAAGAGCCAATTTAGGCGGGAAAGGAAGAGACTCCCTAGGTCTCGGATATCCTAATACCGTCGGGGTCGGAAGAGAACCAAAGTAAACGACTTCTGTAATTGTTGTATATAAGATGGAACATAGCGTATTAAACTTCAAAGACCACAGAGGATTCAGTGTATATAAATAGTGTTTACATACGAAATCTATATTAATTTCAACCATTTAACTACAGTAATGGGTGCCTTAGCACAAAGTTCGTATTGTACGTAAATTTAAAGTATTATTATTAGTATTAGGCTAAGCATCAATTGAATTATGTTAGTATACTAATTGTAAGGTTAACAGTGAATGATATTAAAACATGTATTTTTTTTGTCAGGAATAGTGTGTTGCATATAGTTACCCTGACTAATCTCAGTGGGCACAAGCGTGTTGATTGATAGTTCATACTACTTAAGTCACCACAATTGCATTGGTTATCATCAGATATCACAAGTAGATAGAACTGATGAACATAGATGTCCCAAGCTCTTACTGCTATCCATACATATAGCACAATACCGTGGCTAAGAATATAGCGTACAGAGAAAACAGAAGGTGCGAAACTTTTAAACAGCTTCCTACACGACAGCACTGGATGTTTCCCCTCACTAAGTTTATTGAGCGCAATACCTTCGCTCTGTGTCAGTCACCACCCACGACAGATGTTATAACACTCCGCTACTTTCATACCATTCTCAATCGACACCTTTTCCAAACTACATACCAGTACAGCTATACAAGAAATACAAGCCATATAGGTGTGACCCAGAGATTTAAAATAACACGAAACATCCGGCATTCCTACGTGTCGGTTTCTCGGTAAATTTGTACTTGATTATTAGGGTACTAAATAAGCGGCTTCGGTGGCGTAGGTGGTAGCATGCTAAGCTTCTATGCCCAAGATCGCGGGTTCAAATCCGGCCGAAGTCGTGGTGGTTGGTGAATCATCCTGGCAATGCAATTACACAGGCCAACGTGTCCAGGATCTTCAAATCAGCCTACGAGAGAGCAGCAAAAATGGAGATAGCCGTTCAAGCTTTCATCAAAACTGGAATTAATCCGTTTAACCGGAATGTATTTTCGGATGACGACTCTGCTCCCTCGGAGGTAACATTCCGCCCATCTGTGCAGGAGAATGATCCTGTTGTAGAGGAGCAAATTCAGAATGCAAAAATTGACGAGCCACAAGTGTCACCTGCTATGATATCTCCCCTACCAAAGGCAGCTCAAACAACCAAACGAAAGAGAACTTGCAAAAGGTCTAAAATTCTATCTTCCTCTCCTTATAAGAATGGCCTTGTAACGAGGAATGATCAAGCGAAAAATCAGGGCAGGAAAACTCTTCCCTACGATGGAAGTTCAGTAGCGTCAACTTCGTCAGCTGTCACAACTGCCGAAGAAGAGAAAATCGTTTGTCCTTGCTATGACGAAGAGTATGAGGATCCAATTATTGAAGACTGGGTGTAAAGTAGTAGGTGCAAACGGTGGTGGCATGAAGGGTGTTCGAACTATGAAGGCATAGGACTCTTCAAATGTGAATTATGCTAATGCGCATTCTTACATGACACCATGCGCATTCTTAAAGGACAGTGCCTGTAAGTTTGCGCATTTGCAATTCATTTAAAAATATTAATTTACATTTAATTTATATTATTTTTCGTGTTTTTTGTGTACGCATTGTGTTCGTAATTATTTGAAGTCTTGTTAATAACTTTTGTGTTAAATTGGTCACAAAAGTTGTTTATCTACGGGCATAAATACATTAAGTGCGCAATCTTAAGTGCCCTTACCTTAGTTCATCTGATTGGTGGTAGATTTCTCTCGTGTAGATCCGGGGAAGAACTTTGTTATAATTAAATATATGTTTTTCATTGCAAAATGCACAATATAACGCATAATTTTATAACGTCTGAGTAATTACATAACAATAAATATAAGAAAATGCAAGCAAACAAAAGCTCTGATAGGTTTTGAACCTCGGCCAGACGGGTGAAAGACCGAAATTCATCGTCATCAATTGACTTACATACAAGTCTTAGTAAATAATGATTTGAACTAAACGATTTCTTCAGAAGAGGATTAGGATACCTCCGATTACAATTGGGTACAGTCGTGTTGATCGACCGAAAAACATTTGCGGCTTCGGTGGCGTAGTCGGTAGCATGCTGAGCTTCTATGCCTAAGATCGCGGGTTTAAACCCGGCCGAAGTCGTCAGATTTTTAAGAGCGTTAAAAAACCCTCAGTATGCCTTCCTTGGGAGGGGAAATAAGCGGGCGGGCCCATGCCATAGATTTATGGCATGTAAAAGAATCTTTCACTAATTAAACTTGTGTGAAGCAAAATTTGTAGGTTAGATTTTGTTGAAACGCTCTATCAAAGTGCCAACGTTCACCGGTAGGTGTCAGTGACATCTGGTAGCGAAAGTTGGAACAACTTGAAATTGAACGGAGTTTGTAGCTCACCCTATGGGTGTCCGCTTGAAGTAGCTACAGCCTCTGGCGAGCCGGCACTAAAAGTCATGCGCTAAATAAATAAATAACCGAAAAACATTAAATTTTGATTTTTCTTGTTTCTCGATGCTTTTGACAAGTGATCTGCCTCCAACCATCCAAGTGTAATAAATACGCCACACCAAATGTAGGATTCAGCGTCAGGTAAAGACTTCGCCACGCTGAGCAGTCGACCTGATTAAAGCTGTTCCTGGCAGTACCATGAAGGAGGAGGCAAGAGTTGATGTTGTCCTCACAGACCTCGCCCCTCACATGATTCGACTGGCTTCTTACGTAAAGTGGTGTGAGAGAGACTTCAAAATCAGTGGAGCACTGCTTGTTCATATACACAAACAGCATGCCTGTGCAACGTCAACGCAATATCTGTTCGGCAACACTTCTTCAGTCTCTCATCATGAGGTACTGCTTTCAACAACCCTTTCAAATCGAGTTTGGTTGGTTCCTCAGTTTACGGGCTGCGACAACGCGGTCATGTAGCCCCGTGTACTTGGGGTGTGTGACGAATCTGTCTGATAACCGGTGTTAATTGTTATGACTGTATTTGTGTGTGTTTTCTGTTTGAAATTCAAGTAAGGACTGCATACATTACATTTTCAAGTAGTTGCTACTTTTGCCGCCAAACGCCACCGTCAACTACTACTAGTTCAGAACTTGGTTACTAGACGCCAACGCAGTCGGCTCCCGGCGACGATTGTTGGAACCTATAATTTAGCTTCACACAGGTCTAATTAGTGGAAGGTTCTTTAACATGTCATAAATCTATGACATGGGACCGCCCGTTTTAGTTCCCCTCCGAAGGAAGGAATACTGAGGGATTTTTAACGCTCTTAAAAAATCCAACGACTTCGGTCGGGTTTGAACCCTCGATCGTGGGCATAGAATCTCAGCATGCTAGCAATTACGCCACCGAAGCCGCGTCAACTCCAGTTTATATAACTCATACTTTGTAAGGTGCCCAGTGATCGCATTATGATACTCAAATGTCAGGGCCGTGATGGCGCAGGGTGTTGACGATGTTTTGATTGAGTTAGAAAAGTGGAAATGGGTCATCGAAGAAAGCAAATAGAGAAGGAAGGGAGGAAGGAAAGGAAGCAAGGGAGGTTGTGAGGAGAAAATAAAGAAAAAACAAGAAGGAAAGAAGGGGAGAAGAAAGGTAGTAAATAGAGAAGGGCAGAAGAAAGGATGAAAGTATATACGGATAAAATAAACAAAGAAATGAGGAAGGAAAGGAGAGAACGAAAGATAGAGGGAAGAAAGGGAAAAAGCATATAAGGAAAACTTAAAGGTAGAAACAAGTAAGGAAGAAAAAACAAGGAGAGAAGGAACGAGAAGACTAAGGAAGGACAGAAGGAAGGATATAAGGAGATAATATGCGGCTTCGGTGGCGTAGTTGGTAGCATGCTGACTTCTATGCCTAAGATCGCGGGTTCAAACCAAGCCGAAGCCGTCGGATTTTTAAAAGAGCGTTAAAAATCCCTCAGTATGCCTTCTTTCGGAGGGGAAGTAAAGCCGGCGGTCCTATGTCATAGATTTATGGCATATTAAAGAACCTTCCACTAATTACACCTGTGTGAAGCTAAATTGTACAGGTTAAGAATGTAAACAATGCTCTTAGGTTCCTACGTTCGTTGCCAGGAGCCGACTGGGGTGGCGTCTAGTAGCTAAGTTCTGAACTAGGCTTAGTAGTCGTTGACGGTGGCGTTTGGTGGCAAAATTAGGAACTATTTGAAAAATTTAAAAGTCTGCAGTCCTTACTTTATTAAAACAGATACACACACCAATACAGCCATCACAATTAACACCGGTTATCAGACAGATTCTTCACACACCCAAAGTACACGGGGCTATATGACCGCGATGTCACAGCCCCTAAACTGAGGAACCAACCAACCATGGAGATAATAAAGGAAGAAAAAAATGAAGGAAGGAAGGTAGGAAGAAATGACATTATGTTTGGACCGGAGTTCGATACTGGTTGCCATTTTGTGAAGACCAACGTCCCAGTAACCGGGATTCAAAATCCGTCTGTCTGCGCGAGAAGCCAATAGCGAACACACACCTAACAGTTTTTATAACCATTACCTATTATTCTATGATAAATAGTTTAGAAAGCCTTTGAAGGAAAGAAAATGTAGGGGAATGTTTAAGATGCGGTTGTTGTTTTTTTTGAGTCTTCAGCCTTTTGACTGGTTTGATGCAGCACTCCATGACTCCCTGTCCTGAGCTAATCGTTTCATCTCTTCATAACTACCACACCCTACGCCCGAGGCAATCTGTTTAACATATTCTAACCTTGGTCTACCTCTACAGTTCTTGTCCTAGACCCTTCCTTCCATAACTAAGCTTGCTATTCCTGGATGTCTTAATATGTGTCCTACCAACCTATCTCTTCTCTTCATTAGCAGTCACCAGAAACATCTCTCCTCTCCCACTAGTCTTAATACCTCTTCGTTTTTAACCCTATCTACCCATCTGATGTTCATCATTATCCTGTAACACCACATTTCAAACGCTTCAATTCTCCTCTTTTCTGCTGCACCATTAGTCCAAGTTTCACTTCCATAGAGCGCCACGCTCCAGACAAAGGTCTTCAAAAATGACTTCCTAACACCTAAATCTACGAGTATATTCGATGTCAACAGATTCCTTTTCTGTATAACTGCTTTCCTTGCTTGTGCTAACCTACTTTTTATATCCTCTTTGCTTCGTCCATCACTGGTTATTTTTCTTCCTAAGTATCAGAAGTCTCCTACTTCCTTAAGTGTTTCACCTGCCAATTTGATGTCCATAGAGGATTCTGACGGAGTCCATACCATTCAAAAACTCATTCAAATCCTCAGGCGTGTCGGCCAAGATAACTATGTCATCGGAAAATCTCAGAGTTGAAATTATTTCTCCTTGAATCTTCACTCCCACTTTAAATTTTTCTACAAGATACGGTACATGATCAGTATCAAAATGGGAAGATTAGTGATAGCAATGAGTTGACTAATAAGACGGCATTGGCACTGATGATAGAGTGATATTATTACTATCATCATCATTATCCTTATTCAAGACATCATTTTCCTTTGGCGCCAATATTCCTTCATTCTCTTGTTTGCAGCTTCTTTCTGTTTATCTCTTCTTGGTCGGTGTTTGTGGCTCCTAGAACCCGTCAGATGTGTTTATCTTGTGTCTGTCCTGGATGTATTGTTATGAGACGTTCATTTCTTGCAGATCCTTCTTCGTGTTAATAAACCATTTCTCATATGAGCTGCCTTTTTTGTTGGACTTGTTAAAATGGTTGAAATTGTTTTGGTTAGCCTGACATCATCATCAACATCATCATCATCATCTTCATCATCATCATCATCATCATCATCCAAATCATTATTCTTCCGTTATTGTTCCGTATAGGCCAACTACGGACCACGACATTCAACTATTATGTTTGGAGTGGATCTTGATGTTTGCCCAGTAGTCACGCATCCTCTGATTGTGTTGTTCCTTTCTCTCCTTTGTCCTTGGGGGTTTGTCCTGGAACTTCATTTGCTTCAGTTTACTCCTGAGAGACGTTCGATCTTTTATGTGTTTTTCTGTAACTTCCAGCTCCAGCAGATCTTTTCCACTTGTATCAGCCATGGTGACTTGGTTTTCCTTCTTTGCCAGTATGTGAGGAGCTGGTTGGTCAACCTGGAGGGATGCATCCCGGAGAAGTGACCTTAAAATGAAAGACATCTCTACCTGACCATTATTATTATTATAGCGGCTTCGGTGGTGTTGTTGCTAGCATGATGAACTGATGTTCCCCAGATCAAGGGTTCAAATCCGGCCGAAGTCGTCGAATTTTTTAAGGGCGTTAAAATATTTCAGTATGCCTTTCTTCGGAGGGGAAGTAAATCCAGTGGTCCCATGTCATAGATTTATGGCATGTAAAAGATCCTTCTACTAAGTAAACTTGTGTGAAGTAAAATGTCTCAATCAAACGCTCAATCAAAGTTCCTAGGTATCAGTGACATCTGGTAGCGAAAATTGGAGCTACTTGAAATTAAACGGAACTTGTAGCTCCCCCCATGGGTGTCCACTTGAAGCAGCTACAGCCTCTGGCGAGCCGAACATGTCCTCGGACACTCCGGGAACTAAAAGCCATACGCTAAATAAATAAATAAATAAATAAATAAATAAATAAATAAATAAATAAATAATAATCATCAATATTATTCATGTAATAGCACATTTCAAGTGCTTCTATCTTCTTCTTTACTGCAGCATGAATAGTCCAAGGTTTAGGCCTACTTCCAAAGAACACCACCTTATAGACAAAGGCTCTCAAAAATTGACTTCTGATACTTAAATAATATACTGTATATTAAATGATGTCAACAAATTTCTTTCCTATAGAACAGCTTTAGGGCTGGCTGCGTGGCTGAGCGGTAACGTTCTTGCTTGCTGTGTCCAAGTTTGCAGGATCAAATCCTGGTGCAGCCAGTTTGCATTTGAGGGTGCGCAAATGTGAGGAAACCGTGTCAGTAGATTTACTGGCACGTTAAAGATCCCATTTGGAGCAAAATTCCGGCAACCCAGCATCTCTCAAAGCCGCAGTTGTAAAAAGGGACCTAAATCCAATAACATTATTATTATTAGAACAGATTTCCTATATTACTATACTATACTGCAGTTGTCTATATTTGTCATAAAATGTACGTTGCTAATGATAACAGCTTTCTTACACTAACTAAGGAAGTTGACCTATAGAAGTTACAAACGGACTCAACTACAGTAATCGGTGAAAAAATTCGAATTAGAGCCTTCGAATACGACAAATTGCACTGCAAAAATAAGAGAATGTTCGAGGTAAAGAACAAGTTTAAGTGCCAGGGATACAATTGTAGCTTCGAGATATCAACAAATTTGAGTTACAGAAATTCGACTTATGTCGCCTCCGTAGCGTAGCGGTCAGCATGGTTAGCTGCCGCCCCGGAGGTCCTGGGTTCGATTCCCGGCTCTGCCACGAAATTTAAAAAGTGGTGTGAGGACTGGAACGGGGTCTACTCAGCCCCCGGTGGTCCAAATGAGTAGAGGGGCTTCGATTCCCACCTCAACGATCCTCGAAGTAGTTTTCCGTGGTTTCCCACTTCGTCTTCGGGCAAATGCCGCGATGCTACTGTACCCGTAATCCACGTGGTCTTACCTGTTGCAATCCGATGGAAAAGCTGGATCGTAGATTCTAGAAGTTCCCGGCTGAAATGATCTCTGAAAAACCTACCAACTAGGATCAACCAGGGATCAGGATACGTCGATATTAAAGAATGCGGTACGAAGATGCCAGTGGTGTATAAAATTACGATGAAACGAAGCTCAAAAGAACTCGAACAAGAGACTCTAAAATAAAATAAAAATATCTCGGGCGTTAAGTTTAAGCAAACTCAAGGAAAACTGCCCACTGGTCCTCCTAACGCACTCCCCTTTTCTAATAGAAAACACCAGTCGTTCTAAGATTCTTTTAAAAATTAAATTCAGTTTATTGACTGGTTAATGATGAATGTCCGTCAACTAGACACAAAATTAAAGAAAAGCTTCTTTAGATCAAATAAAAAAAAATAGTTTTAAATAAACGTCTTACTGCTCATATCATCCGCTGAACAAATTACAAGAAAAATACAATATTACATTATGTACTGATGTTATACTCTTATTAAAGATTTATACATATTTTACATTTTATATACAAGTTATATCCTTAATTAGGATTTTGTTCTAAACGCTGCCCATCTTCATTTAATTTTACAAGTATGTTTCAAGATTATCATTCTCCTAATTCGTTGCATTCAACAATCAATTAAGATAATCGAATAGTGTTACAAGTTATGAAAATGGGTTATTAACTATTTATATGCTTCAAAGAATGCAGTATATTTTGCTAAAATTACTGAAATGTCACATGTATTATATTGCATGAATTAATTAAAGTTATTCGAAAAGTGGCTGTATCACTTAAATATGTGTGTCATGATATAAGCAATTCATCTCCGGCAAATCCTACTAGGCAAGAATAAAACGTAGGGCTACTTGAATAAAACAAGCATATAAGAGAAACATTCGTGATTCCAATTCACGATAACTACAACTTCATATCCAAAATAGTGATAGCTCAAAAGCTAATTTCACTCTTACTAAAACGCAATGACAACGTTAATGTCTTCTCAAAAGACTACGAGTACAATATACAACATTAATATAGACCATCCAATGATGTCAAATATTCGCTTCACTAACACAATAAATCGTATGCACAAAATTGCAATACCTCAATTCAGCTTTCCAAAGCTGACAAGAATTAATCCCAAACGTTATTAAACTTAAAACCTTTCAAAAATTGCTCTGAAAATATCATGCCCTATCATAGACGAATATAGAAGTGCCACAGATTACTTCTTTTCTAACTTTACTAAACAAGAAGCAACAATTTATTAGATAAATTGTATTATCTATTTCCATAAATTATCGTCATTTAAGTCTACGACAAGTTCTGTTATACTAGTTTGAACTGTTAAATTTAGTTCACAATTCCAATATATTTATATATATTTATTTCCATAAAGACTTATATATGAGAGAAAAAATTGTAAATAGACACTAGTAAAATAGTCGTTTCAGTTTCGCCTATCCAAACTCGAAAAATGGCTCAACTACTCAGAAGAAAACACGTGAGACTTACACCATGGAAAGGAGTCTATTATTATATCAATAGATACACGCAAACCATTAAATCAAACGATGATCTATCCAAGAGTCTTCCCAAAAACGAATTGAAATAACACAAGCAAAAAACTGAACGAACTAAAAATATCATTTAAAGAAAAATCTTTAATCAAAAAGAAATATGAAAGTAGGCTACATATGCCTTGGCAATCAATTCACAATTGTTTTCGCTGGACGATTTCCATAATTCCATAACCATGGAAAATAACGATGAAAATGCACTATCATTTCTAAAAGAAAGAATTTCTACTAGAATGTCATAAGTCCAAACGAATAGTATCACTGAATTATTTTTGGAATAGTTCAAGTGCACGAGTGTGTGGCCATCTTCTTCCTAATTGCTATTCTTATACAAAGATATCGTCGTCTTGGTCCTAATTATGCTGCAGATATCTTCTCAACAAAATTGAATGCTTGGTTTTATTTCCAAAATTTTCAAAACAAAAGCAACAAAGTAATGCTCTAAATAGCATCACGTTTACTGTTAACTACACAAAAAATTACACTCTCCGACAGAAATGATAAAAAAGAACCAAATCTAGTCTTCGAATGAATTTCATTCTAATTAATAAAATATTGGTGAAAAGTATCGAACTAAAAGTGACAAGGTCTACTGTCTACAAGAGAAGAAAAGTTTTCCAGCTACCTTGGGCGAAGTTCTGGTTGAGATTGAAGAAAGTATAGGAATATACATTATTTTCAGGAACTGAACCCTCACCCCTGAGAAGTTCATGGCTGGAGCTGCAAGTCGCCGAACCAACTTCCTCCTAACTCGAAAACTACTGTCTACGAAACGGAGTTCCTTCATATTGCTTGTACAAGGCTCCCTCGACGTTATCAGTAAAGTAGTTTCGTTTCTTTGGAGTTGTTTCTTCATTCATGGCTACTTTAAAACCTCTGGATCAGAACTAACGTTCCCCAACGTTTCTTCCTCTTCATTGTAGTGTTTAAAATGGATGTCACTCCAAATGATCAACTCTGCATCTGCATTACATTCCTGCACGATATGTTTAGCCCATCATTGCTACAACAACTAGGTTCTCACAATAAAATCCAGTCGTATTGTTCTTGATAATACTCATGCTTTCCTGCATTTCAAATAGATACGTAGTAGGTTTCCTCATCGAGGAGTATGTATTAACAAGTCTATGCAATAGCTAAGTTCACTCAGGTATATTTAATCTCTGGGTTATATCAAACACACCAGAAGTACGGACAACGCATATTGCTATGGTAGCAATTCACCCGTTCGATCCGCGCCGCGAGTAGAGAACACTCGTATTACTGCGTGATAAACGGAACTTTCTTACTACAGCGATAACATGTTCACTGCATATGTCACTGAACTCAAGTGTCTGTCGTTTCAAAACTGCTCATCCACGTCTCAGCTGGCAATCTACCCAAAATGCATCACTCCTGTATCGAGGTGGACAATCGAATCCAGTCGATTATCGTGTCATATATGTATCAAATAGTTGCAGGACCAAGTCAGTGGGCATGACCTGTGCACGTGATCAAGAGCGTGGCGGGATTGTCTATCCATCTCCTTAGTGAATCACAAGCGTACTGCGTCTCAAGCCTGCAGTCAAACTAATGCCAAGCAATAATCCAAAAGTACGTCTCGCTGTCGTATCAGGGTTCAAGTAAATAGCAAAATACTGTCTCATCCTCCTCCCAACCTAGCTAATAAAAGTGTGCGAATACTTTTATTACACCATTCTAGGTATTCGTTAATGAACAGCATTTTGCGTTTATTCCACTTTCTTGAAGTACTTTCTGAGGTTCTTCGCATTAAATTTTCCTATTTCCTCAAATCCTTCGACGTAAAGTGCATAATGCTCTCTTTCTTGCTCGGTCTGATTTATTATATTTTCTAAAACTTCTTCCCTGATCAAATTTTCCACATCCTCATTGGAATCAATATCTTCATGTACTATCTTCCTAATAGTTTTCTCTGGGAACCTGATAATTCTCCTGTCCATGTCAATGGTAATTCTGGCACGGGTAATAAGGTCAATCCCTAGGATTATTTCAAAATTGATATTTTTGAGCACCACAAAAATATGTTCAAAACATCTTTCATTTATACTGAACTTCAGCTGGACTTGTAATTTGCATTTCATCGATTTATCTTGAAATAGTCCTCTAACTTTAATCGATGAAGCTGGCAATGTGGTAAATTGTTGTTCCTTTTCTAATTTCAAAAAGCAATCTTCGGACATGATTGAAATGACCGCTCCCGTGTCTATAAGAGACCTGCAATGTTGGTTGCCCACAGAGATTTCAATTATAGGCAATTCAGCACGTTTACTCACAATTCCTTCCATTTCTTCGTATAACAAATCTTCGGCCGTGACCTCATAAACATCAAGTATAATTATGTCAAATGGAGACGGCTGGCTGTTTAATCCTTCCGGGATCTCGTAATTGGCGTTTTTTTTCCTGTGAACCCCTTTCATTATCACTAGTGTGATGGCTAGTGTTAGGTTCTGGTTCACTTTCTGTGTCCCTTCGATCCATCCTTTCTTCACGCCTATCCCTGTCCTTTCTAGACTGTTCTTTATCTTCCTGGTTATGATAGTTTTTGTCTCGGTAGTTTTTGTATCTGGCAAACCCTTGTTGACCTCTATTCTGTTGCTGGTACTGGCATTGTCTATCCCTATTATCGAAGTATCGGTTATTGTTCTGAAAACTTCAATACCTGTTATTCCTAGGTTGGTATTGTTCCCTTTCCTAATTTCCATTCATATACCGGTCATTCCTATTTCTACTTTCGTAAGGTTTATATTTTTCTTGATTACGATCTGTTTGGTTAGGTCTATCCCGGTCTCGATCATATCTCTGTTGGTAGTTTCCATATGGTCGCTGGTTGTTTCTATCTTCAAATCTTCGACTATACGTTCTACTGTTCCTCATCGGACCTTCCCATCTAGATTCTGTCCTATTTGACGTTTCTGTTTGTTGAGTTTGATCAACGACTACCGCGTTCACGGCCTTAGTTTCCGTCCTTCCGCTTTTGACTATGGTAGGCGAGATAGATGTATGGTCTAGCCTACGCAACAAGTCGTCCATTGCCGCTAAATCCTCTATGCCTGATGAGATTAAATTCCTTCTAACTTCCACCGGTAACTGGCGTGAAATTGTCTCGAGAATTTCCTCCTGTCTCAATGGGGGTTGAAGATATCTAAGGCGGGCTAACTGAGATGTGAAGAATTCAGAATAACTGGTGGGTCCAGTACTACTATACTTCCTTGAATATACATCCGCCCTCACTGCGTGTTGTATCTCTATCGACCAGAATCTTTTAATAAATGCTTCCGAAAACTGTTCGAAGTTATCGAAAGTATATCGGAAAGCACGGAACCAATTTAACTGTGCATCGGCCAGATGCTTCTCAACAATCCGCAGTTCTCTGTCCCTTGCAACATGATGTTCCGCAAAGTGATCTTGTAGATTTCTAATGAATTCTATAGGAGTCAAGCCCTCCGTATTTGAAAATTTCTTAATTTTCTCCTCGTAATTCCTCACTATCATGACATTAGATCTGTCATTAGGCGTTGATATCCTAAAATCTCTGGGATTTATTTCTGACGTAGCCTCATTCGGGATCTCTGATCTAGCATGACTCTGTTCTGTTTCATGTGCCTTATTCAACCTCGCTAAATAGTTTCTAGCTGGCGTGGTGGTATCCATCCTGTCCCTTAAACGGTGTACCGTTCCTTCCCCATCGGAATTTATAGGTTTCCCCAACGTTTCCAATTGTGAATTGATTTCCGCTCTTAATTTATTTATGTCTATGTGATCCATTAACCTGAACGTTTGTAACTCTTGTCTAATCTCGTTTAATTCCGATGTTTTCTTTTCACGCTCTGAGTTTAGATCTATCTTAACTTGGTCTACTTTCAGAATTACGCCTTCAATCTGCGTTTCTAAATCCTCCCTAAGAACAGTAACGCTTTCGACCTGCATAGTCTGAACTGAATCGATTCGTTTATCAGTGCCTATTCTAGCCTGGGAAATATCTTGGTTAAGTCTTAATTCTGTTCTGTTAATCTTTAAGTCAAAATCTGACTTAATACTTTTAATGACATCTTCATTTATTTTTGTGATTTCCCCCCTTAAGATGGTCACTTGATCGTTAACAATAGCCTTGAGATCGATCTCTATATCCTTTCTCAAGACCTTGTTGTGATCTTCAACCTTTTCTTTAAGTTGGGCCATATCACCCTCTAATTTGGTTAGAGTTTCTTGCGTTGCACTTGCTTCGTTTGAAAACTGCAATTGCAATGCATCTAAGCTATTTTTATTTTCTTTCTGATTACTATCTAGTTCCGATTTAATATTTCTAACATCCTCCTTTATGGTAGAAATACTAGCTCGTATACCAGTTACAATGCCTTCTGTTAGGTTAATTTTAGCCTGAGTGGCATCTATCTTTTTCTCAGTCGAATCTATTTTACTTTCTGTTGAATTTATTTTACCCTGCATTGCAGTAATATCAACTTGAGCTGCATCTAATTTGCCTTCAGTGCTTATGGCTCTTACTTCTAATGATGCAACATTAGATCTAACATGGCTGACTTCTACATTAACACTGCTAATGTCAAGTTGAACAAGCTTGACATCGGCTGTCACACTGTCGATGCCTGTTTCTACAACATTTATCTTTTCCTTTATATCTTTAGCTTTAGTTGCAATCTTACGATTACTATCTTGAAGATATTTGAGGGACAATTGCATTTGATTAATGTCCCCTACTGATTCCTGAACTAATTCAGTATTCTTATTGACAATAGAATTGATATTGTCAAAACTAATTTGGCAATTACTCCTGATCTCACCTAATTCATTGGCGTGACTGCCCATCTTCTCCTGCATTTCCTTCAACATATTGGCAATGTCCTCCATTGACACAGCTGTCATGGTAAATACAATTTTAGAAAACACAGGAATGCAATACATAAATAGCAGAATTGACACATTTAGAATGACCCTTTTCACCAATACAAGCATTGAATTTCGTTTTGCTTCTAAACTTATTATATAAATTAAGTCTATAAGAAAATAGGAGGAATGCAACGACGGTGATTTATATTAGAAACGGTTTAAATTAAAGTTGAAATGATGAATTATTTATTTTATTACTAAAGAAAATGATTCTATTACAGATGATCTACAAATAATCATCGCCGGTAACTAACACGAAATGGCCGACAAGCATGGAGTGAGAAATGGCCCCATGTCATGTCCCATCTGACCACGCTGATCCATAAAAATTTCCTAGAAATCTCTTTTATGGTCATGTCGTAATCAATCAAATTACATTTTACTAGGCACGCACAAAACAAATAAATTTAAGCAATGGCGATAATTCTATCTGTATGCCAGGAAGATTGAGTAACCTCATCTTCACGATTTAAAGAAACGTGAATTCCCAACGAATTCGACGTGTATAATCGTAGCAGTGCCAAATAAAATTTTGCTAACGACTACATCGTTCGAAAACTGCTAAACTCAATAATCTCATAAAAATGGATTCTCACACATGGGTTTAGCATTGGAGAAATCGAGAATGCCAATTCGATATCCCCATAGATTGGGTCGCCATATATAGATGTACCCGTAATCCACGTGGTCTTACCTGTTGCAATCCGATGGAAAAGCTGGATCGTAGATTCTAGAAGTTCCCGGCTGAAATGACCTCTGAAAAACCTACCAACTAGGATCAACCAGGGATCAGGATACGTCGATATTAAAGAATGCGGTACGAAGATGCCAGTGGTGTATAAAATTACGATGAAACGAAGCTCAAAAGAACTCGAACAAGAGACTCTAAAATAAAATAAAAATATCTCGGGCGTTAAGTTTAAGCAAACTCAAGGAAAACTGCCCACTGGTCCTCCTAACGCACTCCCCTTTTCTAATAGAAAACACCAGTCGTTCTAAGATTCTTTTAAAAATTAAATTCAGTTTATTGACTGGTTAATGATGAATGTCCGTCAACTAGACACAAAATTAAAGAAAAGCTTCTTTAGATCAAATAAAAAAAATAGTTTTAAATAAACGTCTATAATAAGGCCCCATCCTACTGCTCATATCATCCGCTGAACAAATTACAAGAAAAATACAATATTACATTATGTACTGATGTTATACTCTTATTAAAGATTTATACATATTTTACATTTTATATACAAGTTATAACCTTAATTAGGATTTTGTTCTAAACGCTGCCCATCTTCATTTAATTTTACAAGTATGTTTCAAGATTATCATTCTCCTAATTCGTTGCATTCAACAATCAATTAAGATAATCGAATAGTGTTACAAGTTATGAAAATGGGTTATTAACTATTTATATGCTTCAAAGAATGCAGTATATTTTGCTAAAATTACTGAAATATCACATGTATTATATTGCATGAATTAATTAAAGTTATTCGAAAAGTGGCTGTATCACTTAAATATGTGTGTCATGATATAAGCAATTCATCTCCGGCAAATCCTACTAGGCAAGAATATAACGTAGGGCTACTTGAATAAAACAAGCATATAAGAGAAACATTCGTGATTCCAATTCACGATAACTACAACTTCATATCCAAAATAGTGATAGCTCAAAAGCTAATTTCACTCTTACTAAAACGCAATGACAACGTTAATGTCTTCTCAAAAGACTACGAGTACAATATACAACATTAATATAGACCATCCAATGATGTCAAATATTCGCTTCACTAACACAATAAATCGTATGCACAAAATTGCAATACCTCAATTCAGCTTTCCAAAGCTGACAAGAATTAATCCCAAACGTTATTAAACTTAAAACCTTTCAAAAATTGCTCTGAAAATATCATGCCCTATCATAGACGAATATAGAAGTGCCACAGATTACTTCTTTTCTAACTTTACTAAACAAGAAGCAACAATTTATTAGATAAATTGTATTATCTATTTCCATAAATTATCGTCATTTAAGTCTACGACAAGTTCTGTTATACTAGTTTGAACTGTTAAATTTAGTTCACAATTCCAATATATTTATATATATTTATTTCCATAAAGACTTATATATGAGAGAAAAAATTGTAAATAGACACTAGTAAAATAGTCATTTCAGTTTCGCCTATCCAAACTCGAAAAATGGCTCAACTACTCAGAAGAAAACACGTGAGACTTACACCATGGAAAGGAGTCTATTATCATATCAATAGATACACGCAAACCATTAAATCAAACGATGATCTATCCAAGAGTCTTCCCAAAAACGAATTGAAATAACACAAGCAAAAAACTGAACGAACTAAAAATATCATTTAAAGAAAAATCTTTAATCAAAAAGAAATATGAAAGTAGGCTACAAATGCCTTGGCAATCAATTCACAATTGTTTTCGCTGGACGATTTCCATAATTCCATAACCATGGAAAATAACGATGAAAATGCACTATCATTTCTAAAAGAAAGAATTTCTACTAGAATGTCATAAGTCCAAACGAATAGTATCACTGAATTATTTTTGGAATAGTTCAAGTGCACGAGTGTGTGGCCATCTTCGTCCTAATTGCTATTCTTATACAAAGATATCGTCGTCTTGGTCCTAATTATGCTGCAGATATCTTCTCAACAAAATTGAATGCTTGGTTTTATTTCCAAAATTTTCAAAACAAAAGCAACAAAGTAATGCTCTAAATAGCATCACGTTTACTGTTAACTACACAAAAAATTACACTCTCCGACAGAAATGATAAAAAAGAACCAAATCTAGTCTTCGAATGAATTTCATACTAATTAATAAAATATTGGTGAAAAGTATCGAACTAAAAGTGACAAGGTCTACTGTCTACAAGAGAAGAAAAGTTTTCCAGCTACCTTGGGCGAAGTTCTGGTTGAGATTGAAGAAAGTATAGGAATATACATTCTTTTCAGGAACTGAACCCTCATCCCTGAGAAGTCCATGGCTGGAGCTGCAAGTCGCCGAACCAACTTCCTCCTAACTCGAAAACTACTGTCTACGAAACGGAGTTCCTGCATATTGCTTGTACAAGGCTCCCTCGACGTTATCAGTAAAGTAGTTTCGTTTCTTTGGAGTTGTTTCTTCATTCTTGGCTACTTTAAAACCTCTGGATCAGAACTAACGTTCCCCAACGTTTCTTCCTCTTCATTGTAGTGTTTAAAAAGGATGTCACTCCAAATGATCAACTCTGCATCTGCATTACATTCCTGCACGATATGTTTAGCCCATCATTGCTACAACAACTAGGTTCTCACAATAAAATCCAGTCGTATTGTTCTTGATAATACTCATGCTTTCCTGCATTTCAAATAGATACGTAGTAGGTTTCCTCATCGAGGAGTATGTATTAACAAGTCTATGCAATAGCTAAGTTCACTCAGGTATATTTAATCTCTGGGTTATATCAAACACACCAGAAGTACGGACAACACATATTGCTATGGTAGCAATTCACCCGTTCGATCCGCGCCGCGAGTAGAGAACACTCGTATTACTGCGTGATAAACGGGACTTTCTTACTACAGCGATAACATGTTCACTGCATATGTCACTGAACTCAAGTGTCTGTCGTTTCAAAACTGCTCATCCACGTCTCAGCTGGCAATCTACCCAAAATGCATCACTCCTGTATCGAGGTGGACAATCGAACCCAGTCGATTATCGTGTCATATATGTATCAAATAGTTGCAGGACCAAGTCAGTGAGCATGACCTGTGCACGTGATCAAGAGCGTGGCGGGATGGTCTATCCATCTCCTTAGTGAATCACAAGTGTACTGCGTCTCAAGCCTGCAGTCAAACTAATGCCAAGCAATAATCCAAAAGTACGTCTCGCTGTCGTATCAGGGTTCAAGTAAATAGCAAAATACTGTCTCACTACCTACTGTAAGGCCACGGCCGCCTCGTTCCCTCTTCGTTGCCTATCTATCCCAATTTTCCCTTCCCATCCCTCATGAGGCCCCTGTTCGCTTTGCAGGTGAGGCCACCTGGGCGAAGTCCTGATCACACCTCCCCAGTTGTATCCATTCCGACCAAGTGTTCTCAGCTCTAGTACACTGCCTGGAAAGGCGGTAGTGGTGAGTTCCCTCGCTGAGTCCGTGGGAACCACCAACCTGGAGGGTAAAATTGACCCAAAAATAATTCGACTTAAAGAGAAAAATTTATGTAAATTATAAAAATTTTGTTCGGCAAATAATAATTACTACGAGTTATCAACAATTCGAGTAGTGTAGGATAGATATATCGAAGTTCGATTATATATTGAAGTATCTTATTATATAATACGCTAAGGTGTATGTTTCACAAAACTCAAGCTCCTAAACCGGAGGGAAATCTCGTATTTCTTGAAAAGTCAACGGAAATATATTTATTTGTTTATAAAGTGCGTTTAAACAAATAAATAAGACGATAGCCCCTGCCAGAATTTTACGCGTCCTGACCGCATAGCACTAGGGCCAGGCGGGTAGTCTGTACACCTGGGGTGCACACAACCCATTGTGCAACCAGCAGCAGTGATGAATTCCTCTCTGATATCATAAATATCGACAATTTATTTAAAAAGTGCGTTTAAACAAATAAACATATTATAGAAGCCCGCATAACAGTAAAGCCAGGCGGGTGGTTTATACACATTCAAGAGTTTTCGCATGGGTCCGCTAGTCAATATTTATTATGACTTTTAGTGCCGGGAGTGTCCGAGGACATGTTTGCTCGCCAGAATTTGTAGCTGCACCGTCGCATGTGGATGAGATGAAGTGAATGAAGATGAATGAAACTGGACAATTTCAATTAAAAGGAAGTAGTACCTCTGCTAAAGAATTAGGATATTTGTCACGTGTAAGACCTATCCTGGAATACGCCTCGGCGGTTTGGGATCCATATCAATAAGGGTTCATAAATGAGTTGGAAATGGTACAAAGAAAGGCCTCTAGATTTGTACTCAGTGACTTTAATCCCAGGAGCAGTGTGAGCCGTATGTTAAAGAAACTTGGGTGGGAATCACTTGAGGCTAGGAGGATGAAATCTAGACTCTGCGCTATGTACAACACGTATACAAATCAACCAGCATTGGGTGAGCTTAGCAAACGATTGGGAAAGCCCACTTACATGGGTAGGAGCGATCATCCTTTCAAAGTTAAGGGCCAACCACAGCGAACAAATTATGGTAAGTATTCTTTCGTAAACCGTGCCATTGATAATTGGAACTCTCTACCTGCCGCAGTCTTAGAGCCTTTTCCCAAATATATAGGTGTGTTTAAGAAAAGACTGACTATTTGTGTAAATACTTCAGTTTAATTGTTAGTGAATTGTTATGTACAATTATTTATTTCTTATGTATATCTAATTTGCCACCGGGGGGCACACGCCCAATTGCAAATAGACGAATGAATGAATGAATGAATGAATGAATGAAAGTAGTTCCAACTTTGGCTACCAGACGTCACCGACACCCAGTGGCGAACGTTGGAACTTGAAAGAGCGTTTCTAGCCAAATAACCTACACATTTAGTTTCACACTACAAATTGCAGAGGAAGGTTCCATGTCATGCCATATATCTATGACTTGGACCCGCTGGCTTTACTTCCCCTCCGAAGGAAGGCGTACTGAAGGGTTTCAACACTCTCTGGGCACAGCAGTTCAGCATGCTTCCAACTAAGTCACCGATGCCGGTATATTAAAGTATGAAGAAGTTTAAATTGAAATTCTATTAACGACTCAGATGGTGGCCTCCTTACCATGAGTCTGCGCTGAGTTGTGCAATGTCTGGGCCAGTGAAGGGTCCAGCGATCAGCAGTAATGTGTTTCTCAAGTCCTCCGGTTTGGCGGAGAAGTGAGTGGTACAGAAGGCCTTGCCCTTGGTGCTATGAGGTGCAGACCGTTCTCCCATCACAGTCCGTGGTCCGTCTCCGTCATTAGCTTGACTTAGAGTCTCTAGTAACCTGATTACTACACGACGTAGAGAGAATGTGGACCACCTCGCGGTGTAGTGGCTAGCATTCTTGGCTGTCACTTCACAGGTCCACGTTTGATTCCCGGTTCTGACAAAGAAAAATCTGGTGTGAGGTCTGCTACGGGGTACACTCAGCCTCGTGAGGAAAAACTGTGAAGAGGAGGGTTTAATTCCAACCTCAGCCATTCTTGAAGTGGTTTTCCGTGACTTCTCCACTTCTACTCCAGGCAAATGCTTGGATGGTTCCTTAAGTAAGTCCACGGCTGCCTCCTTCCCAATTACATCCCCAATTTAAAACAAAATACACTCGCTAGTACAGCCATCACAAAATCACAGGTTTTCACACACACACACACACACACACACCCAAATACACGGGGCAATACGACAGCGATGTCGCAGCCCTAGAATAAGCAACAACAAAAACTTTTCTTTTTATAGCCAGCAAATTATTGTGTTTATTTCATGATCATTTTTATTGATGTGTAACATCTTTCCACTCGGTATCTGGACAAGTTTGTGGGAGTGATTTTGGAAAAGCGACGGAAATGGATGGGACGGAAACAATAAGCGCGCGTGGTGGCGGAGATCGGTACAACGACGTACTGTAGGTCGTGTGGCTATGAGGAATGTATATCGCATAAATTATAGTTTAGTTCAAGGTTTGGAGACCCCATTTAAGATAAGTTATTCCCACAATAAATCATCTTCAAGTTGTTCTTTGGTGTGAAAATATTCATTTTATCATATTTGCTGAAAACAATTACGATTTATTAAATCTTCATACTTTTGCTGTATTCTTATTATTGTACTGTCGACCATGTGGCTATGTGGAATCTATATCGCATCAACAAACACTCCAAACAACGTAGGAATTCAGTATATTAACACCGACTAATAACAATAATTGAAACTTCGTTGGTCTAAACATATCAGTGGGAGAAACACATTTAATATACTTTCCGCACACCTAATTTTTAATCGCGCCTATACTAGCCAGTGCGCTCTATCGGCTAAACGAGGCCATTTTCAATAACATTGCTGGCATGGGTTCACTAACTGGCCAATATAGAGCGCAGCTCGCATCAAGTAGGCAGTGGATTGCTTCCGCCACGTCAAATAACAATTATGATTCATTACGGTCAGGATTTGGCACTGCAGTTATACAAGTAGTTATTTCAATGACCAACAGAGTTCACTGTCAACAAGGGATTTGCGCTCCCGGGGCACACATACTAGAATAACATGTCACATGTTACACATCATATGCGACTACTGTAAGGCTCGTATACTTTTTTTCACCCAAATTATTAGGGGGAGATAACCTTGATGTTAGATAGCCCCACCGTCGGCCGTCCAACCAACCAACTGTCACAAATAAAAAATTAGTATTATTATTATTATTGTTATTATTATTATTATACGAGTATCATCAGCGAAGGTCCTCCTTTCGTCCACACTATAAATATTACAAACAGTAAAATAATTGATCATAAGAACGTATTTAACACGCTTTCTATGAGCACACGTCCAACACCACATTGGTAATACATGACCTAAGCCAAGTGTACTGTAGATATGTAAACGGGGAGGGGATGTGTACATAATGTTATATAACCGCTCGTCAAGCCGTTTCACTTTCATGTAGAGCACTATGCAGTAAGTGGCCGGTGCTTCTCACGTGAACTTGACATACTTACTGTCAGTGCAATGGGGGTGTATCTACAGATCGTGCGGGTGTCGGCGTCAATATCAGCCTTTTTTTGAGAAGACTAATTTTATGACAAATATTGGAAATTCACCTACAGTGCTAATAACACGACTATGGAAAAAATCGGTAGAGTAGAAAAATGTAGGTAGGCCTACTTCAAATGAATGGACTTTACAAAGAAGCGAATAAATGGAAAGCAAGGTAGCTGGAAAAATGTTATCAACTGGAAGGATACCGAGAAGTAGAAAAATCGTTTCATTAGAACTAAAATTCGGCACTGCAGTCATTAGACCAGAATGTCTCTATGCTACAGAGTGTTTGTTCTGCATGAAAACAAGAGAAATAGAAGGGATAGAGAAAAAGGAAAGAACAATAGTAAGAAAATTTGGGGGCCTTTGAAAACTGAAGGCAGGGAGTTCGCACACAGGAGCAAAGCAGACCATTACAATAATGAAGAAACGGAAAAATGTCTCATTTGATCAGGAAGAGCAGAGTTAGGTTCTTTGGTCACATAAAGAGGATGTAAATTGAATATCTTAGTTAGTTAGTTAATTATTGTTGCTTTAGGGGCGGGACAGCTAAGTCATTGCCCCAAAACGGGATGGAAACACCAGACTAAGGAAACAAATGTTTGGTCACGTTTACAGGAGTATGAATGGTAATCTGTGGATTCAGAAGATATGGTAGAGACGGGAATAACAGCAGACATAATTCACTACAGAATAAAATTAAGAAGATCAACACAAAATTTGAAGGATTTCCAGGAGAAAGAAGGGAAGGAACGGAGTAACATCAGGGCAAAAGAACTGTTAGAAAACAAGAAAGGAGCGGTAATTTAGAGAAATAAGTAATTTTCATGGAGATTATTGTTCTAAATCCGAAAATGGTGTCAGTTTTTTAATATCACATCTTGTTTAGACTAGATTTACTTGTTATTGTTGCAATCAAAATTACATTTTTCACTATTGCCAATTAAATTGTTGTGATAAGGAAAATGAAGCTGCATTTTCGAATTCGCCACAGCGAAGATAATCAAACAAACCTCTTTTCGTTTTCACCGCAGATTTTTCTTACTTTATTGCAGGCCTGTGTAATTTGTCCGCGTCTGTACTTTCAGTTCAGGTTCGAATCCTGGCGCAGTCATTTGGCATTGAAGGGGAAATGCGAGGGTCCCATGTCTGTAGATTTACTGGCACATCTTCGGGGCAATATCTCCGCATCGCGGCGTCTCTAAAAGCTGCAGTAGTTAAAAGGGACGTAAAACAAGTAACATTAACATTATGTACTTTCAATTCGTGAGATTGCCTTCTCAGTTCCCCTCTGCTAGTGGTAGAGCGGATATTTCCGTAGCAGGAAAAGGGCATAACCTGCTCAGCCATAACCATAGGTCAGGATCTCCCACCCAGGGGGGTCACGACCTGACCTGTGGTCAGAAAGTAGAGCACACCAGTTCCACTCCAGATACCTGACGTTGTGTAACACAGCTTCACGCTTGCGTAACCTTTGTTTGTATACAACTACGTACTTAAAGCTACTGTTATACAACTGCCCCAGTGGTGGGACTTACAGCATTATTAATTAGTGCATATGCTTGCATCAGATGGCTGTTATCTGCACTTGATCGCATTTCTCACGCAAGAAGTCACTGGCCGTGCGAAATGTATTTCACAGACTGTTTTACATTAATAACATGTTACTGCACTCAGACTAAAAGAACATGTTATGAAATGTGTATTTGGAGCACTTGGAAATAATAACGTAATTTGCTTTGTTGTCTTTAAATTAAGACCTCTCTGAATGGTGCGAACATAGCATTGTTTCTCACGATTTAATTGTTACTCTTAAACGCGCTGTGATCCTTTCTACAAGGGAACTTAGCAAACGTCAATATCCCGATCTCAGTGACATTTTGTACAGTAGCATCTGCCCTCAACAGCTTCGAACGCTACTAGCAAATATTTCCGTTAAACATAGGTTTCTGGTGAAGGAAGGTTTATGCTAAAATAATTTAACTAACAAGGAAAGTATCAGGTAAGACAGGTCGAAACCTATCTTGAAACTTTGTGAATGCAATCGTTGTACTATAAGAGGACGACGTGTGGAAAATCAACCTCCAGATTGAACTGCAAGGCTCCGAAATCATGTGGCGAATCTTTCATATAAATCAATGGGAAGTCACGATTTCCGTACATGTTGGAAGGGACAGCCCTGACCAGGCATTCAAGGCCGGTGGGAAGCAGCCACACGCTCCAGTCAGCATATACACCCCACGTCGCTATTACTCCGAGAGCCGCAGGGATGTCCAGCTCCTCCAGCCGTCATGCCTGCGTACCAGGATGTCAGGTAGGATTTCGGAGCCTTGCAGTTCAATCTGGCGGCTCGTATAGTACAGCGATTGCAACCACAAAGTTTCAAGATATTTTTCGATCTGCCTTACCTGATACTTCCCTTGTAAGGATATGCATATAATGGACATACTAAGATAAAATAAAATGGTGTATAAGTGGGCCGTTCCTTCTTGACCGGTACATATTACTTACGCAGTGGAGTCTCCACGCACAGTGAGCCTTCATACCTTTGTGATCAATGTAAATAAAGTGCGCAATGTGTCCTTGGCAGCGCATGTGCAAGTTCAGTGGTCTCAGTGTTATACTCGCGCTTTAAGAACAATTCTCATGCGCTTACGACCGACCACGAATGACCGGCCCATCTATACATACCTTATTCAATGCTGTATTTACATATTTCTGCTACGAACTAATTCAGTACTGTATCACTTTTATTCTCTTGCTTTCGAAGCCATAATGACTACTGCCGAACTATGTCAGTAATGGAAGTTACCGCAGAGGCCCTGGTTTGATTCCCGGCTCTGCCAAGAAATTTAATTCTGGTCTGAGGGCTTGAAGCAAATGTGAGAAAAGGTGGGTTCAATTTCTATTTCAGCCATCTTGATCAGAGGACAGGAATTTCTTTAGGTGCAAGAGAAAAGATGGAAATCCGTGGGAGCAAGATCAGGACTGTACGGTGGATGATGAAACAGCTCCTAGCCTAACTCCTGCAGAAGAGTTGCTGTGATCGAGGCGATTTCCATCTTTTCTTGCACCTCACGAAATTCCTGTCCTCCGGTCAGCATTTTCACACTGACTAAGAGCTGAAGATGAGTGTCAAACGCTGGTCCCATTCCCAGCCCGTAGACTTCTGCGATACAGGTGTACAGAAGTAGATCCCACGATATGACAGGTGTCACAATTCTGGTGGTGATTATGTTGAAAATTAGCACAAAATTGCTGCGTCTGAGGACAATGAAGCGTTTCATGTAACTACGTTTTCTTTTTATTTAAAAAAGTAGCAACCCACCCCGGCTTCACCCGGGAACAGTTATGAATGCATTACGTGATAAGCGCTTTCTTTTCGATCTCAATGAACTACGACCTATATCCGTTTTACGTCTCGGCATGATGGGTTAAAATAACTGACTGGAATATTAGTTATATAATCAAGGAGATGCATGTACAACAAATTCTTGTCAGACGTAATTTAAGAATGGTGAGGTGCATGAAACACAAATCCTCCTTCCATCCAATCTTAACTTGACTGTGTATTTTGCGGAACGAAAAGTTCACAGGCGAATAGATGAAGAGCCGAGTTCTACTTCCAGAGAAACTCCAAACACAACCACTCTTCTCTGAAGTCTTTTCAACACGACTCAACAGTTTGCTGCTGGTTGTATCTGGGGTAATAGTCTCGCCCGCTAGCTAGGCTGTGACTGGGGTAATAGTCTCGCCCGCTAGCTAGGCTGTGACTGGGGTAATAGTCTCGCCCGCTAGCTAGGCTGTGACTGGGGTAATAGGCTCGCCCGCTAGCTAGGCTGTGACTGGGGTAATAGACTCGCCCCTAGCTAGCTCGTAAACTGTCGCCTCAGTAATTGAATGGAGATTGTTCGAAGAAATGAAAACGTAAAATCACTTATATTGGGCGATGTATTGACGATAGAAATATGCTCTTGGGGCCTTTTTTGTAGAACTTTTCATTGTGAACAATTCTTACGCTCATAGTATATTGATATTTTAATGGTTTGTCCAGCGTAAGCTTAACAAGCGCACGGACGCCAGGTTCTTTTTCGACTTTTTCACTGAAATCGTTACTGCTTTGCTTCCTTTCATCATAAATAAGTTATTTTCTACAGTAACCTTCCTCGAGATATCCTTTACAGAATGGTGAAAATCGCATCAAAATCCATCCAGTGGTTCTCGAGGTTACCCGTGACACCCAGGAATCGGGGACTTTGTTTTATATTAAGTAGACATAGGGAAACCTGGATGGTTCTCGTGCATACAGTATATATTTTGCAGAGACGATCGAGTTTGACCTTGAATATTTGTAATAAATTTGTGACTCTGATTTACAGTGAGTTAGGTCACAGAATTTATTTTGCACTTGCCCATAAAAATTGAGTAATATTACTTGGACTGACCAAGTCAATTTATAATGTGACCATGACATATCTCAGAAGAATTTCTTAGCAATGATGGATGTGTCGAGCGAAACCTTTCGTTTTTCGCCGTTAGTAATGAACTAGAGATGGCCCATCTGTTTCTCATATGACGGTCACCAGACACGAAATGTCAAACAGCTGTTTTTATCTTGTGTAAGACTCTATGAAGAGCAGATTACTCGCCCACCATGTTGGTTGCTTTGTGAATGTGAGACATTTCGACAAAGTTTAGTTTCTAATTACACAGATTACTATCGCAGCTTCCGTTTGTTATCAGATGTCAAGACAGCGGGAAACTCCGACGAGATTGTGATCCTCTAGTATTATCAGTGCATGTGTTTACATAGTAATAATAATGTTTTGGGATTTTCCTTCCTTTTAACTATCGTTGCTTTTGAAGATGCCGGGGTGCCCGAATTGTGTTCTGAAAGGGATCTTTAATTTGCCAAAATATCTGTTGACATAGTTCCGTCACATTTATTCACTGTCAAATCCCAACTGACTACGCCGAGATTAGATCCTGCATCCTTGCGCATAACCGGAAAGAACGTATGGCATAGAATGATGTGGTGTTCTGAATCACTATTTTTGAGCTCTTGATAAATAGAATCTTATAAAGACAGATTTTATCTTTTTGTAGCACCAATTATACCAAATATGTTAGCTCAGCGTGATGAGGCATTGGCGGTGAAGGTCAGAGTTCACGAAGTACTTGGGTTCGAAACCTATCATCCTATTATTCGCCATTGCATGCTTTAGCCTACTCTTCCCCATTTGCATTTCCATGATATCTCGGTTGCTTACATTCCAGTATATTGACAATCGTACTAAGCTAACGTGACATGTCCGAGATTCCTCCTCTGAGGGTCGATATAAATAGATATTAGTGATTTAAATTCATGTCTCGTAAAGAAATAAACTCAGGTGCTTTTATTTTATTTATACTTGATTATTCAGGTGGGGAACAGCAGGAAAGATACACGGATTGCATAGGCAATTTGCAACAGAACAGAGTGCAGCAAACAACTGAAATTGCAGAGGAGTATACCTGGTCTTTATAGATCATAATTCTCCCACTCTTTGTCCAGCTTTTAACCTGCTAATTCAATGTCAGTAGGCATTGACTTTATGTTGCTGATGTTTCATTTGAGAGGTTCGGACATCGTGGTCATTAGGACCCGTGTGTGCGAAATTTATTCTGATAACCTGTGTTATTTTTATGGCTGTATTACTGTGTGTATTTGTAATTCGGGTGAGGATTGGGAACGAGACGGCCGTGGCCTAATCTTAGGAACCATCCCGGCATTTGCTTGGAATAGATGTGGGGGAAACCCCGGAAAACCACTTCCAGGATAGCTGAGGTGGGATTCGAACTTACCTCTTCCTCACGGGGCTGAGTATACCCCGTTCCAGCCCTCAGACCATAATTAAGTTTTTTGGTAGAGCCGGGAATCTAACCCAGACCTCCCGTGTGACAACGAAGAACACTGACCTCTACACAGTGAGATGGTACATTAACTTTACGGGGGTAGGGTGGAGTCAAGGCACTTTCTGCGCGTTCAAATCATAAGACAAAGAACATCCCATTCCCCTGTAATATTAGTGAAAAAATTTGACTCTCCAATCAGTTCCAAGATAAATTTGTCAATTTTTAAACAGCCTCCCTTTATTTTGAAGTTGACAAGTGAAAGTAAGCTAGAAATGTGTGTGGTGATAATCAATAGCCTACAGTTTTAAGGGCGATGGCTGTTATTTCAAGTGTTTGCCATAAGTAGGAATGTGTTATTGTGTGGTTAATTCGGGCCTGGAACATCCTGGATATCAGCCCCAAGTAATAGAGAGTGTGTTCAATTTGTCTGATAACCTGTGGGGAGTATAGAAGTGTGTAACTTATCGTTGGGAATGGAGTAGGTGCCTCGGGACTTGAAATAAGGTACCATCCCCACATTTGCCTGAAGGGAGTGTGAAAAACCCCGGGAAGACCACACTCAGGATAACCGCTGTCAGCTGTAGTTGTCCATCGCGTTCGGTAAGCCGCGGGGGTAATGAGCTGAGGCCCAAAACTTCACATGGAAAATAGTAAGGTAGACACAACTTACCTTCCATGGCTGTTTCTTCAAATTTTAAATTAATTATACTGTAAGTACTAGTAATTTAAATCATTGTTGACTGGCTGCGTGGCTCAGCGGTAACGTCCTCGATGCTGGGCCCAAGGTTGCAGCTTAATATCCTGGCGCAGTCAGTTGGCATTTGAGGGTGCGCAAATGCGAGGGAGCCGTGTCAGTAGATTTATTGACACGTTAAAGATCCCCTTCGAGACATGATTCTGGTACCCCGGCGTCTCTAAAAGCCAGAGTAGTTAAAAGGGATCCAATAACATTATTATTACTATAAAGTCATTGTTAGTATTCTAACAATATTGTCAGACTCATTGGCGCAATTGTTTAATTATTGTTTTACGGGGTGGAACATGGAAGTCATCTTTCAATCGTAAAAGTTATTATGTATTTTTTATTTTATTTTTTAAATTGGATAGCAAACAAATAAATAAATAAATAAATAAACAGTTCAAGCACGAAAACAAATTGGTTTCATGAAATACAGGAAGACTTCAGGCAGACTGGGATCACGAGCAAATGTGAGGCGATAGAGGAGAATTCAGAAACAAAGTTAAGAATACAAAATGTATAGTACCTGAAAATAAGAAGACGGGAACATTGTGGTCAGAACAAAGGAAACAGGAACGCCGTCAAATGATGAAGAGATTTTGGGAAGAGAAGAGGAAGAAGGGAAAGAAGTGACAATTGTGTCATCGTGAGACTTTCAAGTTCAAACACTGTCCATAACGGCAATAATGATATGAAAAATCCACAGCCTGATTCCAGTCTCCGACCGGGTCAGGAATGGAATGAATGAAGCCCCCATCTAGCGGCGAGGATATGAACTGTGCCGGCTGCCGAGGCCTGACGCACTCCTCTGGGGCAATGATTAAATGAATGACAGATGAAAGGAAATGATAGTGGAGAGTGTTTCTGGAATGAAATTTTGACAGGGAAAACCGGAGTACCCGGAGAAAAACCTGTCTGCCTCCGTTCTGTCCAGCACAGATCTCACATGAAGTGACCGGGATTTGAACCACGGACCCAGCGGTGAGAGGCCGGCGTGCTGCCACCTAAGCCACGGATGCTTGGCAATGATGATATAATGATAATAATTAAATAAATTAATGAACCAATAAATAACATATTTTTTAACACAATCAATGAAGAATTTAAATAAGATGCCATCCTTCCTTCTCTCCTATAAAGCGGATGAGGCGATCAGCAGCCACCGCGTAATCGGCTAATATAAGATTAAGCGTAACCTGCAGTTCATCGTATATCAGCAAGATCGAGACACTCGTCTAAAAATTGTGCCACGGTGAATTTTCGTGAGAGTCTACTGAGTGGAGTTTTCAAGACCTGTTCCTAATCTGCACTAAATGAAGTACCCCCCTGTTACCGGAAGGAGCTTCGCCACATAAAAGTAGGCTCTTGCGCGTTTACACGCAGAGCCACCGTGCTCCATGGCAACACGGTTACTACATGTACAAGCTGAGAATGGTCAGTCAAATAAATATCCTCTGAATAATGAATCATTCTCCATTCACAAGATAAACAGACTGGGTTAATAAAATTGGAATGTCCTTGTTCCACGCGTTATTAAACTTTATTGGCATTAAAAGCTCCGCCGAAAGCTTTATTATGTGTCACGTTCATTCTTTCTCTCGTTTCCTCCAGGTCAATGACGCAACCTCCGGAAGGGGACACCTTGTTGCTTAACGTGTCTACATCTGATGGCCATCGTCTTGCATACCGGTAGCAGCATCCTCTTCACGTTAAGTGTGGGATGTTGCGTGATGAAACTAACTGTGTAGCGTTGTTGTTAAACATTGAACTCACGTTAGGCATAATGATGATGATAATAATAATTATAATAATAGCGGTTTCGGTGGCGTAGTTAGAAGCATGCTGAACTGCTGTGCCCAAGATCGCGGGTTCAAACCCGGCCGAGTTGTCGGATTTTTTAAGAGCGTTAAAATCCTTCAGTAAGCCTTCCTTCGGAGGGGAAGTAAAGCCGGCGGTCCCATGTCATAGATTTATGGCATGTAAAAGATCCTTCCACAGACAAAACTTCTAGGTTAGATTTCGTTAGAACGCTCAATCAAAATTCCAACGTTCACCACTAGGTATCAGTGGCATCTGGTAGCGAAAGTTGGAACTGCTTGAAATTGAACGGAACTTGTAGCTCACCCTATGGGTGTCCACTTCAATCAGCAACAGCCTCTGGCGAGCGGACCATGTCCTCGGACACTCCCGGCACTTAAAGCCATACGATAAATAAGTAAATAATAATGATAATAGAATCGAAGAGTAGAAAAGTCAATGCAAAGAATTCTCAGTTGCAATCTACAGTATTCTGCAAAAAAGAAATTAGTGTAGGAACGAAACTATCCCTACAGCGCTCAATATTTAGACCGACCTTGCTGTATGGAAGTAAAAACTGGGTAGATTCAGTGTATCTGACACATAATCTAGAGGTAACTGATATGAGGTTAGCCCGAATGATTTCTGGTACAAATAGATGGGAGCAATGTGAGGAAGGTACTCGTAATGAAGAGATAAAGGCTTAGTGAGAAATGAACACGTTAGATGAAGCTGTTCGAATGAGCCGACTCAGGTGGTGGGGTCATGTGATGAAATAGGGGGAGGAGAGATTACCTAACAAGTTAATGATTACGGCTGTAGAGGGTAAGAGAAGCAGAGGTAGGCCTAGGAGGCGATGGTTAGATTCAGTGTTGAACGATTTCAAAGTGAGAGCTGTAGTAGCAGAGGAGGTCGCAGCGCTAACTGCTAATAGGGCATCATGGAGGCGACTTGTTTGCAAACTGGGGCTTGCAGACTAGACTGGACGTTGAAAGGCAAAACAGTCTCAAATGAAAATGTATGTTATAATAATATTATTATTATTAATAATAATAATAATATTTTTTGATAGTCGTTTTACCCTCCAGAGTTGGCTTTTCCCTCGGACTCAGCGAGGGATCCCACCATTACCGCCTTCAGGGCAGTGTCCTGGAGTTTGAAACATCGTGTCGGGGGATACAACTGGGGAGACGGGACAAGCACAGGCGGCCTCACCTGCAAAGCAAACAGGGGCCTTATGAGAGATGGGAAGGGATGGGAAGATTGGGAGGGATAGACAAGGAAGAGCGAAGGAGGTAACCTAACGTTAGGTCCATCCCGGCATTTGCCCGGAGACGAAGTGGGAAACCACGGAAATCCACT
The DNA here is from genome assembly GCA_946902985.2 of Meconema thalassinum. Taxonomy (NCBI): domain Eukaryota; kingdom Metazoa; phylum Arthropoda; class Insecta; order Orthoptera; family Tettigoniidae; genus Meconema; species Meconema thalassinum. The sequence goes on from OX336388.2 coordinate 1,982,662,798, forward strand.
TCGAGGATGGCTCAGGCGGGAATCGAACCCCCTCTACTCATTTGGACCACCGAAGGCTGAGTAGACCCCATTTCAGTCCTCTTACCACTTTTCAAATTTCGTGGCAGAGCCGGCACTCGAACTTTGGATCTCCGGGGTGGCAGCTAAGCACGCTGACCACTACACAATGGAGGCGACAATAATAATAATAATAATAATAATAATAATAATAATAATAATAATAATAAGCAATGGCAGATTGTTAAAAGTGAAGATCATTCCAATGATCATTTCAAGTAGCCCCGTATACTTGGGTGTGTGTAGAAGCTGTGTGATAGCCTGTGTCACTGTGATGTCTGTAGTAGTGTGTGTACTAGTAACGAATAATAATAATAATAATGTTATTAGTTTTACGTCCCTTTTAACTACACTGGCTTTTAGAGACGCCGAGGTGCCAGAATTTTGCCCCGAAGGGGATCTTTAACGTGCCAGTAAATGTACTGACACGGCTCCCTCGAATTTGCGCACCCTCAAATGCCAGCTGACTGCGCCAGGTTTCAAACCTGCAACCTTGGGCTCAGCAAGCGAGAACGTTACCCCTGAGCCACGCAGCCAGACGTACTAGTAACGAGGAAGGATTTAGGTGGGAAGTGGTAATGGCCTTACGTTAGGTACCATCCCGGAATTTACCTGGAGTATAAGTGGGAAATCCCGGAAAACCACTTCCAGGATGACTGAGTTTCCAGTGAAACGTCGGGAGATAACATCCTGCCTGGACAACTTGTACATACAGTATTATTAGCTAAGTTAAAAAAGTTCCTATCGCGTTCCACAGTGGGCATAACGATGTCAATAAAAGTCTCATAATGGGGGATTTGGAGCATCACTGTCATCAATCTCATGCATTTATTGCATGAGTCATATCTGTCTAATGACTCGTAGATATTTGTAATTATGATAAGGCTTGGAACAATGAAGAAGGACAAATCAATGCAGTTATCTGGACTCAGGGTTATAGAATATAATCCCCCCAGGGGCTCACAACTTTAGTTGGAGACCACGGGATCCCAGCTGAATCCGGCATTGCTTCCACTTGCTTCTGCCGCCCTCCTCTCTGTCATCTTTCCTCTCGACCTCTCTTGGTCAACTCTTGTTCTTTTCCGACCCCGACGGTATTAGGGTATCCGAGGCCTAGGGAGTCTTTCACTTCCCCGCCTTAATTGTCTCTTGTCTCATCTTTCCTGATACCCTCATTCTTCGAGGGGTCAGCCCTCTTGTTTTATTTTCATTATATTATCTCCTGCCTCTTGCTCAAGGCCCTCAAGGAGGCAGGGTGTATGTAGCCCCACCACTCATGGTGCACCCTGGATTGTGCTACACCCTCAAGGGCTCACGTCTGGTGAGTTCGGGATTTGGCGACCCCGAGGGCTTCCTGAGCTGGGTCCAGTTTTTCTCCATCTCCCATTGCCTTTGAGGTGGTCCCACTCCTCTTTACCTCTCCTATCTGCCTTTCCTGGCTCTGCTTTCTTCCAAGTTCCTTAATTCTCATTCTTTGAGGGTTAAGGTCATTTCGTTTCCTCCTGTCTTTTGTTTCCCTCATTCTTATTTTTATTTTCCATTATCTCTTCTAGTTTGTATAGGTTTATTTTTCTTTCGTTTACATTTTCACAATCACCCAAACCAGTAGGGGCCGATAACCTAGATGTTAGGCCCCTTAAAACATCAATTATCATCATCATCATAACAGAATATCCTGAAGAATTGCGTTTAGAATGGAAATAGACAACCGTGAGTTGTGGTAAAATGTAATTTCCTTGTACATAAACCGGAATGAAATGCAATCAAGTGTAAAACTTGTTGTACGGGCGTATAAAGTAGTTTTGCGGCAGTTAATAGAGTGGCCAGGCCAGGATATAATCGGCTAATGTGGCAAACACGTATGTTAGACTGGGATCGCAGTGGGAAGAGGATTAAAGAACCTGTAGCTGACAGCTAAACCACTTTCACTTAGGGAAGAGCGGTCAATATAGAGCAGTGCGTCATAGCTACCACACTGTCCACTCCGCGGACCTTTTGCTTTTTAATTTCGTACAACAATACCAATGAATGAAGAATAGTTTACAGATGTTAGGTTGGTTGGTTAGTTCCTCAGTATAGGGGCTGCGACAACGCGGTCATGTAGCCCCGTGTACTTTCGGTGTGTGTAGAATCTGTCAACTGGTCTTAATTGTGATGGATGTATTAGTGTGTTATCTGTAATTCTGGTAAGGACTGCAGACGATCAATTTCAAGCTACCAAATGACACCGTCAACAACACCTAGCTGTGAACGACGCTATTAGATGCCACCTGGCAACGAACGTTGGATCGTAATAGAGCGTTAAACAAATCTAACCTACAAATTTAGCTTCACACAATTGTAGATAGTCCGTAGCGTAGCGGTCAGCATGGTTAGCTGCCGCCCCGGAGGTCCTGGGTTCGATTCTCGGCTCTGCCACGAAATTTGTAAAGTGGTATGAGGACTGGAACGGGGTCTACTCAGCCTCGGGTGGCCCAAATGAGTAGAGGGGGTTCGATTCCCACCTCAGCCATCCTCGAAGTGGTTTTCCGTGGTTTCCCACTTCGTCTTCAGGCAAATGCCGGGATGGTACCTACTGTAAGGCCACGGCCGCCTCCTTCCCTCTTCCTAGCCTATCCATCCCAATCTTCCATCCCTTCCCATCCCTCATGAGGCCCCTGTTCGCTTTGCAGGTGAGGCCGCCTGGGCGAAGTGCTGATCACACCTCCCCAGTTGTATCCCTCCCGACCAGATGTTCCAAGCTCCAGGACACTGCCCATAGAGGCGTTAGTGGTGAGTTCCCTCGCTGAGTCCGTGGGAACCACCAACCTATAGGGTAAATTGACTAAATAAAAACAATTGTAGTTAGTGGAAGGTTCTTTTACATGCCATAAATCTATGACATGGGCCCGCCGGTTTTACTTCCCCTCAGAAGGAAGGCATACTGAGGGATTTTTACCACTCTTAAAAAATCTACCACTACGCCACCGAAGCCGCTATATACAGATCTTAAGCTCTACATATGTTGACTTCATCTGGACCCCCCCCCCGTGTACTTGGGTGTGTACAGGGATTATCTGATAACCTGTGTTACTGTGATGTGAGTATTTGTATTTGAGACCGTGACCGTAAGTTATGGAGCCATTCCGATTCTTAGGTAAGAGTAGTGAGAAACCACAGAACATCTCGTCTACAATGGCTAATGTGGGAAATGAATCTAGACCTCTGCCACAAATGCTAGCCAGTACCAAGCTATAAATATCGACATACCAGTGCCTTCACCTAGACAGGTGTGCAAATTATTAGACTCGATATCAGTTTTTCATCATTTCCTTATTATTTTGTTTATCATTTAATACAGTAACAAGTAGTTCCGTGTAGAGCTATTTTCATATATCCTACTCATGTTAATTACCTCTATATACATAGGAAATTTCAGTTTGATGGTTGTGATAGATTCGTAGATATTGCGAACCGTCTAAATATTTCAGATGGTCGCCAGGTTGGATTTTTTTATTTATGTACTGTTACATGAAGATTATTGTGTATATGAGATATTCAAACTTCAATCGCATGATTAGAACACAAGAAGTAAAAACGAGATTTAAAAATTTACACAGCTGCCATCTTGTGGTTATGGAAACAATTGAAATAAAATAGATGCCAGTAGATTAACATTTGTATAAGCATTTAACGTGCAAAGTTTCACTGCAATCGGATGGTTAAATCGCGAGAAACCTCCATTTAAATATTTATACATCGCGTCACCACCATGTTGGATTTGTGCTCACCAGGTTACTGAAAGTCCTATAGGTGAACTTATGTTCATAGCTTCCATGAATATAAAAAAATTCAGCTTGTTTGCTGTAAAAGATACGTAGATATTGAGAACCGTCTAAATATTTCCGATGCTCGCCATTTTGGATTGTTATATGTATAGGCCATAGAGTTATGTACCATTAAAGGAATATTATTGTGTAGGTTCATTACTCAAACTTTCACTTCGATCGCATGATTACGACTCAAGAAATAAAATCTTAATTTTAAAATTTCGCACTGCCGCCATCTTGAGGTTATGTAAATAATTGAACTAAATTAGATGCCAGTGCATTACAATATGTATAATTATTTACTGTACCACATTTCACTGCGCTCAGAGATTTAAATCACGAGAAAAGTATATTAAAATATTTCAAATTCGCTTGGCCGCCATGTTCGATTTTTACTTTACAGGTTTATGAAAGTTACATAGATAAACTTGTACCAGTGCCCTTTATTAACGAACAAAATTTCAGGGTAATATCTGTAATAGTTTCGGAGACATGGAATGCCAGTGAAATATTTCGCACAGCCGCCATTTTGAGGTTATGTAAACAATTGAACTAAATTAGAAACCAGTGCATTACAATGTGTACAAACATTTGCTGTACCAAGTTTCATTACGTTTGGATCGTTAAATCACGAGAAAAGACTATTTAAAAGTCTCAAATTCGCTTGGCCGCCATGTTGGTTTTGTAGTTACCAGGTCTTTGAAAGTCTCATAGGCGAACTTCTAGTAGTGCCCTTTTCACCGTACACAATTTCAGGGTGATATCGGTCATAGTTTCGGAGATACTGAATGCTGGTGAGAAATTTCGCACAGCCACCATGTTGGATTGGTGAAACACAATAAAATTTTAAGGGCACGACCGAGGTTGCCCAGAATGGTGCTTTGATCTTACCGAGTTTCATTGAAATCGCACCAGCCGTTTAGAAGTTATTAGGGGGACACACACACCATCACTCACACACACACACACACGCACACACAGACACACGGACAAAAGGTGATCTCATAAGCCTATTTTTTTTTTCAAAAATGAAAATAGGCTTTAAAATGGTTGCAAGGCCCCTGAAATTATTTAAAATGTTACACCGATAGTTTTCCTATAAGAAACGTACAGTCAATTGATGTTTTAGAATTTTCACTAAACGAGGAGCCTTGTTAATGCAGAATGTCACACGTTTTTGATTAGTTTACTTTATTCCAGTTTTCCTGTGTATTTAGAGTATAGAGATTGGAAGTTTTTTTAAATTGGTATTTCACTTCGAAAATCTCACATGCATTGACCGGGAATCGAACCCAGTCCGCCTTGGTGAGAGGCAGACAGCTTGACCGCTGAGTTACAACGCCCCCTATTTTTTCCAATTTAAACTGTCTCCGTTATTGATCAGTTACCGCCAATAAATATCCTTGAACTGATATCGATTGGTGACATAAGAACCAGTTCGTGGTGTAGTGGCTAGTATTCTTGGCTATTATTGCAGAGAGGCGGCTTCGGTGGCGTAGTTTGTAGCATGCTGAGCTTCTATGCCCAAGATCGCTGGTTCAAATCAGGCCGAAGTCGTCGGATTTTTAAGAGCGTTAAAAATCCCTCAGTATGCCTTCCTTCGGAGGGGAAGTAAAGCTGGCGGTCCCATGTCATAGATTTATGGCATGTTCAAGAACCTTCCACTAATTTCACCTGTGTGAAGCTAAATTCTATAGGTTAAGAATGTAAGCAACGCTCTTAGGTTCCTAAGTTCGTTGCCAAGAGCCGACTGCGGTGGCGTCTGGTAGCTAAGTTCTGAACTAGTAGTCGTTGAAGGTGGCGTTTGGCAGCAAAGGTGGGAACTATTGAAAAATTCAAAAGTCTGCAGTCCTTACTTGAATTAAAAAAACAGATAACACACACTAATACAGTCATCACAATAAACACCGGTTATCAGACAGATTCTACACACACCCAAAGTACACGGGGCTACATGACCGCGTTGTCACAGCCCCTAAACATAAGAACCAACCATTATCGCAGAGGTACAGGTTCGATTCTCGGCTCCATCTGAGGACTGAACGGGGTACACTCAGCCTCGTGATGCAGAACTGAAAGGATGTGGGTTTATTCCCATTTAAGCCAAAGAAGTGCTTTTTACGTGGTTTCCAACTTCTTCTTCAGGAAAATTCTGCGATGGTATCTAAATTAAGACCACGATCACGTTGCATGATGTAGGCGATAAATAGGTCTTTATTTGTGCTGACACATTAAAAAACCTCAATTAAAACAATAGGTAGTTGATAAGCGCGAGAGATTAATGCGACTGACAAATCTGAGGGAGACAACAGGTAGGTACGATCTTCTCCATATTCGAAAGTGCATGAAGGTCAAGTTCAGATCCTAACTGAATAATAATTTAAAAAAGAACGCATTAAACACTGAAATAGTGGGACATCTCACGTCCGTAACTATTTTTCATCGGGACACTAAGTTACTGTCGAAAATGTCAAGGGAAGCCGGGACAAAGAAATAAAATATTTTTCGCCGTGTTGCAAATAAAACGAAAGCTTTAAGTTGCTCTAGTACTGTACTGAACGGTACGTCCAAGTCGGACGCGAAGTATTACTGTAATCCAATTACAAACCACACGCAACACTTAAACCACTAAATACTCTTAAGCATGGTTCGAGGAATCAAGCTCAACAAGTGAAGGGACGACAAAAAGCAGTCACTCATAGATACCCTAGAGTTTTTTATTGCCTCTATTTACACAGCCATAGAAAGCAGTTCCGTGTGGCTACGAGTCTCCTTGCTTTCTAGCGGCCAAGTGGAGCAAGGTCGCAGGAAAGGGTGAACCGCACGGGGGCGGCAATGTTACGTGATGTACCACACGGTAACCAGCCCCTCACTTTGCTCATACGAATTAACGGTTGTTTGAGGCAGTGACGTACGCAGGATTTCTTTCTGGGGACGGTGGTTCATCATGCAGTACGGTAGTTGTGTGCATTATTAAAATGATATTTCAATTATTACAAAGCAATATTTATATAATTTAATAATTTAAATAAACCCTCTCTTTGCGTGAAAAGTATTTTAATTATATTTTGCTGCACAATAAAAATAATATATATTTTTTAAAATCTGGTCGATTGGTTTCTCAGTTTAGGGGCTGCGACAACGCGGTCATGTAGCCCCGTGTACTTAGGGTGTGTGTAGAATCTGTCTGATAACCAGTGTTAATTGTGATGACAGTATTAGTGTGTGTTATCTGTTTTTTAATTCAAGTAAGGACCGCAGACGTTGATTTTTTCAAATATTTCCTACTTTTGCCGCCAAACGCCACCGTCAACGACTACTAGTTCAGAACTTAGCTACTAGATGCCACCGTAGTCGGCTCCTGGTAACGAACGTAGGAACCATAGAGCGTTGTTTATATTCTTAACCTATATAATTTAGCTTCACATAGGTGTAATTAGTGGAAGGTTCTTTAACATGCCATAAATCTATGACATGGGACCGCCGGCTTTACTTCCCCTCCGAAGGAAGACATACTGAGGGATTTTTAACGCTCTCAAAACATCCGACGACTTCGGCCGGGTTTGAACCCGCGATCTTGGGCATAGAAGCTCAGCATGCTACCGACTACGCCACCAGAGCCGCTTTCTTTAATTTGGAAAACTGAAAGGATGCAGTGGTCCATACTGAACCCATGTGCCATCGGGTCCATGGAGGTCGAATCCATGTATTTGGGGAAGAAATGAAAGAAACGTACAGTTTCTAATGTAACTTAGAGAAAGATCAAGCTAGGATGTTAGCTTAACGTTGTGCAACCAACGAGGACCAGGTGTTCGAGAGATGAGATCACCCCTCTTAACATTCAGAAGGGAGCTAGTCATGAGTATTAATAACCGAGTGGAAATTTCCCACTGTTAGACAAGGAAGCCTGACTCGGAAATCGAGCTGAGCTTGCTGGAAAACGACAACACCGCTTATGCGCCAGAAGAGGAATAATTAAATTTAACAGTACGGTGAATCATTTCGAATGAGAGATTTTTGAGTAAAGAAAAACCCTTTAATAATTGCACAGGAGAAAACTGCAAACGCAAGTAGACGTCATCGGGGAATTACCAAGGCTGGTGTAGAGGGGAGAGTACAAAAGAACAGCAACACCCACACAATTGAGGACGAGAAATTAATTAATATCTCCAAATTGCACGATCGATTCTTAGGCGCAATGAGATTATTTGACATTGAGAAGACGAGCTTTCGGAAAGTATAATTTTTATAATTGTGCAACCATTATTTTAGAAGTTTTGTAGCGAAAAGGTATAAAACTCCTGGCATCACCAAGCCAATCATGCAGTCTCAAACGGCCGGAAGGCACGTCACTGTGCTACATCACACATCGAATGCAGTTCCGAACAGCCCTAGGGGGTGTTACTACGCATCAGTACAAGCAGGTCCAAATAGCCCAAGGGGGGCGTTGTTACGCATCAGTATTCAGACAGCCGTGTGGGGCGTCACTCTGCGTCACATCGAAGACAGTTACCAGTACTCCTTGAGGGGAGAAACGCTGTATTACACCGCAGAATTAATATCCGATAGCCATAGGCGTCGCAGTATTAACAACTTGCTTGCCTCCATAAGGAGTTGTAAAGAAGAAATATTAAAGTATCGCCGTGTTGAAAAATTAGGAAAATCCTAGTTACAGGATTTAGGTCCGACAGTACACAAGTTTATAGTGAAAAGTTCGTAAAATATAGTCAGAGCAGGCTGCGAACGTTGGACTTAAGGCGATAGGTCTTTAAATAGACGAACGAAAATATCATAACGTACGGACGTACCGAAACAGAAAGATAAACAGTTATCTAAATTAAAGAACCCAAAAAGGGAAGCATAGAGTAAGGTTCGTAACATATTTCAGAAACGTAGGAATGCTAGAACCGATCAAATAAAGAAGAACGGAGACTATAGACAGTATCTCCAGAAAGCAGACGAACTATTCTAAAGCACGAGACTCGAGAAGTACTAGCTGCTATAAAATAAATCCATAGATCAGCGATAAGTTATTGAGGGAACCTCGATCCGAACAGACTTTCACTAGGATCGATAAACCAGATCTACAAAGAAGCCGTTCAAGCTAGAGAAATAGCCGGTCATCCAGAATAGGATTCGAAGAATTAGGATTCCAGGGAAAAGTAGATGTTTCGAGACTTTCGTATTCTGCAGCATAGGAAGCCGACATTGAATAAATTTCACCCTTGGAAACGGGAAATTAAGAGGTCACGTGTGATAGGCTAAGAAATACGGCCTAGTGATCAAGAATTGTGAAGTGTAAATTTATCAAGATTGTGTGTTAAATTAATATTTTTTAGTGTTTATTGTGTGTTCTAAAGGGACACACCAGTGTATAAAAATGTCGTCAATGTTAAGTGTATTAAATATGTGTCAAGAAGTGTTTGTACATAAGATGAATTTCTATAATATGGAGTAAAATTTCAAAGTGGGCCAAAATGAAACACCGCACACGAATAAAGGTCATGGGACGACCTTAAAAACATGTGAGTAATGAATTTCATTATATTTTGGTGTCAGGGAATGATTGTGTACAAATCCACCGGAGTTTTTGAGTAAAAGGGATGTTGAGGAGAAAGTAGGAAATCTTGAGGTAAAGGTTGATAAAATTCAGGATAAAGTGGATAATTTGGAAAAACAGAATCACAAAGATGTACAGGGTATGAAAGAGCACATTGATCTGTTTACTAGGCAGGTAGATGATAACTGGAGGACGTACGAAGCGGAAATAAATAAAAATTTAAGTGAATACGGAGAGCATCTTCAGATAGAAAGAAAACAACGAAATGAAGAAAATAAAGAAAGTACCCATAAGATAAATGAAATAAGTAAGGGTATTAATGAGGTTCAGGAAACCATCGGAACATTAAAGGTTCATGTAGGGAAAACCAATACTGAAGTAAATCAGGTTCAAGACCACTTGAAGAAATTGTATAAGAGTCAAGAGAAAACTGAGGAAAAGCTTGAAGGAATTAAGGGAGAGGTGGAGAAGAAGATAAAGGAAATACGAAAAGACCTAGAGACCATAGGTGACGTTAAGCCAGAAATTATCAATCAACATGCCATGGTCTTTAAGAAAGAGGTAGAAGACCAACTAAATGAGTTCAGGGATAGTTACAGGGATGAGAAATTACAACTCAAGAAGGCAGAGGAAGATAGGAAAAGGAATCAAGAAAGAATTCAGAATGAATTAAGATCCCGACTGGAGAAGACTGAACATAAGAATAGTCAAATGGAAATCCAACTCATGGCTAATGAAGAAAGTGCCCGAAGGGAAAGGAAGTTAGCATTTGAGAATCAGGAGGAATTTCCAAAGACAGGATGGGTAGATTCCCGTGAACAAGGCACAGATACGGAAAGGGACTTAGGAGGGGAAAGCCCTTATAAGAACCCAGGATATCCGATGGCGATGTCAACCCCGTACATGAATCAGACAAATGGCCAGATAATAAACATTATTAAATCGAATGAGGACAGACCAGTGAAGTTTACGGGTAATAACATGTCTATTACTCCAAAATACTGGCTAAAGGAAGTGGCAGAATATTTAAACGAAATGAAAGTCCCTCAGGATCGGAGACTGAGAGCTATTGAAAAGCTGTTGGCAGGTGATTGTCTCACCTGGTTCAGAAGCTTCAGGTACACCTTTGATACGGTGGAAGGCTTTAGGGAAGCATTTTTAAAACGATATTGGGCAGCAGACGTCCAAGAGAATTTAAGGCTAGATCTGTACTCTAGGAAGTACAGCACAAATGCACCTACTAAATACTCGGAATTTTTCACCGCTCAGCTGTGTAAATTCCGCGAACTCGACATTGCTCCGGCAGAGAATGACCTGTGTGCCGCCATTGCAAGACAACTTCCGTATGAGATTCAGAGGCTGTTAATCTCATCCAAAGCCAGAAGTGCTGTGGAAGTGGAGAGTGTATTACGTCAATTAGATATGACGACTTCGCACGTAACTCCTCGGCATCAACGACAGACTGAGCAAGTACATATGGCCAGCAGTCAGGAGACCGGAGGAAAATCCAGCGACCAGGAATCAGTCCACCAGCACGGATACCCAAGGACTAGGTCGAGAGTATGGGCACCAGGAGCCTAGAAGGATACAGCCATATTACAGAGGAGGATATCGAGGAAGAAATCCTAGGAATACAGGTTATAGGCAACAAGAGAGCCGACCCTATAACAATAACCATCAAAGGCAAGAAAACAGAAAGAAATGGGAGAATTATCCCAGAAGGAATGTAAGGCCAGAGGATAGGGATGATGATTATCGGGCCGAAATAGAAGAAAGATATCAGGAAAGTCTTCGTTATATGAACGAAAGACCAGATGAACCTGATAGGCAAAAAGTCCGTTGGAGTGAGGCAATTAAGAACCGGAAATCACCCGACCGACTGGACGGAGCTCAAAGCTTGGAACTACAAGCTCAGTTAAAGAATGAGGGAAAAGGGAGCCCTCAGGATAAAAAAAAACTCCAAATTTAAATTGTCAAAGGTGGAAACATACCAGGAGCTGGGAGGAGGTAGAAATTGTGAATTGGATAGCCAGACCAGATGAGCTAATTAACGAGGATGTGGAAGGAATCCCACCTGTTAAAAGAGAACTACCTATAATTATGCTAAGGATAGAAGGATTACTGGTCAGGGCATTAATTGATACTGGATCCACAATAAGTTTAATTACACAAACCTTGCTAAATGAACTGGAAACAAGGGGCCGAGTATTAAAGATTCCTACATCAAGTGTAAAGATTAAGGGGATTATCCCTGAAAAATCTTTAACATGTAAATTTCAGGTGTATATCGATCTGATCACGGGTAACGCTGAAATTTCGCAGTGCTTTTTGCTGGTAAATCAATTACCGTACAATGTCATATTAGGTATTGATTTTATCCGTGAGAACAAGGTCATTATAGACCTAGCGCAAAACTGCATTAGAGTTCAAAGAGAGGATGTGGATGAGCAAAACATTAACCTACAGGAACAGGATGCGAAAATAGGAGAACAGGTATGGCATATGGAAGAAGTGATTGAGGAAGGTTATAAGGACATAGAAAAGATATTTGAAGTCCTCAACATAGAACTCGAAGATGATTTGGAAATTGAGTTCGAGACCAACCTGTCAGGAAAAGTAGAGGAAGCTAAAGTCAACCTCGAAAATAAGGAACAGTTAAAGAAATTATTATTGAATTATAGGGACGTATTTGATTCCAAGCCAGGGAAGATTGAAAATTTTAAATACGCGTTCCAAGTTAATGATTGGGCACCGTTCAAACAAAAACCATACCCGGTTGCGGAAAACCATTACCCACAAACTAAGAAAACACTGCAGGAGATGATGAATGCAGGTGTTATAGAAAAGATGGCGACACCATATGTTAGTCCATTAGTGATTGTGAGTAAACCGGATGGCTCAGTAAGGGTGTGTTTAGATGCCAGAAATTTAAATGCAAAAATCATACCAGAAAATGATTCGGCACCACCCATAAAAGAAATACTGAGGAAGTTCAAAGGCAAGAAGATTTTTACAAATATTGACATGACTTCTTCGTATCATCATCTCGAACTGGAAGAGAAAACCAGTTTGTGGACTGGATTTCAGTTCGACCAACAAACATATTGTTTTAGAAGATGTCCGTTCGGATTGAAGACCGCAGGATCTGCATTAATAAGAGCGCTTGATCGAAACCTGTCAGAGGAAGTGAAAGATTGCACTATCCGTTACGTGGATGATATTTTGCTTACCTCGGAGAATATTGAGGAACATTTAGAAAAGTTGAAGAAATTATTGGAAGACTTAAGAAGGGCAAATTTTAAGATAAATTTAAAGAAATCGAATTTTTGTCAAAGACAAGTGACATTTTTAGGGCATGTGATTGACAAGGATGGTGTTAAACCAAATCCATACAAATTGGAATCGATAAGGGATTTTCCAAGGCCTTTGAAAGTAAAGAACGTTCGCCAGTTTTTGGGATTGATTGGGTTCTTCTCAGGACATTGTCCATCATACACAAAAACTGTTGCACCACTACAGGACCTTTTGAAGAAGGGGGGCAAGTGGAAATGGACGGAGGAAGCAGAAAAAGCATTCGTAGAGGCCAAGGAAATGCTCTTAAATTACGTGAAGCTAGGATATCCTGATTTTAATCAGAGATTTATCATTCAAACAGACGCATCCCAGATTGGAATAGGGGCAATGCTATATCAGGAAAACCCGGAAAACCCTGATAAGAAAAACTATCTAGCTTTCACAAGTCGGAGACTGAAACCACACGAGAAAAATTATACGATCAGCGAAATCGAGCTGTTAGCGATACTGCACGCGTTGCAATATTGGCGGAAGATCGTATATGGGTTTCAGGTCGTTTTAAGGACGGATCATAAAGCCTTAACTTTTTTGATGAAGACTGATTTATCCAGTCAAAGGTTGATGCGTTGGGCTTTATACATTCAACAATTTGATGTCAAGATAGAGTACTGTCCAGGAAAAGAAAATATAGTTCCAGACTACTTAAGTAGACAGTCAGAGTCCACAGAAGAGGAAGTAATGGCTATTGATTTGGAAGACAGGGATCAGCGTACTCTTAATGAGTTAAGAAGCATTAGTCAAAGACAACGGGAGGATCCATGGATGAACATGCTCATATCTTTCCTTGAGGGAAGCTTGATAAGAGGAACACCAGCGTACACGGAAGCTAATAAGATAGCTCAAGACTACACGTTTTATAATGGATTATTATATAAGTTTGTGGACTCTGACCATACAAAATTAAGGATTGTTGTACCTGCAATTTTGCAGAGGAAAATAGTATGGTTAGCCCATAGATCGTTCGGACATATGGGAGTCGACAAAACAGTCTCGATGCTGAAAGAAGCATTTGTATGGCCGAGACTGAGAGAAACTGTAAGGGACACGCTAAAGACATGTGATTTATGTCAAAGGATCAAACCTAATGCATTTCTGATGAGGCAAAAGCCTATACCATTGTTGCCCGAAAGGCCAGGTCAAATCATATCTATTGATAACTTCGGGTCTTTGCCCAAGGCAAGAAGAGGAAATCGACACATAATGGTGGCTATGGATGTCTTCACTAAAATGGTTGTCCTTGCTCCCATACAGAAGACTAGTACCAAACAGGTGTTAAAACGACTCGAAGAAAAAGTGATACCGATTCTGGGGAAACCTGAGAATTTGTTGTCGGATCACGGCAGTTGTTTCACCAGTGTAGAGTTCAGACGAGAATTAGAAAGACTTGGAATACGTCAGATTTTGTCAAGTATTCGCCATCCTGAGGCAAACCCTGTAGAAAGAGTGATGAGGGAGACGGCCAAGTACTGTAGAATATACTGTGCCGAAGAAAATTGGAAGTGGATAGATATCTTGGATATTATCGAATTTTGTATAAACAATACAATCATGAATCCACAGGAGAGATACCCATAACGTTACATCGGAATGAGCAACCAGAAAGACCTTGGAGTCTGGTAATTCCTAGGCCAGCAGACGCTCAGCCTGGAAGAGATGTACGTATTCGAAGAGCCTTTGAGCATCTAAAAGCTCAAGCCGACAGGAGGCAAAGAAGAAATAGGCATAAGAGGTATCATCGACCATTATTAGCAGGAGAAATGGTGTTAGTAAAAAGACCAGCCATTTCGGATCCAGGGAACCGTGTGTACAAGAAGTTCCAGAAAATGTACCACGGACCATATCAAATAATCAGAGATTTGAGGAATAACGCATATAGAATTCGGCACTGTGAAACGGATCACGAAGTGACCATGAATTCAGCAAATTTGAAATTATATTACCCTCCCGAAGATTTCGATGAAGCAAATGAACAAGCCCTGGTTATGGAAACATACCAGGAGCTGGGAGGAGGTAGAAATTGTGAATTGGAGAGCTCGCCAGACGAGGGTAGAAGTTGTAAACCACCGAACGTGACAAGAAATTTATGACCCTGAGTGTAGACGTCCACTAGGGGAATGAATGAATGAATGGGACCTTTTGAAGACCCAACCTAAACACAGACCAGAGAGGAAGGGAACTTTAAAGAAGTAATTGATTTTATTGAAAAAGAAAATTTCAATGTAATAAAGGAGAAAGAAAGGGTAGGGACAGAGCGTGCCCAACCTACACAATTAGTGGAAGGAACTTTAAGGAAATAAAACAACAGTAAATACGGACGACGTTATGATGGCTTCGACGAATAAAGAAAGATAAGATTAATTGAAATAAATTTCCTCAAAATTTTTCGAAAATTTATTTATCCTAAGGAAGGGTGAGATGAACCCATGCGCCATCGGGTCCATGGAGGTCGAATCCATGTATTTGGGGAAGAAATGAAAGAAACGTACAGTTTCTAATGTAACTTAGAGAAAGATCAAGCTAGGATGTTAGCTTAACGTTGTGCAACCAACGAGGACCAGGTGTTCGAGAGATGAGATCACCCCTCTTAACATTCAGAAGGGAGCTAGTCATGAGTATTAATAACCGAGTGGAAATTTCCCACTGTTAGACAAGGAAGCCTGACTCGGAAATCGAGCTGAGCTTGCTGGAAAACGACAACACCGCTTATGCGCCAGAAGAGGAATAATTAAATTTAACCCGTTTACGAGTATAAAAATGAGTAAACAAGTACAGTACGGTGAATCATTTCGAATGAGAGATTTTTGAGTAAAGAAAAACCCTTTAATAATTGCACAGGAGAAAACTGCAAACGCAAGTAGACGTCATCGGGGAATTACCAAGGCTGGTGTAGAGGGGAGAGTACAAAAGAACAGCAACACCCACACAATTGAGGACGAGAAATTAATTAATATCTCCGAATTGCACGATCGATTCTTAGGCGCAATGAGATTATTTGACATTCAGAAGACGAGCTTTCGGAAAGTATAATTTTTATAATTGTGCAACCATTATTTCAGAAGTTTTGTAGCGAAAAGGTATAAAACTCCTGGCATCACCAAGCCAATCATGCAGTCTCAAACGGCCGGAAGGCACGTCACTGTGCTACATCACACATCGAATGCAGTTCCGAACAGCCCGAGGGGGTGTTACTACGCATCAGTACAAGCAGGTCCAAATAGCCCAAGGGGGGCGTTGTTACGCATCAGTATTCAGACAGCCGTGTGGGGCGTCACTCTGCGTCACATCGAAGACAGTTACCAGTACTCCTTGAGGGGAGAAACGCTGTATTACACCGCAGAATTAATATCCGATAGCCATAGGCGTCGCAGTATTAACAACTTGCTTGCCTCCATAAGGAGTTGTAAAGAAGAAATATTAAAGTATCGCCGTGTTGAAAAATTAGGAAAATCCTAGTTACAGGATTTAGGTCCGACAGTACACAAGTTTATAGTGAAAAGTTCGTAAAATATAGTCAGAGCAGGCTGCGAACGTTGGACTTAAGGCGATAGGTCTTTAAATAGACGAACGAAAATATCATAACGTACGGACGTACCGAAACAGAAAGATAAACAGTTATCTAAATTAAAGAACCCAAAAAGGGAAGAATAGAGTAAGGTTCGTAACATATTTCAGAAACGTAGGAATGCTAGAACCGATCAAATAAAGAAGAACGGAGACTATAGACAGTATCTCCAGAAAGCAGACGAACTATTCTAAAGCACGAGACTCGAGAAGTACTAGCTGCTATAAAATAAATCCATAGATCAGCGATAAGTTATTGAGGGAACCTCGATCCGAACAGACTTTCACTAGGATCGATAAACCAGATCTACAAAGAAGCCGTTCAAGCTAGAGAAATAGCCGGTCATCCAGAATAGGATTCGAAGAATTAGGATTCCAGGGAAAAGTAGATGTTTCGAGACTTTCGTATTCTGCAGGATAGGAAGCCGACATTGAATAAATTTCACCCTTGGAAACGGGAAATTAAGAGGTCACGTGTGATAGGCTAAGAAATACGGCCTAGAGATCAAGAATTGTGAAGTGTAAATTTATCAAGATTGTGTGTTAAATTAATATTTTTTAGTGTTTATTGTGTGTTCTAAAGGGACACACCAGTGTATAAAAATGTCGTCAATGTTAAGTGTATTAAATATGTGTCAAGAAGTGTTTGTACATAAGATGAATTTCTATAATATGGAGTAAAATTTCAAAGTGGGCCAAAATGAAACACCGCACAAGAATAAAGGTCATGGGACGACCTTAAAAACATGTGAGTAATGAATTTCATTATATTTTGGTGTCAGGGAATGATTGTGTACAAATCCACCGGAGTTTTTGAGTAAAAGGGATGTGTTTTAATATATAAATACTGAATAAACAAGAACGCGGTCTGAACAAAAATAGAAATTAGAGAAATTATAAATAATTATGTAAAGAATAAATCCAGTAAAGGAAATATATAAAATGTTAATGTATTTAACAAATGACATAAGAGCAAGCGAAAATATAATAATTATCATGAAAGATATTTAAATAAAGTAAATTTGAGATATGAAAGAAATAGCTTTTGAGCTTGTGTAAAGAATAAAGATATGAAATAATAATAATAATAACCAAGTAAGGAAATATTAAATAAAGATCAAATAAATTGATGTGAACATAAGAGCGTTAGAGCCTTAATAAAAAGTATAGACATGATGTTAAAATGCAGGTTCTTGAAATAGAGAAAGTTATTGTCAAAGGAAAAGAATAATATAAAAATTGAAATGTGTATCAATTGTTAATATGATATTATCAGTTCTTTGGATGACACTAGGCTTAAAATGTATAGCGCAAAAGGAGCGCAATTAAAGTAAAATGTCACGCTAGGAACGCGTAAAAGTTAATGTACTTGGTAAATTACTTATGAGAGGTAGTTGATTGTAGCGAATTGAGAATTGGTATAAGTCCTCTATTTGTGACGTAGTATCACGAGGCATTGTGTATGTATTTGAAAGGGAGCAAATGTATGGTATTGAGCGTAGGTCTTATAGCTTTTTGGCTGACCCTAAATCGCATTTTGTATAGTCCTCTATAAGGGAAAGGTTCCCGAGGCATGTGAAGAGATTCGAACTCAGAATCCTCTTATTTTGAAAGCCCCTTTATTATTCGTCGTTAATTACTCTTCCACAATCAATGAGGACCTTTCATAATTAATAAACGCCAAGATTACGAATGTGGTTTATAGCCCAATAATATTGTTGTATGTACACGAAGAATAAAATGCCAGGTCTCCACAAAGAACTGAGAATGGAAAGTTTGTGTTTTGTGAAAGCATTTAAAGAGAGCTCTAGCTCGGGCTAGACGGGAAGGAGCCCGCATAGTCATAAATAACTATCAAGTTTCACGGCCAGACCCTCGGAGTAGGAGGGGTGTCTGAAGGCCGTCTTGTAAGGAGTAATGAATACACCAGGAGTGTTTAAAGTTGTTAACGACCCGGGCGTTGAACCGAGGTCCTTGTAGATTGATATTTCCGCTTGCCTGTTCAGATCGTAGTTTTCTTATGTGATAATGGTCTTATAAGACGTAAGAAATAAATAACAATCCCTATTGTAATGTTGTATGGAAGTAGGATTCCACGAGTTAATTGAAGACAACTAGGTTTCGGGAGTAACTATAGTTTTTTGCTGTGTCAAGTATCTTCATACTCTGGAGTACACAAGTAATTTCCTGATTAAGTGTAGTTGTGAAACTAGAGAGAGATGATAACAGCTGAAAATGTGTGAGAATGCCCAAATATTGAGTTAGATAATTAACATATAATTTTAAATGTAATTATACATTTGTTTTTGAGGATTAAGAAACTATAAAAGTAGTATTTGAGGTGTATAAAGAATGACACCGTTATTATATAAAGCATGGAGCCAAAGAGCTCGGAGTTATATGAAACTTACAGTTGATGCTTTATGGAAGTAAAAATAAGTAGGAATTGTTGGTTTATGTGGAAACCATATGTTTTAATACAATGTTTGTTTTATTCTATTGTGATTCCTTGTTCATTTGGAACAAGTAGATGATTATGGGTCAGTAATTTAATTGTTAAAGTGTTTGTAGCGCCATAATTTTTATTAATTAAATGTGTTAAAATAGGAGTTGATTTTGTTGTTATTTTTGCAAGTGTATCCTCTAATTAATCCAAAATATGTGAGTCACAGAGTGGGGGAACTTACCGCTGCCCCGAAAATTCCGAATTGAGCTACGCTGGTATACTGTGATTGGCATATTTCCTGCTAAAAGGGCACAATACGTAACTGCCTATAATATTGATATTATGTGAGAGAAAAAAGTTTTTCGTTTCATGTTGTTACTGCAATTAGGCTACTGTTGGCTCTCACAATCTGCCTATCTTGATGGATTTATCAGTATCATTGATAGGAATAATGCAGAAATGGACACAGCGACACAGATATACATAATTAAAGCAAGCCGAAGCGAAGTGAAAAGAGTTCCCGATCGTACACTTTAACAGCAAAACTGATCCATGGCTAGCTCCAACGCTAAAGGAGGAATCTCGCTGCGAGTCGAGTGTAGGTCATTTAACAACTGAAGAACGTGATGACTAGAGCTGGGATTTCTATGTAATTACATATTTTACATATTTTATCATATTTGTGGGTATTCTACATATTCTTAGTGATATTACTTAAAATTACATATTTCAGAGATTTCCTGGCGGCTTCGGTTGCGAAGTCGGTAGCATGCTGAGCTTCTATGCCCAAGATAGCTGGTTCAAACCCGGCCAAAGCCGTCGGATTTTTAAGAGCGTTAAAAATCCCTCAGTATGCCTTCCTTCGGAGGGGAAGTAAAGCCGGCGGTCCCATGTCATAGATTTATGGCATGTTAAAAATCCTTCCACTAATTACACCTGTGTGAAGCTAAATTGGATAGGTTAAGAATGTAAACAACGCTCTTAGGTTTCTACGTTCGTTGCCCAGAGCCGACTACGGTGACGTCTAGTAGCTAAGTTCTGAACTTGGCCTAGTAGTCGTTGACGGTGGCACTTGGCGGCAAAAGTAGGAACTATTTGAAAAATTCTAAGTTGCAGTCTGTACTTAAATTTAAAAAAAAAAACCAGATAACACACACTAATACAGTCATCACAATTAACACCGGTTATCAGACAGATTCTACACACACCCAAAGTACAAGGGGCTACATGACCGCGTTGTCGCAGCCCCTAAACTTAAGAACCAACCAACCAGAGTTTTCCTGTTTGTATATGAAATAAATTGCTGAATTGAAGTTTCACACTTAATGTGGGGCTGTTGTCTGACCTCTCATCAGGAGGATTAGGTAATTATGAGTGACAGGTTTTTGAGAGGATGATGAGTGCTGTGCATGGGGAAACAGGTGCAAGTCTATTGTGTAAATTGCAAAAAGCGTTGAAGAGAAATCCTGGTTATTCAAGATTTCACAGTGTGTGCCGTATTCTAAATGGAGATGACGTTGATCCTCCCGAGGACATTTATCCAGCGAAAATTCTTCTACTAAAATTTGCCCCAGTAACATCGTGTGGTGTTGAAAGATCTTTCTCTGCATACAAGGACATCCTAAGTGACAAAGGCCTTTCTATGACTCCAAAGAACATTGAAAAATACTTAATTGTTCACTGTGCTACAAAATGTAATATAAAGCGTGTTTAGTGTGATGTAACGGACAAAATGGTAAGTTTATATTAATTATATGATATTACATATTTTGCCGCATCTACATATTTTGCTACATATTTTGGTGCTTTTTGTTACATATTAATGTACATATTATGCCACTTGAGCCTCCGTGGCTTAGGCGGCAGCACGCCAGCCTCTCACCGCTGGGTCCGTGGTTCAAACCCCGGTCACTCCATGTGAGATCTGTGCTGGACAAAACGGAGGCAGACAGGTTTTTCTCCGGGTACTCCGGTTTTCCCTGTCACAATTTCATTCCAGCAACACTCTCCACTATCATTTCATTTCATCTGTCATTCATTTAATCATTGCCCCGGAGGAGTGCGTCAGGCCTCGGCAGCCGGCACAGTTCATATCCTCGCCGCTAGATGGGGGCTTCATTCATTCCATTCCTGACCCGGTCGGAGACTGGAAGCAGGCTGTGGATTTTCATTTTTTTCATTATGCCACTTGATATTACATAAAAATCCCAGCTCTAGTGATGACATTTAAAATATATACAGGAGTAAACAGGACTACATTGTTACGCGGACAAGGAGGTGGGTATGCTAGAATCGTAATCAGTCCCTCACTTTTGGGACATATGTGTATATGAAGTTTTTTTTCATGTTCTGGTGTAAGGAACCCATCCGCAAAGTTTGTAAAAATCTTTTAGAATCACCCTGGATAAATAGGAAGATAAATATAATAAATAAATAGATAGCCTAGCTAGCAAACCTCCGTGGCTTAGGCGGCATCACGCCAGCCTCTCACCGCTGGGTCCGTGCTTCAAAACCCGGTCACTCCATGTGAGATCTTTGCAGGACAAAACGGAGGCTGACAGGTTTATATCCGGGTACTCCGGTTTTTCCTGTCTAAAATTTCATTCCAGCAACATTCTCCACTATCATTTCATTTCATCCGTCATTCATTCAATCATTGCCTCAGAGAAGTGCGACAGGCTTTGGCAGC
This sequence comes from Meconema thalassinum, assembly GCA_946902985.2. Taxonomy (NCBI): domain Eukaryota; kingdom Metazoa; phylum Arthropoda; class Insecta; order Orthoptera; family Tettigoniidae; genus Meconema; species Meconema thalassinum. Next base: position 1,982,684,274 of record OX336388.2, read on the forward strand.
CGGCACAGTTCATATCCTCGCCGCTAGATGGGGGCTTCATTCATTCCATCCCTGACCCGGTTGGTCGACTGGAAGCAGATATCCTAGATAAATAAATACATATTAGTAGAATTTATTTGATAGCCACCTCAAATAGTTAATCAGTATCTGCCTATTTCTTCAAAACAATCTTGTGTTGAATTTCTTAATAATTGTATTCGGATTTCATGCTGTTGATTTTCAAGACTTGCTCTTTCTGAGTGCAGTGTATCAACACAGCGATGAATGCGTCTGATATCCATACATTTGAATAATCAGCCCGCCTTGAAGTGTGGCGAGCAGGAGAAATAAACACGGAACATTAAACACCACATGCTTCACGACTCAAAGACTTGAAAGGGCATTCTTGTGCAACTCAATCACACAACATCGGCACGACTGGGGGGCGTCTCTCGGGACGGGCGGACAGGTGACTCTCCCATCACCTTGACACCACCGCACCGGCCAAGGACTTGTATTCACATTTACTCACCTTTCCTCGCACAGTTTTGTGCTGGTTTCCTAAAAAAAGAGATTTCAGGCGTATGCCATTTCTAGGATTCTCGTTTTATGATACGCTGCTCTTGCAGTCTGCACTGCCCTTATGGAATATAAATATGCTAACTTTTGAGTCGGTATGTTTGGCGTTCCCCGAGATTATACATGCACGCACTCAGGTAATTAGGCTTGGATTGTGGGTGTGGCTTTAATTGAATGCCCCAAACGGAACGACTCATACATGTTTGTGCTCTGAAATCAGCGAAGACATTAACCATTTGGGTTAGATTGTTACTCACAAGGAAAGTATCAGGTATGACAGGTCGAAACCTATCTTGAAACTTTGTGGACGAAATCGTTGTACCGGTACTATAAGAGGACAACGTGTGGAAGATCAGCCGCCAGATTGAAAGATTCGCCCCATGATTTAGGAGCCTTTCAGTTCATATAAATCAATGGGAAGTAGCGAGTACCATACATGTTGGCTGGGACAGACCTGCGTCGCGTGACTGCCTGCATATAAGCCCCGCCACGTGACAACTCCTAGTGCCTCAGGAATGTCCAGCTCCGTCAGCCGTCAAGCCTATGTATCAGGATGTCGGGTATGATTTAGGAGCCATGCAGTTCAATATGTCGATGATTTTCAGCACGTTATCTTGTTATAGTACAACGATTGCGTCCACAAAGTTTCAAGGTAGGATTTGAGCTGTCTTACCTATACTTCCCTTGTTAGGAAAGACTGCTTTATATTACATACCAGCAGTAATACCCGGCTTCGCCCGGTGCGTTTGTTTGTTTGTTTTATGGATGATAATGAATACTACTACAGAACTGCCACATAATACTTACTGTAAACTAACAGAAAAAATATTTTAAAAATATAACTTTTTGTGGTGGTGGTAGTGGTGGTGGTGGTGGTGGTGGTGGTGGTGGTGGTGGTGATAAGTAGTACAGTATAATGGACGTAACATTCAGGTTATTTTCCCGTAATGATAATGACAAAAATGAATAGGGAAACGGCTATTTACTAACTACAGTACTGACACATGTAATTTTCAAACGAATTGAAAAATATGATTAGAAAGAGGAGTAAGTGAAATAAAAGACACTGCCTAGGGCGTATATATAATTGGCTGTTAGAAAAGTAGAGATCAATAGTGTCGTCTTTTGTCACATAGTGCCATAGGAAAATAATCAGAGCACTTTGGAAAACTTCGGCTGTCCCGAGCTCCTGAAGTAGCAATAGTGTCATTTATCGCCACATACCGCTCAAGGATAAGGATCTGAATACATGAAAGTAAAATTTAAAGCACCAACGCTTATTGCAGCTGATAACCTCAGTATACTGCACCAACACCATCGCCCTTATACAGAGGCATAATATTTTCATGATGATAACTGTTTTAAGGGACCTAAGAAATCTTCTTGCAACAATTACTCCCAGTGACTCCAATTTATAAGCAGCGCAAGGTGTAACTATTTTCGCAATTCTGGTAGGGGTGACGTGATGCAGCTCGCATTGCCAGCCAACTATTGACATTAAAATATTCTTACAGTTACACTATACGGACATGAATGGTTCTAGGACCTTAAAACGTAGTATTCAAGTTCATTTTGTCTGTTGTTCTAAATGTAGGGAATGGAGAGAGTTGTCCAAAATATCAAGTGGACAGTGACCCGCAGGGTTCCAAAGGGTAAGTACATTAAGTTTGGTTAAGATCGTTGAAACGATGTAGACTTGTGCCAAAGGGCCTAAATGCAGGGAATGGAGTGGTCTTTCCGAAATTTCACGTAGACAGTGTTACTTGTCGGGTTCCAAAGGGTAAGTACATTAAGTTTGGTTAAGATCGGTGAAACGGTGTAGATTTATGCCAAAGAGCCTAAATGTAGGGAATGGAGTGGTCTGTCCGAAATTTCATGTAAACAGTGTTACTCGCAGGGTTCCAAAGGGTAAGTATACAAATTTTGGTTCAGATCGGTGAAACGGTGTAGATTTGTATAAATAACAGACAGACAAACCAACATTGAGCTTTATACCGTATTTACACATGCTAGAGCAACAATCACAATAACGCAGGTTATCACAAAAATTCTACACACACACACCCATGTACACGGGCAACATGACCACGATATCCAAGCCCCGCAAATGAAATATTATCTGTGGATACGATAGCATAGAGAATACTACCGTCTAATAAATCCTTGAGCAACACTGAAAAATCGCTTCAAATACCATATCCTATCTCCAATTAAACATGCTAGTGCAACAATCACAATAACGCTGGTTATAACAAACATTCTACACACACACCCATGTACACGGGGCAACATGACCACGATATCTGAGCCCCGCAAATGAAATAACAACTGTTTACACATAAAACTGCAAAACGGTGAGAGGAGAATGTAGGAATGTTTGCCACTATTTTTCTCTGACTGACAGGATAGCATTACATTACAATTTGCTAATATGCTGATTTACTGTGCATACGATAGCATAGAGATCTCATGTGTCCTTAAGCATATTTTACCGGACTTTCATGATACAGAGTAAATCGTCGTTGCCTAGTGACAACCTGTCCATCAATGGTGCGGCGTTGACTATCATGATACAGTGTTAGTAGTTGTAGCCTAGCGACAATATGTCCGTCAAGTTATTAGATCGGTGAAACAGTGTAGACTTATGCAAAAGGGCCTAAATGCAGGGAATGGAGTGGTCTGTCTGAAATTTAAGATAGCCTAAACTATTCCTCTTGAATCTGGCTGTCATATAGCCTGCAAAAATAATTTTTCGAATCCGACTGGTAGTTCCAGAGATTAGCGCGTTTAAAGACTCAAACACATAGACAAACTCTTCAGCCTCATTATATTAGTATAGATTGTCATTATTTTCATTCTTTTTCTTGATTCTATTTAAATTTTTAATTTACTGAAACAGATTTTCATACCCAATCTTTGGTTTAATTTTCTTTAAATTTTATAACTAAGATTTTCAATTTGTTAATAATTTTGAATAATTTTGTTTTTCTTGTCTAGTAACTTTCCTAATATTTTCAATAGATTCTCAAGATTATTGCTTATTATTGAGGATTTCTTACAATTAATATGTAGTCTACACTTAGTTTGTCATATTATTTTAAGATTTCACTTTTATATTCATTTTGGCTGAAGAAGAAATCAATGTAGTTCGAAAATTGTGAGTGTGTTTAAGTCTTCAGGCCTTTGACTGGTTCGATGCAGCTATCCATGTCTGCCTGTTCAAAGCTAATCGTTTCATCTCTACATAGCTACCACACCTTACATCCGAAGCATCATTTTTACATATTCCAATCTTGGTCTACACTTACAGTCCTTGACTCGATCCTTCTTTCCTTCCATAACTAAGTCTGCTAATCTTGGCTGTCTTATTATGTGCCCAGATCATAATTTCTTACGAGGATCCCTTATAGTGCCACATGCTTGCCGGTTTGTTTAACTCTTTGTTAACCGGCCGATCCATCAGGCCTTTATCTGCCCCGGAGGTCTGGGTTCGATTCCTGGCTCTGCCAAGAAATTTAATTCTTGTCTGAGGGCTGGAACAGGGTTCTCTCAGCTTCGTGAGGCAAAATTGAGATTTTGCGTCCCACCTTGGTCATCTTAGAAGTGGTTTTCTGTGGCTTCCCATTTCTACTCCAGGGAAATGTCAGGATGGTTCCTAACGTAAGGCCACGACCGCCTTCATTTGAATCCTAGCTCATACATTAGTTAAGGCAGTGATGGCTAAGATGTCGCAAGCCTCTAAATAAAGCAATAGCAGGAAGAACAGACCGCAAATTACGGGTGCTTTGGTTGGTTGGTTCCTCAGTCTAGGGGCTGCGACAACGCGGTCATGTAGCCCCGTGTACTTTGGGTGTGTGTAGAATCTGTCTGATAACCGGTGTTAATTGTGATGGCTGTATTGGTGTGTGTTTTCTGTTTTGAATTCAAGTAAGGACTGCAGACATTGGATTTTCAAGTAGTTCCTACTTTTGCCGCCAAACGCCACCGTCAACGACTACTATTTCAGAACTTGGTTACTAGATGCCACCGCAGTCGGCTCCTGGCGACGAACTTTGCAACCTAAGAGCGTTGTTCAAATTTTTAACCTATAATTTAGCTTCACACATGTGTAATTAGTGGAAGGTTCTTTAACATGCCATAAATCTATGACATGGGAACGCCAGCTTTGCTTCCCCTCTGAAGGAAGGCATACTGAGGGATTTTTAACGCTCTCAAAAAAATCCGTCACAGCAAAATACCCAGAAATATCAACCAATATCTTAGAGCATAAAACTTTGTGCAATTATTTTAGATAAGAGTTAATTGTAAAACTCTCAGTTTATATAGCCTACAATTAGTGGAAATACAAAAAAAAAGTTATACAATACAACACAACACACAAATAACAATTTGTACTTTGAATTTTCTATTTTGACCTGTGGAGTTTGAATGGCAAATATCAACATATTTGCCTTTTTTTTAACATATTGATAATGTATTTCTCAAAAGTACCTTACTGTGGAATTCTCAGTTTTACCTCACAAGGCTGAGTGTACCCCGTTCCAGCCCTCAGACCAGAATTAAAATTTCTTGGCAGAGTCAGGAATTGAATTCGGACAACCGGGGTTAAAAATCCCTCAGAATTGCCTTCCTTCGGAAGGGAAGTAAAGCCGGCAGTCCCATGTCATAGATTTATGGCATGTTAAAGAACATTCCACTAATTACACCTGTGTGAAGCTAAATTGTATAGGTTAAGAATGTAAACAACTCTCTTAGGTTCCTACGTTCGTTGACAAGAGCCGACTGCGGGGTCGTCTGGTAGCTAAGTTCTGAACTAGTAGTCGTTGATGGTGGCGTTTGGCGGCAACAGTACGACCTATTTGAAAAATTCAAAAGTCTGCTCTCCTTACTTGAATTAACAAACAGATAACACACACTAATACAGTCATCACAATTAACACCGGTTATCAGACAGATTCTACACACACCCAAAGTACACGGGGCTACATGACCGCGTTGTCGCAGCCCCTAAACTTAGGAACCAACCATCTAATTTCTATGTTAATAATGTCTATATCTTAGCCAATAAGTTAAGATTAATGTACAACCAAATTTACAATTATTTTATGCTTTCACCAATCGCTTTCTTAATGTTTACTGGCTTTTTCCGGGAGTGCATTGGTCCCCCACAGCTCAACCCTTATATAAGCCCTTGTATCCGAAAGATCCTACACGGGGCTGATGATCAAGATGTCTCAAGCCCCTATGGTGAGTTAACAACAACACCTTATGTAATGCAGCTGAAGTCTGAAAGTACCTGTCTAGGTACTGAGTTTCTAACATTGAACTTAAATGTTTTGCCCCAGGCAGAACGCCTAGAGCGCTGTACGAACAATAGAGAAGTGTATCCGTGATGAAAGATGAATGTCCCTCTCACGTCTCAACTAACTTCCGGAAAAGGAGTAGGCCTACTTAATGTAATTAATATCATGAATTCCACTCTGAAGCCACAAGCCAATTTGTGTTTCTCGACGATTTATTAATTCCTAGTAGCTAATATGTTAATAGCGGCTTCGGTGGCGTCGTTGGTAGCATTATGAGTTTCTATGCCCGAGGTCGCTAGTTCCAATCCATCCGAAGTCGTCGGATTTTTTAAGAGCATTACTAATCCCTCAGTATGCCTTCCTTCGGAGGGGAAGTAAAGCCAGCGGTCACATGGTAAAGCCGGCGGTCCCATGTCATTAATTTATGGCATGTAAAAGAACCTTCCAATAATTACACTTGTGGGAAGCTAAATTATAGGTTAGATTTGATAAACGCTCTTAGGTGCTAACGTTCATCGCCAGCTATCGCGGTGGTATCTAGTAACCAAGTTCAGAACTAGTTGTCGTTGACGGTGACGTTTGGTAGCAAAAGTAGGTACTACTTGAAAATTGAATGTCTGCAGTCCTTACTTGAATTAAAAACAGATAACACACACTAAATCAGCCATCACAATTAACACCGGTTATCAGACAGATTCTACACACACCCAAAGTACACGGGGCTACATGACCGTGTTGTAGCCAACCCTAGACTGAGGAACCAACTGACCTTAGCAGCTAATACCGTCGAAATTCTTAGTAAAATGGCAAATTACAGTATAACATTAAAAAACTGAAAAACTATCCCCGCGATTGGGGTCAAAGGATCACGCGTATGCAAGAACGACTGCGGCCCAACTCATAGGCTACCTACGGTTCATGGGGGTCGCCTGGCCTGCGCGACGAATTCCTCAGTTACAATACTCTGGTTTTAGTCCGTGGGGCGCTGCTTCTGACATCAGGCAACTTATCCATAGCCTTCACTGGGCTGAGTTCGCCACGTTTCAACCCTCACTTAAGTTCATAAACCTCTAACGGAGCTGGCAATCGAACCATGGGCCTCCCGCGTGCTACTCCTACATGCCGGGCACGCGGTGAATTAAGGTAACAACACGAAATGAGGGATTTGTTCATAATTTCAAAACCAACCTCTTAATATATTGTACACCGATAGTGGTGGCTACGCTCGCTAAAGCGCAGCGTCAGGTCATGCAGGTCTATGCTGACTCGGTAGACTCGTGGGTTCGAGCCCCACCGTCGGCCATCCTTGAAATAGTTTTCCGTGGTTTCCCATTTTCAACTCCAGGCTAATGCTGGGACGGTACCTTCTGACAGGCCACGGTCACTTCCTTCCACATCCTTGCCCAGTTTCAATCACCATCATTCATTTCAACTCTCATTTACTCCTCTCATGAGGTTGACGTTGTGAAGGACATCCCGACGCCGTTGGAAAACGGGAATATTAAGGGGTAGACATACATACATAATATATTGTACATTAATATGGGTATTGTTCAAATTTTTAATTAATGAAGATGTTGCATTACTTCATATTAGGGGCTTGGGACATCTTTGGATCAGCTTCCTGTACGTGGATGTGTGTTCGATTCGACTGATAACCTGTGTTCCTGCGGTGACTGTGGTACTGTAGTTGTGTGAGTAGCTGTCATTATTACGGTCGTGGATGGGGTATGTGCCTCGAGACTTGAAATAAGATCCTATCGTAGCATTTGCTTGGAGGGATTGTGGAGAAACATCTCCAAGACAGACCAAGACGTAAAAAGTAAGTTTGTAGTTTTACGTGACCGTTAATCTCGCGATCATGAGCCACGAGAGCTCCTTTTTACGTGTAATCCGAACCACAGGACATGGCATTTCAGTTTGAAAATCTCACATGCATTGACCGGGAATCGAACCCAGTACGCCGTGGTGAGAGGCCAACAGCTTGACCCTGAAGGTAACGAATGTCATATTTAATCCAATGCTAAAATTAAATATATTTAGGTACGATTTGTAGACAAAATAACCAGTAGAATACCTTCAAATAAAGCATGGCTGTGGGACATTATTATGTTGAACGATACCATGCAGATTTAATACATACACAATATCTGTACGATTCATTTCATTGAAATAAAAGCCCAATTTTCAGTTTTGTCGTTGAACTATTTTCACTTCTACCCAGAAGATTGTCACAAATCTGCACTACTTAAATTTTTTTTTGTATATAGAGTGAGCTGTGTTAAGTCTCAAACTTATAGCTCGCTTATTTTTCAAGCAACATGTACTTAAAACTGAAGAAAATCACTGTTATGGTAATTCAATTTTAAAGATACGATACACAAATGATAATTCTCTGTTAACTTCACAATTAGAACACAATTAGAAGCGACCCCCCACGCGCCAACTGGAAAAAAATAATTTATATATAAAAAAACAGTCCGAATTTTATGAAACAAATGTAGAATTATAATGTGTACGATATCAGGCTAAACAAAAAACAATTCACGGATTTGGCCCCTCTAGGCCGCCCCCCTCATGTAACATGAAATATTTAGCCCCCTCTTATTCTTCTTTTCTTTCTTAGCACTTCTCATAGGCTACTTCGCACACTGCCACTTATCCATGGGTGATGGCGTTACTTAATTCAGTCTGGCTGCAAAGGCCTGGCTAAATTCGAGTTGACAATGGCAGAAACAGAAGAATCTATTCCTGTAAGAAAGTGGCGGTCACATTGTCAAGCAGCTTATTGTCATTAATCTCTGTATTACCAATAATGATCACTGACAGCTGTCAAAGCTGGCACGTGGGGAAATGCTGCGTTGCCACTGAGGCAGATCGTGACTCATAACATTCCAAGAGGCTTGCAGAAAGACACAAATACTGGGGAAGTTAGCTCCCCTGCCTGGCGGTCTAATGACTGTGACGAGACAAGGAACCGTAGAATACTGAGTCAAAACATGTGCTCACTGCTGTGTCGGCATTCATTGCAACACTACTCACTGTTGCTATGGATACCGTTACCTCTCTCGTCTCCACTCCTCACCTCACTCTTCAAGCGGATGGCAGCTTTTACCGTTCATCTTTTATAAATCAGAGTTATAGTGGTTGTTACTGTAAGTGTGTGTTTGGTAAGAAGATATCGCTGCGGGTGAAAGGCTGCTGTGTGGGAAATGTTACTCTAGGCTACAACTTTTCTCAGAAGTCCTGCTGGGAGGATCTACTGGTCAGTTATTGTGAAATAAGACTGCAAAAGTACGAGTTTATTAGTCTTGAATGGTCGTCGGAGCTTACTGCCTATGATAGGTTTATGGATGTGAGGATAGCAATATTTGTTACACAATATGAAATGTAATTATTTAAATCAGAGCCGGAGTCCCCCTTTATCACTCACTGCGCCCCCCTCTCCCCCCTCCCCACTTCCCCTCCCTTTCCCTCTCCCCACCCTTCCTCACTTTGAGGACCTCTGTTCTAGGCTACAAGGTCCCTTTAATAGTTTAGGACGAGGAAACGAAATGTTCAGACAGGAAGTTAACTTTATTTATAGAGATGATAGAAGTGCGAAGGTCTAGCAATTGGATTCTGAAGTTACACCGTCTGTCTGAAAAGTTCGGTGAATGGGTCTATATTACGAATGGATTGTTGGCATACCTGAAACAGCCGTTACTAACCTTCGAAGTAATCCCCGTGGATGGTTATGCACTTCTTAGAACGACTGCACAAGTCCTGGCATAGTCTTCCTGAGGGATAGCCTTCAGTTGGGTCGTCACATTACGTTGGATGTCCGAAATGTCCGAAAACTTCTGGCACTTCAGGGATTTTCGGTGGCCCTGGACCCCGATACTCCATACTTTGACGCTTGGCTTCGAGGTCGTACCTCAGGCACCAGGTGTCGTCACTCGTGACGATGGTTTTCAGGACCATTCCATTCCACGGAACATTCACCCTTCTCACTACCACCCGTCGAACAGGTGTGCACGTCAGGTTGCATAAATTCACACTTCTCACTGCCGCCCGTCGATCAGGTGTGCAAGGCAAGTTGCACAAATTCATGCTTCTCTCTTGCTATCAATTTAGAGTTTTGACGACGCAAACTGAAGGCTATTCCTAAAGAAGACTATGCCAGGAGTTTCCAGGACTTGTTCAGTCGTTCTCAGAAGTGCATAAACATCCACGGGGATTACTTCGAACGGCTGTTTCAGGTAAGCCAACAATCCATTCGTAATATAGCCCATTCACCAAACTTTTCAGACAGAGGGTGTACATCAACAAAACGGTTGAATATAGGTCTATTAGAGGAGGAGGAACAACTGAAGGTGATGGAGAGGTTTGACCCACGGTCAAGAGGCATGGCTGGGAAATACGCCGGGGATCGATCCTAGGTGCGAGCGTCACGCAATGCCCTCCAACTGGAGCACGATCTCGGTCTAGAAAGTGCAAAGTATTGAGCAAGTCTCGCTCCCACGTGGGGCCCACTCAATAACGTTATAACAAACACCGCTGTGAACTTGGGATTCCTTTGTTGTGGTTATATACAAAAAAATCTTGCCGTGAAAAGGCCTGAGTACGACTGTAAAACACGTCCCAGAACAATTATGTGAATGTCGACTGCAATAATAACTCCTGAAGCATGAAATCTACACCTTGTTTCTTCTTAATGGACACTATTATCACAAACATTACTTACATACATCTTCATTTGTGGCAGTTCTTTGCAAACCTCCTCTCACTTTCAAATCGTTCAATACTGAATCTAACAATCGCCTCCTAGGTCTACCTCTGCTTTTCTTACTCTCTACATCCGAACTCATCAACCTCTGAAGTTATCTCTTCTCTTCCATCCTCACCATACGACCTCACCATCCGAGTCGGCTCATACGAGAAGCTTCCTCTAAGGTACCGGTATTCACATAGGTTTGGAAAAATAACTGTGCTTGTATAAAATACTGTATTATAGATTATTAATACCGTATATGTTTACCACATTGGTTTGGTAAGGTTAATTTTTGATAGAATTATAATCCGCCTTGTAGTTTATTTTTACATGTATGGATATGTTGCAATAATATGAAGACCCCATGGAAAGAACGGAGTACAGTAAGTCCATTTTTATCGGAAAGAGTTCATGGCGCATTCTGGTGGCCAGCCAGCGTCACTACAGATCGGTTGAAATTAATTTAAAATAATCGGAATGTCACCGAGGTACAGAGGTTTATATTTTTAGTAGAAACGGAAAGAATGTCCCATATCCTCTCACTTTTTCGTAATTGAACTTCAGTTGTTATTTGTTTTACATGTACTGTACTCCTTTATAAGAAATACGTTTGGAGTACACAAATGATACAATACACTGGAGTTGAATAAGGCTATGTAAGCTTAGCTGGTATTTGAATCCTGGGACCTATACGGCGTCCGTTATTGCACACTTCTCTCCTTGGAGTGGTTGCTACGACCTCCGAAAGCTTCCTCGTTTGCAAATTGTGGCGCTATCTACTTGATTTTTTGTGGAATGTATTACTAAACGGTACGTCTAAATGCTGTCCGTACCATACGTTGTTGTTTCTTAAAACCTTGCTTGGTTTATTTAGTTTGTGTCTTGAGCCGGCAATCTCATAATCTGTGATGATATAAACCTCTATAAAATTGAACTAAGCTACACTGAAGAATTACTTCTAATACATCACAATTGCATAAGCTGTTCAGAAATTACTGGTTTTTATGAACAAACAAACTGTCCACAGTTGAACTTTAGACATAATGAAAGAAGCAATATCAATTAAAACTTTTACGTAATTATTATAGCGTTTAAGCAAATTGTCTGTTAAGATCAACAATGAGCTACTTCCAAACAACTATGTCTGGTAGGAAAGTAGTAAGCCCGCCATCAGCATGGCCAACTTGGGAATAATGAAATTCAACGAATTCAAACACTGGGAGGTTGTGAGCACCCTACTTAACCACTGCAGGGTTCTTCAAGGTGAAATGAGGTCATCAAATAGGAACGACTAGGTTTGGGTTCATTAAAAGTGTAAAGGGTTCGCAATAAAACAGTTTTCTTAAAGAAATTGTTCTATTGAGATTAATTTGCTCACAGGTGTAAGATTAAGCACACCTCCTGCACCAAATGAAGTGGCTTGTCAGGTGGGACTACATTATGCATTCCAGTCCAACTAATGACACTCATTACTATACATTCCCTCCTACCTGAGCGACACCCAACAGGTTTCATCTTCTCGACTTCCGTCTTCACTCAACGAGTTATTATTAACAACGTTCACAAATTACTAGCTTTTTACCCGGAAGTGCTTGCGATTTCCAAAAACTAGTATGTCTACTCAACCAGCGCAATGCCTATTATGGTTATACCACACTACTTTTACTTATCAACTGGGCGTCGCAGATTGGAAGGTGAGGAGAGTAGATGCAGATGAGACCAAAATGCTAACTACAAATAGAGGCGTATGCAGGTATCTTGCTTGATCATAGTGGCTTCCAGATTAGCTGAGTAGCTACGCAAATTCAAAGAATTCCGAGTTTTTTTTTGTCGTGTGACCTGAGAGGCCGAGTGTAGGTCTTTCTAGTCGACGCCCGTGGGTGACCTGCGCGTCGGGATGAGAGATGGAATGGATGAAGATGAATGAAATTGGGCAAGGATGTGGTAGGAAGCGGCCGTGGCCTATCAAAAGGTACCGTCCCAGCATTTTCCTGGTGTTGAAAATGGGAAACCACGGAAAACCATTTCAAGGACGGCCGACGGTGGGGCTCGAACCCACGCGTCTACCGAGTCAGCAGAGAGCTTGGCCCCATGACCTAACGCTGCGCTTTAGCCAGCGTAGCCACTGCTATCGGTAATTCCGAGATAAAGTTCGTACTGATTTTAGCATTAAAAATTGGTTGTCTGAGCATCTTGTTGACATTCTACAATTTTAAATAAGTATCCGCACAGAATGAGGAAGAATGAATGAGGATGTGCAAATAAGAAGAAAGGGCGGGGGAGGGAGAGAGGGATGGATGGATATAAGGAAACAGAAACAAAAGGGAAGTGTATCTTCGAGGAGTAAAGCCTCCGTGGCTTAGGCGGCAGCACGCCGGCCTCTCACCGCAGGGTCCGTGGTTCAAATCCCGGTCACTCCATGTGAGATCTGTGCTGGACAAAACGGAGGCAGACAGGTTTTTCTCCGGGTATTCCGGTTTTCCCTGTCAAAATTTCATTCCAGCAACACTCTCCACTATCATTTCATTTCATCTGTCATTCATTTAATCATTGCCCCAGAGGAGTGCGATAGGCCTCGGCAGCCGGCACAGTCCATATCCTCGCCGCTAGATGGGGGCTTCATTCATTCCATTCCTGACGCGGTCGGAGACTGGAAGCAGGCTGTGGATTTTCATTTTCATCTTCGAGGAGTCTCAATTTTTACACCTCCCCTTCTCCTTCCTAACTACTTTGTCCGCCGTTCTAATTAATATGGCGGTTTTTTTTTCTACCAAGTCCATACAATAGTTTCTGACTGCTCTCTGGTGCCGAACAGAGGAGTTTCTCTAGTGTAAGGCCATCCAGCCATTGCGCTCCGGGAGCGCGGCCGAGCTCGGGGAGCACTGGGCAGTCAGACTAGCGCTCCTTCCCCTACCACCACTACACTGTGGCAGCGAGGAGACGGATGATGTTTGGACCACGCTGACTAGATACGTACGTACAGTCGTGCGGCGGAAGGCTCTTGTGGGATTGTTGACATATTAATAGGGCTGTTTTGCCATAACAAATATACCGCACATACAAATCGAATGGTATTCCGACGTATGGAATGTGCAGGAAACGAACAAGAGTGTAAAGAATATTGTGATTTATTCCAAACTGAAATGTGAACATATTAGAGATGAAAATTCAACAAAAAATTGTGTTCTTTTTAACACATTACAGTACATCTCTGTTGCACACTAAACATTTGGATGCCCTTTATAAGCTGAACAGAAAAATGAAATTTCCCGTTCTGCATTAAAGACTGCTGCTTCACCACTCCTTTTCTTTTGTATGCTGTTCAGTCATGACCACTGCGAAACTCATTTACTTACACTCTGTCAACAAAGCGCATTGGACTAGACTAGCGACTGATGGATCGGCTGCACACTTCAGCGCGCTCAGCCAGCCAAGCTCCTCCTACCACTTCTGAAACTACCTTCCACCAAAGCGCTCGGAGCACTGGCTTAGAGCGCGGCCGGAGCGCTGTCTGGATGGCCCTGCTCTGTTTGTAAGCTCATTGACACACATTCTTTGGGCACATTGTTTTAATTCTATTGAAAAAGGAGGCAAGGTTCCTCTCGAAACGTCCAGAATTTTAAATGTTATTTTCTCACGGCAATGTCCCAAAAGAATGGTATTCCGGGCCATGAAAACGTTAATCTACTTATTTCAGTTTGTTTTCACATTTCCAGTAATTTGAATTATTTTGTGTTGACCAACTAAAAGATAAGCCGGCCCCGTGGTGTTGGGGTAGCGCACCTGCCTCTCACCCGGAGGCCCCAGGTTCGATTCCCGGCTCCATCAGGGATTTTAGAAACTGACGTGAGAGCTGGAACGGGGTGCACTCAGCATCGTGAGAACAATTGAGTAGCTGTCTGACAGTGAGGCAGCGCCCCGATCACGAAAACCAAGATTAACAGCCGAGGGGACCCGATGCGCTGATCACGCGTCACCCCAATATCTGCAGGCCAAATAGCTGAGCAGCAGTCGCTTGGTAGGCCTAGGCCCTTCATGGGCTGTAGTGCCAGGGGTTATTATTAGGGCTAGGTTTTTTAGGTAAATATTTTTTAAAAATGTAAATACATATTTTAAGCATTTTTCTATGAATACATAAATTCATGTTTTTCACTTACTAGCACATAAAAAGACATAACAGGCCTATTTACATTTTTTTAAATCAGTATGCTAGATCTTTCACTTTATTGCATTTTTGTTCTGTGTTACTTCAACGGGGAAGAACCTGTGAGCTATCTAATCTTCATGCAGAGCGTATGTCAGCTTCTAACTGTGTTATTCTTAACTTCTCGCCCCGTGCCACTCACTGTGGAAGTCGGTGATTTCCTTGTCCATAGCCATATTGCACCACGTGCTAGACCTTCCCCTCCCCCAGCTACCTGGAACCAGTGTCAAGCACATGCAGTTCATTTCTGACACTGCGAAGTGTAAGGTAGTTCTACGATGCCTAAAGTAAAAACAACTACAAGTTATCGTCTGTTGCAGAATTTAGAGATAATTTTATTCTGATGAGGGCGTTCTGTTCTGCCAACCATGTGGGAAAGCAATAAATGCTGAACATTGATCTCAAGTTACACAACACCTCAAGGGCAAGAAACAAATTCCCGCGGTTTTGAGCCTTCAGAATAAGTGTTTCGTGATAGTCGGACATTTGTGATGGACAACCTGAAGATGTATCTCGTTGTGTATTGTAATGCTTCAGCAGTCAGAGACATGTAATAAATTGCATTCGTGAGTACTGCATATTGCTTATATTCACATTACTAAATTCAATTATAATTAAATATTTTTACTTTTTTGTCACATATTTCAGGTATTTTTAATAAAATAAATAAATATTTTCCCGATTTTTAGCACCTAAAAATCCGAGCCCTAGTTATTATTATTATTATTATTATTATTATTGTTATTGTTATTAACTGAAAGATACAATAATAATGTACAAGTAGCCCACAGTTTGCTACAATGTATCATTGCCAAGCGAGAATTAAAGTACTCCCGGCCATTCACTCAGCGACAAAGCTCAAAGTCCAGGTTTAGAATCCCAAACGCCTTAGTTTGCATTACACGGCCTAACACATAATAGTACATTATGCAACGAGCCTATAGTGGCAATAATTAGGACACGAGTATGTTTCCATACGAGCGTAACGAGTTTTATAATTTCCATACGAGTGTCTTAATTACCATTATAGGCGAGTTTATGTTTATGTTCGACGATAATTATAACTTTATTATATGTTTTAACATAAATATTCATAAATATCTGTGGGATACATTCACTTCAGTTAGTGAACAGAGCGCGCTGGTTTTGCTTACTGAACAGAGCGCATGCGTGGGTCAAAGACCTTCGAAAGCTGAGACCATTTACTTTGCTTGGCAATGCTATTGATTACAGCCTGCATGATGTCTAGTGACGATCAAGACTAGCATTCACTAATATTGTCACCGAAGTCGTTTGAAAGCTGTGTATAAATTGGAGTTGGGGATATTATGGTACAGTGCTATTTCTCATATTCGCCAGTTTATTTACGCTAACATATGGTACGGTGCACTTTCCATGTCGGTAATTTATATAGAAGGATGCTGTGTTGCTAACTTCTGGACGTAGATTCATAAATTTCTTGCATATGTCATAGAATTTTCTTGTTACCGTAAATGTTCGTGCTGATTTTGTCTTTGTGTTTGGGATTGTAACTACAATGGTGGATCCGATATCCAATTTGAACTTTCAAATCATGTAATTCATGTCTGACATGTTGGATTTTTAGCGCATGCGCAAAGCTATCCTCACCTAATTGGTCAATGAATGAGCTCTGATTGGCTGGAGAAACTGTCTCAAAATGAAAAACAGTACTATAATGACCATCATTATAAAGCAGTTTTCTGACGTATAATATTTACATTTCGACATCGTCGAACATAAAGCCAGTTAAAAAGTGTATGTAGACTTTTTTAAATTTTGTCGTAAAATGATTCTTCAAAACCTTTTTACTTGATGACTTGCTACTAAGTTAGCAACACTGTTGTAGAGGTATTATTATTGAACACTCCCATAACTCAACATTTTTGCAGTTCCAATTAATATAATCGTTTCAATACCGGAGCTTGCAGCAATTGCTCAGGTGCAACTGATTCAATATTATCATTCAAGGTTGTAGACTAGGGGATGTCCTCGGTGATATCCGTAGGTGCTCCAGAAATGACAGTCACCATACATTCCAAACTAATTAACATTCTATAGCAAGGTCGTAAGATCTAGAGCTCTTTCTCATCTTTGTTAAGAACTTTTCAAGGTTCTAGACTAAGAAACTTTTGTATCTTTTGTATAAGTCAATCTTCCATATGAAAGTGACGTCAATAATTTAACCATTAATGAACTTTTACGTCACATACAAACGAGTAAATATTTAATTTGTGCGTTGTACAGTTGGGGCCTGCACTTGAAAATAGTGGCTTCTGTATCACCAGAACTAAGATCGGATGCATGGAACGTAACTTTAATGATGGCTATACAGTGGCGGGAAACACTCTACTACTACGTAAATGAAGTTATACCCACCAAAGAAAAAATGTTTCGTCACAACCGAACTCTGACCCCCTCATGTGACATTTGTAATTCTTTAGATACGCTTGAACATCGTATCGCTGCGTATACTGGGCCATCCAGTCTATGGGAATGGACATGCCAGACTATCACGCGAATCTCCGGACTGCCCCTCACCAGTGCCAATAAGAAAACTCTTCTATCAGTGGAGTACACCTGTCGTACCAGGCCTCTGCGCGCCGCGGTCATATGGCTTTTGGCAGCACTGATCCACTACGTATTGGAGAAACGTTCTACCCCCAGCACCTGAACCTGCCAGCTTACATCCAGTTCCTACGGCGAGAACGTCGGAAGTACATCTCTAACAAGACTCTTGAGCCTGCTTTCTCTAAGTGTCTATATACTTTTTAAACTCCCACAGTGATTTTTCTTTTCAGTGTTGAATATCATTCACTTCCTGTTCTTGTACATGTGCCATAGGCATCTCAGTACAAGGTAATTTATTTTTGTGTTGGTAATTTTAAGCCTATGTGAATAAAAACAAGTAGTTCCGTGAAGAACTATACATCCTATTTTCATATATCCTACTTATGTTAATTGCCACTATTAACATACAAAATTTCAGTTTGATTGCTATAATAGATTCGTAGATATTCAGAGCCGTCTAAATATTTCGGATGGTCGCCATGTTGGATTGTTAATTGTATAGGCCATAGAATCATGTACCATTAAAGGAAAATTATTGCGTAGGTTTATTATTCAAACTTTCACTTCGATCGCATGATTACGACATAAGACATAAAAATGTAATTTTCGAAATTCGCACAGCCGCCATCTTGAGGTTATATAAACAATTGAAGTAAATTAGATACCAGTGCATTACAATGTGTATAAACATTTCCTGTACCAGATTTCATTGCGTTTGGAACATTAAATCGCGAGAAAGGTCTATTTAAAATTTTCAAATTCGCTAGGCCGCCATGTTCGTTTTGTAGTTAACTGGGTTTTGAAAGTCTTATAGATTAACTTCCAGTAGTGCCCTTTATCTCCGTACAAAATTTCAGGGTGATACCGCTAATAGTTTCAGAGATATAGAATGCCGGTAAAATATTTCGCACATCCGCCATCTTGTGGTTATGTAAACAATTGAACTAAGTTAGATGTCGGTGCATTACAATGTGTATAAACATATACTGTGCCAAGTTTTATTGCGTTTGGTTGTTTAAATCGCGAAAAACGTCTATTAAAAGTCGCAAATTCGCGTGACCGCCATGTTGGTTTTGTAGTTACCAGTTTTTCAAAAGTTACATAGGTGAACTTCTAGTAGTTTCCTTTATCACCGTAAACAATTTCAGGGTGATATCGGGAATAGTTTCGGAGATATTGGATGCTGGTGAAATATTTCGCACTGCCGCCATGTTGGATTGGTGAGACGTACCAAAATTTGGAGGGCACAGTCGGGGTCGCCCAAAATAGTGCTATGAACTTACCGAGTTTCATTGAAATCGCTCCAGCCGTTTAGATTTTATTAGGGGGGACACACACACACACCTCACACACACACACACACACACACACACACACACACACACGGACAAAAGTGATCTCATAAGCCTATTTTTTCAAAACTGAAAATAGGCTAAAAAAAACTCCGTGGCCCTCCCTTTGAAAAAAAAAACTATCAATGCAATTAACATCGATGTCAACCCACTGTTAAAGTACATACATTTAACTTAGCTGATCCAAGATCCAGTTATCCTAAAGCGATAAGGAGAACTTCTGCGGGCAAGGAAGAAGACCGTCGTGCAGATTAAGGATAGGTCATGGAACGTCAACCCACACGCAATAGATAAGAGGAGAAGACTCCGTCCCCCACACTTTGTACCTGTGTTGCCGTATTCACAGTGGCCACACATTTTACCGAGTGCGTGGATTTTGCTGAAGAAATCTACGAAGAAATCTTGATCTGCATTAGCAGATGACGCGGGGACCGCTAATCGTGGCATCCATTTTTTAAGAGAGAGTGGGTTAGGACTTCCAAGATAAATTTTCAAGGGTTATGTGATATAAAGAACTCCCTCTTATGTTTTATAAAAAAAAATCAACAACATGTATTCCGTAGATTTTTGTCTATGATTATACATCTTTTTTTGAAAAATCGTTTATCCTCTCCCGGCGCGGCTTCACCCAAGGACTATGCGAGGGATCATTCCTCTACCGTCGTAAGCATGGCGTCTGAGAGCTGAACTCACTTTGCCAGTAGATACAACTGGGAATGGTGACAGCCGATCGCCCGGGCGACCGGTAACTTGGGTCTTATGAGGGAAGGGAGTGGGACGGTAGTTGGCCGTGGACCTGTTGTATGAAATCGTCCCGGTATTTGCCTGGTAGTGAAAATGGGAAACCAAACAAGAAGTTCCGTAAAGAACTAAAGAGCCTACTTTTCTTAAAATGTAAGATTCATGCCAATGATTAATCTATATGGATCTATCTAGAATAATGTCGAAATTAAGTTGGTAATATCGAAATTTCTAATTAGTTCGAAATACTGTATATGCTACCTGGCATAATGTAGCCTAATAGAGAACTACTGTTGGCAGCCCTGGTGACTGAATATATTCTTAGTTCCATCGCTTAAGGTACAGAATACAAAATTTGGTTGAAGTCCAATGGATAGCATGGACGTTACATGCAGTTAAACATTGGATCTAACAGCGCGCGTAAAATCATGTTGGCAACGTTTTTTTTAAGCGTATGGCTTTTAGTGCCGGGAGTGTCCGAGGACATGTTCGGCTCGCCAGTTTTGTAGCTACTTCGAGACGGACACCCAATGGGTGAGCTACAAGTACCGTTGGGGAGGGAAGTTGGAATGTAAGGACGAGGAGTTGGAAGGTAGCGGCTGTGGCCTATAGTTAAGGACCAACCCCGGCATTTGCCTGGAAGGAAGATGGGAAACCACAGAAGACCATCTTCAAGGTTGCCGGCGGGGGGATTCGAACCTCCTCGCCTC
This sequence comes from Meconema thalassinum, assembly GCA_946902985.2. NCBI lineage: Eukaryota > Metazoa > Arthropoda > Insecta > Orthoptera > Tettigoniidae > Meconema > Meconema thalassinum. The sequence continues at coordinate 1,982,704,484 of OX336388.2, forward strand.
CCGGATGTGAGCGACTGCCAGCAGTCATGCCGTAACGGCCACAGCTAACTCACCCGGTTTGGCAAAAATGACATACGTGTGTTGGTCAGAAATAATCTGAAATAATATGATTATTGTTTAGTAAATTTTGAATGAAATCCATTAGTTAGTATAGAAGTTTCATGCATTTTAAAATTGGACCTCTCAGCAGGCTTAGAGTCATGTTGGCAGCACTGGCGTTGTCCTATATTAGTTACTCCAAATTAATCTAGAATGCCAAGTAGGCTACTATACGTGAGCAAAGTTTAGAGCTACTGGCTTGCATACTTTCTGATATATTGATATTAGGGTAACAAAAATAGAGACAGTATTTATTAACAGTTGGCAGCCTTGGTTACTCTTAAGAATCGACATAGTCATATCTGTTATGGTACACATAGCACACACGAAATTTGGTTGAAATCCAAATGATAGTATAGAAGTTACATGTATTTAAAGTTGGACCCCTCAGCAAGCTTTGAATCATGTTGGTAGCACTGACATATATAAGTTACTCCAAATTACTAGAGAATGTCAGGTACTATACGTGTGCATAGTTTAAAGCTGTCGGCTTGCATACACTCTGGTATATGGGTATTTGGATTTAAAATATTGAGAGCATTTATTAACAGTTTGCAGCCCTGGTGGCTCTTAAGAATACGCTCAGACATATCTGTTTATGTGCCCATAGCACATACGAAATTTGGTTGAATTTCAATTGATAGTGTAGAAGTTATATGCATTTAAAATTGGACCTATCAGCAAGCTTATATTCATTTTAGCAACACTGACATGTATGGCCTCCTGGAAATTAAACTGCAATATTATTATCTATACGTGTGCCAATTTTGAAGTAGCTCCCATTCATACCTTCCAAGATATCCAACATGGAGCTCAAATTTCAATTGCGATGTTTCAGCAGTTGGTAGCACTGACATCATTTTCAAATATGGCCGTGTGATATTCAGGTATAGATCTTTACTCCTACCAAATTTTGTTTCGATTGCTGCAGCCGTTTAGGAGTTGATAGAGGGGGGGGGGGGGACACACACACAGCCAGCCAGACAGACAGACAGACAGACACACATTTGCCCGATCTCATAAGTCTACTTTTTCCTCATTTTTGCAAAATGTCAAAAGTATGCTAAAATACTATTTTCAGGACAGCCGAGGTGGAATTCGAACCCGCACTCTCCTGATACCAGCAAGAAATAAGGTAACACACAAGCCCGGTGTTATTATTTTACATTTGAACATGGACTGCATATTAAAATCAATTTAATTCCTGTCTAGGTCCTGTTCTTCTACCGGCCTTGACATCCTCCCAGTATTTCTTGATTCCATCGATCAGTGCCTTCTTTCGTGCTTCTGGTAGAGGTGTCTCCTGGGCTCAGATTCCACTTTAACATTTTAATAGTTCTTAACCATTTGTCGAAATATAAATCTGTCGTGTATTTCGTTCCTGGAATACCAATTTGCATCAGGTCTTTCTCACATTATTGGAGCCATCTCCATTTGGTTGCCATTGGTTTTGTGAAATTTCAGATTTTGTTAGTCAGTTGGTCATCAGACTTAAGACGACATCGTTGGTTCTATCTTATTATCATTTTTTTAAAATTTATATAAGAATATTTTCATGTTTCGACATCCACCATAAAAAAGTAACCAAAATGTGTATTACTGCTTTTAAGAGAGGCAGATTACATCGCTGTTCGTCGCATTAAAACATCAACATCAACAATGATTATTATATTCATTATCATCATATATTTAACTACCTAGGATCAATACCGTCTGCAGATGCCAACATAAATGTACCGAGTTAATTTCTGCATGGAATAGATGGAGAGGTCTCCCTAGAGTAGGCCTACTCTATGACCCTCAAGTGCCACTGAAGACCAAAAGCAAAGTGTACGAAACAGGCGTGAGATCTGCGAATGTTAGGCGAAGAAAAACGTTTTGAATGTTCAATTCATCACATAAATTGCGCCTTTAACTCAATATTCATATTAGATTTAAAAAGAGGGCCCTTTAAAGAATTTGAGCTTGAAGCCTCTGATATCACGAACAATGTATACAATAATAGTCCAATAATTGTGTGTGTACTCCTTATTATTCCCGTTTCCAACGCGGTTGGGGATGAGATGTGATGAAAGTCTATGTGGCGGATGGTTTTACGGCCGGATGCCCTTACTGACGCCAACCTCATGAGGAGAGTTAATGAGAGATTAAATTAATTGAGATTAATTAAACTGTGCAAGGATGTGGAAGGAATCAGCCGTGGCCAGTCAGAATGTACCATCCCAGCATTTTCCTGGAGTTAAAAATGGGGAAACAACGGAAAACCATTTCAAGGACGGCCGATGGTGGGGCTCGACCCACGTCTACCGAGTCCGCAGAGAGCTTTGCCGAATGGCCAAGCGCCGCGCGTTAGAGAGCGTAGCTTCTGTTGTCGGTATCTAAATAATAATAATAATAGTTATAATAATAATAATAATAATAATAATACAAGGATATTATATTTTTCTTCCTCATTAAAAGCCAAGAATAACTGGATAATACAGTAGCAATTGAAAATGGCCTTCAAAGGAAATCAGGGTATCAGCCGACATTTTACGGGACAGGCCTAGCTTCAGATCGTCGGTGAACAAACATAATTTTGCTGTAAATCCCCGAATGAGACCGGCGGCTTCGGTGGCGTAGTTGGTAGCATGCTGAGTTTCTATGCCCAAGGTTGCGGGTTCAGACCCGGCCGAAGTCGTCGGATTTTTAAGAGCGTTAAAACCCCTTTGTATGCCTTCCTTCAGAGGGGAAGTAAAGCCGGGGGGGCCCATGTCATAGATTTATGGCATGTAAAAGAACCTTCCACTATTTACACTTGTGTGAAGCTAAATTATGTTAGATTTGACTAACGCTCTTAAGTTCCAACGTTCGTCCCCAGGAGCCGACTGCGGTGGCATCTAGTAACAAGGTTCACAACTAGTTGTCATTAACGTTAGCATTATTGGTAGCAAAAGTAGGAACTACTAGAAAATTGATCGTATGCAGTCCTCACCTGAATTACAGATAACACGCACTAAAACAGCCATCACAATTGACACCAGTTATCAAACAGATTCTACACACATTCAAAGTACACGGGGCTACAAGACCGCGTTGTAGCAGCCCCTAAACTGAGGAACCAACCAACCAACCCCGATAAGCAGAAAGGAAGAAAAATCCTAGTGAAGAATGAAGAGATTTTAGGAAGAGAAGAAAGCTCATTCAAATTCATCTGTGAAATAGGTTCAAATCGCGCTCGTTAGTTGGGCATACCGTCGTAAAAAAATATAATAATAACATTTTTATTGGCTGTACGTGCCTTTTAACTACTGAGGCTCTTAGAGAAGCCGGGGTGCATCAGGCGAGAAAGTTTCCGCTGCGCCACGCGCCCAGTCGAACCATGTATACAATGTTATAAAAAATGTATACTCTCTGTTGTATATCTTGTAAACGGCAGATCCAATATTTATCAAACTTAATATCAATCATGTAATTACTATCAATAGGCCTACCTGATTTACAATCATTTGGCTTGCCGTGGTTGGTGAGTGGTTATCATGTCGTACTACCAACTCCAAGCTTGCTGGTTCGCTCCTGGCCTTGGTAAGTGATTTTTTGACAAAAATCTTGGAACGCATGTCATACGTTGTTGGCACGTTAAATAATCCATTAGAATTCAGTAGGCGTGTTCATAATGGCAAAATTAATCTCGGGATTTTCTACCAACACAAAGTTCCTCCTTTCTCTAACAGAAAGCGCTATAGTTTCAAGGAGGAGAGTAGCTTCGGTGGCGTAGCTGGTAGCATGCTGCGGTTCTATGTCCAAGGTCGCGGGTTCAAACCCAGCCGAAGTTGTCGGATTTTTTAAGAGCGTTTCAAGTCCCTCAGTATGCCTTCCTTCGGAGGGGAAGTAAAGTCGGCGCGGCGGTCTCATGTCATAGATGTATGACATGTAAAAGAACCTTCCACAAATTACACTTGTGTGAAACTAAACTATGTTAGATTTAACTAACGCTCTTAAGTTCCAATGTCAGTCACCAGGAGCTGACTGTGGTGGCATCTAGTAACCAAGTTCACAACTAGTTGCTGTTGACGGTAGCATTTTCTAGCAAAAGTTGGAACTACTTGAAAATTACATGTCTGCAGTCCTTACCTGAATTACAGATAAAGCACACTAATACAACCATCAAAATTAACACCGGTTATCAAACAGATTCTACACACACCCACAGTACACGGGGCTACATGACCGCGTTGTCGCAGCCCCTAAACTGAGTAACCAACCAGTTTCAAGGAGCATAGATATCCAACCCCCTTGACTTTCATAGCGTTCCAAGGAATGACAAAATTCGACATGCAAGCTGCCTTCTGGGCGTCAAATAACAAAGCTTGATCCCGGCATTCGAGGCCATACGATATTACTATTATTACATCCTTCTGCATGAATTCAAGAAAAAATAGATCTTTAATTCGCATCTTATTATTGTTTATTTTTTTAATACACCGGAGGAACACTGAAGATCAATGGAGACGAATTGTTGCACAAACTATTTTGGAGATCAAGAAGACTGTGCACACAAACTTGTTGTTGTTGTTAGTTGGGAGACATTGGCCTACAGGCGATGAAGTTGTAAAATAGAGAATTAAAAAGTCATGACTAGGGCTGGGACTTTCTTCACCAATAAATGTACATTCAGCCTCGTGAGGCAAACCTGAGATGAGCTTAATTCCCACCTCAGCCATCCTAGAAGTGGTTTCCCACCTCTACTCCTATACCTAATAGAATGCCGGGACGGTACCAACATTTATAATAATACGTTTATTGCAGCCAAACTGGCCGTTTAGTGTTACAAGTCTTATTCACTACAGAATTTCACCAGCGATTCTGCTCTCATCCTACAGTTAAATATGTGGTATCTCTCGCACTTGTCACCGCACCTCGCGCATTTACAGTTCGTGCAGGGCTCGTGAAAACTCTGGGTGGTGCACAGCTTGTGGTGAAATCCGTGCACGGAGAGTCTTGTCACTGCGAGGCGAAGTTCGTTTTCTCCCTGCGTTCATTCACGGTTGGTCATGGCGTTAGTAACGTAGAAATCACCCCAAATCTGGCGTTTCTTCTCATGTAGCTCCCTCAGTAAGTCGTGGTAAGATGTCGTCACTGGTAGTAGGAGTTTCAGTCGCAGCTCTTCTATAAAGAAGGGTTCTCTGGCCAATTGATTCACGAGCCGTGAGAGTGTGTATTTGGAAAGACAGAACACCCTTTTCAAGTATGTAGCCTTCAGCTTCTCTATCCTTTTGAGGTCGTCTTCTTCAGATATGTAAAAATGTTTTCCAATCCGTAAGTTGCAACAGATTCAACTTTATGTTCGAACAGTCTTAGGGCTGTTTCCAGAGAAAGTTTGCCTATTGACTTGATATCATTTATTGACCGCCCCTTTCAATTCCCAGCCCAACATAGACGTACTCATAGGCCAACAAGTGCATATGTTACAGGGAAAGTTGATTCTCCAGTAAGAGTTGACTCTCCCTAGGTAAAGTCGACTCTTACTGATCATTTCAGTAAAAGTTGATTAAAAGCGGCAAGTATTCAATTTCGATCAACATTTACTAGTCAGAGTTGACTATACCTAGGGAAAGTATACTCTCACTGTCTTGAGACAGTAACAGTTGACTATTTGCAAGGAAACGGTACTAGCTAATAAAAAACAAATAAGAAGGCTAAACCAATACATTAAGAGAGAGAAATGTTTAAGAGAAACTAATAAAAATGAAAAACTTGTAAAATACATAAAGAGATCGAAATATTTATCATTTATTACAGCAAGGTAAAGATTTGTGACACTTTGAGTTGCAAAGTACACTTTTCTTCTTGCACATGCACTACATGGATTCGCATTTAGTGTTGCAAGAACAATTGAAAAAACGTTGTCCACTTCCAAGTGATTGTGAAGTTGCAACAGCCCTCACAGCTATTGTTTTATCCATAGGAACTTCATTTTCTTGGATAATGTTCGTAGGACATTTACTGAATTGAGACCTGAAAAAATGTAATCATTAAAATCTGAACAATTTAATACTATGGGCAGCGAGAGAGAGGAGAGAGAGATGTATATCTTTTATTTTTGCTTCGAAAACTTACCTTGAGAAAAGCTGCTTTAGAATTCTATTTCTCGTTCCAATTCGATAAAATCCATCATCGACAACCTCCAGTACCACGTCAAGGATAGATCGAGCATCTCCTCTACCGCGGTCAACATCTGGGACAGGAATTCGAACTGATGTTCCTTTTTCTACTGGTGGACGTTAAGCTTGTTGTTCTAGACCAGTGGTTCTTAACCGGTAGTCCGCGGACCACAGATGGTCCGAGGGTGCTCGGGAGTGGTCCGCGGGAGAAAAGGGTCCACCGGCACGTATAAGATAGTGGCCAATAATTAATGGGGGTTTCGAAAACGAAGTGCGATGTAAGAGAATCGTCCGAATGTATTCACGGGGATGACTATCGGGGTTTGAATTGAAATATCTTTAAAATAAGTGTTAGTGAGGAAGGGTTACAACTGATAAGGTGTATTGGGGGAAGGAGGAAGAGGAGAGTGGTCCGTACATGATTCAATTTCAAGCTGAGTGGTCCGCAGACTTCTACGGGTTCAGAACAACTGTTCTAGACAGTAGAAAGCTTCATTTCTCTGTAAGCCTTCACCCCATTTTGATGTTATGTGGTCTTGCATCCAGGTGGTTATCATATTCTCTATGCCCTGGTTGGCTCTTTCGACGCTACCTTGACTCTGACTATGTCGTGGTTTGCCGTGCACCATTTTGAAGTTCGGCCATGTATTAACCAGTCAATAATTTTACTAACAAATTCTCTCCCATTGTCTGATTGTAAAATACAAGGAGCGCCTAACTAAGTAAAACAAGTAGTTCCGTGAAGAACTAAACAGCCTATTTGCATATATCCTACTAATATTAATTGCCTCTAGCAACATACAAATTGTCAGTTTGATTGCTGTAATCGATTCGTAGATATTGAGAACCGTCTAAATATATTCGATGGTCACCATATTGGATTTTTATATTATAGACCGTAGATTTATGTAGTATTACATGAAGATTATTGTGTAGGTGTTTATTCAATCTTCAATCGCATGATTAGGACACAAGAAATAAAAGCGGGATTTTAAAATTTCGCTCAGCCGCCATCTTGTTGTTATGTAAATAATCTAAATGAATTGGATGCCAGTCGATTAAAATTTGTATAAGCATATACCGTAACAAGTTTCACTGCGCTCGGATGGTTAAAACGTAAGAAACGTCCATTTGAATATTTAAATTTCGCGTCGCTGCCATGTTGGATTTGTGCTCGCCAGGTTATTGAACGTCCCATAGGTGAACTTATGCTTATAGCCTCTATACACTTACAAAATTTCAGTTTGATTGCTGTAGTAGATTAATAGATATTGAGAACTATCTAAATATTTCGGATGGTCGCAATGTTGGATTTTAATATAGGCCATAGAGTTATGTACTACTAGGTGATGATTATTGTGTACGTTCATTGTGCAAATGTTGATTTCGATCGCATGATTAGAACACAAGTAATAAAAACTTAATTTTCGAAATTCGTACAGCCGCCATCTTGAGGTTATATAAACAATTGAACTAAATTAGATACCAGTGCATTACAATGTGTATAAACATTTGCTGAACCAATTTTCATTGCTTTTGGATCATTAAATCGCGAGAAAATTCTACTTAAAACTTTCAAATTCGCTTGGCTGCCATGTTCGTTTTATAGTTAACCGGTTTTTGAAAGTCTCATAGATGAACTTCCAGTAGTGCCCTTTATCTCCGTACAAAATTTCATGGTGATACCGGTAATAGTTTCAGAGATATAGAATGCCGGTGAAATATTTCTCACAGCCGCCATCTTGAGGGTGTGTAAAAAATTGAACGAAGTTAGATGTCGGTGCATTACAATGTGTATAAACATATACTGTACCAAGTTTCATTGCGTTAGGTTGGTTAAATCGCGAGAAACGTCTATTTAAAAGTCGCAACTTCGCTTGGCCGCCATGTTGGTTTTGTAGTTACCAGGTTTTCAAAAGTCACATAGGTGAACTTTCATTAGTTCTCTTTATCTCCGTACACATTTCCAGGGTGATATCGGTAATAGTTTCGGAGATATTGAATGCTGGTGAAATATTTCACACAGCAGCCATGTTGGATTGGTGAGACCTAACAAAATTTGAAGGGCATGGTCGGAGTCGCCCGGAATAGTGCTATGAACTTACGCTTCAGCCGTTTAGAAGTTATTATGGGGGGACACACATCATCACACACGCACACACAGACAGACACACACACGGACAAAAGGTGATCTCTTAAGCCTTTTTTTTTCAGAAATTAAAATAGGCTAAAAATACCAACAATATTATTACACACTTCGTCTGCAGTCTTTGATTTCAGTGGTCTTAGCATAACAAACTTTGTTAAATGGTCCTGGTACAGCATTTTAAATTTGAAGTCTTCATCAGGTTGCGACTGAAAGTCAATCAAGTCCACTTGACATCGTGAATTCATTTCCTTGAATAACAAAGGCTTTACAACCAGTCCTTTCCTTTTATGTTTCAATTTTTGATCTCAAGTTTCGCACAAGCTTAAAAATAGTAAAATTTGTAATAACATTTTGAAATTTCCCGTTCAATTGCTGAATCTAAATACGATCTCTTCCTCCGTGTCCAGTGCGCTTCATGAAGAACTCCAAACAACTCTTCATCAAAAACATAATACCTTATGCTGTCTTGGTCTGTGACAGGGTGTATTAGTTATGTAATACCATTTACTTCAATAATGTCTTATCGTCCTAAATCCTGATACCGTAACTTTCTTTTTTAATTGCAGTTTTTAGATTTTTCACTTTTTGAATGCAGCTATCATATTTCACTTTGGTCAATGTCAGTGCATTTACCTTGGAAGTCGAGCGGTACTGCTGCAGTTTTTCACGAAACAGTACTGCCGTGGTGTCTGACATAATTGTTACACACTTAAACTAATTATTTAAACGTAAATGAATCTTTTGTCACTATTACACAAAAATAAAGAGCCGAGTAATGACGAATGGCAACTGCCTGTTGTGTGGTGGGGGTAATAAAACAAAGAAATGTTCAGATCGATAACGGTCGGTCCAATAATGGAAGTACGAGTCCAAACAATCGCAATATTTTAATAATCATAACAAAGGTTTGGCGCGCGTGGTTACATTTTCAGAGCAGCATCTGTGAATCAACTTTTACTAAACCACAGCAGGCATAGTTAACTCTCCCTAGGAAAAGTTGATCTGTTTGTTTTCAATCAACTATTACTGATACTTTTAGTAAGAGTTGACTCTGCCTTGGGAGAGTCAACTCTTACTAAGAATCGACTTTCCCTGTAACACATACACCACACAGTATATTCAAGATTAATTGCGATCAATTCAAAGAAATACAGTACAACATAATCTTACTCAAGAGGTGTCCCAATTTCTGTCAAGCTGGACGCTAAGATGCCAATATTCTCTTCAAGTCCTCAACCATCCTAGAACTGGTACTCCGTGTCTTCGCATTTCTACTCCTTCGAGCTCATTACTTCAATTACAAATGCACACACTACCACAGACGCCAAAATAACACAAGTTATCAGAAAAATTCTATACACACCTAAGAACATGAGTCTGATGACCACGATGCCCAACTCCCTAAATGAAACAACAACATTTCGTGGAAATACACACCTTTCGGCAAATATGAAAACGAATGGCAGTGCGAGGGTTTAAATCTGGGATCTCCGAACTGTGCACCTCCTAATTCCTCTCAAGGATGCTGCCTTTTGTGGTCTCAAACTACGTATTGAGACTACGATTCCAAATGTCCAGAGTTCGTCTCTGCCAATAACAAATCAATTCTGTTCTGTTCGTGAGGAAAATGAGAAGTGGGTTCGATTTCCACCTCAGTCATCTTACAAGTGGTCTTCTGTAATTCCTACGTTTGTTCCTGGAAAATTCTGGGATGGTCCAATTGTACGGCCACGACGGCCAATTCACAATCATTGCCTCAATTCCATATACACATAGAACAGATATCACAATAACACAGGTTATCAGACAAAAAAGTACTCACATTTAAGAATACCAAGCTGATGATCACGATGTCCAAATCCCTAATGGAACAATAACAACTGACGAAGGGAATACTGTGGTTCTCAGAGATTTTGAAGAACATATAATTATCCTGTGCAATGAATGTCAATAGTATAATAAATTAAAATGCATATAAAAAGCTGAATTCTCGCAAATACACGCAAAGATCCGTTTATGCATTACAGTACACGCATCGTTGTATGACATATCTTTCAACACTCATGACCAATGGCCGCGACAGGATTTAAACCTACGATCTGCGAACTGGGTGCCTCTCCAATCGTCTCTAGGAACGTACTGCAGAAAAGAAGTCATTTCGGGACGGTGGTCTCCCACATGACAGGCGCAATGCAACGCTCTGTCCTTCACCTTCACTGTGCTTGAGGAACCATGGAGACCGTGATCGAACCGGCGATAATCAGGTTATGCAGTTGTCTTGTGACATCACCGTAAATGGCTAGACGTAAGCAAGCAGATGCCTGGTTACGTCCGGAAGTTCCGCAACCTTATTTCCTGTTAAGACACCTGGCCTTCTTTCTCTAGCTATAATACTTGAATGATCATCAATTGTAAAAACAGAAAAACACAAGACTAAACGTGAAGAAAATGAGAGGGGGGAGGGGGCTCCCCACACTGGCGCGTGTCCGAGGTGGACCCCCCCCCCTCCCAAGGTGATATGGACAGACAGCGAAAGTGAGACCCCGCTGCCACTTGTATATAAAGTTGAGAGCCTGTTGAGTAGGCAGCCAGTCCATCGACTGGGATATTCACCTACTCACAGCAACAATGAAGAGAGCGGTAAGTCGAATGTGTTACAGTTCACTGGCGATGTTGTATAGTGTTTTACTTTTGTTTACACTATTGTTTACATTTTATTAAACTACCACCGGATAAATAAGAACAGTAGATTCAATAAAAAAATGTGGTTCATTAAATGTGAAAGTGATTTAATTTGTTTACACACCAATTATTTTAATTGATAATAATTATAGTGTTATGGGGTCCCTTTTAACTACTGCGACTTTTAGAGATACCGGAATTTTGCTCCGTTGGGGATCTTTAACGTGCCAGTAAATCTTCTGACACGGCTCCCTCACATTTAAGCATTCTCAAATGCCAACTGACTGGACAGAGATTCGATCTCGCTATATTGGTCTTAGTAGGCGAGAACGTTACCGCTGAGCCACGCAGCCAGTCTATTTTAATTAAGCTAATGCATTTATCTCTCATTAGGAATATATGCTACGAGCATTCTTCTAGGGATATATACATAAATAAATGGAAGATTGATTCAGGATAGCTGACATAGGGAACAAAAACAATTCTCTAGCTAACGGATGATCAGAATTTAGATAGTGATGGTTGTCAAATAGCTGTTCTTTTGAGGAATAGTATAGCTTCTTTTTAAATATTGTCCTCCACACCAGATAGTTCGCAGTTGACTCAGTCTTCTCTCATCATTATAGAACTGCCTGTTAGGTAGTCAGCCCGAAGGATTGGCGCCGGGTCATTTTGACCCATAGTGTTTCACTCCCTTTTAGTTGCAGTCGTACGTATTATAATGAAGTAATTTTACACCTGGTGTCTTCCTATGAACAATTCCCAATATAGCTTGCCACGGTGGGTGAATGGATAGCGTGTCGGTCTACTAACCCCAAGATTGCAGGTTCGCTCCTGGCCATGGTAAGTGATTTTTGAAAGGCGGAAAAAATACAACACGCATATTATGCGATGTTGGCATGTCAAAGAACCCATTTGAATTCAGTAGGCCGTGCTCATAATGGCAAAATGAATCTCGGGAGTTTCCGCCAACACAAAGTTCCTCATTTCTCTACTATATAATATCGTATGGCCTCGGGTGCCTGGAGCAAGCTTTGTTAATTGACACCCAGAGGGTAGTTTGCATGTCGAATTTCGTAGTTTCTTTGAACGCTATGAATGTCAAGGAGGTTAGATATCTAAACTCCTTGACACTACAGCGCTTTCAAGTAGAGAATGGAGGAACTTTGTGTTGGCGGAAAATCCCGAGATTAATTTTGCCATTGAACACGGCCTACTGAATTCAAATGGGTTCTTTAACATGCCAATAACGTATGACATGAGTATCGTGATTTTTGTCGCCTTCAAAAATCACTTACCATGGCCAGGGGCGAACCTGCAATCTTAGGGTTGGTAGTCCGACACTATAACCACTCACCCACCGTGGCAAGCATTTCTCTACTAATAAGCGCTATAGTGTTCAAAGAGCTTAGATATCTAACCTCCTTGACTTTCAAAGTGATTCAAGGAACAACGAAATTCAACATGCAAACTACCCTCTGGGTGTCAAATTACAAAGTTTGCACCCGGCATCCAAGGCCATATGATATTATTATTGATATTATTATTATTATTCCCAATATAAAATGAGGTTTATTTACATTTTTTTTTTCAATTTTAACATGCAGAAAAAAGACAGCAATTTTCGTAACACTACCATTAGCCTTGTTAGTGGCGGCAAAACAGTCTTCTTAATTTTTTTGAATAAAGGAGCTGATGACCAAGGTGTCCCTAGACCCTAAACATGGATCAACAAGAACGTGAGCTATGTGATTGTGCTGCACCAAATTAGGTGGATGTTCTCCCTTTATTTTTTACACATTGTCCCGACTGACGTAAGCTGAAATTTGTCACGCGAGGAGTGGCGCCATGGGTAAATCTCACCCGACCGTAAATAATGTAGAAATAACTTGAATCTTCAAAATGCTATGGACATGCTTCTTTTGCAGGGTGAAGTTCAAGGCTAGGAAGGAAGGTATTGTAAGCGACAGGAAATAAGGGCTGACCAAAACGAAAATATAGATCATTATTTAAGTCTCGGGTCAAAATAGCCATGCGCCAGGTTGGTTGGTTCCTCATTTTAGGGGCTGCGTAGCCCCGTGTACTTTGGGTGTGTGTGTAGAATCTGTCTGATAACCGGTGTTAATTGTGCTGACTGTATTAGTGTGTGTTATCTGTTTTTTAATTCAAGTAAGGACTGCAGACTTTTGAATTTTTCTAATAGTTCCTACTTTTGCTGCCAAACGCCATCGTCAATGACTACTAGTTCAGAACTTAGCTACCAGACGCCACCGCAGTCGGCTCCTGCCAAGGAACGTAGTAACCTAAGAGCGTTGATTACATTCTTAACCTATACAATTTAGCTTCACACAGGTGTAATTAGTGGAAGATTCTTTAACATGCCATCAATCTATGACATGGGACCGCCGGCTTTACTTCCCCTCCGAAGGAAGGCATACTGAGGGATTTTTAACGCTCTTAAATAATCCGACGACTTCGGGCGGGTCTGAACCCGCGATCTTGGGCATACCATGCGCCAGGCCTCGCGGGTTAACAGCCTATTGTTGTAATGGACAAAGACGTTCACATTGTTTATGTAGTTAATATATTTATTCATTTGATAAACATCTGCCTTGTCAATACTAAAAAGGAAGGACGTACACGTTTCGGTATTACACTGATACCTTCTTCAGCGTCAGCGTAATTGGATAATAAACTAGGTTAACAATTGCTATTAAGAGAAATGGATATTCTTACAATAGTAAATTTCATTAAAATTTCCTTACTGGTTCGTATTTTAGGTATTCGCAAATCCTTCAAGAACTGTATCAGCGATATAGCATTTGACTGTCAAATACTTAGAAGTTGTTGCATCTAGACTGTATCATTGGAGTTACGATGCACTGTGGTGTAATTGTGAACATCGATAGAGGGATTGAGATTTCTACGTTCGATATTTGCTATTGCCAATCCATTATTTGCTGGTTTATTCTCATTGTAGTTGTTCAAATCACTTCAAAGGAAATATTTATAAACTTATATATATTTATATATTTTGCTAGTCCTTTTTGGGATGACAGTTTGGAGATACGGATCTACAGTATGTTTTGACCACTTTAGTAAAAGGTTATATTTTAAATTGAAGGATTAAGAGTCTTTTTTCTTGTCTCGAAACATTACACCCTCCAGACCTGTTTCAGTTTGAAAAGACCTTCACGAATATGTTTTTCTTAATGCTTTGTTTACTCGCCTGCACACAGCAGAAATGGGCACGCAGTCTGTCAAACTATTTGGCTAGGTTGCGCGCCATCCCCTGTGTGCTGTCTTCATGTTTTTGTTTTCATTAGTTCAAATGTGCCTGTGCTCAGCAATGTCGTAGCTAGAAGATGGGCCCTTAGCCCCCACCCTAGAAAGGGATGAGCGCTGACATCTAGCGGCTTCTATTCAGAGCACGAACCGCCAATTTGGAGCCCGTAAATTCCCCTTCCAAAAGGACCAGCGAAATATTGCACCACACGGGTCTGTTTCAGTTTGAAAAGACCTTCACAAATATGTTTTCTTTTTAAATTGTTTTTCGATTTATTACTCCCCCATAAGCCAATGAGACATCATTGCAATAAGGCTACATATAACTCGTCGAAATTTTAGAAAAGCAAGGAAGTTTTTAATTCCCCTTTTCAATTCTTTGTGCTGTGAGAAAAATGGTTAATGCATAAATTGTGATTTTCTTCGAAATTGAAAAGAATTAAGGCTTAGAATGAATTCTAACGTGATGAAAATTGAAAATCGTTAGTGAAACATGGTGGAATTTTACGTGATATGAAAGGAACGTGTGATGCTGCAAGGCACATATTTCATGATCAGTTTAATTTGGAAAATATGTTTTCTTATGATAACCTAGATTTTATATATATTTTCTTTAAAAAAAAATCTTAACATCTCTTTGGCCTTAAATGACGTGCACGTCCTTAGTAGCATATTCTACCCTCAGCTATATTTAGTCACATGACGATTATCACTTCGGTTGCCTTGAAACAAAGTCTAGAATCATGAAATGAGAAGTTGATTTAAGATACGAGATTATGCTCGAAGTAACTTTTCTTGACTGTGATTGGCCACGCCTTTATGGAGATAGGAGATCGTAAGGAGATCACTCACATTCCCAACTATCTACCAGTACCTTCACCAGCCTTGAGTTTCGAGCACAGTTTCATTCCTAACTAGCGATCACACGCTAGTAAAGAGCTTCAAACGCGTTTGGAGTTTCCATCAATTTACAATAGCGCAAAAATCCTCTTATTCTGAATTATGTTCTGAAACATCTTTGAAATTATGTGCCGCACAGTGTAAGCTATATCCAATATTTAATGATCATTTGAGACCCTGCATATGTGGGAAGGGAGGGAGCAATTTTGGGATTCTACAAATATCACAAAAATATAAATATTTTCCCTATAGGCCTATAGCACATTATATTATGTCAATATGGCACACAAAATAAACCTTGTCATCTCAGTGCCCCGCTGCGCAAATATTTTCAGTATATAACCCAATGGTGTTGCGAGCTACGTAGCACACCCAGTGAATCCACTGTATGTAAATAAAAGCACCTTAACACTTATAAATCCAACGCTCTTGACAGCAACAATTTCATAGAAGTGACTGTGTCAATTTTGAAATATTAGTAGCCATTTAAATTATGTGATACGTGTTTTATTAAGTGTATAAATAATCCTTGTATTTTATTTCATACCCAAGCAAATTAATTGTAACTTCCCGCCCAATCTAATTGGGTACACTCGTGTTGACCGACTGAAAAGCTTCAAATAATAGTCTCCCTTTATATTAGTCATGTGGCAAAAAGACGAATCTCCGGGAGTTATTGTTAGACTTATCCTTCGAATCGGCTAGCATAAGTATGGACAAATGATTCCGCATGAAAGATGCAACCATATTATTTAGATATAACGTAGACCCTTTATCTCATTCCTAACACATTGGTCATTTCATGTCCTCTCCAAATCAAGGAGATAAAGCCATAACTAAGCTTGACTTGTGTGTGTGGTTTTATAGTTATTACAAATAACAAATTTACTTCTTTGTACCCATAATACACAAGGCGCTGTAGAAATAATAATCCTTAGTATCGGAAACAAATTTGTCGTTAACTAGAAAATTTAAACTCCTTAAACACTATGATAGCTCGATAAAATATCTCTGTTTGGAAATCATCTGTCGTAGAAACCGAATTTGGTGCTCCTGTGAGCAGAGTAACGTTAACTCAATTTTGAGAATGTCATCAAAATTAGCGCTGCCGTCGTTAACCTCGAACACTGGGACTCAATGTTAGTTTCAGAATTAAACTAAACTACACACAACCTGCCACCCAGTTACTGAGTGTCTAATGCACAAATTATGTATATGATTTACTTCCCTGTCTGTTAGGTTGTCAGCCCGAAGGCTGGTTGGATCCTCAAAAAGTACCGCCGTTAGGTTATGTGGGTAGATACCCACAAAAACCCAAGGCAGCGTGAGGCGTACTAGGCAGGATGAGGAGTGAGATAGTTTGCCATTGCCTTCCTATAAACGTTAAAATAGTTACTGTATTTCTTCATTTTACGTGACTGCATTTATTTTGTCGTTCCAGAAATCACCAGTTTTACACGAATAGAGAGAAAACCAATCCATTTGACATTCTCTTAAAAAGAATTGGTTGATTTTCATGTTTTCATGGCTTCATCAACCTGCTGTAGATCGTTTAAGGTGATTGACGCATCGACTCCCTCGTTTTGTTTCCACTGCCATGTATCGTTAAAACTGAAGCTCTGGGGCTGAGTTAGACTCTGAGTGTTTAGGAGCACGATTGTGTGCAGATATATTTTGCCTTGGGGAATCCAAGTCTTGTAAGCCCTGACGGATAATGTGGGGAAATAATGGCTACAATCCAGAGTTTCTTTGACCCATGATGCTGGGGATGAGTGTGATGTGGACACATGGGACGGCCATGATATCTCTCCACCACTTATTTTGATGGTGGAGTACAGCTGGTAGGATGTTATTAATGAATCAAACGTATGTGTAAACTACGTGAAGAATGCGAAAGTGAAGATGCTTGCGACCCATATGAGATCATCAAGTGACTTGTTTTCAAAGCAGTAGAAATGCTAAGAAGTGTTGTATTTCTTTCTTTTACTGAGTATTGATGAACTTTCAGACTTTCCAACTTATTTTGCTTATCGTAAATTCCTTATTTGAATTACATTATATAGTTTGCATAATTTACTGTAGCATGACTATTTCTTGTTCTATCATCGGGATCTACAGATTAATATGGAATTACCGTCAAATTCATAGACCGGTATTCGAACCCTTGCTGCTTTGATCAGACCCTAAAAATGATATCGCTAAGCTTTGATACCCTCTTTCGTTAAATATTAAATGTTACAATCGTATGTATCGTCTGAAGGTAGCTATTGTTTGTCCGCTATATTCAGTCTCGGATCATTCTATATTTGAAAAGAAGAATAGTGTATCTTATACTAGGCTCAGTTCTATAATTGGCCTGTTTGCCATCTCTTTATGAATGCAGTACATTTGCATTTGTCTGTTGGCACAGGCTATAGTAAAATGTGGCTTTTCACCGATGTTTCAGTCTCATTCATGGCTGTGATTATATGGAAGCTACTGAGGTATGGGTGGTGCTTAGTAATGCCATTTAGCGCATAGTCAGTGTCAGTGTAAGCTGTGAAAGGTTCTACTCATAGGGTTAGTACTGCTGTACTGACTCAGTGAGGAAAGTAATTGCTAACTACCTCACTCCTCTGCTTGCCTAGTACGCCTCAACATAGCGCTGCCTTGGGTTTTTGTGTGTATCTATCCACATAAACTAATAGCGGTACTTTTTGAGGATTTCTCAAGGATTAAAGAACTAAAAGAGATAATCTAATTCTAGACCCCGTGACCTTAATATAGCTTTACAAGGGTGACAGTTGCAGTTCGCTCTCACTCGATGACTCTTACATTCCTCCACGCAGAGAAGCGTAGGCGGCACGGCACGTATTAGAGTCACCAGCACCCTAATTGGTACTTGCGGGCCTCATTCCAATGGTACCGGCTACCCATATATACAAAGTGCGGCAGGTCTGGGTCGAAGTTCCGTGCTACAGTGGAGCAGTGAAGATCGTGTGACCTTGCCTTGGCCCAACACGAGACCGGTTTTTGATCTGATGCAACTTAACTACAGCTATAATACTCCTGCATGAGTAACACCTCATTCATATTTTACTGTTTTCATTTCATTGAGGGAGTTAGCGTGTATTTCAGCACGTGTGTATCATACAAGGTGTAGGAATAATATGAGTGTCAGAGAGCGGACATTATACCGATTAATTTGAGTGCAGGTCGCCTCCGTAGCGTAGTGGTCAGCATGGTTATCTGCCGCCCCAGAGGTCCTGGGTTCGATTCCCGGCTCTGATAGGAAATTTGAAAAGTGGTATGAGGACTGGAAAGTGGTCTAATCAGCCTCGGGTGGTCCAAATGAGTAGAAGTGGTTTTCCGTTGTTTCCCCACTTCGTCTTCGGGCAAATGCTGGGATGGTACCTAATGTAAGGCCACGGCCGCCTCCTTCTAGCTTCCTTGCCTATCCATCCCAATCCTCCCTTCCCATCCCTCATAAGGCTCCTGCTCCCTTTTCAGGTGTGGCCGCCTGGGCGAGGTGCTAATCACACCTCCTCAGTTGCACCCACTCCGACCAGATGTTCTCAGCTCTAGGACACTGCCCGTAAAGGCGGTAGTGGTGAGTTCCCTCGCTGAGTCCGTGGGTTCCACCAACATGGAGGGTAAACTCGATTTAAACAAGTAGTTCCGTGAAGAACTATACAGCCTATTTTCATATATCCTACTCATGTTAATTGCCTCTATCAACATACAAAATTTCAGTTTAATTGCTGTAACAAATTCGTAGATATTGAGAACCGTCTAAATATTTCAGATTGTCGCCAGGTTGGATTTTTATTTTTGTACTATTATATTAAGATTATTGTGTACGTGTGGTATTCAAACTTCAATCGCATGATTAGAACACAAGAAGTAAAAACGAGATTTTAAAATTACGCACAGCAGCCATCTTGTGATTATGCAAACAATTGAAATAAATTAGATGCCAGTGGATCAACATTTATGTAAGCATTTAACGTGCAACGTTTCACGGCACTCGGATAGTTAATTCGCGAGAAACGTCCATTTAAATATTTATAATTCACGTCGCCGCCATGTTGGATTCGTGCTCACCATGTTACTGAAAGTCTATAGGTGACCATATGTTCATAGTCTCTATGAACATAAAAATTTCAGTTTGGTTGCTGTAAAAGATTCATAGATATTGAGAACCGTCTAAATATTTCGGAAGCTCGCCATTTAGGATTGTTATATGTATAGGCCGTAGAGTTTGTACCATTCAAGGACACTTATTGCCTAGGTTCATTATTCAAACTTTCACTTCGATCGCATGATTACGACACAAGAAATAAAAACTTAATTTTAAAATTTCGCACAGCCGCCATTTTGAGGTTATGTAAACAATTGAACTAAATTAGACTCTAGTGCATTGCAATGTGTATATACATTTGCTGTACCAAGTTTCATTACGTTTGGATGGTTAAATCGCGAGAAAAGTCTATTTTAAGTCTCAAATTCGCTTAGCCGCCATGTTAGTTTTGTAGTCACCAGGTTTTTTAATGTCTCATAGGTGAACTTCTAGTTGTACCCTTTATCACCGTACACAATTTCAGGGCGATATCGGTAATAGTTTCGGAGATATTGAATGCTAGTGAAATATTTCGCACAGCCGCCATGTTGGATTGGTACGACGTAACAAAATTTGAAGGGCACGGTCGAGGTCGCCGGGAATAGTGCTATGAACTTACCGAGTTTCACTGAAATCGCTCCAGCCGTTTAGATTTTATTAGGGGGGGGGGACACACACACACCACACACACACACACGCACGCACACACACACGGACAAAAGGTGATCTCATAAGCCTATTTTTTCAAAATTGAAAATAGGCTAAAAAATGAGTACAGGAAGACAAACTAAAGGGTCATCGAACAAGGTGGCTTTAAGTTTTATTTGTAATAGCTCACGCTGTAATAAAGGTAATTTAATTATTTTTGCACTAAAAGATAGAGAAAATCATACAGTTTTGTTTACCTATTTAGTAGGTTTCAATGTGAGCTGTGCCTGTGGCTCGATACACATCCAAGCGATAGTCCACTTCCGTCCAGGTCCGCCGAATCATGTCAGGAGTCACGGTTGCTATGATTGTCTCTATCTTTTGGTGGTTAAATAATTAAATTATCTTTATTACAGCCTGAGCTATTACAAATCAAAATTAAGGCCACCTCTTTCCATGACGCTGTATAATAACGGAGATATCAGAAAGGGTCTGTCGAGTGAAATGAGGCACATGGCCAAAACCAATGAAATTAACGACAGAGGCGTAATAATTATTTTAATATTGGGCAGCTAGACTTTTCATGAACAGCTGCTTAAAATGTCGACAACCCATCACGGCATTTGCCTGTAGTTAAAGTAGGAAACCATAAAGAAAACCATTTCTAGGAGAGCTGAGGAGAGAATCAACCACACGAGGTTTAGTAAACCCCGTTCCAACCCTCAAAGCAGAAATAATTTTCTTGCAAGAGCTGGGAATCGAACTCTGGACCTTTCGATCCGGATTCGCAATACATACCGCGAGAATACAGTAGGTGAAAGTAAAATAATTATGACAGCTACATTATGAAATTTGAAAAGTTCTTCATATAGACATTCTTGTTGCTCCCAGAAAATGTTAATTTGACAAAAGGCCTACGTATTTCAAACTCACCGTCCTGATTGCCGGCGGTCGAGATGGGAACTATTCTCTGTTTATTTGTGTCACACGCCACTCTGCTTCGTTGACAGGTACAGTTGCGCGAGTAGGATATGACTCAGCTCCAGTAGCTGTCCGTGGTGACATGAGCTCATGTGACGCTTATCTGCGCTTCAGAGACAGGTAGCTCGCGCAATGCTGCTTGACTTATGTGCAGACTGCACTCTGTCATCACTGTGCCCTCCCCTTTACCCCGCGGGGCTCCTGCTACAATAATCAACAAACGGTGGCGCAGCCAAGCTCAGCGGCAACCAAATCTTAAGTGGGTAATAGCCTACACATTGAGAGATCTGTTCCGAACGACCACGGTTCAATTCCCGACTCTGTCATGGCTGAGATTTGGAATAGCATTACAAGGCCTTGTGAGGATAACTATATAATAATAATAATAATAATAATAATAATAATAATGTTATGGTTTTATCCCTTTTAACTTCTGCGGCTTTTCGAGACGTCGGGGTACCAGAATTTTGTCCCGAAGGGGATCTTTATCGTAAATATATATTTTTCAGTGCTGCCTTATTAACAATTAGTTTTCAGGCAGTCAACACAAAATCATTCCAATTACTGGAATATGTGAAAAATAACCTGAATTAAATTACATGTGATTACTGAAAGCACCAATATTAATTGATCTTTAACGTGCCAGTAATTCCACTGAGACAGCATCCTCACATTTAAGCATCCTCAAATGCCAACTGACTGCGCTGGGATTCGATCCCACTATCTTGGGGACAGCAGGTGAGAACGTTACCACTGAAATACACAGCCAGTCACGAAGAGAGATTTAAATCCTAGAAGTGTTTTTTCATAGCTTCAAGACGTAGCTACTTACCCAATGCCACAGTCGCTTCATTTCCTATGTAGGCCCATTTATTTATCGTATGGCTTTTAGTGCCGGGAGTGTCCGAGGACATGTTCGGCTCGCCTGAGTTTGTAGCTTTTTCCAGCAGTCACCCTTATTAGGGTGAGCTACATGTTCCGTTCAATTTCAAGTAATTCTAACTTTCGCTACCAGATATCAATGATACCTAGTGGTGAACGTTGGAACTTTGATAGAGCTTTCCAACGAAATCTAACCTATAAATTTAGCTTCACACAGGTTTAGTCTGTGGAAGGATCTTTCACATGCCATAAATCTATGACAAGAGACCGCCAGCTTTACTTCCCCTCCGAAGGAAGGCATACTGAAGGATTTTAACGCTCTAAAAAAATCCGACGACTTCGGCCGGGTTTGAACCCGCGATCTTCGGAACAGCAGTTCAGCATGCTACCAACTACGCCACCGAAGCCGCTTATGTAGGCCCAAATTCAATTATACACACACTCTAGCCCAGTTAGCACAATAACATTGGTTATAAGACTCATTCTTCACCAATAAGTATTCGAACTGATGACTACCGTAAGATGTCTTGGTCCCCCTAAAACAAAACACCACTTTCGATTTGAGAAACATCTCGGAAGTTGACCAGCAACTTGTGTTTGACTTGAAACAAGTTCTGTTGTGTTTTGAGAGTGCAAATTAGTAAAACATGGGTGGCGCACGCTATACTCACTTTCTACACCAGTCAAGCAAGTAAGCTGAACCGTCTTCTGAAGCCTGCTCGGTCAGGAAGATACGATATCTGCTTCCCCTCAGGGAGACAAATGTGTCACTTTCCCCATCACTCTCGTAGGCTTCCGTGCTCTCGCAATCCAGTGTATGTACACGAAATTTCAAAAGTAAACCGCATCCTTTATCAGTGATGACACCAAGATATGAGAAATATAACGGGTCTTCACAAACCGCTCGACGAACTGTTATAAATAATAACAATAATAATAATAATACTTTTTATCGCGTATCCTCCAAGCTATCCTCCGTGGCTTAGGCAGCAGCACGCCGGCCTCTCATCACTAGGGTCCGTGGTTTAAATCCCGGTCACTCCAAGTGAGATTTGTGCTCGACAAAGTGGAGGTAGACAGGTTTTTCTCCGGGTACTCCGGTTTTCCCAGTCAATATTTCATTCCAGCAACACTCACCACTTTCAGAAATTATACATATTGAAGTGCAGTTTGCTTCAAGCGTACCACATAATGAAAAGCGTATTTTGAAATGTCACACAGAATACGTTCTTACAGTGCCACTCTGTGAACGTATAAATGTATCTGTTTTACTTATATCTCCATAAACACTCATGAGATTGGAATTGGAAAAATAAACTGTTACAGTTATTTTAAATTGTTATTGCTATTTGCTAGCATTCATGGCTCTCACCGCGGAGACCTGGGTTCGATTCCCGGCTATTCCAAGAAATTTAATTCTAGTCTGAGGGCTGGAACGAGGTACACTCAGGCAAAACTGAGAAGAGGTGGGTTAGATTCCTACCTCAGCAATCTTGTAGGTGGTTTACCGTGGTTTCCCACTTACACTCCAGGCAAATGTCGGTATGGTATTTAACGTAAGGCCACGACCGCTTCCTAGCCAAATCTTAACTCGATTACCAGTACACACACTAGTAAAGACATCACAGTGACTCAGGTCATCAGACAAATTCTACACACACCCATGTACACGGGGCTACATGAACACGATGTCACAAAACCCCTAAAGAATCAACAACTCTTATTGCTAGCGAAGAGAGGAACATTTCCTAGCTGAACCCAGTACCTCATTCTATTAACGGGAAATCGATTCATTGGAATCTGTGAAACATATTGAACTATTCACACTGAATGTGAACTTACTTTTGGGGAGTTAATTATAAACAGCTTACAATAGAGGAAGCATAATCAATTTGATATGTTTCCCAAAGTTTGTGTAGCATAACGAATTGGCGTGAAGGTTTCTAGAGAGACGGGCAGTTATATAAGGGACTTGGACTTATAATTACCTGCTTACTGTTGAAACATGTTATGTCACTAGCAGTCCAGCAGGAAGGATAGCTTGTATAACACCTTCAAATGCCATATTAGAGCAGGATACACCTCTTACTTGACCGACAGGCTGCAGTGACCCTTTGGGGGCATGCGCTTTGTGATACACAGTGTTGCTACATCATCCTGGTTGTTATTGGTGTTATCTTTGTTGCTTCTAATGGGGGATAGGGACATTCAGTCATCAGCCTCATGTTCGCTCGAGGATACTCGTTTATGCTATGGATTTCACCAATAAACCTTGACACGTACCTACAAATAAATATCATTATACCGGGTGAATCAACTGCCCCTAATAATAGTATTTTATGCAGCCCAACTAACGTGTGTTGTCAGGAAGGTCGATAGTTTTCTGTTTGCATTCCGTATGGTACTAATACACTAATCCGAAAACAATACTGAACACTATTATTGTTTCCCTCGTATGTTTTAAAATTATTTTTTTAATATATATTTTTGTTTTTCGCAAAACCAGCCAAAGTCGTCGGATTTTTTAAGAGCGTTAAAATTCCCCAGTTTGCCTTCCTCCGGAGGGCAAGTAAAGCCAGCTGGCCCAAGTCATAGATTTATGGCATGAAAAAGAACCTTCCACTAACTACATCTGTGTGAAGCTAAAATTTGTAGGTTAGATTTGATTAGCAATCTAAGTTCCAACGCTTGTCTCCAGGTGCTGGTTGCGATGGCATCTAGTGGCCAAGTTCGCAGCTAGGGGTCGTGGACATTAGCTTTTGGTAACAAAAGTGGGAACTACGTGAAAATTGATTGTCTGCAGTCCTTGCCTGAATTAAAACAGATAACACACACTAATACAGCCATCACAATTAACACTGGTTATCAGACAGATTCTACACACACCAAAAGCACACGGAGATATATGACCGTGTTGTCGCAGCCCCTAAACTAAGGAACCAACCATCACTAACTGTAGGATCCTGTTCTTTTTTTTTTCTTTCATTCCACATCACTTGTCCGAAATATTCGAGTTTGCGCTTCTTAATGGAACGGAGCAATTCAGCCTTCTCGTTTAATCACCCCATCACCCACACTGTGATCATGAAACCAACAAAAGTGGCATTCCTTTACCGGGCAAAACATTAGTAAACCATTGAAGGCGTAGTCGCTTTGCAGCTCAGCACTGGTACTGGACGAACATGTGACCATGACAATGAAGTTTAGTATGTGTTCGCCAGTCTTCAATTTGCACGTCTTTATTGCCCCCAAACAACACCGAAAGTGGACAATAGACGACTAGAGGTGCGTAGTGAGGTGCGACGAATAACGATTTTGCCTGTTTTCAAATGATCCAGCGCGTCAAGTGCACCGACGGCCCAATGAGACGTTTAATCCGCAGAGTGTGGTGGAGATTGCAGTTGAAGCCAGAAGTGGTTTTGTGATGTTTTGGGGACGTCTCATGTGCCATCACTTGGACCCACTCATTTAGGTCACTGTGTACATAAGCCATGATGTTGCCTTTTATTCAACATCTTAATGATGGACAATCACAGACAACAGCTGCGTTCACAAGGCTGCACACATACGTGGTTGGTTTGACCAATACACTGTCGCTCTTTCACTGGCCCGCTAAATCACCCGATCTTAATCCCATATACAATGTGTTGGACTATTTGGAACAGTGTGTGAAACTCATAAATCAGATTCCCCGCAATTTGAGGTTAAACCATTCGTGAGTGACTTCAACTGGAGCATGATGGTGCAGTGGTCAAGCTGCTTGCCTCTCACCAAGGCAGACCGGATTCGATTTTCTAACTGAAATATCACATCCTGTGGATCGGATCCACAGGATTCCGCCCTGGCCCATGATCGCGAGATTAACGGTCACGTAAAACTACAAGCTTCCTCAGCTTAACTTCAACCAGATACATGCACACACTTGTGGACTCCCTTCCTCGCTAACCAGTGTTGTTGATTTCTTTAATATTTTCTTCGTGTGGCCTCCTAGGAGACCGAATGTTGCTCTTTCTAGTGGACGCCCATTGGCGACCTGCGTGCCCTAATGAGGATATAATGACGATGAAGACGGCTCTTTCACCCAGTCCGCGAGCCAGGGGAATTGAACCTAGGAGATTAAAATCCCCGATGGCCCGGCCGGGAAACGACCAGGGACTCTTCGGTTCAAAGCCTATTAGTCAGCAGGGTGATAAAATTTAAAAAAAAACGATGATTTTAAGTAAAAACTGTGAATGATTTAAATTCATTAATTGATTCTAATAATTTGCACACCTCTGTATCGTAATTGCATGTTACGCTGATAATCTTAGATCTCTCTGGGAACTCTACGCAGTTGTCCTCGCGAGGGTGAGTGTATTTAGTTCCTCCTTCAAATCAAAATTAAATATACTGGCAGAGCCGGAAATCAAATCCAAGACCATTGTGAGAGGAGTGTCAATATCCTAAGGTGGTAATACCCATTACACACAGCACTGAACTACATTCTAACGAGCGCTCTTCCAGCTCAACTACGCTCAATGTCGAGTGAGGTTTCTCGCCACACCAGTTTTAGTAGCCCGACAGATTTATATTGTGTGAAGATTTATTCTTGAGACGAGTTCTTGTTGCGTGTTTCGCTTCCAACAATCATTTATCTCATGGTTATGCCGTGAGCATAGAGAAACATGAGTGTAGTTCTCAGCTTACAAACCATTCTTTGACAGGAAATGACACATCTCACAGGTACACGCGATTTCTTATGCCTGAAATATAACTATTGTATTAAGGTTGCACATTAGCACGCTCTGAAAGCTATCGAGAAGGTATGGCCTTTATTCTTGGTGTGCGTAAATTCCTTTTCAGTCAATCAACAAGTTAACGGGAGATATTGGGGAGTAAAAGAAAATAATGACAGTACAGCGACTGTCAAGAAAAAAAAGGCAACCTATACTGTATATTCCATCTAATTACGCAACACTAACATGCTTCTTTCTGTGTTTTACTGGGCAGATGTGTGAAAGGGAGTGGGTTCGATCGCCAACCAGATAGTGGATTTTAGAAACAAATTCACCACTTTTGGTAACGCAAATAGCCCTGGGATTCACTCAGCCTACAACAGAAATGAGTACCAGGGTAATTCCTGTAATGGCATGTAAAAGATCCTTTCACAGACTAAACTTGTGTAAAGCAAAATTTGTTAGGTTAGATTTCGTCAGAACGCTCTATCAAAGTTCCAACGTTCACCACTAGGTATCATTGATATCTGGTGGCGAAAGTTGGAACTACTTGAAATTGAACGGAACTTGTAGCTCGCCCTTTAGGGTTTCCGCTGGAAGCAGCTACAGACTCAGGCGAGCCGAACATGTCCTCGGACACTCCCGGCACTAAAAGCCATACGATAAATAAATAAATAAATAAATAAATAAATCCTGAAAGAAAGACGGCCGGGCATGGAGCTGACGATGTCACAAAAAGTGGAAGCCTCTACCTTCCACAACTCCCAGGGCCCCCATGGCTTGTACGTGTTTCTATCCGTTTCAATTAAAACAATAATGGTCGACAGAATTCATAGGTTTTGTGTCCGTCTATATATCTTAAACTGAAAAACGAATTATCCTGATTTAGACTCAATAGTTCCAGCAATTAGGAGCCCGCGGCGGACATTTTATATCGTTCCCGCCAAATGTTTCAGATCCCTTCACACATGAAGACCCGTCGGTGGATCATTTAAATACAGTCAAAACTGCGACTAGTTGGACCTCATTACACGCCTCCAGTCAGCTCCTGTACTGCCCACTTCCGGTATTGTTTGGCCCATTGAAGACGTGCAGCTTGAAGACTGGCACACACACTATTTCACCGCCATGGCCAGATACCATCAGTGACCGCTGGTACCACTGCCACACCATTTACAGCGCTCCAAAGTTACTACTAATAATCATCAATTACGTGTAAATAAAAAGTAGTTTTCCCTTTAGCCTGGCATTGCTTTGAGTGCCATAACAAGCCATATTTCATACTGCTACGATCACCCAGGCCTGAGAAAAAGTTGGTTTATAAAATTGACAACAAACATTTTCAGAACCGTCAGATAAGATTAAAACTCCGTATACACGTTAACAATAAGTTCCTTCAAGACGTATTAAAGTTTGATTACGATCTGATTAATACAGTATATAGTAATGAAGTCCGGCTCCGTGGCTAAATGGTTAGCGCACTAAGCATTGGCCCAAAATGCCCCGGGTTCGATTCCCGGCCGTGCCATCAGGGATTTTAACCTCCTGGGGTTAATTCCCGTGGCTCGAGGACTGGGGTATGTACCGTCTCCATCATCACTTCATCATCATTTTCATTACGACACGCAGGTCGCACACGGGCGTCAACTAGAAAGGCCTGAACTCGGCCTCCTAGGAGGCCACACGATCATTATCATCATTAGTAATGATCTTTCTAAGTGAGCGCTCCGTTAGACTTGATAAAAAAGACGGCACTCTTTTTGTTCAAACAGCTATAAAATTTTAACGGATAACAATACAACTGTTTACTCTACATAGATAAACGCCGGATAAAATAAGGAAAAGTTTGGTGTAGCTATTTTTATGTAAGTCTTCGGGTAACGTTCTATTGACGTCTAAACTCGAGTATCTATACTTTATTCCCCGACAGTTGTGCTTTCTCAAGGGAGTGAATAATTGTTTGTCCAGTGAGCCTATTTATGCCTGCACTGCAAACTTTTGAAGAATTGTTTCTTTTTTAATTCAATCGTAACAATTTAGACAATGAAGACTGTCGAGGAAATAAGGACGATGCAAACCCCTTCCCCTCATTCACCTGGATAAATTTCATATTAAATTTCTCATTGTTGTGCGACATTCTAACAGTGTTCTTCTTGTCTTGTTTCAGTTAATCCTACTCGCGTTGGTGGTGCTCGCCGTAGCTGAGGATCAGACGGTCACCAAGATCAAGGCCGAGGAGAAGAAGGTGACCGCGAAGGCTGATGAGAAGACCCAGACCAAGCGAGGTGTCTTCGGTCTGTCCCTGGGCTACGATGGGGGCCATGGATTGGAGTTGGGTAGTTACGGCGGTGGGCTTCTATTAGGCAATGGCTTGCCGTCACTAGGAGGGGGCCTGTCTATCTTAGAGGGTCATGGTCTCACAGGCTACGGAGGTGGTCTCAGCGGCTACGGAGGTGGACTCAGCTTGGGAGATTATGGTGGATACGGGCACGATTACGGCCATGTTAAAACCATCATCCAGACAGAGAAAGTAGCTATCCCCGTTCCCAAGCCATACGGTGTGGCTGTTCCAGTAGACAGACCAGTACCCTACCCTGTAGCTAAACCCGTACCGTACCCAGTGAAAGTCCCAGTTGACAGGCCATACCCTGTTCACGTAGAGAAACCAGTGCCTTATCCCGTGGAGAAGCTCGTTCCCTACCCCGTTAAGGTTCCAGTAGATAGGCCCTATCCTGTCCATGTCCCCGTCGAGAAACACGTACCAGTGCCTGTCGAAGTGAAGGTTCCTGTCCCTCAGCCATACCCAGTACATGTACCCAAACCATACCCAGTCGTGGTGGAGAAGAAGGTCGCAGTACCCCAACCATACGCTGTCCAAGTTCCATACCCTGTACCTCAGCCCTACGCAGTCCATGTTAAAGTTCCCGTAGCTGTTCCTGTAGACAGACCATATCCTGTGCATGTGAAGGTTCCCGTCGATAGGCCGTATGCCGTACATGTTCCTCAGCCATACCCCGTCACCGTAGAGAAGCACGTGCCATACCCAGTAGAGAAGCACGTGCCCTACCCAGTGAAGGTCCCTGTTGACAGGCCATACCCCGTTGAAGTGCCCAAGCCATACCCCGTGACTGTAGAAAGGCCTGTACCATACCCAGTAGAGAAACCAGTGCCATACCCAGTAGAGAGGCCGGTACCATACCCAGTGAAGGTCCCAGTTGACAGGCCATACCCAGTAGCCGTGCCCAAACCATACCCAGTGGCCGTCGATAGGCCCTACCCAGTCACCGTAGAGAGGCCAGTAGCCTACCCCGTAAAGGTGCCCGTGGAACGACCATACCCCGTTGCAGTTGAGAGGCCAGTACCCTACCCAGTCAAGGTCCCAGTTGCCGTACCTGTCAAGGCCCACTACGACGGACACAGCTATGGAGGCTACGGAGGCTACGCAAGCTACGGTGGCTCCATCCAGTTGGGCAGTTACCACGGCTGAAGCTCTGCCACAGTATAGCTCATAAGTTAATATTAGAGCATGGATTTATATGTAGTGATAGGCTGGACTGCAACAACCTATAGACAGAATAATTCGGAGATGATTACGGGGAAGTTATTTCATTCAATTTACGATCAGTTGCGGTGACAAAAGAAACTGAAAAGGCTACAGTGCAAACTTATTTTTGTTTTTAATATAGGACTTTGCACGTTCTTTTCAGTTTGAAATTATGTCCTCAAATATAATTGTATTATTTCTTGAATGTATTTTAAGAAATTTCAATCGTGAACGTAATTTCATTTCATTTCATCTGCCATTCATTTAATCATTGCCCCAGGGGAGTACGACAGGCTTCGGCAGCCGACACATTTCATATCCTTCCCGCTAGATGGGGGCTTCATTCATTTCCTGACCCGATCGGTCGACTGGAAGCAGGCTGTGGATTTTCATTTCAACGTAATGACTGGAGCTTAACTACTTACCGTTACTCTGGCGAGTGGCGTTAAAAAACCGGTGAATTAAGGATTATGATTTTAAACGAAGAAAAAATACTCCCGGCCATATATAAAAAAGAAGAGAAATAGGATTGCATAAATAAAATCCACGCAAAAGAGAACAATTTATTTTTTATAAGAAATGTCATAAGTTACGCTGCTCTGATTGTAAAACAAATCGAATGCTTTACTACCCTGATACAAAATTAAGAGTTCGATTTTAATTTTGTATCCTGTGTTCCAAATGCTCTGTGATAGGTCAGTACGTATAAATCCTTGCTCTGGATAGTACTCTCTCATACCACCATTGTTTTGTAGTGTATTTTTGTATAGTAACTCATCCCATCTGTAATAAGTTATATCGTCTCATGTTTTATACTCAATAAAAAGTACAAAATGTCTTTTCAAACTGTCTTGTTCATTGAATTCCTTCAAACTTTCGTTTCTTATTGGTTATATTAATAATAATAATAATAATAATAATAATAATAATGTTATTGGTTTTAAGTCCCTTTTGACTACAGTACTGCGGTTTTAAGAGACGTTGGGGTGCCGGTATTTTACCCCGAAGGGGATCTTTAACGCTCCTGAAAATCTACTGACGTGGCTCCCTCACATTTGCGCACCCTCAAATGCCAGCTGACTGCACCTGGATTCGATCCTGCAATCTTGGGTCAGCAAGTGAGAACGTTACCGCTGCGCCACGCAGTCAGTCATTATTGGTGGCGGCATTTCAAAGCTCGCGATAGATTTGTAAAGTTTGCTGTATTTCATTCATTTAGATGCTTAGTCATCGTGGTGATCAGCTCCGTGCACTTAAGTGTGTGATAACCTGAGCTATTGTGTTTGTAATTGACGCTAAGACTGGAGAGTGGTTGTTGTTTCATTTAAGGGGCTTGAATAACGTGGTCATTCAGCCCCGATTACTTGGGCGTATAAATAAATAAATAAATAAATAAATAAATAAATAACATATTTATGCACACATACATAGCTACATACATGCATACAGACAGACAGACAAACAAACTAACTAACTAACAAACAAACAAACCGTATATTGTCAGACAAAATGTGTTATTGTGGTATCGATAGTAGTGTGTAATGCAGGTGAGGATTGGGAAGGAGGTCCCCGTTGCCTTAAATTAAGAACTTGCCTGGAGTAGAAGTGAGAAACCACATAAAAGTACTTCTAGGTTAGCTGAGCTGGGAATTGAACACATCTCTTCTCTGTATTGCCTCACGAGACTGAGTGTATTCCACTCCAAATCTCAGGCCAGAAATTTTTATTTTTGTGAGAGCCGGGATTTCAACTTAGCACCTTTCGGACCAGAGTTACAGTACATACACCGAAATTACAAAAAGTGGTATTTGCAAATATTAACTCATCACTTGATTAATGCAGTTTTTTTTCATTTGTCCGCTAGCACTGGCTAGTGTCTTTTCACCAATGTCGCAGTCTCATTTCTGGTTGAAATTATATGAGTAGTGTTGAGTAATGGCATTTTGGGCACAGACAGTGCCTGTGGAAGCTGTGAAAGGTGCTACTCATAAAATTAGTACTGCTGTACTGACTCTGTGAGGAAAGCAATGGCAAACTCCCTCACCTTCACTGGTACGCCTCTTTCTAGCATTGCCTTGCGTTGTTGGGTATTTTAGCCAATTGTGGTGATTTATGAGGATCGAAACAGCCTTCGGGATGGCTACCTATTATGCACACAACAATTCTTTAAAATTATGACATAGCCTACTCGTACATTTATGAGCACGTTAATATATGCAGTGTATATTTTTATTTGTTGCAAATTACAATATCTTATCCAGATGGCAACATTTAGTATCATGTTGGCTTTGGGGAAATCAAACGAGTAGATTTGCTTGAAAATATAATTACAAGAGAAGGGGAAAAAATGTATGCTAACTCGAAAACAGCAATACACTATTCAACTGGTGAAATTGATTTAAATGATTTTAACGCTTGGAATATTTAGCTATGGTTATTGTTTAAATGTTTGAAATACATAACGTTCACAAAAATTTAATCTGATACTGCTAGATGTAAGTTATTCCAGTCCTTAATATACGGTACCTAGGCGTACAAAATATATAGTTTCAGACGTTAGTTATTTGATCGAATAAACGCTTCCCTCAATCTGTGGGTTGCTATTCTGACAAAGCTTACTAAACATGTTATTTATTTATCGTATGGCTATTAGTGCCGGGAGTGTCCGAGGACATGTTCGGCTCGCTTGAGTCTGTAGCTGCTTCCAGCACACACCCTTAGGGTGAGCTACAAGTTCCGTCCAATTTCAAGTAAGTCCAACTTTCGCTACCAGATATCAATGATACCTAGTGGTGAACGTTGGAACTTCGATAGAGCGTTCCGACGAAATCTAACCTAACAATTGAGCTTCACACAAGTTTAGTCTGTAGAAGGATCTTTTTCATGCCATAAATCTATGACATGGGACCGCCGGCTTTACTTCCCCTCCAAAGGAAGGTATACTGAAGGATTTTTAACGCTCTTAAAAATCCGACGACTTCGGCCGGGTTTGAACCCGCGATCTTGGACACAGCAGTTCAGCATGCTACCAACTACGCCACCGAAGCTGAACTAAACATTTTATATTGCTACGATATAAATAAAGGGAGGAAGCTTGTAGTTTTACGTGACCGTTAATATCGCGGTAATCAAAATATACGGTGTCGTGGTGTAGTGGATAGCGTTATTGGCTGCCTCCCCAGAGATCCCGGGATTTAAAAGTCTTGGTATGGTCTGGTAAGGGGTCTCCAAGCCTCGTGAGAGACATGGGAACTTGTCGGAAGCTGTGAAAAGAGGAGAAGTGGACAGGAAAAGACCACCCTACTGCACGTAAGCTCCGACTTAAAATGCCTGTTAGTGATCCCTTGACAAAGCCAGGAACTCTAATTGGGTCGCCTACATCCCTTGTGGACAATGCGTCAAAAAAGAATAAATGATGTAAGGCAACCTATCTCAAGTTTAACAGTGTAGCGTGTGATAGCTATGTAGAGATGAAACGATTAGCTCAGGACAGGGAAGAATGGAGAATGCATCAAACCAGTCGCAAGACTGAAGACTCATAGAACAACAACAACTTCAGGTATGAATGTTGTCAACAATATTTTGTTGTGTTTGTTTATTTTAACTGGAGGTCTATTATAATGTGGTCAGTTTGTTAATGTAGCCTAGTTAATACACAAATGATACACTGCACTAATAATAATAATAATATCGTATGGCCTCGGGTGCCGGGTGCAAGCTTTGTTATTGGACACCCAGAGGGTAGCTTGCATGTCGAATTTCGTTGTTCCTTGACTATGAAAGTCAAGGTGGTTAGATGTTACATATCTAATCTCCTTGAACACTATAGCGCTTCTAGTAGATAAATGAGGAACTTGGTGTTGGCGGAAACTCCCGAGATTAATTTTGCCTTCATGAACTCGGCCTACTGAATTCAAATGGGTTCTTTGACAACCGTATCGTATTTTTGGATACACTGCACTAGAGTTGAATAACGCTATGCAAACTTAGCCGGTATTAAGAATCTTGTACAGCGTCACACATTGCACTCCTCGGACAAATGCCTACTCTAAAGCTGGGGGCATGACCAGTCCTTAGGGAAGGAATGTAAGACAGCGATTTAATTACGCTTCAGGTATTGACATTGCACAGAATCCTCTTCCTTTCAACAAACTTCAGATAGAATTTGCGATGAATGAGAATGAGAATACTGTTTTAAAGTGAAAGCTTTTTTTAATATTGAAATTCGGAAGTCCGCTAGTGGGTCACTCCTTTGTAGTTTCTGAGTGAACACTATCACAAAGAGAAAGTCTTCCATTACGTTGGACTGATAAAGTAGAGTGTTCGTGTGGTAATACTTCCTTCTGTAACAGTGACTTTATTCAGTGGTTCACATTGACATGCCTACCGGGTGAGTTAGCCGTGGTCGTTACGGCATGACTGCTGGCAGTCGCTCACATCCGGGAGGCGAGGTGGTTCGAATCCCCCCGCCGGCAACCTTGAAGATGGTCGTCTGTGGTTTCCCATCTTACTTCCAGGCAAATGCCGGGGTTGGTCCCTAACTATAGGCCACAGCCGCTACCTTCCAACTCCTCGTCTTTCCAATCCAACTTCCCTCCCCAACGGTACTTGTAGCTCACCCATCGGGTGTCCGTCTCGAAGTAGCTACAAAACTGGCGAGCCGAACATGTCCTCGGACACTCCCGGCACTAAAAACCATACGCTAAAAAAAAAAAAAAAAATTGACATGCCTTGCAAATATTTGATATTTCACAAAGATACAAAGATACTGTGTTTTTAAATTTATTTATTAACCAAAGCACAAGCTACATGTGTGTGAGCCCTTCATGCTTGTACAAATAACAGCCCAATAACAAAGATAAAGATACATTAAGGCGGCTTCAGTGGCGTAGTTGATAGCATGCTGAGCTTCTATGTCAAGGTCGCGGACTCAAACCCGGCCGAAATCGTCGAATTTTTTAAGAACGTTAAATTCCCCCAGTATGCCTTCCGTCGGAAGGGAAGTAATGCCGGCGGTCCCATGTCATAGATTTATGGCATGAAAAAGAACCTTCCACTAACTACACATATGTGAAGCCAGAATTTGTAGGTTAGAATTGATAACGCTATATTAGCTCCAACGTTCGCCGCCAGGTGCTGACTGTGATGTCTTCTAGTAGTCAAGTCCGCAAGCTAGGTGTCGTGGACGGTAGCATTTGGTATCAAAAGTAGGAACTACTTGAATTTATCGTCTGCAGTCCTTACTTAAATTAAAACAGATAACACACACTAATACAGCCATCACAATTAACACCGGTTATCAGACAGATACTACACACACCCAAAGTACACGGGGCTACATGACCACGTTGTCGCAGCCCCTAACCTAAGGAACCAACCAAAGATACATAAGAACGAAACAAATCTCATAACAAAATAAGTCCAGACCAAGAGCCGGTAGAATGTCCTTGTTCGTAGCCGTGTCGTCAATGGCCAAGATGACAGTTAAAGTTGTTATTCACTTGGTTCGTTGATACAGTAAGTTGTACGTCCCTTTTAATTACTGCAGCTTTTAGAGAGGACGGGATGCCGGAAATTTGCATCAAAGGGATTCTTTAACGTGCCAGTAAATCTACTGACAAGGTTCCCTCACGTCGCGCACCCTCAAATACCAACTGACTGCGCCAGTATTCAATCCTTCAACCTTGGGCACGGCAGGCGAGAACGTTACCGCTGCGCCACGCAGCCGGTCTGATGATGTACTGAGATGAGATTATCCTTGTAAAGCTAACTGTGAAGAGATGGGCTCCCGTTTCAGCCAGTCTAAAAGCCCATTTAGAGAGATCTGCATGTTTACTCCAATTAATTTTTCTTTAGTAGGTTATAGAACTAGATTTTTCAATTTTTGCGTTTTTTCCTTAAGTCTCGCAGTTGCTTTCCACGCTTAATGGGCAGCTACAGGCTCCAAACTTGGCAGGCATATGGAAATTGAAAAGCTCTACAATTTTGTGCTTATGGCATTTTGTCGTATCTCAAACGATTATGCCTCCGATTGCCATGAAAGTGTAATTTGTTGATGCTGCACATTTTGCCGGGTTGGTACCTAAATTACGAACGAATTCACTTTTATTTCCACTTCTGTAATAACTTCATTAATTGCAAATTCATCATTATGCAATTTATTAGCCTATGATAGTGATAAAAAATACATTGATAGAAAATGTATTCGTATGCATAACCCCCCTCCCCCTGGCACTACAGCCCGTGAAGGGCAGAGGCCTAGCAAGCGACCGCAGCCCAGCCATTTGGCCTGCAGATATTAGGGTGACGCTTGATCAGCACATCGGGTCCCCTCGGCCGTTAATCTTGGGTTTCGTGATCGGGGCGCTGCCTCACTGTCATACAGCTACTCAATTGTCATCACGAGGCTGAGTGAACCCCGTTCCAGCCCTCACGTCAGTTTCTAAAATCCCTGACGGAGCCGGGAATCGAACCTTGAGCCTCCGGGCAAGAGGCAGGCGGGCTACACCAACACCACGGGGCCGGCTATCCGTATGCATAATTAATTACATTCTAATATCTAAGCTTTCTAATACGCAAACTGATTTAATTATTGTAATACTCGTAAAAGAATTATTTTATACTAACTGCTATTATTAAAATTACTGTTCTTTTTTTTGTAAAAAAGCAAGGTATTCATAAACCTAATCCACTTTTGCTTATAGAGCTGTAGTTGACCTCCATGCACTATCAGGCTAGGCTCAATTACACTATCACATTCTAGAGATTTGAAACAAATAAGGAGCGAGATAACCCTTCCCACCAAGGTGGACCAGGTTCAATTGCCGGATAATGCATATGTGTTTTTCGAAGTGAAATGTCACGTATGGTGGTTCGTATTGTATTCCGTGTAAAAATGAGGTCCTGTGGTTTATGATCGAAACATTAACGGCCACATAAAACTAAAATCTTCCTTCTTCCCAGATTCAACCCACACCGAAGTAAAAGGGGCTAATGACCGCGAAGTCTAGTTGGTTGGATCCTCCGTTTAGGGGCTGCGACAACACGGTCATGTAGCCCCGTGTACTTTGAGTGTGTGTAGAATCTGTCTGATAACCGGTGTTAATTGTGATGGCTGTATTGGTGTGTGTTATCTGTTTTTAATTCAAGTAAGGACTGCAGACATTCGATTTTCAAGTAGTTCCAACTTTCGCTACCAACCATCACCGTCAACGACCAACTAGTTCTGAACTTGGTTACTAGATGCCACCGCAGTCAGTTGCTGGCGACGAACGTTGGATCCTAAGACCGTTAGTCAAATCTAACCTATAATTTAGCTTCACACAAATGTAATTAGTGGAAGGTTCTTTATCATGCCATAAATCTATGACATTGGACCGCCGGCTTTACTTCCCCTCCGAAGGAAGACATACTGAGGGATTTTTAACGCTCTTAAAAAATCCGATGACTTCCGCCGGGTTTGAACCCGCGGTCTTGGGCATAGAATCTCAGCATGCTACCAACTATGCCACCGAAGCCGCCACCACGAAGTCTCGCAACCCCCTAAATGAAGCCCAATGATAACACTAACACTGTAACAATGTCTTTGAAAATATCTGAACATTCTGAACAAACTATGCAAATTCATTGTTTCAGCAATGTGACACCAGGGGGTGACATCTGTCGAAAACAAGTTCATTCTAATAAGATACGGCTTAGCAAGGTTTAACGGCTACGGTTATTCTTAATAACTCAAACCCTTGGAAATGATTTTTTTGACAATATTTTAGAAGTATACGATACTTAAATTTATTTTTATATTATAACATTTAATCTCTTTAGGTTTTTGAATGCGTTGTAGTCAATAGTTCTTGGCAAAATATCAAGAACTCTGCTAACAAACTTAAACAAATGGTAATCACTTCCTCGTTCAAATAATAATGAACTATTCCCTTAATTGTTGAATCTGACTACGAATATACAGGGTGTTTCTAAAAGGTTGTGCATAATTCGAATGCATATATTTGTAAAACAGTAGGACATACAACTATGAAATTTGGTACATATTTTTATGAATCTCTCAAGCTTAGATTACAGATGTTCAAAATGTCCTCCACCAAGAACAATAACATATACTCAAATTCCTTCCATATTCTGTGGCGTAGTCGGTAGCATGCTGAGCTTCTATGCCCAAGATAGCGGGTTCAAACCCGGCCGAAGCCGTCAGATTTTTTAAGAGCGTTAAAAACTCCTCAATATGCCTTCCTTCGGAGGGGAAGTAAAGCCGGCGGTCCCATGTCATAGATTTATGGTATGTTAAAGAACCTTCCACTAATTGCACCTGTGTGAAGCTAAATTGGATAGGTTAAGAATGTAAACAACGCTCTTAGGTTTCTTCGTTCGTTGCCAAGAGCCGACTGCGGTGGCATCTAGTAGCTAAGTTCTGAACTTGGCCTAGTAGTCGTTGACGGTGGCACTTGGCGGCAAAAGTAGGAACTATTTGAAAAATTCTAAGTTGCAGTACTTACATTAAAAGACATATAACACACACTAATACAGTCATCACAATTAACAGCGGTTATCAGACAGATTCTACACACACCCAAAGTACACGGGGCTACATGACCACGTTGTCGCAGCCCCTAAACTTAAGAACCAACCAACCAACCTCCCATACTTGGGTAAGCATGTCCATCGTTACGAATGTTGTGGCTGTAGGATACAGTTTTGTGGTAGTGATGGTACGTAGACGTTGTCCTTTACGAAATCCCACAGCGCGTCAAATCCGGTGACTGTGGGGGCCAGCTGACAAGTGGTAAGTCACCAGCTCCTTGACGACCAATCTAACGGTTCAGTAGAGTTTCGTTCAGATATTCACGCACTTGGCGACTCCAGTGGACGTCTTGTTTAAAAATTCTGTTATTCTTGTGCAGCCTCGGAAACAACCAGTTTTGTAACATAGCACGTCACGTCCTCGCATTATAATCATGGAATTACACTTTGCAAACTCGAGAACACATAACGATATCTACTGCGGGGTAGCCATCCTACATCGGAGTGAAACCTGTGACTTCAACCAAGAAAAACAGAATATAACTGATATCTAGCGGCAATGAATGAATATACACTAGGCAATGTATTTGTTCCTCCAATAACCGAGCCGTGGCGCAGCGATCGATAGTTTTGACAACATTATAATTTTTAATATGTATATTATTTTTGAAATAGCCTGTAGATAACTTAAGACCTCTAATAGTGATACGAACTGACAATTCTGCCCCAAACTTTCCGACTGTGTTAACGTTTACCATTTAGGTTGTAGGACTGGAAGTAAGTACACTCACCCTATTGGGGATAACAGAGAAGAGGCGCGTTCGAGTCCCTTGGTAGTAGGCCTAGAGCAGCCTCTTAACCAATGTCTACTTCTGAGAGGGAACGGGGTTGCGATACTAAGGAGAGAGAGTAAGAATTTCATTGCATAATTTGTTCAGCCTATCTCAAACACAGCAAATTTTGAAGCCATTATTATCTGTGTAGCTTAGCTAAATCCTTTATTAGGTTTTTTTTTCAGTCAGTTAACACCATAATGGGAGCACACTTTTATGGCGCTTATTAATATAGACATAACATAACGAATGCTTGCCACGGTGGGTGAGTGGTCAACGTTGCAGGTTCGCTCCTGGCCGTGATAAGTGATTTTTGAAAGGCGGCAAAAATTACGACAACATGTCATACGATGTTAGCATGACAAAGAACCCATTTGAATTCAGTACGACGTGTTCATAATGGCAAAATTAATCTCGGGAGTTTCCGCCAACACAAAGTTCCTCATTTCTCTACTAGAAAGCGCTAGCTTAGATATCTAACCTTCTTGACTTTCATAGTGATTCAAGGAACAACGAAATTCGACATGCAAGCTACCCGTTGGGTGTTAAATAACAAAGCATGCACCCGGCACCCGAGGCCGTACGATATTATTATTATTATTAATGAATGCATTCAGGAAATAAGCACGTGAAATTTGTGAATAACGACACTTAGAGCATGTAAAAACGTATTCACTGTACTTAGATAGCGAGGGAGCATGTCCTTTAATAACACACTTGTAAAAGAAAATCAAATGTTTTTCAATCGGTCAATACGGTTCTACTCAAATTTTATTGAGTGCTGTTCCCTAAACCTGAAAAGAATTACACGAGATTAATTGAAATCTTCACATCGATTCTTGAATGAAGAACATTCTGGGGAAATAATGTAAATTCTAAAATGTATCCAGGCAGAAGCGGTTGTAGCGATGGTTGTTGTCTCAACTGTCGTAACTCCTGGGTCATCTGCCCCTAATGATATTGAGGATGAAAATGACTGTTACTACTTATACAACCACTGACTTACATACTAGAAGAAGGAATCAAAAGAAACGGACCAAGAGACAGGGAAAAGAAATTCCATCCACCCTTGAAGATTGAGGATTGAGGGAGAGTAGAGCTAAGGTAAGAAGGAGATGACCCATCTAACAGTGAGTTGAAAAAAAAAAAAACAGAAAAAAACTGTTGAGGAATTCCTTGTGGTCAATTCCCGAACTCACCAGCCGTGAGTGTGGGTGTATCGCTATCCAGGGTCACATAAGTAAACTTAGTTCATCATACAATATGTCAGGATGAACAGTTTCGGAGATATAGAATGCTGGTGAAATATTTCTCGAGGCCGTCATGTTGGATTAATGAGACGTATGATAATTTGAAAGGTCGGACGAAGTAGTAATAGACTGCCCTTAGGCCGAGTTTCATTCAAATCGTTCTAGCCGTTTAAATTTTATTAGGGGCATGCTCACACATCGCACTCATGGACAAAACGACACCTCATAAGCCTACAATATATTTCATACTAGTGGGCCCGTGTGAGCTTTCGCAACGTGAATGTAGGTTTATGGGGTAGTAGGGAAGAATGTGGGAGAACGAAGTTTTAAATATTGAAGAAATGTATTTATTATTGTTAAACGGCATACGTACACGAGAAGAACACAAATAATTATGTAGAACAGTGTTTTGTTCTGCCCTGCGCTCTAGCGGCAGGCTCGGCTAGCAGTATGCCGCGCTCCCGCCAGATAGCTGCCGCCGCCGCGCTGCCCTGCGCTCTAGCAGGCTCGGCAGGTTACGGTGCTCCCATTGTAAATGTACATTTTTAAGGTATTTATTTAATTGTGAGGCATTTAAGGAGGAAGTGAGTGCGTTTCGGACACACATGGGGTTATGCGGAACCTGTAGGTACCCCATATGTGTAGGTTGGTGTTAACAGGACCTTATTTTCGGTACAAAACCGGAATGAGACCTTAGCAGATAATATAGGGAGGATGATGAAAATACAAAATAGGCTGAAATACAAAATATAAAAATAATATTTACAATAATAAATAAAAGTATACGAAAGCAAAAATTGGAAATTCGATTAAAAAAGAATACGTTCTTTGAGTCACGGAACACTTGATAATTTAGATTGCTGGCCTTAACCCACTCTCACTTTCAGAGCGCATGCCACGATCAGCAGCCATAACGTCATCGGCTAATATAAGATTCAGTGTATTCTGAAGACCAAGGTTTCTTCCTAGATCAGCAATATCCACATACTCGGTTAAACTGTGGGCCACGGTGAAACCCGTCCAAGGTAGTCAAGCTCTTAACTGGGTAGCCGGCGTTCGGAGATCTGAGGATCGGAACCCGGCGCTGACAGAGGCCATTTTTAGTGTGTTCTCCAGCGGGTTTTGTCCCACTCTCCCTATAGGCAAATGCTGGAATGATTCCTGATTTCAAATCCTGAGAAACCTACTCCATTTACATAGTTAGTTATTGTCCTTTTAAGAGGCGGAACAGCGAGGTCATCTGCCATTACCCCATTCCCATACGCTAATAAAATTGCTTGCACACTGCCACAGTCATGACGACACGGGTCATCTTACAGATTGCATGCAGCTGATGGTTTCGTCCCACGAGTTCCATTCCCTTGAGTTCCGAAAACAAATTTCTTAGGGAAAACGTCCCACGAGTTCCGAACGCGTATTCACACCTGAGTGAATAAGCTAATGAGTCCCACTAGTTCCGAATATCTCTGGAAAACCTAGCTGTCAGTTCTGTGTTAGAGGAGCCAATTCATAAAAGAGGACACGCACTCACGGCTCGCGCTAACAATGGACCCTATTTGTTTCAGTAAAAAAGAAATTAATGCAATTTTGCTGTAGAAAACTAAGCTGAAACTCGCTCAGGTAGTGTTCGGAACTGATGAGACTCGCTCAGGTAGTGTAATTGGCAGAAAGCTAATCCGCTAAAAAATTTGGAACTGGTGGGAATCGGAACTCATGGGAATCGGAATTCATGGGAGGACACGCATCTGATGAACACGATGATGGAAGTCGCAATCACAACGCTAAGGTGTATGCTTCACAAAACTCAAGCTATTAACTCAGAGGGAGTTAGAAGGTGCGGTTTGTGCCTAAATCTTCCAAATTATCTCATTAGTAGGCCTACAAGCAAAATCTTGCATTTTCGAAAAGTCAACGGAAATACATTTAATTGTTTATAAAGTGTGTTTAAACAAATAAACAAGACGATATCCCCTGTCAGAGCAGTGTCACCTCGAGTCCGCGTAACAGTAAATCCGGGCGGGTGGTCTATATAAACGGGGCGGTCCCAAGTAACCGATCACAACAAATTAGCATGGCGTTTAAACAATTAAGCAAGACGATAGTCCCTGCGAGAGCGGTGTCACATCGAGCACGCATAATAGCAAAGACACATGGTGTAATAGGTTGGTTGGTTCACAGCCCCATGTACCTTGGGTGTGTGTAGAATCTGTCTGATAACCTGTGTTAATTGTGATGGCTGTATTAGTGTGTGTTATCTGAAATTCAGGTAAGGACTGCAGGCGATCAATTTCAATTAGTTCCTACTTTTTCTACCAAATGCTACCGTCAACGATACCTAGCTGTGAACTTGGCTACTAGATACCACCGCAACTGGCACTTTGTGGTGAACGTTGGAACTTAAAGAGCGTTAGTCTAATCTAACCTACAAATTTAGCTCCACACAAAAATTGTAGTTAGTGGATGGTTTTCTTACATGGCATAAATCTATTACATGGGCCCGCCAGCTTTACTTCCCCTCCGAAGGAAGGCATACTGAAGGATTTTAACGCTCTTAAAATGTGTTGACTTCGGCCGGGTTTGAACCCGCGATCTTGGACATAGAAGCTCAGCATTCTACCAACTACGCCATCGAAGCTGCCCATGGTGTAATGCATGCGAGATTTCTTGTTTATGCCCTCTAGTATGAATTAATCACGTAAGAAAAAGTAATGAATTTTGTCCTGAAGGAGATATTTAATGAGTCAATAAATCTAACTTTCACACTTAAGCACCCTCAAGTGCCAACTGACGGGCCGGATTTCGAATCCCGCAACCTTGTGCTGAGAAGAAGATAACCTGGCCACTGCTGCACCACGCTGCCAA
This sequence comes from Meconema thalassinum, assembly GCA_946902985.2. Taxonomy (NCBI): domain Eukaryota; kingdom Metazoa; phylum Arthropoda; class Insecta; order Orthoptera; family Tettigoniidae; genus Meconema; species Meconema thalassinum. Next base: position 1,982,748,088 of record OX336388.2, read on the forward strand.
CCAACAACTAACAATATCAAATAGTGTTGTAGTTAACCTGATCAGGATTCCAGGCTGTCATCACTGAAAGCAACGTTGACATGATTGTGTACTAATTAACAACATAATTATAAGTCTTGGTTGCACCACCCATTATCATTATGTGGAAAGTGAAAGCTCGTTTTACAAAAGGAACTTCCGGAGTTGGTTGGACCTTAAGAAACAGGTGCATGCGGAAATGGAAGGCAGCATGACGAAGAACTCTATACACACACGATAACCCACGAGTTTCTACTTGGCGTAGGTGGCGACCCAACATCTTGTCGCAACAGAGTTAGAATACTGACCATGCAAACATAACCTCAAAAGTATTGGCTGCCTAGTATTACCACCTTGTAGATTTCTTGAGGCTGTCCAGTGGCGGCTTGTGTTGCATTACCTTCAAAGGAGGTAGTGAGGGATGGGTAATTGGACTAATCGAGAACATAGCAATGGATTACCAGTGATTTATTATTATTATTATTATTTTATTTCCCTGTTAATACGTAAAACTGTGTCCATTATCGGGTGCTTTTCTTCTAAAGTAAAACGTAGTTTATTGCAATTTATCACAATGGACTAATTCATATCTGCAAATAAATAAATAAATACCCTTTATTAATTCCATTTTAACCGGATGAGTTAGCCGTGGTCGTTACGCCGTGACTGCAGGCAGTGGCTCACATCCGGGAGGCGAGGAAGTTGGTTTACTGTAGTTTTCCATCTTCCTTCCAGGCAAATGCCGGGGTTGGACCCTAACTATAGACCACAGCCACTACCTTCCAATTCCTCGTCCTTACATTCACACTTTCCTCCCCAGACAACACTCCACACCTGACGGTACTTGTAGCTCAACCCATGGGTGTCCACATAGAAGTAGCTACAAACTCTGGCGAGCCGAAAATGTCCTCGGACACTCCCGGCACTAAAAGCCATGCGCAAAAAAAACACATTTTCGACGGGGTCGGGGATGAGATGGAATGAAGTTTATGTGGCTGGGTGTTTTTACGGCCGTATGCCCTTCCTATCGCCAACCTCATGAGAGGAGTTAATGAGAGATGAAATGAATGAAGATGAATGGAAATGGGCAAGGATGCGGCCTGTCAGAAGGTACCGTCCCGGCATTTGCCTGGAGTTGATAATGGGAAACCACGCAAAACCATTTCAAGGATGCCCGATGGTGGGGTTCAAACCCACATCGAGTCCACAGAGAGCTTGGCTCCACGACCTAGTGAGCTTAGCTACCGCTGTCGGTAAATAAATAAATAAATAAATAAATAAATAAATAAATAAATATCTGTCAAACAAAACATGAAAGTAGCATGAGAAAAAAACAGCAAAGATAGAGCAGTCTATTTACATCGCGCAACAGCATGAGATTGGCAAAGCACGGGGCAGCTCGGGTATTTTCGCTCTAACGCCACTGACAGTCTTATTGCATCCACCACAGCAGCTTCGGTGGCATAGTTGGTAGCATGCTGAGCTTCTATGCCCAAGATCGCGGGTTCAAACCCGGCCGAGGTCATCGGATTTTTAAGAGCGCTAAAAATCCCACAGTATGCCTTCCTTGGGAGGGGAAGTAAAGCCGGCGGTCCCATGTCATAGATTCATGGCATGTTAAAGAACCTTCCACTAATTACATCTGTGTGAAGCTAAATTATAATATAGGTTAAACATTCGACAAACGCTCTTATGTTCCAACGTTCGTCGCCAGGAGCCGACTGCGGTGGCATCTGGTAATCACGTTCTGAACTAGTAGTCGTTGACGGTGGCGTTTGGCGGCAAAAGTAGGAACTACTTGGAAACATTCATGTCTGCAGTCCTCACTTGAATTGAAAACACACTAATACAGCCATCACAATTAACTCCGGTTATCACACAGATTCTACACACACCCAAAGTACACGAGGCTACATGACCGCGTTGTCGCAGCCCCTAACCTGAGGAACCAACCAACCAACATCCACCATGCAACGACCAGCGGACTTAATTGCTGGGATAGGAGTTTATGATCCTATCATCTGTGTTATACCAGCCGCTGTAGAAATCTGGGCAATGCTCGAGCAGTGCAACGGCCACTTGGCGAGCTTCTTTTTTTTTTTCAGCGTAGCACACAGTAGAACTGGATATTGAGGTATTAAAGAACATAACTATCAATTATTATGGTCAAATGATGAGAATATATAAAATGCTTATTTAGTTTTTCACTGAAAAAAATCTGGTCATTGTGCAACGCTAAAAACTCAACACCGGCCGCCACATAAACAGCCCCGTGTTTATGAGAAATGTCGTCCTGTCCACATAATTCTTCCCCGCCAAACCTCGCTCCTTCCTTATCGACATGGGTTAGTGAGCTGTAGGGAATATTCGTAGATCCAGAATGCTTCGGGAGACACGAGTAAAGTACGTACGGTATAATAATGCTAAATTGATAATAATAATCATAATAATAATAATAATAATAATAATATCGTATGGCCTCGGGTGCTTGGTGCAAGCTTTGTTAATTGACACCCAGAGGGCAGCCTGCATGTCGAATTTCGTCGTTCCTTTGAACGCTATGAAAGTCAAGGAGGTTAGATATCTAAGATCCTTGATAGTATAGCGCGTTCTAGTAGAGAATGAAAGAACTTTGTGTTGGCGGATAATCCCGAGATTAATTTTGCCATTGAACACGGCCTACTGAATTCAAATGGGTTCTTTAACATGCCAACAACGTATGACATCCATGTCGTGATTTTTGTCGCCTTTCAAAAATCACTTACCACGGCCAGGGGCGAACCTGGAAGCTTGGTGTTGGTAATCCGACACCTTAACCACTCACCCACTGTGGCAAGTACTAAATTGATAAGGGAGTGTTATTGAAAAAGCTCTTATGACCTTTCCTGACACCATTAAAAGTTGATACATAATTGACTACAATAGAATAGCATTTTATGTATCCATATTGAGAATAATCAATCGTAAAAATAAAAAGTAGTTCCTTGAACATAAATAGTTTTCTTTCATTTTTTCTGCTAGCCCTTTTCATCTAAAAACTCCCCTTTCAGTAAAATATGTTTTCCTAGTGATAGAAAATAGTTATGGAGCTTGACCTAAGTAGAGATAAACAAGTAGTTCCTTGAATAAAATAACTAAATAGCCTATTTTCCCTTTAAAAACTCTCCCGAAAGGTTGTAAATTGGCTTTTACGGCCAGTGATTTTTTTTAGGTTTGTGTGATGTCTTGTGTGGGGTTTCGCCTAGGACACCAAGCTAGCTCATCAGCGGGCTCTTGGTATCCCAACCCGGACCCCCAGAGGAGTAGCGAACTGCGTGAAACCCCACACAAGATACGGCACAAACCTGGTTCCCACGGACTCAGCGAGGTAACTCACCACTACCACCTCGACGGGCAGTGTCCTAGAGCTGGGAACATCTAATCGGAGAGGATACAACTGGTGAGGTGTGATTGGCACCTCGCCCAGGCAGCCTCACCTGCAAAGCGAACAGGGGCCTCATGAGGGAAGGTAAGGGATGGTCAGGATGGATAGGCAAGGAAAAGGGAAGTAGGCGGCCGTGGCCTTGAAGAAGGTACTGCCCCCGTAATTGAATTATGTAGAGACCACGGTGGCTATATTTGAAATTATAAGGAGAGTTATGGCTGTCATAGTTATGACGTGGGTAGTCATGACGTAAGCACGGATGACGTAAATGTTATACCAGCAGGCTACTTGAGCTGAGATTCTCAGTGACGTCAGCATTTAGTCGAGAATGTTCCAAGATTTACGACGCAGTCGCAGGAAACGAGGAATTCTGCTGAGGAAGAAACTATGCTATTGGAGGAGAGGCATGAACCAATCAACGATAGTTTAAAGGAAGACGGAGATTGCTGAAACTATGGTATTTTTATTACTTTTGGAATGCAGAATTGTGGAAATCCATTTGCAGTAAAAGCATTGATTTGGAATTTTGGTGAAATTTATTTTCAGTTTTTGAATTTTGAAAATCCGTCATGTATTAACGAAGTTGGAACTTTGAGCGATGACGCAGTATCACGCTTTGGAAGGGATGGTAACGCCCCTCGTGAAGTTAATAAAAGGGCTTGCGCAGAAGAGAGGAGTCTCTTTCGTTCTCTGATCATTCTGAGATCTCATTCTCAGAGCATCGAAGTATATTTGTGAAAGTTCTTTTCTTATACATTCATTATAGTGAGACGTCGAAGTGAACAGCAGTGAAAAGAATCGTCTTTATAACGTGTGGCGAGGCCACTATATTAACGAGATCCAAGTCAAACTAGGTGAAGTTGAAACGGACCTTAGAAAGCTTCTACAAGTTTAGCTTCGAACAGTTAGCGGTCTCCGATAAGCTAATTGTAGTGTGCAGTGCTTCATAAAGTTATAGAGAAAAGCTGAACAATTTCGACCGATTAGTTCGAAAGATATTAGCAGTTTTATACGACTGAGAAAAGTGATTATCTCGCCACAAGAGAAGTACTTTCGTATAGCCAGAATCAACGCAACGGCTGACGCTGCGAGTGGAATAGAAAGACTTCAGATTGCTTGGTTACAGAACGATACAGTATAATGGAGCAATTGAATACGGCAGTTTGTTCTTCTAACACTACAACCGAAGAGCAGATGGAAGGCTAAGGAGCTTATTGCAATTGGGACATACTTCAACGGAGTAAGATAGCGACATGGAACTTCGCTAATTGCTATTCCACACAAGCGAACATGCGGTGAATACCATCTACACCCATGTTTCGTAATTAAAGGCTGAATACCATCGAACAGCCATAGAAACAATTTCATACTCTGAATATGAATAATTTCTTCGGAAATTTCTACAAAACTTCATGGCGATTGTCTACTGGAACTTCAGGGAATTTTTCAAGAGAGGTCAGGGATGTCCCGACTCACAAAGAAGATTATTGCCGGAAGGATGTCTATTCGTCTTCGAGGAGCAGAGCGATTTCCGGAGAAGGAAGCAGTTCGATTCTCCGAGGGTGTTATTTCCTATTTCGAGGATGGAGCTCAACTTTAACGTGGTGAAATGGATCCATCAGCAGTCTTCTTTGGGGAATTTTCCTCTGGAACGTCAATCGGCAGATAAGGTAGTCGTGAACGTTTATTGTATTTGAGTTTACTAATGATGTTTGAGCAACCATTTTTCCCATATTTTTATCCTCATGTATTTTTGCCCTATTTTCTTGTTGAGATTCTTATTCTCAGTACACCTTGATGAGTTTTACATTTTTCGACGATTTATTAAGACATTGTTATGTCATGGGCATAGTTAATGATTTTGAATCAGTTGAGACTGATATGTAGATTTTTCAGTAATTAATATTTTTTTTTGTAGTCACGATTTGACTGTAAGTTAAGGATTTTTAATGGCAGATTTAAATTCAGACAGCGAGTCATTTTATTAAAGTAATTCTACCCCAGTTTAATTACTTTGACCAATTTTCTGTCATCATCAAGAAGGAAGAACATTTAAATGATTTTAGAGCGTTAAAATCTCTTACATTGTCGACGATCTTGGAAATACTAGTCGTTATTTGGATTGATTGCAACACAGACATTTATCGTCAGTTATGAATGAACATTGCATTATAGACACTTTTGTAAAGAGTAACTTTAATAATGAATTATTGAATGCATTAAAGTCAAGTACTTTTGTTAGGAGTTTTTCTCAATTAGAGATTTATAGAACGATGTTTGCATTCCCCAGTCTAATTGGATTCTATTCGACTACTTTGCATTTTAGTCGCACTTTATTTGATGATAGTATTTTCATACTACAATTTCTTTTAAGATGTTAATCTTAAATTTGGATAGACCAGACAGGCGTATATAAGCGTATTCACTATTAAATTTGTTTGTGATTGGCAAGTTTTGACTTCATTTCGGTTCATGAATGAAATCCACGAAGGTTAAATAGAAAAACAGTTTTGAAACTATTAATGATTATAAAAATTTGTAAGTGGAACTATGAATGTATAATCGCTAGTGCAGTGCGTGTTGAAAGTCGCTGAGATATAATGCCCTTGAATATGAAGGAAGTTCCCACAGGAATAAATGTTAAAGAATTATTTGTGGAAGTTTTGTAAGTTATGTGGAAGTTGAATGCCATATAGATTAATATATGATGATTTTGGGCATATTTTTAATGCAGATTGTGCATTAACTTGTTAGCGAAGGATTTTCCGCTGGAGTAAGATTGTCATAGTTCGTTGAAAATAAATCAAGTGAATTACTGTTATAATTAACACGAGTTTTGAAAGAATTTGAGATAAGATTTTGAATGAAGGTTGCCGTCACAAATCATTATTAAAACCTTTATTAAACCAGATTGTGACATTAACATGTATAACTAACCTTCATTGGTCGATTATATTAAACACGATTATGAAAATTATCAACCGGATGAACATGTGGTCAATGTATTTCTGAAATTAATAATTTAAACTATTTAAATGTTAATATTGTAAATAAATGCTGTAAATATTTTTGAAAATAATGTGAAACGAGAGTGATGTTAAAGGCGTGCTTATAATATTTTTATTGTCTTTGACAAATATTATAAACAATTTCTAATTGTTATAAATAATTTATGTGATTTTGTTATAAACATTTAAGAGCTAATTATACAATTGGAGTGAACTTAACAAGTTTAAGGAATTAACATAATGATCCAATAGGATGTGAGCAAAGTACTTGAAAGATTTGCGTAAATATAATGTGAGTTGTCTTGTAGACCTTTAAAAGTTTGAGAGAGCAAGCTATATTCTTACGTAACTTAGCACGTGAGAAGGGAGTCCATTCAACCAGTATGCAACAGGTTCGAGGGTAGCTCGCAGCTGGGCCAACATCTGGTTCACAGAGAGTGAGGTCGTCCGCACTCCGGCCTTGCGACTATAAATACCATTCTCATGTTTATTAAAAGGAAACCAAATGCTCTATATATGTCACACCCTAATGTCCTTTTCCAATCCAATAGTGTTATGAATATTACGTTATTTGGAGCTCTTGGGAGCTAAAATGTTTTATATCATGTTGTATGATAATTTTTGCAAGTCCTACTGAGGACGTAGTCAGATTGACTTAGGCTTCTGATAGCCACGTTGATTGTGTTGTGTTATCAAAATCATACCCTTTATTAGAAATAAAGCTTTTGTACAGTTCAAAGTTCTCGTCTTCGTTCTGGTTCATTTTTAAATGTCATGGTGGAGGTTATTGTGTGAACAGACTTTTAGTGATCCTGTTGTCAACTCAAACCCCGAGATAATTAAGAGGTAAGTAACGGTAAGTATAAACCCCCGTCTATTTTGGTGTGTTCCACAATGATTTCCTGTGAATTTCTGTGCTCTTATCTCGATAGTATCTGTCAGTGCCATTTTCATTGATGTAACTGTGCCGGTGCGAGTGATAATTGGCAATCCGATTGAGGGGGCGGATATCTGACAGCCTACTATCCAGGTAAACGGGGACAGTACCATCCCGGCATTTGCCCGAAGACGAAGTGGGAAACCCCGGAAAACCACTTCAAGGATGGCTGAGGTGGGAATCGAACCCCCTCTACTCATTTGGAACACCCGAGGCTGAGTAGACCCCGTTCCAGTCCTCATGCCACTTTTCAAATTTCGTGGCAGAGCCGGGAATCGAACCCAGGACCTCCGGGGCGGCAGCTAACCATGCTGACCGCTACGCTACGGAGGCGATCCACTGTTTACATAAGAAAAATAAATATCCATGGAATATGAACATTTCGTTTATTAATTACTTTGTCATCAAACGATGTATTCCAACAAATTACAGGATTGTCCCTTAATGGAAAGTAACACAATTCTTAAGATGAATTAGGAGTTAACTGTTTTTGAGAGTGAAATGTACATATGGACGTGTTGAAAGTTGGTTGGTTGGTTCTTAAGTTTAGGGGCTGCGACAACGCGGTCATGTAGCCCCGTGTACTTTGAGTGTGTGTAGAATCTGTCTGATAACCGGTGTTAATTGTGATGACTGTATTAGTGTGTGTTATCTTTTTTTTTTTAAATTTAAGTACTGCAACTTAGAATTTTTCAAATAATTCCTACTTTTGCCGCCAAGCGTCACCGTCAACGACAACTAGGTCAAGTTCAGAACTTAGCTACCAGACGCCACCGCAGTCGGCTCTTGGCAACGAACGTAGAAACCTAAGAGCGTTGTTTACATTCCTAACCTATACAATTTAGCTTCACACAGGTGTAATTAGTTGAAGGTTATTTAACATGCCATAAATCTATGACATGGAACCGCCGGCTTTACTTCCTCTCCGAAGGAAGGCATACTGAGGGATTTTTAACGCTCTTAAAAATCCAATGGCTTCGGCCGCGTTTGAACCCGCGATCTTGGGCATAGAAGCTCAGCATGCTACCAACTACGCCACCGAAGCCGCCATGTTGATAGTAAGAAAAGCAGTTCTAAGAATAAACACAAGGGAACCCTCCAAATTATGCATGAAATGAAAGCTTTACCTGGATTATGATTATGCATATATTTAAAATACAACAGCAGTATCAGTTGTGAATAGGTTACAATTTGTAAGTTAATATATATGTATATTTTAAACTTGTCTGATAACTTGTGTTATCGTGGTGACTGTAGTAGTGTGTGTATTTGTAATCAGGTGAGAATTGGAAAGGAGGCAACCATGGCCTTGATTTAGGGACCATCTCCGTATTTGCTTGGAGTGGACGTGGGAAACCACGAAGACTACTGTATTTGCAAGACGGCCGAGGTGGGAATCGAACCCACGTTCTCCCGAAGCCATCGAGGCACGCGCTAGTGAAAATGCTCCCCAGTAGTTTACAAACAAGAGAAACAACGTAACGTGTTACAGCATTATGCTCTTCGAGGCTTGTGCTGCTACTGTGAGCGTTACACAGAACTAGTTCCACATGTCCGATCCAAATACAGGTGACAGGAGGTGTGTCTGCGAGTTCACAGTAAGTGGACAGCCAATTATAATACAGTATACTGTAGTTGTTTCATTTAAATCTTGTTAGGCCCCTTAAAACAACAATTATCATCATCATCATCATTTAAATCAGCCCACGTTCTTGTGTGTGACAGGCGCGGTTTATTAGGCAAACCTACCTGGTCATTTTGAGAAAAAGAAACGTCTTTTATACAGCAAGGGCCTCCGTGGCTTAGTCGGCAGCTCGCCGGCTTCTCACGGCTGGGCCCGTGGTTCGAATCCCGGTCACTCCATGCGAGGTTTTCGCTGAACATGCGGAGGCAGACAGCTTTTTCTCCGGTACTCTGGTATTCCCTGTCACAAATTTAATTCCAGCAACACTCTCCACTGTCATTTCATTTTATCTGTCATTCATTTAATCATTGCCCCAGGGGAGTGCGCCAGGCTTCGGCAGCAGGCACAGTTCATATCCTCGCCGCTAGATGGGGGCTTCATTCATTCCATTCCTGACCCGGTCGGAGACTGGAAGCAGGCTGTGGATTTTCATTTTCTTATTCAGTACCAGTACTTTTCACAATTTGCTAAATCGATAAAATGATTTGTGTGTCTTTCTGTCTGCGTGTGTGTCCCTATCAACTCCTAAACGGCTGCAGTTCGAATCCCAGCCCTGAAATCAACCATCCTCAGGAATTTTCGTCACTTTCTAGATATAAATGCGTTGATGGCATCGTATTTCAAGTCACGGTACACCTACCCCGATCGTAGACTCTAAATTAGAGTTATACACACTCTTAGCAATAGCGTAGTAACACAAGTTATCAGACAAATTCAATACACACGCATTTACACGGGATGACGACCAAGATGTCCCAAACACCTAAATGATTTAACAACGAATCTTCAGAAATAATTGAGATAGAAGCTCAACTAAAACTCTAGAATATTTAAAATTATTCTGAAAAATAGAGTAGTTGCTGTTAATTCATTTTAGGTGTTTGGACATCTTAGTCATCAGCTCCATATATGTACTTGGGTGAGTGTTGAACTTGTCTGATAACCTGTATTTATATGATGACTGTACTAGTGTAGCTGTATTAGGGACAGGTGTCCCGGGACTTGAAGACAGGTACTTGGTTGGTTCCTCAGTTTGGAGGCTGCCAAAACGCGGCCATGTAGCCCTATGTACTTTGGTGGGTGTGTGTAGAATCTGTCAGATAACCGGTGTTAATTGCGAAGGCCGTATTAGTGTATGTTATCTGTAATTCATTGGCCTGTTTGCCATCTCTTGATGAATGCAATACATTTGCATTTGTCTGTTGGCACAGGCTAGAGTAAAATGTGGCTTTTCACCGATATCTCAGTTTCACTCATGACTGTGATTATATGGACGCTACTGAGGTACGGGTGGTGCTTAGTAATGCCATTCAGGGCACAGTCAGTGCCTGTGGATGCTGTGAAAGGTTCTGCTCATAGGATTAGTACGGTACTGGTGTACTGACTCAGGGAGGAAAGCAATGACAAACTACCTCCCCCCTCATCTTGCCTAGTACGCCTCAATATAGTGCTGCCTTGGGTTTTTGTGGGTATCTACCCACATAACCTAACGGCGGTACTTTTTGAGGATCCAAGCAGCATTCGGGCTGACTACCTAACAGACATCTGTAAATCAGGTAAGGACAGCAGACGATCAATTTCAAGTAGGCTACTATTGCTACCAAATACTACCGTCAAAGACAACTATCTGCGAACTTGGCTACTAGATGCCACCGTAACCAGCACCTGGCGATGAACGTTGGAACTTATTAGAGCGTTAATCAAATCTAACCTACAAATTTAGCTTCACACAATTGTAGTTAGTGGAAGGTTTGTTTACATGCCATAAATCTATATCATGGGCCTCCAGCTTTACTTCCCCTCCGAAGAATATGTCTCACAATAAGGTTCAAAAAGTGAATGGTTTTAGGAGTAAGGTGCTCGCTTACTGTGTCCTTTTCGGATGTCACCGCGGAGTCCAGGGTCGATTCTCAGCTCTGCCAGAAATTTAATTCTGGTCAGAGAGCTGGAATGGACTTCATCAGCTTCGGGTGGCAGAACTGAGAGGAGAACTGACTCTGAACACATCAACAACTAGGTGGCCATGGTTGCGCGTCTGAATCTCGATACAATCGATCGGCATCAAAGGGTGTTAGAAAGTGAGAGATGACCGCCTCAATGCTTGGCGGAGGCCCGGGTTCGATTCCAGACTCTACCAAGAAATGTAATTCTGGTCTGAGGGCTGGAATGGGGTACACGTCAAAACTATTTGCTGCTACCTTCTGTGGCTCGGGATGTTTATTGAAATTACGGATCCAAAGGGCCTGGCATTTATCACTGGCTCTGCCGAGAAATTTTATTCTGCTCTGAGTTTTGAAACTGCCTTGTGAGGCAAAAACTCTACTGACACGGCTCCCTTCCATTTGCGAATCCTCACATGCCAAATGACTGCCCCAGGATTCGATCCTGTAGCCTTGGGCATAGCAGGCAAGACCAATATTGCTGAGCCACGATCCCAGATCAATATCAATGGCGATAATATTATTATTAATATGTTCTTATTGTTAGGCTGAGAAGTACGGTCGGTTCTAAATCCAAGATAGCAGGTTCGATACAGCTCGATCTGATAGCATTTAAGCGTGCCTGTGTCAGCCCCGTGTTAGTTGATTTACCGGCACGTTTAAGTACCCCTCCGTGCACAGGCCGCTGCATATTAAGTGCTGAAATGCTGCAGCACATTGTTCTATTTAAAAATAAATTACTTTTATAATATTATATACAGTGCATTAAAAAAGACGTCAGTCAAAGAATAGGAAATATCTCAACTCCCCTCACATTTAGTCGTGCACTCCACTCCGCTTCCGACTCTGGCTGTGTAGATCGCAGCTCAGTGAGAATTCTCTACTTTATTGCTAGCAAACGTGTAATCTGCCTTTTGCGCATGTGTGTCCAACATTTTCGTTATGCTGTTGGGACAACAGCCAAGACATCACAGTGAATCTTCGTTCAGACACAGAGAGGCAGCACTGGTCACACGAAATTAGAACGTGGCAGGTGGAATCAGCTGTAGCATATGTAGCAAACGGAGAAAACTATTATAGGAAGCCATCAGTTGTTCCCGCCAGAATATTGTGATCTTTGAAAATTACAAAATGTCCAGTTTGTAAATTTCACTATGACAAAATAGCATTATAGCGTTGCTGGTTCCTTTTTAATGCTTTTGGTAACAATGGGGAGTTCTGGTTTTGCGCGCTTACGCCAAATGAGTTCGTGAATACGAATGGTTGGTTCTTAAGTTTAGGGGCTGCGACAACGCTGTCATGTAGCCCCGTGTACTTAGGGTGTGTTTAGAATCTGTCTGATAATCGGTGTTAATTGTGATGACTCTATTAGTGTGTGTTATCTGCTTTTTTAATTTAAGTACTGCAACTTAGAATTTTTCAAATAGTTTCTACTGATGCCGCCAAGCACCACCGTCTACGACTACTAGGCCAAGTTCAGAACTTAGCTACTAGAGAAACCTAAGAGCGTTGTTTACATTCTTAACCTATCCGATTTAGCTTCACACAGGTGCAATTAGTGGAAGGGTCTTTAACATGCCATAAATCTATGACATGGGACCACCGGCTTTACTTCTCCTTCGAAGGTAGGCATACTGAGGGATTTTTAACGCTCTTAAAAAATCCGACGGCTTCGGCCGGGTTTGAACCCACTATCTTGGGCATAGAAGCTCAGCATGCTACCGACTACGCCACCGAAGCCGCTTGTGAATAGGGATACGAATATTTTGTCATTTCAGGTGTTATTGTATGTTTAATTAATGTTGTAAGAGGAATGTATATATGTTGAGTTTGGTGACGTGTTTGTGCAATATGGAAAACTCTGTGGAGAGTCTCTTAAGTGTTTCTATATGTTTCTAAATTATTATTCTTTTCTCTTGGGGGGGGGGACGTGAGTTACAGCACGAGCCCCCACTGCCTCAATGGTAAAATACCGGCACCCTGGCGTCTGTCAAGTCTTTAAAGCTACGGCTTTTAAAAAGGACGTTAAACCAACCACATTATTACTATTTCTGGTAGTAGTAGCAGTACGATCGATGTAGCCGACCAATTATCCTGCATTACTGCTTACATAATCAATGGTGGGAGTTGTAATCGATTAACTTCCAGGTTAATCATGATAATCACTAAATTCTGCGTTATGGTTTTTTAACAGCGTGACCAGACCAAAGCAGAGCAGAGCATAGAAAGAGAAAGTGGAGAAGAGAATGACGAAAAAAAAAAAAAAGGATTTTTCTTCGGTTATTGCGCGTAAATCAGCCAAGACTAAACTGGAAGTAAATGTATCGTCGAAACGAACAAGGTATTTAAAGGTCAGTAAAACGAAACTAATCCGTTCCGCTGGATGATTGAAAGATTCGTACTATGGTTTACAACAGGGATGCACAGGACAGGCAATATTGTGCTGCGATGAACACGTCCTCGGTGTGCGTCCTTCTCTACCCTTCTCTGGATGGCTGCCTCTCCCTTCCCCCTTCAGAGTGTCAGAGAGTAGGCAGGTTCCTGGTGGCAAAGTTGACAAGCCATTGCATGTCAAATACCAAAACATCCCTCTGGAGACTTGGGGTGGGTAAGTCCTACTGTCACACGTGGTATGCAGGTGCTTACTGGATATCCCAAGGAATTCTAGCGTGCATTCGTGTTAACACCACTGCCTTACAGGGAGAAGGAACTGCATGGACTATTATGAGAGATGCAAATGTCTTCGATGGCGTAGCCTTCAGCGTGCTGAACTCCTCTGCCTAAAATCGCGGGTTCAAACCCGGCCGAGGTCGTTGGATTTTTAAGAGCATTAAAATCCTTCAGCAGGCGCCATCAGAGGGAAGGTTAAGCCCATGTAATAGATTTATGGCAGATAAAAGAATATACCACTCAATAATTGGTAGTGTGTAGCCAAATTTGTAAGTTATATTTTGTTAGAAACGCTCTATCAAGTGCCAACGTTCGCCGCTAGGTGTCAGTGACAGTAGCATCTCTGGTAGCCAAAGTTGGAACTTCTTGAAATTGAACTTGCTGTGAGCCTACCAAAGGCCATTTGCTGCAATTCATTGCGTACTAATTATGAGAGATGCAGCAGGCAAGGTGTGAATATAACACATTGTAGAGCAAGCAATGAAACTTGAAGATATGTACCAATCATATCACCAGAAAATGCTACATCAGTAGTACAATCGTTCAAGATTGAAGGAAAATGACAACACAATGTCTCTATATACAGGTGCTTTACAAATGTGGCACCCCCTTTTCAAGACGAGTCGGGTGGGCAAATATCTGTGAAAGTTCGTTGTAGATTTGTTTCGAAAATGTTTATTTTAGGGAATTGCGATGTCATGGGTATCAGCCCCTTGTACTTGTATGTTTATAGAATCTCACTGTTGTAGCAAAAATTACAGAACCTGATTGGCTTATATATTTTATTTTTAACTTCACCTGCCCAGACAGCCAAGCGGTTTTCATTTATTGACAGGAGTAAAGTTGTGAAGTACAGTTCATTTTCAGCAACATTTTTTTTTTGAGATTGTTTGGCCTTTCAGCATCCAGTTTAGTTTGCAAACCTCGAGTCACCCCCGTGATCCCCTACTAGCAGCTAGCACTGCAGCATCCTCTGCTTCAATGTTCCCAACTTGAACTCGTTCAACACCGAATCTGACCATCACCTCCTAGCTTTACTTCTGCTTCTCTTACCCTCTACAGCCGAACTCTTTAACCTCCAAGGTAATCTCTCCTCTCCCATTCTATTCACATGACCCCACCATCTGAGTAAGCTCATACAAACTGTCTCAACTAACGTGTTCATTTCGAACTTAGCCTTTATGCTTTCATTACAGTTAACCCTCCTGTCATTGCTCCCATCTATTTTCTCCTTCTTCTGTAATCCGCAACAAATAGTTTTTAATCACATGCATTTTTTTCAGTTTTTTTTCCACATTTCCCAGGAATGTATTTTAATTGGGTAAATTCTCCGGTGGTAAATTATACAATTATACAAAATGACCAACAATAATATTAAACACACTTACAGTACACAAGTCACAATTTGAGAACTCGAGTAATTACATCGGGATATTTACACAAAATCTCAGTCTCAAACACATATATATATATATTTGGGGAAAGGCTCTAAGACTGTGGCGGGTAATGAGTTCCAATTATCATTACCACGATTAATAAAAGAATAATTCCCATACTTTGTTCGCTGCTGTCAGCCCCTAACTTTATACGGATGATCTGCCCTGCTCAGATAGGTGAGATTTCCCAGACGTTTGCTTAGTTCTCCTCGTGCTGGCCGATTAGTCTAAGTGTTTAACATAACGTATAGTCTGGATTTCGTCCTTCTGTCTTCCAGAGATTCCCACCCTTATTTTTCTATAATTCGAGTTACACTACTTCTAGGATTAGGATTAAAATAGTTGAGCACAAACCTAGCAGCCTTCCTTTGTACCATCTCCAGCTCATTGATGAGCCCTACCTGATATGGGTCCCAAACCACTGAGCCGTATTCCAAGATTGGCCTCACCAGGGTCAAATATTCTAATTCTTTTGCGGTGGAACAACTGCCTTTTAATACCCTCATTACAAAATGAAGTGATTTGCGCGCTTTGGAGACGACACACCCCACATGGGCACTCCATTTCATATCATTCTCTACTTGGATGAACAAGTATTCATTGGCTTCAATATTCTCTATACCCATCTATTTATCCCAGCAATCATTCGTGCTACCCTCATATCAGTTGTCTCCAACTTACAGTATGTAGGAATCTATCCAACTCTCACTTCCATACAGCAAGCTCGGTCTAAATACTGAGTGATCTAGACAGAGCTTCATTGCTATTATGTAATTAATACAAATCTTATCAACTTACAGCATTCAGCAGTCGTCTCAATATGGGTACTGATTACTGACCTGGAACAACAGAAACAAACAGGTATTGCTAACATTCAACTGATATATCAGGCTAAAGTCACGATTCACAACAAAACAATGTATCTTAAAATTTAAGAAGCAAATCTACAGTTTATTATTTAAGTTGTACAGCAGCTCAATGATCAGACAGCCCTTAATCTAGCATCAATGTGGATTGTGGGGCAACAGATATAAAGTGGTGACAAAGCCACATTTTTAGCCTACTTTTCACATTTTGTAAAAATTAGGAAAAAGCAGACTTATGAGATAAATCCGGAAATTGTGTGTGTGTCTGTCCTTCTGTCTGTCTGTCTTTCTGTCTGTCTGTCAGTTTCCCCCTATCAACTCCTAAACGGCTGCAGCTATCGAAACCAAATTTGGTATGAGTAAAGATCTATACCTGAATATCTCACGGCCATATTTGAAAATGACGTCAGTGGTACCAACTGCAAAAAAATCGGAATTGAAATTTGAGCTCCATGTTCGATATCTTGGAAGGTATGCATGGGAGCTAACCGAAAATTGGCACACATATAGACAATAATATTTCAGCTTAATTTCCAGGAGCCCATACATAGCAGTGGTGCCAACATGATACTACAGTAAGCCTGCTGATAGGTCCAATGTTTAAATACATGTAACTTAAATTTTAAGAAAAGAAAAGTTCGTCACGGAACTACTTGCGAGTGGTAATAAGAATAAGGCAAAGTAAGCCAGCTATATGATTAATATAATAATATAATTGGTTTTATGTCCCTTTTAACTACTGCGGCTTTTTTTTTTTGTAAAACCGCGCCGGGGAGCCAAAATTTCGTCCTGAAGGGGATCTCTAACGTGCCAGTAAATCTACTGACAAGGCTACCTCACATTTAAAAAACAAAACCCCTGGCACTATACAGCCCATGAAGGGCCTAGGCCGACCAATATCTGCAGGCCAAATGGCTGGGCAGCGGTCGCTTGGTCGGCCTCCCTCGCATTTGCTTACCCTCAAATGCCAACTGATTGCGCCAGAATGGTATGTGAATGGAAACAGCACTGTGGTGATGAGTTTGAAACATCAAATTACCCGGAGCAACCGTCAGGATCTCGCAATGGCACAATATAAAGCAAAAGGTGAACACCTCCGACTTCATTACTTCCAAAGATTGAACTTCTAGTATAGCCTTGATCTCAACCAATTGGATTGTAAGTTTTCCTTATTGATGGTGTGACCATTAAAAAAAGTCTGAAGTGCCTTTAAAAAGAACAGTGGATAGTGATTCTCATAGGAACAGCTAGTGTTATATCAAAGAATTCACAATAATGATGTCTTATTGGTGCAAAGAGCAGAGAAAACATTTTAGATCAACGTGCTCGTCTTCCTCGTTGTGTGTCAGTTACCTGCTGGTTAACGGCTTCGGTGGCGTAGCCTTTAGCATGCTGAGTGAGCTTCTATGCCCATGATCGCGGGTTCAAACCCGGCCGAAGTCGTCGCATTTTTAAGAGCGTTAAAATCCATCAGTATGCCTTCCTTCGGAGGGGAAGTAAAGCCGGCGGTCCCATGTCATAGATTTACGGCATGCAAAAGAATGTTCCACTAATTAAACTTGTGTGAAGCTAAATTGTAGGTTAGATTTCGTGGAAATGCTCTCAGAAAGTTCCAACGTTCATAACTAGGTGTCAGTGACATCTGGTAGCGAAAGTTGGAACTACTTGAAATTGAACGGAATTTGTAGCTCACCCCATGGGTGTCCGCATTGAAGCAGCTACAGCCTTTGGTGAGCCTAACATGTCCTCGGACACTCCCGGCACTAAAAGCCATACGATAAATAAACCTGCCGGTTTCGGTTCCCTGTTCTCCCAAAAAATGTAATTCGGCCCTGAGGACTGGAACTACTTTCACTCAGTTTCGCGAGGAGAGCGTTGGTTCAATTCCTTGCGCAGGCATTTTAGAAGTGGATTTGCGTGCTTTCCACTGCTACTCCATGGAAATGCCGGGATGGACCTACTTTGAGGACCAAAATTATCACGGCTGACTCTTTCTTAATCTTACCGTCAATTTTAAGTACGTTGTTGTTGTTGTTGTTTCATTTGAGGGGCTTGAGCATCGTCTCGTGGGACTCAATTAGGCCCGTGTGCGTGAGTGTAGAATTTTGTCTGATGACCTGTATTATTGTGATGGCCCTGGTGCACGATTTACCAAACACGCCTGCACGTGCTTGTTTGAGTCTTCAGTCTTTTGACAGGTTTCATACAGCTCTTCGTAATCTGAACTAATCGTTTCATCTCTACATAGCTACCATACCTTATATCAGAAGCAGTCTGTTTAACATATTCTAACCTTGGTCTACCCCTGAAGTTCTTGTCCTCGACCCTTCCTTCCATAACTAAGTTTGCTATTCCTGGGTGTATAAGTATGTGTCCTACCAACCTATCTATTCATTTCATCAGCAGTGGTCAGAATCATCTCTCCTCGTCCACTAGTCTCAATACATCTTCATTTGTTACGCTATCTACCCATTCTTCATCATTCTCCTGTAACACTACATTTCAAACGCTTCTATTCTGCTCTTTTCTGCTGCGACAACAGTCCAAGTTTCACTTCCATAGAGCGCCACGATCCAGACAAAGGCTTTCAAGTATGACTTTCTAATGCCTAAATCTATATTTGATCTTAACAAATGTCTCTTCTGTAGAAATTATTTCCTTGCTTGAGCCAACCTTCTTTTTATATAACCTTTGCATCGTCCATCACTGATTATTAGCCTATTTTCAATTTTGAAAAAATAGGCTTATGAGATCACCTTTTGTCCGTGTGTGTGTGCGTGTGTGTGTGTGTGATTCGTGTGTGTGTCCCCCCCCCCCTAATAAAATCTAAACGGCAGGAGCGATTTCAATGAAACTCGGAAAGTTCATAGCACTATTCCCGGCGACCTCGACCGTGCCCTTCAAATTTTGTTACGACTCACCAATCCAACATGGCGGCTGTGCGAAATATTTTACCAGCATTCAATATCTCCGAAACTATTACCGATATTACCCTGACATTTTCTATGGTGATAGAGGGAACTACTATAAGTTCACTTATGTGACCTTTGAAAACCTGGTAACTACAAAACCAACATGGAGGCCAAGCGAATTTGCGACATTTAAATAGACGTTTCTCGTGATTTTACCAACCAAACACAATGAAAGTTGGTACGGTATATGTTTATATACATTGTAATGCACCGACATCTAACTTCGTTCAATTGTTTACATAATCACAAGATGGCGGATGTGCGAAATATTTCACCGGCATTCTATATCTCTGAAACTATTAGCGGTATCTCCCTAAAATTTTGTACGGAGATAAAGGGCACTACTGGAAGTCCATCTATAAGACTTTCAAAAACCGGTTGACTACAAAACGAACATGGCGGACAAGCGAATTTGAAAATTTTAAATAGACCTTTCTCGCGATTTAATGTTCCAAGCGCACTGAAACCAGGTACAGGAAATATTTATACACATTGTAATCCTCTGGTATCTAATTTAGTTCAATTGTTTACATAACCTCAAGATGGCGGCAGTGCGAATTTTAAAATTAAGTTTTTATTTCTTGTGATGTAGTCATGCGATCGAAGTGAAAGTTTGAATAATGAACCTACGCAATAATTTTCCTTTAATGGTACATGACTCTATGGCCTATATATTTAATAACAATCCAACATGGCGACCATCCGAAATATTTAGACGATACTGAATATCTACGAATCTATTTTAGCAATCAAACTGCATTTTTTAATGTTCATAGGGGCTATGAACTTAAGTTCACCTATAGGACTTTAAATAACCTGGTGATCACAAATCCAACATGGCGGTGACGCGAATTATAAATATTCAAATGGACGTTTCTCGCAATTTAACCATCCGAGTGCAGTGAAACTTGGTACAGTAAATCCTTATACGAATGTTAATCCACTGGCATCTAATTTATTTCAATTGTTTCCATAACCTCAAGATGGCAGCTGTGAAAAATTTTAAAATCTCCTTGTTTTTTCTTGTGTCCTAATTATGCGATTGAAATTTGCATACTACACGTTCACAATAATCTGCATGTAACAGTACATAACTCTAGGACCTACATATATAAAATCCAACATGGCAACCATCCGAAATATTTAGTCGGTTCTTAATATCTACGAATCTATTACAGCAATCAAACAGAAATTGTGTATGTTGATAGTGGCAATTAACATAAGTAGGATAGCCTATATGAAAATAGGCTGTATAGTTCTTCACGGAACTACTTGTTGCAAAGTGTGAAAAGTAGGCTAAAAATGAATGTGATCTCGTCAATGGCGTTGTCTTGGCAACCTCTGATAGCTCATCCCTGATCAATTTAGAAGCGTTGTCATGGTAACCTCTGATGGCACTTGGCATTTTCTTTAATTCCGAAATCGTTTTTCTCATCCCTTGGCGTAATGGTGGGTCATATCAAAATTTCTTTCAGACAAAAGTTTTAGGTAATTATTAGGGGAATATTTTCCATTTTGTACGGTTTTGATATTGTGCCTATTAAGATAGATATGATTAATGTTTCCTGAAAACCCCACTTTTTTCCACCCCTTTGGTCAATGGTTGGTGCTATCAAAAAACGTATTTGACATAAATTTTTGGCACTTATCCGACACATATTGTGAACTTTGAATGGATTCGATATTTCATGTATTAAGAGAGTTATATTGATATTTCACTTTTTCGAAAAAAAGCCCCCCATTTTCACCCACTTTGACCGATTTTGCCCATTAACGAACTCGACCGAGAATTTAATGGGATACTTATTATGTAAAAAATTCAAAGTGATTGGGGCAAAATTACGGCAGTTATCGTGTCCACAAGAAACTGATATACATATATATATATATATATATATACATATATATATATATATATACATATATACATACATAAATTATATATAAACTTTTGAACTGACGGTGGTTTTGGGGTCTGGGGGATGTGAAACGCGAAGATATGTCGAAATTTTCCGGAAGTCGAAACATGGGACCCATTGCAATAGTTAGCTTTCTAATGAAATCTACCTAATACATTGCAAAACAATGTTTACATTTGTTTGTCAAGGACCCTATACTGTACACCCGTGCGAGAACTCTAGCTTGTGTATAAACCACCCGGCTGGCTTCATTGTTATGCGTGCTCGACGCGACACAGTTCTGGCAGGCACTATATTCACACATTTTTTCGGGATTTGGGTACCACCCATTAAAATTGGGTACAATCGTGTCAACCGACTGAAAGACATTAAATTTCGATTACTAAGGCAACACTGAAAAATGGCTTCAAGTGCATAATATTGTATACTTATTTACGAAGTAAACCGGGAAAGTCGTCCAGTACTTGTAATGTCTGAATGTCAACGTATTGTACATTATTGTCGCATAACAGGCTAAGGTACGGTTTATTAGTGGAATTTTATGAAACAACATTTAGGACATGCCTTGTATGTTTCATACGGCCACGAATGAACTGAGGAAAACAACATAGTACCGTGGCGCATGGCGCGATTTCAAAGACATCCAGAAGGAAGCCTCCCAGGTGGATGGATTCACTGCATATTGGGATCCGTACTACAGAAATTCCTGGCTCTTTCAAGAAATGTAATGATGATTTGAAGGCTGGAACGGGGTACACTCAGCCTCGTGGGAAATAACTGTGAAGGGTTGGGTTTGATTCCAGCCTCATCCATCCTGGAAGTGGTTTTCCGTGGTTTACTACTTCTACTCCAGGAAAATACCACGATGGTACATAACTGGAGGCCATGGCCGCTTCATTCCCAACCCTATCGCCAATTTACACATACACACGCTAGTGCAACCATCACAATAACACAGGTTTTCACAAAAATTCCACACACACACCCATGTACACGGGGCTAAATGACCACGATGTCCAAGGCTCTGAAATGAAATAAAAACGGTCCAGACATGAATACTGAAAAATTGTGAAAGGAAAATGTAGGAATATTTGGCACTATTTTTCTCTGTCAGGATAGCATTTTGCTAATATGCTGATTAACTGTCCATACTATAGCATAGATAATACCACAGTCAATTACAGCTCTTCATTCACAATCGGCTTAACAGTTTTCCCATGTACAACAATATACCAAAACTTCTGTAGCAATAATGACTAATACCGGTATTACAATGTAGTCTGCACAGTGAAACCAGCCATCTGAACAAAATACCTTATTTACGTACATAGAGTTACAATCATTTTCTTTATACTACAAGGGCCGATTTGACTTGATAATTATGCCACCTATCAATTTAAAAAAAGCTTTGCAATCTTAAAATGAACACCATCGCATACTTGTATCTCGTATTACTGGCAAATAAAAATTCGTGCCATTGCAACAAATTAGGTACAACGATAATTGTCTTTAAATTCACTGTAATGTTAGCCTTTATCTCAATTGTATAATTTGGCACAAATAACATAAGCAAATTCAATTTGTTTTGTGAAATCAGTTGTCTTATGTACGCTTGTCATTCAAACAGGTGTTGGCATGTGTAATTAGAAAAACGGCTACCGATTGCGCATGAGAATTGAAATGGCAAGTGAGGAGCAGCTGAAGCAGGCCTGTAGTTGCTTCCCTGGCGTGTACACAATAACTCATCAAGGTTTCATCACAATCGAAGAATGTTATATGAACGCAATAGGGGATTTTGCTGAAACGCTTCGCGCGTCGTCACGCATTTGTTGCATCTACTCTTGCGCTACTTATTGTGAAATGGATTTACTAAGTCCCCTTCCCTGGCGGGTACACAATAACTGATCAATGTTTCATCGCAATCGGATGAATAGTATATGAACGCATACCTGATTTTGTTTAAGCGATTCGCGCTCCGTCACTCATTTGTTGAATCTACTCGTGCGCTACCTACTGTAAAATGTATTTACTAAGTTAGAAACCGTCACGTAAGTGTCCACAACATCTCACCCAAGTTTCATCGCTATCGGCCTAATGGGATATGAAGAAATAGGGGACTGTATTGAAACGCTCCGCATGTCGTCGTTCATTTGACGAATCTACTCGTGTGCTACCTACTGTGAAATGTATTTACTAAGCCAGAAACCTTCCTTGGAGTGTCCACCATATTTCACCCAAGTTTCACCGCTAACGGCAGAATGGTATATGACCTTATACGGGACTTTGTAGAAACGCTTCGCGCGTCGTCCCTCATTTGTTGAATCAACTTGTGCGCTGCATATTGTATAGTGGATTTACTAAGCCAGAAATTTTCCATGACGTGTACACAACATCTCACCCAAGTTTCATAGCTACGGACGAATGGTACATGAATGCATACGGGACTTGGTTGAAACGCTTCGCGTGTCGTCGCTCATTTGTTGATTCTACTCTTGCGCTACATATTTCAATATGGATGTACTCAGCCAGAAACCTTCCCTGGAGTGTACACAACATCTCACCCAAGTTTCATCGCAATCGGATGAATGGTATGTGAACGTATACGGGACGTTGTCGAAACGCTTCGCGCGTAGTCACTCATTTGTTGAATATAAACGTGCGCTTCGTATTGTAAAATGGATTTACTTAGCCAGAAACCTTTCCTGGAGTGTACACAACAATTCACCAAACATTTATCACTATCAGACGACTGGTATATGACTTTATACGGGACTTTGTTGAAACGCTTCGCGTGTCATCGCTCATTTGTTGAATCTACTGGTGCGATACCTATTGTAAAATGTATGTACTAAGCCAGAAACCTTCCCTGGAGTGTACACAACATCTCACCCAAGTTTCATCGCTATCGGATGAATGGTATATGAAATTATATGGGTCTTTGTTGAAACGCTTCGCGCGCCGTTGCTCATTTGTTGATTCTACTCGTGCTCTACCTATTTTTAAAGGGATTTACTAAGCTAGAAACCATCCCTGGAGTGCACACAAAATATCAGCCTAGTTTCGTCGCTATCGGACGAATGGTATATGAACGCAAACGTGACTTTGTTGAAATGCTTCGCGCGTCGTAGCTCATTTGTTGAATCTACTCGTGCGCTGCCTATTGTAAAGTGGATGTACTAAGCCAGAAAATTTTCCTGCAGTGTACACAACATTTTACGCAAGTTTCATAGCTATCGGACGAATGGTATATGAATGCATACGGGACTTCGTTGAAACGCATTACGTGTCGTCGCTCATTTGTTGAATCTACTTGTGCGCTATCTACTGTGAAATGTATTCACTAATTTTGAAACCTTCACGTAAGTGTACACAACATCTCACCCAAGTTTCATCGCTATCGGACGAATGGTATATGAACACATACGGGACTTTGTTGAAATGCTTCGCGCATCGTCGCTCATTTGTTGAATCTACGCGTGCGCTACCTATTGTAAAATGGATTTACTAAGTCAGAAACCTTCCTTGGAGTGTACTCAACATCTCACCCAAGTTTCATCGCAATCGGACGAATGGTATATGAACGCATAGGAGACATACCCACAGACAAACTATCACGTTACATTGATTTTTAGCCTATTTTCAATTTTGAAAAAATAGGCTTATGAGATCACCTTTTGTCCGTGTGTGTGTTTGCGTGTGTGTGTGTGTGTGTGTGTGTGAGGTGTGTGTGTGTCGTCCCCCCCCCTAATAAAATCTAAACGGCTAGAGCTATTTCAATGAAACACGGTAAGTTCATAGCACTATTCCCGGCGACCTCGACCGTGCCCTTCAAATTTTGTTACGTCTCACCGATCCAACATGGCGGCTGTGCGAAATATTTCACTAGCATTCAATATCTCCGAAACTATTACCGATATCGCCCTGAAATTGTGTACGCTGATAAAGGGCACTACTAGAAGTTCACCTATGAGACTTTCAAAAACCTGGTGACTACAAAACCAACATGGCGGCCAAGCGAAGTTGAGACTTTTAAATAGACTTTTCTCGCGATTTAACAATCCAAATGTAATGAAACTTGCTACTGCTAATGTTGATACACATTTTAATACCCTGGAGTCTAATTTAGTTTAATTGTTTACATAACCTCAAAATGGCGGCTGTGCGAAATATTTCACTGACATTCTATATCTCCGAAACTATTATAGATATCACCCTGAAATTTTGTACGGTGATAAAGGGTACTGATACATGTTTACCTATGTATATTTCGTAAACCTGTAAAGTACAAAACGAACATGGCGACCAAGCGAATTTAAAATATTTTAATAGACTTTTCTCGTGACTTAACTCTCTGAGCGCAGTGAAATGAGGTACAGTAAATGATTTTGCAGATTGTAATGCACTGCCATCTAATTTAATTCAATTGTTTACATAACCTCAAGATGGCGGCTGTGCGAAATTTTAAAAATAAGTTTTTATTTCTTGTGTCGTAAACATGCGATCGAAGTGAAAGTTTGAATAATGAACCTAGGCAATAATTGTCTTTGAATGGTACATAACTATATGGCCTATACATATAACAATCCTAAATGGCGAGCTCCCGATATATTTAGACAGTTCTCAATAACTATGAATCTTTTTCAGCAACCAAACTGAATTTTTTTATGTTCATAGAGACTATGAACTTATGTTCACCTATAGGACTTTCAGTAACCTGGAGAGCACAAATCCAACATGGCGGCGACGCGAAATATAAATATTTAAATGGACGTTTCTTGCGAATTAACTATCCGAGTGCCGTGAAACGTTGCACGTTAAATGCTTTTACAAATGTTTATCGACTGGCATCTAATTTATTTCAATTGTTTGCATAATCACAAGATGGCTGCTGTGCGTAATTTTAAAGTCTCGTTTTAACTTCTTGTGTTCTAATCATGCGATTGAAGTTTGAATACCACACGTACACAATAATCTTAATGTAATAGTACAAAAATAAAAATCCAACCTGGCGACCATCTGAAATATTTAGACAGTTCTCAATATCTACGAGTCTGTTATATCAATTAAACTGAAATTTTGTATGTTGATAGTGGCAATTAACATGAGCAGGATATATGAAAATAGGCTGTATAGTTCTTCACGGAACTGCTTGTTTTACTTCTTAAGTAGCAGAAGTCTCATACTTCCTGTAGATTTTCACCAGCCTATTTGACGTCCATAGAGGTTTCTGATTTATTTCAGCTGCACTCCATTAATTTTCTTTTATATTGATATTCAAGTAGGCCTCCGTGGCTTAGGCGGCAGTACGCCGGCCTCTCACCGCTGGGTCCGTGGTTCAAATCCCGGTCACTCCATGTGAGATCTGTGCTGGACAAAACGGAGGCAGACAGGTTTTTCTCCGGGTACTCCGGTTTTCCCTGTCAAAATTTCATTCCAGCAACACTCTCCACTATCATTTCATTTCATGTCATTCATTTAATCATTGCCCCAGGGGAGTGCGTCAGGCCTCGGCAGCCGGCACAGTTCATATCCTCGCCGCTAGATCGGGGCTTCATTCATTCCATTCCTGACCCGGTCAGAGACTGGAAGCAGGCTGTGGATTTTCATTGATATTCAACAAGAACTCCGTCCTCAAGACGAAGTCCATACCATTTTAAAGCACATTCGAATCCTCTGGCGAATCCGCTAAGATGATAATGTCATCAGCAAATTCCATAAACGGTACAGTATAGGCTATGCAGCGCTCAGTATTTAGACCGACCTTGCATTATGGAAGTAAAAACTGGGTAGATTCAGAGTATCTGATACATAAGATAAAGGTAACTGATTTGAGGGTAGCACGAATGATTGTTGGGACTAATAGATGGGAGCAATGGCAGGAGAGTGCTCGTAATGAAGAGATAAAGCCGAAGTTAGAAATTGACACGCTAGATGAAGCTGTTCGTATGAGCCGACTCAGATGGTGAAGTTATGTGATGAGAGAATACCTAAGAGGTTATTGAGTTCGGCTGTAGAGTGTAAGAGAAGCAGAGGTGGAGAGCTAGGAGGCGATGGTTAGATTCAGTGATTATTAATTATTTATTTATTTATTTATTTATTTAGCGTATGACTTTTAGTGCTGATGAGTCCGAGGACATGTTTGACTCGCCAGAGGCTGTAGCTGCTTCAAGTGGACACCCATGGGGTGAGCTACAAGTTCCGTTCAATTTCAAGTAGTTCCAACTTCACCTAGTGGTGAACGTTGGAACTTTGACAGAGCGTTTCAACGAAATCTAACCTTCAAATTTAGGTTCACACAAGTGTAGTTAGTGGAAGGATCTTTTACATGTCATAAATCTAAAACATGGGACCACCGGATTTAATTCTCTCCGAAGAAAGGCATACTGAGGGATTTTAACGCTCTTAAAAATCCGCGATCTTGGGCACAGCAGCTCAGCATACTACCAACTACGCCACCAAAGTGAGAGGTGTAGAAGCAGAGGAAGCTAACTGCTAATAGGGGATCATTGAGGTGACTTGTTCACAAACAGAGGCTTGCAGACTAGACTGGACGTTGAAAGGCAAATCAGTCTCAAATGAAAGTATATGTAATGTTATGAAAACAAAAGTTACAAATAAAAAAGAAGGTTACTTCGAGATATTAGCTTGCAAAGAGAGAACAGTGTTAGGACTCGAGGCTATGGCCTTCATCACGGAAGACTGCGACTTCACAATTTCTCCTGCCAGTCGCCAATGATTAACAAGCACCATACACACGATTATTTGGCCTGTGATTCTGATTGTATTCATCCTGGAGCATAAGACTTGACGGTCTTGAAGTCTTAGGATCTCATAGGAGTGTATATCTCTGCCCGTTACTTATGCCAATTCTACCAGCCCCATGGTACAGGGGTAGCATGCCCGTCGTTTGCCTAAGAGGTACCGCGTTCGATTCTTGACTCCATCCGAGATTTTAGAACGGATATGTGACGAAACACTAGCAAATCTAATGTAGAGCTATTTCGAATTGTATAGATTTGGATTTGATGATACTCGCTTGACGAGCGAAACATATCATCCCTTAATTCTCTCCCTCTTCTGTAGTCCATAACAAATAAGTCAAATTTCTATATCTCGAAGTTCTTTCGGGAATAAAAAATACCGAGTTATCGAATAAAAACAACTTTAAAAAAACTTTCTTCGGCTTTTCCCAATTAATTGGGGTCGCTGGAGTCAACCAAGCTCATTTTGGTTTTGGCCGGGGATTTAAGGCCGGATGCCCTTCCTGACTCCACGTGATTTTTCAGGTGAAAATTCCACCCCGCTGTCACCGGGATTCGAACCCCGGCCGTCCGGGTGAAAGGCGAGCAGCTAGGCCACTGCGCCATCACGCTCCCCACTTCGAGTTATCGAACATTTGAGATAAAAAAAAATTACATGAAAACATACGGTTCTATTACCATAAATAGAGAACTGTTGCTACGTCATGCTGTTATTGTTAGAGCCCTTCGGGGATAAACAAAACGTTATCCGCATCCGCCCCGCATCCGCAAGACCTTTATCTACATGTGCCCCGCATCCGCCCCCCTTCCGCAAGATCTTTATCCGCATCCGCCCCGCATCCGCAAGACCTTATCCGCATGCACCCCACATCCACAAGACCTTATCCGCATGCGCCCCACATCCGCCCCGCATCCGCAAGATCTTTATCCGCATGCGCCCCACATCCGCAAGACATTTATCCGCATGCGCCCCACATCCACGCCGCATCCGCAAGATCTTTATCCGCATCCACCCCGCATCCGCAAGACCTTTATCAGCTATCCGCACTACTGTTATCCGTATCCGCACGTTTCTTATCTGAATCTACTGGCATTACAATAATATTTTAAAAGATAAAGTATTAAACAACACATTTAGACATTTAAAGAGAAAGTCGTCCCTTAGGCTATGTAATGTGCTATGTTTAAAATGAATGTTATAGCCTACAGCCAGAATTCCAACTCTTGACAGTTCGGAGTGTTAATTATAATCAGTGACATTGTTTGAATGAGATTAGGGTAAATCATCATCTTACATTTGTCATAAAAAATACACAACAGAAAAATATGGTATGTCGTAAACAACCGGGTCGAAGTAAAGATATTCAACAAGATCGGATTGTAACCTAAAAACTATCCGCAAATTTTCTTTAAACATTATCCGCAGCTTATCCGCTATCCACACAACCATGCAAACTATATCCGCATGGCGAAACTATTTGCGGATATCCGAGGGTTTATCCACGGATATCCGCATCCGCACAGGTTTTTAGTTATTGTCACTAGGTCTACTCATGTACAGTAGGTATACTAACTAGGGTTAAACGTCGCTGTGCAAATATTACAGATAAATTTCGATTAATTTTACTGTACATTATTTCCGTTCCTTTTAAGAAAGTGACTCCTCCATGGCGCTATAAATCGTGTGTATTTCGTAATGGCGTATTAGCTGGAATTCCGAACTTAATAAGCTGCTGACAGAAATCTACAAACATACACAGTCCAGATACCCTACACAACTGAATCCACACTGAAATTCCCATATCATACCTAAATAACGTAATTCAACTGCATGCTCAGCCCTTCTTCGAGTGAAAGACACATCTTATATATAAAAGTGAAAGTCTGTATGTATGTGGGTATGTGGGTGGGTCTGTTCCGTATACAAATCTACACCGTTCCACCAATCTCAACCAAATTTTGCATACACATAGTTTAGGACCCAGAACGAACCGCTGGCTACATGAATTTTCGATAGTCTTTCTCATTCTTCTGATTTCGGCCCTTTTGCACTCAAACACAGGCAAATCAAATCATAAAATATACTCATGAAGGAATGGCAAGGCAGATAGTTTCCATGGCAACATAGCTAAGTCGAGACACGGCCGACTGGATGCCATTCGCGCTCTGCACTACCGGTATAGAAAATGAGGATCTTTACTTGAAATCCCGTTAGTTACTCAACTACTCACACAGCACTGTCAACCGAGTTTAGCATAACAAAGACTTGACACCATCTTCTACTATATATTTGTCAAATACCACTCACTCACTCACTCATTCATCCTCACGAAATCTCAGAAACCACCGAACGGATTGGAATGAAATTTGGTATGCAGCTTCCTCAAGGGACGCAAATTCCCACTAAGAGAGGATTTTTGCATATTCAGGTTCTAAAGGGGTGTTAAGGGGGTAGACCTGCCTTTCATTGAATAGCAATATCTCCCGATTGGTTTCATTGGGGGATGTGATACTCGGCATATAAACTAATCATTAAAAATAAGAATACATGTGTCTGAGGGTTTTTCGATGTGGTATATATTATGAGGTGAAAGGGGTGAAAAGTGGGGATTAAAAGATTCCTAACGGAGCGTGTATCTCTTAAACGACATAGGCGAGGAGTTTGAAACTCAGCGAAAAAAATCAACATAAAAAAGAAGTAAATATGTGTTTGACCGGTTTTTCATAAATCCAATTTATGGGGCCCACGGGGAGGGGTGAAATTCTGGGGGGGAGGGGGGAGGGCGAAAACAGGAAAGAAAGTGACCTAACTGATTGACTGACTCACTCATCAAACTCAGGGGAAAAGTAAGTAAGTAAGTAAGTAAATAGCTGTTCGACAGTTTTTTTTTCATAAATCAAATTTAAGGGGTTCATTGGGAGGGGTGAATTTCTGAAAAAAGAAAATTGAAAGAAAATGTCCTGACTCCCTCACTCACTCATCATCGCCCAGCCAAAATTATTGAAGTTAGAAACATGACAGTTTGGGGATATATTCATTGTTTGTCAAAACCGTCTACTAAGGGAGGATTTTCGGATATTCAGGTTCTAAAGGGGTCTTAAGGGGGTTAAACCTGCATTTCATTGAATAACAATATCTCCCGATTGGTTTCATTGGGGGATGTGATACACGGCATATAAACTCATCATTAAAAAGTAAGAAGACACGTGTCTGAGAGTTTTTCGATGTGGTGTATATTATGAGGTGAAAGGGGTGAAAAGTGGGGATTAAAAGATTCCTAACGGAGCGTGTATCTCTTAAACGACATAGGTGAGGAGTTTGAAACTCAGCGGAAAAAAATCAGGATAAAAATAAGTAAATATGTGTTTGACCGTTTTTTCATAAATTCAATTTAAGGGTCCCATGGGGAGGGGTGAAATTCTGGGAGGGGGGGGGCAGAAAAGAAAGTGTCCTAACTGATTGACTGACTCACTCACTCATCAAACTTAGGGGGGGGGGGGGAACTGCTTTAAAGTAAGTAAATAGCTTTTCGACAGTTTTTTTGAACAATCAAATATAAGGGGTTCATCGGGAGGGGTGAAATTCTCAAGGAAAAGAAATGAAAGAAAATGTCCTGACTCATTCTCTCACTCATCATCGCCCAGCCAAAAATATTGAAGTTGGAAACATGGCAGTTTGGGGATATGTTTGTTGTATGTCAAAACCGTACACTAAGGGAGGATTTTTGGATATTCAGGTTCTAAAGGGGTCTTAAGGGGGCTAAGCCTGCATTTCATTGAATAACAATATCTCACGAGTGGTTTCATTTGTGGATGTGATACTCGGCATATAAACTAATCATTAAAAATAAGCAGACATGTGTCTAAGGGTTTTTCGATGTGGTGTATTATTATGAGGTGAAAGGGGTGAAAAGTGGGGGTTGAAGGATTCCTAACGGAGCGTGTAGGCCTATCTCTTAAACGGCATAGGCGAGAAATTTGAAACTCAGCGAAAAAAAATCAGCTTAAAAAGTAAGTAAATCGGTGTTCGACCGTTTTTTCATAAATTAATATAAGGGGCCAATGGGGTCGTGTGAAATTCTGGGGGAAAAAGGAGAGAAAGTGTCCTAACTGACTGACTAACTCACTCCCTCATCAAATTCAGTGGAAAAAGACAACTTAAAAAACAAGTTAATAGGTGTTCAAGCGTTTTTTCATCAATCCAATTTAAGAGGCCTGTGGGGAGGGGTGAAATTCTGGTAAAAATAATTGAAAGAAAATGTCCTGTCTGACTCACTCACTCATCACGCCCAACGAAAACTATTCAAGTTGGATACATGAAATTTTGGGAATATGTTCGCTGTATGTCGAAAACGTCAACTGAGGAATGATTTTTGTTTATTCGGGTTTTCAAGAGGTGTTAAGGGGGTAAAAGTGCATTTCATTGAATAACGATATCTCATGAGTTGTTTCTTTAGGGATGTGTTATTCGGTATATAAACTAATCATTAAAAATAATCAGACATATGTCTAAGGGTTTATCGATGTGGAGTATATTATGAGGTGAAAGGGGTGAAAATTGGGGGTTGAGGGATTCTTAACGGAGCGTGTATCTCTGAAACGACATTGGCGAGAAGTTTGAAATTCGACGGGGAAAAACAGCTTTCAAGACAAGTAAATAGGTGTTCGACCGTTTTGTCATAAATCCAATTTAAGGGGCCCTTGGAGAGGGGTGAAATTCTGGAGAAAAAAAAACAGGAAAGAAAGTGTCCTAAATGATTGACTCACTCACTCATCAAACTCAGGGGGAAAACAGCTTTAAATAAGTAAATAGGTGTTCGACCGTTTGTTTCATAAATCCAATTTAAGGGGTTCATGGGGAGGGGTGAAATTATCAAAAATAATTGAAAGAAAATGTCCTGACTGACTCACTCACTCATCATCGCCCAGCCAAAATTATTGAAGTTAGAAACATGAAATTTTGGGGATATGTTCGTTGTATGTCGAAAACGTCCACTAAGGAAAGAGTTTTGGATATTCAGGTTCTAAAGAGGTGTTAAGGGGTAAATGTGCATTTCATTGAATAACAATATCTCACGAGTGGTTTCATTTGGGGATGTGATACTTGGCATATATTCTAATCATTAAAATAAGCTGACACATGTCTAATGGTTTTTCGATGTAGTGTATATTATAAGGTGAAAGGGATGAAAGTGGGGCTTGAAAGATTCCTAACGGAGCGTGTATCTCTTAAACGACATAAGCGAGGTGTTTGAATCTCGGAGGAAATCAATCAGCTTAAAAATAAATAAATAAATAAATAAATAAATAAATAAATAAATAAATAAATAAATAAATAAATAAATAAATAAATAAATAAATAAATAAAATAAATAGGTGTTCGACCGTTTTTTCATAAATACAATTTAAGGGGCCTATGGGGAGGGGTGAAATTCTGGAAGAAAAACGTCCACTAAGGAAGAATAATTGGATGTTCACTCTCATCGACCAACCAAAACTATTAAAGTTAGAAGAATGATATTTTGGGGATATGTTTGTTGTGTGTCGAAAATGTCTAATAAGGAGGGATTTTTGGATATTCAGGTTCAAAAGGGGTGTTAACGGGGTTAAACCTGCATTTCATTGAATAACAATATGACACGACTATGACGCGAGCGAGCGAGGCTAAAACTGAGATGGTGTGTGTGTATTACTCAATCACGCATACCACTGGTCCGATTTACATGAATTTTACATGGAAGTAGCTGATTTACCTGGTTAACATATAGGTTACTTTTGATTTCAATAATTTGCACTATTTAAAGATGACGACCATTTTAGTGACGTCACTACACCCTTTGGTTTCAAACTTTCATATTTCCATTTCAAATAAAAAGAGAACGCTAAGAAATAGCAAACTTTTAATGGCATATACGAGGTTTAAAATTACATTTTCTATCTGAAAGGTATCACCAACGGTTAGCGAGTAAAACCTAAATTTGTGCTATAAAACACGGTCAACGCCGAGCGGTGTAGTTGGACAAAATGTTCCATCCTTAATCTCCCTCTGCGCAGCATCTCGCCTATCCCCTGTTTTAACTGTCACCTTCACATTTTAATTTATTTATGACGCGTAGCGAAGCACGGGTACTGCAGCTAGTATTTTATATTATTCAAATTATCAAAATATTCGAGTATTAGACCTTCCAATTGTAGAGAACTTCGCCGGGATATTAAAAATACTTCGATATATAGAAGTCCGATCGTGAGACTAGAAACCCGCCCCGGCTTCGCCCCGTATCTTACGGTTGTCCCAGCGTAAGGTTAAAAGGCGCACTGACGGCAGGTCCCGGACGCAATTCAGAAAAGCCGAGGTGAACAGCGAAACTCCAAACACATGTACTCTTCTCTGACGTTTTAAGTCGACACGTCTCGACAGTTTGATGCTGGCCGAAGCTGGGGTGATAGGCTCGCTCCCCAGCTCGTAAACTCGCTCCAAAGCTAGTAATTTAAATATCCACTAAATGGAGATTGTTGGAAGAAATAAAAACGTAAAAACACTTATAGTGGGCGATGTATTAAAGATAGAGGTATGCTGTCGCGGACGTTTTTGTAGAACGTTTCGTGCTGAACAATTCTTACACTCATGTTGTTGTTGTTGTTGTTGTTGTTTGAGTCTTCAGTCATTTGACTGGTTTGTTGCAGCCCTCCATGCCTCCCTGTCCTGACATAATCGTTTCATCTCTACATAGCTACCACACCCTACATCCGAGGCATTCTGTTTAACATATCCTAACCTTGGTCTACCCCTACAGTTCTTGTCCTCGACCCTTCCTTCCATAACTAAGCTTGCTATTCCTGGGTGTCTTAGTATGTTTCCTACCAACCCATATTCTCCTCATTAGCCATCGTCACAAACATCTCTCCTCTCCCACTCGTCTTAATATCTTTCTATTTGTAATCCTATATATCCATCTGATCTTCATCATTCTCCTGTAACACCACATTTCAAACGCTTTTAATTCTCCTCTTTTCTGCTGCACCAATAGTCCAAGTTTCACTTCCATAGAATGTCACGCTCCAGACAAGGGCTTTCAAAAATTTCTTCCTAATACCTAAATCTATATTCGATGTCAACAGATTCCTTTTTTGTAGAAATACTTTCTTTGTCTGAGCTAACCAACTTTTTATATCCTCTTTGCTTCGTCTATCACTGGTTATTCTGCTTCCTAAGTAACAGAAGTCTCCTACTTCCTTTAGACTCATAATACCCGGTATATAGATATTTTGACAGTTTACCCACCGTAAGCTTAAAAGACGCTTGGACGGCTGGCTTTCATTCGAATCGATTCACTGAAATCGTTACTACTCGGCTTCTTTTGGTCATACGTGAATATAATCTTTTTCTACAGAAACCTTTCTTGAGATATCCTTTCTTGAGATACCGCATCAAAATCCATCCATTGGTTCTTGAGATTACCCGGAACATCCAGGAGTGGGTTACTTAATTTTATACTATGTAGAGATGAATTACACGTAATTCTTTCAGGTAATTTCTCGCATGGCCCAGTAATTGGGATTATATCTGTTTACCGACTGAAAAGTCGTCTACAATAGTCATTTTAGGTCGTTTTCATCTTGGGAATGACTGTTGTTGTTGTTGTTATATTTCAATTGACTGGGAATGAAATGTATCCCTATTCTTCTCTGAACAAAGACAGGAAGTACCTCGAGCAGATGGGAAAGAATCCTCAAATGGTTCCTAAATCAGATAAGCTAATTCCTTCCTTATATTGCATCACTGCTTCTATTCTTCTCTTATCGTGATGGATTTGTGTCAAGGAAACAAATACTTCTGGATGACACAAAGCTCAATTTCGTTGTTATATTTTGAAGTAGACCGTTGTTGTTGTTGATTAATTGAGGGTTTTGCGACATCGTGGTCATGTAGCCCCATGTACTTGGGTGTGTGTGGAATTTTCTTAGTTACCATGAGTTATTGTGAAGGCTGTATTAGTGTGTTTAGTTGTAATTCAGAGGAGGATTGGGAAGGAGGCAGCCTTGGGCTTAATTTAGGAGCCATCCCGGTATTTGCCTGGAGTAGAACTGAGAATCCATGGAAAGCCACTTCCAGGATGGCTGAGGTAGGAATGGAACCCGCCTCTTCACAGTTTTGCCTCACGAGGCTAAGTGTACCACGTTCTAGCCCACAGACCAGTATTACAGTCCTTGGCAGAGTCGGGAATCGAACCCAGGCCTCCCGGTGACAGCCAAGAGTGCTAGCCACTACGCAACGAGGCGGACGGTTGTTGTTGTTGTTGTTGTTGTTGATGATGATGATGATGATGATGATAATTCTTGTTTTAAGGGGCCTAACATCTAGGTTATCAGCCCAGTGGACATTTGAAGTAGACCACCAAAACGTGTAAGAGTACGGAGTTCAAAATACTTTTGAGAGAAGCAATTCAAAACAACACAGCATTTTTGGTTGTCGCTCCGGATGTCAGGATTCGATTCCCATCTCGACCATCCTGAAAATAGTTTTCGTGGTTACTTTCAACAGATCCACGGCCGACTTCCTTCCAAAATCCCTTTCCCGGCCTTTCTTTAACTAGACCCAAGTTAGTGGTCGCCTGGGCGATCAACCTGACACCATCCCCAGTTGTATTTGCTACCAAAATGTGTCCGGCTCCCTTGCGACGGTAGAAGAATGATCCCCCGTAAGAGTCCATGGGTAAAGCCAAGCTGGAAGGATAAGTGATTAACAAGAAGAAAGTTCATCCTTTCACAGCTTGCTCCTCAATTACTGCTAATTTCAATGTAAATGGTCTTACAACTGCTACGGATAATAACATAATAGTACATGCTACTGTGAGTGTATATTACAATGGGGCTGTCATATTATTTGACCCAGTGGTGTAGCCTTTTTTGCCTTTTTTCATTTTATGAAGAAAAAAAAAGGCTTATGAGATCACCTTTTGTCCGTGTGTGTGTGCATGTGCGTGTGTGTTCCCATCTAATAACTTCTAAACGGCTAGAGCAATTAAAATGAAACTCAGTAAGGTTATAGTAGTATTTTGGCCGACACCGACTGTGCCTTTCAAATTTTTTTATGTCTCACCAATCCAACATGGCAACTGTGCGAATATTTCACCAGCATTCAATATCTCCGAAACTATTAACGATATCATCCAGGAATTTATTACGGTGATAAAGGGAACTACTAGAAGTTCACCTAAACTTATGTGACTTTTGAAAAACTGGTAACTACAAAACCAACATGGCGGCCAAGCGAATTTGCGACTTTTAAATAGACGTTTCTCGCGATTTAACCAACCAAACGCAATAAAACTTGGTACAGTAGGCCTATATGTTTATACACATTGCAATGCACCGACATCAAACTTCGTTCAATTGTTTACATAAACACAAGATGGCGGCTGTGCAAAATATATCACCGGCATTCTGTATCTACGAAACTATTACTGATATCACCCTGAAATTTTGTACGGAGATAAAGGCTACTACTAGAAGGTCATCTATGAGACTTTCAAAAACCTGTAAACTACAAAACGAACATGGAGACCAAGCGTAGTTCAAAGTTTTAAATAGACTTTTCTCATTTATACACATTATAATGCACTGGCATCTAATTTAGTTCAATTGTTTACATAACCTCAAGATGGCGGCTATGCGAATTTTAAAATTAAGTTTTTATTTCTTGTGTCGTAATCATGCGCCCGAAATGAAATTTTGAATAATGAACCTACGCAATAATTCTCCTTTAATGATACACAAATCTATGGCCTATACATATAACAATCAAACATGGCAATCATCCGCAATATTTAGATGGTTCCCAATATGTACGAATCTATTGCAGCAATCAAACTGAAATGTTTTAAGTTCATAGGGGCTATGAACATAAGTTCTCCTAGAGGACTTTCAATAACCTGGTGATCACAAATCCAACATGGCGAATTATAAATATTTAAATGGACGTTTCTCGCAATTTAACCATCCGAGTGCAGTGAAACGTGGTAGAGTAAATGCTTATACAAATGTTAATCCACTGACATCTAATTTATTTCAATTGTTTCCAGAAACACAAGATGGCAGCTGTGCGAAATTTTAAAATCTCGTATTTTCTTCTTATGTCCTAATCATGCAATTGAAGTTTGAATACTACACGTACACAATAATCTTCATGTAACAGTACATAACTCTAAGACCTACATATATAAACATCCAAAATGTTGACCATCTGAAATATTAGGCGGTTCTCAATATTTATGAATCTATTACAGCAATCAAACTGAAATTTTGTATGTTGATAGTGACAATTAAGTAGGTTATAGGATCAAAATAGGCATTAGTTCTTCACGGAACTACTTGTTATGGTACTCACTTGACTGGCTGCGTGACTCAGCGGTAACGTTCTCGCCTGCTGTATCCAAGGTTGCTGGATCAAATCCTTGCCCAGTCTGCTGGCAATTGAGTGTGCGCAAATACGAGGGTTCCGTGTCAGTAGGATTTACTGGCACGTCTAAGATCCGCTTCGGGGAAGAATTCCGGCACCCTGGTACCTCTAAATGCCACAGTAGATAAAAGGGACATTAAAACAATAACAGTATTTATAAAATTAAATCACTCACCACGATCGCGATTGGAAGCTGACGATCCGCAGATCGGAAGTTCGAATCTCGGCGCTGACAGGGTCTATCCTGATTGCAGTTTTTCCCTTTTCTTTCCACACTCCCTCCAGGAAACTGCAGGGATTGTACCTTATTTCTAATACCGGACTACCTATCCCGTTCCTACCCTAATTATTAGAGCTTCACACACTACTACAGCCACTATAAAACACAGGTTATCAGATAAATTGAACAAACACACAAGTACAAGAGGCTGATGACCAAGATGTTTCACGCCCCTAAAATGAAATATTAAACACAACATCAGGTAATTTGTATACGTCGAGTAATGGAGAACACTACGAGAGTAACGGACAGTTACGTGTATGTTTTGTAGATCATGGAAAGCATATGATCGAATTAAGGACACTTACTGTAGCTTGATAAGTGAATGTACACTTTTTCTTAAATCACAATTTTCAAGTCATAGTATATTTTATTTTTCTAAATTGAAGAATACTTTTTAATTGTTCCTGCTATCCTAGAAGCTGAAACCGTCGATGTTTTACTTATAAATACAGGGCGCCCGACGAAGTTCTGCGCAGTGGGTACGTGCAGCTGCGAGTGGTTGAGTCATAAGTTTAGTTGGCTGCACTGCGTCCTCCAAAGGGGGTCTCCCGCGTGTGGGCTGTCAGTGTGTATTGTGATAAGCGAGCGAGCCTGTATGTCTTCAGTGTGTATTGCAGTGAGCGAGCGTTCAGATAGATTATTGGAAGAGTGCAACAGTATTGTTTTAGATCCCTTATTTGGGGGTGGATCTAAAAGGGAGAGTTGCTGTACTAATTTATGAGTTTGTGCCTAAAGAAGGGTAGCTCCCCTTGACAGGGCAAGCTGACCAGTGTAGTGTGTTGTGATGTGCTAGGAACTAGGGGGCGCTCCTATAAAGACTGTAAATGTGGTTTAAGGGATGTAGCCTTAGCACGCGGGTCGATGTACTAGTCGCCCAGCCGGCTGCTTATTATATAATCACCTTGCTAGTGTCAGCGGTTCGGCACGCACTTCACTTGAGCACGCGAGCCGCTGTGAGGAATACAAGGACGTCTGAGTTGGCGTTATTACTACGGCGTGTCACGTCTGATTGTGACGGGAGTAAGGAAGGACGTGGGGACGTGAAGAAGAGTGTAGATCAGTAATGCAAGTGTAAGAGACTGACCAAGTGTTTATTGGTCAGCAATGAGTAACTGTTAGTCCCTTTTAAGGGATCTTGTGATGTTATAATGTGAGTACAAACTGTGGGTGTTAGGTTACAAAAGTAGGATTCTGAACACTGACTGACTGACTCACCTCGGTTGACACTGTCGTTAGCCTCCGGCTGTCTCGTCGAAGCACTGGTGATGGAGAGGTTCTCGTGACCCACTTAAGGCACCTTTTATACCTTTAGCCTCTGTTCTGTCAGCGCGTTGTGGCATAGTTGAACCAGTTTGTAGTATGTCGCTGTGTGTCATAATTACGCAAGGGTTGAGCTGCTTAATGGAGTAGCCAGCTGCCCTTATAGTATTGATGGATATTGGGTAGGCTTTTAAAGGGTTGCCTTTTATGAGATTTAGACAGATGATGGGGGGGATGATCTCTAAGGGGTGCATACCCCTTGGGTATTGTACAAGCCTCTTCCTCCATTTGGTCGCGTCCTCGCGACCGGGAAGAGCACTTGGGGTTGGGATGTTGTCGTAGTAGTTTTTGAATCCCCCTCGTCTCTTCTGGTGGTGGCGTCGTAAGCGTCGTCGTATGGAACGGGTGTCGTCGTGCAGAAGTGTAGGTGTGCGGTCAGCCCGTGTTCAGAGGGGAGGGTTATGGGGTGTACATAGATATATATGTATATAAATTTTACATTGCATGGTGAAATGTGCATTAACATTGTTGAATAAAGAAAATAATTGCTATTGAGGCACAATCGCCATTGCCGTTGTCGGCATAAAAAAGAAAAAAAGCATGGTTATACATGGTTACATAGTTGTGCAGGGAGGAAAAACCCAGGGCCGAACGGATGATTGCGTCGTCCGCCCTATCTTGGGGGAAAAAGTGCTCCCTGCAATAAAGAAGATAGGAGAGAATAGAAAAAAATGGGTGTTCCAGGGTATAATTTAAAGGAAATATTCAAAAGTATTTATTTGTGTGGGAAAAACGGAACACCCTGACAAATGGGGAAGTTAGAAGAGAGAAAAATGAAAGAAAACAATTCACAGACATTGGTTACGTGTTACCTTAGCAAACGAAACAAAACAAAACAAAAATATAGACATCGTGTACACGTGAACTTGATAAACAGACAAAAATATATATAGAGTTTAATGTATCATGTTGCGATGCTGACATTTAGGAATTTCAATTGGAATAATTGCCCGTGGGCGCATGAATATGTATGTAGTTTACTCTTTAAAATTATGAACTACAATGACCTTATGTCTACTTAAGCGCGCTAAACCCTTATAATTCTAGTTTTTATTTGGATCCTCGCGTGCACGCTACCTGTTTGTACGTACGCTTGCCGTATCACGGCTGATCCTATACGGCCACCTCTTGGCACGGTTGAGTGGTCGTACCGCTTGCAGTGTATTCTTAATACCTAGTCTGTGAAGCATCCTCTGTAGGTGAATGCTTGCACACTTGGCCATGAGGGTCGCCGCCACATGCCGGTTGCGCCCTCATCGCCGTAAGCTGCGTCGCATTTTGACGCTTCAAGTGTTTTTGTTTTATGCAGATCTGCCAGCAAGCTTGATGCCCCACAGGCATCATTCCCGCTGTGCAGATTATTGACGTGTAGCTGTAAAAAAAAATGTAGTGAGTGTGTAAGTGAGAATGAATGTTAAATGGAGGTTAGTATGCACAGGTATAATACTACAAAAAGGGGGCATTAAATAGCATGTTGCTGCTATCTGGCAGCAAAATCATAATTACACGTGTCATATTCTAGGTGACAATGCCTGCAAAAAAAAATGGAGAGGTTAACAAAACATTGAAATTCCCTATTCCATATGCCGCTTCCTGTGGCAGCGTTGCCACAGTCTGAAGCCCCTTTTTACCTGTGAAAAGAATGGCATGGTTATTATTACTCGATATATGGCCGGGCTTACCCTATATGGTGCCGTGACGTCATTTCCTAATGTGTTGTAGTATTGGGATTACCCTGGCAACGAATTTGGGCCGCCAGGCGCCGAAATTTTACCTCAATATATGTATTAAAAAAAATTGTCTTAAATGTAAGACTATGCTACATTATAATAACTTATCGTGAGTTATCGGACTTACCCTGATGACGGATTTGTGGGTCATCAGGCGCCGAACGGCGTTCTCTTATACTATTTATTCTACTTATGGTATATATAAAAAAAAAACTACATCTAAGCCGAGAGGGTTGCCTTAATCTATTGCCGAAAGATTCTGTGCTGAATTGCAACAGTGTTCATTAAATTTGCTTAATCCTAGGTTGCGTGTCAAATGCAACCGTCTATAACTAAATTTGGCCTAGGACGATCGCCTGGGGCAATTAAATCCCCAGATCACCACCCGCACGAGCCCCAGAAACACCGGTTGTCTCTAGGGTCGCTAGATTCCGTCCCCTTAAGTCTAGTGTCGACGTCTATTACTAGGATTAATCTATCCGCGGGCGGCTTACGGTGCCACTAAGCTAACCGTTCCGCCCGCTGTAACTTCCTTGTCGTGCTCGTTTTGCCGTTCCGATTAGTCGTAGGTGAGCCGCCCACTTGGCTCCTGTGAGGGGCGCGCAATGCCCCATCTCTTAATGCACTCTGACTGCCCGATGCGTCGTCATTTATGTGGGCATTGGACAGTGTGGTCCAATGGCATAATATTGTCTTCGCCTTAATCGGCCGTCGCAATCTGCTTTCGCAGTGATATTTGCCTCTATGGGCCGCCGTAGTATGCATTTTCGCATTGATATATAAAGTTGCCTCTATGGGCCGCCGTAGTATGCATTTTCGCATTGATATATAAAGTTGCCTCTATGGGCCGCCGTAGTATGCATTTTCGCATTGATATATAAAGTTGCCTCTATGGGCCGCCGTAGTATGCATTTTCGCATTGATATATAAAGTTGCCTCTATGGGCCGCCGTAGTATGCATTTTCGCATTGATATATAAAGTTGCCTCTATGGGCCGCCGTAGTATGTTTTGCTCCAACGCACAGGAGTTTTGCTTCCCGCCATGGAAGTCTTGCCTACTTAAATTTAAACTTAACTAGCAGTCTAGTCATAATGTGGTCGTCTCTAGGGATAGCTCCCGAGGCCGGCGCGGAGTGAGCTATTTCTCCCGCCATTCTCAGAAAGTCTCCCTGCAGGTCTTGGCTTCGACGACCGTGGCTCAAAGTGGGTTTAGCATCCCTTCCTCCCAGGGGCGGTTTATGCGCACCTAGGATTCCAGAGCTTGCCCGACCAGGCCGCGAATGCTTTGACCTTACGTGGTTCGTCTATTTGGTCTAGTCGTCAGTAATTTGATGAGCCGACTGGGGTAAGGGTCCACATCGCCTTCCCCAGCTCTGCTCCTAGTGTTGTGCTTTTGACC
Organism: Meconema thalassinum; assembly: GCA_946902985.2. Lineage (NCBI taxonomy): Eukaryota > Metazoa > Arthropoda > Insecta > Orthoptera > Tettigoniidae > Meconema > Meconema thalassinum. The sequence goes on from OX336388.2 coordinate 1,982,790,914, forward strand.
TTTGGCTAACGCCGGTATCATCAGCCAGGGTGTTTCAGATTCCCTTTTTTTTTTAAATATAGGTGTAACCTGTGTAAAAAGTGTCAAATGTAAAATACTTCCAGTGTGGTGGGCTGGTAAAACCTCTACATACGTAGACTACTTTAGGCTACCTGTGCTATATCAGCTTCTCCAGCGATAATGCTCTTTTTTAACCTTGATGGAGGTGTTAGTAGGGTCTGTGGCGTCAGGTACCCTGTTATTGTGATCTGGGGGTAGTTATCTGTAGAGTGGGTTAAAGCAGGGTAGGAGGAGGTTGCGCACTTCCGAATTCCGCGTTAGTGGCGGCCTGGAACCGGTTTTTGTGCTGGGATGCTCCTACAGTGAGTGGAACGGGGCAGGTAATTCCCGGGGTTGCAAAAAATAAAATAAAAATCCATGCCGGTCTGATATCAATATCCCCTGGTGAATGGATGGGATGTACATGCATGCGTCTGGATATGAGGCGTTTGCACTCATGTATGGATAGGTGTAGGTTGAGGCATAATACTAATATATTTCCCTCTCATGCGGGATGATTTAAATTTAAAAAAAAAATGGTTAGTATTTATTACTTATGGCCTCATCTCTCATATGGAGATGTGCATTACGCTTAGTTGTTGTTGGCCGATGCACCCCTCTCATTCAGGTGATAGCGGTGGGGCTCAAGGCGTAGCATGCCCTTTCTGTAAACACATGAAGTTTACCAACCCTTATGTATACTTTGTAGTGTAGTGTATCTGTTCTGGTTGTGTTCATGTGTCTGCGTTGTTTATGTTTGGACGTGAAAAGGTTATGGGAAGGGAGTAGAGTGGGACGCTGTTAGCATGTTCTCTTGTCATCCTCCCTTGGTCCATGTTGGTTTTCTATCCGCGCTTTGGGATAGCGAAGCTTCACGACCTACTCTGGTCCGTTATAGGGCTAAGTCCTAGTCGCCTGGAATGATTTGTTTCGGGACTAGGGTCGCAAAAAGAAGTTGTTAAGGGGAGGTCCCGTTTCCTCAAAGTCCCTATGTTCGCCCCTGATTGGTGAGCGCGTTTGTGTGTGTGTGTGTGACTACGCTCCGCTACACCACGCGGACGCCTGGTCTGCTGTAGGGCTAAGTCCTACTGTGTATATTGTGTATGGGTAGGAAGCGCCCGTGGCCTGCCAACGTCTTTACGAACGTGCTACTCTGGGCCTGCGACAAGTTTTGGTCTGTGACGTCTGCTTGTTGATAAATGCTTTCGCAGTGTTGAAAAATGTATAGTGTTATGATTGTTCTGCATTTGTTTATTCATGGTCACTGCCACTACACAATCGCGTTTTGTCATCGACAGTGTTGCAAAGTGGCTAAGTCTGCAAGTCATCAGTTTGTGTGTGTAACTTCAGGCCGGGATTTTATGTAGGTTAACCAGTGTTGCGTGTTTTTCTGCACGTATGCCAGTGTGGTCATTGTGTTAAATTCCTGGCGGCCCGATGTGGTAATCCGCCCTGCTACTATTGCCGTTGTGTGGCCATTATTCCGTAAGACCGTTGTCTTACGAAATTTATATGTCTCTGTCTGAAAAGTCCATTTTCCCTGTCAAGTGTATTTCTGGAATTTTATGCCTGTCATTTGGCCGCAGGCATGTAGTATTATCTGTCTTAAGCCGTTATATGGGCCAATTTTGGTGTGATTGGAAGGCCGTCTGCTTGTTTTTCCCTGGCGTGCAATTTTCTCTGGGGTTCGAACCCGTGTTCTATGTAATTCTCTGTGTTATATGTCTGCGTTGTTCATGTTCTGCGGGCATTCTGCCTGTATTTTGTTTGTGTTTCTCGTACCGAAAATACCGTTGTTTAGTTAGTTTTCGGTACGAGGTTTTTGTGTGTGGACATGGGTTCGAAGCCGGTTGTCTGTAAAAATTTGGTGGCCATTTCTGTGCCGCCTACACTATGGCAAATGGGCTGTGTGTTTTTCTATGCGCAACCCCTAGTATACCTTCCTGCGAGGAGTTTGCTTATTTTTGCCCTCTCCTCGTAGTGTAAATTTTGAAGATATAGGGTTCTTAGGTTGGCTATGAATGATTCCGTGCAGTGTGCTTTGGGAACTGTCGTCTGTAAGGCTCGCAGTTTATCCCTGAGGTCTGCTTTACTGCTGAGTATGAGGGTGTCGGGTTGCAATGTCTTGCGCGCTCGCTTGTTTATTTGTTCCGATAACGCTGTGTATCCGAACATGTGTTCTTAATCAGCCTGCTTTTCTGTTAGTGCTCTTCGCATTATAAAAAGGCAAGAGGGGAATTTTGTGGTTTAACGTGACCATTTCTGGAGATCGTGTGCCACGGGATTTCCGTTCTACTTGGAATCCAAACCACAGGCCATGGCATTTCACTTCGGAAATCTCATATGCATTGGCCGTCTGCAAAAGAACCTTCCATTGACTACACTTGTGTCCCCGAGTGTTGTGTTATGTATACCTATGTATAAAATATATATATAGTTTATTTGGCCATTTTTCTTTCTTGGGCTAAATGTGTGAAACAAAAAAAAATTATTTATGCCCCGCTCTGCATTAAGAGAGCACATTGAAAGAAAATAATAGTAGGTGGCGTTAGTCTCTAAAAATTATGTCGTGAGCACTATGTTTTTGAAAAAAAAAATGGTGATTGGGACCTGAGTGTAGTATTTACCATTTTGGTAACGTGAGTACTACCGTAATCTGGTTACGTCTCAGGGGAATCTACCGACACTGTCTAGTACACCTTAGGAAGGCCATTGCCAGACGTAACTGATACCCTTGTATCCACGTCACGAGCAAAGCCAGTGCACTGTGGGAGTCAAACCTGCCTATCAAAGTAATTGTAACTCACCAAAATGACAGTGTCTCATCCCGGTGTGCAATTGGGCTTTTTAGTTGGTTAAAGCACACCTCCCAAAATTTTTTTTTTTGAAACTAGTTTGAGATTCTTAATTCTTGCCATGCTTACGGTTTTCGCCCGCAACAAGAGAATCTGTCAAACTGTGGAACCATAACGTAGAACGTCTAGTCATTTCTACTTAGAAAGACTCCCTTAAGCTCTATGTTGTGATTTTATGCCTAAGTTGTGTTCAAAATATCTCTTTCCGGCCTTAAGCCTGATGGGCTTTCACTTGGCTTAGTGATGGCCTAATAGAAAGATGCCATGGTTCCCAAAAAAAAACACAGAAGGATTTAAAATTACTCACTTCTAATTTGGCCATGTTGCCCTGTATATACATAAAATACGAGAAAGAAAAAAAAATGCGCAGTTTATGTTTACTATGTAATTGTCGGTCTATTTTCTGATATCTCCCGCGTGAAAGAACTTGTGTGGCCATTTATGATGGGGGAAGTGATGTTATTTTATTTCTTTGGCCTTGGTGGAAGTCGTTATCGTCTTTCGAGCTTCAGTGCTCAGAAAGGTGAAGGGTTTTGCCCTGTTACGATATTATAGGCCTCTGAAATCCATTGAGGTGTTTCTTTGCTGTTTTCCGGCGGAATTTCTAGCAAAGTAAGCCTTGCCCTACTTCCACCGTAGCGCGTGTTTCTAGGTCTAAGTGTACCTGTATTTAAGGGCGTTATTGCGCTTGGCGCTATCTTAGCAGATTTTGCGGGAGTGTATGTATGTTTGACTGCGAGGTTTTGTGGGGTGGGTAATAATACCTTTCCTAATCCCCGTGTATTGTATGGTAATGCCTGTTTAATCTGTATGTGCGTGTACCGTGCATCCTGAGGGACTAATGCCGGTGTTCGCCTCCGTTCTGGCAAATTTGCCCTTTGAACTGGCGGTGAGGGCCGCTTAAGTGCCTGTTTTTGTCCTGCCAATGTGGTGTCGTGTAGCCTGTCCGCTTTCTGGCCCGTGGCCACGGCAGACTCCTGCCACTGTGTTAGCCTATCTGTGTGAGTGTATGTAGGCTTTATATGTGGTAGGTCAGGCTCTACGTCGTCGGCCCATGACGAGGTTACCTCCTGTTGTCCCTCTGTCGTATTATGTGTGATTGAAGGTCCTGGCTTCAACTCCCTCTCGTTCATCCGGTCCGAGGGGATTGTTCTAGGCTCTTCCCCTCGGCTTGGCAAAATTGCCTTCCGATCCGGAGCTGGAGGACGTGTGTCTGTGTAGGATGTATTCTTTAGTATGTTGGAGCCTAACCTGGCCGTCTCCTGGACTGTGGCCACGGCGAACTCCTGCCACTGCGTGGCAGTACTTGTCGAGAGGGACATCCTCGCAAATTGTCGAGTTAGCGTATCTACGCTTATGTCCTCTCTCGGCTGGGCTGGTGGCCCTACCATGAACTCAAAAATGGCCTTGTTGGTTTGGAGTTCACGGTATTCGTCCCAAATTTGGGTGTACTGCCTATTGAGGCATATGGCCTGTTTGCAAGTGCTTATGTGCGCATCTTAATCGCGCTGTCCTCTTTCTCTGACGGAGTGTATGGCTGTTTGCCCTGTATTGTCCCGATTTTCTGTTTTGAGTGTCCGTATTTGTGTTTGCCTGATCTGTATGTGCCTTTGGCATCTAGCCAATAATGCTACTAATATTGGCATACCCCTATTACCTTCATGGCTTGCAATCTCTTCATGAGGTGCCATTCTGCCTGAAGTGTATGGGCCTAAAGTAACAATAGAGAGAAAAAAAAAATCTGTGCGTGTTTGCCAGTGTATTCCTATATCTCTCTGGTTCTGTATGGGGCTAGGGGTTGGTTTATCAAGCCTTTCCCTTGTGTAGCTAGTTTAGAGCACCAAAAAAAAAATGGTGCTTTTTGTCTGGGGAAAAAATTTTCTCACTAATCGCTTGGCTTTTTGCGGTACGGAAGGGGTCGTTTTACCTACGAGGGCTCGTTGGTTGAGTCCCTTTTCTCTATGCGTAGGACCCCGCCTCCACCAGTGTTTTAGATCCCTTATTTGGGGGTGGATCTAAAAGGGAGAGTTGCTGTACTAATTTATGAGTTTGTGCCTAAAGAAGGGTAGCTCCCCTTGACAGGGCAAGCTGACCAGTGTAGTGTGTTGTGATGTGCTAGGAACTAGGGGGCGCTCCTATAAAGACTGTAAATGTGGTTTAAGGGATGTAGCCTTAGCACGCGGGTCGATGTACTAGTCGCCCAGCCGGCTGCTTATTATATAATCACCTTGCTAGTGTCAGCGGTTCGGCACGCACTTCACTTGAGCACGCGAGCCGCTGTGAGGAATACAAGGACGTCTGAGTTGGCGTTATTACTACGGCGTGTCACGTCTGATTGTGACGGGAGTAAGGAAGGACGTGGGGACGTGAAGAAGAGTGTAGATCAGTAATGCAAGTGTAAGAGACTGACCAAGTGTTTATTGGTCAGCAATGAGTAACTGTTAGTCCCTTTTAAGGGATCTTGTGATGTTATAATGTGAGTACAAACTGTGGGTGTTAGGTTACAAAAGTAGGATTCTGAACACTGACTGACTGACTCACCTCGGTTGACACTGTCGTTAGCCTCCGGCTGTCTCGTCGAAGCACTGGTGATGGAGAGGTTCTCGTGACCCACTTAAGGCACCTTTTATACCTTTAGCCTCTGTTCTGTCAGCGCGTTGTGGCATAGTTGAACCAGTTTGTAGTATGTCGCTGTGTGTCATAATTACGCAAGGGTTGAGCTGCTTTATGGAGTAGCCAGCTGCCCTTATAGTATTGATGGATATTGGGTAGGCTTTTAAAGGGTTGCCTTTTATGAGATTTAGACAGATGATGGGGGGGATGATCTCTAAGGGGTGCATACCCCTTGGGTATTGTACAGTATACAGACGGTAATGTTTACTACTGAAGATTTTTTTTTTTTGTGTGTGGAATACGTTTTTCGCGAAGGCGATTGGTTTACCGAAAATGTAAAATTAAGATTTCAGGCGCGGTTTCCTAATTCAAAGTGTCCAAACCGTGATACCGTTCGGGATTTGGTAAGTAAATTTCGTGTGACTGGCTCAGTTCACTATGTATCGGGAACAGGCTGGCCTACGCTTTTAACATACGAAAAACTTGATGAAATCTCCGATATAATGCTGCGTTGCCCAAGTAAATCAATACTAAAATTAGCTCAACAAACAAACAGGAATCTCTAAGTCGACATAAAGCTGTAAGAGACAAGCTTCAGTTATTCCCTTATAAAGTTACCGTGGTTCTTGAATTGAAACAAACTGATTACGGAAAAAGAGTGGTATACTGTAGATGGTTCCAGCATCTGTTATGAATGGCTGTGGTGAGTACAAAGTTTACTGTTTATTTGTTATGATGCAAGCGGCAGCCGTGTTACCAACATAACTGCTGTAGCTAGATCTCGCAGACGCATGTAGGCGCTGAGGAGAACATTCTCGGTCTCACTGTACAATACCTACATCCAGTGCTCGATTCTAGAGATAGAGGAGTCGGAACTGTAACCTTCCGTGGGATGTAGTGGTGGGGGGAGACTTCCAAATTATTTGATAGAAAACAAGAAATCTTAAGAATATACATAAACTTGAACATTTTATTCAATTCCAAACTTTATTTTGCAAAAAAAAAAAAAAAAAAAGTACAAAACTGGGTTGTAGTAAGCAGTATGAAAGCATTGTTTTGTCATTGTTTAGGTTGTCTGCCCATCCTAAAATATTGTCCAAAACATCAACATGCTATCATCATACTTCTTGTCTCTTGATCTCTTCTTACTCTTCAATAAATGTTTTTATCTATAGTTTCTTTTTTCCACAAAGAGAGGCACCGGAACGCCGTTCCGGTGTGTTCCGCCTCAAATCGAGCCCTGCATACATCAATATATACGGCTTTCTTGTTTTTGGAAAATTTCTCCCCTGGGCTTAGTGACTTTAAGAGGACGCCTTTTGTCAGCACTGATCACACTAGCACGCTAGGAGCTACGAACAGTAAAGTCAGTCATTAAATACAGCAATTGGTAATATATTCCACCCCAACAACAAGAGTGATTTATAACGTGTGTTCAGCCACGCACTGTATGTCCCGCAGCGACAACAGAGGAGCTACAATTTCATCCTCCTAATGTGTTACTCACATGACGTCATCTTGCATTTCAGAGACGAATCAAAAAGTTGGGAGCATTCAACCATTACAAACTGATGGTTCTTGTGGTATAATTAAAGGAGATTTACTGCTACCTAATAACGCTGTCGTCTTTAAAGGGGGGCGATTGTGTGTAATTTTCGTAATATAATATCACGTAGTAACGTTGGGTAAGGTCTATTATCTTACATATCGAATCTCGATATCTCGAATCGTTAAGGGATACCACACAAAATTCGACTTTTAAATACCGAAACAGGGAATTGAGACTTCTAACAGCGACATCCGCCAAAGCCATAACCTCACTTGCTGGCCCCTCTCGCTGCATTTGTTCGAATAGGAGGGGGCTGGTTGGTTGGTTCCTTAGTTTAGGGGCTGCGACAACGCGGTCATGTAGCACCATGCTCTTTGGGTGTGTGTGGAATCTGTCTGATAACCGGTGTTAATTGTGATGGTTGTATTAGTGTGTTTTTAGCCTATTTTCATTTTATGAAAAAAAAAACAGGCTTATGAGATCACCTTTTGTCCGTGTGTGTGTGCATGTGTGTGTGAGTGTGTCCCTAACAACTTCTAAACGGCTGGAGCTATTACAATGAAACTCGGTAGGATCATAGCACCATTCTGGCCGACCCCGACCGTGCCCTTCAAATTTTGTTGTGTCTCACCAATCTAACATGGCGGCTGTGCGAAATATTTCACCAGCATTCAGTATCTCCGAAACTATTACCGACATCGCCCTGAAATTGTGTACAGTGATAAAGGGCACTACTAGAAGTTCACCTATGAGACTTTCAAAAACCTGGTGACTACAAAACCAACATGGCGGCCGAGCGAAGTTGAAACATTTTAATAGACTTTTCTCGTGATTTAACTCTCTGAGCGCAGTGAAATGTGGTAGAGTAAATGATTCTACATATTGTAATGCAATGGTGTCTAATTTAGTTCAATTGTTTACATAACCTCAAGATGGTGGCTGTGCGAAATTATAAAGTTTTTATTTCTTGTGTCGTAATCATGCGATCAAAGTGAAAGTTTCAATAATGAACCTAGGCCATAATTGTCTTTGATTGGTACATAACTCTATGGCCTATACATATAACAATCCAAAATGGCGAGCATCCGATATATTTAGACGGTTCTCAATATCTATGAATCTTTTACAGCAATCAAACATAATTTTTTTATGTTCATAGAGGCTATGAACATACGTTCACCTATAGGACTTTCTGTAACGTGGTGAGTACAATTCCAACATGGCGGTGACGCGAAGTATAAATATTTAAATGGACGTTTCTCGCGAATTAACTACCCGAGTGCAGTGAAACGTTGCACGTTAAATGCTTGTACAAATGTTAATCCACTGGCTTCTAATTTATTTCAATTGTTTGCATAATCACAAGATGGCAGCTGTGCGAAATTTTAAAATCTCGTTTTTACTTCTTGTGTTCTAATCGTGCGATTGAAGTTTGAATACCACACGTATACAATAATCTTAATGTAATAGTACAAAAATAAAAATCCAACCTGGGGACCATCTGAAATATTTAGACGGTTCTCAATATCTACGAATCTATCACAACCTTCAAACTGAAATTTTGTATGTTGATAGAGGCAATTAATATGAGTGGGATATATGAAAATAGGCTGTATAGTTCTTCACGGAACTACTTGTTTAAATTCAAGTAAGGACTGCCGACAGTAATTTCAAGTAGTTCCTACTTTTGCTATCAAATGCTACCGTCCACGACACCTAGCTTGCGGACTTGGCCACTAGATGGCATCGCAGTCAGCATCTGGTGGCGAACGTTGGAACTAATAGAGCGTTATCAATTATAACCTACAAATTTTGGCTTCGCACGAGTGTAGTTAGTGGAAGGTTCTTTTTCATGCCATAAATCTATGACATCGGACCGCCGACTTTATTTCCCCCTCCGAAGGAAGGAATACTGAGGGATTTTTATCGCTCTTAAAAAATCCGACGACTTCGGGCGGGTTTGAACCCGCGACCTTGGGCATAGAAGCACAGCATGCTACCAACTACGCCACCGAAGCCGCCTAGAAGGGGACTATCCGGGGGTTTGGGAGCATGTAATTGCCCTCAAAGAAAAGGGGGTCCTGGGTTCCTCCCAGGGAAACTTTTGTATAATTTGGTGCAAATTGATGAGTTTGAAGGCTATCTGGCTTCACTTTTTCAAACAATTTGTTGCGATGTTTTATGTTCGGTTCATGTCAAATACAACTAAGATAATTTTATGTTCTTCTTCTTCTTAGTCGTTTACCCTCCAGGTTGGTGGAACCCTCGGACTCAGCGAGGGAACTCACCACTACCGCCTCTACGGGCAGTGTCCTAGAGCTGGGAACATCTAATCGGAGTGGATACAACTGGTGAGGTGTGATTGGCACCTCGCCCAGGCAGCCTCACCTGCAAAGCGAACAGGGGCCTCACGAGGGAGGGTAATGGATGGTCAGGATGGATAGGCAAGGAAGAGGGAAGGAGGCGGCCGTGGCCTTGAAGAAGGTACCATCCCGGCATTTGCCCGAAGACGAAGTGGGAAACCACGGAACACCACTTCGAGGATGGCTGAGGTGGGAATCGAACCCCCTATACTATTTGGACCACCCGAGGCTGAGTAGACCCCGTTCCAGTCCTCGTAACACTTTTCAAATTTCGTGGTAGAGCCGGGAATCGAACCCAGGACCTCCGGGGCTGCAGCTAACCATGCTGACCGCTACGCTACGGAGACGACACCTCATTTTATGTTACCTTTCATTAATAGAGCTATTCGATCACCAAAATCCATCGCAACTCCTGTTTAGAAGCAACACTTTCTAATGTTTGAAAAAATATATTCATATATATGGGGACTTCAATATTATTCAAATTATTTGTGAGGATATCCATTTTTAGCCTTTTTTCAATTTTGAAAAAATAGGCTTATGAGATCACCTTTTGTCCGTGTGTGTGTGCGCGTGTGTGAGAGTGAGGAGTGTGTGTATGTGTCCGCCCCTAATCAATTCTAAACGGCTGGATCGATTTCAATGAAACTCAGTAAGTTCATAGCACAACTCCGGGCGACCCCGACCGTGCCCTTCAAATTTTGTTACGTCTCACCAATCCAACATGGCGGCTGTGCGAGATATTTCACCAGCATTCAATATCTCCGAAACTATTACCGATATCACCCTGGAATTTATTACAGTAATAAAGGAAGCTACTAGAAGTTCATCTATGTGACTTTTGAAAAACTGGTAACTACAAAACCAACATGGCGGCCAAGCTAATTTGCGAATTTTAAATAGACGTTTCTCGCGATTTAACCAACCAAACGCAATAAAACTTGGCACAGGATATGTTTATACATATTATAATGCACCGACATCTAACTTCGTTCATTTGTTTACATAACCACAAGATGGCGGATGTGCGAAATATTTCACCGGCATTCTATATCTCTGAAACTATTAGCGGTATCATCCTGAAATCTTGTACGGAGATAAAGGGCACTACTGGAAGTTCGTCCATAAGACCTTCAGAAGCCGGTTAACTACACAACGAACATGGCGGCCAGGCGAATTTGAAAACTTTAAATACACCTTTCTCGCGATTTAATGTTCCAAACGCAATGAAATCTGGTACAGGAAATGTTTATACACATTGTAATGCACTGGTATCTAATTTAGTCCAATTGTTTACATAATCTCAAGATGGCGGCTGTGCGAATTTTAAAATTAAGTTTTTATTTCTTGTGTCGTAATCATGCGATCGAAGTGAAAGTTTGAATAATGAACCTACGCAATAATTTTCCTTTAATGGTACATGACTCTATGGCCTATACATTTAACAATCCAACATGGCGACCATCCGAAATATTTAGACGGCTTTGAATATCTATGAATCTATTATAGCAATCAAACTGAATGGTTTTTTTTTTGTTCATAGGGGCTATGAACTTAAGTACACCTATAGGACTCTCAATAACCTGGTAATCACAAATCCAACATAGCTGCGACGCGAAGTATAAATATTCACATGGACGTTTCTCGCAATTTAACCATCCGAGTGCAGTGAAACTTGGTACAGTAAATCCTTATACGAATGTTAATCCACTGGCATGTAATTTATTTCAATTGTTTCTATAACCACAAGATGGCAGCTGTGCGAAATTTTAAAATCTCCTTGTTACTTCTTGTATCCTAATCATGCGATTGAAGTTTGAATGCCACACGTACACAATAATCTTCATGTAACAGTACATAACTCTAGGACCTACATATATAAAATCCAACGTGGTGACCATCCGAAATATTCAGCCGGTTCTCTTTATCTACGAATCTATTACAGCAATCAAACTGAAATATAGTATGTTGATAGTGGCAATTAACATAATTAGGATATATGAAAATAGGCTATATAGTTCTTCACGGAACTACTTGTTATTAATGTTAAACACTATTAATTGGAACGCTACCGGGTGAGTTAGCCGTGGTCGTTACGGCGTGGCTGCAGGCAGTCGCTAACATACGGGAGGCGAGGAGGTTCGAATCTCACCGCCGACAACTTTGAGGATGTTTTTTTTTGTGGTTTCCCATCTTCCTTCCAGTCAAATGCCGGGGCTGGTCCCTAACTATAGGCCACAGCCGCTACCTTTCTATCCCCGTCCTTACATTAACACTATCCTCCCCAGACAACACTCAACACGCGACAGTACTTGTAACTCACCCCATGGGTGTCCGCATATAAGCAGCTACAAACTCTGGCGAGCTGAACATATCCTCGGACACTCCCGGCACTAAAAGCCATACGCTAAAAAAAAGATACGACCCTTAGAGTAGTCGCATATGATGTGTAACATCTAACATGTTATCCTACCTTGAAGTTGTTATCGTTTTTATTATCCTTGACATTCATCAACACACAAAAAATCTTTTTATTTTTTATACATAACAATTCCAAGACTCCCTCTTTCTTCTTCACTGCCTACTTGATATTTCTACTCTCGCACTGCCTTCTTGATACTCTGCTGTTACATCACGCTCCTGCCAGTAACAAAGTTACGTTAACAGAGATTGACTTTTTTTTCTTCACTGCTTACTTGATATTTCTATTCTCGCACTGCCTTCTTGATACTCTATTGTTACATCACTCTCCTGCCAGTAACTAAGTTACTTTAACAGAGACTGACTTTTTTTCTTCATTGCCTACTTGATATTTCTACTCTCGCACTGCCTTCTTGATACTCTGCTGTTACATCACTCTCATGCCAGTAACTAAGTTACGTTAACAGAGACTGACTTTTTTTCTTCACTGCCTACTTGATATTTCTACTCTTGCACTGCCTTCTGGATACTCTGCTGTTACAAAGTAATCCATACGTGATAAACATTCCTCGTGGTACCACTGCCAACTGGATCACATCCCTGCCAGGAGGGATGCGATCCAACTGGCAGTGCGTCTTACACACTTCCGTCCGATCCACTTCCGTCCCATTTTTCAAAATGACTCCCACAAAAATATCCAGCAACAGGGTGGAAAGATGTTACGCATTTAAAAAAATGGAACGCTGAAGAAGGTATCATTGTGTATTGAAACATGTTCGTTTAAATATTAATAACCAAGCAACCCGCCTCGACTTCGCCCGGCATCTTTAACGTTTTACGGAGCGTAAGCTTGAAAGGTTGGTGATGATGATAATTGTTGTTTTAAGGGGCCTAACATCTAGGTTATCGGCTCCTGATGGTTTGGGTGATCGTGAAGATGAAAATGAAATGCAAACTTAAAACTAAAACTAACTACTAACCTACATACTAGAAGAAGAAATGGAAAACTAAAGGAGAATAAGGCAAATAAAGGACAGGAGGAAAAGAAATGCCCTCAACCCTCGAAGAATGTGGATTGAGGGACTGGGAAGGAAGGAGAGCCATGAAAGACAGATAGGAAAGTGAAAGAGGAGAGGGTCCACCCCACAGGTAAGGGACAAAAGGGGGAAACCGGACCCAGCTCAGGTATCCCTTGGGGTCGCCAACTCCCGAACTCACCAGCCGTGAGCCCCTGAGGTTGTAGCAATATCTAGGGTGCACCAAACATGGTGGGGCTACATACACCTGGCCTCCTTGAGGGCCTTGAGCAGAAGGCAGGAGATAACATGAAAAGAAAAAGAAGGCTGACCCCTCGCAGAAGGAGGGAATTAGAAAAGATGAGACAAGGGCCAATTAAGGCGGGAAATGAAGAGACTCCCTAGGCCTCGGATACCCTAATACCGTCGGGGTCGGAAGAGAACAAGAGTTGACCAAGTGAGGTCGAAAGGAAAGAAGACAGAGAGGAGGCCGGCACAATTAAGTGGAAGCAATGCCGCACTCAACTGGGGCCCCGTGGTCGCCAACCCACGTCCCACTAGATGTGAGCCCCTGGGGGGAAGATTGAAAGGGGCACGGACAATAGGTCCTAGACGCAATTTAGAAAAGCCTAGGTGAACAGCGAAACTCCAAACACTTATACTATTCTCTGAAGTCTTAACTCAACACAACTCGACAGTTTGATGCTGGCTGAAGCTGGGGCGATAGGCTCGCTCGCTAGCTCGTAAACTCGCTCCGACGGTGGTCATTTAAATTTCCACTGAATGGAGATTGTTGGAAGAAATGAAACCGTAAAAACAGATAGAGATATGCTGTCCCGGACCTTTATTTAGAATTTTTCCTGCTGAACAATTCGTACACTTATAGTATATACCGAAGATATTTTTAATGGTTTACCCAGTATAAGCTTAAATGGCGCACGGAAGGCAGGTTTTTCATCGACTCGATTCTCTGAAATCGTTACTGCTCTGTTTCTCTTGGTCATAAATGAATGTTTTTCTACAGAAACCGTCCTTGAGAAATCATTTAAAGAATGGTGAAAACCGCATCAAAATCCATCCAGTGGTTCTCGAGATTGCCCGTTACATCCAAGAATCGGGGACTTAGTTTTAAACTATGTAGAGACTACATATCTTAGTATTGACGAGGCGGATTATAAAACACAAATATTTGAAGAAATCCGTCATGTTCTTCTGCTTCACTTTCTGTGCACGAGCTTTCGCCATAAAGTTATCAACCTCATTGAATGTATAAAATATCTTGCAATGTAAAAATACGTGATTGTTCGAGGAAAAAAACAAGAGTAAGTCCCTGGGATATAATTCAAGCTTCGATATATCGAAAAATTCGAGTTATAGAAATTTGAATTAAAGAGAAAAAAAAGTGAATTAGAAGAATTTTGTTCGGGAAATAACAATGCTACGAGTTATCAAAAATTCAAGATATCATGGTTTGACTGTATAACTTACCAAAATATTACGTTATCGTGTTGGAAGCCATTTTCCAGTGTTGCCGTAATAATGGCATTTTTTTAGCCTACTTTCCATTTTTGCAAAAAATTGTTGTCAGTATGTCTGTATGTGTGTGTGTGTGAGAGAGAGAGAGTATATTTGGTAAAAGTATACCTTAGTATGGGACGCGTCTTGTGCCCAAACTACAAGGTCATCAGCCATACCATTTCAGGATGGCGGCCATGTGAATTATGCAAGCTTTATAATGCATAACTTAGGAACCACCAGTTCCGATTCGAGCCTGTTCTAAAGGACGTGGTCCGATCGAAAATAAACATTTTATATTATAATATTATACTGCAGAAGTGACTTTAAAAAGCTGAGCCGTCTTGGTTACAAGACAAGATGGCAGCTGATCTCTCGTTCTGACCTACAGTATATTCCACTAATTTTAGTATGTTGCATGCAATATTGCCTACTGATAGAAATAATATAAACGTTGTATGAAATGGATTATAATGAATCATCGTCATCATAGCAACTCTTTGAAAGGCTTATCTACAACAGAATTGGGTCAACCATTTTAGAACTCATTCCTGTGGATCAGGCAGGTTTCAGAACTAACCGAAACTGCTGTGAGCAAGTACTTCCATTAACATCTTACATTGAGGCCGGATTCCAGCAAAAGCTTAAAACATCTCCTGTCTTTGTGGATCTCACTGCTGCCTTTGATACCGTATGGAAGGACTGATTTATAAATTACTCAGAACTATACCCTGCAGAACAATTGCTCAGCTTATCAACAACATGCTCAGTGACAGGAAATTTCAGGTCTGTTAAGGTGAAAAGAAAAGCTCAGTGAGAAAACTGCATAACGGTTTGCCTCAGGGATCAGTTTTGTCGCCACTACTGTTTAATCTATACATCTCTGATCTTCCAGAAACAATATACAGAAAGTTCTGCTATGCTGATGACTTGACCCTGGCCACACAACACAAGATCATTGAGAAAACTGAAGACATTTTGATTAAGGACTTATCCACCCTGACAGAATATTTCAGGAACTGGAGACTCAGACCCAGTACAGCCAAGCCGGAGGTCTCTTGCTTCCATTTGAGTAACCGGCTTCCTAACTTCAAACTAAATATTGCCTTTTCCAATAGAGTACTTAATCACAATAGGTTTCCGAAATATCTTGGTGTTACCTTGGATCGGACTTTATCCTTCAAGCAACATCTTTTGAACTTGTCGAAGAAACTGAAAACCCGAAACAATATTATTCAGAAGCTAACTGGTACTACTTGGGGATCAGCTGCGAACATCCTGCGCTCTTCAGCCTTAGCACTGGTTTTCTCTACTGCCGACTATTGTGCTCCAGTGTGGCTTAATAGCCCGTATACGAAGTATATTGACCCACAATTGAATACCAGCATGCGTTTTATATCTGGCACCATCAGACCAACTCCAGTCCACTGGCTCCCACTGTTGTCTGGTTTAATGCCACCTGACTTACGAAGATCCCGTGCTCTTGTTCGAGAGTACAACAAGATCTGCAAGAATCCTCTGCTACCTGTTCTAGGCGACATACCAGCTCTTAGTCTCCAAAGATTGAAATCACGACATCCACCTCTTTGTGGTGCTGCTTTGAAGACATCCACCAACTTCGATGCTTTGGATGAATGGAAAGGCCGCTGGAATAACTCCACTGTCTTGCCCCTACATAACATCTTCATAGGGGAAAAAATTGCTAACGGATTCCAACTACCGCGTGCAACTTGGTCCAGACTGAACAGGATCAGGACAGGTCATGGAAGGTGCAGGGATTCCCTCTATAAGTGGAACTTTGTACCATCTCCAGAATGTGATTGTGGAGCCCCTCGCCAGACCATTCCCCACATTTTAAGCGAGTGTCAACTACGGGCTTATCCAGGTAGATTGGAAGACTTTCTATCACCAACAGCGGAGGCACTGCACTGGGTTCAAAAATTGGACATTCAGCTATAAGGGATAACACTAATGCCTGAAGTGAATCAATGTGTTTTGTTATTGTGTATATATTGTATATAGTATGTATATAATTTCCTTGCCATACGCTAATAATAATAATCATCATCATCATAGCAAACACTCATATGGAGTAGATTGGCCTTCCAATCCGGAATGTCTCTTCGTTGGTGAGTTGTGTACGAACCTTTATCAAGCTGAGGAATTCTAGGAGTTGCTCAGAGCCAAATCACTGCTCAAATCACAGCTTGCACCGAGCCCATCTTAGGCAGGAAGACATTGTGAGTAATATCTTTAAAAAAAAGTGTGGGGGGGGGGGGGGACCTGATGCTCGATAAGGTGCTCCTTATGCCCCGTTATTGAGGGGTTTTATTTTGATATATAATAAAATAACTGATTGTATATTTTGTGATAAATGCTTTGTTGTTGTTGTTGTTGTTGTTGTTTGATGCAGACCTCCGTGCTTCCCTGTCCTGAGCGAATTGTTTCATTTCTACATAGCTACCACACCCTACATCCGAGGCAATCTGTTTAACATATTCTAACCTTGGTCTACCCCTACAGTTCTTATCCTCGACCCTTCCTTCCATAACTAACTTTGGGTGTCCTAGCAAGTGTCCTGCCAACCCATCCTCTCCCAATCGCCTTAATACCTCTTCATTTGTAACTCTATATTGTACCCGTTCGTCCTGGGGATGCGATGACCCATCTGCTATTACATCGCATTCCTGGATTTCCAGGACAGAGCGGAGTTAAATGAACATCTAGTCAAATAAGGAATGTGTCGGAAATTCAGTTGAAATATCACAAAAGCAGAGGGTAACACGAGATAAAGTATCTCCAGGGTCGTTACGGGTTTAAATTTAATTTAAAAAAATACAAATAGCAATGGGCGCCATCAACTGAATCCCTAGCAAACCACATCCTTCCTGGTTAAGCCTTAATTAAGACAAGGAAAGAAATAGGAAAATCACATCACCATCAGATCACAACTAAGATAAAAACAAATGTATTCAACTTTGATAGTCAGACAGACATATTAAACACTCATCCTACCTGAGAGCATGGTCGAATGCCAACGTTAAATTGTCGTTGTCCAGAAAATCGAACCATCTCTATTCTACACAAAGTGTATTTAATCCACATAAAATAGGAAAAATTTCTAAAGTTCTCTTGGGTTCTCAGGATCACCGTAGCACTATGTCTTTGCGTCACTGACATTCGTGATACCTGAGACCTAACTTCTCTTTAAATTAACATCATGAATGTGGATGTAAAAAATATTATTAATCTGTCTAAACACACTAATTATAATCACATATTTTAAATATCACATAATTTATGGCTTGCATGGCATTATTCAAATGCTGAATATGTTAGTAAATGCTCCTAAACATCGAATAAGTAATTTACACTATTTACACTGTAATTAATAATTGCTTATTTGTGAATCACAAAAAAAAAAAAAATCCACTACTCACTGGTCATAACCATCATCATCATCAAAATTTAAATATTTCTCACATTAGTTCTCATCTCAAAATTCATTATATTCATGTCAGAATAATTAATTCATTATCATCAAATCATTTAAATGAATATTATAATCATCAATTCTTTATGCTCTCTAATTATTCACACACTCTCATTTCATCATCTCCTTCAGATTAAATCATCTTAAATCATCAATATAAATTGTTTAATTCATCAACTCAAGTTGCAATTCTTCATATCATATCTCAATTAAATTTATTTAAATCCATTTAAATTTATTAATCATCAGCTTCTTTAATTAATTATCACCTTCTAATTCAGTTATTCATCATCTATTTAATCATCTATTAATTCATTCAAATCAGCTTATTTATTCAATCTTTAATTCATCCATTTATTCAATTCATTGGTTTATTCCAAAATTTAATTTATCAATTTATTTAAATTTTATTCATCTGGTTATTTAGATTTTCATTATTTCATCTAGTCATTCTGATTTTTATTTCATTAGGTCAGATCATTAATATGCTTAAATTTCAGATTATTATTTCATTAATTATTATTATTATTATCAGAAAATCTTGTGTTATCAACATTATTTATTTGTTTAATTTCCTAACAAATTGTTTAATATGGGTTATAGAACGTTGTCTTACAGTTTTATCACTTCCAAGTTATATCTCGTATTAATTATCATGCCAAAAAAATATTATTGCCTTCACAAAATCACGTTGGATCTCACTATCCACAACTTCATTATATATTCTCACTTTATCAAATAACACATTTGAATACCACAATTATTCCACAAAACTCCATAAATATTCAGCGCACAGCATGAATCTCAAAAATTATGCTAGACTGGGTTCGACAACCTCATGTCTGCCTCAAAATACATTAGCAATATTGCAACTTCCACTTGGCAACTTCCACAAAATGCCTATCACAAACTTCACTTAACCACGTTGCATGATCTACAAAAAATATAACTGGCTTCAAATTATCAACGCACACAATCTCCAATAACTGTAATTAATCTGATCACATCTAGACAACTTCTTAAACAATTGGGAAAAATATTTTACCTTAGTAATCGAAATCAAATTCAAGATCTGCTTTCAAATAGCATAAATTCTCTTAAAATTCTCATAATTCACTTCACAGAAAAACACCAATGTGCTATAATCTCTCACATCAAAATATGCAATACTGATCTGCCTCAAAATAAATCTGACCATTAATGATTCATCTTACAAGATTCAATTACTTTAAATCCTTCTCAAAGGTATTAAATTCAATCATAAAAATTATCAAAAGCATCAACTGTATCAGCTGTTAAACTGAAAGTACTCTCAAAAGAGTATAGCAACAAAATATTGGATTGGCAAACAAGAATTACAAAATGTAACCCTGCTGACATTTATTTTTAATTTATTTAACAATATTCGACTGATATGTGACTAGTAGTTTCTTGTTTGATCCTCTTACAATCTCAAGTACAGTCGGATGATAAAAATGAGTTCCTCAATGGCAAGTAAAGATGAGTACCACCACGCAATCGTATAAATACGAAAGGCCTTGCCCCGTTGTCTATCATGATAATGCCCTGAACGATGGGTAAAGATGTGTACCACCACGCAATCGCCTAAAGCGAAAGGCCCCATCTCGTCGTCTAATGAGTGAATGTACCAGATTGGAATCAACAAATCTCTAGTTGTCACATAAAAGCGATATTCATTCACTTGAGTGAATAACATCTTAATATCTCCAAACAATCCAATGAAAAAAATCCCTACTGATGAATAATACACACTCGCTAGTATGCAATGAACTGACGAAGTGATTTAAATAATCCAATTGCAGATCACGAGTTCGAAATACTCGCCACAAAAAAATAACTATCCAAGAAAAACTATCCTTACTGGAAAATGTCTAAAAGACCAAACATCTGCTTAATAAAGCCAACCAATGGTGAGAATTTCGAATAATGGTGCCTGCCATATCATATGGTAACGCCATATTCTAGCAAAATTGGACAAATAATGTCTAAGCCATTTCTAAATAATTGTAGAACTCCTACTAGAAAAATATACAAGTATGCCCAGTGCTCATGAAAATATCATATCAGAAAGTCATAACTCTTACAGTACCTTCTCATATCAGCTGTTAATATATTTCAAAGATCGTCGATTATCCTCGTGTGTAATACATTTCTCGAAAGATCGACGTGAATATCGTATCACCCACGCAATAACGATCGCCTTCATATCCCAAGTGAATCAGCTGTTCGACCTCCTCTTCTTCAGGAACCGAATCCATCGCTCCGTGGTGCCATCGCGTCTCTGTCTTCGCTTACTCCGACATGATGAACTGCATGTTATCCATAGCGGATACTGTCCAAAATCTTACGTAAAAGTTCATAAAAGCAGCGTACCCCATATTCTTCTTCTGTGTTACGCCACTGTCCCATACAATGTTCGGTTTGCTTGTTAAAAGTTCAATCTCCACAGCGGTTAAGTCTCACTTTCAGAAAATTGTATTTATGAGAGTGTATAAGTTTTTGAAACACCCTGTAGCTGTGTTCGTACTCGATATTTTATGATAATTCATGAAAAGGAATTGTATTAATGCACATGCCAATGTTCATAAGTGCATATACTTGTAACATTTCGTTTGCTTAAAAGCGTTAATGTTAGCTTGACCCCATGGTCGCTCTACATGTTCCGTTATGAAATGCATAGTCGTAATGTCATTTGAATATCTAAGTTCATTTGAAGTTCACTATTGCAGTATATTATAACTATCTGCCTGCACAATTCGATTACTGAATACAAGTCCCAACTCAATGTTGTAACTGAATGTTGAAATGAAGTTCAGCTTCTTTAATGTTGCCTGCGTATAAAAGTCGGAACTAGCACGCTCGGCTCTACTGCACTGTTCCAGAATGATCTACGCTTAAAGCCGGCCTCGCCATGCCGCTTTGCTGTGCTGTTCTGCGTTACAAAAATCAGCTCGAAATAAAGTTCTCAATCTCGTATTATAATGCTGTTCTAAACCCCGGCTCTTCTCCTGCTTACACGGCCCGTACAGCTTGCCTCGTAACCAGTCCTCATGCCGCCTAACGTGCGTTGCTTGCCTTGACTCACAGACCTACTTTCCGCTCTCTGCTTGGTGAAGTAATACTGTCGCTTGCACGCCACGTAACAAGAGCTGTGCACCGCTCAACTTGCCGTACTCTCTGCGCATGTGTTCTACTCAGCCCTCCTGACTGAACTCGACTGCTGTCTCTAGACTGCGTTGAGGAGCTCCTACCTGGCGCTGTCACGTGATGCTCCCCCACCTTCTGTGGTCATGCGTCACAAGTATAATCTCGACCACCATCATCTCGGCTATTAAGTTATACAATAACTTAAGGGATTATCTGTCTTTCTTCAAGTTATTACCATATATAATGCTTGGCATTTCTTCTCTTCTTAGATGATATAATATACTGTTCCTTATAGATCTTAATAAAAATTCAATAATCCTCCCATAATTCCATCTGCTTGACTGGCAGTGCCATCTTGATCCTTGGCCTTCTACGTCAATTCCTAACATTCCTCTCGACTCGATATGAGCACTATCTTTACAACTTTTCCCATAAATCTCAACTACGACTCAATGTCAGCTGGCGTAGCCGATAGCCTCAACTGGGTATCGGGTACAATATACCTATCTGGTCTTTATTATTATCCTGTAACACCACATTTCAAACAATCTAATTCTCCTATTTTCTGCTGCTCCAACAGTCCAAGTTTCACTTCCATAGAGCGCCACACTCCAGACTTTCAAAAATGACTGCCTAATACATAAATATATCTTCGATGTCAACAGATTCCTTTTCTGCAGAAACCTACTTGTGCTAACCTACCTTTAATATCCTCTTTGCTTCGTATATCACTGGTTATTTTACTTCCTATGTAACAGAAATCTCCTACTTCCTTTAACTTTTCACCTGCCAATTCGACGTCCATAGGGATTTCTGATTTCTTTCGACTGCATTCCAATAGTTTTGTTTTACATTAATTCATTTTCATCATGATTTCTTTCAAGACAAACCATACCATTTAAATTCATACCTAGCGCTAAATGAAAATATTTCGGCAGTAGGTGTTAGTAAGTACGAAGGTGTAAAATGAATGATAGTAGTTGGTGAGATTGATATTAGTAGCCGTTAGTTTAGCCATGGCCTTACCGCTCAATTCAGTAAAGATGGCCTAATGGTCTACAGGCCTTGACCACGTTAGTGTTTGTCCTCATTGTAGACTATACTTTACTGAGAAGTGTGGTGGTAAGTTGCAGCGTAGTTAGCAGCAGCAATGGTAATCTCTACTTCTATACTAATATACAACAAGAAGTTCCGTGACGATCTGAAGAGCCTACTTTTCTTAAAATTTAAAATTCATGCCAATCTATATAGACCTATCTAGAAAAATAGCGAAATTAAGTTGGTAGTATCGAAATTTCTAATGAGTTCGAAATATACCTGTAGCCTAATAGAGCACTACAGTTGGCAGCCCTGGTGACTGAATATATTGTTAGTTCCATCTCTTAAGATACAGAATACAATGTTTGGTTGAAGTCCAATGGATAGCATGGACGTTACGTGCAGTTAGACATTGGATTTATCAGCGCGCGTAAAATCATGTTGGCAACAATGTCATGCATGCGTTGGTTAGAAATGATCTGAAATATTATGATCTCTTGTTGTGCCAATCTTGGATGAAATCCATTTGTTAGTATAGAAGCTACATGTATTTTAAAATTGGACCTATCAACAGGCATAGAGTCATGTTGGCAGCACTGACGTATATTAGTTTCTCATAATTAATCTAGAATGTTAGGTACTATACTCGTGCAAAGTTTAAAGCAGTTGGCTTACATACTTTCTGATATATTAATATTTGGGTAAAAACATAGACTGCATTTATTAACAGTTGGCAGCCCTGGTTGCTCTTAAGAATAAGCATAGTCATATCTATTATGGTACACGTAGCACATAGGAAATTTGGTTGAAATCCAATTGATATTATAGAACTTACATGTACTTAAAAATTGGTCCTATCAGCAGTCTTAGAATCATGTTGGTAGCACTGATGTACATAAGTTACTCCAAATTAATCTAGAATGCCAGATACTATACGTGTACATAGTTTAAAGCTGTCGGCTTGCATACTTTCTGATATATTGGTCTTTGGATAAAAGAATAGAGAGAAAATTTATTGACAGTTGGCAGCCCTGGTGGCTCTTACGAATACGCTCAGTCATATCTGTTTATGTACACATATTACATACACAATTTGGTTGAAATCCAATTGATAATATAGAAGTTATATGCATTTAAAATTGGACTTATCAGCAGGCATAGAATCATTTTGGCAACACTGCCATACATGGCCTCCTGGAAATTAAACTGAAATATTATTATCTATACGTGTGCCAATTTTGAAATAGCTCCCAGTCATTCCTTCCAAGATATCCAACATGGAGCTCAAATTTCAATTGTGATTTTTCAGCAGTTGGTAGCACTGACATCATTTTCAAATATGGCCGTGAGATATTCAGGTATAGATCTTTACTCCTACCAAATTTTGTTTCGATTGCTGCAGCCGTTTAGGAGTTGATAGGGGGGGGGGGGGAGGGCACACACACACACAGCCAGACAGACAGACAGAAGGACAGACAGACAGACAGACACACACACATTTGCCCGATCGCATAAGTCTACTTTTTCCTCATTTTTGCAAAATGTGAAAAGTAGGCTAAAAATCAGATGGTGTGTGACTGTGTGTCTGTGTATTACTCAATCACGCAAGAACCACTAGTCCGATTTACATGAAATTTTACATGGAAGTAGCTGATTTACCTGGTTAACATATAGGCTACTTTTGATTTTGATACTTTGCACTATTTAAAGATGACGACCATTTTGTGACGTCACTACACTCTTTAGTTTCAAACTTTCACATATCCATTTCAAATTAAAAGAGAACGCTAAGAAATAGCAAACTTTTGATGGCATATACGAGGTTTAAAATTTAATTTTCTATCTAAAGGTTGTTATCACGTTTCGTGTATCTCCAACGGTTAGCAAGTAAAACCTAAATTTGTGCTATGAAACATGGTCAACGCCGAGCGGTGTAGTTGGACAAAATGTTCCCTCCTTACTCTCCCTCCACGCAGCACCTCGCCTATCCCCTGTTTTAACTGTCACCTTCACATTTTAATTTATTTATGACCCGAAGCGAAGCACGGATACTTCAGCTAGTTAAATACAATAATAAGATAATGTGGCGTCCGTTATTGTTTAGGGGTGTTGGTTGAAGGAAGGAAGATTGAATGCTCCTACAGTAGGAATCTGGCTTATACAGTTTGAAGAAACAGATCTAATGTGGAGAATCACTGCTTCTTGTCCTGAAAGTATAGTAGACAAATTTAAACATTGGTTATGAAAATTATTTTGTATCATTCTAATAACTATTATTTTAAAGACATTTTTATTGAACAGCTGAGTCATCGGCTCGGATAAATTCGAACCATTCTCATTCAACGAACAAACATCTTTCAAAATCTCCATTTATTGACAACTTTCTTATATGAACTTTCTTGTCCCGAGGCTATCACGGACCACCACACTGGTTGGGAACTATAGTCTGTATAATGCAAGAAGAACGCTGACAGCTGTCATAAACTCGTAACATGAGGTGTGTAGAGGAGGTGAGTGGGGTTAACGGTCTCCATGGTAACAATGAGCCATGTTGCAATATAGCCTACTTTCGGACAGCGCTGCAGTGTCCTAGCGTCACGTGTCTCTACTGTCACTGTCACTATTATCCTGTGTACATATTCAAGTTTATTTGCTTCTCCTTTCAAGGGAAAGAACATCCTTTAGGCAAAAAAATAAATCTGCAAAAAAACCGGTGCAGATGTTCTCATGTTACACGTGAATAACGGAACAGACGTCACACTTGCAACGCAGCATTTCCCCACATGCTGGTTTTGACAGTTATCAGCGTCCATCTTTCATAATAATATAGACTATAGTAAGGTAGTGCTCCTTAGGGAGGAGATAATGTCCAGGGAACGCTTAGTTCCCCACAGCGAGGAAGTACGATGTGATGTATACATAGGACGTAGTGCAAGGAACGCTAACGAGCCTAACTTGGTACAACCCTAGGACAGACAACGCAGAAGGCTAGATTTGTTGAGTTTAAAACTAAAGATTTTGCCACTTTCGTTAACGATTTTCGATGTTCTTGAAAATGAGAAAAAGTTTATGCAGCGATTATCCAAAAACTTTTGCTGGTTTCGATTCCCGGCCCATTTAGATTCAAATAACACGTCATTAAAATTGTGAAATTCCAATGTCAAAACCAATACTGAATTATTCATCGAGCGAGTGATGTGATAACGAATGTTTGGTCGAACGGTCTTGGATAAGGTTAGCTTCATGTAACTGGAACGAAAATGATGTTTTCGGCCTTTGAAGTGATTGCACGGAGGTAAAAAACGACTGTTATTATGAAAATTTGCAGCACCACAACACGTTTAAGGACAGTTCTCGTCGCTAATGGCCGGAATGAAGCACGTCCCAAGTGGAGAAACAGTTACGGATGGAGTAGACTGCTCAAGATTGCCACTTGAGAACTCCTCCGGACGATTTCATAAGCCTCCTCATTATGTGATCGACTGTGTGATGTAAGACACTTTCCTTCGATGAGCTTCATTAATACGAGCAGGCAGGCAGAAGGCTCGGGGCAATAAAACATCTCAAATTATATATCTGGGAAGCATACTTCAATAACTACAGTTTCTAGCATTCACATAACTCACTTGGTAGGCTTATGATTTGTGGACGCATACAGTTGATTCTTCGTATTGTTGTTTCACTGGGGAGATTGGGAAATAGTGGTCGTAAGTTCCACGTACTGTATTTGGGTGAGCGCTATATCTGTCTGGAAGCCTTCTACACTAACACCTGTTTATTGGAACATTGTGACATTGTGCTCATAGATACCATGTATTTGGATGTGCGCTTAAACTGTTTGGTACCCTGTGTTATTGTGTTATCTGCACTGTAATAATATCATATGGCCTCGGGTGCCGGGTGCAAGCGTTGTTATTTGACGCCCAAAGGGCAGCTTGCATGTCAAATTTTGTTGTTCCTTGGAGCGCTTTGATAGTCAAGGAGGTTAGATCTCTAAGCTCCTTGAAACTATAGCGCTTTCTAGTAGAGAACGGAGGAACTTTTTGTGTTGGCGGAAAATCACGAGATTAATTTTGCCATTATGAAGACGGCCTACTGAATTAAAATAGGTTCTTTAACATGCCAACAACGAATGACATGCGTGTCGTGATTTTTGTCGCCTTTCAAAAATCACATGCCACGGCCAGGAGTGAACTTGCAAGCTTGGGATGGTAGCCCGACACGATAACCACTCACCCACCGTGGCACTAATATGAGGACAGTACTTGAAACAGCTTCCTAGGTGGGTCAGTGGAAGAGTGTCCGGCTTTTGATTCCAAAATCGTGGGTTCGATTAGATAGGAAGGCAGCAAAAATCCACGAAACTCGGAGCCGTACGATGTCGGCTCGTAATGGATCTCTCGTTTCACATTTGGTAATTAGGCTACAACGCACGTCACCCAGTAGTGTTCTAGTTTATGGGAAATTTAAACAGAACGTAGAAATTGAAGAGTAGGACACTTCAAGGACTGAAACTCATCAGATTAACGCCACGGAAGCTGAGTGCATTATCATTTATTGTTATTTTTTAAACTATTTACATTAATAATTTTCTCATTATCACCTAACATGTTAAATCAATAAATATATAAAAAAATATTAAAACAAAACTAAATTAAAAATCAATAATTATAATTAAAATACATAAACATAAAAAAAATTTAAAGAAAAAAAACCATATCTTTTGAATGCACTCTTGTATTGAAATACAATTTGTATAGGCCTATATGTTGTTGTTGATGTTTGAGTCTTCAGTCTTTTGACTGGTTTGATGCAGCACTCCACCGTCCCTGTTCTGAGCTAATCGTTTCATCTCTACATAGCTACCACACCCTACATCCGAGGCAATCTGTTTTAACATATTCTAACCTTGGTCTACCCCTACAGTTCTTGTCCTCAATCCTCCCTTCCATAACTAAACTTGCTATTCCTGGGTGTCTTAGTATATGTCCTACTAACCTATCTCTTCTCTTCATAAGCAGTCGCCAGAAACATCTCTCCTCTTCCACTCGTCTTAATACCTTTTCGTTTGTCACCCTATCTACCCATCTGATCTTCATCATTCTCCTGTAACACCACATTTCAAATGCTTCAATTATCCTCTTTTCTTCTGCACCAATAGTCCAAGTTTCACTTCCATAGAGCGCCACGCTCCAGACAAAGGCTTTCAAAAATGACTTCCTAATACCTAAATCTATATTCGATGTCAACAGATTCCTTTTTTTGTAGAAATGCTTTCCTTGCCTGAGCCAACCTACTTTTTATGTCCTCTTTGCTTCGTCTATCACTGGTTATTTTGCTTCCTAAGTAACAGAAGTCTCCTACTTATTTCAGCTTTTCATCTGCCAATTTGATGTCCATAGAGTTTTCTGATTTATTTCGGCTGCATTCCAGTATTTTTGTTTCATATTTATTAATTTTCATCATGAATTCTTTCCTCAAGATAGGGGCCGATAACCTCGATGTTAGGCCCCTTAAAACAACAATTATCATCATCATCAACTTTCCTCAAGACGGAGTCCATACCATTCAAAAACTCATTCAAATCCTCAGGCGTGTCGGCCAATATGACGATGTCATCAGCAAATATCACAGTTGATATTATTTCTCCTTGAATCTTCACTCCCACTTTAAATTTTTCTCCAATTTCCTCCATTGCTTGTCCAATGTAAATACTGAAAAGCATGGGTGATAAGTTGCAGCCTTGCCTTACACCTTTCTGAATACCAGCTTCTCTCTCATGTCCTTCAGCTCGAATGACTGCTGTCTGGTTTCTGTATAGATTGTATATCACCCTACTATCCCTGTACTTTATTCCAATCGATTTCAAAATGTCAATCAATTTAGTCCAATCAATGTTATCAAAAGCGTTTTCTAAGTCTAATCAATTATATGTTGTCAATAATAATGAATATGTCTCACAGATACTCTGTACTCGAATTTTCGTCATGTTCGTGAGACATATCACATTTATGTAATATCAATAGTATTTAATAAGTCTTCTTCTCCAGCATGATTAATCCCACTTATGTGGGGTCGCTGATGCGGATATTCCTCCTCCACGTTGTTCTATCCCGGACCATTTCCTCCACAAGGCCCCGCTGTTTCATGCTTTCTTGAATGCTGTCCATCCATCGCCTTTTTGGTCGTCCTCGACTCCGTTTCCCTGGTGGAAGCATTTCCATCATCCTATTGCCCACATAATCTTGATCCCTTCTCTTAACATGGCCATACCATCTGAGACCAGCTTCTCTGACTTTCTCAGAAACTTGCACCACGCTAAGTCGTCTCCTAATCACTTCATTTCTCACTTTGTCCAACCTTGTATGTCCATTTGCCCATCTCAGCATACGCATTTCTGACACGTCCAGTTTTTCTGCCTATCTCCTTGTAAATTAATTAAATTAAATTAATATTAACTTGGAGCTTCGTGTACTAGAGAACTGTTTGTTGCCTTAATATGTATCTAAATGAATACCAATGGCTATTTAAGAAATGTATTACACCTTAGTCATTAATAATAAATTAATATACGGTACATTAATTAATGAAATGTACCAGTTTCGGCCATATTATGACCTTTTTCAGCGATGTTGTTAAAAAGAAAATAAATTAAAGTAATTACGGGCAAAGCTTTGCTATTAATAATTTACTTTGATTTTCTATGACAAATTTCATAAAAATAGTTAAATTCAGATCTGATGTCAATTTAATTTCATGTTAATAAAAATAATTTTGTGCAAATGACGTATATCTAATTAGTTGGTATTTGTATATTCCTATAAATTAGTCTAAACATTTCTTTAAAAAATATCTTGAGATGGTCGGCAAAGTGTGAAGTGTGGTTTCTATGTGATGACTAAAGGTTCTTTGAGGAGTGGAGTCTAATCAAAATGAGTTGCCGTGAGGAAACGAAAAATTAGGAGTCAATTCAGGATAAGGAAATGAAAAGTATTAAAATAAAGTCAAAATGGAAATATAAGAATAAATTCACGTAATTATAACGTACATAGTTTGGAATATGTATTTATGTTCTTGCTACAATAGACATTTTGAAGTGATCCGAAATGAAAAAAGTTCTTGACGAAAAGAATCTGTTGTGTCGTGATCTATAGTAGTCGTCTTATCGAAATTTTAATGAAGTCGGATTTTATCATCTGTTAAAGAGAACGTAATTATGATAATGTCATTATTAAATCGAAAATCAGTTGAAAATTAATAAAGTTTACGAAATCTGATAGTGAAAATCCTACAAGTTATGCGTTAATTTTTATTTGTAGTTCTCACGGCTCTATAGATCTAGGAGATGTTGACAAAATACTTCTGAGTGTTACGGTATACAGGATAAAGGATATGTTGTGCCATGCCGGAGCAGAAAGTGTCTGACCTCAGAAGAAATATTATTTATTGAGTCTATCTGGAACACGGAACTGAGGTGTTTTAATTCGGGGCATGAAGTCTTTTGGCAGTCATAGTGAGAGGGTTTTCATCATTCTTACTTCATGTAAATACCATTTTAAAGCATGCACGGTACAGTGTTAAGTGCACTTCAGTATTCTTTAACAAAACTAGAAATATGTTTTATTAGAAGACACAACGTACATTTTGTATAGGCAACACAGAATGCTTGACTTGAAAACTTTAAATTACAGTACATACTGTAGAACGTACAGTACAAACAAAATATTAGTAGCAAAATATAATCAATCCTTAGGCACCACAAAATATGTGCTAACTGGATAGAGCAAGTTTCAGTCAGACAAAATTTACTTAAATTGCACCAAAATTATCACGAAGAGAGAATAAACTTTGTTTTCAATTGGAACGTGATGGCGTTTCTGTCAAGTTTCTTCGTCTCACCAAGGGGGGTTGTATTTGATTCCTGGCAAATGCATGTAAAAATTTGAAGAGAAAAGTCATGCATAGCATACTTTTGAAATTAACCTTGAGAATGTTAAGTAAGTGATAATTGATGCTGCCCAGTATATAGTAAAATGTTGTGAACTTTTGAAGGGAATCATGGGAAGGCATTCTATTCACATAATATGTTTTCATATGTTTTCATATGTCAAGGAAAATCACAAGTTTCGTTCATACCTAGACGAATACTTCCAAGATATGTCACGTTCAAGGTATCCCGAGCCTGTATTGAGTTGGTTCAAATACAAATATACTAATTAAGGTATCCTTCACTCATTTACCAAAAATTTGACCCTAAAATCTGTTCCCGTGGTGAATTGGTTGGCAGAAATTGGAAATGCCAGATTTTGGAACCTGGTACAATCCCAAGCAACTTTTGTTTATGAAAATTGTAAGTTTATTGCAGACACTGTTTTGGAATTAGAAGGTTATGAATGATCCATATTCTCATTTGCTGGTTTCAAACATAACAGAACTGAAGGACAGGGTTCTTTTAGGAAAAAAAAGGAAGGAAGCTTGTAGTTTAACGTGACCGTTAATCTCGCGATCATAAGCCACGGGACCTTCGTTTTACGTGGAATCCAGACCACAGGACATGGCATTTCACTTCGAAAATCTCACATGCATTGACCGGGAATCGAACCCGGTCCGCCTTGGTGAGAGGCCAATAGTTTGACCGCTGCGCCACCACGGGCCCTCTTTTAGGAAAAAGAAGGGTTTAGTTGTAAACCAAATTGATAAGCAAATGTCTAAAAGTGATGCTAACATGTTATTTGAACTTTTGAATGATTTGTTTCATCCCACTAACGTAATTGATTCAAACTATACAAATGTTTCGGCAATGTGTGAAAAAGTACAAAAATTGTCTGTCTTTAAAATGTTGAACTAGTCTGATGTTGTTGTTACCTTGCTTTTAAAGATATTCTGCTAAAACAAGTTAAAGAAAATCTCGGTGAACAAGGTGAAATAATTCAGTCCTGCAAGCCTCGAAATTAAAGCATCTGAACTATGCAAATTCTGTTTCAAAATCTGTTTGTGTTCCCTGTTCATCAATACGCTGCCGAAGTGACGCGCCTAGCAACCGTATGGGCGCAGCCACATTGGACCAAAACAACTGGTTGCTAGGTTTTTTATACATATGATGCTGCATTAACGCTGCGCAGTGTCTTGAGTTTTGTTGATAAAAAGGTGTAATAAGCGTGAAATAAGGCAAACGCCTCCCGTGAAGATTATCCACAATGTTGGAGCTACAAAATAGAAGTGAAATTTTATGGATAAAGTATGAGAATTTTGCGAGGTAATAAGAATAAAGTCGACATCACTCCTGAAGCAATAATTGCATGGCGGGTTCTAAAAATTATAAATATTTATTTATGTTCGACCCTCACTATTATGTGTCAGATAACTGTATCATAATGATGGTCATTATAACACTGTTTTCCATTATGATACAGTTTCTCCAGCCAATCAGAGCTCGTTCATTGACCAATTAGGTAACGATAACTTCGCGCATGCGCTCAAAATCCAACATGTCGGACATAAACACAACATCGAACTATAATAAATTACCGACATGGAATACCCACCGTCCATATGTTCGCGTAAATAAACTGGCGAATATGAGACAAGGAATAGCACTGTACCTTAAAATCACCAACATTAATTTCTACACAGCGCATTGTCTTCAAATGACTGCGGTGACAATATTACTGAGGGACGGCTGATGTAAACATATGGTTGCATATGGCATTGCAACCACACAGAGCGCATGCGTCGGTTGTTCAAAGCTCTTGAAAGACAAAAATATAACACCCAGCGCTCGCTCTGCGATCACAAAATTCCAGTAGCTGACTCTCAACAGATATTTATGAATATTTATGTTAAAACATATAATAAAGTTATAATTATCGTCGAACATAAACAGTCGTATGCAACTCGCCTATAATGGTAATTAAGACACTCGTATGGAAATTATAAAACTCGCATACGCTCGTTTTATAAAAAATACTCGTGTCTTAATTATAGCCATTATAGGCTCGTTGCATAATGTACTATTATAACATCATTTAGTGGATACACTATATCTAATATAGTGTTACGGCTGTGAGTTTGTGTCATCGCTCGCCGCTTGAGTCACAACTGCCCCAGGGGCTGGGCTGTGGCATACCTCCTATATTGCGTGTGCCTTATGCAACAGGGCTACTAAGACAAAGGGATAGTCCAGAAGATTCGTGACTGGACCAGCGATGGAAACCTCGAGAAGCCGTGGACCCTGGATGGATCTAGAACCATTTATTGAGTCACCGGCCTGCTATATAAGAGTGACCCGTGAAGCAGTTGTTGTTGTTGTGTTTTACGAGCTAGTGCGAGCGATTATCTTGTGCGACAGAAGTGTGGTGACTTGCGAAACCCCTAGTGTAGCGGCGAAGTGAGGAACATACAGGGGACTGCCGTGTTCTGAGTAAGTGTGCTTTCACTGAGTGTCAGATATTGTGGTGTCGAAATCCTGTGACATTGTTTCTCCCAGCTTGTGAACAGCGTACTTCAAGTGCTCGTAAGTACTGTATTTGTTTTACCTGAGGAAGAGGGGCAGGTAGCTTCTGCCAAGGCCACCGGACTCATTAGGACGGATTAACTTCTGTGGTCTGTTGCAAGTGAAAGGGGCCAAGAGCGCATAAGGAAGAGGCTTGAGGAAACTGGAGAAGGCTCCTAATTGCTTGTATTTGGTGATTAGTGTAATTTTCTGGCCACAATAAAGATAATTATTTCTTTAAGCAGTAATTGGTGTAGTGCTTTGTACCCCCACCGTAATCCAGTTAACAAAAGTGCCACTAGGGGGTGGCACGTAACAACTGGTGTCAGAAGCCGGATTACGAACTCAAGCACAACACCTGACGGTCCTGGTTTCAAAACCCGAGCAGGTCATTTTCTCTAATTTTCCTGTGAGTGCATGCCCTTTACAAGACAAACAACTAAAATGGAGGAGAAATTGGCAGCACTGCTAGAAAAGTTAAATGGCATGGAAACCAAGATGGAGGACGGCCAGAAGAATTTAACCAGGGACCTAACTGCCAAAATGGAAGACGGCCAGAAGAAGATGGAGGATGGCCAGAAGAAGTTAGCAGAGGACCTAACTTCCAAATTAGAAGAAGGCCAAAATAAGTTAGCGGAGGACCTGAAGCAGATGGAAGACAGCCAGAATAAGTTAGCAGAGGACCTAACCGCCAAATTTCTGGATGGCCAGAAAAATCTGGAAGAGTGTCTGCTGACAAAATTAGAGGAGAGCCAAAGGAAATTAGAACAGGGTCTACGTGAGGAAGTCGCGGCAGTGGAGGAGAAGTTCAACACCTTGCAAGTGGAAGTTGCCGAGCTGCGCCAACGCCCACTGATGGGGGTGGAGGAGAAATTCAACGCCTTGCAGGTGGAAGTTGCCGAGCTGTGTCAACGGCCGCTGATGGGGGTGGAAGAGAGATTCAACGCTCTACAAAAGGAATTTGCTGAGCTGCGCCGACTCCCGCCGACAGGGATGGAAGATAGATTCAAAGCCCTACAAGAGGAAGTCGCCGAGCTGCGCCGACGCCCGCCGACCGGGGTGGATGAGAGAGTCAAAGCCCTACAAGAGGAAGTTGCCGAGCTGCGCCAACGCCCGCCCACCGTTACACCGGGAATATCAGGAACGGGACATAGCAGAGTGACGCCCCCAACCTTCGACGGAAAGGTCCCGTGGAGCACCTACTTACGTCAGTTCGAGGCGGCCTGTTCCATAAATAACTGGAACAACACAGAAAAGGCTACAGCTCTCATTGTAGCGCTGAGAGGTGACGCCCTTAACGTCCTTCAGGCCATCCCGACTGGATCCCAGGACTACCCTTCACTGATCGCCCATATGGAGTCCCGATATGGAGATAGCCATCTTCAGCAGGCCTACCAGATGCAGCTCCGGACCCGGGTACAGAAGAACGCGGAAACCCTGCAGGAGTTCGAGATGGACATCGCACGCCTCGTAAGGCTTGCCTACCCAACAGCGCCGGCCGACTTTCTGGAGCAGATAGCGACGCAGACCTTCACCGACGGGCTACGGGACTCGGACACTCAACAGGCGCTGCGACTCGCGCGCAATAAGACCCTGGCAGATGCGCTGAGCCACGCACTTGAATTCGAGACGGCAAAACAGGCATCCAGAATGCACGCGCGGGTGCGTCAAGTGGACGTCGATGAACCAGCAAAAACCAACGAGACCAAGCCCCTGGCCGACGAATTGATGGAGGCGCTAAGCCGTTTCTTCGATAGTCGCGGCACCACCAGCAACGACACAGCCGGAAGACAACCGGAGAGGCGGCCTGGAAGAGGACTACCGACCTGCTGGGCCTGCGGTAAGAAAGGCCACCTGAGCAAGGACTGCGGTGATCGCCGCCGCCGAGGGTATCCGACGGGAAATCAGTCGTCTGAAAACCGCGCGGTCCAGGGAAACGAGTATTAGCCAGCCTTGGGGGGCAAAGGTTGGCTTGTGACAGTCGTCAAGCCCCGGCAGTCCAAGTGCGTGTGACGAAGTTACGGAGGGACAATAGCAGCCTGATGGTCGACGGAGTCATCAACGGAGTGAGCTGGCCCATGCTGATCGACACGGGAGCATCGAGGACCATCGTCAATCCCACTGTGATCCCGAAGTGGAGAGTGCAACCCACACAAAGGAACCTCCAGCTAATAACCGCGACCGGAGAGACCGCACCGGTACATGGCGAAGCATCACTGGAGTTCGTCATTGGTCGACGGGTGATAAAGCATCCAGTGCTTGTGGCTGACGTATCAAACGAAGTGATCATCGGACTGGACTTCCTGGACCAGAACAACATCATCTTGGACCTGAGTACCAACACTCTGCACTTCGGAGGTGAGGAACTTGCTTTGCAACCAGCACACGAGGCCGTCACCGCACGACGAGTAAGGCTGAGAGAGGACGTCATCGTTCCTGCCAGGACGGAGGTCAGCGCCGCCGTAATTGTCGACGGAACTGCTGAGGGAGTGGCGGCTGTCATCGAGCCAAAATATGAGGACATCCAGACAAAAGGATTGCTAGTTGCCAAGACCCTCATCAACACGACGTCTCGGCCGTACGTCCGCCTGTCCAACCTGAACGACTACGACATTACGGTTCACCGCGACACCAACCTAGGAGTCTGCGAGCCCGTTACCTGGATTGCCCGCATCACCGACACGACGGACGGACACCTGCAGACGGACAACCGAAGAAGACGCACACTGCCAGAAGAACTACAGAAGCTGTACCAAGGATCGCAGGACCATTTAGACGAGGAACAATCACGCCAACTTCAGGACCTGCTACGCGATTTCCAGGATGTCTTCTCCGTGGGGAGCAAAGACTTCGGTAGGACGAGGTTGGTCCAGCACAGAATCGACGTTGGGGACAGCGCACCGATTAGGGCCCCATTCCGACGTGTCCCGCTCGCCAAGCAAGCCGAAGTCGACCGGATGGTAGAAGAGATGGAGCAAGGGGTGATCGAGCCATCACATAGTCCTTGGAGTTCTCCGGTCGTGCTTGTGAAGAAGAAGGACGGTTCCACCAGGTTCTGCGTGGACTACAGGTGGGTGAACGGCGTCACGAAGAAGGACAGCTACCCTCTACCCCGGATAGACGACACGCTGGACACCATATCAGGGTCAAGATGGTTCTCCACCTTGGATTTGAAGAGTGGATACTGGCAGGTGGAGGTCCACCCTAAGGACCGCGAGAAAACGGCGTTCTCTGTGGGCAGCGGGCTCTGGCAGTTCACCGTCATGCCATTCGGTCTGTGCAACGCCCCTGCGACCTTCGAAAGGCTAATGGAGACCATTCTGAGGGGACTACACTGGAAGACCTGCCTGGTCTACCTAGACGACGTCATCGTTCTGGGGAGAAGCTTCGAGGAGCACTACAACAACCTGAAGGAGATCTTGTTGAAGCTACGGGCTGCCCAGCTGAAGTTGAGCCCCAAGAAGTGTCAGCTCTTCCAGAAGCGGGTCCAGTACCTTGGGCATATCGTCTCCGAGGAAGGGGTGCGCACCGACCCAGAGAAGACCGCAGCTGTGAGGGAGTGGCCAGTTCCGAAGGACAAGTCGCAACTACGAAGCTTCCTGGGACTCTGCACTTATTATCGTCGCTTCGTGAGAGGATTCGCCGACATCGCCAAACCTTTACATCGACTGACTGAGAAGGACCAACTCTTCACGTGGACAGCAGAATGCCACAGTGCCTTCGAACAACTCAAGCAGGCTCTGTGCACCGCGCCTATTCTGGCCTACCCCAGACCTGGAACAAGGTTCATCGTCGATACCGATGCCAGCGACTTTGGCATAGGGGGAATCCTGTCGCAGGTAGTGGACGGCGAGGAGAGAGTAGTGGCCTACTTCAGCAAGGCCTTGTCAAAGCCAGAAAGGAACTACTGCGTCACCAGGAAGGAGCTGCTCGCCATCGTGAAGACCATTGAACACTTCCACAAGTACCTGTACGGGCAAGAATTTCTCATCAGGACCGACCATGCATCCCTGCGGTGGCTCCTGAACTTCAAGCAGCCCGAGGGTCAACTCGCGCGGTGGTTAGAGAGGCTTCAACAGTATAACTTTGAGATTCAGCACAGGAAAGGCCAACTGCATTCTAACGCCGACGCCCTGTCACGAAGACCGTGCCCCGAAGACTGCACCTTCTGTGCCCGAAGGGAGGAGAACACCGGGAAACAGTGCCGAAGGACTACCGTGGAACTTCAAGGGAGCTGGAGCCGCGAATCTTTCACGCGGGCGCAAGCGGAAGATGATGACCTGGGACTGATAGCCGAATGGAAGAGGGCCTGTGTCCCCAGACCCGGGTGGAACATTGTGAGTGACTGCAGCCCAAAGTTTAAGTCCTACTGGGCACAGTAGGACTCGCTGATTGTAAGGGATGGCCTCATCTGCCGTACCTGGGAGAGCACCGACGGGAAGACATCTCGGGAACAAGTCGTCGTTCCAAAGGCTATGACGGAGGAAGTCCTGAAGGAAGTTCATGGAGGATCATCTGGTGGACACCTAGGAATAAAGAAGACCCTAGAGAAGCTGAGAGAGCGGTTCTACTGGATCGGATGCCGAACAGACGTGGAGAACCACTGCGCGAGGTGCCACGATTGCGCAGCCAGCAAGGGCCCAGGACGAAGACGACGGGGTCCACTGAAAACCTACAACGTGGGCGGCCCCATGGAGAGAGTGGCCATCGATGTTGCTGGGCCATTCCCGTTAAGCGAGGCAGGGAACCGCTACATATTAGTCGTCAGCGACTACTTTACCAAATGGCCGGAGGCGTATGCGCTCCCTAACCAAGAAGCCGCGACGATCGCAGAGACCCTGGTGAAGGAATTCGTCAGCCGGTACGGAGTGCCCCTGGAGCTGCACTCCGACCAAGGGAGGAACTTCGAGTCGCAGGTGTTCCAGAACCTATGCCAGCTGCTGGGGATCCGGAAGACAAGGACAACGCCGCTACACCCTCAGTCCGACGGGATGGTAGAGCGATTCAATCGCACCGTCGAGAACCATCTCCGAATAGTCGTCAGCGAGCACCAGAGGGATTGGGACAAGCATCTTCCACTATTTCTCCTGGCCTACCGCGCCGCCGTGCATGAAGCCACCGGGTGCACACCAGCCCTGGCCATGTTTGGGAGGGAGCTCCGTCTACCTGTCGATCTTGCCTTCGGCCGACCTGGGAATGATCCGACCCCGGTAAGCCAATATTGTCAAGAACTGGTCGACCAACTGGAGGACGTACACGCGTTCGCGAGGAGGAAACTGCGGATCGAGACCGACCGAATGAAGACCCGATACGACCAGCAGACGGATGCCGGCGGATTCCACGAGGACGACCTGGTCTGGCTCTTCAACCCATTACGGAAGAAAGGCCTGTCACCCAAACTTCAGAAGTCCTGGGAGGGCCCGTACCGAGTCGTGAAACGGATCAACGATGTCGTCTACAGGATCCAGCGGAACCCGAGGGCGAAGATGAAGATCGTGCATCGAGATCGCCTGGCAGCCTACGGAGGGACACAGACGGACCAATGATTGATCGGGACGATCAGCCTTTTTAGGAAGGGGGTGGTGTTACGGCTGTGAGTTTGTGTCATCGCTCGCCGCTTGAGTCACAACTGCCCCAGGGGCTGGGCTGTGCTCTGCCTCAGTGTATTGCGTGCACCTTATGCAACAGGGCTACTAAGACAAAGGGATAGTCCAGAAGATTCGTGACTGGACCAGCGATGGAAACCTCGAGAAGCCGTGGACCCTGGATGGATCTAGAACCATTTATTGAGTCACCGGCCTGCTATATAAGAGTGACCCGTGAAGCAGTTGTTGTTGTTGTGTTTTACGAGCTAGTGCGAGCGATTATCTTGTGCGACAGAAGTGTGGTGACTTGCGAAACCCCTAGTGTAGCGGCGAAGTGAGGAACATACAGGGGACTGCCGTGTTCTGAGTAAGTGTGCTTTCACTGAGTGTCAGATATTGTGGTGTCGAAATCCTGTGACATTGTTTCTCCCAGCTTGTGAACAGCGTACTTCAAGTGCTCGTAAGTACTGTATTTGTTTTACCTGAGGAAGAGGGGCAGGTAGCTTCTGCCAAGGCCACCGGACTCATTAGGACGGATTAACTTCTGTGGTCTGTTGCAAGTGAAAGGGGCCAAGAGCGCATAAGGAAGAGGCTTGAGGAAACTGGAGAAGGCTCCTAATTGCTTGTATTTGGTGATTAGTGTAATTTTCTGGCCACAATAAAGATAATTATTTCTTTAAGCAGTAATTGGTGTAGTGCTTTGTACCCCCACCGTAATCCAGTTAACAAAAGTGCCACTAGGGGGTGGCACGTAACAATAGAGAGATATTTAGGACACATATGTCACATAAAGGGGTTTTTGGTTCATGTGGGCAGTGTAGTTGTAATTAAATATGGTTTGTACTATAAGTATTATAAACGACAACCTACATAACCTTACATCTGATTCACTAACAGTAATAAATTTTCTCCTACAACTTTTCTGAGTAGTGATTTTTCACTTAATTTATTTAAGCAGTAAATTGTTCCCAAATAACAATTAGGCCTATCCTAGACTGAAGATTTCTGCCTAAATACTGTAATTTATTTTTTGCAAACTGAGCATAATATGTGGTCTGTGGAAAGGTTTGAAGATGCTAGTAGAAAGTCCTATTCAATTTGGTAACTGGAAACTGTGTGAGCCATCAAGTACCATAGCACATGGATCATCGTTATGGTACCAGGACTAGCATTTCCCTACATCAACTCTTTGGCCCACTTCATACCAAGTAGGCTACTTGTGCCACTTTGACTGTCCAGCACATATTGTGTGAATGTTTGCTAGGATTGCTCGTGAAGATGCAGGGTGGCTTTTTGTTGTTGTTGTTGTTCTAAATATCCATATACCAGCTAATTCTATTTAGCTCTTTTGTGGCACATCAGCTAATGTGTAACATTAATCAGTGTGATAATGTGGTCATCAGCTTGTTGTAGGCCTACTTATTGGGTGAGAGCCTCGGATATTTTCATGTCAGTTTTAGTGGCCTAATATTTAGAGCTAGGATAGGAAAAGTGCCCCATTATTTAGAACGAGGTAGGACGATAGACCTTAATTGTAGACTTCTCTAACCTGTTATTGAGCACACAGGTTAGGCTTTGTCAATTTGATT
Source organism: Meconema thalassinum (assembly GCA_946902985.2). Taxonomy (NCBI): domain Eukaryota; kingdom Metazoa; phylum Arthropoda; class Insecta; order Orthoptera; family Tettigoniidae; genus Meconema; species Meconema thalassinum. The sequence goes on from OX336388.2 coordinate 1,982,830,650, forward strand.
CGTTTTCAATGAAACGCGGCGTTGTGGTAAACACACAAATTGTATTGAAATGCAGTCTTTGTTTCTTCTATAGCCGTTGATGAGATTTGGCCTAAACTCTCATCCAAATATTTTAAACTGTTCCCTTATGCATTGATAGACCTTAAGTTCATTTTATTCGTCACTTACTGGTAGGGCCAACGGTACTTTATTTTTCCGTAGTATTGCTCATTCAAACGGGACGTGATTCACAATATCCAGAAATGTTATATTTTCATGTTTTCACTTAATTTAAGGTAAATATCGTAGGCCACATCTCTGCGACTTATGATCTAAGACTTAATGTGCATCTCGTACGCAATATTTTACAACTTTTTTGGACAACTATGTTAAATTACTGTGAAAAATATACTTTTCTATGCTTTCTTGCCTCTGGACATCCATGCATGTACAGTTTTATACCATACAAATAGGAAATAATGACGGCTCGAAGACTGAAGCAAGCTACAAGGGAGCCATGATGTATTGCTCCAGTTGCTTAGCGGAAGTGACGTCGAATTCGGCAGCGTATTGATGCAGAGAGTTTCTTTCCGAAGTATAATTTGATTGTCCATGACCGGAGATGACTAATGAAAGAGACCTCCATTGCAACAGGTGCTATGTTATCTTTCAGAAAGTGAAGAATGGTTAGAATGGCCCAATGATAATGTAATGTTAATAATATGTCATGTAATCATAATCAGGAATATAATAAAATATTATCAAAAGTTTGGTTGGTTGGTTGGTTGGTTCCTCAGTTTAGAGGCTGCGACAACGCGGTCATGTAGCCCCGTGTACTTTGGGTGTGTGTAGAATCTGTCTGATAACCGGTGTTAATTGTGATGACTGTATTAGTGTGTGTATCTGTTTTAATTCAAGTAAGGACTGCAGACGATCAATTTTCAAGTAGTTCCTACTTTTGCCGCCAAACGCAACCGTCAACGACCAACTTGTTCCCAGATTCCACCTCAGTCGGCTCCTGACGATGAACGTAGGAACCTAAGAACGTTAGTCAAATGTTAAACCATTATTAATTTAGCTTCAAACAGGTGTAATTAGTGGAAGGTTCTTTAACATGCCATAAATCTATGACATGGGATCGCCGGCTTTACTTTCCCTCCGAAGGAAGACATACTGAGGGATTTTTAACGTTCTTACAAAATCCGACGACTTCGGCCGGGTTTGAACCCGCGATCTTGGGCATAGAAGCTCAGCAAGCTACCAACTACGCCACCGAAGCTGCCCCTGTGAAGAGAGGCCTCATTCTTACAGAGGTGTGCATATTATTAGGCTCAAATAAACAATTTGAATCTTTCACGTTCTCTTATTCTAAATCATTTTATTGACCATCTGATGACATCCTTTATTATCTTAATTAGTAATTAGCCGGTATCAAAAGTTTATTAGTATTTTTTTACATGGCCAATTCACATGAATAATTTTTAAAGACATAATAAAAACTTTAATGACGGTGGGCCTATACACTGCAAAACAACCTAAAGGCGGTCAATCTTCATACAGACATGGCCCAAGACCGAAGGAAATGGAGACTACGATCCCACATAGCGGACCCTGCCACTAGGCGGGACAAACGCTAAAAAGAAGAATGAATGACAACTTTAATTATTAATAATAATTGTAGAATTTCATTGAAGTGAAATTAAAGCGATTGGGCCATTACATGAACAATGGTCCTTCTTGCCAATTCGTACATAAATTAATGTGAAAAAATATGAATCTATATATAGTGGATACGGCTGTAAGGAACGAAGGTTCGTTTCCAACTCCCACCATTTTTGTTTTGTTTTTATTTTTACTTAACCACCAATTGCCTGATGTGTGGCAAGGTTGAGTATCCACACATTGATTTGTTTATCTTCTTCCAAGAAAACGGCCGCCTGTATCGCGGCATAGTGTATGGAGCTGGGTTGAGTGGAGATGAGGAGTGGATGAGTCTGTGGCTAGGACATTGGCAGCCAACATTTCAGTTAGCTACGTTGGCGTCGTGCGTGTGTCAATCTTCGTAGGACACAAGTAGAGCAAAGTGTGCCACTTTGGGACGACAACATCATGCGATTAATATAGGGATAGCAAACTGGGAATATGGTTTGGAGCCACTTACACACCCGCCGCCGACCGCACACACTCAAGCGCAGGGAACTAGGACCGGCCGAATTTCCACCGCATGAGTCAGTCACCCATCGGGGCGCAGTCCAATTCGGCCAGTTAATTACACTGATAAAATCGGACAGACTTTTCTGGCCAGCATGATCTGCCCCTTTGATAAGACATAGTCCAATTCGGCCAGCGATAGCTCATTAGCAATCTCCCCTCTCTTCCCCCACTCTGCAGCCAACACAAACCATACTGTACACAAGTTCCAACCTTTCCTCATTAAACTGTTGGAGGGAAGGTGACTCTCAGTTTCACGGTCCCAGGGGTGTCAATTACTATAAAGTCGCATATGTATGACCCAGCGTTCAGGATATGGTAATTGAGTAGTGAATAAAACAGAATTGCTTTGATGAATCCTCGGTAAAACGGTTGCCATATTTCAGTTTGATCGATTTTTTTAAGTCAGTCTTTTCAGATTACATTTCATTGAGCATTATGTGTCCACCTCATTGCGTATTGGCTATCTCCACGGACACTCGGGTTCGATTCCTGGCTATGCCAAGAAATTCAATTCTGGTATGAGGCCTGGAACGGGGTACACACAGCCTCGTAAGGCAAAACTGAGAAGAGGTGTATTCGATTCCTAATTCCGCCATCCTGGAAGTGGTTTTCGTGGTTTCCCACTTCTACTCCATCAAATGTCGGATTGGGTCCTAACTGAAGGCCACGGCCGCCTCCTTCCCAATCCTCATCTGAATTACACTAGGATGTGTGAATGGACCTTGCACAATAATACAGCCATCACAGTACCACAGGTTATCAGACAAATCCCCCCCCACACACTCACACAATTACGTGGGGTTACATGACCACGATGTCGCGAAGTCCCTCAATCAACAACAACATTGAGCATTAGGCAGTAGGCGAATTTTCAAGGCATCAACATCAGCCCTCAGGTGAAGACCATTCACATCATGTACTATATTTACATTCAAATGAAAGAGAATATACATTACCAGTGACGCATTGCACTCTTATTTCATAAATATCTATAATTTCTTTAAAGAATTACTTTTAAAAATCTGTACGAAGTGTGCGATTTGCAGATACTGTTACCTGGGATACCAGGGTGAAGCTTATGGACACTTATCCACAACTGTAGGGAAAAACTGAACCACTTCTCATCTCGTTCCCGTCAACATATTTAGTTGAAAAAGGATTTAGTTCTGTTATACAGCTCCTCACAAAACAAAGAAATAAGTTGGACATGCCTCAAAGGAGACTTGCCCGTGAACTTAACGAACATAAACCGGATATTCAAGCTTTAACTGAAATCCAGCAAGCACAAAGCAGCCATTGAAAAGGTAAAATAAAACAATAACAAAGTTTTCTAACTGTCAATCTTTTTTCCAGATTTCTATTTAAAAAAGAAAACACGAATTCCTTTTTTTTAAATGTACGTCAATGATCTTAGTTGATTATTTCAATTCTTTGTTCTTAAAAAAAAATCCGTAAAAATGTACATTTTTTTCAGTGTTATTGAAGAGTGACCGGATAAAACTGCTTCGGTTGTTCTTATATACGGTAGTAAAATTGTTTAAAATAATAAATCTGCCTTATTATTTTCACTTTACTTCAAATTCAAGTTAGGCGTACAATGAAAATGAAAAGGGGGCGATAGGTTATTATTATTATTATTATTATTATTATTATTATTATTATTATTATTTATTAAATCGTTACAAATACACACATTTTACAAAATTCAAATTAACTGCACACATTTTATGAATTTCCTTACACTTCCTACTCATTGTTTAACCTGTCAATTTACAATTATTAAATTATATTGTTACAATATGATAAAGACATGTCGAAATAGGATACAAATCCATACAGAGCAGGAAGAGATATCACATATGCCACTAAAAGGTGCAACCTTGTGTGTGGCATGCATATCATTGATTACTATTTCAAAATATTGTATAATGGCTTATCCGAATAACACGTTCAATGTAAATGATGTATACACTAAACAAGATGTTCAGTAAAGAACATATAGCCTACTTTCTCCTAAATGCATGGGTGTTGTTATAACTCTTTGTCCCTTCCAAGGAGTATATTTGAATGTTGGTTGTAGTAACTTGTTGAAATAAGTGTCATACGGATATTAAACATGAATATGAGGTGCCCTTTGCTAGTGCTACCTCTGTACCAAATTTCGTTCAATTCGGTTTCACCGTGTTTGAATAGATAGGGGGAATCGATTGGCACACATACATGGCCGCCAGCCGCAAATTATTGGGCAGATGACCTAGTAGTTTGGTCAAAAGATTCTTCATACCTGAAGGTATAATGTTACAAAATTTGGTAGAGATCAGATAAAAAGTTTGGTCGTAATTTGATTTAAGCTTTGAACATTTGGGTGGCCGCCATTACGTTTCCGTCAAGATTGCGGCGATATAAAACATGACACTGAGGTGCTCTTTGCTTGTGCTACCACTGTACCAAATTTCGTTCAATTCGGTTTCACCGTGTTTGAATAGATAGGGGGAATCAATTGGCACACATACATGGCCGCCATCCGCAAATTATTGGGCAGATGACCTCGTAGTTTGGTCAAAAGATTCTTCATACATAAAGGTATAACTTTGCAAAATTTGGTAGAGGTCAGATGATTAGGTTGGTCGTAATATTATTTAAGCTTTTAACATTTGGGTGACCGCCATTACGTTTTCGTCAAGATGGCGGCGATATAAAACATGACACTGAGATACCCTTTGCTAGTATTACCTCTGTACCATATTTCGTTCAATTCGGATTCACCGTGTTTGAAACGATAGAGGGAATCGATTTGCACACAAATATGGCCACCATCCGCAAATTATTATGTAGGTGACCTCGTAGTTTGGTCAAAGGATTCTTCATACTTAAAGGTATAATGTTACAAAATTTGGTAGAGATCAGATGAATAGGTTGGTCGTAATTTGATTTAAGCTTTGAACATTTGAGTGGCCGCCATTACGTTTACGTCAAGATGGCGGCGATATAAAACAAGACACTGAGGTGACCTTTGCCAGTGCTAACTCTGTATCAAATGTCGTTCAATTCGGATCCACCGTGTTTGAATTGATAGAGGGGGGGGGGGGGGGGGGCAGACATGCAGAGTACACACACTGACACACAGACAGACTCACAATTTTTGGCCCTGTGGTGATCTCATGAGTCTACTTTCATTTTTTGCAAAAATCGAAAGTAAGCTAAAAATAAATAATATGAAGGAAAATTGAATTTGTGTTTGTATAAACTTGTAGGCTCAAATAATTATATTTTCAATTTTAATTTTGTTTTCTCTGAGAAAATGTTTTATATGCATCTTCAGGTTTGCATGATATCCATTAAATTCTTTTAATTTAATTGGGAGAATATTATATAATTTTGGTGAGAAATACAGAAAGTTACGTTTGGCTACACATAACTTAGGTTGATATAAAATAGAGTGATCAACATTATTCGCAGTATGAGATTCTACACTATCTGAACACTTTTTAGTACATTTTTATAGGCGCCTCCCCAGGCAAGAACTGACTGGGCTAGAGCATGGGAGATGTCTCTTATTAATTTGTAATTGACAATATGTTTTAAATTGTGAAATATATAGATTGTTCTTCTTATTTTACTTGTAAGGTGTTTGCATTCGGTGTTAGTCAACCTCTAGAAAGGGGAGATGGGCCACAAAAGGTTGAGAACCACTGGGCTACGCCTACCGTTGATGAATTTCAAAATTAGAGAAAAATAACTGTGCATGTAATTTGCAGGATAAGAATGATTATGTAACAAGTTTGATGATGATAATGATGATGATGATGATGATTGGTGTCTTAACGGTCGGAACAGCAAGGCCATCTGCCCTAACATAGGCTAATGTTATGCAAATAGTGTCAGTCTGATTGAAACAGCTGGTTAAGAACTTATTTTCTAGCAAGTTACAACACATAGCGAGAGCATTTGAATGCAAATATCTCTAGACGAATTTTAATCCACGCAAAATAACTCGAACCACCCCGTGGAACTACAGCCCATGTTTGATCCTGGCCTGCCAAGCGACCGCTGCCCAGCCATTCGGCCTACAGATTGAAGGGTGAAGCGAGGTCAGGTCGCGTCACCTCGACCGTTAATTTTTGTCTCCGTGACCGGGGCGCTGCCCCACTGTCAGACAACTACTCAATTGTCCTAACGAGGCTGAGTGTACACTTTTCCTTCTCCTGATGCAGAATTGAGAAGAGGCAGGTTCGATTCCCACCTCAGCCATCCTGGAAGTGGTTTCCAAGGTTTCTTATTTCTACTCTAGGCATATGCCGAGATTGTACCTAAATTAAGACCATGGACACCTCCTAACCATATCCTAGACCCATTACAAGTACACAATAGTACTCTACAGCAGTCACTATAACACAAACTATCAGGCAGATTCCACATACACCAAAGTATTACATAATCGCAAAGCCTTTAAAATGAATAAACGACAAAAAGTACCCCCTTTTCAGCCCTCGAGTCAGATCTTAAGTATGACTGGCTGCGTTGCTCAGTGGTAACGTTCTCGCATGCTGTGCCCAAGGTTACAGGATCGAATCCTGGCGCAGTTAGTTGGCATTTGTGGGTGCGTAAATGCGATGGAGCCAGAGCCGTGTCAGTAGTTTTACTGGCACGTTAAAGATCTCCTTCGGGACAACATTCCGACACCCCGGCGTCTATAGATCATACGTTTCTGGCTGGAATCTAACCCCGAGCCTCCTCGGTAAGAGAAAAGCGTGCTATCCATACACCACGGGGGACAATAATAATAATAATAATAATAATAATAATAATAATAATAATGTAAGGTGTTTAAGGTACCTTTTAACTGTTGTGGCCTTTTAAAAGAATAAAGGCATAATGTTTGTTTCACTGAAAGTGTGCAAAACCCATTTTGTACAACCCTACATGGAAGTGTGTTTACGGGAAATACCAGAGCCAGTGGGTCATTCTGCAAGATCAAGTAAGTTATCTTAGCTTTTGGGTTTTGACAATGGTAGTGGTGGGGGACCGAAAGGAGAAGGATCTCAGAGGAAGAACCAGAACTTGGCCTGGGGCAATTGGCCAGAAAGGACTGTGCGATGGAATGACAAGATAAGAAAGATCCACTCAGAAGATTAGCTGGCTCAATTCGCCAACTCCCACCCATCGAACTTGGCCAATCAAATAATAATGTTAAAATTTGTTATTTTATCGTAAAGTTATTATTATAACTTATTTCTAATCTATACATCATTACAAGAAAACTGATACCTAACAATGAATAATTTACATTATTTTCGGAAATTAATAGCAGGAAAACAGAACCATAACACGCATGGACTGTTTTTTTTTATCTGTTTCTGTTTTTACGTTTTTTGTTTCCATTACGGTACCGGTAACTTATGCGTTGTTTGGTATTTTCTTGTAATTATGTGTAGAGTCGATATATAAGTTATCAGACATTTTACGATGTACTCCCTATATTATTCTGCTAAGGTCCCATTCCGGTTTTGTACCGAAAATAAGGTCCTGTTAACACCAACCTACACATATAGGGTACCTACAGGTTCCGCATAACCCCATGTGTGCCCGAAACGCACTCACTTCCTCTTTAAATGTCTCACAATTAAATAAATACCTTAAAAATGTACATTTACAAAGGGAGCACCGTAACCTGGCAAGCCGGCCGCTAGAGCGCAGGGCAGCGCGGCGGCGGCAGCCATCTGGCGAGAGCGTGGCGTACTGCTAGCTGAGGAGTCTCTCAGCAGATGGCTCCGGTGTTGTCTCGCCGAGACTTTCTCTAGGGTTCAATCCTTTGCAAATGTAAAAAATGCTGTAGAAGAAACTTTCGAGCAAACAATAACCGATGAATTCATTGTAACATCGAATATTGTCTACAAAGAGGTGTTGTGACAAGTACAAAACACTGTTCTACATAATTCTTTGTGTTCTTCTCATGTACGTATGCCGTTTAACAACAATAAATACATTTCTTCAATTTTTGAAACTTCGTTCTCCCACATTCTTCCCTACAACCCCATAAACCTACATTCACGTTGCGAAAGCTCGCACGGATCCACTAGCTTTATTTTATTTTAGAACGTTCGATAGACCGAAGTCCACTACACTAGGTGTCTCATGCAGTGGAAGTACGCCCGGTCCTAATTCCCTGCGCTTGGGTCTGTGCGGTCTGCGGATGTGTGATTGGACCTTGCACCTGGCCGCATTCCCTATTTGCTAGCCCTTTAGGTACCTGTAGGTACGCAAACTTCTCCTCGATCGAGGCACAACTCAAACTTATTACTCCCTCGTGAAGTGCCAAAAATGGCTTTGAAGGACTGTAGAACTCCATAAATTCAGTAGAAACATTGCAATTGTTCGTCTTGCTCCCACCATCAGTCCCTTTAGAGAGACTGATTTTTCTATTTCTTTTCTTTGGTTCTATCAACATGAAGTAGAGGGAACTACTTTTAAAAATCTTTGAACTGTATTTCTTCAACCTCCACGACTGTCATCATTTTGTTGTATAAGGATATGATCTTCAAATTATACGTTGATAATCATGCTGGAAAGTGCAGCAGGTATCTGAAATTGTACCACTCCCTTCTCTTAGCATATCAGGTAATAGTGAACAGGGCAATAAATTCTCTATCCCAGTCACGTCAAGTAATCGCGGGTTACAGAACAATAGATTAATGTAAAGGTTGCAGCTGTAATTTAACCGATTACTGTACCATGCGAATTAACTCGAAATATATTGAGCCTGTTCTGGTGTAATAGCGCGATGAAGGGGTAGAGCTTTAATTTATGTGCTTGAACTGATTCCATTTTATCTAGGTTCACCCCTTTATGATTTGGTCATTATTTTATTATATTCCTGATTATAATAATAATATCGTATGGCCTCGGGTGCCTGGTGCAAGCTTTGTTAATTGACACCCAGAGGGTAGCTTGCATGTCGAATTTCGTCGTTCCTTTGAAAGCTATGAAAGTCAAGGAGGTTAGATATCAAAACTCCTTGACACTACAGCGCTTTCAAGTAGAGAATGGAGGAACTTTGTGTTGGCGGAAAATCCCGAGATTAATTTTGCCATTGAACATGGCCTACTGAATTCAAATGGGTTCTTTAACTTGCCAACAACATATGACATGAGTGTCGTGATTTTTGTCGCCTTTCAAAAATCACTTACCATGGTCAGGAGTGAACCTGCAATCTTGGGGTTGGTAGTCCGACACTATAACCACTCACCCACCGTGGCAAGCATTCCTGATTATGATTACATAATATAATAATTAACATTACATTATCATTGGGCCATCCTACCCATTCTTCACTTTGTGAAAGATAACATAGTACTTGTTACAATGGAGGTCTCCTTCATTAGTCACCTCCGGTCATTTGCCAATCAAATCATTATTGGCAGAGGTCCAAACAACATATCAAACAATTAGAACTACATGACCATTAGCAAGGTTGAATGTATATATTGACTGGACTATAAGGCATTTTGCCAAATCAGACGTTCTAAATCAGCTCAATGTACTCGACCTGAGAAGAAGCCGTCTTCAATTTACTGATCTGAGTTTACTACATACAATTATAAGATGCAACATGTTACTTACCTACTTTCCGCTCCACGTTCCTTTCCCTTCAACACGTCAACACCATTTTCACCAAATACCTCGCCCAAGGGTTGAACTACAGAAGCGCTCTATTTTCCACCGTCTACCTACCCCCTTCCCTCCCCCTGAGCACCCACTATCTCAATCTTTCTCTGTGACTTTCCTGAGATTTGTCTCTTGCTGTCATCACTACCATTTGTTACTTGTTGTTAATATTATTTAAGATTTGTTATATTATTAGTGTAAATAAATAAATAAATAAATAAATAGATAAATCTCTACTTCGTATAAAACCAAGTCCCCGATTCTTGGATGTTACGGGTAAACTCGAGAACCACTGGATGGATTTTGATGCGGTTTTCGCCATTCTGTAAAGGATGTCTCGGGAATGATTTCTGTAGAAAATTATTTATTTATGATCAAAGGAAGCCGAGCAGTAGCGATTTCAGTGGAAAAGTCGAAAAAAACCTGGCGTCCGAGCGCTCTGTAAGCTTATGCTGGGCAAACCGTTAAAAATATCAATATACTATGATTGTAAGAATTGTTCAGTATGATAAGTTCTACAAAAACGTCCGCGAGAACACATGTCTATCTTCAATACATCGCCCACTGTAAGTGTTTTTACGTTTTAATTTCTTCCAACCGTGTCCATTCAACTACTGAGGCTACAGTTTACGAGCTAGCTAGGGGCGAGTCTATGACCCCAGTTACAGCTTAGCTAGCGGATGAGCTTATTGCCCCAGATACAGCCAGCAGCAAACTGCCGAGTCGTGTTGAATTAAAAACTTTAGAGAAGAGTGGTTGTGCTTGGAGTTTCCCTGGAAATGCAACTCGGCTTTTCTTAAATTACGTCTGACAAGAATTTGTTGCACATGCATCTGTTCCCGGGCGAAGCCGGGTCGGCTTGCTAGTAAATTAATAAATTACACTTCCGAACAATAAACCTCTCTGCATCAACTGATGAACAGGGAACACAAACAGATTTTGAAACAGAATTTGCGTAGATCAGGTGCATTAATTTCAAGGCTTGCAGGACTGAATTATTTCAACTTGTTCACAGAGATTTTCTTCAATTTGTTTTAGCAGAATATCTTCTAAAGCAAGGTATCCAGCAACAACATCAGAGTGGTTCAACATTTCAAATACAGGCAATGTTTGTACGTTTTCACACATTGCTGAAACATTTATTATAAACAGATCCTTATTGTTATTGCAAATTCATGTTTAGGGAACATTTAGTTCATCCGCTCTGTGTATTTTGATGTGAATTGTTAACCTGTGGTTTTGTGGTGACTGTGTCCTTTACAGGGAAGTCCTTGCTTTATACAAGTTGACAGTTATCAGTTATAATTACCCTGGTGTCAAGAACATCTAAACAGGAACAGGCTATCAGATGAGAACCAATCTGGCAGATCTCTTTCATTTCCAAGGGTAATATACTTGATGTGTGTCTGAAGGTCGGGCTAGCTCAGTAGCCATAGCGCATAGAACACTCAATGTTCGTTCTTAAGGTTAAGGCTCTTGAAATGGGCCATTAGTAGCTTATGAATTATGGTACGGTATATCAAATGTTGCTTCATAATAATAATAATAAGAAGAACAACAACAAGAAGATGAAGAGGAAAAAGAAGAAGAAGAAGGAGGAGGAGAAGAAGAAGAAGGAGGGAAGATAAGAAGAAGAAGAAAAAGGAGGAAGGAGAAGAAGTGAGGAAGAAGAAGGGAATGAGAAGAAGGGAAGAAGAAGAAGAAGAAGAAGAAGAAGAAGGGAAGGAGGAGGAGAAGAAGAAGAAGGGAAGAATAAAATATGAGCAAGAAGAAGGGAGGATGATGAAGAAGGGAGGAAGAAGAAGAAGAAAGCAGGAAGAAGAAGAAGGGAAGGAGGAGGAGAAGAAGAAAAAGAAGAAGGGAAGAATAAAAATGAGCAAGAAGAAGGGAGGATGATGATGAAGGGAGGAAGAAGAAGAAAGTAGGAAGAAGAAGAAGAAGAAGAGGAGGAGAAGAAGAAGAAGAAGAAGAAGAAGGGAAGAATAAAAAATGAGCAAGAAGAAGGGAAGATGATGAAGAAGGGAGGAAGAAGAAGAAGAAAGTAGGAAGAAGAAGAAGGGAAGGAGGAGGAGAAGAGAAGAAGAAGAGAAGAATAAAAATGAGCACGAAGAAGGGAGGATGATGAAGAAGGGAGGAAGAAGAAAAAGAAAGTAGGAAGAAGAAGAAGAAAGTAGGAAGAAGAAGAAGGGAAGGAGGAGGAGAAGAAGACGAAGAAGAAGTGATGAATAAAAATGAGCAAGAAGAAGGGAGGATGATGAAGAAGGGAGGAAGATGAAGAAGAAAGTAGGAAGGAGAAGAAGAAGAAGAAGAAGAGGAGGAGGAGAAGAAGAAGAAGAAGGGAAGAATAAAAAATGAGCAAGAAGAAAGGAGGATGATGAAGAAGGGAGGAAGAAGAAGAAGGAAGAAGAAGAAGGGAAGGAGGAGGAGAAAAAGAAGAAGAAGGGAAGGAGGAGGAGAAGAAGAAGAAGGGAAGGAGGAGAAGAAGAAGAAGAAGAAGAAGAAGAGAAGAATAAAAATGAGCAAGAAGAAGGGAGGATGATGAAGAAGGGAGGAAGAAGAAGAAGAAAGTAGGAAGAAGAAGAAGAAGGGAAGCAGGAGGAGAAGAAGAAGAAGGGAAGAATAAAAATGAGCAAGAAGAAGGGAGGATGATGAAGAAGGGAGGAAGAAGAAGAAGAAAGTAGGAAGAAGAAGAAGAAGAACGGAAGAAGAAGAAAGAAAAAAGAAGAAGATGGAGAAGAAGAAGAAGAAGGAGAAGAAAGTAATATATTAAATTGGAATAATTAAATTTTCCCCTACTGATATGGAAGAGAGGTGTAGGGAAATACGAACAGTGTTTACTAAACATCGAATACACCACATCAAAATTACATTAGCATAGAGGTTCCCTTTCCGGAGTGTATCATTGATAAAAGTATTTTTCTTCAAAGACCTTTATTATTATTATTATTATTATTATTATTATTATTATTATTATTATTATTTTAGCGCATGGCTTTTAGTGCCGGGAGTGTCCGAGGACATGTTCGGCTCGCCTGAGGCTGTAGCTGATTCTACGCGGTCACCCATGGGGTGAGCTACAAGTACCGTCGCGTGTGGAGTGTTGTCTGGAGAGGAAAGTGTGTTTGTAAGGACGAGGTATTGGAAGGTAGCGGCTGTGGCCTATAGTTAGGGACCAACCCCGGCATTTGCCTGGAAGGAAGATGGGAAACCACAGAAGACCATCTTCAAGGTTGCCGGCGGGAGGATTCGAACCTCCTGGCCTCCCAGATGTGAGCGACTGCCTGCAGCCACACCGTAAAGACCACGGCAACTCGCCCGGTACCTATATTAATAATAATATATTCATGATCCGCTGCATCTGTGTGTAAATAGTACATTATGCAACGAGCCTATAATGGCTATAATTAAGACACGAGTATTTTTATAAAACGAGCGTATGCGAGTTTTATAATTTCCATACGAGTGTCTTAATTACCATTATAGGCGAGTTGCATACGACTGTTTATGTTCGACGATAATTATAACTTTATTATATGTTTTAACATAAATATTCATAAATATCTGTTCAGTCACTACAGTAGAATGTTGTGATCGGGTGCTGCGGTGGGTAGTATATCTCTCATGCCCAAGCTCTCTGGACAAACGACGCATACGCTCTGTGTGCTTCAATACCATATGTTCAGATTGCGCACCAGTATTCAGTAAAACTGTCACTGAAGTCGTGTCAAAACCACGTGCTGTGTAGAAATTGGTTTTGGGGATATTAAGGTACCGGTACAGTGCTATTTCTTGTCTCATATTCGCCAGTTTATTTACGCGAACATATGGACGGTGCTTATTCCATGTCGGTAATTTATTATAGTTCGATGTTGTGTTTATGTCCGACATGTTGGATTTTGACAGCATGCGCGAAGGTATCGTTACCTATTTGGTCAATGAACGAGCTCTGATTGGCTGGAGAAACTGTATCATAATGAAAAACGGTGTTATAATGACCATCATTATGATACAGTTTTCTAACACATAATAGTGAGGGTCGAACATAAAGAATTTTAACTTTCTTTTTACATGAAAAGTGTTTGTTTCCGATAACTCCACATATGCATAGTTTAATTTCTATAGTTTAGAAAATATTCGTTCTGCATGTTCTCTAGTCCAAATTGTGAAATATCTCTCTCTCTCTGTACAGCCCTCTATATGAAGCACTAGTCCACTTCCTGGTGAAGCCGCTATCATGCTTGACTGTCGTCCCGGAGGTCCGAGTTCCATTCCTAGCTTTGCCAATAAATTTAATTGTGGTCTAAAGGCTGGAACGGGGTCCACTCAGCCTCGTGAGGCAAAACTGAGAAGAGGTGGGTTGGTTTGTATTCTAAGTCAACCTAGAAGTGGTTTTCCGTTTTTCCCCACTCCTACTCCAGGGAAATGTTGGTATGGTTCCTAATTCATAGCCACGTCCGCCTTCTTCCCATTACTCACCTTTAGCCTACTAATAATGAAAGAATTGATAGTGACTGTGAAGTTCCCGTATGCCCTATAATGCAAGAAAATGGTATCAAGCAAATGGAAATCTATATGTCAATTTCTATAGGCTATGAAGCCAGAAAAGAGGAGAATTGAAGCGTTTGAAATGTGGTGTTGCAAGAGAATGATGAAGATCAGATGGGTAGATAGGATAGCAAATGAAGATGTATTAAGACAAGTAGGAGAAGAGAGATGTTTCTGGCGACTGCTAATGAAGAGAAGAGATAGGTTGGTAGGACACATATTAAGACACCCAGGAATAGCATACATAGTTATGGAAGGAGGGGTCGAGGACAAGAACTGTAAGGGTAGACCAAGGTTAGAATATGTAAAACAGATTGCCTTGGATGTAGAGTGAGGTAGCTATTTAGTGATGAAACGATTAGCTCAGGACAGGGTGGCATGGAGTGCTGCATTACACCAGTCAAACGACTGAAGACACAAACAACGACATGTAGCCAGGGCATGAAGTAGCCTCTACCTCATTTTTAGAGTTAGTTATTGTTGTTTAAGGGGCGGAACTACGAGGTCATCTGCCCCTCATGTTCAGAAAGTCAGACAGAGTCTGCGGTGGGAGGATGCGTAAGGGATGATGGTTCAACGATGGGTTATCATACTCTGCGGTAACAATCACAGTATAATAGCTAGCGAAGGCTTGCATCATAGGTGTATCACTGCCAATGTGTCCCGCTATAGCTCAGTGAACACAGGACTGCCGTACAAAGCCTGACATCATGGGTTTGAATCCCGCTAGGGTCAGACATTTAATTTATTATTTGACCAGAAATAATAAAGTGATTAATAATCCAGAGGAAATAGCAAACACTTTTAATGACTATTTTCTGGAAATTCCGCAAAAATTATTAAATAAATCACAGGTAAATACACTAAATTCTAATAATAAAATAAATATATGCAGTGATTCTTTATTTATAAATCATGTCACAAGTGAAGAGGTAAGAATAGTTATAAAAGAGCTAAAAAATAAATTCTGTGCTGGCATTGATGGCATCCCTGATGCAATTTTAAAGAAATGTGCAGAAAATATAATAAATCCACTTACGCACTTAATAAACAGTTCAATTCTCTCAGGAACTTACCCGGATATTTTGAAGTTATCAAAAGTAATTCCAGTGCACAAAAACGGTTCAAAAGATGAATTAGATAACTATCGTCCTATTACCTTACCAACTGGTATTGCAAAAATTGTGGAAAAAATTATGTATAAGAGACTGATAAGTTTCATAGAAAAAAATAAAATATTATCAAACTCACAACATGGATTTAGAACGGAAAAATCTACACAGACAGCAATTTACGAATGTAGTAATAGTATACTGAAATTAATTGACAATAAGGAACATGTAACTGGCCTATTCTTGGATTTATCGAAAGCATTTGATGTAGTTGACCATAAAATCCTCCTTACCAAACTAAATCAATACGGTGTTAGAGGTCTAGCTAATAAATGGATAGAGTCTTACTTAACAAGGCGTAAACAAATAGTAAGCTTGAGACACAAGGATGATGGAACCAAATTACTTAATGAAACATTGTCCAATGAGGGAATTATTGAATTTGGAGTACCCCAGGGATCGGTTTTGGGCCCACTACTCTTTCTTCTATATATAAATGATATAACACAGAACGTTCATTCACATAAGGAAATTTTGTTTGCGGACGATACAACACTCGTAATAAAAGGTGAAACTAAACAGGTCATACAGCAGTCTGCTGACTCCGTTACAGGAGAGTTAACCAAATGGTCACAAGATAATCGCCTCATAATAAACTATAAAAAGACAGTATGTCTAAATTTCCACACTATACAGAATAGGAATCCTGCGATGCCCAATATAACATTAAATGGTCATCAAATAGAAAATAAATCAGAAATAAAGTTTTTAGGACTATGGATACAACAAGACTTGAAATGGAATAAACATATACAATATCTGAATACTAAACTGAACTCGATGTGCTTTGCGTTACGTATTTTGAAAACCTGCACTAGCATGCACACATTAAGAAATACTTATTTTGCTTATTTCCATTCATACTTAAGATATGGGATCATATTTTGGGGTATGTCGCCAGATGTACTAAGCACGTTTCGGATACAAAAGAGAGCGATTAGAATTATGGCAAATGTAAACTCTAGAGAATCATGTAGACCTCTGTTTAAAGATTTAAACATTCTCCCACTGCCCTGCATATATATCTTTGAAAGTATTATGTTTTTTAAAAAGAATTTAATGAATAAAGATGTTTTTCTTAAAACAAACAATGATGTTCATAGGCATAACACAAGACAAAATCAAAACATTCATATTTCACACACACACACAAGCATATATCAAAAAGGAACTTTTCACACTGGAGTTAAATTATACAATAAACTACCCCAGTATATAAAACTGGCCCCAAAAATAAAAACCTTTGATAGAATGTTGAAAGCTTATCTGCAGTGCCATTGTTTTTACTCAGTAGTTGAATATTTTAGCGTATAGGAGTGATGGAATCTATAACTATATTTTACTTTTTTAATTTAATTTTAATACCTAGCTGTATGTTGTTGTATTTATAGAATTAAGTTTTCATATTATGATAATAGAGTGAGGTGTAAATAGTTGTGCAATAAGATTGTATCTATTAAGATTTGCTATTATAATAAGTTATAAATAGTTATAATCTTAGTAATATATACCTGTTAGTTCTTTTATTTTATGCATGTAAATTCTGACGTGTCCTATATCAAAAATGTATTGAATGCATGTATTTGATCAAATGGAATAAATAAAATAAAAATCTATCTATCATCCATCTACTAGACTTGCACTATTTGTTATGTACACGACCTAAGAGCTAAGAGCCTTCATTTTTTAATAATAATGATAAGAGTAATAACTAGCATTTCAACGCAACGTTGCTCGGGTCATGAATGTGAATCGTGCCACAGAATGTACCAAAATCAATATTCTCTCAACACTCCACTGAAGACATATTCTAAGCCACCTGTATCTGCCACGGCCTGGCCATATTGAACCACCGGATCCCAGAGGAACTCCGCAGTTAAGCAACATTGGCCGTGGTTGGAACTTGGATGGTATGCCGGTTTCGGTGGGACCACGTGCTGTTGGCGCACATTCGGAGGAGCGAAACGGATAATATGGCCAACTTCCGCACGTAAACACCTGGCTAAGGATAGCCACTTCAGAGGCTTGGACCTGCTTTCGGGCAGAATACCCCGTTTTATCTGTATCAACCCACCTCTGAAAAATTTGCGAGGAAACCGTTATATTGTCTCCCGCATTCCAACGCTCGGAATATATCCCATAATAATAATAATAATTAGGTTATTGGTTTTACGTCCCTTTTAATGTGCCCAATTAGACACGGCAGACTGGCATCGAACTCGGGTCTTATCAAAGAAGACCAGGCCCATGATTCTGCCCAGAATCGAATCATTGATCTCTGAGGGAGAACAGCTACAGAGAACCCGAGGAGCAATGAGTTATATCTGCATATAATCATAATAGCAGGGTTTGACGGCTAGAACGGGAATATCATAGCTTTTAAGGTGGATCTTTGCAAGAAAATACAAAGCCCATGTACGTTTTAGAAGCCTGAATGCTAGAAAGCAAACCAGCTTGACAGTTGACTAATCGTAGTTAGCGAAGGGGCGTTTTTAGGTGACGCCAAGGAACTAATTTTCGTCTGGACCGCAGGAACAGCTCAAGATTAATGACTCTGGGATCCACCGGCTCACAAGGCATAAGAGTAGAGAGGGGGCAGTCGCCCACAGAAATTAATTGATTACAGCCAATTGGAGCATTGAAATGAAATAAAACTTACACCCAGGTGAATATATTCTAGGAAAGATAATTTAGGAGTGTTCTCACGCCTAAATTAAAGCCTACATCTATAAACGAGCCTCTGAACAGACTGCTTCCGCTCGGGAGGAAGGTTTTGGAGATCAGCAGAGGGGGAATTACCAGGATAGCGTCATGACGCCATGGAAGGAGGCAATTAATTGTAATTAATTGGCCGAAGCGATCGCTTGCACGCGAGTGATTTTGGGACCTCCACACTTAGACAAACGAGGATTATACTTCACTTTGTCTGGAAATGTATTATTTCAGGAAGGGAGTCGGTCCTGAGTGTCCAGTGGACTATGTTTCACAAGAAAGCCTTATATAGGAGAAGCTTCGCAGGGAAGTTAGTTCGTCTTCAGTTCGTCTTGACTCAACACGTGAACTAACACGCTGCCAGATCACGCAAGAAAGTGCGCGAAAAGTATCGACGCTCAAATGTATTTGGAGAACAATGGAAGCGCATCATGCAGCTTCACAACAGTAATTATGCATCGTGTAAGATTTAGTCTACAGCAGACGTTTAACCAATAACATACGCGAGTATAAATTCAGTACAGCGTAGGGATAATTTAGGATGTTTATAGACAACGAACATACCAGGAGGGGTTTTCATAGTTAAAAATGACACATTATTGTCAGGATCACTACAGTTACGGGAGCCTGGAAGGCGTCACAAATAGTCGTGACAGAGGATTGAACAGAATTGCAGTAGAGGTGATATAAACTGTAGGTGACAGGAATCGAACGCACGCACACGCAGGACAGACTTTCAGGGAGACCAGCGGTTGTCAGGAGTTAGCTGCATCGCATCTCTGAGGTCAGGCGATAGATGGAGTCCAATCAAGGATCCATGTGTGAGATGGTGCGGGAATTGTATATAAAGTTATATTACAGTGATTTTTAAAATGTTTATGTGTATGGTAAAATAATATGTATTGTGTTAAAGTGAGAAAAGCCAGTGATGGAAAATATGATTATCATGTGTGAAGTGTATACCATGTGTCGTGTGATAGATATCATGATGGCTTAAGCTAAGCATCATGGTTGGCTCGTGGCTGGCGTGCTGGACTAACCCAGCAAAAATGAAAGTGAGTACAAATTTAATATGTTGATATGATTAAATAGCTCACCATACAACGAAGCATCACTCTAATACTAAGAATTAACATTCATTTATGTACGAGCTCGCATCCCTCGTATTTTGGTAAAATATGGCTTGGGATGATTTGTTTACGGCCATTTCGGCGTAAGACAATGATGAAAGTAACGGTAACGTTAAATAATAATAATAATAATAATAATAATAATAATAATAATAATAATAATAATCTGGGGTCGGTAACAGTAATGAATAAAATAATGGGCATGTCAGGCCTAGAGTACGAGCAAAGTGTGTCATGTCTAACGTAAGAGTACTGTGTTATTGTAAACAGTAAGAAAGAAACGTAAAATATCGAGATAATGATACTTTTTTCAGTGTCATTGAATTGTTGAATGAATGTTTATTATGGTAAATTCTACAGGGTTGTATTTGAGAACCATTAAGGTAGTTAATGTAAGCCAGTAAATTGATACTTGTTTTGGGAGCTGCATAAAGCTTTGGCTTAAGTGTAATTGCAGAGAGGACGTGAGTGCTTTAATAATTGAGACATCTATAAGAAGTATTGTTTGAGCCGCGTACAGCGATCAAGTAACGTAGAATCAAGAGATTTACGTCAATAAGTTGCGGGGATCATCCAAACATACCTTGCGCGTTAGGCGAATCTAGTCGGCTAATCTTCGATATCTACGAGATAGTATCACCTTGGAGCATACTTGTATTATTCGCAGCGAAGTGGGACAGAGACTGTCTGTATCCACCGTTTGGAGAATTGTTGCCACTAGGGATAACTATTAGAGACCCTGTGTGAGCCCATGTATTAATTGATCTGCACTTAGAGGTAAGACTAATGGTTCGTCGTAGAGGAAACTCCGATTTCCTCTTGTTATAGGCAGCTGCACCAGTGAGAAAACTTTGATACTTGAGATGCGCGCCAGAGCCGCTAATGTCGCGACAGAACGGCAAAGCTATCCGTGATCCATCCCCTGCCATGAATATTAATTAGGAGCCGAGTTGAGCCCATTATACTCTAAATGTAGGTGTTAAATAATTATAATGACTCAATTACTAGGGACACAACCCACTCAGGGTACCTCCAGTGTAACTGCACCTGTAAATAAACTTGACCTGGCAAGGAGCCAGATGGGGTGGCAGGAAGGCCACTAGACCGGCGGCCATTTTTCTCAGGCAGCCGAAACTAATTTATTGTCCGCTTGGAAAGGAGGTATGTTGACCTGATCCTTTTATTTTAAAAGCGTAGTGGGACACTGAAGAATCTCGATATTTCGAAAAGTAATTAAGACATGATTGTTGTGATGATGCCAATTGAATTAAATGCTTTATTTCCACACACATACCATGTTGGATCGCTGTGATCGGATAATATTTGGCCCAGTTATTCTCTGAGGAGGAATACTGCACCAAGTAAATATAGGCATCTTTGTAAAGTGTATTTGCCCAGTTTACACTAATTTATTCATACGGGTAGCATAATTTCTATGTCATGACACGTTTGTAACGATAATGTTTTGACCAGACCCAGAAAATCGTTGTATGGTGAAGCTATATAACATCTCTATCCATGTGTATTTTGCAAGAGAAAGTGTACTACTTCAGCGTTTCAAATTGATGGGAAAAAGAATACGAGTTGCACGACACAACACTTGTTAATTAAAGCATAAGATAATGAATTAATGTTACTGAAAGTAAATGCCCCGTGTAAAACGGATAAATGTTTAATAATTGCAGATTTAATGTCATTTAAAGATAATTTGTGTTTATTGTGTTGTGATATTCCAGTTGTGTTAAATTGTGCCACGTGAAGAACACTATGGACACTCGCAAATGTCAGTGAGTATCAATAATAGGATGTTTGGAATAGACTTGAGTGCGGTGAAGCACTAATTTTAAGGAGAGACTCACAGATAACTTTGATTTTTGTTGTGGGAAGTAAATGTAAAGTATCTTTTGTTTGTGTTTTATGTTGTATTGCCATGATTTTCTATCATTAAATGTTATATTTAGGAACATTTTGTTTCTTTCAAGTAGAGTAGTCACCTGACAGACTCAAATCCTGAGCATGTGAT
Organism: Meconema thalassinum; assembly: GCA_946902985.2. Classification (NCBI taxonomy): domain Eukaryota; kingdom Metazoa; phylum Arthropoda; class Insecta; order Orthoptera; family Tettigoniidae; genus Meconema; species Meconema thalassinum. The sequence continues at coordinate 1,982,852,090 of OX336388.2, forward strand.
CGTATGGTGGGCATGAATGTCCAATACCTCGAAAGACCGTGAGTTAGCTGGGATACGAACACATGTTCCATATGATGACGATTGGGTACATTAACTACTCTGGCTTTTAGAGACGTCGGAGTGCCGGAATTTTGCCCCGAAGGGAATCTTTAAAGTGCCAGTAAATCTACTGACACGGCTCACTCGCATTTGCGCACCCTCAAATCCCAGCTGACTGCGCCAGGATACGAACCTACAACCTTGGGCCCAGCAAGCGAGAACGTTACCGCTGAGCCACGCAGCCAGCCTAATATAGACCTACCCCAAAATCTGGTAATATACAGTATATATACTTTTGGGAATCCTCATAAAAGTGATCATTGAAACGATCTCATGTGATTCTGTGTCGTGTAAAATTATTTTGAACCTCCGAATCCATAAAGTTTCTCTTTCAACTTCTGGACAGGAAAATGTAACCATACTGCATTACCATAATGCAGTATTGTAAAAATTTTAGTCGAACGGTAAGAAGATGTTGGCATACATATTTTTCCATTCAAAAATATTTTATACCTTTAGAACAACTTAACTTATTATTATTATTATTTATTATTGAGACGTAATTAATTAAATAGCCTATCTACTCAAAAAACAACACAATATTTTCGTAAATTACAAATAGGCGACGAAAAATAATATAATATCGCCCAAATTTTCATTCTGATTGGAACAATCGTCTAAACACCAATCCCGGTTAGAATATTTTGACCTCCGAAATCCACCCCTCCCCTCCCCTCCCTCTTAGTATCCCACTCAGTTTTTGGGTATGAAATAGGCCAAAGGTCAACCTTTCAGTTACTATAAATACATTTCACGAACGTCGAAATATGGTATTGTATAAGCTTAGAGGATAAATCATTGGGAAGTACTGCAAATATTCCGTATATGCCCTCATGTCCCTCAAATAATGACAAGAATAAAAGAGCATTTTCTTGTAAATAATTGTTATAGACCTTTAAAATGAATAATACGTTATTGCTCACATTAATTGACAGCCTCTTAGGCTCTGAACTCCCCCCCCCCCCCCAATAGTCCAATAATTATAATTATAGCATTTTCTGTACCACGAAACATAAGATAATAGGCCTATATTCATCTCCAAATTTTCAATTATTATAGGAACAGCCCTTTGTACGCCAATCCTTATCATCAAACAATTTTCACCCATTAAGACCCTAACCCAGTCTAAATTTCTGAGCATGAAATTGAAGCTAAGTCATGCCCTAACTATTGTTTGAGATACGTGAATAGATTTCGGTTCAAATGAAGTCTGATGCCTGGTCGACTTTCGTGTTATGCGGGCTTGATGCGACACAGTTCTGGCAGGGGCAGGCGTTTTTTTTTCTGCATGAAAATATACCCCTGTGCCTGTTCCTTTTTTAGCCTACTTTTCACATTTTGCAAAAATGAGGAAAAAGTAGACTTATGAGATCGATCCGGGAAAATGTGTGTCTGTCTGTCTGTGTGTGTGTGTCCCCCTATCAACTCCTAAACGGCTGCAGCAATCAAAACCAAATTTAGTATGAGTAAAGATGTACACCGGGATATCTCACGTCCATATTTGAAAATGATGTCAGTGCTACCAACTGCTGAAAAAACGCACTAGAAATTTGAGCTCCATGTTGGATATCTTGCAAGGTATGCATGGGAGCTATTCCAAAATTGGCACACATGTAGATAATACTATTTCAGTTTAATTTCCAGGAGGCCAACCATGACAGTGTTGCCAAAATAATTTTAAGCCTTCTGATAGGTCCAATGTTTAAATGCATATAACTTCTACACTATCAATTGGATTTCAATCAAATTTTGTATATAATATCTGTACATAAACAGATATGACTGAGCGTATTCTTAAGAGACACCAGGGCTGCCAACTGTTAATAATTGTTTTAAATGCAAATACCAATATATCAGAAAGTATGCAAGCCAACAGCTTTAAACTATGCACACGTATATTCTGACATTTTAGGTTAATTTGGAGTAACTTATATACGTCAGTTCTACCAACATGATTATAAGCCTGCTGAAACGACCAATTTTTAAATACATGTAACTTCTATACTATCAGTTGGATTTCAACCAAATTTTGTATGTGCTATGTGTACCATAACAGATATGACTATAAGTATTGTTAAGAGCAATCAGGGCTGCCAACTGTTAATAAATGCTGTCTATATTTATTTTACACTAATATCAATATACCAGAAATTATGCAAGCCAACAGCTCTATACTTTGCACACGTATAGCACCTGACATTCTAGATTAATTTGGAGTAATTAATACAAGGCGGTGCTGCCAACATGATTCTATGCCTGCTGATATGTCCAATTTTAAAATACATGTAACTTCTATACTAACAAATGGATTTCATCCCAAATTGGCACAACAAGATATCATAATATTTCAGATTATTTCTGACCAGCACACGCATGGTATTGTTGGCAACATGCTGATGTTGGCGTGCTGATAGATCCAGTGTCTAACTGTATGTAACGTCCATTGGACTTCAACCAAATTTTGTATTCTGTACCTTAAGAGATGGAACTAAGAATATATTCAGTCGCCAGGGCTGCCAACTGTAGTGCTCTATTAGGCTACATTATACCAGGTATATTTTGAACTAATTAGATATTTCGATATTACCAACTTAATTTCGTCATTATTCCAGATAGGTTCATATACTGTAGAATAATCATTGGCATGAAAAGTAGGCTGTATAGTTCTTCACGGAACTTCTTGTTAAGAACTTTATTTACCTTTCCTGTACTACACACACAACTTGAAAGATTTTGGCATAAACCTCATCTACTAACTCCCTGTGGTTTCAGAGTTTAAGTATTTTAAGTCACACCTCAGATTTTTATAATAATAATAATAATAATAATACATTGAGTTTAACTGTCCATTTATCGGCTGTAATTTTGAGACTTCGAAGTGCCCGAAATATTGCCCAGGAGGAATTCTTTATCGTGCCAGCCATCGGCTGATGTGGGTCTGGAATAACATTTTAATAATAATAATAATAATAATAATAATATCGTATGGCCTCGAGTGCCGGGTGCAAGCTTTGTTAATTGACGCCCAGAGGACAAATTGCATATCCAATTTTGATGTTCTTTGAATCGCTATGAAAGTCAAGGAGGTAAGATATCTAAGCTCCTTGACACTATAGCGCTTTCTAGTAGAGAAATGAGGAACTTTGTGTTGGCGGAAAATCCCGAGATTAATTTTTCCATTATGAACACGGCCTACTGAAATCAAATGGGTTCTTTAAAATGCCAACTACGTATGACGTGAGTTTTGTCGCCTTTCAAAATTCACTTATCACGGCCAGGAGCGAACCTGCAAGTTTTTTTTGGGGGGTGGGGGTCGGGGTCGGTAGTCTGACACGTTAACCACTCACCCACCGTGCCAAGCAACATTTTAACACCCCTGACAGGATTTGATATTGCATCTGTGGGCACCGGAGTCGAGAGCCTTTTCAGTGCCAAGAAAGTAAAACTCTGTTGTGTTGATTTTTGTTCGATCCAGTGTATTTTTCAAGAAATGAAGAACATCGAAGGGGGGGGGGGGGAGAGGGGGGGGGGGGCAATATCCCTTGCCCTTTTAGCTCTACGATTAAGCGGGGCAATATTCCTAAATTTAGTATATACTGTAATTTAGTATATTTAGTAACCTTGGATACGCGTCCTCTCAAAATATTACTCACATAGCTGGCGGATGAGAAGATAGGATCTGAGGAGTAATAGTACCAGGCACAGTCGATATGGAGTGGCAATAATTGTTCAACAATGCGATAAACTTGTTTCGCAACATGCTACTCTTTTTGAAGATTGACTTATGTACACACACTCCAGTAATTAAGCGTGTATTGGTCAAGGAATTTCAGGAAATACGTCCTGAAATGATGCAGCATATAGTACGGCACCGTAGTAGGCGAAAGTTTCACGCTGAGTATATAAACTTGTGGACAATCGCGTCACGGCACTCAGTTCCTACCCGCATATCCAGCCATGAGGACTACGGTAAGTGCTCTGTGCTCATTTCACTTTCAACTCACGACATCACGGTACGGTGCAGCGAAATGTTATTATTTACAAATTTGATGCTAATGTTTAGAAGGCAAATTTGGAATTTATTTTTGAAACTATTTATTTTAAAAAATATGAAAATGGAGAATTGTGTTTTACTTAAATTTAAACAAAAATTAATTCCACTTCAAATAATTCGCGATATACCTAAGTGTTTTTCCTTATTTCAGTGAAAATGCGCAGCAATAATTTGGCAAATATCCATCATTGATATGCAATATAAATTTAGTAAGTTGATCTATACAATAACAATTCATTTCATTGCGAGAACATCGAAATAAACCGTTCATTTGCATTGACTAATTATATCTCATACATAGCAGCCTCACTACATTTTAGTCTATAGATTGTAACTTTATACCGTAGTTCAATTATTCCGCGTCAATGTCCAGTATTCCATCATCTCAAAATTATTTTTGTTTCGTTGGGAATCAATTGATTTTGCGAAGACTTTAGCAATTTGGAAACCAACATGAGTAATGTCTTTAAGAATGAAGGTTGTATGCTGTTTCCTACAAAACTGTTTTGATGTAATTCAAGCACAATCTACATTCAAACAAACTGCTTGCTTGCTGTTACTTAATATTAGGAGCCTGGACAACAACTCTGTTTTCTTGCACCTGTGTTAATATATTTTCAGTTCTAGAAGGTATAGGCCTAACTATAATCATTCTGGGATAGATTTGGGCAACGTATCCTGCCACTTGATGGGTGAGAATGGAAAGGCCATAAATAAACCACATTTCAGCATGGCCACCAATATCGCTGTGGTTTGGATTAACACTATTCAGTTTGAGCTTCCAATACCTTTCGACCAACGTGGCTGTGAAGAATTATGAACAGTGAGCAAAAACAGGAGGAAATAGATTTTTCAAATTGTTCTTTAATCCTTCATTGTTGAAAACAACTTACTCTAAATTCACTTTTATTACAAAAAGCAGGAAATAGGTCGTACTACACAATGGAGATGATTGAAGATATGAGCGTGAGACCTAGAGCAGTAAAGATTTGGACGATGAGATTAGCACCATGCTGGTTAGAACCAAGCAGGAAACATCTCTTTTTCATTTACCTAGAAATCTTGAAAAATACCAGTCTATCGTTGGAACAATAACTCTTTAAAAATATTATTATGACTTTAGGTCACATACAAGATTTCAGGTACTCACCCACCGTGGCAAGCAAGAGCATGCTGATCTGTACTTAAGTAATGCTCCGTACATTGTAGGGGCAGATGGCCTCGTAGTTCCGCCCCCTTAAAACAACAATAACTAACTAACCGTGCATTGCAATATCACGAGAAAGGTATTTAGGTGGCATAAGCAATGTTATTTCGTTTGAATGGATACATAATGAAGCTTCGGCTACCTAGCGATTCACCACTAACTGCCATAGATTAACACGTGGAAATATCGCTAGTATCCTGGATTTGGGAGAGAGCTGGCTAAGAATCACACTCCTGACCATCCTTCAAATGATTTTCTGTGGTTTCCAGATGAATTCTAAAATGACTATGGCTTGCCTCCGTCCGAATCTTAGCCCAGCTAATAATACCAAGAGCATTCACGCCTGTACAGACGCCACTACGATGACCACAAAGATGTGAGCTTACGGATTTTATTTATATGGATTATGTTGTTGACCAAAATGACTTTCCAGCTACTTGGTCTTGTATTCATTTTTTATGTTTTTTACAAAGAATACAAGCCATATACGTAAATACTATTTAGAGATTTATAATTTCTAACAAAAGTAGACTGGCACCTGTGGCCTTTGACCGCCACTGCTCAACCAACTTATTTAATCCGGCAGACGCTTCAGTTCCCATAGCAACGGTATACATGTGCTAACGCAACTACAATGTGGTAGTAGCCCGCTGTAGGCTTTGATTCCAGGAACAGCAGCGGCCGAAGCCGAAGGTCATGGGTTTAACTCCCGAATTCGGAAGATATTTTAATGCTCACCATACATGACCTAACAGCAAAGACGGCTTACTGGTCATCTAGCCTATCTTGTGGTGAAAAATCAATTCTTGGCGATTTCATTGCCGTTGATATTACATGTAAATGGTAGGAAAATCATGGTCATTAGCCTCATGTTTTTGGGAATGTGCATTAAATGTGTTTGATAACCTGTGTGTTTGTAGTAACTGTAGTACGTGCCCAGCTGTAATTATTACGGTCAAGGATCGGGGTAGGTGCTCCCAGCAGGAGTATGAAACCCACCGGGGCAAACTACGCTCAGGATACCGCTGTCAGCGCAAAGATTCAACCTCAGATCTCCAGACTTGTAGTCCTGGAACGTGCCTTGACACGGCTACGCTAGTAGGGTCATATTTTATTTTGCAACAGAGTAAAAAGAAGGTTGACGCAGGCAAGGAAAGAATTTCTACAGAAAAGGAATCTGTTGACATCGAATATAGATTTAGGTAGTAGGAAGTCATTTTTGAAAGCCTTTGTCTGGAGCGTGGCACTCTATGGAAGTGAAACTTGGACTATTGGTGCAGCAGAAAAGAGGAGAGTTGGAGCGTTTCACATGTGGTGTTACAGGAGAATGATGATCAGATGGGTAGATATGGTTGCAAACGAAGAGGTATTAAGACGAGTGGGAGAGGAGAGATGTTTCTGGCGACTGTTAATGAAGAGAAGAGACACACTAAGACACCCAGGAATAGCAAGCTTAGTTATGGAAGGAAGGGTCGAGGACAAGAACTGTAGGAGTATACCAAGGTTAGAATATGTTGAACAGATTGCCTCGGATATAGGGTGTGGTAGCTATGTAGAGATGAAACGATTAGCTCAGGACAGGGAGGTTTGGAGAGCTGCATCAACCCAGTCAAAAGCCTGAGGACTCAAACAAAACAAAACTCAGTTATACCACACGAGAAAAGCTGTGAGAAAAATGTCGGGCTGCAGGAATGTGAAAACTATTTCCCATAACGCAAGTCAGTAAAGAAATGAGAATTCGCCAAATCTGCATATTAATGCCAAGACAGTAGAAGGAGAGCGAAAGTAATGTTCCTGTCGAGAAGGATCGTGAGCCAGCAGTTACTCTCAGTGTCCTTGTTCACAGGGCAGGGGGGAAGGATCCTGGGAATGTGTATATAAAACAATGAAAATGCTATAATTGAGTCAAATACCCCAAGTAGCCTACACAGGGCTACATGGACACGATGTCACAAAGTCCATAAAGAATCAACAACAACAACAACGACAACATCACTACGGCATGGAACGTACTCCAGCTCGAAGAAATTAAGCTGTAGACTCGATAAATGCGCTTGCAAATGGTAAAGAGTTCAACATAAGAGTATTAATAATTTTATATGTTTTACGTCCCTTTTAACTACTGCGGCTTTTAGATACGCCGGGGTGTCGGAATTTTGCCCCGAATGGGATCTTTAACGTGCCAGTAAATCTACTGACACGGCTCTCTCGCTTTTGCGCACCCTCAAAAACCAACTGACTGCGCCAGAATTCGATCTTGCAACCTTGGGTACAGCAGGCGAGGAACGCCATAATAGTACAGTCAGTAGAATATACGGTATTAACTGCCTCCACCGGAGGTCAGAATTCAATTCCCGGCTCTGCAAAAAAAAAAAAAAAAAAATCTGTCTTGTGTGACAAAATTGTGAAGAAGCGAGATTTTTATTCCGACCTCGGCCATCCTAGAAGTGGTTTTCCGTGGATTCCCATTTCTACTCCAGGCAAATGCCGGTTAGTTCCTAACTTCAGGCCACGGCTGCCCCCATCCCAATCTTCGCATCAATGGCAAAATAACCTTTATGCACTAGCACGAACATCACAACAGCACAGGTTATCTGACACACACCCAACTACTCGGCCATGAAATGACCACGATGTGCAAGCCCCTAATATGAAACAAAATGGTTGTTTGGTTGGTTTTTCAGTTTAAGGGTTGCGACAACGTGGTCATATAGCCCCGTGTACTTTGGGTGTGTGTAGAGTCTGTCTGTTAACCGGTGTTATTTCTGATGACTGTGAGTGTGTGTTTTCTGTTTTTTTAAATTAAGTACTGCAACTTAGAATTTTTCAAATAGTTCCTACTTTTGCCGCCAAGCGCCACCGTCAACGACTACTAGGCCAAGTTCAGAACTTAGCTACTAGACGCCAACGCAGTCGGCTCTTGGCAACGAACGTAGAAATCTAAGAGCGTTGTTTACATTCTTAACCTATCCAATTTAGCTTCACACAGGTGCAATTAGTGGAAGGTTCTTTAACATGCCATAAATCTATGATATGGGACCGCCGGCTTTACTTCCCCTCCGAAGGAAGGCATACTGAGGGACTTTTAACGCTCTTAAAAAATCCGACGGCTTCGGCCGGGTTTGAACCCGTTATGTTGGGCATAGAAGCTCAGCATGCTACCGACTACGCCACCGAAGCCGCCGGTGTTAATTGTGATGGCTGTATTAGTGTGCGTTATCTGTAATTCAGGCAAGAAATGCAGACGATCAATTTCAAGTAGTTCCTACTTTTACTACCAAGTGCTACCATCAACGACACCTACTTGCGATTTTGATTACTAGATGCCATCGCAACCGGCACCTGGCGACGAACGTTGGAACTTAATACAGCGTTAATCAAATCTAACCAACAAATTTAACTTCACACAATTGTAGTTAGTGGAAAGTTCTTTTACATACCATAAATCTATAACATGGGACCGCCGGCTTTACTTCCCCTCCGGAAGTTCCAGATCAGTTTATAGCATCTTCACTGATGGAATTAAAGACATGGTGCTCCTGTTCATCTCCAATGAGGAATATGCTACAAAGCTCGAAGAAGCTTTCTAAGCTGCCCTTTTGTCTGTTTTTTCTTATGATTGCATATGGTTGACTCCTCCGGTGTAAGCGATTCAACTCACATGAGTCCCATCACCAGAACCAATTTGCAATGTAGTAATACGGGACTTCACGTACGTTACACTAGCCCTTTCACATCGGCAGCAATGGGACCGATCTGAACTAAATTTTGCATACTTACCTTTTGGAACCCTGTAGGTAACGCTGTCTACTCGAAACTCAGACAGCCTTCTCCATTGCCTAGATTTAGACACATTGACATAAGCTAATATAGGTAAAGTATAGAATATGCCGTGAAAGGACGAGACAAATCTCATTTTAATCCTCATAATGCGTAGAACAGAACTTAGAAGGTCCCAATGGATCTCGAAAACCAAATTTTAAGGTGCTAAAATCGACCGTTTCCAAGACATTTACATAAAACCATTCCCACTCAGCAATGCCAGCTCACAGGTACTCATTCAACTTTCCCTCTGAGGAAATGATTATTTCATTAACCCTACCTAAAATATCAAATATATCTCTACCTAGTATAAAACAAAGTCCCCGATTCTAGCATGATCTGGGTAATCTCGAGAAACACTGGATGGATTTTGATGTGGTTTTCACCGTTCTGTAGAAGTTTCCTCGAGGATGGTATCTGTAAAGAATAATTTATTTACGACCAAAGGCAAATTGGCAAATTTTGAAGCCAAAATATTCAAATCACTGAGGCTAAAAGTCATGAACTTTGAAGAGAACATTTGGTTTAGCAAAAAGTGTTACAATTAAATTTAACCACGAAATGAAAAATGAAAATCCACAGCCTGCTTCCAGTCTCCGACCGGATCAGGAATGGAATGAATGAAGCCCCCATCTAGCGGCGAAGATATGAACTGTGCCGGCTGCCGAGGCCTGACGCACTTCTCTGGGACAATGATTGAATGAATGACAGATGAAATGAAATGATAGTGGAGAGTTTTGCTGGAATGAAATGTTGACAGGGAAAACCGGAGTACCCGGAGAAAAACCTGTATGCCTCCGTTTTGTCAAGCAGAGATCTCACATGGAGTGACCGGGATTTGAACCACGGAACCAGTGGTGAGAGGCCGGCGTGCTGCCGCCTAAGCCACGGAGGCTACGATAGCGAATTAAACAGTAAGTTACACTTCCCGTTTATGGCCTTTTATTAAACTACATACACATAGGCAAAAGCCTATGACACATAAAGTTCACTTTTCCACATAGTTCCCAAGAAAATGTAAACATTTCTCGGAACGGGCAACCAACTTTTCGATTCCGGATGCGTAGAAATCTCCTCCAGCACTATTTAAACACCAGGATGCAGCTGCTTTCACCTCCTCATCGTCCACCACTTCATCCCCGAAACAAAGGGAACATCGATCGAATGTGAGCACATCACATCGCCACAACGATGAAGGCCAAGGTCCAACCTTCAGCTGCAAAGGTAATGGCGACAGTGTTCTTTGACATAGAGGGTGTGGTGCAAGTAGAATTTATGCCGAAAGGCACGACAACCAACTCTGCCTCGAATTATCAAACGTTGAACCGGTGAAAGTGCTAGAGGTGATTTCTACGCATCCGGAATCGAAAAGTTGGTTGCCCGTTCCGAGATATGTTTACGGTTTCTTGGGGACTAAGTGGTAAAGTGAACTTACATTGTATGTTATCATAGCTGTGTTGCTTATGTTTATGTGTTATAATAAAGGGCCATAACTGGTAAGTGTAACTTAATTTTGATTTGACCTCGTATGTACTGTACCCGTAATTACCTACCATTACCTGCTGCATCTCACGAAGACTGCCGGATCGTAGAACCTGAAAATCCCCGGCTAGAAAAAAACCCAGGTCCTACTCACAAGTGAATGGGATAATAGGGCACAAATACACTTAACAAGGTAGTATTATGAAAGACCATGGCCACAAAAGCAAAAGTAGCTCAGAGAACATGAAATTCCAAAAAAGAAGCACCTCGAAAGCGGGGAATACCCCGAAATACCCACCGATGGCCTTCCTAATACAACCTTCCACCATCTCAGTAAAGCATCACGCGATCAAGATTTTAAATAAACAGGAGTTTATTCACAAAAGTAAACATGAAACAATAAAAATCCTAGCATTCCAAAGAATGCCCAAAAATCACCCCTCCAATAGGGTAATACTATCGGAATAGCATTAAAGAAAGACATGAAATCACTTCGTGTCCAACTAGACACATCAAAAGAAAAATTATACATCATCAAATCATTTATACAACTCCAAATGAGATTATTGTAGGTTGTCGCTCACCCTAACACAATCTATAATTAATTCACAAATGTATCATATATACAGCATATCAAAACTATCAATAATTTTCCAGTGATTTAGTTATTTACATATACTACAATTCATACTAATTAATGCATCTCGAATGCATTATATTTTCATTAACAATTTGTTTATATTTTACAATTCATTTATCTCACAAATAACTTGGTTTCATCATTAACTTGACTTATTACTTAACTTGGCTCGTTGCAACCTAACAATTCGATTAGTCTTATCATAATTGGTCTAAATTTATCATAAGCATATTTAAATCCAACAAGCAATAAAGCTAATTGAAAGTTTTAATTGTCCACTCCAGGTGAATTATTTTAGAACAATCAATAAATTAATAATATTGGCATTTATATTAAATTTATCAAAGATAATCTAGCCATCTACAACGATTATAGTGCAGTATTATGCTCAGAGCGATTGTAGCAGTGAGGTATTAAAACATCTGTGATCAAACAGCTGATCTCAAATCCATACACAAGGATTAATTAAATAATTATACGACGACGTAGATTTCCATAAAAATCTGTAATAATTGGCTCTTACTGGCTCAATTCCATCAATATATTTCCTATTTAACAGTTCCATCTCTGTTAACCATAATAATAATTATAGGACTACCCACTGGTATGCTCAACAATAATCTACATCTGTATTAGATGACCTATTATGTACCTCAATCAATGGTCTGTATCACACATTAGTGACCATGAAATACCGAACAGATTTTTAACCTCATATTATACTGCACAACATTAGTGTTCACTCTCCCTAGTTAAATCTGAATTAAATAACTGCGTGAAATCATATTCAAAATGGTATAAAAATATCCTGACTATAATAAAGTCTTGCCTTACAATATTTCATTACAATTCATGTCCTATTATTATTGTTATATAGACTTTCTTAAAGTATATTCTAGGAAATTGCGTGTAAAAGATATTTGTTGCTCATCAAAAATATCTCCAATCAACCGAGAAATCGATAATAATAATGATGTCATTAAATAACAAATAACAAAATGCACATAAAACACGTGGCTCAATCAAAGTGAAAATTGATCAATTCGAAAATAGAATTCAACACTCATTCATATGGACTCGAAAATGTATAACAATGCCCCCTACGCCATGAATCTTAGTTAACACAATTAAGTTAATGTATATTTGATTCATTAGGACACACTGTGTTCATACTTCGGCCCTTCAGAAATAAAGTGAACTCCCTACAAGAATAACTGAACAAAAATCTTAATCAGACCTGACTTCAGAAACACCCTGTGTCGAAACGACATGAATAAAGTTCGTTAATAGTATGCTCATTCAGATAATTAATTATATCAATTTTTACGCACACTGAGTATATAAGAAACCACTATAATCAGCTATATAAATTTTATAGTCTGGTCTATAATCACCGACACGTGTGAAAAACACACAAAATAGTTCCAAGTCCACTTTGAAATGACAATGTCTTCTCTCATAATTTGTCTTCTCGACAATGAAAATATGTATATTATTACTACTAAATTAAGCCAAAATAATTGCCACAATATTAGACAAATTGATGCGTTTACTAATTAAACCTAAATCCGGGTGAGCAGAAAGTCAGAAACGACCAGATGTCGAACCTAGACCCCGTCCATCCATAGTACAAATCAAAACAAACTATGGCAATTATGGTTACTCTACAATACTCACTAAGCCACTACTTATAAAACTGAGTATCTTCTACCTTCAGCCAAGTTCCGTTGCGATGTTAAAAAGGATATAGTAATATGCCATGGTAACCATCTCCTATCCCCTCCAAGGCATATCACACGATATCACTTCAAAACACTCCCGTAGTTCAGAGATAGTTCCGACTCGAACTCACATTTTGATCTGATGACTCCACTCCTGTCCCAATGCGCACGTCAACTCTTACCCTCTCCCCGGGGTATCCTAGTTCGACGTTTCTCTCCGGTAGAGTGCAATATAATCATTTCTTTGTATCACAGGCTTGTCAATAATTCAATAAATACATGTATACATTTTCTAGCATTCCGACATGATATTTAGCCTCAATCATACTGCGTAAAATACTCTATTTAGCCATAATGTTCAATTCATTTCCTGAATGCAGGTGTCGAGGTTTGCTTACGTCAGGAATATTACAGTCCACTGTGCCGCGACTCCATTTCTTTCTAGCGACCTGCTTCGAGCAATCTCGCGCATTCTCGATTACCTTCGGCATCCTTCCCAAGTATGTCATAGACGTAGCGGTCGCCACCATATGTTCCTACACGGAATACCGATCGATACTCATCAACTAGTGGTGCGCGAGCTATAAAATAATGGTACATTACCTTTGAAAACTAACTAAAAACACCATCAGCGATTATTTCAACTAAAAGAGCGACGACAATATCGATAAAAAACGAAATTAAGTTCGCGTACATAAGGAAATTTATCCGATGGGGCACAGGGGTAGCACTAGCAAATGGCACCTCATTGTCAAGTTTTCTATTTCCGCCATCTTGACGGAAACGTGATGGCGGTCACCCAAATGTTAAAAGCTTAAATCAAATTACGACCAACCTAATAATCAGATCTCTACCAAATTTTGTAACAACCAAACTGCAAGATCATCCGCCTAATAGTTTGCAGATGGCGGCCATGTCTGTGTGCAAATTGATTTCCCCTATCATTTCAAACACGGTGAAACCGAATTGAACTAAATTTGGTACAGACGTAGCACTAGCAAAGAGCACCCCAGTGTCATGATTTATATCGCCGCCATCTGGACAGAAACGTAATGGCGGCCACCCAAATGTTCAAAGCTTAAATCAAATTACGACTAACCAAATCATCCGATCTCTACCACATTTTTCAGCAACATATACCCATGTAGCGAGCATCTTTTGACTAAACTACAAGGTCATCAGCGCAATAGTTTGCATATGGTGGCCTTGTATGTGTGCAAATCGATTCCCTCTATATCAAACACGGTGAAACCGAATTGAACAAAATTTGGTACAGAGGTAGCACTAGCAAAGGGCACTCCAGTATCATGTTTTATATCGCCACCATATTGACGGAAACGTAATGGTGGCCACCCAAATGTAAAAGGCTTAAATCAAATTACGACCAACCTAATCATCTGACCTCTACTAAAGTTTGCAACAACATACCTTTATGTGAGCAGCGTTCTTTGACCAAGCTACAAGGTCATCAGTCCAATAGTTTGCATATGGGGGCCATGTATGTGTGCAAATCTATTACCCCTATTAATTCAAACACGGTAAAACCGAATTGAACGAAATTTGGTACAGAGGTAGCACTAGCAAAGGGCACCTCAGTGTCATGTTTTATATCGCCGCCATCCTGACGGAAACAGAATGGCGGCCACCCAAATGTTAAAAGCGTAAATCAAATTACGACCAACCTAATCATTTGATCTCTACCGAATTTTGCAACAACATACCTTTTTGTGGGAAGCATCGTTTGACTGAACTACAAGGTCATCATCCAATAGTTTGCAGATAGCGGCTATGTATGTGTGCAAATCGATTCCCCATATCCATTCAAACACGGTGAAACCGAATTAAATGTTTTTTTTTACAGAGGTAGCACTAGCAATGGGCACCTCATATTCATATTTAATATCCGTATAGCACATTGTATTTCAACAAGATACTACAACCGATATTCAATTATACTCCCTCAAAAGGACAAAGAGTTATAACAATACCCATGCATTTAGGAGAAATTAGGCTATATGTTCCTTACTGAACATCTTGTAAAGGTAATATTTGCTTGCATATTTGGGCTGTTTTTAGGTCGTAAACATTCGAGCCCTAGTGATTTCGTCAACATTAGTTCCTACGTTTGCGACTTTACTACATTTATTGCTTAAAGGGGCCTAACTTCTATGTCAGGGGTGTCAAGGTCAGTTAGTGGTTTTCTGTCATTAATAGCAGCTGTCTTTCACGGCTTGCTCCAGTGACAGTCTGGTGAACTCACACGCAAATCCTAGCAACTGGCTATCTATACATTCTAGAGCATGTGATTTTCCTATGAGCGTCTTCATGCCTCGAATTCTACAATCAACCGCAAGTAATGTCCTTGACTCCTCGCTCCCAGCGATTTGGGAATGCGGCTGGCAGCCAGGTGATAAGGCACTTGCACACCTCCCAACTGCCCACAGGCAACGACAGGGGATTAGGACCGGCCGTGTTTTCGCCCCGTGAGTCATCTATTGTACGTCGCCAATCAAATCTTAGCATTTTAAAGTTGTTATTTTACCGCAAAGTTCGTCATTTATTTATTCATTTATAACTCAGCAATTCTTCTAGGTTTGTGCCGTGTCTTGTGTGGGGTTTCGCCACCAAGTTGGCTCAACAGCGGGCTCTTCGTGTCCCTGCCCGGACCCCCACAGGAGTAGCGAACTTGTGTTAGCGAGGAAGGGAGGTAGCGCGCAAATGAAAAAAAAATATAACAATGTATATAGCCTTGAAGCCATTGTCTAAATTAATAAGAAGTGATAACTGTTCAGTTGACCAACACGTGTTTATGTACAATAGTATTTACGTGACCGTTAATCTCGCCACAGCACCTCAATTTTTACGTGGAACCAGAACCAGTGGACGTGATATTCTTAAATCTCACATACATTGACCACAAATCGAACCCAGTTCGCCCTGGCTAGAGGCAAGAAGCTTGGCCACTGCTTCACTACGCCCTCTTATTTATATTAGACAGCAAATATAAGACTCTACAAGAAAAACATTTAATTGTGATTACTTATTGTTTCAAGGCGAATGTTTGAAGGTTGACACATTTCGCTCGACAAGCAAACATCTTCAGATCCAGGTTATTCATATAGAACAATATACAGTGTGAATCTTTTGCTGGAGCGGTCCCAGCGGCCCGCTGCCGGGCACGCGCGCCTTCCGCCAGCCAACCGAGCTCGCATCGCGGATTGCGCGCAGGTGGAAACCGTAACAAAGTACATTAAATAATGGTAAATTCACCAGTAAATCATGATTAAAGAACTTACCTATCCACAGGAGATGCTGAGTGTGTTCTCCTTCAGCTGACTGACAGCCGTTGTACCGGGAAAATAAATGAGCGTTTACACGTTGTGATTACCTTCTGTTGTGAGGGATATCTGCTGCCGTATATTGTTCTCCAGCCCCACTGGAGTACAGGTAATTGATCTGTACACTTTGTATATTAAATTAACCCACAATTGCACATTAATTACAGTAAACACGCAGGGGGTGCAACACGTGTGAAAAACACACAAAATAGTTCCAAGTCCACTTGGAAATGGAAATGTCTTCTCTCATAATTTGTCTTCTCGACAAAGAAAATATGCATATTATTACTACTAAATTAAGCCAACATAGTGTACATAATGCTACATAATGTAATGATGGTACTTCCAAAGTTACTGTTTGTCAGATGACGGTGAACATTTTTAGTATCTTCTGTCAAAAGATACATTCTAACCTTTAGCTGGTGACTTGAGGTCATCCAGATCCCTAAGAAATAAATAAAAAAAATCTGTGCTTCTTTAATTAAATCTTGCAGCTGTTGTTTATGTTACCTTCTTATCTGTGCGCTGACACTACACACCCGCGTTGATGAAAGTATAGTGACTTATTGGCCTTAATGACCCTGGTTAGCTCGCCCCCACCTTGCGCAACCCTGCGGACCAAGCTCGGTTGGCTGGCTGAAGGCGCACGCGCCCGTCAGTCGGCCGCCGGCCTCGCTCCAGCAAAAGAATCTCACTGTACAAGACAACACACTGAAACTATTGAGCACCACACAAAGCCCACAAAGCCACCTTCAAATACAGTACTTATATTTTGAGAGTTTATAGTTATTCAATTAAATTCTTTAACATAGCCAGTAATCGAACCTAAGACGTTATGAATGACAATTAATAACACTAACCGCTACACCAAGAGGTGTCGAGGATAATGAGGTAGACTACTTACGTTAAGGGGACACGGAATCCCTATGCTGATAATGTTAAATCATGCTTCACAAAGGTACATTTTCTCAAAACCTATTAGAGATATAAACTTTAAAATTACACAGCATGTACCTAGATAAGCTATCTTGGCTTAGTACTGAAATAACAGGTTGTGAGTTGTATGATAATTTTTGATTTTTGAATTATTATTTTGAAGTTACAAATTTTGGCATTGGAAAGGAGCCCTGAAAGTTTAAATTCTCTTTATCTCACAAATCCTGAGAAAATATGCCTTACAGTATATATGTATTTAAAAAATTACGAGCCTTACAGTAGTCGCATATGATGTGTAACATCTAACATAGAAGAAACCTCACGTGAAATTGTTGATACACCGGTATTTTATATTATTATTGGCACAAATATTAATCTATTTTAAAAGGGAGTGTTTTACTGATATTGTAGTTCATAATACGGAACTCATTTTATTAGATGATTTGTAGCTTCCACCAGCACTAGCCTAAATAGAGAATACGATATGGATCAACTAGATTAATAGACGCGACAGGTCCTTTTGATTCACAGACCAACACGTAATTTCATATGGATTCTGTTAAAATGAGTCATATTGATATGATAAATATCGTTTAAAATGATAATCTGGTAGCACAAATATCTACCCTGTCCGGGATTCGAACCCGAGATCTCTAGATTTACAGTCATATGCCCTAACCCCACGGGTATTTCGACTACGCAAATATTGTGCAGACGATGGTGACTTATTTCCACGTTCCAATAATACTGCATTACGAAATTAAGTTTCATTTATATTTTGCTTGTTTCGCTAATGTTCCTGCGTGACATTGAGCTTAAAATGCCTTATGAATAGGCTCTCTGGTGAGTAAAGAGAATGTATTCAGCAATAGTTCATGAAGGATTGCTCAATTCTCGAATAACCACAACGATTATATTATATTGATGACTGCATTACCGTTATGTGGGTTAATAGTTGAATAGCCGTTGTGCAGAAACATAATACCGGCAATGCCGACTACTTACATTGTTTGATATTAATGCATTTTACCATTTAAATACTGATACGAAGACTTCGAACATGTACCATGTGCTTTGTTTCAATCACTTGACACCAGAGTTCGCATGAGCGTTTACCGTTCAGTATGTCATATACATTCCACATGGCCGAGAGTACGTCATGGTATCAATTTCCGACACCGCGCGCTCATTGTTTCTCTTACCACTGCCAGCTGGATCGATCGATCGAGTTGGCAGTGCGCCTTACACTTCCGTTTTAATCCACCACTGCCAGCTGGTGCCACCTCGATCGTTCCGATCCACTTCCGTCCCATTTCTCAAAATCACTCCCACAAAAATATCCAGCAACCGAGTGGAAAGATGTTACACATCAAAAATTAACATTCGGGAAATGGCCTTTATAGTCACTGCACTAGTGTATGCCTGCTCCATAGCTTGGATTATCGACGGCCTTTTCCATTTCGTCTTCTAGCCTTCTCTTACTAGCTCTTCTGACGTACCTGGTCTTCTGATGCAACATTTTGACAGTTATTTCGGCATATCTGAGTCTTTCTAAGTCGAGTCGCTGCATGGCGTCTCGAGTGTGAGAGCCAATGCTCAGTCCCAGACTTTGTCGTACTTGACATTTTGTGATGTTTACCTGGTTAATTGGCAGGTGAAAAGCTGAAGGAAGTAGGAGACTTCTGTTACTTAGGAAGCAGAATAACCAGTGATGGACGAAGCAAAGAGGATATAAAAAGTAGGTTGGCTCAGGCAAGGAAAGCATTTCTACAAAAAGGGAATCTGCTGACATCGAATATAGATTTAGGTATTAGGAAGTCATTTTTGAAAGCCTTTGTCTGGAGCGTGGCGCTCTATGGAAGTGAAACTTGGACTATTGGTGCAGCAGAAAAGAGGAGAATTGAAGCATTTGAAATGTGGTGTTACAGGAGAATGATGAAGATCAGATGGGTAGATAGGGTTACAAACAAAGAGATATTAAGTCGAGTGGGAGAGGAGAGATGTTTCTGGCGACTGTTAATGAAGAGAAGAGATAGGTTGGTAGGACACATACTAAGACACCCAGGAATAGCAAGCTTAGTTATGGAAGGAAGAAGGGTCGAAGACAAAAACTGTAGGGGTAGACCAAGGTTAGAATATGTTAAACAGATTGCCTCGGATGAAGGGTGTCGGAGCTATGTAGAGATGAAACGATTAGCTCAGGACAGGGAGGTATGGAGCGCTGCATCGAACCAGTCAAAAGACTGAAGACTCAAACAACAACAACCTGGTAAAATGATGCCACATCGTCATATACACCAAAATGAAGGGTCCTTATTAGTATAAACCCAGTTTTTGGCAGGAGAGGGTTAAATGTAAATAGAGGAGGGAAATATATTGTTGTGGAATTACTTTGTGGAAGCATTGTCATGGATTCAATTGTTGACTGTCATTTGTTTGACTTGTTTATGATTGCCGTGGTTACAATGCTACTCCTGGCATATACAGTATATAAAGAATACAAATTTTATCAAATTATGTCAAATAACCTGTCTTCCGAGAGCATGGAGCCCACGTAGGTATGCATCATCTTACTCACAAATTAATTAAAGATACTTCCAAGAGGAGGATTATCATAATTTATACACCATTGGATAGGTAAATGATCACAGATACAGAATTCAAAATAGTAATTAGATAATGGGATTTTCAAACGATTTTTCTTTCCGTGTCCCCTTAATCAGCTGAAGAAAGGCAAATTAAGTTAATTCATACGGTAACTGATATAACAACAAAATGAACGACGACGTTGAGAAAGATGGTAAGCCTTTATACAATGGGTGTGGGACTTAAGTGTATATTTTTAAATCAATTGTAACATCGTGGTAATCAGCCCCTGTAATTGTACTTGTAATATATTGGGATTAGGCCGTGATCCTTCACAGGTAGCCGCTTCGGTGGGGTAGTTGGTAGCATGCTGAGCTTCGATGCCCAAGATCGCGGGTTCATACCCGGCCGAAGTCGTCGGATTTCTTAAGAGCGTTAAAATCCCTCAGTATGCCTTCCTTCGGAGGGGAAGTAAAGCCAGCGGTCCCATGTCATAGATTTATGGCATGTTAAAGAACCTTCCACTAATTACACCTGTGTGAAGCTAAATTATATAGGTTAAACATTTCACTAACGTTCTTAGGTTCCTACGTTCGTCAACAAGAGCCAACTGCGCTGGCATCTGGTAACTAAGTTCTGAACTAGTTAGTTGTTGACGGTGGCGTTGACAGTGGCAAAAGTAGGAACTACTTGAAAAAATTGAATGTCTGCAGTCCTTACTTGAATTAAAACAGATACACACACTAATACAGTCATCACAATTAACATCGGTTATCAGACAGATTCTACACACACCCAAAGTACACGGGGATACATGCCCGCGTTGTCGCAGCCCCTAAACTGAGGAACCAACCAACCATCCTTCACAGGTACAGGTACATTTGCATGGAGTAGAAGTGGGAAACCGGCCACGGTGGCCGAGAGTTCTAACGCGCTAGCTCGTGCCTTGCTGGCATCGGGAGAGCGTGGGTTCGATTCCCAACTTGGCCGTCCTGAAAATGTTTATCGTGGTTTCCCATTTTCACCACCAGACAAATGGCGGGACGGTTCCTTCCAAAATCCCCTTCCTGGCCTTTCCTTAATTAGACCCAAGTTAGCGACCGCCTGGGTGATCGACCTGTCACCATCCCCAGTTGTCTCTGCTGGCGAAATATGTTCAGCTCCCAGACACCACCTTAGTGACGGTAGATGAATGATTCTTCGCAGAGTCCTTGGGCGAAGTCAAGCTGGGAGAATAAGCGATTTAATAATTCACTGCAAAATATGCTCACAATGTCATTAATGAACAGTTGATCACAAGTAAGGTATTTTAAATACACCCAATTAGGTATAATATACCGACCACAGTAGTCACGCGCGCTAAGGCTCATGGTTATCTCCACACTCAGCACAAGAGTGATTTCGAACACCACCATCGGTCGAACTTGGAATTATTTTCCATGGTTTCCTATTTTCAACACCAGGAAAATGCCGGGACGGTAGACTACCTTCTATTAGGCTACGGCTGCTTCTAATCCCTCGCCCAATTTCGTTCATCTTTATGTATTTTCATCTCTCATTAAATCCTGAGATGAAATTGGCGCCAGGAAGGATATCCGTTTCAGCGGCTACGGTGGCGTAGTTGCTAGCATGCTGAGCTTCAATGCCCAAGATCGCGGGTTCATACCCGGCCGAAGTCGTCGGATTTTTTTAAGAGCGTTAAAATCCCTCAGTATGCCTTCCCTCGGAGGGCAAGTAAAGCCGGCTGTCCCATGTTATAGATGTATGGCATGTTAAAGAACCTTCCACTAATTACACCTGTGTGAAGCTAAATTAGGTTAAAAAAGTAAACAAATCTCAGGTTCCTACGTTCGTCGCCAGGAGCCGACTGCGGTGGCGTCTAGTAGCCAAGTTCTGAACTGATAAGGGAGCCGGCAACCAGGATTGGAGTTTGTCCTTCACGTAGAGTCACATGGTTGTTAATTAATTTGAGGGGCTTGGGACAACTTGGTCATCAACCCCATGTAGTTGGATGTGTGTTTGGTGTGTCTGATAGCCTGCGTTTCTGTGATGGCTGTAGTAGTGAGTGTTATTGTATTAGGGGCATGGCTGAGGTTGGCGCCTCGTGTCGTGCCGGATGCGACCGTGGCGGATGCGATCCGTGCCGCAAGCGACCCACCAATACGCCATCGTGCCACTAGTGACCCAAGCACTGGTGTATCGGTGGAATCTGTCTTTGCTAAAATTCCGCGTAGGCTAGGTTAAGCGCAGTAAAATTTGAAGATATATTTTCCAAAGTGACGTAAATCCAAAATTGACAGGTTTTCAGTTTTTTCTTTCACTAACAAGTTTATACTGTAGGTTCTCTCAACGTATAGCAAAGGTTTTAAGTCGTAATACGTCGTACAGTATGTCCCATATTAACAGATATCTAAGAACTAAGTTTATTTGCAAGGTGATGTAACTCCAACGTGTGTTTATTTCCAATGTGTCTTATATCCATGTTGACCAATCTGATGGCTCTCTGGACATCACGTGATATCACGTGATAAATCAAAGGCCATGGCTAACTTTGAAGAATATGTAGAGCATCACTTTGTGTTTGTTGTGTATAAACCATTTAGGCCTAAATGTTCATAAATGCCACTCATAGCGTATGTCAATATATTATTTATATCCAAAACGTCCTAACTCTAACTTACAGGAGACGATTAACACCATTCCCATTGATAGGAGATTTTTAAAACACTGTGTCAGGATGTGCATAAATGTAATGAATGAAATTACATAATCGTATCAGAATGTTTAATACGAAGAAACAAAAACGCGATTTCTGAAGTTGTGCATTTCATGGATTTACGTCACTTTGGAAACAAGATCATCAATTCTTCTCTCGAACAATGGGTCGCATGGGGCACTGTAAGCTACTAGCAGGGTCGCTACTGGCACGATTTTTACTGGGTCGCATCGGGCACGGTCGCACTCCGCACGTAATCGGCGCTTCGGGTACTTGAAGTAAGGTACTGTACTATCTCGGTATTTGCCTAGAGAGTGTGTGTAAGAATCCAGGAAAAAACCACACACTCACGGTAGCCACTGTCAGCACTGGGATTCAAACCAGCGATCTCCGAACTTGCTGCAGCTGCCCGCGTGGCTGTGGTTAAAGCCCTGAGTGGATGCGGATATCCGCGGATATCCGCAAATTTTTTCGCCATGCGGATATACTTTGCATGTCTTTGCGGATAGTGGATAAGCCGCGGATAATGTTTAGAGTAAATTTGCGTATTGATTTTAGAATACAATCCGACCTTGTTGAATATCATTACTAAGACCCGGATGTTTATGACATAGCATATTTTTCCGTTATGTGCTTTTTTAGGTAGATTTCATTAGAAAGCTAACTATGGCAATGGGTACCATGTTTCGACTTCCGGAAAATTTCGACATATCTTCGCGTTTCACATCCCCCAGACCCCAAAACCACCGTCAGTTCAAAAGTTTATATATAATTTATGTATATATATATATATATATATATATATATATATATATATATATAGTCTATATATATATATCAGTTTCTTGTGGACACGATAACTGCCGTAATTTTGCACCAATCACTTTGAATTTTTTACATAACATGTATCCCTATAAAATATCGGTCGAGTTCGTTAATGGGAAAAATCGGTCGAAGGGGGTGAAAATGGGGGGATTTTTTTTTTCGAAAAAGTGAAATTTCGCTATAACTCTCTTAATACGTGAAATATCGAATCCATTCAAAGTTCATAATATGTGTCGGATAAGTGCCAAAAATTTATGTCAAATAAGTTTTTTGATAGCACCAACCATTGACCAAAGGGGTGAAAAAAAGTGGGTTTTTCGGGAAACATTAATCATATCTCTCTTAATAGGCACAATATCAAAACCGTACAAAATGGACAATATTCCTCCAATAATTACCTAAAACGTTTGTCTGAAAGAATTTTCGATATGACCCACCATTACGCCACGGAGTGAGCAAAATGATTTAAATTATAAGAAAATTCCAAGTGCCAAGAGTGGTTGCCATGACAACTTTACTTTTAATTGATACGGGTTGAGCCATCAGCAGTTGCTATGACAACGCCACTGCACGAGATCACATTCTGTTTTCATATGTCTGTGTGAAGCGACTTCGGTATCGGAACTGGTAGCATGCTGAACTTCTATGCCCAAGGTCGCGGGTTCAAACCCGGCTGAAGTCGTCGGATTTACTAAGAGCGCCAAAAAACCCTGAGTATGCTTTCCTTCGGAGGGGAAGTTCCAACGTTCGTTGCGAGTTGATGGTTCCGGTGGCATCTAGTGGCCAAGTTCACAGCTAGGTGTCGTTGATGGTAGTATTTTAAATTATGTAGCCTATTTTAGGTAGATTTCATCAGAAAGCTAAGTATTGCAATGGGTGCCATGTTTCGACTTCCGGAAAATTTCGACATATCTTCGCGTTTCACATCCCCCAGACCCCAAACCACCGTCAGTTCAAAAGTTTATAGGCCTATATATGTGTGTATATATATGCATATATATCAGTTTCTTGTGGACACGATAACTGCCGTAATTTTGCACCAATCACTTTAATGTTTTACATAATATGTAACCCCTTAAAAAATCGGTCGAGTTCGTTAATGGGCAAAATCGGTTAAAGGGGGGGGGGGGGGCGGGAATGGGGGGGGGGCTTTTTTTTCGAAAAAGTGAAATGTCGCTATAACTCTCTTAATACGTGAAATATCGAATCAATTCAAAGTTCATAATATTTGTCGGATAAGTGCC
The DNA here is from genome assembly GCA_946902985.2 of Meconema thalassinum. Classification (NCBI taxonomy): domain Eukaryota; kingdom Metazoa; phylum Arthropoda; class Insecta; order Orthoptera; family Tettigoniidae; genus Meconema; species Meconema thalassinum. Next base: position 1,982,876,760 of record OX336388.2, read on the forward strand.
AAAAATTTATGTCAAATAGGTTTTTTGATAGCACCAACCATTGACCAAAGGGGTGGAAAAAAGTGTTTTTTTTTCAAGAAACATTAATCATATCTCTCTTAATAGGCACAATATCAAACCCGTACGTAATGGAAAATATTCCCCTAATAATTACCTAAAACTTTGTCTGAAAGAATTTTTGATCTGACCTACCATTACGCCAAGGGAAGAGAAAAATGATTTCGGAATTAAAGAACATGCCAAGTGCCATCAGAGGTTACCGTGACAATGCTTCTAAATTGATGAGGGATGAGCTATCAGAGGTTGCCAAGACAACGCCATTGCACGAGATCACATTCATTTTTCCATCTGACTGTGGGAAGCGGCTAACTGGTAGCATGCTGAACTTATATGCCCAAGGTCGCTGGTTCAAAGCCGGCCAAAGTCGTCGGATTTTCTAAGAGCACTAAAAAACCCTCAGCATGCTTTCCTTTGGAGGAGAAGTTCCAACGTTCGTTGCAAGTTGCTGGTTGCGGTGGCATCTAGTAGCCAAGTTCACAGCTAGGTGTCGTTCACGTTAGGATATGGTACAAAATTAGGAACTACTACTTAAAATTGACCGTCTGCAGACCTTACCTGAATTACAGACTAAAACAGTCATCACAATTAACACCGTTTATCAGATTCTACACACCCGGGGTTACATGACCACGTTGTCGCAGCCCCTAAACTGAGGAACCAACAAAAATCTCTGCGGGAGATAAAATTTTGCGAGAAGAAGTAACAGACTGTCTGATAGTTACACATCAGTTCCAAACCTTGCATAAGGACAGTGTGATCAGAAATATAAAAATGAACCCCGAATGACAAGAAGGTTACCATCCCCATAAGACAATAAAATGATAAAAATATGCATACAAAAACGAAAAAAAGTTGATTTTTAACCTCCAAATGTAAAATACTTTCTTGCAATCAATGAGGTCTGATCCTCCTACGAAAACTTGCATATTTTGCCTATTATAGCCAATCCCCTAGTTTGCCCGGTGAAATCTACCTCCGCCTTCCGGCGTGCCGAGAGGATTTTTTTTTTCTTGACATGTTGGTTGGTTCCTCAGTTTAGGGGATTCGACAACGCGGTCATGTAGCCCCGTGTACTTTGGGCGTGTATAGAATCTGATGATGATGATAATTGTTGTTTTAAGGGGCCTAACATGTATAGAATCTGTCTGATAATCGGTGTTAATTGTGATGACTGTATTAGTGTGTGTTATCTGTTTCTTAATTCATGTAAGGACTGCAGACTTTGAATTTTTCAAGTAGTTCCTACTTTTGCCGTCAAACGACACCGTCAATGACTACTAGTTCAGAACTTGGCTACTAGACGCCACCGCAGTCGGCTCTTGGCGACGAACGTAGGAACCTGAGCGTTGTTTACATTTTTAACCTAATTTAGCTTCACACAGGTGTATTAGTGGAAGGTTCTTTAACATGCCATAAATCTATGACATGGGACCGCCGGCTTTACTTCCCCTCCGAACGAAGGCATACTGAGGGATTTTTACGCTCTTAAAAATAGGAATAGCAAGCTTAGTTATGGAAGGAAGGGTCGAGAACAAAAACTGTAGGGGTAGACCAAGGTTAGAATATGTTAAACAGATTGCCTCGGATGTAGGGTGTCGGAGCTATGTAGAGATGAAACGATTAGCTCTGGACAGGGAGGCATGGAAAGCTGCATCAAACCAGTCAAAAGACTGAAGACTCAAACAACAACAAAAATCCGACGACTTCGGTCGGGTTTGAACCCGCGATCTTGGGCATAGAAACTCAGCATGCTACCTACTCTGCCACTGAAGCCGCTCATGAAAAATGTAAGATGTAAGATCTCATTGAAATTATGTCATTAAGCACAATTAACACGCTGAACTGTGTTATTGTCGGCGCGTGCTATTGTACTGCCTTACGTTTGTGTCGCTGCTCGTTAACGTGCAAAGTGAGATAACTATAGACCCTACTTCCTGTTTATTACGATGAGCACATCCAGTTCCACTGCAAGACATTGCACAAATTATAGGCTTATTGCACAGCAAGACGATACAGTACTTCCTTTATGTAACGAATAACAGTGACACAGAGAATCAGGCTGGAACACACTTTCTTCTCTCTCCCGGTTACGTAACGGTGCCATCCGCGTCGCGAACACATGCGGGAACAAAAGCATCGCGCACCGCGCAGCGGGAAATGACTGGCACATCAGGCTAATTATCCTGCATCTGAGACATGTCTGCACTCAATTTCACAACAAGGCTACAGGACTTGAATGATTAGACAACAATACAGCAAATATACACTGCAAGTTACGGTACTTTCACTCACTTATCTTCTTTAGGACCATGACAGATGAAGAGCAAATATGACAAGGTGATTTAACATAATGGTCAGCTATTTTGTTCGCATTTTACTAGGAAGTAGAGCGATGTCGATCGAATACACATTTGAATTGTATTCCGCGAATGAAAGAAGATGGATCACTTGCTAACGAGTCATTCAACTTAGAATGTTATGACTAAACATCCCTCAATTGGAGATGTTTTAAGGTTGCCATGGATGTCCAAATTTGCAACTAAGAAAGTCATGCTTTTTGTACTCATACCACATATTAACCTTCCGTCGGGCGCACACAATCTGTGAGATTAAGTGGGAATACTCTTTCTCTCGTAGGCTTATGTTTTTCCATAAACAGAGCATGCGTCTCAATGGCTTCAGCCCTTCCACCATTTGCGTGAGGGTAAGAATGGAATTAGGCAAGGAGTTGGCCGGAAGTGAGTGTGGCTTCTTAGAACAATATTTGCCTAGAGATAGAAATGGAAAGTCATTGATAGGCATTTCAAGAACGACCGACGGAGGGATTCGAGCCCTTTCGTCTTCCAAGTCCCGATATAGCCAAAAACACCACACCCAGGTCAACGGGGCTACATAACCACAGTGTCGCAAAGCCCCTAAATGAACTAACAAGTTGGCTGCCAACCTGGCGGCTCGAGTTCGATTTTCAGCTCTGCGAAGAAAATTAACTTTGCCTGAGGTACTGGAACTTGATCGTTGACATCAAATCACATAAGTGGTATCAATTTCAAAAACTTGCACGAAGCTAGTGGTGCCTCACAAGTTGAGTGTCTTTCTTTTTACTATCGTTGAGTGATTAGAATACTTCGTGTGTTATGTTTTTTTAAATAATATTGACTATTGACACAGGCTAGAGTAAAATGTGGCTATTAACCAATGTCTCAGTCGCATTCATGACTGTGATTATATGGTATGAGTGGTGCCTAGTAGAGATATGTCGAGCTGTGCTAATGGGTTAAATCCAGAGAGTTCAGTCAGCTCTCACTAATGTGTTGAGAAGGGAGTGGTGAGTAGGCTACCTCTTCTGAAATATTAGCTGAGCAATGAATTGACTGGAAGCTACATATTATCCAGACTCCTTGGAGTACGCCTCGTGGTGGAGTTATTGGCAATGTTGGCTACCACTCTGATGGGCCGGGTTCGATTCCTGGCTATGGCAAGAAATTTAATTTGGGCTAGAGGTACGGGAACGAAGTAGTGACATTTTCGAAAAGTTGCACCAGACCAGAGGTCTACACGAGACAATTATTATTATTATTATTATTATTATTATTATTATTATTATTATTATTATTATTATTATTATTATTAATAATAATAATAATTTAATTTATAGCAATTTAATTTAATTTAATTTATTTATTAAGAGACAATTACTATACTATTTAGTAATAGTCTAATAATAATAATAATAATAATAATAATAATAATAATAATAATAATAATAATGTGCAATCGATTGTGTCACCTATGGAGCAGGTTGCGTTTTAGCTGAAATTGTCTGCCACTTCTGGTATTCTTGGTGGGTTGTTGGGTTGCTTCTTTTTTGCTGAAAGAGACGAGCAACTGATATGACCCTTAAATTAGGTACATTTAACATCCGAATATTTCCCCGGGAATAACCCACGCGCCTGGCATCCCAATCCTTGTCCGCAACTAGCACCATATAATCATGACCTTCATACCATGATCGCAACTAGCACCGTCTGCAACTTAAGTCTGTTCGCCGAGTCGGGATAGTGCGCGTAAATACTTGCACGTGGTCACTTGACTGCCTGGACAGGGAAGCACGCCCAGTTCACGTCATCGGCTCTGCCGGACAGGGATAGCCAAGAAGCTCCGAGATCATTAGTCATGCCGTAGCCCTAGAAAATACAAAACTTGCTGCACTGTATACTGTTGCCTTTCATAAGCAGTTGAGAACTAATTAATTCATTAATTAAATACACAAACGAACAATAAATAAACCGTGCTGTAGCATGTAACCGATAAGTCAGCCCGCTTCAAATGTAGGCTATACACAGCACTGAAGTTGGCGTACGTTCAACAGACACAGCTCTATGCACCCCTTGCAGGCAGCCCTGCAATCACGTGTACTACTGAGTTTAATTCCACTATCTGGACTCGGCGAACATACTTTAGTACGTCCGCAATCGCACGACACCCTCTGACAGCCATTGTTGTGAGGTAAACACAATGTGGAAGTGGAACCACTCTCTAATCACCAATATCAAGATTGGCATTTGTAACATCAAAATGAACTGAGACGTCCTGGCGAGTAAAGTGACTGTAACTACTCTGGCTAAGGGTTATTGTGTTCCAGGATATTGCTCATAATAGTTACATTGCAACTCATTTATATAGTAAGAGTTCCCGAGGTACGTTGCTTAATCTTTATACCATGTTTGTCAGGTAAATTTCTTGACTTTCACTGAGAAGTAAATAATGTACATAAACTTCCTGTTGTTGTTCCTCTTGGGTTCATCACAGGTATTCATGACGACTTAGCACACGTTCCTTTTTGTGGAAGACACATATTTACACGCACTCTGAATAAATGCTGATGCATTTTGACAATAGTTCTTTCAAAATAACATGACGTTTATTTGTAGACAATCAGCATTGTTAAATATATTATATTAACTTATTACGAGATGTTGCATCATAGTTCGATGGAGGTGGCAAGAATATTTGTTGTTATTTTTTAATGTTTCAGTCAGGGGTGTTTACCATCATGGTCATTTAGCCTAGTGTACTTGGGTGTGTCTAGATTTTGTTTGACAACAAATGTGTATTTGTAATTAGGGACACTTATTGGGAAGGAATGATCACCTTGTGGCGCAGTGGCTAGCATTGTTGACTGTCACCCCTGAGGTTCCGGGTTCGATCCCCGGCTCTGCGAAGTAATTTCAAATCTGGTGTGACAGCTGGAACGGGGTACATCAGCCTCGTGAGGCAAAACTGAGAAGAGTAGGGTTTGATTCCCACCTCAGCCATCCTGGAATTTAATTTCCGTGGTTTCTCCTACTTCTAGTTCAGAAAAATGCTGGGATGGTTCCTAATGGCTGCTTCCTTCCCAATCCTGGCTGCTTCGGACTACAGAAGGGAGTCTCCAGTACACATTTAACGAATCATGATACAGTTCCGTTAGTAATAATAAGAACCAATCTTAAAATCTGGTTTAAATATACGATCTTCTCTTTATCATCTACACTATTTCAAGTATATAGATCAAAATTGCCCAGTAAACTGAGAGCGATTAAGGGAACTACTCTCGTGTGGCGGAGCTCTTTCCGGTCACGGAGAGGGTCCGTCATATTGTGTAGGCTAAGGATAGGTCATGCAAGATCCACCCACTCGTATCTGATGAGAAGGGAAGACCCCCACTTTGTACCTGTGGAGCCGTTTTCACCGTGGCCCACATTTTCACCGAGTGTGTGGATCTTGCTGACTTACGAAGAAACCTTGGTTTGCAGACGACACTCAAACCTATATTAGCCGATGACGCGGTGGCTGTTGATCGCGTTATCCGCTTTATAAGTGAGAGTGGGTAAGGGCCAGCAATCTAAATTCTCCAGTGAACATTGATTCAATGACTTGTTCGTTTTTGAATGATAATGTTTTGTTTTTCCGTAATTTTTGTTTCTTTTTATATATATTTTTTAATTTTTTGTTTTTGTTTTATTAATTTTTGGTCTTTTTAAATTTAGGCATCCACCTCAAAATTTTCAATTCAATTCCAAATTTGTATTCCTTAATCTGTGTTTAACGTCGCCTCCGTAGCGTAGCGGTCAGCATGGTTAGCTGCCGCCCCGGAGGTCCTGGGTTTGATTCCCGGCTCTGCCACGAAATTTGCAAAGTGGTATGAGGACTGGAACGGGGTCTACTCAGCCTCGGGTGGTCCAAATGAGTAGAGGAGGTTCGATTCCCACCTCAGCCATCCTCGAAGTGGTATTCCGTGGTTTTCCACTTCGTCTTCGGGCAAATGCCGGGATGGTACCTACTGTCAGGCCACGGCCGCCTCCTTCCCTCTTCCTAGCCTATCCATCCCAATCTTCCATCCCTTCCCATCCCTCATGAGGCCCCTGTTCGATTTGCAGGTGAGGCCGCCTGGGCGAAGTGCTGACCACACCTCCCCAGTTGTATCCATCCCGACCAGAAGTTCCAAGCTCCAGGACACTGCCCATAGAGGCGGTAGTGGTGAGTTCTCTCGCTGAGTCCGTGGGAAACCTCCAACCTAGAGGGTAAATTGACTAAATAAAAAAAAATCTGTGTTACGAGGGGCAGATGACCTTGTAGTTCCGCCCCTTAAAACAACAATAACTAACTAACTAGATCAAAATTCATTGTCTATGGCAAATCCAGACGTGGATCAGATTAATACTAATCAATGGGAAGAATTAGATGGTTGTGAGTGGTTAACCAAGACTATGTTGCTTGTTACAGGTGCTGCTGGGCGTGCTGGCATTGGCCGTTCTGGCGGCCAGCAAGGAGGAGGACCCCAAGGCGGTGGAGGAGGATGACAAGAAGGCGGAAGAGAGCAAAGTCGAGGAGAAAACAGTCGACAAGATGCACACGAAACGGGGACTCTATGACCTTGGTCTTGGTTACGGAACCGGGATTGGCTTTGGGCTTGGTGCGGGACAGTCCATCCACGGTGGCGGGCTGCCTTACAGCCACTGTTATGGGTGCCAGGACTTCGACCACCATCACGTGAAGACCCTGATAGAGAAAGTGCCCTACCCAGTACCCAAACCATACCCAGTCCACGTGCCAGTAGAGAGACCCGTTCCCTACCCCGTGGTGAAACATGTACCTTACCCAGTGAGGGTCCCAGTGGACAGGCCATATCCCGTCCCTGTAGAGAAGCCCGTGCCATATCCAGTGGTGAAACACGTCCCATATCCAGTGAAGGTCCGAGTGGACAGGCCCTTCCCTGTTCATGTTCCCGTGGAGAAACCCGTGCCTGTACCAGTCGAGGTCAAAGTCCCTGTTCCTGCCCCATTCCCTGTGCATGTGGATAAGCCCTACCCAGTGTATGTAGAGAAGAAAGTGCTAGTTCCTGAGCCTTATCCCGTACACGTTAAGGTCCCAGTACCTCAGCCCTACCCCGTTCACGTTAAAGTGCCAGTACATATCCCCGTAGACAAGCCCTACCCAGTACACATCAAGGTGCCAGTAGATAGGCCATACCCAGTACCCGTACCTAAACCCTACCCTGTTACTGTTGAGAAGCACGTGCCTTATCCAGTAGAGAAACCCGTCCCTTACCCAGTGAAGGTTCCCGTTGACAGGCCATACCCTGTGCATGTGCCCAAACCATACCCAGTAACTGTTGAAAAGCACGTGCCTTATCCAGTGGAGAAACCCGTACCCTACCCAGTAGAGAAACCAGTGCCCTATCCAGTGAAGGTTCCTGTTGATAGGCCATACCCAGTACATGTGCCTAAGCCCTACCCCGTGACTGTAGAAAAACATGTCCCGTACCCCGTTGAGAAGCCCGTGCCGTATCCCGTGAAGGTGCCGGTTGAGAGGCCAGTTCCATACCCCGTTGAGAAGCCAGTACCCTACCACGTCAAGGTACCTGTAGCAGTTCCCGTGATTGAACATTACTCAGGAGGCTATCACTAACATCGCGTATCTACCTCAACCATCGTCCATCATTTCATTAGTTCACTCTCATTGTAAGCCAACCCTCTTGTCACTGTCTATATTTATGAAGAATAAATGAAGTATTTAATGTTTATAATTCACGTGTATTTATTTTCTGTCCTTCTCTGCACGATAATCATTGACTAATCCTAAGAATGTAGGGTTATTTGAAATTACCAATTTCATCATCTTGCTATTTTGGACGTGCAAGCCATACCATTCGTGTATAAATGTGGAATTAATAATGGCAATGATATAGTGGGGTTTGACGTTTGCTGCTGATCCGTTGGATAGTAGCACATTTGCAATCGATCTGACTGCATGAAATAAGTTTATTTTTTAACATTGTGGTGTTTGAAGCCATATTTTCAATGTTGCCTTAGTAAACAAGAGTTTAGTGCTTTTCAGTCGGTCAACACGAATTTACCCAAAAGAGATGGGTTATACCCTAATCCTGAAATAAATTACATGAGATTAATAAAACACTAGGATGACCAGTTTCGATCGTCAAGCGATCATCATCAGATCCATTACACTTAGGCTACAAAATCCATGTTTGAAATACAGGTGAAAATATTTACAATATGTACAATTATTTAGTTGCAGTATTGGTACTGCAACTGTCAGTGTATGCTAAATGCAGTATATATGTTAGGTGAAATGCTAAATGGTGATAGCTATCCGGAGATTGTACTTTAGAGAGATTATATGGTTGTAAACTATGGTTAAACTATAAAATTTTAGGCTAACTACTTATCTGATTTTATAGTTTAACCATAGTTTACAACTATATAATCTCTCTAAAGTACAATCTCCGGATAGCTATCACCATTTAGCATTTCACCTAACATATATACTGCATTTAGCATACACTGACAGTTGCAGTACCAATACTGCAACTAAATAATTGTACATATTGTAAATATTTTCACCTGTATTTCAAACATGGATTTTGTAGCCTAAGTGTAATGGATCTGATGATGATCGCTTGACGATCGAAACTGGTCATCCTAGTGTTTTATTAATCTCATGTAATTTATTTCAGGAGTAGGGTATAACCCATCTCATTTGGGTACATTCGTGTTGACCGACTGAAAAGCACTAAACTCTTGTTTATTTTTTAATAAAAATCAAAATCAAAGAACAACATTCACCCAATCAAAGAACTGCTTCCGGTTCTCGTGTCGTTAACGGTGTCCCGTTTCAATGGGCACGGCCAAGACCAACTACAATATTCAGACCTTAATGCAGGTATCGAAAGTGTGAAAATGGCGTATGCGGAAGCCCGAGATAGTGTTTGTTTACATTCGTTGCTGGGATACAATATTAGCTTTGATTAGCTTCGTTTGATGAAAGTTGGGGTAAACTATTGCTCATTTGTAATTTTTAGTGTCTTCAGTATGTCTGTTAAGTCCAGTTCGCGTTAATGTACTGCAATCGTGTGTAAATATGTGGTAATACGCTTATTATGGACTGGTTCAATTGTGTGATGTTTGTTCAGTCGACCAATGGCATTGTGTCATTTACTGCAGATGTTGAAGTACCTAAGACTAAAGCATTAATAGAAGTGTCTCAAGAATATACACCGCAATGAATTGCTAGTTAGTAACAATATAATAATAGCTTGGTACACTTCCGTACCGGTAGTATCGAACTGAAGTACGTAAAGGGAAAACGCAATGAGCATCTACGGTAAGACCAAACCGTTGACGTTATCTTGAACGCCCAGCTTCATGTGCCTCCGTAAATCCTTACCAGTCTAGTAGATGTTCTACACTGCCTTGTATACACGCCATATATTACAGTGAATTTCTGTTTTATTGGTTAAGGAAGATGTGCCGAACAGTGAACTCATTGTGTTCCGTAATTATTCATACTTTTGTGATTCTTACAGCTTGCAAGTTATTTTTATTATGATGTGTGTAATAAAGTGTTGTGAGTGACTTGCCAATTACGTACTTATATTGCGAGATGGTGTGCCTTGATAATTCCGTATGAGGGAAAATCTACTATTTCCAGCGTACAACTATTCCAAACGGTAACAGCGAATGTTTAATAGGTTAGATGGTAACATATTATCGTGTCCTTTGTGTGTGGTAATCTCCATAATCATGTTCAGATATCCCCACGGTGACTTCCTTGCATATTTCAATCAACTAATTCGGTGTGATGTTTTAGCCGAGATTTTAGACAATTCTACGAGAGGTCTTAATTGAATTGTACCACTATAGCGTTGGTTCGATTATTTTAGGCAACTATTCTCATTCCGATTGTATACACAAATACTCTGCATGTGCTGGGATAGGACTTCAGTAACCGGGTACTTTCTTCTCTCCTACTTCAGAATCTGTTTGATTTTATGCTAATAATATTAATCTATAATTACTGAACTTAAATACAAATCGTAATAACTCGCCAAAAATCTTCTTATTCAACCACAGAAACGGTGAAACTATTTTTAGCAGCCCCTTGGGTGAAGACGAAGAAACCTATAATTCGAGGCCAGCACTATATAGATAAATTAATTCAGGTAAAACTCAGCAATTCTTCTAGGTTTGTGCCGTGTCTTGTGTGGGGTTTCGCCTAGGACACCAAGCTAGGCTCATCGGCGGGCTCTTGGTGTCCCCGCCCGGACCCCCACAGGAGTGACGAACTGCGCGCCACCTCCCTTTATATATGGTGCAACTGCACCACTTGACTACGAGAACTAAAAGTTCAAGCAGCCTTAACCTCCCTATGAAGGCTTCCAAAAAGATGGTATATTGGCTTTCACGGCCGGTGAATTAAAACTCAGCAATTCTTCTAGGTTTGTGCCGTGTCTTGTGTGGGGTTTCGCCTAGGACACCAAGCTAGGCTCATCGGCGGGCTCTTGGTGTCCCCGCCCGGACCCCCACAGGAGTGACGAACTGCGCGCCACCTCCCTTTATATATGGTGCAACTGCACCACTTGACTACGAGAACTAAAAGTTCAAGCAGCCTTAACCTCCCTATGAAGGCTTCCAAAAAGATGGTATATTGGCTTTCACGGCCGGTGAATTAAAACTCAGCAATTCTTCTAGGTTTGTGCCGTGTCTTGTGTGGGGTTTCGCCTAGGACACCAAGCTAGGCTCATCGGCGGGCTCTTGGTGTCCCCGCCCGGACCCCCACAGGAGTGACGAACTGCGCGCCACCTCCCTTTATATATGGTGCAACTGCACCACTTGACTACGAGAACTAAAAGTTCAAGCAGCCTTAACCTCCCTATGAAGGCTTCCAAAAAGATGGTATATTGGCTTTCACGGCCGGTGAATTAAAACTCAGCAATTCTTCTAGGTTTGTGCCGTGTCTTGTGTGGGGTTTCGCCTAGGACACCAAGCTAGGCTCATCGGCGGGCTCTTGGTGTCCCCGCCCGGACCCCCACAGGAGTGACGAACTGCGCGCCACCTCCCTTTATATATGGTGCAACTGCACCACTTGACTACGAGAACTAAAAGTTCAAGCAGCCTTAACCTCCCTATGAAGGCTTCCAAAAAGATGGTATATTGGCTTTCACGGCCGGTGAATTAAAACTCAGCAATTCTTCTAGGTTTGTGCCGTGTCTTGTGTGGGGTTTCGCCTAGGACACCAAGCTAGGCTCATCGGCGGGCTCTTGGTGTCCCCGCCCGGACCCCCACAGGAGTGACGAACTGCGCGCCACCTCCCTTTATATATGGTGCAACTGCACCACTTGACTACGAGAACTAAAAGTTCAAGCAGCCTTAACCTCCCTATGAAGGCTTCCAAAAAGATGGTATATTGGCTTTCACGGCCGGTGAATTAAAACTCAGCAATTCTTCTAGGTTTGTGCCGTGTCTTGTGTGGGGTTTCGCCTAGGACACCAAGCTAGGCTCATCGGCGGGCTCTTGGTGTCCCCGCCCGGACCCCCACAGGAGTGACGAACTGCGCGCCACCTCCCTTTATATATGGTGCAACTGCACCACTTGACTACGAGAACTAAAAGTTCAAGCAGCCTTAACCTCCCTATGAAGGCTTCCAAAAAGATGGTATATTGGCTTTCACGGCCGGTGAATTAAAACTCAGCAATTCTTCTAGGTTTGTGCCGTGTCTTGTGTGGGGTTTCGCCTAGGACACCAAGCTAGGCTCATCGGCGGGCTCTTGGTGTCCCCGCCCGGACCCCCACAGGAGTGACGAACTGCGCGCCACCTCCCTTTATATATGGTGCAACTGCACCACTTGACTACGAGAACTAAAAGTTCAAGCAGCCTTAACCTCCCTATGAAGGCTTCCAAAAAGATGGTATATTGGCTTTCACGGCCGGTGAATTAAAACTCAGCAATTCTTCTAGGTTTGTGCCGTGTCTTGTGTGGGGTTTCACCGGCCGTGAAAGCCAATATACCATCTTTTTGGAAGCCTTCATAGGGAGGTTAAGGCTGCTTGAACTTTTAGTTCTCGTAGTCAAGTGGTGCAGTTGCACCATATATAAAGGGAGGTGGCGCGCAGTTCGTCACTCCTGTGGGGGTCCGGGCGGGGACACCAAGAGCCCGCCGATGAGCCTAGCTTGGTGTCCTAGGCGAAACCCCACACAAGACACGGCACAAACCTAGAAGAATTGCTGAGTTTTAATTCACCGGCCGTGAAAGCCAATATACCATCTTTTTGGAAGCCTTCATAGGGAGGTTAAGGCTGCTTGAACTTTTAGTTCTCGTAGTCAAGTGGTGCAGTTGCACCATATATAAAGGGAGGTGGCGCGCAGTTCGTCACTCCTGTGGGGGTCCGGGCGGGGACACCAAGAGCCCGCCGATGAGCCTAGCTTGGTGTCCTAGGCGAAACCCCACACAAGACACGGCACAAACCTAGAAGAATTGCTGAGTTTTAATTCACCGGCCGTGAAAGCCAATATACCATCTTTTTGGAAGCCTTCATAGGGAGGTTAAGGCTGCTTGAACTTTTAGTTCTCGTAGTCAAGTGGTGCAGTTGCACCATATATAAAGGGAGGTGGCGCGCAGTTCGTCACTCCTGTGGGGGTCCGGGCGGGGACACCAAGAGCCCGCCGATGAGCCTAGCTTGGTGTCCTAGGCGAAACCCCACACAAGACACGGCACAAACCTAGAAGAATTGCTGAGTTTTAATTCACCGGCCGTGAAAGCCAATATACCATCTTTTTGGAAGCCTTCATAGGGAGGTTAAGGCTGCTTGAACTTTTAGTTCTCGTAGTCAAGTGGTGCAGTTGCACCATATATAAAGGGAGGTGGCGCGCAGTTCGTCACTCCTGTGGGGGTCCGGGCGGGGACACCAAGAGCCCGCCGATGAGCCTAGCTTGGTGTCCTAGGCGAAACCCCACACAAGACACGGCACAAACCTAGAAGAATTGCTGAGTTTTAATTCACCGGCCGTGAAAGCCAATATACCATCTTTTTGGAAGCCTTCATAGGGAGGTTAAGGCTGCTTGAACTTTTAGTTCTCGTAGTCAAGTGGTGCAGTTGCACCATATATAAAGGGAGGTGGCGCGCAGTTCGTCACTCCTGTGGGGGTCCGGGCGGGGACACCAAGAGCCCGCCGATGAGCCTAGCTTGGTGTCCTAGGCGAAACCCCACACAAGACACGGCACAAACCTAGAAGAATTGCTGAGTTTTAATTCACCGGCCGTGAAAGCCAATATACCATCTTTTTGGAAGCCTTCATAGGGAGGTTAAGGCTGCTTGAACTTTTAGTTCTCGTAGTCAAGTGGTGCAGTTGCACCATATATAAAGGGAGGTGGCGCGCAGTTCGTCACTCCTGTGGGGGTCCGGGCGGGGACACCAAGAGCCCGCCGATGAGCCTAGCTTGGTGTCCTAGGCGAAACCCCACACAAGACACGGCACAAACCTAGAAGAATTGCTGAGTTTTAATTCACCGGCCGTGAAAGCCAATATACCATCTTTTTGGAAGCCTTCATAGGGAGGTTAAGGCTGCTTGAACTTTTAGTTCTCGTAGTCAAGTGGTGCAGTTGCACCATATATAAAGGGAGGTGGCGCGCAGTTCGTCACTCCTGTGGGGGTCCGGGCGGGGACACCAAGAGCCCGCCGATGAGCCTAGCTTGGTGTCCTAGGCGAAACCCCACACAAGACACGGCACAAACCTAGAAGAATTGCTGAGTTTTAATTCACCGGCCGTGAAAGCCAATATACCATCTTTTTGGAAGCCTTCATAGGGAGGTTAAGGCTGCTTGAACTTTTAGTTCTCGTAGTCAAGTGGTGCAGTTGCACCATATATAAAGGGAGGTGGCGCGCAGTTCGTCACTCCTGTGGGGGTCCGGGCGGGGACACCAAGAGCCCGCCGATGAGCCTAGCTTGGTGTCCTAGGCGAAACCCCACACAAGACACGGCACAAACCTAGAAGAATTGCTGAGTTTTAATTCACCGGCCGTGAAAGCCAATATACCATCTTTTTGGAAGCCTTCATAGGGAGGTTAAGGCTGCTTGAACTTTTAGTTCTCGTAGTCAAGTGGTGCAGTTGCACCATATATAAAGGGAGGTGGCGCGCAGTTCGTCACTCCTGTGGGGGTCCGGGCGGGGACACCAAGAGCCCGCCGATGAGCCTAGCTTGGTGTCCTAGGCGAAACCCCACACAAGACACGGCACAAACCTAGAAGAATTGCTGAGTTTTAATTCACCGGCCGTGAAAGCCAATATACCATCTTTTTGGAAGCCTTCATAGGGAGGTTAAGGCTGCTTGAACTTTTAGTTCTCGTAGTCAAGTGGTGCAGTTGCACCATATATAAAGGGAGGTGGCGCGCAGTTCGTCACTCCTGTGGGGGTCCGGGCGGGGACACCAAGAGCCCGCCGATGAGCCTAGCTTGGTGTCCTAGGCGAAACCCCACACAAGACACGGCACAAACCTAGAAGAATTGCTGAGTTTTAATTCACCGGCCGTGAAAGCCAATATACCATCTTTTTGGAAGCCTTCATAGGGAGGTTAAGGCTGCTTGAACTTTTAGTTCTCGTAGTCAAGTGGTGCAGTTGCACCATATATAAAGGGAGGTGGCGCGCAGTTCGTCACTCCTGTGGGGGTCCGGGCGGGGACACCAAGAGCCCGCCGATGAGCCTAGCTTGGTGTCCTAGGCGAAACCCCACACAAGACACGGCACAAACCTAGAAGAATTGCTGAGTTTTAATTCACCGGCCGTGAAAGCCAATATACCATCTTTTTGGAAGCCTTCATAGGGAGGTTAAGGCTGCTTGAACTTTTAGTTCTCGTAGTCAAGTGGTGCAGTTGCACCATATATAAAGGGAGGTGGCGCGCAGTTCGTCACTCCTGTGGGGGTCCGGGCGGGGACACCAAGAGCCCGCCGATGAGCCTAGCTTGGTGTCCTAGGCGAAACCCCACACAAGACACGGCACAAACCTAGAAGAATTGCTGAGTTTTAATTCACCGGCCGTGAAAGCCAATATACCATCTTTTTGGAAGCCTTCATAGGGAGGTTAAGGCTGCTTGAACTTTTAGTTCTCGTAGTCAAGTGGTGCAGTTGCACCATATATAAAGGGAGGTGGCGCGCAGTTCGTCACTCCTGTGGGGGTCCGGGCGGGGACACCAAGAGCCCGCCGATGAGCCTAGCTTGGTGTCCTAGGCGAAACCCCACACAAGACACGGCACAAACCTAGAAGAATTGCTGAGTTTTAATTCACCGGCCGTGAAAGCCAATATACCATCTTTTTGGAAGCCTTCATAGGGAGGTTAAGGCTGCTTGAACTTTTAGTTCTCGTAGTCAAGTGGTGCAGTTGCACCATATATAAAGGGAGGTGGCGCGCAGTTCGTCACTCCTGTGGGGGTCCGGGCGGGGACACCAAGAGCCCGCCGATGAGCCTAGCTTGGTGTCCTAGGCGAAACCCCACACAAGACACGGCACAAACCTAGAAGAATTGCTGAGTTTTAATTCACCGGCCGTGAAAGCCAATATACCATCTTTTTGGAAGCCTTCATAGGGAGGTTAAGGCTGCTTGAACTTTTAGTTCTCGTAGTCAAGTGGTGCAGTTGCACCATATATAAAGGGAGGTGGCGCGCAGTTCGTCACTCCTGTGGGGGTCCGGGCGGGGACACCAAGAGCCCGCCGATGAGCCTAGCTTGGTGTCCTAGGCGAAACCCCACACAAGACACGGCACAAACCTAGAAGAATTGCTGAGTTTTAATTCACCGGCCGTGAAAGCCAATATACCATCTTTTTGGAAGCCTTCATAGGGAGGTTAAGGCTGCTTGAACTTTTAGTTCTCGTAGTCAAGTGGTGCAGTTGCACCATATATAAAGGGAGGTGGCGCGCAGTTCGTCACTCCTGTGGGGGTCCGGGCGGGGACACCAAGAGCCCGCCGATGAGCCTAGCTTGGTGTCCTAGGCGAAACCCCACACAAGACACGGCACAAACCTAGAAGAATTGCTGAGTTTTAATTCACCGGCCGTGAAAGCCAATATACCATCTTTTTGGAAGCCTTCATAGGGAGGTTAAGGCTGCTTGAACTTTTAGTTCTCGTAGTCAAGTGGTGCAGTTGCACCATATATAAAGGGAGGTGGCGCGCAGTTCGTCACTCCTGTGGGGGTCCGGGCGGGGACACCAAGAGCCCGCCGATGAGCCTAGCTTGGTGTCCTAGGCGAAACCCCACACAAGACACGGCACAAACCTAGAAGAATTGCTGAGTTTTAATTCACCGGCCGTGAAAGCCAATATACCATCTTTTTGGAAGCCTTCATAGGGAGGTTAAGGCTGCTTGAACTTTTAGTTCTCGTAGTCAAGTGGTGCAGTTGCACCATATATAAAGGGAGGTGGCGCGCAGTTCGTCACTCCTGTGGGGGTCCGGGCGGGGACACCAAGAGCCCGCCGATGAGCCTAGCTTGGTGTCCTAGGCGAAACCCCACACAAGACACGGCACAAACCTAGAAGAATTGCTGAGTTTTAATTCACCGGCCGTGAAAGCCAATATACCATCTTTTTGGAAGCCTTCATAGGGAGGTTAAGGCTGCTTGAACTTTTAGTTCTCGTAGTCAAGTGGTGCAGTTGCACCATATATAAAGGGAGGTGGCGCGCAGTTCGTCACTCCTGTGGGGGTCCGGGCGGGGACACCAAGAGCCCGCCGATGAGCCTAGCTTGGTGTCCTAGGCGAAACCCCACACAAGACACGGCACAAACCTAGAAGAATTGCTGAGTTTTAATTCACCGGCCGTGAAAGCCAATATACCATCTTTTTGGAAGCCTTCATAGGGAGGTTAAGGCTGCTTGAACTTTTAGTTCTCGTAGTCAAGTGGTGCAGTTGCACCATATATAAAGGGAGGTGGCGCGCAGTTCGTCACTCCTGTGGGGGTCCGGGCGGGGACACCAAGAGCCCGCCGATGAGCCTAGCTTGGTGTCCTAGGCGAAACCCCACACAAGACACGGCACAAACCTAGAAGAATTGCTGAGTTTTAATTCACCGGCCGTGAAAGCCAATATACCATAATTCAGGTAAGTCTAAATTATTGATGCACATTTCTTCGGAACCTAGTCTCGTCTTGTGATATCTTTTGTGCTCTTAGGCGAGTAAAAATAATAATTTACACGAACTGTGACAATCCCGATGGCATGATCTTAGTTATTGGTAGGGCAACCATCGCCGCCATGTTTTTTCTACATTAAGGTCTGAGGATTGTAGTTGGTCTTGGCACGGCCGAATGGATGCGAGCTGCGCTGCGTTTAACTGTCAAAAGTTGTCACCAGATTGCAGCAGGGACCGAAGAGGTTACTGGCTGCATAGAACTCCAATATGAAGCTCCTTTTGTATTCCTTGGCGTTGCTTTGCATTCGCCATTAGCCATATTACGTATTGGACCCTTTCTATAAGAGCCTCCAGCGTTTAGAAAAGACTGTGGAGCCTAATGGCGACAGTGTTGCTAACTCTAGGCAGAGGTAGCGCTGACGTCATACGTTATGTTCAACCGTTTCTAGTACTGCGCTTTCATAACTTAACGAGACAACACAACCCCAGCAGCTACCTGAAGTAGAACACGCACAGGAAGGAGCGGTTTTGCTGGTGTTAACGGATTGGACCAGTATTAAGGATACTGTACTCGAAGAGAACCAATAACGACATTCATTTCGTTGTGATATGACGCATTACTGATTGACATATGTCGAGAGCACAACCCTTCCTCCCTTCCTTCTCGGATGTACTGTGTGCTGACGATGTTAACAATTTTTACGTCAGCAATACTGTTGATCATCACTTTTTTTGTTGTTATTAGTTAGGCTATAATTTAGTTTCTTTCAATTCTATTCTTGTTGTTTTGTTTAGATTAATTTTGTAATATTGTAGTGAGTTAGCCATGCGGTTAGGGGCGCGCAGCTGTGAGCTTGCATTCGGGAGATAGTGGGTTCGAACCCAACTGTCGGGAGCCCTTATTCGATCGAACAGAAAATAAAACAGACACACAACAATAAACCAATGACGGATAGTGCTTCACAACGTATGTTGCCGGAGGAACTGAGCACGTGCTCCACTCCGGACGAGCATGCAGCACTGGACGAGGCTCTTCTTTCCAGCGTGCTAACCTCGAAAAATGTTTAAATTACTAAGATAATATAAACGATACTTGTTTGCAATAACAAAGGTAATCAATTGGCAGATAATTGTAAGAAGCTATTATGACGAAAAATATATCTGTTCAGAGTTCCTTCATGATAAAAGGTGAGGTAACAAAACCAGTGTAGGAGGGGTTCCGTTAAAAGTAAAAGCCCATAAGACCCACAGTCTTTTCTAAACGCTGGATGCTCTGTAGTCAGGCTGCACTCTGGTGACAACTTAACAGTTACACGCTCTAGATTTATTGCTCGTGGGTGTTAAAAAATTGATGTGCCATTATTTGCACAGTATTTTTATAGGACTAACGTACTACCGCAGGAGTAACTCGTAGCTTCACTTCCTGGCCGTTCGGGCTTCTTCTTATTACTCCTTGCCTGGACCCCTTCCGTCCCTGCTGCACTCTTGTGGCGGCAACACGAAGTTCGCCTAGAACACTCCCATTGCGTTGTTTTTGTTAGTAGCACTCTAAACTTGTTTATACTTATTGATTGTGCCATGTTATTGAGGCTAACTGCTTTTAAGAAACACCACATTCACACTTTGGTTGGTTGGTTCTTAAGTTTAGGGGCTGCGACAACGCGGTCATGTAGCCCCGTGTACTTTGGGTGTGTGTAGAATCTGTCTGATAACCGATGTTAATTGTGATGACTGTATTAGTGTGTGTTATCTGTTTTTTTAATTTAAGTACTGCAACTTAGAATTTTTCAAATAGTTCCTACTTTTGCCGCCAAGCGCCATCGTCAACGATTACTAGGCCAAGTTCAGGACTTAGCTGCTAGACGGCACCGCAGTCGGCTCTTGGCAACGAACATAGAAACCTAAGAGCGTTATTTACATTCTTAACCTATACAATTTAGCTTCACACGGGTGCAATTAGTGGAAGGTTCTTTAATATGCCATAAATCTATGACATGGGACCGCCGGCTTTACTTCCCCTCCGAAGGAAGGCATACTGAGAGATTTTAACGCTCTTAAAAAATCCGACGGCTTCGGCCGGGTTTGAACCCGCTATCTTGGGCATAGAAGCTCAGCATGCTACCTTCTACGCCAACGAAGCCGCCCACATTCACACTTTAATAAGGAATATATCAATATTTTCACTGTAGTAATAAACTGACGAAAATGCACGTTGCCATGTTGGATACGAATTGTATCAGGCAGACCTGCCAACTTCACTTCATCACACACCCCTGTAGCAAGGATAGACGACTGTCTGGACGAAAATTACTAATTGTACTACAAGCAACGGGGTCTGGGGCGTAAGGTTAGGTTTGTGTTTATTTGTAAATTCTTATTCCGCGTTTACCACTCCAATTGCATGTTTCGAACTAAGCGTTAAAACCAGTGCCAAACAATAATGTGACTGCTGAAAAATTCAATAACACCCTATAGCGATAAAATGTGCAACACCTGTTTCTTCCTCACATTACATATTCCTATAGAACATTTTCCAGATTTTGATAGCACCGGTCACCGTCCAATACACGTTAAACTGTAAGTCGAATGCTATTGCCCATTTTATGAGATAGCTGCTTTTCTTTTCATTTCATTATATTTTATTTATGTACTGTAGTTTCTCTTTTACTCCTTACATAGGCCTACGGCAGAATTTCAGGTTATGTTTTCTATGTTCATCGTGGCCATTTTATCATTTGAAGTGAAATAGTCGACTTCGTCGTTACGTAACGGCAACGTCACGGAATGTACCGAGAATGCACTGAGGTGTGTGACGTCATAGTACGATGTAGCAGCCGAGTACCAAGAAGGCAGTGCGAGAACAGAGTTTCAAGAAGGCAGTGCAAGAACAATCAAGTAGGCAGTGAAGAAACAAACTAGAATCTTGAAACTCTGTTCTCGCACTGCCTTCTTGGTACTCGGCTGCTAGCTCTTTTTTTTTTTTTTTTTTTGCTGATATGGTATTGGCGTCACTTCCAAACGGGAAGATACGAAAGGTTGAGTTGAGTTCACAGCACTTTATTTTAATTGTTGCTCCTCTAAGCGCCAGTTTAATTACGGAGCGCATTGTCGCGTCAGTTACGTTACAGACAGCACATTGTATTTTGCGACCAGTATATCACAAATGTAACATTTGTATATGTATCTCCATAACTCGAGTTTTCAGTGCTGCTAAACTGAGGACAAGGAACAACATCATCATGAAACTGGCCGGCTCTACATGGGGAGCTTCTGCACCCGTTCTTCCATCATCTGCGATGGGACTGGTATATTCAACAGAAGAGTACTGTCCCTCAGTGTGGTTGAACAGTCCACATGTTACGAAGATCGACACTGTCCTGAATCAGACAATGCGCATCATCAGTGGTACAGTAAAATCTACTCCTCTTTTATGGTTGCCTGTGCTGAGCCATATCGAACCATCAAGACTAAGGAGACATAACCATCTGATCCGTGAGTTCACAAAGCTATCCGTGAACGTAGCCCTCCCAAGTCATGAAGACATACTTCATAAATTTGGTCGATTAAAATCACGTTCTCCATCTGTATTGGTTGGTTCGTTCTTAAGTTTAGGGGCTGCGACAACTTTGGGTGTGTGTAGAATCTGTGTGATAACCGGTGTTAATTGTGATCACTGTATTAGTGTGTGTTATCTGTTTTTTAATTCAAGTAAGGACTGCAGACTTTTGAATTTTTTCAAATAGTTCCTACTTTTGCCGCCAAACGCCACCGTCAACAACTACTAGTTCAGAACTTAGCTACCAGACGCCACCGCAGTCGGCTCTTGGCAACGAACGTAGGAACCTAAGAGCGTTGTTTACATTCTTAATCTATACAATTTCGCTTCACACAGGTGTAATTAGTGGAAGGTACTTTAACATGCCATAAATCTATGACAAGAGGCTTCGGTGGCGTAGTCGGTAGCATGCTGAGCTTCTATGCCCAAGATCGCGGGTTCAAATCCAGCCGAAGTCGTCGGATTTTTTAAGAACGTTAAAAATCCCTCAGTATGCCTTCCTTCGGAGGGGAAGTAAAGCCAGCGGTCCCATGTCATAGATTTATGGCATGTTTAAGAACCTTCCACTAATTACTCCTATGTGAAGCTAAATTGTTTAGGTTAAGAATGTAAACAACGCTCTTAGGTGCCTACGTTCGTTGCCAGGAGCCGCCTGCGGTGGCGTCTGGTAGCCAAGTTATGAACTAGAAGTCGTTGATGGTGGCGTTTGGCGGGAAAAGTAGGAACTATTTGAAAAGTTCAAAAGTCTGCAGACCTTACTTGAATTAAAAGCAGATAACACACAGTAATACAGTCATCACAATTAACACCGGTTATCAGACAGATTATAGACACACCCAATGTACATGTGGCTACATGACCGCGTTGTCGCAGCCCCTAAACTTAAGAACCAACCAACCAAATCTATGACATGGGACCGCCGGCTTTATTTCCCCTCCGAAGGAAGGTATACTGAGGGATTTTTAACGCTCTTAAAAAATCCGACGACTTCGGCCGGATTTGAACCCGCGATGTTGGGCATAGAAGCTCAGCATGCTACCACCGAAGCCCCCTTGTATCTGTATTAAAAGCCCAAGAGTTGGTTAGGTTAGGTTAGGTTAGGTTAGGTTAGGAGAGGGCTTAACTTTGCAGCACAATGACATCAGGAGTGGAACAACGCAGCTCCGAAGTCACTATTTTGTGCCCAACATCAACCAGCAGGTTTTGATCTGCCACGTAATACGAGGATTGCCCTTAACAGGGTACGAACCAACCATAGGCGTGTGGCTCGGTGCTGAATATGTGGGGCATGAGAACGTCACCTAGATGTTACTGTTGTGCGCCGCGACCCACCATCCGTCATATTGTTACAGAGTGTTCTAACAGGGCATACTTGAGTCGTCGAGTTGCAAAACTCGTTTAATCCACTTGTGAATAAGAATCATTTTCATGAGAAACGTTTCCCTGGGCTTTGCCTCACGTATCTTTTGTGTTTGTTGTTTTCTACTTTTTGCTTTGTGTTATTGGTTTTTGGTTTTGTGTTTGCTTTGTGGTTTTGCTTTTGAATTTTACTTTTTGCTTTTCTTTCTTGGTTTTATGTTTGTTTTCAGCTTTTGCTTACTTTTTTTGAATTTTGCTTTGTGTTTCTTGTTTTCTGTTCTTTGTTTTCTGCTTTTGCTTTTTGTTTATGAATTTTGCTTTCTGCTTCGTGGTTTTTTGTTTGTTTTGTGTTTGTTTTCTGGAAAATCGAAATAAAACAAAACAAAATAAAATAAATAATAAACAAAACAAAATCAAAATAAAGCAAAATAAAATAAAATAAAATAAACAAAACAAAATAAAAAACAAAACAATACAAAAAGCAATACAAAAAAAATTGAACAAAACAAAATAAAAAACAAAAAAATCAAACAAAGAAAAACAAATAAAATAAAATAAAATAAAGTAAAATAAAATAAAATAAAATAAAATAAAATAAAATAAAATAATATAAAATAAAATTAAATAATTAAATAAATAATTTTACGACATGATCCTTATTCACAAGTGGATTAAACGAGTTTTGCAACTGGACGACTCATTTGGGATCACTGGAAGACTTTGTGCAAGCCTCTATAAAGGCTATAGAGTGGTTGGGCAATTTGGATTTAAAACTCGAAATGGATCAGGTGCCAAGTTGATTGTTTTATAGTGCGTTGTTTGTAATAATGTTATATAACTTGTGTACTTTGTCATAAGCTTAGTAATAATAACTCGAATTGTCGATCAGTCGATTTTTTTGACATCCGCTAACGATTCGAGATATCGAGGTTCGACTGTAGATACTATTTCGACTGTAGATACTATTTTTGACTGTAGATACTATGTTTTTTTATACAATTATGGGTCATTTTATGTTAATGACAATAATATCACAATATTTTAGTTACATTGTTCATAAAATCAAACGACACACTTCTTGTAATGTCATGGCGTGGCAGCAGAACACAGCTAATTATCGGCATATAATTTTCCCAAAAGAAAAATATGTATAGTCCGTTGAGCTATTATATATTTAAACACAAAATGTGATAAATGATCCGGCATAACTCAACAAATTGCGAGCGTTTTGACTCGGTGTACCATTGGGCTCTTCAGCTGGTAAAAGTACACCGCACCAAGACGCTGGCTAGCACACACTGGGAAGGCCAGTGCAAGACGTATTTGATACATGTGTACCCACGTCACGAGCAAGGCCAGTGCACTACGGGAATCAAAGCTCCACTCCGAAGCAATTATAACCTTAACTTGGCATTGAATATATAATTTTCCCAAAAGAAAACAAGAAGTTCTCTAACGAACTAAAGAGCCTACTTTTCATGGCAATGATTAATCTACAGTATATGAACCTATCTAAAATATTGACGAAATTAAGTTGGTAATATCGAAATGTCTAATTAGTTCCAAGTATTTCTGGTATAATGTAGCCTAATAGAGCACTACAGTTGGCAGCCCTGGTGACTGAATATATTCGTAGTTCCATCTCTTAAGGTACAGAATACAAAATTTGGTTGAAGTCTAATGGACGTTACATGCAGTTAGACATTGGATCTATCAGCACGCGTAAAAGCATGTTGGCAACAATGTCATGCGTGTGCTGGTTAGAAATAATCGGAAATATTATGATATCTTGTTGTGCCAATTTCGGATGAGATCCATTTGTTAGTATAGAAGTTACATGTATTTTAAAATTGGAATCCTCAGCAAACATAGAATCATGTTGGTAGCACTGACTTATATTACTTACTCCAAATTAACCTATAGTGTCAGGTGCTATTCGTGTGCAAAGTATAGAGCTGTTGGCTTGCATACTTTCTTATATATTGATATTAGGGTAAAAAAATATAGACAGCATTTATTAACAGTTGGCAGCCCTGATTGCTCTTAACAATACTTATAGTGATATCTGTTATGCTACACATAGCACATACGAAATTTGGTTGAAATCCAACTGATAGTATAGGAGTTACATGTATTTAAAACTTGGTCCTATCAGCAGGCTTAGAATCATGTTGGTAGAACTGAAGTATATAAGTTACTCCAAATTAATCTAAAATGTCAGGTACTATATGTGTGCGTAGTTTAAAGCTGTCGGCTTGCATACTTTCAGATATATTGGTATTTGGATGAAGAAAATAGAGAGAGCAATTATTACCAATTGGCAGCCCTGGTGGCTCTTAAGAATACACTCACAAGTCAGTCATATCTGTTTATATACACATATTACAAACAAAATTTGGTTGAAATCCAATTGATAGTTTAGAAGTTCTATGCATTTAAAAATCGGACCTATCAGAAGGCTTAAAATTATTTTGGCAACACTGTCATGTATGGCTTCCTGGAAATTAAACTTAAATAGTATTATCTACACGTGTGCCAATTTTGGAATAGCTCCCATGCATACCTTCCATGATATCCAACATTGAGCTCAAATTTCTATTGCGTTTTTTCAGCAGTTGGTTGCATTGACATCATTTTCAAATATGGGCTTGAGATATTCTCGTATACATCTTTACTCATACTAAATTTGGTTTCGATTGCTGCAGCCGTTTAGGAGTTGATAGGGGGGACACACACACAGCCAGACAGACAGAAGGACAGACAGACAGACAGACAGACAGACTGACAGACAGACAGACACACATTTTCCCAGATCGATCTCATAAGTCTACTTTTTCCTCATTTTTGCAATATGTGAAAAGTAGGCTAAAAATATGTATTGTCCGTTGAGCCATTATATATTTAAACACAATATGATAAATGATCCGGCATAACTCAACGAATTGTAGACCGGGGTGAAACGCTGGCAATTTGTTGAGTTATGTTGGATCATTTATCACATTTTGTGTTTAAATAAATAATTATCAGCAGTTACCAACATTGTAACCCTTATGGTACCAAGGGACCGATATAACTTTGGATGGTGCTTTTACTAAAAATGCCATGAGCCTCGTATTTTAAAGACATGTGTATTATTATTTCCAGCCTCGTATTGCTACCAGTGTTCTAACCAATACAACACTGGACTCACTCTCTCTTTGGATATAAGGATGCGTTTCATTTCCGTGAATAAATGGATACGTAATAAATATTCTTTGAACAACTTCCCGCACGTCTTATCTTTTGAATTCATGTGTTTCTACGCTCTTGCCCATAGCAAGAAATAAGGTTTCAAAAAATATATAATATTTTGATTGCGTAGGCTGTCAAAACTATATTCAAATTTACACTTTAAATTTAAAAGGAAAAACTATAAAAGTTAATGAAACAGATGAAGTAACGTGTTATTACATTAAGCATCTGATAGGCCTACGTTTGAAATGTATTTACCTGCTGAGGAAATATTTTCAATATTTCATTTAAAAATAAACTTAGGATATAATTGTTGTCAAAAATGTGTAAGTCCACTGAACATGGCGTGGCATTTTTAGCGTAACCACTCATAAGAGCTTGACATCAAAATGGTTAAACCAGGCATTCGCTTACTGACACACACAGACGGGAGTATTGAAGAGTTCAACGCCATTTTCAGAGTTATCTAACTAGTCTATAAACAGATATGATTTCCTGTCGGTCAACACTAATTGTGTCTAATTGGAATGGGCGGGGAATAACAATTATTTTAACACCCTAATAACTGAAAAGTATTCGTGAATTAAAACTCAGCAATTCTTCCAGGTTTGTGCCGTGAAGAAGAACTGCTGAGTTTTAATTCGCCGGCCGTAAGAACCAATATACATCTTTTTGGATGCCTTCATAGGGAGGTTGAGGCTGCTTGAGCTTTTGGTTCTCACTGTCAAGTAGTGCAGTTGCACTCTATACAAAGGGAGGTAGCACGCAGTTCGTTACTCCTGTAGGGGTCCGGGCGGGGACACCAAGAGCCCGCCGATGAGCCCGCTTGGTGTCCTAGGCGAAACCCCACACAAGACATGGCACAAACCTAGAAGAATTGCTGAGTTTTAATTCACCGGCTGTGAAAGCCAATCTATATATATAAAGCTCAATGTTTGTCTGTCTGTCTGTCTGTCTGTCTGTCTGTTATGTATACAAATCCACACCGTTTCACCGATCTGAACCAAAATTTGTATACTTACCCTTCGGATCCCTGCGGGTAACCCTGTCCACTTGAAATTTCCGACAGACCACCCCATTCCCTGCATTTAGGCCCTTTGTCCCAAATCTACACCGTTTCACCGATCTCAACCAAAATTTGTATACTTACCCTATGTAACCCTGTGAATATCACTGTCCACTTAAAATTTCGGACAGACCACCCCATTTCCTGCATTTAGGTCCTTTGGCAAACTTCTACACCGTTTCACCGATCCGAACCAAAATTTGTATACTTACCCTTTGCAACCCTGCGGGTAACCCTGTCCACTTGAAATTTCCGACAGACCACCCCATTCCCTGCATTTAGGCCCTTTGTCCCAAATCTACACCGTTTCACCGATCTCAACCAAAATTTGTATACTTACCCTATGTAACCCTGTGAATAACACTGTCCACTTAAAATTTCGGACAGACCACCCCATTTCCTGCATTTAGGCCCTTTGGCAAACTTCTACACCGTTTCACCGATCCGAACCAAAATTTGTATACTTACCCTTTGCAACCCTGCGGGTAACCCTGTCCACTTGAAATTTCGGACAGACCAACCCAATCTCTGCATTTAGGCCCTTTGGTCCAAATCTACACCGTTTTACCGATCAGAACCAAAATGTGTATACTTACCCTTTGCAACCCTGCGGGTAACCCTGTCCACTTGAAATTTCGGACAGTCCAACCCAATCTCTGCATTTAGGCCCTTTGGTCCAAATCTACACCGTTTCACCGATCAGAACCAAAATTTGTATACTTACCCTTTGGTACCCTGCGAGTAACACTGTCTGCTTGAAATTGCGGACAGACCACTCCATTCCCGGAAAGTGGACAGGGTCCGTCCCAAAGGCAATGGAAAAAAGGGGTAAAACCGGACCCGCTCAGGAAACCTTCAGGGTTGCCAGCTCCTGAACTCACCAGCCATGAGCCCTTGAGGATGTAGCACTATCCAGGGTGCACCAGGGCTACACACACCCTGCCTCCTTGAGGGTCTTGAGCAGAAGATATGAGATATTAAGAAATGAATGAGGCTATCAGGAATGATTAGACAAGGGCCAATTAAGGCAGGAAAGTGAAAGAGTCGCTAGGCCTCGGATAACCTGATACCATCGGGGTCGGAAGAGAACAAGAGTTTGACCAAGGGAGGCTGACAGGAAAGAGAACTGAAAGGTGCCCGGCACCAGTAAGTAGAAGCAATGCCGGACTCAGCTGGGGTCCCGTGGTCGCAAACCCACGTCCCACAAGTTGTGACCCTGGTGGGTGGAGGGGGGAAGAGGGGGCAGGGGTGAGAATAGCTTGCTCATTCATCGCGAGGTGACATGAGAAAAATGTCCAGACCCCGCCGTGTTACCTGTTATTGCTGACTATGCTGATGTTCATACAGGGTCTTTGCTCAAACCGCTGTAGTGTTACGAAAGAATGAGTGATTCACCGGTCAATGTGAATAGGACCGGGAACCCCCCCGAACGTCTGTCATCATATATCGTCATCATCTGCGATATTCTCAGCTGCGTGCAGCTTGAACCCGAGCAGTACTCGATAAGCTCTTTCACTACACTCATCGAGTATAGGCCTAAGCCAGAATATAACGTTCAGACTTTGGAAGACATCGAAGGTAGTAATCTGAATTACCTATATCAGATTTAAAATTACACCATGTTCGTTTAGTAGTCATTTTTCATTACCTTATTATTATCATCATAAGGACAAATGACCTAGATGTTACACCCTTTATACCACTAATCACCACACACAATAAGTCTTCATCGCCTGTGAATTTTGAAATATTTCTTTCTATCACGGTAGTTTGTAAGTTTGTCGTGTCAATTCAACAGTAGTTTTCATTACCATCCTCATCAAATGGGCAAATGACCTAGATGTTACGTCCATTATACTACTAGGTAACACCACAGTCTTCATCGCCTGTGATTTTTAAAATGTGTATTTCCATTAGTTTGTAAGTTTGATATATCCGTTCAGTAGTAGTCGTCTTCATTATCATCCTCATCAAAGGGGCAAATGACCTAGATGTTACGTCCATTATACTACTAAGCAACACCAGAGTCTACCTAGCCTGTGATTTTAAAAATGTGTATTTCCTTTAGTTTGTAAGTTTGATATACCCGTTCAGTAGTAATCGTCTTCATTATCATCCTCATCAAAGGGCCAAATGACCTAGATGTTACGTCCATTATACTACTAAGCAACACCAGAGTCTACCTAGCCTGTGATTTTAAAAATATGTATTTCCATTAGTTTGTAAGTTTGATATACCCGTTCAGTAGTAGTTGTCTTCATTATCATCCTCATCAAAGGGGCAAATGACCTAGATGTTACGTCCATTATACTACTAAGCAACACCAGAGTCTACCTAGCCTGTGATTTTAAAAATACGTATTTCCATTAGTTTGTAAGTTTGATATACCCGTTCAGTAGTAGTAGTAGTAGTAGTAGTCTTCATTGTGATCCTCATCAAAAGGGCAAATGACCTCTCATTCCTTTAAAGTATCAATTATTCCCATTCGTTGATAAGTTACATGTGCCAGTAGTCGCTTCTATGTTCATCATCACTATGTAGAAGATGTTTTGTGTCAGAAGAAAAGACAACTGGATGCTCAGGAACGTTAACGATATATCGACTGCGAAATCTGGAAGCTTCTCTTTGAGGAATTGCTTCAGACATTTATCGTACAGTTTAAACCTTAACAAGACGAAACTTTTAACCAGATAGCGATCTAAGTGGTAGCTCTTTGGCAAAAAATAATCAAGTCTTTCCCGAAATGTGAGTCCTAAAAATAACTTTTTCTATTATTTTCTAAGTTTCATATGTCAGTTATGTAGTAATTTTCAATATCATCCTGATCAGTAGGGCAAATTACCTAGATGTTACGCCCTCAACGTCATTTGGGGTAAATGACCTAGATTTTAAGTCCATTATATTTCTAATCACCACCACATAAAGTCTTCTACGACTGAGATGTCACGAATTCTGGGACCGCTAACGACATATCTCGACTCGGACTGAAGACAAATATCACGAGAATGATCATTATTTTACAGAGCCTTCCCATAGTGACTTAAGTATAAACATTGTCACTGGGTTTGATAATGTAAGAAATGAATACATAAATAAATATAATTTATCACGTTGAGTGTTAAGAAGACTGAAATATTATCATCTTTCCACCGGGCGATGCCGGGTACTACTGCTAGTATACCATATTCATGAATTATTTATACACGTCTCGAACAACTGCTAGTAACGCCTGGGAGTACTGCACACTCGCTGCACAGGTACGATGGGGGAGTTGCCGAGAATTCTAGCGTAGGAGAAGTTTAATATTATTAAACAAGGTCAGTCACGCGAGCGAAAGCAAATGTAACTAGAATAAAACGTTTTAGTGAACACAATAATTGTGTAAATTATTTACTTCACACAGGTATGACCCATTGTTGTCAATAATGTATTACAATACCAGTTCGTGTTGACCGACTGAAAAGCATTTCTGTTTATACAAAAAACTTCGTGAAATTGTGAATCCAGAATTTTTCTTTGCTGCTGATGTCACCCTCACTAGTGACGCAACTGTCTAATAAACGTGTATTTTTACAATCAGTGGTTGTTGAACTTGTTTTCTTAATCGTGCTTTGTAGAGATATAATAATAATAATTTGCAGTATTGAACCCTGGCACAGTCCGTTGGCATTTGAGGGTGCCCAAATGTGAGGGAGCCGTTGTCTATCAGTAGATGTACTGACACGTTAAAGATTCCCTTCAGGGTAACATTCCAGCACTCAGGCGTCTCTAGAATCCGTAGCAGTTAAAAGGTGCATAAAACCAATATTATTATTAATATTATTATTATTATTAAAATTATTAGTATTAAAGATAATAATAATGCCATGTAGATTATATGCTTCTATATGTTCATGAATTATTGTTTTCATCTTACCATCCTATTTATGCACAATCATTGCGAAATACATTATAAAATATTATCGGAGAATGCCGTTAACAAAGAAATATTACGTTTCCTTGTATACTGAAATGGATGATCTTACCTCAGTCTCGTACTGCACCCCATGTGTGTTCTGGTGCCGTGAGAGTTAGACACCGCTATTTTAGAGCAAATAACTCTTCTCTATATTCAGTTAATCGTAAATAGTTTTGTGTTACAAAAGTATTTTACTGACGATTTTGCTCTGGGATACTGGAGGTAACTGCGGGAGGTGGAGCCCTCTAGCTGTACTATCAGGCACTTGACAGCTGGCCTACCGCTGATTGGCGGACACGAGTGCGTTGCTTCACCAGAGTTTACAATTTGTGATAATCGTTGCTGCTTTTGCTCTGTAGCTATTCGAGTTATCCCTCTGTTTATTACTGCCTGTCTGCGTGTCTGGTTGTAATATCCGGTAATACGAGTATACGCTTCTTGGTCACTTTCCAACTGCTAGAAACGCCTGAGAATACTGCATACCCGCTGCACAGGTATGATGGGGAAGTTGCCGAGATATCTAATGTAGAGGAAATTTGAAATTAAACAAGTAAAGGTCTTTCACTCGAGCAAAAACACATATAACTAGGATAAGACGTTTTAGTGAACACAGTTTATATCACCAAGTAAGACCCATTGCTATCTGCAATGTGCGGCTTCGGTGGCGTAGTTGGTAGCATGCTGAACTTCTATGCCCAAGATCGCGGGTTCAAACCCGGCCGAATTCGTCGGATTTTTTAAGAACGTTAAAAATCCCTCAGAATGCCTTCCTTCTGAGGGAAAGTAAAGCCGGCGGTCCCATGTCATAGATTTATGGCATGTTATTTAAAGAAACTTCCACTATTTACACCTCTGTGAAGCTAAATTATATAAAGGTTTAAACATTTGACTAACGTTCTTAGGTTCATACGTTCGTTGTCAAGGGCTGATTGCGGTGGCACCTGGTAACTAAGTTCTGAACTAGTTTGTAGTTGTCGGTGGCGTTTGGTGGCAAAAGTAGGAACTACTTGGAAAAATTGAATGTATGCAGTCCTTACTTGAATTAAAAACAGATACATAGGCTACACTAATACAGTCATCACAATATTAACACCGGTTATCAGACAGATTCTACACACACCCAAAGTACACGGGGCTACGTGACCGCGTTGTCGCAGCCCCTAAACTAAGGAACCAACCAACTATCTACAATGTATTGATATTTTTCTATGAGTTCTTAAATTTAATTTATTCAAAATAAAACAGGTGTCATGCGATGATTCTGGATAAATCCCATCTAATCCTGCACCTTTTCCATTTTGAAGAGAGATTAAACCTTCTTCCACTTCCTGTACAGAGAAGGGTCTCGAATATGTATCATGTGGCTGAGCTGAGCGTATGGCTTGCCTAAGCTTTGTTTTCACCAACCGGTGTCATGCGATGATTGTTAGAAATTAACCTATCGATTATTCCCACGTCTGCAACCACAAGACGTCATGTGCGAGGTTAGTTCTTTATGGCGACATTTCTACAGTAGATCGAATTTGAGGAAGTCACTTTTGACATATCTGAATCGTCCCTAAACCTTCTCCATATACGTCACAAGTATTATAACGGATTTGTGTGGCGGATTTAAGGTAATAAAGCATCAGGTGCTATAATGTATCTTCCATGGTTGTTTGATATCATTTATATTAAACACTGCAGAAAAGTTTGCATCGATACATCTAGCGTATCCAGCAGGTGGAGGTCTTTAAATCTTATGTCGTAGGGGTGTTCGGGTCGTATAGATAACTCAACTGTACAGCAGACTGAGTATCTTCAGACATTTAGCGATGGAAAAAACGAACTTATGAGACAACCAATTACTTTATCAACTGGTCCTCATCCGAGCAAATCGATTCAGAGAGACTATTTTACTTTCAACACACTGACATAATATGCAAGCTATATGAGTGAACTTTTGATATAACGAACTACTGCTGTGATTCTATTATGCAGGTAGATTCAATTTTGTAGCTTAATTTTCGTAAATCATACCTAGCACGCATTTCAATTTATTGGCGATTAATTCGTCTAACCCATCACTGAATGGTCCAAAATAAATTAAATTTGATACAACGAACCGATTCTATGAGTGAAACTTTTTGGCGTATCATTTTATAGTGTTGTTCTCCGCAGTGCGTGATGGCGCAGTGGTCAAGCTACTTACACACCACCAAGGCTGACTGGGTTCGATTCCCCGTTAATGCCTGTACGATTTTCGAAGTGCAATATCACATCCTGTGGTTCGAAGTCCACTTGAAACCGGAGTTATCGCAGCTAATGATCGCATAGTTCGCTGTCACGTTAAACTACAAGCTACTTATTTGCAGTTCCTTAACTTGTACATCCTTTGCAAAGATCATTTGTTACAAAACATTTATTGATATAATCGCAGTGAATGTTGTCAAAATAAACCAGAACGATGAACCAAATATCCTTGTACTTGATTTAATGGTGTGTTCATAAATCATGAAAGGTGTGCGTGCTTATTTATAACAATTTGTTACGTGAAGTACTAACCGCCCACATTATACTGGTTCATTTTATCCCAGTTTAATCAAGTATCCATGTGATGGCAAATCAAAACTGCAATATGACGCCTGAAGTAAATTTATTTTTAAGAATTAAAATGAGTATCATCTTGGGATACGAATTGAATTGCAATAGGCTATAACCTATGCTGCGGGGGGCGTACTATAATGTACTACACTTCATTTTTTCTACCCAACACATCAGTTGTTACGTCCACCTTCTCAACATAATCCCCTTGTAACTTTATGCACTTTTGCCATCGATGTGTCAGTCTCTCCAGACCATCCTGAAGCCATTATTTCGGAGTGTTGCGTACCCATGCTCTGACTTCTATGGCACAGGGGCCATGATAGACCGAGCATGGACAAAGGAAATTTTGAGATGAGACACGTCTTCACAAGATTGGCAGTTCATGGCTTCCACCATCTTATCTGCAACAATACGTCCTTTCATGATCTAAATATAGAGTGTGAATGTAAACTATGTAAACAGCCCTGTAATAGTTATCACTAAGTTTCGTAAGTTTAAGACCAAAAGAAGTACAAAATATGCAAGCAAATATGCCCTAAACACTAGCTAAATATGACCTAAAAACTGTAAAATATGACCTAAAAACTATGAAATATGACATGGATTTTTGGGACAGGTAGAGTATCACTAACATACAATAAACGTCTTATGTGCCAAAACGTGTTCAGTGATAATACACCAGACACATTTAATCATACAAACTGCCAGAGATCTACAGTACATTATAATTTTCAACATTCATTCAGTATCATATCCTTGAGATGCAATTCTTGCTCGGTTTTCTTAAAAGACATAACATGGCATTTCCTTGTTTGCTTTTCCTTCTGAGCTAAATATATCTACTGGAGTGACATCCTATTGAAAGGCGGAAGCACACTATCGTCATGTTCCGTGACCTCATGCGTTCAGTGTCGCAATCTAACTTGTCCAGAAAGATATGTTAAAGGACGACCGTAGAGAGCGCCTTCTTGGAATCAGGTCTTCTAAACCTGCTATCTGCCTGTTCTGGGAAAAGAAAGAAAAACATACTGTATCTTCTTCACTATTCGGAAATCCTGTGTTTGAAACTCGACGCAGATAACACGTGCCTTGTTAACGACGACTCAATTTTAACAAAAATGCTGAAATTATAACCAAATATGACCTAAACAATAACAAGATGTTCAGTAAAGAACATATAGCCTACTTTATCCTAAATGCATGGGTATTGTTATAACTCTTTGTCCTTTTCAAGGAGTAGGATTGAATGTTGGTTGTAGTAGCTTGTTGAAATACAACGTGCTATAGGTATATTAAACATGAATATGAGGTGCCCTTTGCTAATGCTACCTCTGTACCAAATTTCGTTCAATTCGGTTTCACCGTGTTTGAATTGATAGGGGGAATCGATTTGCACACATACTTGGCCACCATCTGCAAACTATTGGGCTGATGTTCTTGCAGTTTGGTCTGAATATGTTTCCCACATGAAGATATGGTGTTGCAAAATTTGGTAGAGACTAGATTATTAGGTTGGTCGTAATTACATTTTAGCTTTTAACATTTGGGTGGCCGCGATTACGTTTCCGTCAAGATAGCGGTGATATAAAACATGACACTGAGGTGCCCTTTGCAAGTGCTACCTCTGTACCAAATTTCGTTCCATTCGGTTTCACTATGTTCGAATTGATAAGGGGAATCGATTTTCACACAAAGATGGCCGCCATCCGCAAAATATTAGGCTGATGACCTATTAGTTTGGTCGAAGGATGCACCCTCCATAAAGTTATGTTGTTGCTAAATTTGCTAGAGATCGGATGATTAGGCTAATCGTAATTTGATTTAAGCTTTGAACATTTGTGTGGCCGCCATTACGTTTCCGTCAAGATGGCGGCGATATAAAACATGACACTGAGGTGCCCTTTGCTAGTGCTACCTCTGTACCAAATTTCGTTCATTCGGTTCCACCGTGTTCGAATTAATAGGGGGAATCAATTTTGACATAAAGATGGCCGCCATCCGCAAACTATTAGGCTATCGGCCTATTAGATTGGTCAAAGGATGCTCCCTCCATAAAGGTATGTTGTTGCAAAGTTTGGTAGAGATCGGATGGTTATGTTAGTCGTAATTTGATTTAAGCTTTAAACATTTGTGTGGCCGCCATTACGTTTCTGTCAATATGGCGGCGATATAAATCATGACACTGAGATGCCCCTTGCTAGTGCTATCTCTGTACCAAATTTCGTTCCATTCGGTTTCACCGTGTTTGAATTAATAGGGGGAATCGATTTTGACACAAAGATGGCCGCCATCCGCAAACTATTAGGCGAATGACCTATTAGATTGGTCAAAGGATGCTCCCTCCATAAAGGTATGTAGTTACAAAATTTGGTAGAGATCGGATGATTAGGTTAATCGTAATTTGATTTAAGCTTTGAACATTCGTGTGGCCGCCATTACGTTTCAGTCAATATGGCGGCGATATAAAACATGACACTGAGGTGCCCTTTGCTAGTGCTACCTCTGTACCAAATTTCGTTCCATTCGGTTCCACCGTGTTCGAATTAATAGGGGGAATCAATTTTGACATAAAGATGGCCGCCACCCGGAAACTATTAGGCTAATAACCTATTAAATTGGTCAATGGATGCCCCTTCCATAATGGAATGTTGTTGCAAAGTTTGGTAGAGATCGGATGGTTATGTTAGTCGTAATTTAACTTAAGCTTTGAACATTTGTGTGGCCGCCATTACGTTTCTGTCAAGATGGCGGCGATATAAAACATGACACTGAGGTGCCCTTTGCTAGTGCTACCTCTGTACAAAATTTCGTTCATTCGGTTCCACCGTGTTCGAATTAATAGGGGGAATCAATTTTGACATAAAGATGGCCGCCATCCGCAAACTATTAGGCTAATAACCTATTAGATTGGTCAAAGGATGCTCCCTCCGTAAAGGAATGTTGTTTCAAAGTTTGGTAGAGATCGGATGGTTATGTTAGTCGTAATTTAACTTAAGATTTGAACATTTGTGTGGCCGCCATTACGTTTCTGTCAATATGGCGGCGATATAAAACATGACACTGAGATGCCCTTTGCTAGTGCTACCTCTGTACAAAATTTCGTTCCATTCGGTTTCACCGTGTATGAATTATTAGGGGGAATTGATTTTCACACAAAGATGGCCGCCATCCGCAAACTATTATGCTAATGACCTAGTCATTTGGTCAAAGGATGCTTCCTCTATAAAGGTATGTTGTTGCAAAATTTGGTAGAGATCGGATGATTAGGTTAGTCGTAATTTGATTTAAGCTTTGAACATTTGTGTGGCCGCCATTACGTTTCCGTCAAGATGGCGGCGATATAAAACATGACACTGAGGTGCCTTTTGTTAGTACTACCTCTGTACCAAATTTCGTTCCATTCGGTTGCACCGTGTTCGAATTAATAGGGGAATCGATTTTCACACAATGATGGCCGCCATCCGCAAACTATTACGCTGATGACCTATTAGTTTGGTCAAAGGATGCTCCCCCCCATAAAGGTATGTTGTTGAAAAATTTGGTAGAGATCGGATGATTAGGTTAGTCGTAATTTGATTTAAGCTTTGAACATTTGTGTGGCCGCCATTACGTTTCCGTCAAGACGGCGGCGATATAAAACATGACACTGAGGTGCCTTTTGTTAGTACTACCTCTGTACCAAATTTCGTTCCATTCGGTTGCACCGTGTTCGAATTAATAGGGGGAATCGATTTTCACACAAAGATGGCCGACATCCGCAAACTATTACGCTGATGGCCTATTGGTTTGGTCAAAGGATGCTCCCCCCGTAAAGGTATGTTGTTGCAAAATTTAGTAGAGTAGGTTAGTCGTAATTTGATTTAAGCTTTGAACATTTGTGTGGCCGCCATTACGTTTCCGTCAAGATGGCGGCGATATAGAACATGACACTGAGGTGTCCTTTGCTAGTGCTACCTTTGTACCAAATTTCGTTCAATTCGCATTCACCGTGTTCGAATTGATAGGGGGGGGGGGCAGACATTCAGAGTCCACACACTCACACACACACAGACACACACACACACACACAGACTCACACACACACATACACACACAGACTCACACACACACATACACACACACAGACAGACACACTTTTTTCGCCCTGTGTTGATCTCATAAGTCTACTTTCATTTTTTGCAAAAATCGAAAGTAGGCTAAAAATGGCCAAAATATGCATTTATAGGCAACATAAAATTGCTTTAAACGTGGTTAGGGACCTGTCATTCAAACGTATTTTTCAGATTTCGGGTAAAATGAGCTCAGGAAAAGAATATGACTTTTCCTTAACATCCAAACCTTACTTATCACATAGAATACTGCACCAAATGAACAGCATCAATAAGTGAATATGCACAGATGTGAGAGTGTCAAGGAGTTGTTCAGTGATATTGTAATATTATTCCATTTGGCTGCATGTCTGCATAGTAGAAAACGAAGTTCACGATTCTTGGATGTAACGGGCGATCCCGAGAACCACTGGATGGATTTTGATGTTTCTTTCGCCATTTTGTAAATGATTTCTCGAGGAAGGTTTCTGTATAAAAACATTCATATATGACCGAAGGAAGCCGAGCAATAACGATTTCGGTAAATTGAGTCGAAGAAAAACCTACCGTCCGTGCGCCTTTTAAGCTTACGCTGGGTAAACTGTTAAAAATATCTATAAACTATGAGTGTAAGAATTGTTCAGCAAGAAAAGTTCTACAAAAAAGTCCACGACTGCATATTTCTATCTTTAAGACATCCACTATAAGTGTTTTTGCGTTTTCATTACTTCCAACAATCTCCATTTAATGGAAATTTAAATTACTACCTTCGGAGCGAGTTGACGAGCTAGCGAGTGAGCCTCTCACTTCAGCCTCAGCCAGCATCAGACTTTCAAGTCTAGTCGAGTTAAGACTTCAGAGAAGAGTATATGTGTTTGGAGTTTCGCTGTTCACCTCGTTTTTCATTTAATTGCGTCTGGGTCCTGCCGTCCGTTCATGTTTAAAGCTTACGTTGGGTATACCGTTATAGATACCGGGCGAAGCCGGAGTGAGTTGCTAATTAAATATATTAACTAATAGTGTTAAAACACTGGTAAATATAGACTAACTTAAATACTAATCGATATATTAATTTAAAAATTGAAGGGGCAATCACGATAGGACAGTTATATCTTAATGATTTCCAGCAAATGTGATGATGACCTTCAGCCCATTCCTGATAAGGACTAATTCGCAAATCACAATCTTTCACCCAGTTAATGCTTTAAACTAATGAACGATATTTTGAAAATAATTGAAATTAATGGAAGAGTCATGCCCATTTTGACGATAATTCGAGGAGACAGAATATGTTTTCCCTTGCTCCTGACGGCAGCAACAATGTCTCAACAAAAGTCGTTAGATTCTTTAAATGCTCTATCAAATCTCATGATTTGTTGCACAAGCCAATGTTTGTTGTGACAAGCTACTGAAGTAAGACTGGAGTCATTGTACCGTGCGATTATAAGTCATGTTGGTTAGTTCCTCAGTTTAGAGGCTGCGACAACGTGGTCATGTAGCCCCGTGGACTTTGGGTGTGTGTAGTATCTCTCTGATAACCGGTGATAGCTGTATTAGTGTGTGTTATCTGTGATTCAGGTAAGGACTGAAGACGATCAATTTCAAGTAGTTTCTACTTTTGCTACCAAATGCTACCGTCAACGACACCTGGCTGCGAACATGGCTACTATATGCCACTCCAACTCATAGAGCGTTGATCAAATCTAACCTATAAATCTAGCCTCACGCAATTGTAGTTAGTGGAAGGTTCTTTTACATGCCATAAATCTATGGCATGGGACCGGTGCCGGCTTTACTACCCCTCCGAGGGAAGGCATACTGAGGGAATTTCAACGCTTTTGAAAAATCCGAGACTTCGGCCGGGTGTGAACCGGCGTTCTTTGGCATAGAAGCTCAGCATAATACCCACTACGCCACGGAAGCCGCTATAATAAGTCTGATAAACAGTACTGTGCTAATTTCTGGCATGCGTTCACTTTCTAGGCCGTGAGAAAGTGCCCCTCGCATTGACCTCCACAGACAGAGAACTGACGAGCTAGCGGAGGGTGGAACTAATCTAGTGCAGTAATATAACATAACAGAGTACTTTCACCACTTCCTTCCTAACTTGCTTTATCAGTTTAATTCCACAATCGTGACGGTGAAGACCAAATACTGGACAGACATGGGAGTTGCTGAATGGCGGGGCGTGATCAGGAAATATCTGTCACATTGACTGCACTTCTTCGTCTTCCTCTCCTCCTCCTCCTTCACTGCAAGTCTTTCGTACTGAAAACGTTTGCACTGAACCTGAACACTGATCACGACGAGGGTCAAGCTTAATCTCCTAATACTGGACTGCATTAGACATACCTTCTGCATTCTCGGAGCACGTAGACTTCGTATTCAGAGGTCCTGGGTTCGATTCCTGGCTCTGCCAAGAACCTTCTCCATTCCACGTAAGGAGGTTGAGTCAAAAGTCATGGCCACTATTTCTTTTCTCGCGAACAGGAGACAACACGGAAAATCTACGATATGCATTTGGAAATGTACGTTATGTACTTACGTAGGATGCCACTAGATGGTGTGCTTGAACAAAAGTGTGGGTCTGAGCATGTCCTTAAGTTCAGTGTGTGATCACACAATGGAAGTCAACAAGCAGGAGCTTGATTCCTTATTCGCCTGATCTGAGCCCATGTGACTATGATCTAATCCCCAAAGCCAAGAAGCCACAACGTGGACGACGGTTTGCTAATAAAGAATACATCGCAACAGCATTTCGGAGGGAGGTGTTACACGTTAGCGATACACATGCAGCGAATGGTATTCAGCGCTTGCCCCACCGCTGGCAACGCACAGTAGACACCTTGTGAACCCTTTACCCTATGTTGGTTAAATGATTCTACTTTTTATTTCTTCAAGTAATAAATATTTCAACCAGCATCATGAAAGTAGCCAGACAGTGATGAGGAAATTTCAAGCATTTGTTGGAGACAGTAGGGACATACCTGCATCAGTTTAACAAAAGGCTAAGTACTTGAGCTATGAAAAGAAATAGCAGAGCGATGTATCATAAGGACAGGTGTGGCTACCTCAATTTTAGAAGCGACGCGCGGTGAGACATGGTTCTGGTATGTTCATTGTGATATTCGCGCCTAGAAGAAATATGATGCAGTAACGTGAATGGCTGATGAAGAAAATAGACACTCCCAAGACGCCAAGATCTGCTAGAAACCGCCAAATTATCAGAGAAATGGAGAACCAATGAGAAGAGAATGCCTACTTGCGCGCCAACTCCGGCTGGGGTACGCGGTGGCTAGCATTCACGCGGGAAATCGCCTAGACAAAATCTCTACGATCGATTCTAGGATTAATGGGCATATTCTTGACCTGTGCAATATTACGAGTTCAGTGATATCCATTTCATTCCTGTACCACAATTACTTCGATAAATTTTTACATAAAATCCCCCTCCATCTAGACCCAAGGGCCAGTTCATTTATAAGTGTGTCGAAGAGCCAAGACATTGACTTTCATTCCGTGTGTCTAGGAGACATGACTTTCATTCCGTGTGTCTAGGAGACATTATTATTATTCTGTTCGTCTACGGACGTAGACTATTATTCTGTTCGTCTGAAGAGATAGACTTGTATTTGTGTCGAGGACACAAGATATTCATTGTAAAGTGGTAAATTCAGTGATAGATAGTCATAGTACTATAGTTATAGGGACAGTAGCGTCGATAATTCGCCAACGAACAGTGACAGGGAATTTAGTACCTGAACAAGCGAATTTAGTAGTCAGGCATAAAGTGTATAATAACCTAATTTTTGTATCAGCGCAAGGATGACATCGATGAATGCAGAGGAAGTGTGGAATTCTCAACAGTCCGTCCAGATGGCTGCTATGAGATAAAGAACCATCCAGTTGGGGAATGGCGTCTGATGTTCTTTGACGGGTGACTACAACAAGAGATGAGTACGAAATAATATTTTATTATTTATTAAATTAACTTATGGTTTATGGGACATATTTTTTGTAAATACTTTGCTTGTGTGATTACTGTAATATAGTTAGTTTTGATCTGGCACACTTTTGTTTGGAAGCAGCTCGCACAATGGTAGTTAATGGAAGGTTCTTTTCTTTGTGTTGTGTTAACTAACGTATCTACGTGAACGGCCGTGTTCGCCTAGGTTACGAAGTGCGGTTAAAAACGTCTCTCGGAGATATGTCGTGTTTCAGAAGTAGGACTGAATTAATCTAATTATATAGTAGATTGGAGGGTAATTAAATGTTGTTGAGAATTATTATTGAT
Source organism: Meconema thalassinum (assembly GCA_946902985.2). Classification (NCBI taxonomy): domain Eukaryota; kingdom Metazoa; phylum Arthropoda; class Insecta; order Orthoptera; family Tettigoniidae; genus Meconema; species Meconema thalassinum. Next base: position 1,982,918,405 of record OX336388.2, read on the forward strand.
CAGATTCAGTGTGATTATTGCCTTTGGAACAATGTAATTTGTGACGAAGAGTACTCAGCTCTATCGTAGGTTTTAAATATTGTGTTAAATGTTTGCGAGCTCTAATTCAGCAGACCCATGTGAAAGGTGTTATGTCAGTCCCAGATGTGTGTACTGTGAGTATATTTGTTGTGGTATTACAAGCGGGAATTTCAGCAGAGACTGATTTCTGTCAGCTTGGTACCAGATTCATATTGTATCCTTGCGAGGACAATTATGGATATGTGATTATTGTCTGACCATATGTTGAGTGGGAGGAGATGTTAGCGGCTGTTGATTCCTTGAGATAACAGTTCAGCTGGTCGGCTATTTATATACACTGGATGGGGGACATGACTGGTATTGTGGAAGGGGTGAGTTGTTGTCACAAGGGCTGGCTGAGTTTCGCAAGCAGAGCTCATTAGTGGAGTGCACGTCTGGCTCCAAATTACTTGAAAATAAATATAAATGTGAGAAACTGATCAATGGAAAAATTGTTTAAATAAATGGGAGTTGCCTACGAAACACGATAATCTTCGAAGCGTATCTTTAACATGCAGTTTTGTTAATATAAAGTAATCTTAACCACTCAGGTTGTTTGTTGTTGTTGGTTTATTCTATGTTTATTTTTCCATGTCAGTGGCACGTGAGTCACGTGCGGCGCTGTTTTTCCTTGTTGTTGAGTATCTGGCCATTGTGGCAGCTCATTTGGTTAAGTGTGTCACCACACTAATAAGGGTCTCAGAGAGATGCCTGTAAATAGTAGAGTTGTAATATGTGTGTCAGAGTTAGATTTAAGGATTTTTATTAATGTTATGCCCATAGCCATAAAAGTTGATTTACGAGATGATTGTTCGTGAGCACTGTGGCTGTTAACCCGTTGTGAACGAATGATCATCCAAGTACTCATTTCTCGTAGATAGTCACCACGCGAACATAAATTCATATGCAAGTAGTGGAACTTGGATCCACATTTTATTAGAAAAGGGGAGATCCATCTGACTCCTCAAAGTGATAAATATTCCTGTCAGGGGAAAATTCAGGGAGGATTTTGTTTATTATTGTTTGTTTTATTCTTTTCTGCACAAATTAGTTATTAAATCTAGTTATTATCTTACGCTTTGTCTCCTTTCTTTCTTAGTTATAGTTTTCATCCTATAACCCTTGCCTCAGAAAAGCACGTAGTTTGGCGGACGTAAACACCACACTATGAACTGAACGCGACCCCTTGATCAAAGATTCTTACATAAAACACTGCTATTCTGAAGGGTTCATAGGTGAAAACTGGCGGCCAACGGTGGGGCTATTCACTGTGGTGTAACAGGGAGATTACACATGTCAATAGTGGCCCATTTGAGTAAAACTGGCATGCCGCAAGTGCAGGCAGATATGACAGTATTTAATCACCGGGAAGTGATATTTTATTAAAAGTAGTTGAGGCGAAGTGGATACCGCCAAATGTGTGAAAAATAAATTAAAATCAGGAGTTTGCAAAGTAAAATACGGTTCACGTTGTTGTCTTTTAAATTAAAGTAAAATTAAGATGTGATACCGGGCGCCCAATGATAAAGTTAAAACTAGATTTGTGTAGAAAGTCAAACTCATGGAAATATTAGGAGGCTGTAGCCTAAAATGACAATTAATACTTTGTTAATTAGTCCGTGTTAATATCAGATCAGGATAACTGTTTAATGACTAAATATGTGCTTGGGGTTAAAATTAAATTGAGTAAAACTAGAACTACTCAGAGATGCAATCAACTAATGGGATTAAAGGTAAAAGTAAATGAACTGAGTAGGATAAAGAAATTAAATGTGCATTGGATTTATGTGCGTGTCAAAGGGCATTGGCGTAGGCCATTTCCCATATGTCTCATATATATTATAAAACATGGCAACGGTGGCGCAGATCCAGGAGATCATTGAAAGTGCAGCGAGGAGAACTCAGGAATTGTTGGATACTAAACTAGCAGAACAGAGTCAATCTATAAACACTAGTATGTTAGAGCAAAGTGAATCGTTAATACGAAAATGTTAGAACAAAGTGAATCGCTGAACACGAAGTTATCCGAACAAATAAACACTAAACTAGCAGAACAGAGTCAATCTATAAACACTAGTATGTTAGAGCAAAGTGAAGCGTTGAATACAAAATTATCTGAACAAATAAATACGAAAATGTTAGAACAAGGTGAATCGCTAAATACGAAAATGTCAGAACAAAGTGAATCGCTAAATACTAAACTGTTAGAACAAAGTGAATCATTGCGGACACAGTTAAACAACAGTAGAATTGAGCAAAATGAATATCAGGCGGAACAAGCTAGGTTATTAAAGAGTGAAATTAATGACACTATAAATTCACAGTTAGAGGCGCAAAATAATAAAAACACGAACCAATTTGCTTCGTTAACCGCAGAGATGAAAGAGCACACAAACCAACAGATGGTATTACTGGCCCTTGATGTAAGCAAAAATAATGAGAAACAATTAGAGCAGATTAAACAAATGGAGAGTATTTTCGATAAAAAAACTTAGCATTCTCGATGAAACGGTGTTAGCTAAATTAGAGCAGATTGAAATAGCATGCACAATGAATACAAGCGAGGTCAAAATAGCTCAAGATAAGTTGGAAGGACGATTTAAGGAGATGGAGAAAAGTGGCAGGGTCATTCAACAACAAATATCAGCAGTAGATGAGAACATATCAGGCATAATTAAAGATATGGACCGTCTAGAGATAAAATCAGCGGAACAGTGGAAAAACCTAGAAACGGAACAAGAACAATTTAAGAGTACATTAGACGAAAGGCTAAGCCAGATAGAAAATAATCAGGATGAAAATAAGAGCCAAATTGAAGAAAAAATAAGCACGATTAAAGAACAGATCAGGAAAGATTGGAAGAAAATGAATATTGATTCTAGAGAGGAAAGATCCACCATTATTAAAACAGTAGGCGAAAACCACACGCGTATTCAAGCTTTGGAGCAAGAGGTAAAAAATAGACTTAAAGAGCAGACAGACAGGATCATTAAAGCCGAACTTCGCTCATTAGAACAATCGTCTATATTTAAAACGGGAGCATTGAAAGACAAGCAGGATGACTCACATAGTTCCCAACCCAGCATAGCAGGAAGTCAGACTCAAGCAGAGAGCCCATTAACAACAAACACGGACGGATTTCGTAAGAACGTAGATAGAAGCTCAACACCACAGGACGGTCATCAGCCCACGCAACTTATTCAAGTAATTCGCTCAAATGACTACAAACCGCAGAAATACACCGAAAATTCAGGGGTAACACCTAAGGCCTTTATCAAAGAGATTGAAGACCATTTTAATGACACTGGGGTACCTGAAGCACGCAGATTGAGAATGATGGAGAGATTTTTATCAGGGAATGTTCTCACCTGGTTTTTAAGTTTCAAATACACATTTGGAACCATGTCAGACTTTAACTTAGCGTTTCTGCGCAAATACTGGTCTCCCGCCATACAACAGAGTTTAAGAATGGAGCTTTACTCTAGAAAATACCAAACTACCCAGCAGACAAAATACTCAGATTTCTTTAACATGCAAATGCTAAAATTTCGCGATCTGGATTACCCATTAAACGAATCAGATTTGGTGATGACAATAGCAAGGCAAATGCCAGTTAATGTACAGCAAGTGCTAGTCGCAGCAAACGTCAGTACGGCCCTACATGCAGAGCAGATATTACGGCAAATAGATGAGACCACATCTCATAGTCATTTTAGAGGAGGAAGACAACTGGAATTAGTCAACACTACAGAGGTCGTAAAAACAAAACAGGGAAATACTAAAACGCAGGGTACTAATACAAGCACCTCCACACCTAGGCGAAACCAGGAAGAAGGGGAAAGCAGACCATATCAGCGTAACGAAAATTACTACAACAATAGATACCAGGGCAACAATAGATACCAACAGAGAGGATATCAACAATGGCGTGATAATCGAAGGAATGACAGGCCTTATGGAAGATACGGTGATTATAATGCCAATCAAAGATGGAAAGGAAGGAGAGATCAAAATCAAGGAGATCAACGTAACTATCGAGATGACTGGGATGATAGGCACGCTCAATCACAAAATTACTTAGAGGAGTTACACGCTAATCAAGGTGGAGAGCTAGGAAGATGGGAAAAGGCCATTGGGAACAGAAAGAACCCAGATACACATACTGAGGAAGCTGGAAGTCTACTGAGACAAGAGGAATATCATGGACATGAGCGACAGAAGGATGATGGGAGTCGTAATGGAGCTAAAAAAAAATGTTAATTTTGGATCAAGGAGACAGTCTCCAAACACAACAGTCGGAAGTTGAAGATGGATGGATAGTAGCGAACATACAAGAATGGATTGCTTTACCAGAAGATTGCCTGGAGGAGACGGTGAAACCACGGAACGATGAAATTAGGCAATTACCCATTATTTACGCAAGGATTGGTGGAATCAATATAAGATGTTTATTGGATACGGGGTCACAGATCAGTCTAGTATCGGAGGCCTTGGTTCGAGAGTTGGGACGGACTCAGAATATTCCTGTAATTCCGGTACCACAGCTCAAAGTGAGGGGTGTTATTCCTGAACGCACCGTTACTTGTAAACGTCAGGCATACTTAGAGCTGAACATATTGGAACACACTTTTGGGCAAACATTCATTATCATGGCAAAGATGAATTTCAATATAATTCTTGGTGCAAATTTCATTTGTGACTATCAAGCAGTGATAGATTTACACAAGAATACAGTCAGTTTTAGAGAATATGACCAACTGAAAAACGTGGGATTGCATATGGATGGAATCACTACCGGAAGAGATGTAAATTCTTGGGCATTGGAAGCAATATCAGAAGAGACGGAAGAGGAGGTACGAAAGGCGGAAGATAACATCGTAGAAGGGGCTGTTGTGGAACTAGATGAGGAGATAGAATCCCAGGAGATATGGTCTTTATTAACAGAAGGAGATGACAGTGATGCACAATTTGAAGAGTTACTACAGGAGCGGCTCAATGACATTCAACTTGGGGGTGAACACAGAAAACAGTTGGAAGAGATTTTAAGGAAGCACAAATCCGTATTTGATACAGTACCTGGGAAAATTTTAAATTTCAAGTACTCTATGCAAGTCGAGGACTGGTCACCTTTCAAAAGCAGATTGTACCCAATTCCTGAAAAATATCGTGGTCAAGTTAAATCATTATAGATGAGATGTTAGAAGCTGGAGTGATAAGGAAGACACCTACACCTTATCTAAATGCGATTTTGGCAGTCACAAAACCAAATGGATCTATTAGACTTTGTTTAGATGCCAGAAATCTCAACATGAGACTCATTTTTCCTGAGTATGACAGAGCGCCAATTATCAGAGACGTATTAAAAGGCTTTAAAAACAAGAGCATTTATTCATCAGTCGATCTGACGAGCTCGTTCCACCATCTTGAATTGGATGAGAAGTCACAGCTTCTAACTGGCTTCTTATTCGATAACCAGACATATTGTTTCGTCAGAATGCCTTTTGGAGTCAAAACAGCGGGCTGTGCTTTAATCCGAGCACTGGACCGGAACCTAACCGAGGAAGTAAAGGAGATGACGGTGCGATACATTGACGACATTCTGTTGGCATCCGACAACATTGAAACTCACATGGAAAATTTAGATAAAGTATTGGATAACTTGAACGCATCGAATTTCAAAGTAAACCTGAAGAAATCGCATTTCTTCAAGAGCGAGATATTATATTTGGGTCACGTCATTGACAAGGAGGGAGTGAAGCCAAACCCAGCTAAGATTGAAGCGATAAAGAATTTCCCTACACCAACGAGGGTCAAGCACATTCGGGCTTTCTTAGGCGTAACGGGATTCTTTAAAGAAAACTGTCCAGGTTATACGGAGACTGTAGCTCCAATGCAAGAAATGTTAAAGAAAAATAACAAATGGTCATGGAACGCGGAATGTGAGAAGGCATTCCAAGCAACAAAACAGCTATTAGAAAACTGCATTAAATTAGGATATCTAGATTTCAAGCTCAAATTTATAATCCAAGCGGATGCTTCACTAATTGGGATAGGTGCTATGCTCTACCAAGAGGATCCAGCTAACCTGCAGCACAAAACATATTTGGCATTTGTCAGCCGAAAATTGCGTAAGCACGAGCGGAATTATACTGTAACCGAGCTAGAATTGTTGGCCATCCTTCATGCGCTCCAACAATGGAAACGAATAATCTATGGTTACCCTATTGTTGTCAGAACTGACCACAAGGCACTAACATTCTTGTTTAAGACGTCAATGGCAAGCGAACGTGTGACACGTTGGTCTATATACATTCAGCAGTTCAGCATTGAAATTGAACATTGTCCAGGGAAGATGAACGTGATACCGGATGCACTAAGCAGGAACCCAGAGCCTGATAATGAAGAAACAGCGATGGTACAACACTTGGAGTTAACACCGAAGGACCGGGAATTCTTGGAGGAGTTACGTGAGATACAGCGAGAACAGGAAGCGGAACCATGGATGATGCTATTAATTAAATACTTCAAAAAGCAACTACCTACAGGAACACCTGCATTTCGAGAAGCGAAAGCCAAAGAAGGAAGATATGTTTATGTCAACAATTTGCTGCACAAATGGGTGGATAATGACCACACCAAGTTACGCATATTAGTACCTGCGTCGTTACAACGAGGATTGACATGGCATACGCACGAAAGTTACGGTCACGTGGGCTTAGACAAGTGCGAAGCAACAATAGGAGAGACATTTACATGGCCACGTATGAGAACAACTATATGTGACGTCATTACAACTTGTGACCCGTGTCAGAGAACAAAGCCGAATAATTATTTACTGAGGCAATATCCTAGACCATTGCTACCTCAGAAACCATGTGAGCTACTGGCGGTGGACTGTCTTGGTCCAATTCCGAAGGGAAGGAGTGGTTGCCGTCATTTGCTAGTGTGCATTGATGTATTTTCTAAGTTTGTAGTACTATGCCCTATTCAGAAAACAACATCAAAGCAGGTACTCAGTCGCATTCGTAATAGAGTTATTCCAACCCTTGGAAAACCAGAGTTTATATTATCAGATCACGGCAGTTATTTCACAAGCGCCGAATTCAAGAAAGGAATGGAAGACATGGGTATAAAACATGTTTTAAGCAGTATCCGACATGCCCAAGCAAATCCAAGCGAGAGAGTAATTAAAGCTCTAACTGCATATTTGAGAATCTTCATTCCGAACGAACACCACAAATGGGTCGATAAAATTAAGGACGTAGAGACATGCATGAATTCTACCAGGCACGAGTCAACAGGACAAATCCCTATGGTCCTACACAAGAACGAGTATCCAGTAAGAACGTGGAAAAGCATCATTAACTGTCCACAAGATCCCATGATAGCACCAGACCTGAGAATTGAAAGAACGAGAGAATACATGAGGAAACAAGCAGACCGCAGATTACGGCGAGTAAGAAATAAGAGGTTCCACGGTGATCTTGAAGTCAACCAGCTCGTTTTGGTAAAACGACCTGCTATATCGGACCCAGAAAAGAAAATCTTTAGTAAATTCTGCGAAAAATTCATAGGACCCTATTCTATCGTAAGAAACCTTGGAAATAATGCTTACAGAGTGAAAGAATTGAGCACAGGAACAATGTCAGTTTACAACGCTGCCAACCTAAAGAAATATCGTCGAAGTGAACCATGGTAGCGCCGAAAAATAATGACGCTGTTTGAATATACGGACGTCCTACTATCAACAAAGTCAACGGGGAGCAGTTAAATACGGCACGTGATGAAGGAGGAAGTAGAGCTGTTGTTGACAAACATTAACGAGGCGAGTAAGGTGTTGCCGCAGGCAGCAGAGCGTCACGCAAGATTGGAAGGGGAAGAGACAAGCAGGATATGAAAACGAGTAAATGCCATTGAAGACAGGAGCGCCTAGACCAAGTAAGAAAAAGGGGTGATTCTGGAAATAAAACAAATTGGCCTACGGAAGTATTGTAAAATTGTCGACTTTATTCCTAAGTTCGACATTTTGTGAGTGGGAGAGTCGTGAACCCTTTACCCTATGTTGGTTAAATGATTCTACTTTTTATTTCTTCAAGTAATAAATATTTCAACCAGCATCATGAAAGTAGCCAGACAGTGATGAGGAAATTTCAAGCATTTGTTGGAGACAGTAGGGACATACCTGCATCAGTTTAACAAAAGGCTAAGTACTTGAGCTATGAAAAGAAATAGCAGAGCGATGTATCATAAGGACAGGTGTGGCTACCTCAATTTTAGAAGCGACGCGCGGTGAGACATGGTTCTGGTATGTTCATTGTGATATTCGCGCCTAGAAGAAATATGATGCAGTAACGTGAATGGCTGATGAAGAAAATAGACATTCCCAAGACGCCAAGATCTGCTAGAAACCGCCAAATTATCAGAGAAATGGAGAACCAATGAGAAGAGAATGCCTACTTGCGCGCCAGCTCCGGCTGGGGTACGCGGCGGCTAGCATTCACGCGGGAAATCGCCTAGACAAAATCTCTACGATCGATTCTAGGATTAATGGGCATATTCTTGACCTGTGCAATATTACGAGTTCAGTGATATCCATTTCATTCCTGTACCACAATTACTTCGATAAATTTTTACATAAAATCCCCCTCCATCTAGACCCAAGGGCCAGTTCATTTATAAGTGTGTCGAAGAGCCAAGACATTGACTTTCATTCCGTGTGTCTAGGAGACATGACTTTCATTCCGTGTGTCTAGGAGACATTATTATTATTCTGTTCGTCTACGGACGTAGACTATTATTCTGTTCGTCTGAAGAGATAGACTTGTATTTGTGTCGAGGACACAAGATATTCATTGTAAAGTGGTAAATTCAGTGATAGATAGTCATAGTACTATAGTTATAGGGACAGTAGCGTCGATAATTCGCCAACGAACAGTGACAGGGAATTTAGTACCTGAACAAGCGAATTTAGTAGTCAGGCATAAAGTGTATAATAACCTAATTTTTGTATCAGCGCAAGGATGACATCGATGAATGCAGAGGAAGTGTGGAATTCTCAACAGTCCGTCCAGATGGCTGCTATGAGATAAAGAACCATCCAGTTGGGGAATGGCGTCTGATGTTCTTTGACGGGTGACTACAACAAGAGATGAGTACGAAATAATATTTTATTATTTATTAAATTAACTTATGGTTTATGGGACATATTTTTTGTAAATACTTTGCTTGTGTGATTACTGTAATATAGTTAGTTTTGATCTGGCACACTTTTGTTTGGAAGCAGCTCGCACAATGGTAGTTAATGGAAGGTTCTTTTCTTTGTGTTGTGTTAACTAACGTATCTACGTGAACGGCCGTGTTCGCCTAGGTTACGAAGTGCGGTTAAAAACGTCTCTCGGAGATATGTCGTGTTTCAGAAGTAGGACTGAATTAATCTAATTATATAGTAGATTGGAGGGTAATTAAATGTTGTTGAGAATTATTATTGATCAGATTCAGTGTGATTATTGCCTTTGGAGCAATGTAATTTGTGACGAAGAGTACTCAGCTCTATCGTAGGTTTTAAATATTGTGTTAAATGTTTGCGAGCTCTAATTCAGCAGACCCATGTGAAAGGTGTTATGTAAGTCCCAGATGTGTGTACTGTGAGTATATTTGTTGTGGTATTACAAGCGGGAATTTCAGCAGAGACTGATTTCTGTCAGCTTGGTACCAGATTCATATTGTATCCTTGCGAGGACAATTATGGATATGTGATTATTGTCTGACCATATGTTGAGTGGGAGGAGATGTTAGCGGCTGTTGATTCCTTGAGATAACAGTTCAGCTGGTCGGCTATTTATATACACTGGATGGGGGACATGACTGGTATTGTGGAAGGGGTGAGTTGTTGTCACAAGGGCTGGCTGAGTTTCGCAAGCAGAGCTCATTAGTGGAGTGCACGTCTGGCTCCAAATTACTTGAAAATAAATATAAATGTGAGAAACTGATCAATGGAAAAATTGTTTAAATAAATGGGAGTTGCCTACGAAACACGATAATCTTCGAAGCGTATCTTTAACATGCAGTTTTGTTAATATAAAATAATCTTAACCACTCAGGTTGTTTGTTGTTGTTGGTTTATTCTATGTTTATTTTTCCATGTCAGTGGCCCGTGAGTCACGTGCGGCGCTGTTTTTCCTTGTTGTTGAGTATCTGGCCATTGTGGCAGCTCATTTGGTTAAGTGTGTCACCACACTAATAAGGGTCTCAGAGAGATGCCTGTAAATAGTAGAGTTGTAATATGTGTGTCAGAGTTAGATTTAAGGATTTTTATTAATGTTATGCCCATAGCCATAAAAGTTGATTTACGAGATGATTGTTCGTGAGCACTGTGGCTGTTAACCCGTTGTGAACGAATGATCATCCAAGTACTCATTTCTCGTAGATAGTCACCACGTGAACATAAATTCATATGCAAGTAGTGGAACTTGGATCCACATTTTATTAGAAAAGGGGAGATCCATCTGACTCCTCAAAGTGATAAATATTCCTGTCAGGGGAAAATTCAGGGAGGATTTTGTTTATTATTGTTTGTTTTATTCTTTTATGCACAAATTAGTTATTAAATCTAGTTATTATCTTACGCTTTGTCTCCTTTCTTTCTTAGTTATAGTTTTCATCCTATAACCCTTGCCTCAGAAAAGCACGTAGTTTGGCGGACGTAAACACCACACTATGAACTGAACGCGACCCCTTGATCAAAGATTCTTACATAAAACACTGCTATTCTGAAGGGTTCACTTGGGTGGTTATTTAGAAGGTCTGTAACCAGTGGAGACCTGTCCTTTGTACGCAGTCTTGTGTATTTGCTGTCTATACCAAAATAAAACAATGTTTACCAATGGCCTGTGTTCTGTCACTTACCTACGAGCATCTCCTGACGTCAGAATTTATCTTCAGGCACTATGCATACTTACATGCCCTATATTTCCAAATGCATATCGTAGATTTTCCGTGTTGTCTCCTGTTCACGAGGAAAAAAATAGTTGCCATGACTTATGACTCGACCCTCGTATTTAAATTTCGAATCCATAGGTCCTGGGTTCGATTCCTGGCTCTGCCAAGAAATATTATGATATGAAGGTTGGAACGGGGTTCTCTTTGCCTCATGAAGTAAAAACAGAAGAAGAGGGCTATATTCCCACCTTAGCTATCCTCGAAGTGGTTATCCGTGATTCCCCACTTCTATTCACTGAAACAAACCCGGGATGGGTACCTAACTTAGGGCTATGGTCAACTTATCCCAAATCCTAGCCTTGATTATAATTTCATATATTCGCTGCGCCCGGAAGGCACACTATGTGACAATGTTGTTTACCTCCATCATTTACCTTTAAAAACCGGTCACTTCCCAGCCTCATGTGGGCTACATAAGAATCTCGTAAGGTTCATGGAAAGCCCCTAACAGATAGGGAAGAAAAGGTTGAGAGATGGAAAGCTTACATAGAGTGTTTGTATAAGGGAGATTGAAAATCATGTAATGGAAAGGGAGGAGAAAATTGATGAGGATGCAAAAGGAGATTTAATATTGAGATCAGAATTTGACAGAGCATTGGAGGACTTGAGCAGGAAAAAAGCACCAGGCATAGATGATATACCGATTGAGATACTACGCTGCATGGGAGATGAAGGTCTGATCAGGTTATTTCACTTGGTGTGTAGGATTTATGAGACAGGTGAGGTACCCCCTGATTTCAAGAAGAATGTTATTATCCCTATACCAAAGAAAGTGGGAGCTGACAGATGTGAAGATTACCTTACAATCAGCTTGATTACTCATGCTTCAAAGATCCTGTCTAGACTAATTTACAAGAGGATGGAAAGCCAGATAGAAACGGAGTTGGGTGAAGACCAGTTTGGTTTCAGGAGAAATGAAGGAACAAGAGAAGCAGTACTAAGTCTTAGGCTGATTTTGGAAGGTCGAATAAGGAAAGATAAGAGAACGTTCATGGTATTTGTAGACTTAGAAAAGGCTTTCGATAACGTTGATTGGACTAAATTGTTTGACATTTTGAAATCGATTGGAATAAAATACAGAGATAGGAGGGTTATATACAATCTATACAGAAACCAGACAGCAGTCATTCGAGCTGAAGGACATGAGAGAGAAGCTGGTATTCAGAAAGGTGTAAGGCAAGGCTGCAACTTATCACCCATACTTTTCAATCTTTACATTGAACAAGCAATGAAGGATATTGTAGAAAATTTTAAAGTTGGAGTGAAGGTTCAAGGAGAAATAATTTCAACTCTGAGATTTGGTTATGACATCGTCATCTTGGCCGACACGCCTGAGGATTTGAATGAGTTTTTGAATGGTATGGACTCCGTCTTACGAAAAGAATACAATCATGATGAAAATTAATAAATGTAAAACAAAAATACTGGAATGCAGCCGAAATAAATCAGAAACCTCGATGGACATCAAATTAGCAGATGAAAAGCTGAAGGAAGTAGAAGATTTCTGTTACTTAGGAAGCAAAATAACCATTGATGGATGAAGCAAAGAGGATATAAAAAGTAGGTTGGCTCAGGCAAGGAAAGCATTTCTACAAAAAAGGAATCTGTTGACATCGAATATAGATTTAAGTATTAGGAAGTCATTTATGAAAGCCTTTGTCTGGAGCGTGGCACTGTATGGAAGTGAAATTTGGACTATTGTTGCAGCAGAAAAGAGGATAATTGAAGCATTTGAAATGTGGTGTTACAGGAGAATGATGAAGATCAGATGGGTAGATAGGGTTACAAACGAAGAGGTATTAAGACGAGTGGGAGAGGAGAGATGTTTCTGGCGACTGCTAATGAAGAGAAGAGATAGGTTAGTATGGCACATACTAAGACACCCAGGAATAGCAAGCTCAGTGATGGAAGGAAGGGTTGAGGACAAGAACTGTAGGGGTATACCAAGGTAAGAATATGTTAATCAAATTGCCTCGGATGTAGGGTGTGGTAGCTATGTTGAGATGAAACGATTAGCACAGGACAGGGAGGCATGGAAAGCTGCATCAAACCAGTTAAAAAAACTGAAGACTCAAACAACAACAAGGTTCACTTTCGTATCATCGTCGGTAGAGGAAAATATCCCGAAGTGATTCATTCATTTACATTTATAGGCCTACACACATAAGCCAAGGAGGCGTGACAAATGATAGGAGACAGAATCGAAGTGAAGGACATTATCTCATTACGTATTTCGCAGGCACTTAGATGTAATATTACTACAGCGATTACAATAAGACAGGCTCCACACACACATTCAAATGTACCGGGCTGCATGACCATGATGAACAACACAGAAATGGCTCGTAGTTCGACAATTTTTTAAAAATCTAATTCACAGATGGAGGTATGAGTTCCTGACATAACAAAAAGTTTGATGCTTTTCAGTCGGTCAACACGATTGTACCCAATGAGGTGGGTTATTCCCTAATCCTAAAACAATCTACATGAGATTAACAAGTACACTTAGATGACCAGTTTCGATCGTCAAGCGATCATCATCAGATCCATTACACTTAGGCCCTTTTCAGGATTTGGGTACAATCGTGTTGACCGACTGAAAAGCATCGAATTTTCGTTTACTAAGGCAACACTGTAAATGACTTCAACCACCATAATGTTGGTGACATAACCCATATTAGTTTATTTTCGAAAAGCAGATGACATGCCTACGAGGAATGGCGGAAGGTATTGGTTTGTAGAATTTATCCTAAAATAAATATCCCCTACATAACTCTGATAATCACTAAGGAAGCAGCTTGTCATAATCAACTATACTTAAATATTAACAGACTAAGTTTCAAATGGTATGGACTCCGTCTTGAGGACAGGATTCTTGATGAAACTCAATGTATGTAAAACAAAAATAATGGAAATAAAGAAATCAGAAACCTCTATTGTTGTTTGAGTCTTTTGACTGGTCTGATGAAGCTCTTCATGCCTTCCTGTCCTGAGCTAATCGTTTCATCTCTACATAGCTGCCACATCCTACATCCAAGGCAATCTGTTTTACATATTCTAACCTTGGTCTACCCCTACAGTTCTTGTCCTCGACCCTTCCTTCCATAACAAAGTTTGCTATTCCTGGGTGTCTTAGTATGTGTCCTACCTATTGACGCCAAATTGGCAGCTGAAAACCAAAAGGAAGTAGGAGACTTCTGTTACTTGGGAAACAAGTTAACCAGTCATAATAACAATAATATCGTTTGGCCTCGGGTGCCGGGTTCAAACTTTGTTGTTTGACACCCAAAGGGTAGCTTACATGTCGAATTTCATTGTTCCTTGAAGCACTATGAAAGTCAAGGAGGTTAGATATATAATCTCCTTGAACACTAGAGCACTTTCTAGTAGAGAAATGAGGACCTTTGTATTGGCGGAAACTACCGAGATTAATGTTGCCATTATGAACACGGCCTACTGAATTCAAATGGGTTCTTTGACATGCCAACATTGTATGACATGGTGTCGTATTTTTTTCCGCCTTTCAAAAATCACTTATCACGGCCAGGATCGAACCTGAAAGCTTGGGGTTAGTAGACCGACACATTGACCTCTCACCCACCGTGGCAAAGAGGATATAAAAAGTAGATTGGCTCAGGCAAAGAAAGCATTTCTACAGGAAATAAATCAGTTGACATCAAATATAGAGTTAGGTGTTAAAATGGCATTTTTGAAAACCGTTGTCTGGGGAGTGGCACTCTATAGGAGTGCAACGTGTACTGTTGGTGCAGCGGAAAAGAGGACAATATGTGAAATATAGTGCTACAGGAGCATAATGAAGGTCAGATGGGTAGATAGAGTAACAAACACAGACCTATTAAGGGAAGATGTTTCTGGCGACTCCTAATGAAGGAAAGAGGTAGGTCGGTAGGACACATACTAAGACATCTAGGAATAGCAAATTTAGTTATGGAAGGATGGGTTGAGGATAGGATCTGTAGGGGTAGACCAATGTTAGAATATGTTAAACAGATTGCCTCGGGTGTAGGATGTGGTAGCTATGTAAGTTGGAACGATTAGCTCAGGACAGGAAGTCGTTGAAAGCTGTAGAAAACCAGTCAAAAGACTAAAGACTCAAACAACAACAACAAGTTTCAAAATGAAGAGAGAAGACTTTTAATAACTATGCACAGTTAATGAATAATAAACCTTTGCATGTCTTAATGAGGTCGGGTAGCATTGGTTGCGTACAATTTGCACCAGCAGAAACGCTGGTAGCTTTAATGCTTAAGAGCTATAATTAAGAAACTAAGAGGAATGTACCGTATAATAAACTTACTATGCTATGTTCAGAAATTTATCAGACTGGATATTACTCACAATCGCCATCTTGAATATATGAAATATTGACATTAATGGCTCATCATCTGGTAAACTTGTAGTTCCGAAACTTACAAGGGGACCACGTCTACTCGTTATCCCCTATTTCGTCCACATTTATGGTATAGGATGCAGGGTTTGGTCAGAAATGAATGTGACACAAGTGGGAGCTCCTGATAGCCAAGCGTTTGGAAGAAAATAGCATTTTTGACGCCGATCAAGCGAGGCATGAGCTACGTATTCTTTTTTGTTTTTCTATAGCAACTTTAAAAAACCATGTAATTCTAGAAATACGGTGTCTATAACGTGTGCATGATGCAAAGAAAATTACTGTTTCCCATATTGTTACGATCAATATCACCCCAGCACATAGAAATCAATTGTAAGATCATAAATGTATCTAATGTTATATAAGACGTTCCCATGTACGCCTTAATTTCAATCCCTTCCTGCAAATGTTTTGCCGTACCAAATTTTGCTTTGCCTTTCCTTTTTATGACATTTATGCAAATAATATTTATATTTTAATATTAATATATATGCGACAGACGATGACGAGTAGGCTTCTTACTGTACAGTCGAAGAAACATAATCATTCTCATGGAGAATATTTAAGCTCCGTGTCGGGTATCCTCGGGTCGTACAGAACGCAACAAATCGTGGGAACACGTTCACCATCGCACTGCCCAACAGGGAGTTGTACCATTGGGACTTACCAACACAGGGTGTCGACAGTCGTCGGGACTTACAGTATGTTACCATGTGACCGATGGCCCGTGCTGTACACCTCGTGGTGTAGCGACTATCATTCTTGGCTACCATCCCGGAGGTCTAGGTTCGATTCCCGACTCTGCCAAGAAATGTAATATTTGCCTGAGGGCTGGAACGGAGTACACTCAACCTCTTGAAAAGAGGTGGGTTCGATTCCTAGCTCAGCCATCCTGGAAGTGGTTTTCCGTGGTTTCACACTTGTACTAGCTTGCCACGGTTGGTGAGTGGTTATCGTGTCGGGCTACCAACCACAAGCTTGCAGGTTTGCTCCTGGCCGTGGAAAGTGATTTTCAAAAGTCGACATATATCACGACACGCATGTCGTTCGTTGTTGGCTTGTTAAAGAAGCCATTTGAATTCAGTAGGCCATGTTCATAATAGCAAAATTAATCTCGAGATTTTCCAACACAAAGTTCCTCCAACCTCTACTAGAAAGCGCTATAGTGTCAAGGAGCTTAGATATCTAACCTCCTTGACTTTCATAGCGTTTCAAGGAACAATAAAATTGGACATGCAAGCTACCCTCTGGGCGAAATAATAACAAAACTTTCACCCAGCACCCGAGGCCATACGATATTATTATTGTTACACTTCTACTCCAGGCAAATGCCAGGATGGTACCTAACTGAAGACCACGGCTGTCTTCATCCCAATCCTAATTTCAATTACAATTGCACCCACTAATACGGCCATCATTAGAGCACAGGTTATCAGACAAATTACCCACACACGCAAGTATACGGGAACACATGACCACTTGTCGCATAGCTCTTAAATCAATCAACAACAACTAGAGTGGTTAGAGTGTACTAAGCATATTCCGGATTCTAACCACGAAGTTTCGAGCCCGGTTATGACTGAAAAGGATATGTATTGTAACTCGTTTGAACTGGAATGGTCAGGACGACAAACGAGAGTGAAACTCCATGTCTGTTATTGTCCGTCCTTCAGAAGATTCTGGAAGATCTACTTTCACCGCAGTCATCAATGATAAATGTATTGGATCAAAATTCCTCCGCTATAAATTGAGCAACCACCTGTTTCATGATATGCCGCGTATTGAAGAGCACGGCCATATTGCCACTGAATAGACACCTGCAGCGACATTGCTTTATCCTCTTCAGACCGAAGACAAAATTTGTAGTTGAGATTTTATTTTTCGGCCTTTCTGATTTTTATTTTTCGGTCAATTTTACCCTCCAGGTTGGTGGTTCCCACGGACTCAGTGAGGGAACTCACCACTACCGCCTTTCCAGGCAGTGTCCTAGAGCTGAGAACACTTAGTCGGTTTGGGTACAACTGGGGAGGTGTGATCAGCACTTCGCCCAGGCGGTCTCACCTGCAAAGTGAACAGGGGCTTCAATAGGGATGGGTAGGCTAGGAAGTGGGAAGGGGGCGGCCGTGGCCTTACAATAGGTACCATCCTGGCATTTCCTCGAAGACGAAGTGGTAAACCACGGAAAACCACTTCGAGGATGGCTGAGGTGGGAATCGGACCCCCTCTACCCATTTGGACCACCCGAGGCTGAGTAGACCCCGTTCCAGTCCTCATACCACTTTTCAATTGTCGTAACAGAGCCGCGAATCGAACCCAGGACCTCCGGGGTGGCAGCTAACCATGCTGACCGCTACGCTACGGAGGCGACTTCTTATTAAATAATGACACAAATTATATATTTCATGACAAAGTACACATTCTTAATGAAATATTAAAATTACAGGTCACATGTATTGGTCGCGGCGATCAAGTCGCAACTCTGCGGACTGGTAAGACGAATGGGTTTGAACCTCGCAGTTGGATGCCCTTGAAATTGATTTTCGTGATTTATCATTTTCAACTACAAGCGATACTGCAACGGTTGCTTTCTAATAGACCACGGTTTCTTCCTTTCACACTTTTCGGCAAGTTTCATTCGTAATCATTCATTTCATTTTTAATTAACAACTCAGATAAGTAGTTAACGGCATCCAGCCGTCAAATCCATCCACCACATAGAAAACCTATCTCACCTCAGCCCCAACCTTGTAGAAATGTGAATATTTACGGGTAGACGTAATACCAACAGCCGCTGATAAAAATTTGAAACTGGAGGTCCACGTATGTGCACCCTGGGTCTGAAGAGGACGTCCCGAGTGGCATATATAAGGTTACAGGATGACAAACGTTAGAAAATGTTTCTGAACATCTTAACTATCAATTTTTCTTCCAAAGAAAATTAACATTTGTGCAAATAATATACCGGTATATTTAAATAATAACAATAAAAATAACAATAATACTACTACTAATAATAATAACTCGATTGGAACTTGTTCACTCGGATGAATGGAAGATTGCTCACTCCGAAAGCGTGACGGACCCCCAAGAAGTCTAATGGTCCCTAGTGGCTCCAATAATAATCTATGTCTTATAGTAATAATGTTATTGCTTTTACTACTTTGGATTTTAGAGACACCGGGGTGCCGGAATTTCGCCCCGAATGCGATCTTTAACGCGCCAGTAAATCAACTGACACGGCTCCCTCGTATTTGCGCACCCTCAAATGCCAGCTGACAGCGCCAGGATTCGATCCTGCAACCTTGGGCACAGCACGTGAGAACGTTACCGCTGAGCCACACAGCCAGTCATGTACTGTATGTTTTAACAATAATAATAATAATAATAATAATAATAATAATAATATCGTATGGCCTGGGGTGCCGGGTGAAAGCTTTGTTATTTGACACCCAAAGGGTAGCTTGCATGTCGAATTTTGTTGTTCCTTGAAGCACTATGAAAGTCAAGGAGGTTAGATATCTAAGCTCCTTGAACACTATAGCGCTTTCTAATAGATAAATGAGGAACTTTGTGTTGGCGGAAACTCCCGAGATTAATTTTGCCATTATGAACACGGCCTACTGAATTCAAATGGGTTCTTTGACATGCCAACATCGCATGACATGGTGTCGTAATTTCTGCCGCCTTTCAAAATCACTTACCACGGCCAGGAGCGAACCTGTAAGCTTGGGGTTAGTAGACCGACACGTTGACCACTCACCCACGGTGGCAAGCTAATAATAATAATAATAATAATAATAATAATAATAATAATAAGGAAGTTATTACCATCTCTCTCATCTTTATTGGTGGGATAGTGACAAGAAAGCCGTCTACCTGGACTCAATTGGACTCCAATCACGCAGAAAACTGTGTTATTCAAACGTGCCACATCGTACGCGAATTTTAGCCTACTTTTCACATTATGTAACAAGTAGTTCCGTGAAGAACTATAGCCTACTTTTCTTAAAATGTAAGAATCGTAGCAATGGTCGATCAACGCTACCTAGAATAATACATTTCTAGATAATGAAGTTGATAATTCTGTCCTTTATGACTTGCTTCAAACGTACCTGAAACATTGTAGCTCAATGGAGCACTTTGTTTCAAATAGTTCCCTTCCATGGAATCTGAAATACTGAGAATCTCTGGCTCAAATGCTCTGAGACAGTTTTATTACCACGCGTAAAATCACGCTGGCAACACTGTCACGTATGGGTTGCCCAAAACGAATCTGCCAATATATGGTAAATTCCTGTACCAAGTTTTGAACTGTTTGCTACATACATTTTCATGGTTGGTTCCTTAGTTTAAGGCTGAGACAACGCAGTCATGGTGCCCCGTGTACTTTGAGTGTGTGTTGAACTTCTCTGATAGCCGGTGTTAATTGTGATGGCTGTATTAGTGAGTGTTATCTGTGATTCAGGTAGAAGGACTGCAGACGATTAATTTTTTTCAAGTAGTTCCTACTTTTGCTACCAAATGCTACCGTCCCCAACACCTAGCTGCGGACTTGACTACTAAATGCCATCGCATCAGCACCTGGCGACGAACGTTGGAACTAATATAGCGTTATCAAACTAACCTACACATTTTAGCTTCCACAAGTGTAGTTAGTGGAAGGTTCCTTTCCATGTCATAAATGAACCCGCAATCTTGGGCCAAGAAGCTCAGCACGCTACCAACTATGCCACTGAAGCCGCTACATACATTTTGATATATTGAGACAAAGGTTAACATTATGGAGAACAATTATCAACAGTTGGTAGCCCTGGTGACTCCATACAATATGCCGAGTTATATCTCTTGAGATATACATTACACTTATTATATTTGGTTAAAATCCCTTTGTTAGCATGGAAGCTACATGCAGTTGAACATTAAACCTATACGTTTCCATGGAACACATTTGAGTCATAGACTCTCAGAATATCAGAATTCATCGAAAGAAACTACGTAGCCAGTATTACCAACTTAATTCAGTAGTTCAATTTATTATTCTAGTTACAGAGGTGTGGAAATTATTAAACTAAAATAAAGAATAGTTAATAAAAAGAATTATATACCCGCCTGAAACAATACTATAAAGACATTAATTATTAAACTTGTTATTAGTACATGTTTCGGGGATTAATGAAATGTTATCCCCTTCATCAGCTAAACACATATTGAAAACAAAATAAAGCGTAGCACTCTAATATGAATAATATACAGAATTGGTATAAATTTGCAGAAAAAGACTGAAAGGAATTAGGATCACTAAACTTACATGACCGGAAGGAAATCAGGAAAATCACTCCGACGCGGGGTTTCGAGGAAGAAGAGAAGAAGACTACACAACATCGATGGTCAAGGCAACGGAAACAGACCCACTTGTTGCGAATGAAGGAATACTGGGCCAACAGGAAGGCTAGAAAGTGTTGATTTCGAGTGGTCCTAAGCGACCCATTCGCGAAGGAGAAGAGGTAGAAGAAGAAGAAAGGTTATTAAACCTAATATTGTGCACCATATACTTAGGTTGTAAAAATTAGAATAATATGAAGCAGTTAGTGGCGGTGATCAGCCTGCAGATGCTAATGGAGATGCGAGAGAAACAGTGCTACGGTTTATTTTGTTTTCAATATGTTGATGAAGGGGATAAAATTTTATTAATCCCCGACACATGTACCAAGAACAAGTTTAATAATTAATTTCTTTATAGTATTGATTATTTTTAGCCTATTATCAATTTTGAAAAAATAGGCTTATGAGATCACCTTTTGTCCGTGTGCGTGTGTGTGTGTGTGTGTGTGTGTGTCGCCCTAATTTCTAAACGGCTGGAGCTATTTCAATGAAACTCGGTAACTTCACAGCACTATTCCGGGCAACCCCGACCGAGTCCTTCAAATTTTGTTACGTCTTCCCAATCCAACATGGCGGCTGTGCGAAATATTTCACCAGCATTCTATATCTCCGAAACTATTCCCGATATCACCCTGGAATTTTTTACGGTGATAAAGGGAACTACTAGAAGTTCATTTATGTGACTTTTGAAATACTGGTAACTACAAAACCAACATGGCGATCGCGTGAATTTGCAACTTTTAAATAGACGTTTCTCACGATTTAACCAACCAAACGGAATAAAACTTGGTACAGTATATGTTTATTCACATTGTAGTGCACTGACATCTAACTTGGTTCAATTGTTTACATAACCAAAAGATGGCGGATACGCGAAATATTTCACTGGCATTCTATATCTCTGAAACTATTAGCGGTATCACCCTGAAATTTTGTACGGAGATAAAAGGTACTACAGGAAGTTCATTTATAAGACTTTCAAAAACCGGTTAACTACAAAACGAACATGGCGACCAAGCGAATTTGAAAATTTTAAATAGACCTTTCCTGCGATTTAATGATCTAACCGCAATGAAATCTGGCACAGGAAATGTTTATACACATTGTAATACACTGGTATCTAATTTAGTTCAATTGTTTACATAACCTCAATATGGCGGCTTTGCGAATTTTAAAATTAAGTTTTTATTTCTTGTGTCGTAATCATGCGATCGAAGTGAAAGTTTGAATAATGAACCTACGCAATAATTTTCCTTTAA
Organism: Meconema thalassinum; assembly: GCA_946902985.2. Taxonomy (NCBI): domain Eukaryota; kingdom Metazoa; phylum Arthropoda; class Insecta; order Orthoptera; family Tettigoniidae; genus Meconema; species Meconema thalassinum. The sequence continues at coordinate 1,982,940,512 of OX336388.2, forward strand.
TGGTACATGACTCTATGGCCTATACATTTAACAATCCAACATGGCGACCATCCGAAATATTTAGTCGGCTCTGAATATCTACGAATCTATTATAGCAATCAAACTGAATGTTTTTTTATGTTCATAGCGGCTATGAACTTAAGTTCACCTATAGGACTTTAAATAACCTGGTGATCACAAATACAGCATGGCGGCGACGCGAAGTATAAATATTCACATGGACGTGTCTCGCAATTTAACCATCCGAGTGCAGTGAAACTTGGTACAGTAAATCCTTACACGAATGTTAATCCACTGGCATCTAATTTATTTCAATTGTTTCCATAACCACAAGATGGCAGCTGTGCGAAATTTTAAAATCTCCTTGTTACTTCTTGTGTCCTAATCATGCGATTGAAGTTTGAATGCTACACGTACACAATAATCGTCATGTAACAGTAAATAACTCGAGGACCAACGTATATAAAATCCATCATGGCGACCATCCGAATATTTAGTCGGTTCTCAATATCTACGAATCTATTACAGCAATTAATCAATCTGAAATTTTGTATATAGATAGAGGCAATTCACATAAGTAGGATATATGAAAATAGACTGTATAGCTCTTCACGGAACTACTTGTTAATAACTATTTTAGCATATCAACACGGAACCACCAGGAATAATTTAAATAATGTAATTAAATAAAGAATGTAAAACAGTCGCACATTTGTATTCAAAATCTTTTTTTTTACCTAATTAGTGATGCTCTCTCCCCTATAGACTCACAACTTTCCCCATAACACATTTGCGTCTGGGAATTTTCAAAATTGGAGATTCCGAGGGATACCTGAGCTGGGTCCGTTTTTAGCCTATTTTCATTTATGAAACAAGTAGTTCCGCGAAGAACTATATAGTCTATTTTGATATATCCGACTTATAGGCTATTAATAGCATCTATCAACATACAAATTTTCAGTTTGACAGCTGTAATAGATTCGTAGATATTGAGAACCGTCGAAATATTTCGGATGGTCGCCATGTTGGATTTTATATATATAAGCCTTAGAGTTACGTACTATTACATGAAGATTAATGTGTAGGTGTTTTAATCATACATCAATCGCATGATTGGGACACAAAAAATAAAAACAAGATTTTAAAATTTCGCTCAGCCACCAATTTGTGGTTATGAAAATAATATAAATGAATTGGATGCCAGTGGATTAAAATGTATAGGTATGTAAGCATACGTATACCGTATGGCTGTATTAGTGTGTCTTAACTGTGATTCAGGTAAGGACTGCACACGATCAATTTCAAGTAGTTCCTACTTTTGCTACCAAATGATACCGTCAACGACAGCTGGCTACGAACTTGGCTACTATATGCCACCGCAACCGCAACGTTGAAACTCATAGAGCGTTAATCAAATCTAACCTATAAATTTAGCTACACACAGTAAATTGTAGTTAGTGGAAGGTTCTTTTTCATGCCATAAATCTATGACGGGCGGATTTAATCCCCCTCCGAAAGAAGGCATACTGAGAGACGTTTAACGCTCTTAAAAAATCCGACGACTTCGGCTGGGTTTGAAGCCGCGACCTTGGGCATAGAAGCTTAGCATGCTACCAACTACGCCACCGAAGCCGCCAATTTTTTGGTTATTTGGTTAGAAACGCTCTATCAAGTTCCAACGTTCACCGCTAGGTGTTAGTTACAGTGGCATCTCTGGTAGTCAAAGTTGAAACTACTTGAAGTTGAACTTATTGGGGAGCCTGCGGGCGTTCTATTAAAATACCGCGCTATGGCCATTGGCTGCAATTCAAATATATTAATATCACAATACCACAGGTTAATTATCAGACACATTCCTCGCACACCAGTACATGGTTATGATTAGGGCTCGGATTTTTCGGTAAATACATATTTTTTATGTAAATATATATTCTAAGCATTTTTTCTATAAATACATAAATTCGTGCTTTTCACTTATTGGCACGTAAAAATACATATTTACATTTTTTAAAATCAGTATGCTAAATGTTTCAGTCTATTGCATTTTTGTTCTGTGTTACTTCAACGAGGAAGAACCTGTGAGCTATCTAATCTTCATGCAGAGCGTGTGCCATCTTGCAACTGTGTTATTCTTACATTGTCGCCCCGTGCCACTCATTGTGGAAGTCGGGTATTTCTTTGTCCATAGCCATATTGCACCACGTGCTAGAGCTACCTGGAACCAGTGTCACTCACGTGCAGTTCATTTCTGGCACTGTGAAATCTAAGACAGTTCTACGATGTCTAAAGTAAGACCAACTATAAGCTATCGTCTGTTCCGGAATTTAAAGATAACTGCTTCTGATGGGGGCGTTCTGTTCTGCCAACCATCTAGGAAAGCAATCAAGGCTGAACAGCAATCTCAAGTTACACAACACCTCAAGGGCAAGAAACATATTGTCGCAGGTTTGCCCCTTCAGAATAAGTGTTTCGCGATAATCATCGGTCATTTGTGAAGGACAACCTGAAGATGTATCTCGTTGTGTATTGTAATGCTTCAGCAGTCAGTGAGACCTAGAATGAATTGCATATTGTTTGTACTCACATTAATAAACTAAATTTTAAATAAATATTGTTACTTTTTTGTCACATAATTCAGGTATTTTAATACATAAAAAATAAATATTTTCCCGATTTTTAGCACCTAAAAAGTCGAGACCATGTGATGATAACAGAAGACTGAAAGAAGTAGCAGCTTTGCTGTTTGCTGTAGGCTACTCGTTTAACCGGCCCAAAGCTAGTCCTTCCTCGAGGCGAGGGACCACAGTGCATTTATGTATTTCCGCGCTGGTACATGCAGCTCCAAGCCCATTCTTCCCAGGTGCATGCAATAAAGAGGAGGCAATACCTGTGACGAGCGAAAGTGTGAGACAGAGTCACATGAGTATATAAAGTGGCAGAGTAGCGTGTCATCAACCAGTCCAGTCCTCCGTCTTCAGCTAGCCATGAACTGTGCGGTGAGTACAAGTGCATAGCCTTAAGGGTTCAACAATGCGAAATTTCAGTTTGGTGAGAATATACAAGAATTATTATTATTATGAATATTAATAGTACTATTGTTATTCAATATTAAATATGAAAACCATATCAGTAGCATTGACAGTCAATTTTGTGGGGCTGGCTGAGTTTCTCACCTGCTGATCCCAAGGTGTGGAGTCGAATCCAGGGGCAGCCATTTGGCATTTTAGGCTCATTATATGCGAGAGGCCCGTGGTCGTAGATTTACTGGCACGTTTAATATCACCATCAGGGCAAAATTGGGGCATCCTACCGTCTCTTAAATCCATAGTAACTGATAGGTACGTAAAATTCGTAACAATATTCGTATTATTATCTTTATTTACTCAACTTACAGTTGGTAACATGACTCAAATCGGTGCATTACGTACAAGAAAATGAGTAAAGTCACACTTTGGAAAGCCTTTAGCATACATTTTCAAACTATATAACATAGATGATTGACAGTTAATTTTCTTTTTCAGGAATGTTACCTTCCACGTCTCCTTTTCAAAACAGGGTCCAAGAAAATCCTAGTGTGTATTCAAAAATCCTCTAAACGATGCTGCAGGTCTTCAGAATTGCAGCCTTTTGTGCAATAGTGTGGGTGTATATGGGAAGATTTAATGTGGCTAGATATACTGAAAAGGATTTAGGTGTTAGGGTAGTGGGAGAAGGAGGAAAGGAAGGATCGTCAAATTTTTTGTCTCCAGATTCTAGTCACTTCCATAGCTAGGGGAGTATATTTATCAATCTCTCTGTATCCATGGTGGATATTATTATTATTATTATTATTATTATTATTATTATTATTATTATTATTATTATTATTATTATTATTATTATTATCAATTTGTGAGTTTATTTGGTGATCTATAGTTTGGTAACAAAACAAAAGTATTTGCATAATAGTAGTCATGGATATTCTATACCTTGTTTATGCGGATCATCACTGAATTTTTAAATTAATTTAAGCCCTCTAATGAGCACTTATGACTAGTCTTTTTTGGATGCCCGCTTCTGCTCCCAATACATCTTTAGCCCTGCTAAGAGTTTCTCCTTCCTTTCATGTGAAAGAGGTTTACGAGATTTAACAACTGTTGGTTGTCACCACGAATGAACCATGTGACAAAATTTGGGGCGGTCATAGACATCAGTATCAAAAATATCAGCGGAAGCTAAGTTTTCTTTTACTCCATGGAGCCACAAGCTTCCAGTCGTGTAACGTTTGACGAGTGAGAAGATCTTCTTTGTATGCCTGCCGTTGTCCATTCCCGGAAGGTGACCGTAAAACTTCAACGGCATACGCCTCATGCTAGTGTAGTCTTAGCCGTTTCCAACTGTTTGTACAGTTCAGAGTTTGCCTTCAGTCCCTAGATACCATCCGGGACCACTCTTGGCCCATGAATGTTCCGGAGATACGCCTTGGGACCTTTTCCAGGTCGTCCATGGTGCCTTTTCTGTTTATCAGTAAGGTCTCCGCAGCATCTGGGGTCTGATGACTGTTTTGTAGTGGTATATTTCGGCGTTCTTCGAAATGCACTTCTTGTTGTAACGGTTTTGCGACAATTGGTAAGCTGCGTTGAGTTTTTCACATTTGTCTAGGATGAAAATTCCGTGTGGTGAACCCATTCACCAAGATACCGGAATCGATTGAATTTTCGAATCCTGCCAAAGATGGTCGTCAAATGGGCTTTCCCTGGGTGCCTACTCTCAGTGATATTATGTAGAAATGTAATAAGTCAAGTTGGCTACTGCAGGTGGTCAGAGCGAAATTCCAATTCATGCCAACTTAACCGAAGAGATTTGTTTGTATTGTATAATGACGAATATATTGACTAGATCCTTACGTACCTAACACATAAAACAGCAAGGTCTCACATTTGTTGAAGTAGCTTTGATTATTTCCATCAACCCAGCCAAGGCCGACATTTGTGCGCTTCAAGGAACTGATCGTGTTGCATCAACTTGTCCTTCTCCTTAGTGTTCCTTCCAGCTTGTGCTTTAACATTGGCCCTATTGGTAATGGCTCTGGAGGTGTCAAGCCACCTCAAGAGCAAGGTCGATGTTTCCAATGGATCATCACGTAATACATGACCAAAATATGAGACATGCAATCTGATGATTTTGCCCTGCAGAGGCATCTTTGGTCTAACGTGATCAAGGATGACTTCCTTGGTAATTCTTGCGGTCCATGATGTGCATGAGAGCCAAACACTAACTCGAAACCATCTATCCAATTTTCTGCAGTGCCCAAGTTTCGTAACCACACACTTTTCTGAAAACTATTACATGTATTAATATGATTCACTGATGAAGGGGGAATTTAGGATTACGCATTTCGACCGTTACGCGGTCATCATCGATCTTGATCACTACCGTAGGGTTAAAGTTTAAAATCATACAAATAATTAGAGATATGTTTTAACTATACTTTATAGCTTGTCTGGTTAATGTTAGTATTTATGAATCACAGTGATCTCGTTATTTGAAAAGGGTAGTCTGTTCTTTGATGATGTATTATATGGTTGGTTCCTCAGTTTAGAAGCTGCGACAACGCGGTCATGTAGCCCAATGTACTTTGGGTGTGTGTAGAATCTGTCTGATAACCGGTGTTAATTGTGATGGCTGTAATAATGTGTGTTATCTGTTTTTAATTCAAGTAAGGACCGCAGACATTCGATTTTCAAGTAGTTCCAACTTTTGCTACCAAACGCCACCGTCAACAACCAACTAGTTCTGAACTTTATTACTAGATGCCACCGCATTCGGCTCCTGGCAACGAACGTTGGAACCTACGAACGAGTGTTAGTCAAATCTAACCTATAATTTAGCTTCACACAAGTGTAATTAGTGGACGGTTCTTTATCATGCCATAAAGCTATGACATGGGACCGCCGGCTTTACTTTCCCTCCGAAGGAAGGCATACTGAGGGCCGGGTTTGAACCCGGATGTATTATATGCTTGCGATCTATGAATGAATATCATACACGTGTAAATAGTTAAGCTACTGTACACAACAATATAACAAAATAGGAGCATGCACACTGATTATGAGTTATGAGTATGAAACATGACGTAAAAAAGCTTTTCTTCATATTCGTAACAGTGCACACAAGGATTCTCGCTGGATCAGTGATACAGTGTCCACCCCCTGATCCCAAGGTCACAGGTTCAAATCCCTACCGACAAGGTTGGATTTTTGAAGGCGTGAAAATTCTACGACACAAGTCGAACGATGTCCGCCAATTAAAGATCTCACGTATTAAATTTGCTGATTACATTAAATCTCAACCACTACTTGCCAAGTAGTGTTTGGGGCAGACTACCTCGTTGTTCCACCCCTTAAAAGCTCAATAACTAACAAGTAGAGTTCTGGAACGGGGTTGGAACGGGGTACACTCAGCCTTGAGAGGCAAAACTGAGAAGAGTATGATTCGATTCCCATGTCAGCCATCTTGGAAGTGGTTTTCCGTAGTTTCCCCACTTCTACTCCAGGCAAATGCCGGGATGGTTCCAAACTTATAGCCACGGCCGCCTCCTACCCAATCTTCATCTGAATTACAGTACAAATACACAAACTAATATTACAGGTTATCAGACAAATTCCGTCACATCCAAGTACTGAACATGGAGCTTCACGACCACGAAGTTGCAAAGCCCCTAAATCAAACAACAACAACATCTATGCCAGATAGTTGTACTAAACAAAACGTCGAAACTGAAGAATAGATTATTATTATTATTATTATTACATTACGCAGAAAAAACAAGCTGTGCGCTCAAAATGCTGGTGCTGAGCATGTATTCATACGCTAAGTTCATTCGACAAATACTTAAGCTCCTGAACGAGAAGGAGTTAGAAGGTGCGTTTTGTGCCAAAATCTTCCAAATCGTCTCAATGGTACAGGAAAAATCTTGCATTTCTTGAAAAGTTTGCTTAAAGAAATTAAAAAGATAGCCGCTGGCAGAACTGTGTCGCTTTCATCACGGATAACACTTTAGCCGAGCGGGTAGTCTGTACATATGGGGCGCACACAACCCATTGTGCATAGAAAATAATATTCAAACAGAATTACCCACAACAATGCGGCTTCGGTGGCGTAGTTGGCAGCATGCTGAACTGCCGTGCCCAAGATAGCGGGTTCAAACCCGGCCGAAGTCGTCGGATTTTTTAAGAGCGTTAAAAATCCTTCAATATGCCTTCCTTCGGAGGGGAAGTAAAGCCGGCGGTCCCATGTCATAGATTTATGGCATGTAAAAGATCCTTCCACAGACTAAACTTGTGTGGAGCTATATTTCTAGGTTAGATTTCGTTGGAACGCTCTATCAAATTTCCAACGTTCACCGCTAGGTATTATTGTCATCTGGTGTCGAAAGTTGGAATTACTTGAAATTGAACGGAACTTCTAGCTCACCCTAATAAGGGTGTCCGCTGGAAGCAGCTACAGACTCCGGTGAGCCGAACATGTCCTCGGACACTCCCGGCACTAAAAGCCATACGATAAATAAATAAATAAATAAAACCCACAACAATGACAGATTGCACTCTGATTTCATAAATATCAACAATTTGTTTAAAAAGTGCGTAAATTAAACAAATAAACATATTTATAGAAGCCCGCATAACAGTAAAGCCAGGCGGGTCGTTAATGAACATGCGAGATTTCTCGCACAGGTAGTGTATGTATAATTTATTGTCTTGAAAAGTGCCAAAACTACGCTTGCCAATTGGTTACTCTGAAGGTTCACTGACACAATCCTTCAGCCATTTTAAATTGTGTTCTTCCTCCTCACTTTCAAATCCGGAGTAAAGTAGGCTACAGTGCGTGGCGACTGAAAAAGAGCCATAATTACCTTAATCCGGTCTCGTCCTGCGCACCTTTAGTAGAACACTGTCTTGTGTGCTTGTACATGGAAAATATTTGTTTCGTTTGAGGGACATACTGGTCATTTGTATGACAGCCTCTGTTATTATGATGTCTGTAGTAGTGTGTGAATTTGTATTTCAGGTTTAGTTTTGAGTCAGAAGAATGCAAATTTCTATGATAAATATATTTAAGTATTAAGTAAAAATTTATACTTTCACGACCGCCGTTGAAATAGGAATCTCTGTTTCGCGGGCTTATAGGCCGTGTTCCAAGGACATTTTGTCGTCCTGACGTTTCGCTGAATACTGCGTTCAGCATGTTCACAGGTTACATTAAGCGAGATAAAACAAATAAATAAATAAAACCCACAACAATGACAGATTGCACTCTGAACATGCTGAACGCAGTATTCAGCGAAACGTCAGGACGACAAAATGTCCTTGGAACACGGCCTATAAGCCCGCGAAACAGAGATTCTTATATTTAAGTATTGTTCATTTTCCAGTTTAAGCTGAAATATCTCTGTAACAAGAAGCCAGTAGCTAGTTCTTCACACACAAATTTACCTAACACTTCTACTTGCCAGGAGAACTCGAATTTAGTTAATTAGTTAGTTAGTTATTGTTGTTTTAAGGGGCGGAACTAGGAGGTCTTAACACAGTTTAAAGTATTCAAATTTGGAATAGAATTTAAAATTTTGGGGTGGAACAACGAGGATATTGAGCAAGTAGAACAAATAGAATACCTGGGCACCATCTTCAGAGAGGATGGCAGAAATAAACAACAGAATTAGAAAAGCTAATCAAGTTTACTATGGTATAAACAACACAATCATAGGGAAGAAAGAAATGACCAGAAACACAAAAATGCGGGTATATCATGCTGTGTACCTGCCAACCCTCCTGTATGGTGCAGAGAGTTGGACAGTGCATAAAAAACTGGAGAGTCGTTTGGTCGCCGCTGAGATGAGATACTTGCGGAAAGTTGCCGGGAAAACTCGAAGAGACCATATTAGAAATACCACAGTGAGAGATGAGCTTCAGCCGGAGCCAATAATGGATGTTATTGAGAGGAGAGGATTGGGCTGGATTGGTCACCTAGAAAGAATGGAAGATGAAAGGAAAGCGAAGCAGGTGTGGCGAGCCAGACCTACAGGAAGAAGAACACGAGGAAGGCCACGGATTGAATGGGAGGATTACATCTTGGGACTGATCAGGAAGCGAGGGAAGACCTTGGGTGATGTTCAGAGAATGGCGCACGACAGAAGAAACTTTAATAAATGGCTGAAATGTCTCGACACCTAACGGTACAAAGGGAAAGAAGAAGAAGAAGAAGAAGAGGTGGACACCTAAGTTTCAAAAGACTGAATAATAATAAAACAAACAAAAAACTAATAATTATAGGCCTAATATAAACAAAAATTACGCAATAAACAAAGAAATCAATATTCAAAAACGAACAAGTCGTTGAGTCAATGTACATTGGAAAATTTAGATTGCTGACCCTAACCCACTCTCACTTACAAAGCGGATGACGAGATCAGCAGCCACCGCGTCATCGGCTAATATAAGTTTGAGTGCCATCTGCAAACCAAGGTTTCTTCGTAAGTCAGCAAGATCCACACACTCGGTTAAATTGTGGGCCACGGTTAAAAAGGCTCCACAGGTACAAAGTTGGGGGTCTTCCCTCCTCATTAGGTACAACTGGGTGGATCTTGTATGACATATCCTTAGCCTACACAAAATGACGGACTCTCTCCGTGACCGGAAAGAGCTCCGCCACACGCGAGTAGTTCCCTTGATCGCTCTCAATTTACTGGGCATTGGTTAAGCTAGCCAACTCGAATTTTCAATAAGAGAAATACAGTTAATATTTATCAGAGAAACGAACGTGTTGTAGAAACCGTTCAAATAATTTTTTGTCTAAGAACTAAGGAAGCGCGTCTTTTCAAGTTTTGGTAATGTATTAAAACTCAGCAATTTTTCTAGGTTTATGCCGTGTCTTGTGTGGGGTATCCCCTAGGAACACCAAGCAGGCTCATTAGTGGGCCCTTGGTGTCCGTGCCCGGACCCCCACAGGAGTAGCGAACTGCGCGCTAGCTCCTTCTTTATGAAGCGCACCTGCACCTCATTACTGCGACAGCAGCCTTAGCCTCCCTATGAAGGCTTCCAAAAGATGATGAGCCAGCTTGGTGTTCCTAGGTGATACCCCACACAAGGCACGGCATAAACCTAGAAAAAAAAATGCTGAATTTTAATTCACTGGCCGTGAAAGCCAACGTACATTTTAATTTATGGCATTCGTCCTATGAGAATGTCATAAGTGCAATTGTTTTAACGTCCATATCGCTGCTGGAAATATACGCTAATTAGTTTTTAATGCTAAGTAAATTGAAAACGTAATTTTGATTAAACGTTTTGGCTTTCACGAAAGAAAGTAGGCTAATTATTCTCAATAGCCAAAGTGCGAGATATTCAAAAAGCAAACTGGTCTGTTCCATAAACGGAATACCAAAGAGGAAGGGGGCAGCTGCAGTAAGTCCAGAGATCGCTGTTTCGATTCCTGGGGCTGACAGCGGCTATCCTGAGTGCGGTTTTTCTGAGGTTTTTCACTCTCCCTCCAGGCAAATACCGGTATAGTACCTTACGTCAGGTCCTGGTGCACCTATGATATCCCCGTCCCTAATTCAGTCACACTCACTACTTCCCATACAGTCATCACATAAATACAGGTTATCAAACAAGTTAACACACACTCAATAATACACGGGGCTGTTGGCCAAAATTGAATTAACAAGAACAGGAATACAAGAGGAGTCTTCTAACAGTTATTCCTCACCAGTAAGTTCCTTAGTTTAGGGGCTGCGACAACGCGGTCATGTAACCCTTTGTACTTTGGCGGTGTGTAGAATCTGTCTGATAACCAGTGTTAATTGTGATGGCTGTATTAGTGTGTCTTATCTGCAGACGATCAATTTCAAACAGTTCCTACTTTTGCTACCAAATGCTTCCGTCAACGCCTAGCTGTGAACTTGGTTCCTAGATGCCACCGGCACCTTAATAGAGCGTTAATCAAATCTAACCTACAAATTTAGCTTCAGACAATTGAGATAGTGGAAGGTTGTTTTACATGCCGTAAATCTATGACATGGGACCGCCGGCTTTACTTCCCCTCCAAAAGAAGGCATACTGAGGGTTTTTTAACGCTCTTAAAAGGACCGACGACTTCGCCCGGGTTTGAAACAGCGATCTTAGGCATGCTACCAACTTCACCACCGAAGCCGCCTCCAGTAAGAGAATACAGTGCACGATAAAACCTTATTAAGCTGAGTTTCTATGCCCAAGGTTACGAGTCCAAATCCGGCCAAAGGGCGTTAAAATCCCTCAGTATGCCTTCCTTCGGAGGGGAAGTAAAGCCGGCGGACCCATGGCAAAGATTTATGGCATGAAAAAGAACCTACCACTAACTACACTTGTTAATAATAACATAATAACCCCTGGCACTACAGGCCTAGGCCTACCAAGCGACCGCTGCGCAGCAATTTGGCCTGCAGATATTGGGGTGATGCGTGGTGAGCGCGTCGGGTTGCCTCGGCCGTTAATCGTGGTTTTCGTGACCGGGTTCGTTGCCTCACTGTCAGACAGCTACTCAATTATCCTCACGAGGCTGAGTGTACCCCGTTCCAGCCCTCGCGTCAGTTTCTAAAATCCCTGACGGAGCCGGGAATCGAACCCGGGGCCTCCGAGTGAGAGGCAGGCGTGCTACCCCCAACACCACGGGGCCGGCAACTACACTTATGTGAAGCCAAAATTTGTAGATAATGGTCTATTAGTTCCAACGTTCGCCACCAGGTGCTGACTGCGATGCCATCTAGTAGCCAAGTCCGCAAGCTACGTGTCGTGGACGGTAGCAATTGGCAGCTATAGTAGGAACTATTTGAAATTATTGTGTGCAGTCCTTACTTGAATTAAAACAGATAACACATACTACTGTAATACAGCCATCACAATTAACACCGATGCTTGCCACGGTGGGTGAGTGGTTATCGTGTCGGTCTACTAACCCCAAGATTGCAGGTTCGCTCCTGACCGTGGTAAGTGATTTTTGAAAGGTGGCAAAAATACGATACGCATGTCATACGATGTTGGCATGTCAATGAACCCATTTGAATTCAGTAGGCCGAGTTCATAATGGCAAAATTAATCTCGGGAGTTTCCGCCAACAAAGAGTTCCTCATTTCTCTACTAGAAAGCGCTATAGTCAAGGAACAACGAAATTCGACATGCAGGCTACCCTCTGGGTGTCAAATAACAAAGCTTGCACATGGCACCCGAGCCCATACGATATTATTATCAGGCAGATTCTACACACACCCAAAGTACACGGGGCTAGATGACCACGTTGTCGCAGCCCCTAAACTAAGGAACCAACCAACCAAATCCTTATTAAGATGCCCATTCATGTCATAGCATCCTGCGTGTTGCTACCAGAGTAATGAGTGGTGATAATGAGCTAGGGTAGCTGGATAAACTGAGATAACAAGCAATAGGTTCCAGTGGACTGATCCCACCTGTTGGTAATTACCAGCGCCGTTAAGATTATAACTCATCAGTAACACTCAGTAAACAGACCATAACTAGCCACACAAGGAGGAGAGCAAATTATTATCCCAGCCTTCCTTAAGACCACACCGCCACGCTGCTATAGGAGACTTATTGGACGAAATGGCCTGCGAACACCCTCTTGGGAGGTATAATAATATCGTATGGCCTCGGATGCCGGGTGCAAGCGTAGTTATTTGACACCCAGAGGGCAGCTTGCATGTCGAATTGTGTTGTTCCTTGGAGCGCTATGAAAGCCAAGGAGGTTAGATATCTAAGTACCTTGACACTATAGCGCTTTCTAGTAAAGAATGGAGGAACTTTTGTTTTGGCGGAAAATCCCGAGACAAATTTTGCCATTATAATCACGGCCTACTTAATTCAAAAGGGTTCTTTAACATGCCAACAACGTATGACCTGCGTGTCGTGATTTTTGTCACCTTTCAAAAATCACGTATCATGGCCAGCAGCGAACCTGCAAGTTTGAAGTTGGTAGACCGGCACGATAACCACTCGCCCACCGTGGCAAGGCTCTTGGGAGGTGAAAAACATCGTGAATTACCAAGCCAAGAGAAAATGAAAATGAGTTCAAATGTGCGGTAAAGGCAAGCATCCAGAACACTAATGTGCAGAGTATAACACAGCTTCGGTGGCGTAGTTCGTGGGGTTCAAACACAGCCGATGCCATCAGATTTTTAAGAGCGTTAAAACTCCCTCAGTATGCCTTTCTTCGGAGAGGAAGTAAAGCCGGCGGGCCCATGTTATAGATGTATGGCCTGTAAAAGAACCTTCTACTAACTACAATTGTGTGAAGCTAATTTGTAGGTTAGATTTGATTAAAGCTCAATTAAGTTCCAAAGTTTGTCACCATGTGCCGGTTGCGGTGGCATCTAGTTGCCAAGTTTACAGCTATGTTTCGTTGACGGTAGCATTTGGTAGAAAAATTAGGAACTACTTGTAATTGATCGTCTGCAGTCCTTACCAGAATTACAGATAGCACACACTAATACAGCCGTCACAATTAACACCGGTTATCAGACAGATTCTACACTCACCCAAAGCACGCGTTGTCGCAGCCCCTAAACTGTGGAACCAACCAACCAAGTACGTAATTTGTTAATTTGAAATAAGAATTTTTCCAACCCGTCACAATGTAGTGCGTATTTTTTCTCCAGGCTTGGCAACTTTGTTAAGACAAGCCCTGGTGCCAACACGCCTTGTGGATATTACCTGTCACTTCAATGATTTGAATTCAAAGCTGAAAACATAAGGTCAATTGACTCATGAACTTTACGGACATGTGAAGTTTTATCAGAGGAAACTGAATCTATGGGAAAATCAAATAAGAAATGAAAATACCTGTCACTTTTAAACCCAGTCCCAGCAGGATAAATCATTCTGTAACTGCACTTTCTTCACAAACTGATTGGTAGCATTCCTTGAAGAATTTTATGTCAGATTTAGCGAATTGAGAAAGGAGGAAGTGATCATCAGCAGTTTTTTCATCACTATTCAGCATTGACGTGAAAAGTGCTCCTGTAAATTTGAATATGGAACTTATTGAACTTCTGGAGTATTAAAGGACACCTGCTTACGAGATTTTTACATGATATGTTTTTCATGCAAGGGGTACACTAACCTATTTACTGTCTATATAAAGAGGATGGCATTGTTTTGCAGCACGCATCTATGTAAGCAACTCTTCTGGCGCGTGAAGCGGATTAAATCCAAAGAGAGGAGAGGATAACTTATCTCCGCCTTGAAAACAGCCTCCACGTCAGAACATTCAGTGTACCACCGAACATTGAGGGAACACAAAGGGCCAAGTTTCCCACTAAAATAAGAAGATAGTTGTTGTTTTAGTAAATGAAATTATTGGCTACCGTTAGAATATGCCTGCTTGTGTTAATTTATGATGAACGAGTTTCTTCAATAAATGTTCTTAAAATATTATGCATTGTTAAGTAGGGCCCGCAACGCCTGTAAGTCCTCTGTGGATGACCCACGTTGTGTTCCAAGTTGCACATGGCTGGTTCAACACATACAGATCTCAGTAGGTTGGGCTGCCTACAGTAACAGGAGACTTAGGAAAGCTTATGCAGTCAAAACTCCTGATGTGTTGGCAATTTCTCTGCTTTATCTGTGTAGCAAGATGACACACTAGGTACTCTCCAGGCGAAAGCTGCAGATTCAGTAATTCAAAGCTTTCGCCCTAGATTCGATCGTACCGTTGCACACTTAAGATTGAGAAGTTGCCGACAAATCAGGGGTTTAGAATGCATTGTGATTTTTTTTTAGCTCCAATTACGGTAGCCAGCTCAACTTACTGAGCTGTGTACGTTACATCCTACACTTGGAGCTAATCTTTCGAAATACAGTATAATCCTGTTTATATTTACCTACTAAAATAAGTTGGGAATAGGAACTTAGAAAACAAGGTTAAACACAAAACTGTTTTAAAATTCAATAACGAACAGTAAAGGCAGACAGATTCGTATGACAAGCCGACAATCCCTCTTGTAGTGTTCATATTCTAAAACTAGCTAACCAGAGCAAAACGTGACTCGTATGAAACCAACCAGGACCCTAATATGAGACACTAGTGACTCTCTCGTGCCTACATTTGCCTCCAGTTGTAATGCTAACCTCTACAGGCAATAGGTGCAACCTCCAACGATTACTAATATCTGTAGTAAGTCACTTTCAAAAATGAGTGGTTATAGGCGCCCCCAATTTCGTAAAAGCAAGACGGTTAACGTCACAGGTTACTATCATATCTCCTGCTTCCCACGCCCACCAAAATTAATGTAAGGACATGAGGACGCGCTGATGAAATTGTGATCTTCCAGTATTATCTGCCCACGTCAAATTGTATTTTCATATCATTAATTGTTCCAATCCCACTATCGACCATCCTGCGGCTTCCTGTTAAAGTTATTGGTTTTACGGCCCTTTTAACAACTATGACTTTTTGGGACGCCTGGGTACCGGAATGTTTCCCCCAGGGGATTCTTTAACGTGCTAGTAAATCTACTGAAACGGCTCCCTCACATTTGCGCTCCCTCAAATGCTGACTGACTGCGCCATGATTCGATCCTACAACCTTGGACACAGCAGGCGAGAACGTTACCGCTACACCACGCAGCCAGTCTGTGGTCTCCCCTTCCCCAATTGCTTTTCTCATTCCAATACCTACGCTGAACGTGGAGAATTAAGGTGTAGTGAAGCGTCTCTAGTTCAGGCCCCGCAGAAAGTCGTCACAATTTTGAATTCGTGACTTAAAATCATATTTTATTATACAAAGAGACTGAGATGCTTATAATTGTTTCACACTGTATTTTTGACGTGACGAACAGTAGAACAGTGAGAGATAAAATTCGCCTTGGCAACTATCATTAATGCGGAATATTGTAAAGAACAAAAATGGCGAGTGAGTCTTTAGAGTTCCCTTACGTTCTCAGTGACGTCATTTCCGGACGACTGGTTCACATGCTCCCGTAGGATACAAGATGCCACAGCAAAATCCCCGACTGAGCGAGTATCTAGGGAACCAGACATCGAATAGCATGCTTTGGTTAGTCAGAGGACTGATGTGTCATAGATTTGTTGGTTGCTCTTTGCTGTTTTTTGCTCATTCACACGCAAAATTACTCTACTTAGAATCCGGGAACCCTTCCATTGGTCGAAGGCTGGAGAGCATTCAGTTGCAAGGGTGAATGATGATTGCAATACCTGACAGATTCATTTCGCTGTTACAGTTCACCTTGGTCGTCCTTTCGCTGGCCGCTGTGAGCCTGGCGGAGGAGAAGACTGATTCACAGCTCGAGGTGGAGGACTCAGATAGCAAGAGTCAGAGCAAGCGAGGCTTGGAGAGTCTTGGCTATGGAGGAGGCCTGTCCTTTGGAGGCGGTCACGGACTATCTATTGGAGGAGGACATGGTCTTTCTTTGGGGAGCGACTTTGGAGGTGGTGACTATGGCCACACCAAGTCCATCACAATCCACCAGAAAGTTGGCGTCCCAGTACCACATCCATACCCTGTACACATCCCCGTACACAAGGAAGTGCCCTACCCAGTGGAGAAGCCAGTACCAGTGCCAGTGAAGGTCCCTGTTGACAGACCTTACCCCGTACCAGTTCCAGTGCAGAAACCAGTCCCTTATACGGTGGAAAAACCTGTACCATACCCCGTCAAAGTGCCAGTAGACAGACCATACACTGTGCACGTTCCCGTAGAGAAGAAGGTGCCCTATCCAGTGGAAGTAAAAGTACCTGTCCCCCAACCCTACAACGTGTACGTGCCTAAACCCTACACTGTCGTCGTAGAGAAGAAGGTGCCACAACCATACCCTGTCGAAATTAAGGTCCCAGTACCTCAGCCATACCCAGTTCATGTTAAAGTACCCGTCCATGTTCCCGTTGACAGGCCAGTGCCTTACCACGTGAAGGTTCCAGTTGACAGGCCCGTCGCTGTCCATGTGGAGAAGCCCTACCCAGTACCAGTTGAGAAGAAGGTACCCTACCCCGTAGTGAAGGAGGTACCTTATCCAGTAAAGGTCCCAGTAGACAGGCCATACCCTGTGCACGTCATCAAGCCCTACCCAGTACCTGTAGAGAAGAAGGTTCCTTACCCAGTGGAGAAAGAAGTTCCCTACCCCGTGGAGAAGGAAGTACCTTACCCAGTGAAGGTCCCAGTTGACAGGCCAGTCCCATATCACGTGATCAAACCATACCCAGTTCCAGTGGAGAAGAAGGTACCTTACCCTGTGGAGAAGGAAGTCCCCTACCCAGTGAAGGTTCCGGTAGAGAAGCCAGTGCCCTACCCCGTTGAGAAGCCAGTCCCTTACCCAGTGAAGGTTCCCGTTCCAGTGCCCGTCAAGGTCCATCATCACGGTGACTCAGGGCACACCGGAGGTCACTATGCTTAATGAGTATCCTCGCACATTGACATGTCCACCACCACGACTGGCAGTGTTCACTGCGTGCTGTAGTGCGTTATAGTTCTACAGGTTATTAAAATACAATAAAGTATTTCACTAATAACGTAATGCTTCTCTTATTTTACCATCCTTCGTTATATTTCCAGTGGACCTGTTCAATGATACTGCTGACGTACTTTTGATTCAAAAAGCGTATATCTTCAGGTCTACCATGTTGGTTTGGTAAACGTTGATCCGTATGGACTAATGGTAAATATTAATGTTGTATAATCCGCCTTGTTGATTCTGTAATCTCTATGCGTCTGCTAAGTCCATTGCTCGACTAATTAACGATTTTCTATGTAAAGCTGTAAAGGGTTGGTTTCTTAGTTTTGGCACCTTAGTTATAACTGGATTAATAACTCACTTAGTTGGTTCCAAGTTTTACAGGCCCTCGATGTAGTCCCCACCGTTGCGTACAACGTGTTCCCAGCGATGCGGAAGTCGTTGGATCCCGTTGGCACTGCCCAATCTATTGATGGTATGAAGAGAGCGCTCGGCAGCCTGCTTAACGTCTTCAATGGTACGGACGCGCTGCCATACTGTTCCCCGAGGGCAAACCGTTAATGCGGCGTACTATTGTCGTTTCTGCAAGACCATCTCCGAGGAGCTCTGGGAGGGAAACGGCGCCACCACATGGTACACCGCCCATCGTTCTGCATGACAATGCTAGGGCACACACAGCAGGCGTTGTGTCGGCATTGTTGGATCGTTGGAGCTGGGAGGTCCTCTATCTCCCCCCATATTCTCCCGATATCAGTCCCTGCGACTATGATCTCATCCCGAAGATGAGGATGACAATGCGCGGGGAGCAGGCTGCCGAGCGCTCTCTTCGTACCATCAATAGATTGGGCAGTGCCAACGGGATCCAACGACTTCCGCTTCGCTGGGAACACATTGTACGCAACGGTGGGGACTACATCGAGAGCCTGTGAAACGTGGAACCATCTAAGTGAGTTATTAATCCAGTTATAACTAAGGTGCCAAAACTAAAAAACCAACCCATGTATTTATCGTAATGGAAGAATTTAAGAATTTGACACTAAATAAATGACTGTAGATTAGTCAATGTGATTATATTCCCACAGTTCATGTATGGATGTGAGAGCTGGACAATAAAACAGGCAGATAAGAGGAAGATCGATCCTTTTGAGCTCTCGTGTTGTCGTGGACTCTTAAGAATACCATGGACTGCAAAAGTCACCAATAAGGCAGTATTAGAGCGCATCAAGCCCCATATGTCATTGGCCGGCAAGATTATGAAGTTGCAGCTAGCATACTTTGGCCACATTATGCGATCAGATGCATTAGAAAAAGTAATCATGCTAGGAGTGATCAGCGATACCAGAAGACCAGGTCGACAGAGGACACGTTGGTTAGACACCATTAAAACAGGCTTTAAACTCACCCTGGAACAACTAAAGACTGCAGTGTGTCACAGGACAACTTGGAGAGTGATGATTCATACTACAGGGCGCCCGGGAATGTTCTCCGCAGTGGCTATCCGCATCTGCGAGTGATTGCATCATGAGTTTAGTTGGCAGCACAGTGTCCTTGATAGGGTGAAGGCCACATGTGTGGGCTGTAGCCTCTCGAACTTGTCAGTGTGTGTTGCAATAAGCGAGCATGTGTGTCATCAGCACTTCTAGCATCAGTTATGAATGGCTATGGTGAGTATACAGTTTACTGATTGTTTGTTATGATACAAGCGACAGCCGTGCTGCCAACGTAACTGGAGACGTAATCTCTCGCAGCAGCTTGTAGGCACTGCGGAGAACATTCCGATGCGCACTGTAGAATCGCCGATGGTCGGATTCGACTGAACGGATAACATCATCATCAAATGACTGTATTAATATTCAATACTTACATCATTTTTGTCCAACACCTGCAAAGCGCAGAAAGCTAGAA
This sequence comes from Meconema thalassinum, assembly GCA_946902985.2. Taxonomy (NCBI): domain Eukaryota; kingdom Metazoa; phylum Arthropoda; class Insecta; order Orthoptera; family Tettigoniidae; genus Meconema; species Meconema thalassinum. Next base: position 1,982,959,911 of record OX336388.2, read on the forward strand.
TATGCCGATATGATAATGGAGGGAGCATATCTGACGCTCACGGGAGGATTTATCCACCGTTCGAAATTGACTTTTATTTTGCCAAAACAATTTAAACCGGAAATTAGCAGTGCATAACACTTTCTTGAACTCACGGACAATTACAGCAAGCAAAGTAAGAGACCGAGAACCATGGTAAGTCGAAAGACGAGACCATGATACTGTATCTATTTCAAAGATTTCGTAGCAGAGCATCCTATTAGTAGCCTGCTCTTCAGTCAGTCAACAGGATAAACGGAACCCATTTACATTGGGTGGACAATGATTACTGCTGGAAAATGAACACGTAGTTCCGTGAAGAACTCAATAGTCTATTTGCATGCGAGTCGTCTGGTATCAAAACAAGATACATCACAATTTTTGCGATTTTAAGATTACGGCTGATTTTACAAGTCCTAAATGTACTCTTTACATGTTTTTAAATACCGAAGTAGTGGCTTGGTTTCAAAATAAGACGAGTAGATGAATGAGTATCAAAACAAGACACATCCTGGCAGAGTCTATTGCGCATCGATCAGCGAATCAACTGAAAGGGCGCTCTCTGTGTGCTGTTTATGCAATTCTTTCGTGTTCTATTAATGCCGGTATGTTAAATCAACTGTATAATTGTGAAGAGTGGTTATATTATTTTCAAAATAAGATACATCGGATTACTGAGTTGCAAAACAAGATACATCAGCAAGTTTTAAAATAAAATAAGATACTTTAAATATTAAAACACTTATAAGAAAGAAAATAACAGAGCATGAGTTGTGAAACTTTGGGGAAATATTTGTCTATATCACTCACAACTTTCAAGAAAGAGCCATATTTATTTGTCAGTAAACAAAGGACTTAGTGAGTATTTTTGTGTCTCCGGAAAAAGAATTGTTCAAGAATAGTTAAATGCACGGCTTCTATGACTTAAGAAAAGTAGGCTACAGATTATAATGTCATTAATTGATGATTATGGTAATAACCTAACATACGAATCCTCTCATCAATCGCTTGATTAGAGTACGTGACATTAAACAAAAAAGTTTTTTAAAATGTTGAACAGATGCCATCTTGAATTTTTGAAAACAATTATTATATTTGAATTGCAGCCAATGACCATAGCAGGGTATTTTAATTGAACGATCGTAGGCTCCCCATCACGTTAAATTTCAAGTACTTCCAACTTTGGCTACCAGAGATGTTAGTGCCACCTAGCAGCGAACGTTGAAACTTGATAGAGCGTTTCTCATCAAATAATCTACAAGTTCAGCTACACACTACCATTTGTAGTGGTAGGTTCGTTTGCATGCCGTAAATCTACGACCTGGGCCCGCCGGCTTTACTTCCCCTCTGAAGGGAGGCATACTGAAGGATTTTAACGGTCTCGAAAATCCGACGACTTCAAATTGAATTGATGATAAATGATGATATATAAATCTCAGCCAATGGCGTTAAGCTGGACATTATTGATTGAACGCCTGAGTGCTCCCAACAAGTTAAATTTCAAGTAGTTCCAATTTTGGCTACCACTGTCGACCAAAGTATTATGTGCACTCGAGTTTGAAGGTTGTTTGTGAAGTAACCAATAGACCTACATAAAATCCAATAACATAATCATTTTCGACGTTCTATTTTACGTTAGTTCATGTAGGTTTGGAATTTTTAATTTATATTTTAATATTTTTTATCGCAGTTGGAACACAAAAAGTGCACGTTTTTAAGCGTGTTTCAACCATGCGTCATATTTAAGAATTATTATCTCAAAAACCTGTCATCAGATCGAATCCAAATTTTAACACAATATACATTGGAATGTTGTATAACTGGTTTATTAATTTCAAAATTGGGTGTGTCCAAGAAACAAAGTTGTTATCATTTTTGTAAGGTATCTTTTTCTCGGCTCGGGGTGGTTGGAAAATGTAGTTCTTGGTTGCGTTGTTATCGTTACCGGTATACATCAAAAAGTTATGCTGTATGACTGTGAAATACGTAAATTAATTCACTTATTTTATATCGGTTTGTATTTGTACGAGGACATGACACATGGTTCACCAGCTAGCCGCTCTCGGGAAGAGCTGTACAGCGTTGCCGAAATGGTGCCCACACGCATCATGGCGCGTCTCGCTCGGAGGTGATGGGCTCCATCTCAGCAACGCTGTACAGCTTTTGCTGGAGCGGCTAGCTGTTGAACCATGTGTTATTTCCTCGTACAAATACAAACCGATATAAAATAAGTGAATTAATTTACGTATTTCACAGTCATACAGCATAAAATTTTGATGTATAACGATTACAACGCAACCAAGAACTACATTTTCCAACCACCCCGAGCCGAGAAAAAGTTACCTTACAACAATGATAACAACTTTGTTCCTTGGACACACAAAATTGTGAAATTAATAAACCAGTTATACAACATTCCAATGTATATTGTGTTAAAATTTGGATTCGATCTGATGACGGGATTTTGAGATAATAATTCTTAAATGTGACGCATGGTTGAAACGCGCTTAAAAACGTGCACTTTTTGTGTTCCAACTGCGATAAAAAATATTAAAATATAAACTAAAAAATCCAAACCTACACGAACTAACGTAAAATAGAACGACGAAAATGTTGATGGTATTGGATTTTATGTAGGTCTATTGGTTACTTAACAAACAACCTTCAAACTCGAGTACACATAATACTTTGGTCGACAGTAGGTGAGGATAGCAACGCATCTGCGCTAAGTTCCAAGGCCTTCTAATTTAAATTTCACTGCCTGGCCTAGTGTCATAGTGGGGCAATCGAGGAGGCCATGGTCAAATACAAGGTATTCTGTGTGTCCCATGCGTTCTGTTCTGTACATAAAACTGGCAAAATCTCGACAGATATTTATGAATATTTATGTTCGAACATAAAATAGTTATAATAATTATCGTCGAACATAAATGGTAATTAAGACACTCGTATGGAAATTATAAAACTCGCATACGCTCGTTTTATAAACATACTCGTGTCTTAATTATTGCCATTATAGGCTCGTTGCATAATGTACTATTACGACTTGAAAGAACATAACAATTTCGATTATAATATCACTTAATGACAAAATTTATCATTATAGAGTTTTAGTTACGTTTCCAAAATCCACCCTTATTCACCATGACAGTTCCAGAACTCTCCTTATCCAATCTTTATTTGTTAATACCTTCCTTGTATATCACGAGTTGTTTGCAGATCGCAGGTACAGTATATGAAGGACATATAACTCGATATAATAAACATGAGTAAATACATTAATTTTACTGAAGTTGAACAAGAAATGGTTTTTTCGTCTCCTGAAAAATTTGCCAAAATGGATAAGGTGGATTTTGGATCCGTGCGTCTTGTATGTTTTCGGTAAAGAAGAACAGACCAGACGCAGTCCCATCATGTCCCGTAAATGCTCATGGGAGACAGGTCTAGTAATCGTGCTGGCCAGGGCAGTTGACGAACTTGGAGAGCGCGTTGTAGGAATGACAACAGAATGGGCTGAATGAAGCTCTGGATGTATCATGCACTGCTCAGCGTCTCATGATGGCTCCCCACATCATGATGCCAGGAGTTGGTCCTGTATGTCACTGCCGTACACTGTGGCAGGCTTAGTTGGCGCTATTGGTCGAGACTGCCCTCGCTAACGACCACCACAGTACGATACTCACAACAACAGACCATTCGTTCGGCAGGACAAATACAGTTATTACTAGGGCCCGGATAATTATGTGCTTAACTTTTCAGAAATATGTATAATGTAAGGTGCGTTCAAAAAGTAACCAGCCGGAGGCATCATTACAGAAACCAGTACTGGTACCTGTATGTTAGAAGTATTGGCCCTGGCTGTTGAGGCACTTGTCCCACTGTGACACGAGGCGATGAATGGCTGGCTCATAAAATTCCCTGGGCTGCGATGTGAACCAGTTCCGCACGAACAGCTGGACGTCGGCGTCTGAGGTGAATCGTTGGCCCCGCAGAGCCTTTTTCAGGGGACCAAACATGGCGTAATCACAGGGAGAGAGGTCTGGACTGTATGGAGGGTAGCCGAGAACCTCCCATTTGAATTTCTGCACGAGTGCCGCGACTGTGTTGGCCGGATGAGGTCGTGCATTGTCGTGGAGCGACCACGGCGGCTATGGCGTTCACTGTCACTCGGCGGTCCTGGGTAATGAGTGCATCAACCAGCTGGACGTTGTCAACAGTAATGCAGGGGGGTGCCCCAGACCGGGAATCATCGGCTAACGACACCCGTCCTCCCCTGAAGCGCTTGTGCCACGCCTTGACTCTCGCAAGGGACATGCAGTGTTCGCCGTACACTTGTGACATTCGGCGATGAATGTCCGTTCCCCCTACTCCTTCCGCTGTCAGAAACCGAACAACACATCTTTGCTCTTCAGTTGATGCCTCCATGTCACTGTTTTCAATGCGACTGTCAGCGTTGGTCGATTGATGCATGCTGCTGCTCGCTTTGTATCGTCACGTGACGTGCACGCGTGCCCTCTAGCGACGGGCTGTGACCTTCCACGCTCTGGTCGGAACCACACCTCGTTACACACGCCACGATTAGACGATGTCGTCACCGGTTTGCGCATTTCAGCCTCCGGCTCGTTACTTTTTGAACGCACCTTATATTTATTTATGTTCTTAAAAGTGGGAAATATGTGATTACTGTAAGTTTCCAAAATATGTTCTTAAATTTATATCCCCCAGTTACTCGAAATATATAACTTAGTTGAAACGTCTAGCTGCTTGAATAATCCATAATCCTGTCTACAGTACAAAATGTTCCCGCCTAGTAGGCTGGGCTTGCCTCGGTTTCCACATCCTACAATACTCACTGAAGATGCACAATACGAAATCATGTATGTGCTGGTTTCGAATTTCATTCTAAAGAGCAGAAGAAACGATCCCTACATAAAGATACAGTCGTCTGAGAGACAAGTCTTTATATCATTTCAAATGATGCATGCTACAAATGCTACACATGTTAGAAAGGCTCAGGAGGGCTACGAGCGAAAAAAAATTCTAAGTACTCTTGTCAATACCCCCCAAGTTTCGCAGAAAGAAGTAAAATTTCAAGTAAAATTTCCTGTCATGGTATGGACTAATGGAGGCTTTAATGAGACTGTTGACGCCAGCCCCCCTGCTATACTCAATGACCGGTGAATTCCTGTCTTCAAATACTACTACAATCCAGAAACAAGGGTGCATTTACGAAATAAAGAAGCAAATTACTGGAATTGCTATGGGGTCGAAAATGTGGGCAGCAGTCATCCAAGGAGTACAACATACCACCAAATATAGGAAATATGTACTTATGAAAAAATACGCCAGAATATGTATTTATTTATAAAAACGCAAAAATATCTAATAACTATTCGGGCCTTAGTTATTAGGTAACGTTCTCGCTTGCTGGGCCCAAGGTTGCAGGTTCGTATCCTGGCGCAGTCAGCTGGCATTTGAGGGTGCGCAAATGTGAGGGAGCCGTGTCAGTAGATTTCCTGGCACGTTAAAGATCCCCTTCGTGGCAAAATTCCAGCACCCCGGCGTCTCTAAAAGGCGCAGTAGTTAAAAGGGAGGTAAAATCAATAACTCTATTAGTTATAAGGGACTCCGCGGTTTCATGCTCAGTACGTGGTTCCTACTCTCTCCACAGCACGGAGCCCTGAGTCATTGCATTCACTGCTCTCTCTCTGCCAGTGTCCCATGCACTACGTCACTTCTTTACAGACGTTAAGTATTTTTAAATATTCCACCAGTGTATAACTTACACCGGTCACGGTGGCCGAGAGCGCTAAAGCGCTAGCGTGGGTTCGAATCCCACCTCGGCCGTCCTGAAAATGGCTTTCACCACCAGGCAAATAAGCTACCTGGACGGTTCCTTTCAACAGGTCCACGGCCAAATTCCTTCCAAAATTCTTTCCTTGTATTGTAGTTGCTTGAGACTTGAGACTTTTGGGTGGTTTGATGCAGCCTCCATTCCTCCCTGTCCTGAGCTAATCATTTCGTCTCTACATAATTACCACACCCTACATCCGGCTCAATATGTGTATATTCCAACCTTCAATTACATAACTAAGTTTGCTATTCCTGGGTGTCATAGTATTGTGTCCTACCAACCTATCTATTTTCTTCATTAGCAGTCGCCAGAAATATCTCTCCTCTCTCACTCGTCTTAATACCTCTTCATTTGTTACTCTATCTAGCCATCTGATCATCATTCTCCTGTAACACCACATTTCAAATGTTTCTATTCTCCTCTTTCTGCTGCACCAACAGTACAAGTTTCACTTCCATACAGTGTCATGCTCCAGACAAAGGCTTTCAAAAATGACTTTCTAATACCTAAATCTGTATTTGATGTCAACAGCTTCCTCTGTAGAAATACTTTCAATGCCTCAGCCAACCTACTTTTTATATCCTCTTTACTTCGTCCATCACTGGTTATTTGGCTTCCTAAGTAGCAGACGTCACCTACTTCTTTTAATCACCCTTCCTTCATTAGACCCAGGATAGCGGTTGCCTGGCCGATTGGCCTCTCAGCATCCCCAGTTGTATCTGATACCAAGTGTGTTCAGCTCCCATACATCATCCTTGCGACGGTAGAGGAATGATCCCTTGCAGAGCCGGTGAGTAGGGATGTTAAGCGATTTAAAAAAGTATAACTTACTGCAGCTGTAAGAAACATTGGTATTCATTCTAATATTTACTACAAACCAAGAGAGGATGCATGTTTTGATCCGCCAGTGAATATCGTCACATCGGAAACATGATTAATTGTTCAGCTAAACTACTTGTCAGTTACTTGAGTGGGGGCGTGGTGGCGCAGCGGTCAAGCTGATTGTCTCTTACCAAGGCGGACCGGGTTCGATTCCCGATCACTGTATTTTTGAAGTAAAATGCCATGTCCTGTGGTTCGGATTCCACGTAAAAATGGAGGCCGCGTGGCTTCTGATCGCGAGAAACTACAAGCTTCCTGTCAGTTACTTGAATACAAATAGTTTCTTTGGTCTCTGGAATTAACTGACTGATGCTGCAGATAGCTTCTTACTGGTTTTGTGTAAGTGATTTGATGAGATGAGGAGGATAAGATAGACAACTGTTGCTTGCTTATGTTGGAATTATTATAAACAAGTTGGAAACTCACCTGCCTGTTGTCTGGAGATCCCGTTTCTTCGCATGTCACGGTACTTTTACTTCCAGACCGTGACTAAACTTGGGTTCTTAGCATTCTTTTATTTTTATTCTTTGGTAAAATTCCCGTTTATAAGTAGAACTGTTCTGAAGTCACACAGCCTAATCGCGCATCTGTGCAATAATAATAATAATACTAATAATAATAATAATCTAAATTAAAATCAATGTTACGTGATAGTTTGTCTGTGGGTATGTGGGTATGTCTCCTATGCGTTCATATACCATTCATCCGATTGCAATGAAACTTGGGTGACAAGTTGAGTACACTCCAAGGAAGGTTTCTGACTTAGTAAATCTATTTTACAATAGGTAGCGCACGAGTAGATTCCACAAATGAGCGATGACGCGCGAAGCGTTTCAGCAAAGTCCCGTATGTGTTCATATACCATTCATCCGATAGCGATGAAACTTGGGTGAGATGTTGTGTACACTTACGTGAATGTTTCTAACTTAGTAAATACATATCACAGTAGATAGCGCACGAGTAGATTCAACAAATGAGCGACGACACGCAAAGCGTTTCAACCAAGCCCCGTATGCATTCATATACCATTCGTCCGATAGCTATGAAACTTGCGTAAAATGTTGTGTACACTTCCGGGAAGATTTCTGGCTTAGTAAATCCACTTTACAATAGGCATCGCACGAGTAGATTCAACAAATGAGATACGACGCGCGATGCGTTTCGACAACGTCCCGTATGCGTTCATATACCATTCATCCGATTGCGATGAAACTTGGGTGAGATGTTGTATACACTCCAGGAAAGGTTTCTGGCTAAGTAAATCCATATTACAATACGTAGAGCAGGGTTAGAATCAACAAATGAGCGACGACACGCGAAGCGTTTTAACAAAGTGCCGTATGCGTTCATATACCATTCGTCCGTTTGCGATGAAACTGGGGTGGGATGTTGTAGACACTTACGTGCAGGTTTCTAACTTAGTAAATACATTTTACAGTAGGTAGCGCACGAGTAGATCCAACAAATGAGTGACGAAACGCGAAGCGTTTCAACAAAGTCCCGTTTAAGGTCATATAGCATTCGGCCGATAGCGGTGAAACTTGGATGAGATATGGTGGACACTCCAAGGAAGGTTTCTGGCTTAGTAAATACATTTCACAGTAGGTAGCACACGAGTAGATTCGACAAATGAGCGACGACACGCGGAGCGTTTCAACTAAGTCCCTATGTCTTCATTTACCATCAGTCCGATAGCGATAAAACTTGGGTGAGATGTTGTGGACACTTACGTGAAGGTTTCTAACTCAGTAAATACATTTTACAGTAGGTAGCTCACGAGTAGATTCAACAAATGAGTGACGAAGCGCGAAGCGTTTCAACAAAGTCCCGTATGCGTTCATATACCATTCGTCCGATGGTGATGAAACTTTGGTGAATTGTTGTGTGCCTTCCAGGAAAGCTATCTGGCTTAGTAAATCCTGTTTACAGTAGGTAGCGCACGAGTAGATTTAACAAATGAGCGATGGCACGCGAGTTGTTTTAAAATAGTCCCAAATGCGTTCATATACCATTCATCCCATTGCGATGAAACTTTGGTGAATCGTTGAGTACACTCCAGGGAAGGTTTCATTCAGGCTTTTACAATTTTACAATATGTAGCGCACGAGTAGATTCAACAAATGAGTGACGGGGCGCGAATCGTTTAAACAAAATCCTGTATGCGTTCATATACCCTTCATCGATTGTGATGAAACCTTGATGAGTTATTGTGTACACGCAAGGGAAGGGTTTCGACTTAGTAAATCCATTTCACAATAGGTAGCTCACGAGTAGATTCAACAAATGAGTGACAGCGCACGAATCGTTTAAACAAAATCCCGTATACGTTCATATGCCATTCATCCGATTGCGATGAAACTTTGGAAAATTGTTGTGCACGCTCCCAAGAATGTTTCTAAATTAGTAAATCCATTTTAAGATAGCTTAGAGGCAGTTAACGGAAATTGAAAATCATATTGTGTATCCAAAAGCACTTCAAGAAACAGAATTTCAATGCCAACACTTTCTTTGATTGGCAATGCAACGCATGCCGGGTACAGCTTGTAATGATAATAATATTTAGTCAGTTATGATTATTAGAAATGTATTAAGAAAAAAGATCTTATTTCAAATGATAATTGAATTCTTGTTCAGGGCTCAGTTTTATCCATACATTAAGTTTAATTGACGTTGGGAGTGAAGAAATGCAAGCGATTGACAATTGAAAGAGGTAAACATGCAACTTCTGAACCACATGAGCTTCGCAAAGGATCTCTAATTGAAGGAATGACTGAAATAGACACCTACATATATATGGTATTTGCTCAAAATACAACTTTGGATCATAAATGTATCAAAGATGAACTCTTTGGATAATATACCACAAAACTACATCAAGTGATGCGAACCAATCTATGTGCAAAGAACAAAATTAAAGCTATCAACACATACGCTATACCAACCCTAGTATATTCATTTGGAATTCCGAAATGGTCATCAACAGAAATGGAAAGCCTGCAGAGAAAAACAAGGACCCTTCTCACTACTTACCGTTTATATCATCCAAACGCCTGCAAAGAAAGGGTCAATCTTCCACGAAAGATGGGAGGTCGAGGAGTACTGGATTTACTAATTTTGCTCCAGAACCAATTAAAACCCTTAGAAGATATTTCTATCAAAGAAAGGAAAACAGCATTCTCCAAAAAGCCATTGTGTTGCTGATAAACACACTGTATTGAACCTTCGTACAACCTCTGATGATCATATCAGCCAGCAACTACACTTACATGAAAAAGAAAAGGCAAGGCGACAAAAGACCCTCCATGGAAAATACTACAGCAACCTATCCCAACAGAGTATTGATAAAAACGCATCGTGTATGTGGTTACAAAGTGGTCAACTGTTTGGAGAAACAGAGGGATTCGCAATTGCCATCCAAGATCAAGTCATTGCTACCAAAAATTACAAGAAATACATCATCAAAGATACCAGTGTAATTTCAGACAAATGCAGGCGATGCGCCATTCATCTCGAGACCATTGACCATGTCACTGCAGGTTGCCCAATACTAGCATCAGATGAATATACAAAACGGCACAATCAGGTTGCAGGCATCATTCATCAAGCACTCGCACAGAAATATAAATTAACTGAGGAGTATATCCCTTACTACAAGTATCATCCACCATCCCACCTCGAAAATGAATTGTGTAAAATATATTGGGACACTGGTATTTTGTCAGACAAAACAATAGATCACAATCGACCAGACATGATAGTAGTAAATAAGGTTGATGGCACTACATTTATAATAGACATAGCAGTCCCCAACGACACCAATATTGAACCGAAACACAATGAAAAAATCACCAAGTATAGACAGCTTGCAAAGGAAATCAAGAGGATATGGAAGATGTACTGCCTGTAATCTTGTCAGTCAGCGGCCTTATACCTCACACACTCCACAAGAGTCTGAAGGAATTGGATCTTCCGCCGACCATCTACAAGAGTATGCAGCATTCTGTCCTATTGTCCACATGCAATATTGTGAGATCCTTCCTGGCTAGTGAATGAGTGATAATGAACTCAATATTTTGTATTGTACCCGTTCGTCCTGGGGATGCGATGACCCATCTGCTATTACATCGCATTCCTGGAGTTCCAGGACAGAGCGGAGTTAAATGAACCTCTAGTCAAATAAGGAATGTGTCGGAAATTCAGCTGAGATATCGAAAAAGCAGAGGGTAACACGAGACAAAGTATCTCTAGGGTCGTTACGGGCTTAAATTTAATTTTAAAAAATGCAAATATAAATGGGCGCCATCAACTGAACTCCTAGCAAACCACATCCTTTCCGGTTAAGCCTTAATCAAGACAAGGAAAGAAAATAGGAAAATCACACCATCATCAGATCACAACTAAGATAAAAACAAATTTATTTCTCTTTGATAGTCAGACAGACATTTTAAATATTCATCCTACCTGAGAGCATGGTCGAATGCCAACGTTAAATTGTCATTGTCCAAAAATCGAACCATCTCTTTTCTAATCAAAAGTATTTAGGCTCCACATAAAACAGGAAAAATCTCTAAAGTTCTCTTGGGTTCTCAGGATCACCGTAGCACTATGTCTTTCGTCACTGACATTTGTGATACCTGAGACCTAATTTCTCTTTAATTTAACATCATGAATGTGGATTTGAAAATATTATTAATCTGTCTAAACATACATATTATAATCACATATTTTAAATATCACGTAATTTATGGCTTGCATGGCATAATTCAAATGTTGAATACGTTAGTAAAATGCTCCTAAACATCGAATAATTAATTTACACTATTTACATTGTCATTAACAATTGCTTGTTTGTGAATTACAGAAAATCCACTGCTCATTGGTCATACTCATCATCATCAAAGTTAAATATTTCTCACATTAATTCTCATCTCAAAATTCAACATATTCCTGTCAGAATCATTAACTCATCACCATTAAATCATTTAAATGAAAATTATTATCATCACTTCATTATACTTTCTAATTATTCACACACTCTTATTTTATCATCTTCTTCAGATTAAATCATCTTAAATCATCAATATAAATTGTTTAATTCCTCAACTCAAGTTGCAATTTCTTCAAGTCATATCTCAAATACATTTATTTTAATCCATATAAATTCATTAATCATCAGCTTCTTTAATTAATTATCACCTTCTAATTCAGTTATTCATCATCTATCCAATCACCTATTAATTTATTTAAATCAGTTTATATATCCAATCTCTAATTCATCCATTTATTTAATTCATTGATTTATTCCAAAATTTAATTTATTAATTTATTTAAATATTATTCTTCTGGTTATTTAGAATTTTATTATTTAATCTAGTCATTCTGATTTTTATTTCATTAGGTCAGATCATTAATATGCTTAAATTTCAGATTATTATTTCATTAATTATTATTATCAGAAAATCTTGTATTATCAACTTTATTTATTTGTTTAATTTCCTAACAAATTGTTTAATATGGGTTATAGAACGTTGTCTTACAGTTTTATCACTTCCAAGTTATATCTCGTATTTAATTATCATGCCAAAAAATATTATTGCCTTCACGACATCACGTTGGATCTGACTATCCACAAGTACAATATATATCCTCACTTCTTCAAATATCACATTTGAATACCACAATTATTCCACAAAACTCCATAAATATTCAGCATACAGCCTGAATCTCAACAATTACGCTAGACTGGGTTCGACAACCTCATGTCTGCCTCAAAATACATTAGCAACATTGCAACTATCACTTGGCAACTTCTACAAAATGCCTATCACAAACTTCACTTAACCATGTTGCATGATCTACAAAAAATATATAACTGGCTTCAAATTATCAACGCACACAATCTCCAATAACTGTAATTAATCTGATCACATCTAGACAACTTCTTAAACAATTAGAAAAAATATTACCTTAGTAATTCAAGATCTGCTTTCAAATAGCATAAATTCTCTTACAATCCTCATAATTCACATCACAGAAAAACACCAATTGCTATAATCTCTCATATCAAAATATGCAATACTGATCTGCCTTAAAATAAATCTGACCATTAATGATTCATCTTACAAGATTCAATTACTTTAAATCCTTCTCAAAGGTATCAAACACAATTATAAAAATCATCAAAAGCATCAGCTGTACCAGCTGTTAAACTGAAAGTACTCTCAAAAGAGTATAGCAACAAAATATTGGATTGGCAAACAAGAATTACAAATGTAACCCTGCTGACATTTATCTTTAATTTATTTAACAAAAATTCGACTGATATGTGACTAGTAGTTCCTTGTTTGATCCTCTTACAATCTCAAGTACACTCGGATGATAAAAATGAGTCCCTCAATGGCAAGTAAGATGAGTAACCACCATACAATCGTATAAATACGAAAGACCTCGTCCCGTCGACTAACATGATAGTGCCCTGAACGATGGGTAAGATGAGTAACCACCATACAATCGTATAAATACGAAAGACCCCATCTCGAAGACTAAATGAGTGAATGTACCAGATCGGAATCAACAAGTCTCTAGTTGTCATATAAAAGCGATATTCATTCACTAAAGTGAATAACATCTTAATATCTCCAAACAATCCAATGGAAAAAATCCCTACTGATGAATAATACACACTCGCTAGTATGCAATGAACTGACGAAGTAATTTAGATAATCAATTGCAGATCACGAGTTAGAAATACTCGTCACACAAAAAAAAACTATTCATGAAAACTATCCTTGCTGGAAAAATGTCTAAAAGACCAAACATCTGCTTAATAAAGCCAACCAATGGTGAGAATTTCGTATAATGATGCCTGCCATATCATATGGTCACGCCATATTCTAGCAAAATTCGAAGCATATAAAGTCAAAGCCATGTCTAAATAATCGTATCACTCCTATTAGAAAAATATACATGTGTGCCCAGTATTCATGAAAATAATCGTATCAGAAAGTTATAACTCTTACAGTACCTTCTCATAATCAGCTGTTATTAAATTTCAAAGATCGTCGATTATCCTTATGTAATGAATTTCTCGAATGATCGGCGTGAATATCATTCCACCCACGCAATGACGATTGGCTTCAAATCCCAAGTGAATCAGCTGGTGGACCTCCTCCTCTTCAGGAATCGAATCCATCGCTCTGTGGTGCCATCGCGTCTCTGTCTTCGTTTACTCCGACATGATAAACTGCTGGTTATCCATAGCGGATACTGTCCAAATCCTCACGAAAAAGTTCATAGAAACAGCATACCCCATATTCCTCTTCTACGTTACGCCACTGTTCCATACAATGTTCGGTTTGAGTGTTGAAAGTTCAATCTCCACATCGGTTAAGTCTCACTTGCTGAAAATAAATTTTATTTGTGAGAGTGTGTAAATTTATGAAACACCCTGTAGCTGTGTTCGTACTCGGTATTTTATAACACTTCATAAGAAAGAGTTGCATTAATGCACGCGCCAATGTTCATAAGTGCATATGCTTGTAACATTCCGTTTGCCTAAAATCGTTAATGTTACTTGGGCCCTATGGTCGCTCTGCATGTTCCGTTACGAAATGCATAGTCGTAATGTCATTGAAAAACTATGTTCATTTGAAGTTCACAGTTGCAGTATCTCGTAACTATCTGCCTGCACAATTCAATTACTGAATATAAGTCCCAACTCAATGTTATAATGAAGTTCAGCTTCTATCATAATGCTTGCGTATAAAATTGGAAATAACCCGCTCGTCTCTACTGCAATGTTCTAGAATAATCTCCGCTTAAAGCTGGCCTCGCCATGCCGCTCTGCTATGCTGTTCTGCGTAACCAAAATGCAGCTCGAAATAAGTTCTCCAACTCGTTTTACAGTACTGTTCTAAACCCCGGCCTTCTCATGCTTGCTTGGCCCGTACAGCTGGTTTCGTAACCGGTCTTCACGCTGCCTACTGCGGGTGTCTGCCTGGCTCACTGACCTACTTTCCGTTCTCTGCTTGGTGAAGTCAAAACCTGTCGCTTTCACTTTCCGTGACAAATGCTGCTCGCTGCGCGACTTTACCATACGCTCGGCATATGTCCTACTCAGCTCGCTGTCTGAACTTGACTCTCTTGCTCACTGAGCTCAACTGACTGTCTCTAGACTGCATTGACCTGCACCTCCCTGGCGCAGTCACGTGATGTTCTCCCCACCTCTGTGGTCTTGCGTCACAAATATAATCTCGAACCCCGATCGTCTCGGCTATTAAGTTATACAATAACTTAAGGGTTATCTGTCTTCCTTCAAATAATTACCATATATAATGCTTGTTATATCTTCTCTTCTGAGATGTTTAAATACCATGTTCCATATAGATCTTAATAAAGCTTCATATTTCCATCCATAATTCCATCTGCTTGACTGCTGTCAGTGCCTTCTTAATCCTAGACCTTCTACGTCATCTTGACATTCCTCTTGACTCGATTTGAGCGCTATCTTTTCATAACTCTTCCCATAATCTCAACTACGGCTTAATGTCTGCTGGCGTAGCCGATAGCCTCATCAAGGTATCGGGTACAGTATATACATGATAAGTATGTACTATAGTTTGTATTATAGTTTTTATGTATTGTTGTAAAGCTCTTGGTTTAACCCTTGCATTCGAGTAACCTATGTTTGTAATGGTGAATTGAATAAATAATAATAATAATAACAATAAGAAGATAGCATCATGAATCGCAAGACTTTTGGAACCCGAGTTACAAATCACACTTTCGCCGAAAAAGCTAAAAAGACCACTGGAAAAAATGGACGGAGGAACGTAAGAAGGGGCATAGCGAGTTCATGAGGAGATTTTGGAGCTTGGAGTCAACAAGTTCAAGCGCGCTCCCTAAGTGGGCAAAACGAAGAAAGAAGAAGAATAACAATAATAATGACTTCAAAAGTTAAATTTTGTGGTGAACTTTCTGACCCTTTTCCTATTAACACATGACTTTGACAAGGAGAAAGATTATCTCCGTTATTTTTCAATATTGTCCTTGAAAAAGTTCTCAGGGCATGGGAAAATGAAAAAAAAAAACCTGTTGGTCGACTACTCAAATCCAGAATTCAACTGCAGTGTTTAACCTTTGAAGATGATCTAGCTGTTCTTTCTAACAATAGGGAAGAAGTAGTTCAGGCCCCTGTACCTTCACTAAATTGCAGATATCATCCGAAGAAACTCAATGCATAGAAGGATCCGCTCGTTATGTGGATGTAAAACCTCTAAAGACCAAATTCAGCAAAATTCATCTGCAGTGTTTAGCTATTCATCAGGTAAACAAAATAATTCAAGTACTTAGGAAAAGTAATTCAGCCATCAGGATTGAATCGTGAGGCAAACAAAGAGAGGTTTTCAAAATTACCAAAGGCCTATAGAATCACCTGGGACATATACAGTATAACAAACAAGTAGTTCCGTGAAGAACAAAAGCCTATTTTCATATATCCTACTCATGTTAATTGCCACTATCAACATACAAAATTTCAGTTTGATTGCTGTAATAGATTCGTAGATATTGAGAACCGACTAAATATTTCGGATGGTCGCCATGTTGGATTTTATATATCTAGGTCCTAGAGTTATGTACTGTTACATGCAGATTATTGTGTACGTGTAGTATTCAAACTTCAATCGCATAATTAGGACACAAGAAGTAAAAAGGAGATTTTAAAATTCCACACAGCTGCCATCTAGAGGTTATGGAAACAATTGAAATAAATTAGATGCCAGTGGATAACCATTCGTATAAGGATTTACTGTACCAAGTTTCACTGCACTCGGATGGTTAAATTGCGAGAAACGTCCATGTGAATATTTATATTTCGCGTCGCCACCATGTTGGATTTGTGATCACCAGGTTATTTAAAGTCCTATAGGTGAACTTAAGTTCATAGGCTCTATGAACATTAAAAAATTCAGTTTGATTGCTATAATAGATCCGTAGATATTCAGAGCCGTCTAAATATTTCGGATGGTCGCCATGTTGGATTGTAAAATGTATAGGCCATAGAGTCATGTACCATTAAAGGAAAATTATTGCGTAGGTTCATTATTCAAATTTTCACTTCGATCGCATGACTACATCACAAGAAATAAAAACTTAATTTTAAAATTCGCACAGCCGCCATCTTGAGGTTATGTAAACAATTGAACTAAATTAGATACCATTGCATTACAATGTGTATAAATATTTCCTGTACCAGATTTCAGTGCGTTGGAACATTAAATCGCGAGAAAGGTCTATTTAAAATTTTCTAATTCGCTTGGCCGCCATGTTCGTTTTGTAGTTAACCGGTTTTTGAAAGTCTTATAGATGGACTTCCAGTAGTGCCCTTTATCTACGTACAAAATTTCAGGGAGATACCGCTAATAGTTTCAGAGATATAGAATTCCGGTGAAATATTTCGCACATCCGCCATCTTGTGGTTATGTAAACAATTGAACGAATTTAGATGTCGGTGCATTATAATGTATATAAACATATACTGTACCAAGTTTCATTGCGTTTGGTTGGTTAAATCGCGAGAAACGTCTAATTAAATGTCGCAACTTCGCTTGGCCGCCATGTTGGTTTTGTAGTTACCAGGTTTTAAAAGGTCACATAAGTGAACTTATAGTAGTTCCCTTTATCACCATACAAAATGTTAGGGTAATATCGGTAATAGTTTCGGAGATATTGAATGCTGGTGAAATATTTCGCACAGCCGCCATGCTGGATTGGTGAGTTGTAAAAATTTTGAAGGGCACGGTCGGGGTCGCTCGGAATAGTTCTATGAAATTACCGAGTTTCATTGAAATCGCTCCAGCCGTTTAGATTTTATTAGAGGGGGACACACACACGAATCACATACACACATACGCACACACACACGGACAAAAGGTGATCTCATAAGCCTATTTTTTTTTCAAAATTGAAAATAGGCTAAAAATCAATAGAAGAACGCTAAATTAAGACATTACACAACAATAATCAATCCTGAAGCATTTTGTGTCTCGGAAATCCTGATCATTGGAAGCAGATCTCTTATCAAAGACGTAGAGAATGACGAATGAAAATATTGAGGAAAACCCTTGGTCCAGTCTGCTCAGAAGGAATCTGGTTGTAACGGAAGTCTCAGTAGCTTTATCACCATTCTGAAAAGATCAGACACCTTCAGGAAAAGGCTATTGAAGTTCTACGGCCACATTCTCAGGATGAACAATGACAGGCTCACCAAAAGGATTCTCCACCTTGCTCTCTCAATGAAAATCAAGAACAACTGACTGAGTGGAATAGAAGCTTGCCACGGTGGGTTAGTGGTTATCATGTCGGACTACCAACCCCAAGCTTGCAAGTTCGCTCCAGGCCACGGTAAGTGATTTTTGAAAGGCGTCAAAAATCACGACACGCATGTCATACGTAGTTGGCATGTTAAAGAACCTTTTGAATTCAGTAGGCCGTGTTCATAATGGCAAAATTAATCTCGGGATTTTCCGCCAGCACAAAAGTTTCTCCATTCTCTACTAGAAAGCGCTATATTGTCAAGGAGCTTAGATATCTAACCTCATTGACTTCATAGCGCTCCAAGAAACAACAAAATTCAAAATGCAAGCTGCCCTCTGGGTGTCAAATAACAAATCTTGCACCCGGCACCTGAAGCCATACGATATTATTATTATTATTATATTATAGTGGAATATATATATAATATGCGTATTTGTAAAGTATTGAATTGGCGTATTATTTTAAACGTTTTAATTGAAAAAATCTTCAAGGAATTGGCATTACAGAGGAAAGTATACAAGATCGACTCCAGTTCAGAACATTAATCAACAACCAACATTTCTCTGAGAAAATGACTACCAGGACCAAGGCATCATGCACTAAAGAACGGAGGAAAAACTTGGCAAAATTTGCTTTAATTAGAAAGTTCTAAAACACTTGTTTTTAGAATTTGCTGTTATCTGCCGTCTGACGGCTTCCGCATCTCGAACTTCACTAGCCCCATTCAGTCTCAGGTTAAACACGTTTGAATCCAGCTAGAACATTCTAACACAAGGCAAGTTTTGCCAGGTCTGATTTTTTGGGAACATTAACCCCAGAATTGCTAGTGGCGGAGACGACCAGTTCCAGAGATATCTTCACAACTGTAAGTTTTCCATCCGTACCACAATCTTCATTCTAAGGGTTTATGACACATATTATGTCTTTGCCATGTAATTGTGTGTTAGGGCCAAAAGTTAGTTTGTAGGTGACAAGAATCCGTGCCTTTCCAAATTGTATAGAATATAATCATTTTATCCTACGGCCTGCCCATGTTGAAACACCAGATCCAATGAGAACTCCGCAGTAAAGCAACATTGGACGTGGTTGGACCTTGGAGGCACCGACCTGCCTTCGGGTAGAATACCAATAGCAATAATTATTTTCCCAGATTTCAAATGTTGAATTTCGGTGGCGTAGTCGGTAGCATGCTGAGCTTGTATGCCCAAGATCGCGGGTTTAAACCCAGCCGATGTCGTTGGATGTTTTAAGAGGGTTAAATCCTTCAGTATGCCTTCCTTCGGAGAGGAAGTAAAGCCGGTTGTCCCATGTCATAGAATTATGGCATTCAAAAAAACTTCCACTAATTAAACTTGTATGAAGCTAAATTGAAGGATAGATTTCATTGAAACGCTCTATCAAAGTTCCAACGTTCACCACTAGGCGTCAGTGACATCTGGTGGTGAAAGTTGGAACTACTTGAAATTGAACGGAATTTGTAGCTCACCCCATGGGTATCCGCATTGAAGCTGCTACAGCCTCTGTCTTCGGACACTCCCGGCACTAAAAGCCATACGCTAAATAAGATAACCTCATGATCATTATCCTTGCTGTGCACTTCTCGACAGTGTCAACCCCCATGACCTGAAACTGTTTTCATTTGTTGTGTTAGTTTAATATCTGTCAGCCCAAGGGGAGAGGGCAAGTAATAAGCATTGCAAAGCAAAGCCAACTACGTACAGGCCATGGAGACCCTGGGAGTAGTGGAAGGTAGAGGCTTCCACATTTTGTGACATCGGCACTAGATGGGATGAGTTGTCAGCTCCACGCCCGGTCGTCTTTGCTCCCAGGAATTACCCTGGTACTCATTTTTGGTGTAGGCTGAGTGAACCCCAGTTTCCGAAAGTGGTAGTTTTGTTTCTAAAATCCACTACCTGGGTGGGGATCGAACCCAATCCCTTTCAGTTAGAAGCTCAGAGCCTGTACCGACTGCGCCACGCACCCCCCAATAAGCATTGAATTAGGTACAATCACGAAATGGTCGCTGACCTGTGGACTATCCGTAAAAAAACAACATTACAACACGAAGTTCACGGAGGCTCAATTGGAATGACCCAAAAGGAGTTAAATGCTACACCATGTGCCTCCCTAGGCAAACTATTCCGACGACGCTACTATTGCGGAACAAATCTCCGGAAGTAGAACTCGGTATGAATCTATCTATTAATCAAGACTTCCCGTTCAATAGGTGTTTAATGGCCGGCAAAGAGGTGCAGATATGTGATTTCTCCACATTGTTTCTCTAGCTATAAAGAGAGGTTTCACAATATCCGGCCGGCACTTAAACAATGCGTGTTGGTCTCTTCCTACCCGCAAGAGAAACTAGTGCAGCTTCCAACACTGCACTTCCTACACCATCTGCCTCGCATCTGCTTGCACTGCCTCGCATACAGTGCTGTACACTTTCTCAGGAAGTGAAACTAAAGCTGTTTTCAGTATTGACTGGGCTGTCTCTGTTTTGCCTAAATTTAGGTCTCAAGATTCATCGTCTAATTCACAAGCAAAGACCTCGTTGTTTCACCCCTTAAAACAACAACAATAATAATAATAATCATCATCGTCGTCATCATTATCTGCTAATTAAACACATTCAGCTCAAAATATTTTGAAATGGGATTTCTTTACTGTGATTAGGGCTAGATTTGTGACGGTACGCACCGGTACGCTGTACCGAAACCTTTGACCGGGGGAAAGTCGAATATATAACATAATATTTAGAACTGTGGAACGTTAGTTGTAAGTCAAGGTCAACTTGGCCTTTGACTGGACTGTACTTCAAAGTACGTGGAATCTTGGTGGCTTCGGGGACGGCACTCCGCTCTGGATAGGCTACTAACAGCGAAGGGAGACAGAGAGGAGACACATACAGCGAAAACTTTTCTAAACTTTGGACAATTTTATAAACTGTCAGGTAAAACATGTTTAAGTACAGTACCTTTCATAAAAAATAATTATTTCAGAAGACAACATTTTCAGGGATGTCCCTTGATGCGGTTGCCTTACTCTAACACAGGCGTTTTAAAAATAAGAAAATATTTGAATTTTCGTGAAGTTTTTACAAAAATTGCGTTATTTTAAGAATAAATTCTAATATATGCCAACGGCTATGGTAAGAATAATGTTACAACAGCAGTCTCAATTTCATTTAATTTAATTTAAAATTGCAATCATAATTAGATAGCTATTTTGTTCACAGATTAATTCTTAAAGGTGTTCAGAAATGCGTAAAAATAACGTATCGTTTTTAGAACTCTGTAATTCAATATTCCATAAAGCCCACCCCCCCTCCCACCGCCACCCGGTAGCCCACAGTACCCGAACCTCTTTTTTTTACAAATCAAGCACTGACTGTGATCATCAGCTCATGGGCTAGGGTGTGTGCAAATTATGTTCATTAACCTGTGTGATTGTGGCGTCTGTAGTAGTTTGAGTATTTATATGAGTAACTGCAGCTAGAATTGGAAACGAGACGACCAATACCATAAGTTTTGGAACCAGCACGTCATTATCATAAAAGTAGCTCTGCAAATTATTATTATTGGTATTCTTCTTCTTCTTCATGCTTCGTTGCGGCCGAATAAGGACCACGTCATGTCAACTGTTTCTTCTGCATTTTAATGTTGACCCAGTACTCTTTCATTCGCAATCGATCATTCTCTCCGTCGTCCACGCCTTCCCGGATTTTAGTTTGGGCTTAGGTTGAAAACTATGATGTTTTTGAAGTATTTCCCTAAGAGGGCCACGCTCTTGGATATCATCACATGTTAACCCTATCTCCAACTTCTCTTTCTCATGGACGAAAGCAAAAATTCGGTTGGATAGCCGTGTTGATTTAATTCGGGTTGTATGTCCATAGAAAGAAATCCTCCTTTTCCTCATCACGTCAGTCATTTTCTCTACGTGTGTACAACTCTTGGTTGTGGCGTCTTCGGAACTCGCCGTGTTCTTTGACTGGTCCCAGGATTTTTCTCAAAATCTTTCTTTCCTTGGTCTCCAGTTTTTTCATTATGCCTTTTCCATTCATGGCGAGACATTCCGCTGCATACAAAGTTTCTGGCCGGATGACCGTGCAGTAGTGCTTGAGTTTTGCATTCAGGGATATAGATCTTTTGTTGTATACATTTTTAGTTATATGGTGAGCCATTTCAATTTTATTCAAGTGTGACGCAAAAGCCTCGTTTTCGGACACTGTAGGGTCTATCCATTTACCAAGATAGCCTACTTAAATTTCACAACCCGCTTGATTTTCCCATGATTTACGTCTATATGTTTAGGAGCCGTTTTGATGTTAGTAATAAATTCTGTTTTCTCGAAAGAACCTTTGCAGCTTATGTTTGAAGCTGGTTTATCTGGTCGTAGCCAATTAATTCGCAAAAACCGCATGGTCATCTGCAAAAGATATACAGTCAATTGATAGTTTCTTTTTATTGTGCGGGGGCGTGATGGCTCAGCGGTCTAGCTGTATGCCTCTCACCAGGGCGGTCCTGGTTCGATTCCCGGTCAATGCATGTGAGATTTTCGATGTGAAATGCCATGTCCTGTGGTTCGGATTCCACGTAAAAAGGAGGTCCCGTGGCTCATGATCTCAAGATTAACGGTCACGTTAAACTAAAAGCTTCCTTTTTTCTTATTATTGTGACCTAGTCTGATTCCATTTTGGACTCCTTGCTTTGCGCCACACAGGGATGACTTTCTCGAGATCGCAGTTGAATAATAAAGGCGAGACCATCTTCCTGTCAAACCCCTGTCCTTATCACGAAGGCATTTGAAATCTCGCCTCTAATCTTAACTTTTGAAGTGGTGTTGGTGGGAGTCTGTTGGATGATCGCTATGGTTTTGTTGTCTAGGCCGAACTCCTTTAGAATCTGAAGTAGGGTAGTCCGTTCAATGGAGTCATAAGCTTTCTTAAAATCAATGAAGGTTACTACAAATTTCTTGCTCCTTAGTTTCAGATATTATTGGTATTATTATTAGACTATACCAGCCGCGGTGTCCGATAGCGCTAACGCTCTACCTTGTGCCTTGCATGGGATCGGTAGGGCGTGCGTCTGAATTCCACCTCGGTCGTCATGATTTTCCATTTTCACCACCAGGCAAATGCCGGGACTGTTCCTTTCCACAGGTCAGCGACTAACTTCCCTCCAAAATACTTTTCATGACCTTTCCTTAATTCGACCCAAGTTAGTGGCCTGTCCCTATCCCCAGTTGAATATGGTGAAAATGTGTTTTCAGCTCCCAGATACCGCCTTTGTGACGGTAGAGGAATGATCCTTCGCAGAGTCCATGGGTGATGCTGAGCTGGGAGGATACGCGTTTTAAAGATATGATTACCTACTTCGTTGGCCACACGAACCGAAGTCGGTTCATTGCCTCACTCTTTAGCCTCTTCCATTGGTCTCTGTTGCTAGCCATGTTCTCGTTGGCTCCCAGTGTCTCCAAGTCTTTCTTGACTCCATCTATCCAACTCAGTTTTGGTCTACCCAGGGGTCTCGTACCTTGTGGCTTCCCTTCTAGCACTGTCTTCACCATTTTGTCTTCTCTTCTCAGGACATGTCCCAGCCATTCAATTCTTCTGCTCTTTATTACAGCTGTCACATCGGGTTCATTAAACAGCGAGTGGATTTAAATATTTTTTTCTTCTTCTAAAGATTCCATTTTCAGACACTGGCCCAAAAACTTTTCTTAACACCTTGTTTTCAAAAGTCATAATTTTTCTCTCCATTGTCTTGCTCAGTGTCCATGTTTCCGCCCCGTACATTAATACTGGTCGCACGATTGTCTTGTAAATGCGGAGTTTTGTTGTTTTCGTTAATAGCCTGCTGGTAAATAGTTTATTCATTGAAAAGAGACACCTCTCTGCAGATTTTAGCCGGTTCATTACTTCCTCCTCCATGTTGTTGTTGGCATTGGCTGTACTCCCTAGGTATTTGAAAGACCTAGTTTTCCTAAATTCCATATCTTCTATTGCCAGTACTCTCTCTGTTTCCTCTTCATTGTTTCTGGTTACAATCATACACTCTGTCTTATCTTGATTGATCCCCAGACCCACTCTTTGTGCTTCTTCTATTAGAACTTTATGATTAGTCTATTATAATTCGAATGTATTGTTTCACGATCACCTCATGGTGTAGTGGACGGCATTCTTTACTTTCATTTCTGAGGTGCGGGTAGACTACGATTCCAAGAGTTATATTTCCAGTCTGTAAGGTTGATGAGGTGAGGGTCAGGCCCACCTCTTCTCAGTACACTCACTACACCAGGAGGTGGTCGAGAGACAATACATTCGATTAATAATAGTAATACTGCCACGAGTCTCTTATTATTTAAGCTCCCTCATATGCCAAAAAAAAAGGTTGTTTTAATTCTAGGCTACTCATAATCACCATCTTCAACTCTATACACATGTGTCTTTCCTAAGTCGTTGTAACTTTATGTCAAGGCACAGTAGGTGAGAGGCTAGCTGATTACGTCATGGAAACTGTAATGCACAGTATTTAATATTCTGGTTGTATCGAGGGACCTTTAAAACCTTTTATAAAATAACTAGCAACCCACCCCGGCTTCGACCGGTATCTTTGACAGTTTCCCTTAGACGCAATTCAGAAAAGCGGAACTCCAAACATATACAGTACACTCTTCTCTGAAGTCTTAACTCGACACGATTCGACAGTTTGAAGCTGGCCGAAGCTGGGGTGATAGGCTCGCTCGCTGTCTCGTAAACACGCTCCAAAGCTAGTAATTTAAATTTCCACTGAATGGAGGTTGTTGGAAGAAATGCAAACGTAAAATCACTTACAGTAGGCGATGTATTAAAGATTGAGATATGCTGCCACGGACATTTATGAAGAAATTTTCATGTTGAACAATTCTTACAGTGGAAGTATAAAGATATTTTTACCGGTTTACCCAGCGTAAGCTTCAAAAGGTGCACGGACGGCAGGTTTTACTTCACTGAAATCATTACTGCTCGACTTCCTTTAGTCATAGATGAATGTTTTTCTACAGAGACCTTCCTTGAGAAATCCTTCACAGAATGGTGAAAACCGCATCAAAACCCATCCTATGGTTCTCGAGATTATCCGTTACATCCAAGAATCGGAGAGTTTTTTTTATACTAAGTAGAGATATTATTAATACTCGTAATTGGGCAAATTGCGTGTTAGCCGACTGATAAGTATAAATTGACAGTTCCTAACTTAAGGTAGAGGGGCGTGGTGGCGCAGTGGTCAAGCTGTTGGCCTCTGACCAAGGTGGACCTAGTACGATTCCCGGTCAATGCATGTGAGATTTTCGAAGTGAAATGCCATGTCCTGTGGTTCGGATTCTACGTAAAAAGGAGGTCCCGTGGCTCATGATCGCATGATTTACGGTCACGTAAAAGTAAAAGCATCCTTCCTTTTAACTTAAGGTAACGTTTGCATCCTTCGAAATACTAACCTCAGTTACCAAATGCACAGACTACTACAGCCATCACAATGACACAGGTTATCAGACAGATTCTTCGCACATGCAGCTATGTGCAGGGGGCTACATGACAACCATGCGGCAATGCCCCCAAATCAGGGCCATCCACATAGCGCTCCCCGAGTGCTAGTGCTCCGGCAGCGCTCTAAGCCAGTGCACCGAGCGCTTTGGTGGAAGGAGCTTGGCTGGTTGAGCGCGTGGTCTGTCCACCGCGCCGAAGAGAGCAATGTTTGGCACACTGTACATTTGTGAGCGTTTCTTTTCAGTTCTCAAACTTACCAAAAGTAAACATCGTGCAACGATGAGCGATAGAATCTTGCGCAATTATTTACGAATAGCTGTGTGCTGAAATATTGTACTCAATTTGGAGAATATTGTTTCCTCCAAAACTAAAAGCTTGTAATAACGACAGAGCTAAAGTCACTCAAGTCCTGAACTATCTGTACATATTGGTAAAATGTTGTTCAATTTTCCTCTCTAATATGTTCACATTTCAGTTGGGAATAAATCACAATATTCTTTACTTAACACTTGCATTCGTTTCCTGCACATTCCATACATCGGAGTGCCATTCGATTTGTATATGCGATATATTTTTATGGAAAAACAGCCCTGTCAATATAATGTCAACAATCCCACAAAAGCAGTCGGCCGCACGTCTGTACGTGCCGTACGTATCTAGTTAGCGCGGTCCGGGCATCGTCCGTCTGTCTCAGGTCTCCTCGCTGCCACAGGGTAGTAGTGGCAGTGCTGGATTACCCATTAGGCCCGACTAGGCCCAAGCCTAGGGCCCCCAATTGTCTGCCCCCCCCCCCCCTCTCAAAAAAAAAAAGAACAAGAACGATTAGACATGCTACGTTTAACGTATATCGAGTCATACGTTCTGCGGGAAATTGATTTTGATGACACTGTAGAAGATTTCATTGACCGAAAAAAACAGAAAAAAAATTGATTACATTTTACAGAAGTAAACAAGATGTTCAGTAAAGAACATATAGTCTACTTTCTCCTAAATGCATGGGTATTGTTATAACTCTTTGTCCTTTTCAAGGAGTATAATTGAATGTTGGTTGTAGTAGCTTGTTGAAATATAACGTGCTATAGGGATATTAAACATGAATATGAGGTGTCCTTTGCTAGTGCTACCTCTGTAAAAAAAAATCATTCAATTCGGTTTCACCGTGTTGAATTGATCTGGGGAATGGATTTGCACACATACATGGCCGCTATTTGCAAACTATTGGGCTGATGACCTTGTAGTCAGTCATAAGATGCTTTCCACAAAAAGGCATGTTGTTGCAAAATCCAGTAGAGTTCAAATTATTAGGATGGTCGAAATTTGATTTTAGCTTTTAACATTTGGGTGGCCGTCATTCCGTTTCCGTCAAGATGGCGGCGATATAAAACATGACACTGAGGTGCCTTTTGCTAGTGCTACCTCTGTACCAAATTTCGTTCAATTCGGTTTCACCGTGTTTGAATTGATAGGGGGAATCGATTTGCACACATACTTGGCCACCATCTGCAAACTATTGGGCTGATGATCTAGCAGTGTGGTCAGAATATGCTTCCCACATAAAGATTTGTTGTTGCAAAATTTGGTAGAGACTAGATTATTAGGTTGGTCGTAATTACATTTTAGCCTTTAATATTTGGGTGGCCGCGATTACGTTTCCGTCAAGATGGCGGTGATATAAAACATGACACTGAGGTGGCCTTTTCTAGTGCTACCTCTGTACCAAATTTCGTTCCATTCGGTTTCACCGTGTTCGAATTAATAGGGGGAATCGATTTTCACACAAAGATGGCCACCATCCGCAAAATATTAGACTAATGACCTATTAGTTTGGTCAAAGGATGCACCCTCCATAATGGTATGTTGATGCAAAATTTGGTAGAGATCGGATGATTAGGTTAGTCGTAATTTGATTTAAGCTTTGAACATTTGGGTGGCCGCCATTACGTTTCCGTCAAGATGGCGGCGATATAAAACATGACACTGGGGTGCCCTTTGCTAGTGCTACCTCTGTACCAAATTTCGTTCCATTCGGTTTCACCGTGTTCGAATTAATAGGGGGAATCGATTTTCACACAAAGATGGCCAC
Organism: Meconema thalassinum; assembly: GCA_946902985.2. NCBI lineage: Eukaryota > Metazoa > Arthropoda > Insecta > Orthoptera > Tettigoniidae > Meconema > Meconema thalassinum. The sequence goes on from OX336388.2 coordinate 1,982,987,589, forward strand.
CATCCGCAAAATATTAGACTAATGACCTATTAGTTTGGTCAAAGGATGCACCCTCCATAATGGTATGTTGATGCAAAATTTGGTAGAGATCGGATGATTAGGTTAATCGTAATTTGATTTAAGCTTTGAATATTTGTGTGGCCGTCATTACGTTTCCGTCAAGATGGCGGCGATATAAAACATGACACTGAGGTGCCCTTTGCTAGTGCTACCTCTGTACCAAATTTCATTCCATTCGGTTTCACCGTGTTCGAATTAATAGGGGTAATCGATTTTCACACAAAGATGGCCGCCATCCGCAAACTATTAGGCTAATGACCTATTAGATTTGTCAAAGGATGCTTCCTCTATAAAGGTATGTTGTTGCAAAATTTGGTAGAGATCGGATGATTAGGTTAGTCGTAATTTGATTTAAGCTTTGAACATTTGTGTGGCCACCATTACGTGTCCGTCAAGATGGCGGTGATATAAAACATGACACTGAGGTGCCCTTTGCTAGTGCTACCTCTGTACCAAATTTCATTCCATTCAGTTTCACCGTGTTTGAATTAATAGGGGTAATCGATTTTGACACAAAGATGGCCGCCATCCGCAAACTATTAGGCTAATGACCTATTAGATTTGTCAAAGGATGCTCCCTTCATAAAGGTATGTTGTTGCAAAATTTGGTAGAGATCGGATGATTAGGTTAGTCGTAATTTGATTTAAGCTTTGAACATTTGGGTGGCCGCCATTACGTTTCCGTCAAGATGGCGGCGATATAAAACATGACACTGGGGTGCCCTTTGCTAGTGCTACCTCTGTACCAAATTTCGTTCCATTCGGTTTCACCGTGTTCGAATTAATAGGGGGAATCGATTTTCACACAAAGATGGCCGCCATCCGCAAAATATTAGGCTAATGACCTATTAGTTTGGTCAAAGGATGCTCCCTCCATAATGGTATGTTGATGCAAAATTTGATAGAGATCGGATGATTAGGTTAGTCGTAATTTGATTTAAGCTTTGAACATTTGGGTGGCCGCCATTACGTTTCCGTCAAGATGGCGGCGATATAAAACATGACACTGGGGTGCCCTTTGCTAGTGCTACCTCTGTACCAAATTTCGTTCCATTCGGTTTCACCGTGTTCGAATTAATAGGGGGAATCGATTTTCACACAAAGATGGCCGCCATCCGCAAAATATTAGGCTAATGACCTATTAGTTTGGTCAAAGGATGCTCCCTCCATAATGGTATGTGGATGCAACATTTGGTAGAGATCGGATGATTAGGTTAATCGTAATTTGATTTTAGCTTTGAATATTTGTGTGGCCGTCATTACGTTTCCGTCAAGATGGCGGCGATATAAAACATGACACTGAGGTGCCCTTTGCTAGTGCTACCTCTGTACCAAATTTCATTCCATTCGGTTTCACCGTGTTCGAATTAATAGGGGTAATCGATTTTCACACAAAGATGGCCGCCATCCGCAAACTATTAGGCTAATGACCTATTAGATTTGTCAAAGGATGCTTCCTCTATAAAGGTATGTTGTTGCAAAATTTGGTAGAGATCGGATGATTAGGTTAGTCGTAATTTGATTTAAGCTTTGAACATTTGTGTGGCCGCCATTACGTTTCCGTCAAGATGGCGGTGATATAAAACATGACACTGAGGTGCCCTTTGCTAGTGCTACCTCTGTACCAAATTTCATTCCATTCAGTTTCACCGTGTTCGAATTAATAGGGGTAATCGATGTTGACACAAAGATGGCCGCCATCCGCAAACTATTAGGCTAATGACCTATTAGATTTGTCAAAGGATGCTCCCTTCATAAAAGTATGTTGTTGCAAAATTTGGTAGAGATCGGATGATTAGGTTAGTCGTAATTTGATTTAAGCTTTGAACATTTGGGTGGCCGCCATTACGTTTCCGTCAAGATGGCGGCGATATAAAACATGACACTGGGGTGCCCTTTGCTAGTGCTACCTCTGTACCAAATTTCGTTCCATTCGGTTTCACCGTGTTCGAATTAATAGGGGGAATCGATTTTCACACAAAGATGGCCGCCATCCGCAAAATATTAGGCTAATGACCTATTAGTTTGGTCAAAGGATGCTCCCTCCATAATGGTATGTTGATGCAAAATTTGATAGAGATCGGATGATTAGGTTAGTCGTAATTTGATTTAAGCTTTGAACATTTGGGTGGCCGCCATTACGTTTCCGTCAAGATGGCGGCGATATAAAACATGACACTGGGGTGCCCTTTGCTAGTGCTACCTCTGTACCAAATTTCGTTCCATTCGGTTTCACCATGTTCGAATTAATAGGGGGAATCGATTTTCACACAAAGATGGCCGCCATCCGCAAAATATTAGGCTAATGACCTATTAGTTTGGTCAAAGGATGCTCCCTCCATAATGGTATGTGGATGCAAAATTTGGTAGAGATCGGATGATTAGGTTAATCGTAATTTGATTTTAGCTTTGAATATTTGTGTGGCCGTCATTACGTTTCCGTCAAGATGGCGGCGATATAAAACATGACACTGAGGTGCCCTTTGCTAGTGCTACCTCTGTACCAAATTTCATTCCATTCGGTTTCACCGTGTTCGAATTAATAGGGGTAATCGATTTTCACACAAAGATGGCCGCCATCCGCAAACTATTAGGCTAATGACCTATTAGATTTGTCAAAGGATGCTTCCTCTATAAAGGTATGTTGTTGCAAAATTTGGTAGAGATCGGATGATTAGGTTAGTCGTAATTTGATTTAAGCTTTGAACATTTGTGTGGCCGCCATTACGTTTCCGTCAAGATGGCGGTGATATAAAACATGACACTGAGGTGCCCTTTGCTAGTGCTACCTCTGTACCAAATTTCATTCCATTCAGTTTCACCGTGTTCGAATTAATAGGGGTAATCGATTTTGACACAAAGATGGCCTCCATCCGCAAACTATTAGGCTAATGACCTATTAGATTTGTCAAAGGATGCTCCCTTCATAAAGGTATGTTGTTGCAAAATTTGGTAGAGATCGGATGATTAGGTTAGTCGTAATTTGATTTAAGCTTTGAACATTTGGGTGGCCGCCATTACGTTTCCGTCAAGATGGCGGCGATATAAAACATGACACTGGGGTGCCCTTTGCTAGTGCTACCTCTGTACCAAATTTCGTTCCATTCGGTTTCACCGTGTTCGAATTAATAGGGGGAATCGATTTTCACACAAAGATGGCCGCCATCCGCAAAATATTAGGCTAATGACCTATTAGTTTGGTCAAAGGATGCTCCCTCCATAATGGTATGTGGATGCAAAATTTGGTAGAGATCGGATGATTAGGTTAATCGTTATTTGATTTTAGCTTTGAATATTTGTGTGGCCGTCATTACGTTTCCGTCAAGATGGCGGCGACGTAAAACATGACACTGAGGTGCCCTTTACTAGTGCTACCTCTGTACCAAATTTCATTCCATTCGGTTTCACCGTGTTCGAATTAATAGGGGTAATCGATTTTCACACAAAGATGGCCGCCATCCGCAAACTATTAGGCTAATGACCTATTAGATTTGTCAAAGGATGCTTCCTCTATAAAGGTATGTTGTTGCAAAATTTGGTAGAGATCGGATGATTAGGTTAGTCGTAATTTGATTTAAGCTTTGAACATTTGTGTGGCCGCCATTACGTTTCCGTCAAGATGGTGGTGATATAAAACATGACACTGAGGTGCCCTTTGCTAGTGCTACCTCTGTACCAAATTTCATTCCATTCGGTTTCACCGTGTTTGAATTAATAGGGGTAATCGATTTTGACACAAAGATGGCCGCCATCCGCAAACTATTAGGCTAATGACCTATTAGATTTGTCAAAGGATGCTCCCTCCATAAAGGTATGTTGTTGCAAAATTTGGTAGAGATCGGATGATTAGGTTAGTCGTAATTTGATTTAAGCTTTGAACATTTGTGTGGCCGCCATTACGTTTCCGTCAAGATGGCGGCGATATAAAACATGACACTGGGGTGCCCTTTGCTAGTACTACCTCTGTACCAAATTTCGTTCCATTTGGTTTCACCGTGTTCGAATTAATAGGGGCAATCGATTTTCACACAAAGATGGCCGCCATCCGCAAACTATTAGGCTGATGACCTATTAGTTTGGTCAAAGGATGCTGCCCCCATAAAGGTATGTTGTTGCAAAATTTGGTAGAGATCGGATGATTAGGTTAGTCGTAATTTGATTTAAGCTTTGAATATTTGTGTGGCCGCCATTACGTTTCCGTCAAGATGGCGGCGATATAAAATATGACACTGAGGTGTCCTTTGCTAGTGCTACCTTTGTACCAAATTTCGTTCAATTTGCGCTCACCGTGTTCGAACTGATAGGGGGGGGACCGACATTCAGAGTACACACACTCACACTCACACACACACACACACACACACACACACAGACTCACACACACACACACACACATACACACACACAGACAGACACACTTTTTTTCGCCCTGTAGTGATCTCATAAGTCTACTTTCATTTTTTGCAAAAATCGAAAGTAGGCTAAAATAGTAGACTATGATTTGTTAAATTGTTCATCAAATCATCTGAAATGTTTTCAAATAACGATGATCGTTTCAATTGAAACGTATGTATATATGATTTTAATAAAGAGTGTGTTACTCATCTTGAGAAAAAAAACTCTTGTATATAATTTATTAAATGTAGAGGTGCTAAAAATAAAAATAATTTAAAAAAATAAAGGGGCCCCAAAAATCTGAGGGACTTGGGCCTCATTTTACCTTAATCCGGCACTGAGTGGAGGTAGGGGAAGAAGCGCTAGTCTGACTGCTCAGTGCTCCCCGAGCGCGGCCTCGCTCACCGAGCGCAATGACTGGATGGCCCTGCCCTAAACGAATCAACACAATTATCATTGAGCAACTGAAACATAATGAGGTCAAGGAATGTACAAATATGTTGTTTATAGCGCAGTTCTGCTGGGTGCTTGAAAGAAAATAAATTTCAGGAAACGCTGAAATCATTGCTAAACAGTTCCCTTGCAAGAGCTTCTGTATCTACCATCTGTCATGCTAGATGCCTGTTTCTCTTTACGTAGGAAGGACGGAATATAATTCGCAAGAAAGCTGTGAAATACTTACTAGTGTACATCCCAAACACAATGGTAATCTACAAGACAATAGCCAGAGCTAGCAGTCATTATGTCATTAAAATAATAACAATTAAGACCTATTACGCCATAAGTGCACCAGAGTTGTAACTAGGAAAGGAATCTCCGGTGGAATGTTATATAGCATTCTTGGCTAACGCCCCGGAAGTCTGGGTTCGATTCCCAGCTCTGCCAAGAAACAAAATTCTGGTCTGAGGGCTGGAATGGGCTACACCGAGCCTCGTAAGGCAAACCTGAGGAGAGGTGGACACGATTCCCACTTCAGCTATCCTGGAAGAAGTTTTCCGTGATTTCCCATTTAAAAAAAAGAGAGAAAAGCAAAGCCATCTCCGTACAGGCCATGGAGACCCTGGGAGTAGTGGAAGGTAGAGGCTTCCACTTGTGGTGACATCGGCACTAGATGGGATGGAGTTGTCAGCTCCATGACCGGCCGTCTTTGCTCCCAGGAATTACCCTGGTACTCATTTCTGGTGTAGGCTGAGTGAATTCCAGGGCTATTTGCGTTTCCTTAAGTGGTAGTTTTGTTTCTAAAATCCACTATCTGGGTGGGGATCGAACCCATTTCTACTCCTGCCAAATGTCGGGATGATTCCTAATGCAAGCACATTAGTTTGTCAAGAATTACAAGATCTGGTCTGTTGGCTTCCATGGAGTGTTTATTATTATCGTATCAGAAATACCATTTACACAGTTCAATTATGCATAGTAAACTACATAACATAACACAAATAAGTGGCTTTGGTGGCGTAGTTGGTAGCATGCTGAACTGCTGTCCCCAAGATAGGGGGTTCAAGCCTGGCCGAAGTCGTCGGATTTTTAAGAGCGTTAAAAATCCTTCAGAATGCCTTCCTTCGGAGGGAAAGTAAAGCCGGCGGTCCCATTTCATAGATTTATGGTATGTAAAAGAACCTTCCACAGACTAAACTTGTGTGAAGCTGAATTTGTTAGGTCAGATTTCATCAGAATGCTCTATGAAAGTTCCAGCGTTCACCACTAGGTTTCATTGATATCTGGTAGCGAAAGTTTGAACTACTTGAAATTGAACGGAACTTGTAGCTGGGTGTCCGCTGGTAGCAACTACAGACTCCGGCGAGCCGAACATGTCAACGATACTCCCGGCACTAAAATCCATACGATAAATAAATAAATAAATAAATAAATAAATAACACAAATAAATTGCAAAGCACGCCACACCAATCTCGACCAGGACCTAGCAACATCAAGTGCATTTTGTGTTGCTTCCGTCCAGGAAGATGGGCACAATGGACACTGGAGCATATGCTGCATAGTTTGTTCTTCACCACAGTCACATGTGTGATGTTGCTGGCATCGATATAGCCCCTTCTTGCTAGGTTGACTTTGGATCTGCCCATTCCTGTCCTCAATCTGTTCAATTTCTTGACTTAAGTCTCTGAACTGGAGCTATATGGCCATGTAAGGGATGAGCACTCTGTTGCTTCACTCTACATAATACATAATATCTTCACTCAAGCATTGCTCAGGACACATTTATTTATTTATTTATTTATTTATTTATTTATTTATTTCTTTATTTATTTTGGAGCATTTGAAATGTGGTGTTACAGGAGAATGATTATCAGATGGGTAGATAGGGTTACAAACGAAGAGGTATTAAGACGAGTGGGAGAGGAGAGATGTTTCTGGCGACTGCTAATGAAGAGAAGAGATAGGTTAGAAGGACACATACTAAGACACCCAGGAATAGCAAGCTTAGTTATGGAAGGAAGGGTTGAGGACAAGAACTGTAGGGGTAGACCAAGGTTAGAATATGTTAAAAAGATTGCCTCGGATGTAGGGTGTGGTAGCTATGTAGGGATGAAACGATTAGCTCAGGACATGGTGACATGGAGTGCTGCATCAAACCAGTCAAAAGACTGAAGACTCAAACACACACACATTTATTTATTTATTTATTTATTTATTTATTTATTTTGGGACAGAGGCGACTACAATGGTTAGGGCACATCTTACGAGCGGACGGATCCCTTCCTAAGAGAGTCCTCCAATCACAACCTACGGGAAAACACCCGAGAGGACGCCCGAGAACACGATGGAAGGATCGAGTGACGACGATCCTTCAAGAAGTGCAACCGACCGGAAAAGATGGTGCCATCTGCAGCAAATACCTCCTCTTGTGATTGGCTGACTTTTTTAAATATTTTGTTGTTGTTGTTTGTGTTTTGTAATATTTTTTCCTTTGTAATATTCTTTTTTGTTGTTGTAATATTTGTAATATTTTCTTTTCCTATTGTCCTCTTGCTGTAGGCCTCAATGGCCCGTTTAATGCAATAAATGATGATGATTTATTTATTTGGTACTGACAGTGCATACCAAAAATATACGCAGAAAAAACAGATAATCAAAATTTCATCCATATAAAGGACTAGCAGAAGTACCCGCTCTTCGAACGATCTTCCGTATTCATAACCAGACGTTATCAATATTGAGCTACTGTTGCAATGGTTAGGAGCTTGTCATTCCTTCATAAATTTATCAGAACGAAGTTAGTTTTCTGGATATATCACACACACTGTTAATTTAAGGGCCTTAAAATGTGGTTTTCGGAGACCCTTTATACACTCCCTAGTTTTGTGTCACACATTGAGAAGCGCAACATATGCTTTGGTCGTCTTTCAGGGTTATTTTTTATTTTTCGCCTATTTTAGCATGTATTTTGAAAACCTTTTCCCTATACCCACCCTTCTATGAGAAGTACGGTGAAGAGATTTTTAAATGATTGGTGAATTGACTCACGGTTACAATACCGGTACCTAATTTTACGATGCTCCAAGCACCCCAACACGATTTATAGGCATACATAAACATAAATTTATATCAACCACACAGTGTCAAACAAAATCATCTTTACGATGAACCTTTTTGTCGACAAAAATATGATTAGTTAAAATGTGCTCTCAAACTAAATTCACCTAACGTGTACTTCCTGACGTGAAAATAATATTGAAAACCTCGTTGACGAAACGCAATATATGTTAAATAAAAACTGACCCTCACCGTTGTGAAAAGTCCTCATCCCCAGGAAGACCCCTTTAATAAATTATAAAGTCTTGTGGTGCATGAAAATTCAGAACTTTTAGCCTCCAATGGCCCAAATTCCCAAAAGCTGCAAAAAACACTATTTCAATTCAGGAATTTCTCACATTGAGACGCTGAAAATGAGCTTTATCTCGTCTTTCTACGCCCAATTCAGCGTGCATTTTAAGGGGGTAGACCCTCTTTTATGAGAGGTACGGAGAAGAGTTACATCAATGATTACTCTCGTGCCTCTGATGGACATCTGTAACAAATTTTACGTTGATACACTGAGCCGTTCTCGAGTGATGCGCGTAAAAAGTTGTACACAGACAGACAGACAGACAAAAAATGTGTTTCTGCGCACAACCGTCATAATCATAAACCAGTCTGAAACGCGTTATTAACTCAAATTTCCGTGGAAATTCAGAAAAAAAAACTTTCATTTTTATATACCGGGTGATTCACCTAAAACTTGCACTGTAAGTATTTCTGAAATGGAAGGTGATATTGATATGCGGTTTTAACCTAATGAAATTGTAACCAAGGGCTCGCATTTGTAGCTGATACACTGATTTTTATAATTTTTAGAAAGTGGTTTTATTTACAACAATTACAATTTTTTAAATGGAACAATACTCATTGACATTAAAAAAATAAAAGTAGAACACATTAGAATTCCAATGGTGTCTTTTGCACGATTCTAGTGCAAGTAGTTTACGAGATATTGTTATTTGTACACAATGGGACAATGCCTAGGACAAACTAAAGAAAAACAAATGTGAATGAAGTAATTCTGTGGTTTCTGACAAGTACAGTGTACCCTCAAATCATGTGTTCAAAATGACGACCACCAGCCTCAATACAAGCTTCCAGTCTGCTATGTAAAGATTGCTGCACACGTTCTAGCATTTCAGAGGAAATTTCAGCGCAGGCAGCAGTAATACGCCGTTTCATATCATCTGGTGTAGTCGGTATGTCCTTGTAGACAGTGTCTTTTAGCTTCCACCACAGAAAAAAGTCTAAAGAGGTCAAATCTGGTGAACGGGCCGGCCAAAGTACAGGTCCCCTTCGTCCAATCCAACGATTTGGAAACAATCCGTGAAGATAATCTGTAGTAATTCGTGCACTATGGGCCGGACAGCCATCATGTTGATACCACAGGTTCCTCCTAGTCTGAAGCGGAACGTCTTCTAACATCTGTGGAAGATGGTATGTTAGGAGGTTGAGGTACTTGCACGAATTCAGTGTTCCTTCTACGAAAAAGGGACCTATGATGTGATGGTTCACTATTCCACACCAGACGTTTACACTCCATGGACGCTGTCGTTCTACTTGACGCAGCCAACGGGGATTTTCAACAGACCAATAGTGCATGTTTCTAAGATTGACTTGGCCATGATTAGAAAATGTTGCTTCATCAGTAAACAAGATACATGACGAATCTGGAGTATCACGTCTTAATGCCCATGTACAAAAGTTAACACGATTCTCAAAATCATTACCATGCAGCACTTGATGGAGAGAGATGTGATACGGATGGAACTTATGACGATGGAGAATGCGTAGTACACTTGCCTGACTCATGCCGCTTCCATGTGCAATTGCACGGGAACTAATTTGTGGATCTACTGCAACAGCAGCCAGAACCTTAATTTCTCCCTCTTCTCCAGTCACTTGTTTGTCTCTGTTACGTTTTCTAGGCGTTATACTACCACTTTCACGTAATTGATTGAAAAGGTTCACAAATAATTGCCGAGATGGTTGACGTCTAATGGGATATGTTTCCGCGTACACGGTACAAGAGCGAACGGCATTCTTCCTACATTCGCCATAAACCATGAGCATGTCGGCTTTTTCTGCAATGGTAAATCTCATCCTGCAAGCACGTCCTACTACTGTCATCGCGGCAGGAGATGGCAGTTGAACACGCTGTGACGGGGTGCGGGGGGTCTTGCAGTACGCATGCGCGGCCCGCATATTCCTAAGCTAAATATATCGGCTAGCCGCATGCCAATGGTTGTCATTGCTGCAGGCGACACTCAGCCACTGAAAGAAGGAATCTGCTGAGTGAGTGAAGCAAGTAGTGACCAACTGAATGTTTTTGGAATGCGCGATACGCAGTGAGCGGGAAGACCCCTGCAGTTCAAACCCGACTGCCAACTCCTGACGCGATATCAGTACTTGAAGTATCACACAATAACTGACTGGAAAGTCGCAGTGCACTCAGTGTACACAAACCACAACCTCAACAAACATAACAACATCGTAACCTCGCCACTAAGCACTTGGTTGTTAGTGCGTACAATTTTCGAATAACAATCAATATCTCGTAAACTACTTGCACTAGAATCGTGCACAAAACACCATTGGTATTCTAATTTGTTCTACTTTTATTTTTTTAATGTCAATGGGTATTGTTCCATTTAAAAAATTGTAATTGTTGTAAATAAAACCACTTTCTAAAAATTATAAATATCAGTGTATCAGCTACAAATACTAGCCCTTGGTTACAATTTCAATAGGTTAAAACCGCATATCAATATCACCTTCCATTTCAGAAATATTTACAGTGCAAGTTTTAGGTGAATCACCCTGTATATAGAGGGATGTCGTAATGTGGCAATGGATTATTTCAGTGTTCTATTAGTATTATTATTATTATTATTATTATTAGATACAAAACATATTTCAGCTAGTAATCAGAATATTCGTTGCGAAGAAACCTGCGTGTATCAAACGGGACTCAAAACTCGATGGCCTTGGTAGGAGGTCAACAGCGAGAGGTCAAACAAACATGTGGAGTAATGCTCAATTCATAAGATAATGGAGGGTATTATAGCGGTCAGAGCCTCTAACTGTGGCTTTAACTTGACCACAACGACCTTGCGGTTACTTTCTCCGGTAGAGGTCTCTGCCGTTCAGGTATGCAGTTCCTGCTGACGCCAATCAACTGCTGGAGCGTGCCACACGCTTGCCTTGGGTCGGGGATTCCCACCCTTCATAATGGTGTGACACACTGCTTATGTAGTCGGAGTAGGTGAATAAAATGTAAGTCATTTAGAGCTACAGTATTTATACTTCATAAATCATAATAAATATCTGCTTATTAATACCTAAATCATATAAAAACATAATGGTAGTTTGTGTTCATGTTTCGAGTTAACTCTACATCAGCACGGAAAGATCTACAACTAAAAACATTAACATATCTCTAATTAACTAAAACATAATAATCAAACTACTGTATTCTCATGTTGGCAGCCATTTTTCAGTGATGTTTCTCAGACGTTTGGTAGATTTCAATTAAAATAACTAAATAATTATGCTTAAAGAAACAAATTAGGAAAACTGTTAAAACTTGGTTTAAGACCGATAAACTCATATTTTAATTAGAAACAACATATTCTGAGAATATCAGTGGCCTCCGTAGCGTCGCGGTCAGTATGGTTAGCTGCCGCCCCGGAGGTCCTGGGTTCGATTCTCGGCTCTGCCACGAAATTTGAAAAAGTGGTATGAGGACTGGAATGGGGTCTACTCAGCCTCGGGTGTTCCAAATGAGTAGAGGGGGTTCGATTCCCACCTCAGCCATCCTCGAAGTGGTTTTCCGTGGTTTCCCACTTGGTCTTCGGGCAAATGCCGGGATGGTACCTTCTTCAAGGCCACGGCCGCCTCCTTCCCTCTTCCTTGCCTATCCATCCTGACCTTCCATTACCTTCCCTCATGAGGCCCCTGTTCGCTTTGCAGGTGAGGCCGCCTGGGCGAGGTGCCAATCACACCTCACCAGTTGTATCCCCTCCGATTAGATGTTTCCAGCTCTAGGACACTACCCGTAGAGGCGGTAGTGGTGAGTTCCCTCGCCATTCCGTGGGTTCCACCAACCTGGAGGGTAAACGACTAAGAAAGAAAGAGAGAATAACAAATGTGTAAAAACTCTAATGTAAATAGGCCTATGAGAAGCGTGTGTAATTTAAAAAACTATATCTTTCAATTAAATGTCAATAGTATCCTACAACCGAGCGGCTTCAGTGGCGTAGTTGGTAGAATGCTGAGCTTCTATGCCCAAGATCGAGGGTTCAAATCCGGCCGACGTCGTCGGATTTTTTAAGAGCGTTAAAATTCCCTCAGTATGCCTTCCTTCGGAGGGGAAGTAAAGCCGGCGGTCCCATGTCATAGATTTATGGCTTTTTAAAGAACCTTCCACTAATTACACCTGTGTGTGTGAAGCTAAATTATATAGTTTAAGAATGTAAACAACGCTCTTAGGTTCCTACGTTCGTTGCCTGGAGCCGACTGTGGTGGCGTCTAGTAGCTGAGTTCTGAACTATTAGTCATTGACGGTGGCGTTTGGCGGCAAAAGAAGGAACTATTTGAAAAATTCAAAGTCTGCAGTCCTTATTTGAATAAAAAAAAAGATAACACACACTAATAGGCTACAGTCATCACAATTAACACCGGTTATCAGACAGATTCTACACACACACAAAGTACACGGGGCTACATGGCCGCGTTGTCGCAGCCCCTAAACTTAGGAACCAACCAACCTATCCTAAAATCTCTTTAAAAAATAAATCATAAATGCTGGAAGAACTACTGGTAAAGGATTATAAAAACAATTAAAGTGTTTAAAAAAATGGCCATGGAAAACTCTAATCGAAAAATAAAATGTTAAAAATATGAGGATTTAGAAAAGGGAAGACTATTTTATCTTCATGGAAAAATTCCTGTACCCCAACGTCTCTAAACTAAATCCACAGTGGTTAAATATGACGTAAGATCTATAGCATTGATATAATTATTATTAGACTATTATTAATATCATTATTGACCAAGGAAACTTTCAGTTATTAGGTCATAGTTGTATACAAATACAATACAAGCCATACAGATGAAAGAGATACAAAATGGCTGACGCATGTATGACTCGAACCAGAGACATATTATTATTTAGTCAAAAGTGTTCATATCAACCAGAAAGTGAAGTGATTAATAGCCCTAGTTCTTTCTTCCGCGTTTGTACACCTGCTAGTCATTAAAGGGACGTGCACTTTTATTACGAAAGAAAAGAAAATGTTTTGTTCACGTGTTTGACAGGTTGACCTATTCTGCCTCAAACACTTGCTGTATTGAGCAACAAGTGTGTAGTGGGTGCGCTACAACCCGGGAGTGACGGTCAGTGAACATGATGGCTCCACTTTATGACTTGCCGACTAATTAGTGAGCTCACACAAATATGCCAACTGCAAGAAGTCTAATTTAAAGCGGGATTTGCAGTTCAAATAGTTGAGCTGAAGACAAATGAAACAGGTCAGCTGGAGATTATTAGTTAGTTAGTTAGTTAGATAGTTATTGTTAATTTAAGGGGCGGAACAGCGAGGTCATCTGCCCAGCTAGAGATTGTATGTAAGGTCTACACCCACACATTGTTTACCTATCCTCAACCACATACAAAGTTGTTATCAATTTTGTAAGGTAACTTTTTCTCGGCTCGGGGTCGTTGGAAAATGTAGTTCTTGGTCTCGTTGTAATCCTTATACATCAAAACGTAATGATGCATGACTGTGAAATACGTAAATCAATTCAATTATGTTATATCGGTTTGTATTTCTACGGGGAAATAAGACATGGTTCACCATCTAGCCGCTCCGAGGAAAGCTGTACAGCGTTGCCAAGATGGAGCCCATCACTCCACATGGCGTGTCTCGCTCGGAACGGAAGTGTTGGGTTCCATCTCAGCACCGCTGTACAGCATTGCCCGGAGTGGCTAGCTGGTGAACCATGTCTTATTTTCCCGTAGAAATACAAACCGATATAAAATAAGTGAAATAATTTACGTATTTCACAGTCATACAGCATGCCATTTTGATCTATAAGGATTACAACGCGACCAAGAACTACATTTTCCAACCACCTCGAGCCAAGAAAAAGTTACCTTGAAAAAATGATAAGAACTTTGTTTCTTGGACACACAAAAGTTTGAAATTAATAAACCAAATATACAACATTCCAATGCATATTGTGTTAAAATTTTGATTCGATCTGGTGACGGGTTTGTGAGATAATAATTCTTAAATGTGACGCATGGTTGAAACACTTTTAAAAACGGGGACATTTCGTGTTCCAACTGCGATAAAAAATATTAAAATACAAATTAAAAATTTTAAACCTATATGAAATAACGTAAAATAGAATAACAAAAATTATGATGTTATTGGATTTTATGTAGGTCTATTGGTTACTTCACAAACAACCTTCAAACTCGAGTGCACATAATATTTTGGTCGACAGTAGGCCTGGATCAAGCTTAGCACGCATTGGATCATCGCTGCCACCTGGATTTGAGTTTCCTCGGAAAACATGGTCAACTCTCAACAGGATTCGTATGGGTCATGACAACTGTTCAGACTTCCATTATAAATGGAAAATAATTTCTTCACCTAACTGTGATTGTGGTGCTCCTAAGCAGACCATCCAGCATATCATCACCAAGTGTCCCAAAAGAAAGTACAGTGGCAATGTCTCTGATTTCGCTCACGGATCACCAGAGACCATTACTTACATACCTAAACAATTTAGATATAAATATATAGTTTGTCTTCCTTTCATAAACTAATTATCATCTGTGTACATATTGTATCTGTAAAGCCATACGCTAAATAATTAAATAAATAATAAATATAAAAAATGAATATTTGTTTGTTGTTCGTCTTTCATGCGTTCATAAACCATTCGTCCGATAGCGATGAAACTATGGAGATATGTGGTGTACACTCCCGGGATAGTTATAGGCATAGTTAACCCAATTTACAAAGCATAGAGCGTGAGTAGTTTCAACAAATGAGTGACGGGGCGTGACTCGTTTCAACATGGTCCCAAATGCGTTCATATACCATTCACCCCTTTGCGATGATATTTTGGTGAATTATTGTTCCCACTCCCGCAAAGGTTTCTAACCTAGTAAATCCATTTTACAATAGGTAGCGCACGAGTAGCTTCAACAAATGAGTGCCGGCGGCAAATAGTTTCAACCAAGTCCCGTATGCGTTCATATAGCCTACCATTCATCTGAATGCGATAAACTTTGTAAGTTGTTGTGTACACTCCTGTAAAGGTTTCTGACTTAGTAAATCCATATTACAATAGGTAACGCACGAGTAGATTCAACAAAAGAGTGACGGCGCGCGAATCGTTTCGATGAAGTCCCACTTGCGTTCATATACCACTCATGCGACTGCGATGAAACTTTGGTGAGTTGTTATGTAGCCTACACTCCTGCGAAGATTTCTGACTAAATCGATTACAATAGGCAGCGCACGAGTAGATTCAACAAATGAGAGACGGCACGCGAATCATTTCTATCAAGTCCCGTATGCGTTTATATACCATTCATCTGAATGCGATAAAACTATGGTAAGTTGTTGTGTACACCCCTGCATAGGATTCTGACAAAGTAAATCCATATTACAATATGTAGCGCACGAGTAGATTCAATAAATGAGTGACGGCGCCCGACACGTATCAATAAAGTCCCGTATGCGTTCATATACCATTCACCCCATTGCAACGAAATTTTGGTGAATTGTTGTTCCCACTTCCGCGAAGGTTACTGGTTTAGTAAATCCATATTACATTAGGCAGCACACGAGCAGATTCAACAAATGAGTTACGGCGCGTGAATCGTTTCAACAAATTCCCACATGCGTTCATATACCATTCATCTGATTGCGATGAAACTTTTGTGAGTTGTTGTGCATACGCCCGTGAAGGTTTCTGACTTAGTAAATCCAATTTTGGAGGCGCACGAGTAGATTCAACAAATTAGTGCCACCGCGCGAATCGTTTCAACAAAGTCCCGTATGCGTTCTTATACCATTCATCCGATTGCGATGAAATTTTGATGAGTTGTTGTTGCACGCTCCCACGAATGTTTGTGAATTAGTAAATCCATTTTACATAAGGTTAGAGGCAGTTAACGGAAAATGAAAAAGAAAATATTGTTTATCGAATAGCACTTCAACAAACACAGTTAGGATTGGCATTGCAACGCATGCCGGGTGCAGCTAGTTAATTAATATTTATTAATCTGATATAGCGGCTTCGGTGGCGTAGTTGGTAGCATGCTGAACTGCTATGCTCAAGATAGCGGGTTAAAACCCGGTCGAAGTCGTCGGATGCTTCAAGAACGTTAAAATCCTTCAGTATGCCTTCCTTCGGAGGGGAACTAAAGCCAGCGGTCCCTTGTCATAGATTTATGGCATGTAAAAGATCCTTCCACAGACTAAACTTGTGTGAAGCTAAATTGTTAGGTTAGATTTCGTCGGAACGCTCTATCAAAGTTCCAACGTTCACCACTAGGTATCATTGATATCTGGTAGCGAAAGTTGAAACTACTTGAAATTGAACGGAACATGTAGCTCGCCCTAAGGGTGTCCGCTGGAAGCAACTACAGTCTCAGGCGAGCCGAACATGTCTTCGGACACCCCCGGCACTAAAAGCCATACGATAAATAAATCAAATAAATAAATAATCTGATGTAATTTTATTTTCTGGATTAGGGAAACATCCGTTACTATTGGGTTCAATTGTGTTGACCGACTGAAAAACATTACATTTCGAAAATGAATAAGATAAATTTTAAGCAATTGTACTCGAAGTAGACGACCTGTGGCTGGCATTTGTTTTTGTCTTGTTTCCACTAAGCGCGTTGCGAGAGCTCTTGATCAAGTCGATATCTTATAAAATGGAATGGAGCGGACTCTCCTACTTTCTCAGACCAGGAATGGATCCACAAGTTTGGGATCATAAGGTGAATACTCCACCAACGTTCCATCGAGGAAGTCAGCATTAAGAAAAAATATTTTAATAGATATGAAATTTGATCTACTTTAATGACCGCTATTAGAAATGCTACCACATAATCACAAGTGCACTTGCAAAAAGTTGTTTAAGACAGGAATCACAAGTGTAGCAAGCAGTAAATTGACTGTAATTGGTGGACATTAAACCTGCCAAGCATGTCGGGCGTTGGAGGACTTCACCCTACCAAGCGCTGGAGACTAGTTTCAGTCAGGAATTGAACGGAAAGGGAAACCAAACATCTAATCGTTCCTTCCCTCTTCATAGGAAAGATTTATCTCTGGTTTCCGTTTGAGTTTAGAGTGGGACCGAAAATGAAAGTACTGTGTATTCATACAATACCAGTTCTTGTTCTATTCAGAGCAAGAAGCCAAGGACAATACAATATACTGACGACCTGTGTGGGAGAGAACGGTGAATGTGTATTAAAATTAGGTGCTAATAAGCTGCATGTCACGACTTCAAACACCAAAGTTGTAGATAGTTTCTCCTACGAAAGATCATTAAGTCCCCGGGTTGTTCTTTCACGAGTGAGTAGGGGAAATCAAAAAATAATAATAATAATAATACGGTATATAATAATATCGTATGGCCTCGGATGCCGGGTGCAAGCTTTGTAATTTGACACCCAGAGGGGAGCTCGCATGGCGAATTTCGTTGTTCCTCGAAGCACTATGAAAGTCAAGGAGGTTAGATATCTAAGCTCCTTGAACACTAGAGTGCTTTCTAGTATAAAAATGAGGAACTTTGTGTTGGCGGAAACTCCCGAGATTAATTTTTCCGTTATGAATACGGCCTGCTGAATTCAAATGGGTTCTTTGACATGCGAGTCGTAATTTTCACCACCTTTGAAATATTACTTACCTCGGCCAGGAGCGAACCTGCAAGCTTGGGGTTAGTAGACCGACACGTTAACCTCTCACCCACCGTATAATACGGTAATAATAAACTTATGTCCCTTATTGCTCCTGTTGATGACTTTAAAGTCATTAAATATTTACTCACAAGCACACGTCGCTTATGACTAGGGGTAGTGGCTTTTCGCTAATGCGATAAAGCGCGAAATGGATTGCACTCTTGTATTTAGACTTTTCACGACCTGTAATATATACATTATGCAACGAGACTATAATGGCAATAATTAAGACACGATTATGTTTATGAAACGAGCGAAGTGAGTTTTATAATTTCCATACGAGTGTCTTAATTACCATTATAAGGGAGTTGCATACGACTGTTTATGTTCGACGATAATTAAAAATATTCATGAATATCTGTCGAGATTCAGTCACTTGAATTTAGTGCTCGGAGTGCAAGCGCCGAGTTTGCTCTCTGTGCTTTACAAGTTCACTGATCCACGCATGCGCTCTGACTGTTTGGCAATGCCATATGTTTACAGCCTACCGTCTGCACCAGCATTCACTCAAACTGTCACCGAAGTTGCATGAAAGAATGCCCTGTGTAGAAATTGGAGTTAGCTACTTCTTTTCTCATATTCGCCAGTTAATTTACGCGAACATATGGGACGGTGCACTTTGGTTGGTTGGTTGGTTCCTTAGTTTAGGGGCTGCGATAACGTGGTCATGTAGCCCCGTGTACTTTGGGTGTGTGTAGAATCCGTCTGATAACCGGTGTTAATTGTGATGACTGTATTAGTGTGTGTATCTGTTTTTTTAAATTCAAGTATGGACTGCAACTTTGAATTTTTCAAATAGTTCCTACTTTTGCCGCCAAACGCCACCGTCAACGACTACTAGGCCTAGTTCAGAACTTAGCTACTGGACGCCACCGCAGTCGGCTCTTAGCAACGAACGTAGCAACCCAAGAGCGTTGTTTACATTCTTATCCTATACATTTTAGTTTCACGCAGGTGTAATTAGTGGAAAGTTCTTTAACATGCCATAAATCTATGACATGGGACCGCCGGCTTTACTTCCCCTCCGAAGGAAGAACGGTGCACTTTCCATGTCGGTAATTTATATAGAAGGATGCTGTGTTGCAATCTTCTGGACGTAGATTCATAAATTTCTTGCATATGTCATAGTATTTTCTTATTACCTTAAAGGTTCGTGCTGATTTTGTCTTTGTGTTTGCCATTATAAGTACAATGGTTGATCGGATATCTTTTACATTGTCAATTTTCAAATCATGTAATTCATGTCCGACATGTTGGATTAAGTGTTCAAGTGCGAAGCTATCGAGTACCTAAATGGTCACACATCATACATCATGGGCTCTGATTGGCTGGAGAAACTGTATCATAATGAAAAGTAGTATAAGTACTTTAATGACCCCCATTATGATACAGTTTTCTGACATATAATATTTTCATTTCGACATCGTCGAACATAAACCACTTTTTAGTGTGTTTTGACAAAGCGATAAATGCGAAACGGACTCAAAATTTGAAAATTATACTGATGCTATAAAATTGCGAAACCCACATATATTTTTTTCAAATATAACGTTTCAATTGAGGAATATGTACACCCTTGAAGTGTTTATGACGGCTTGACTACCGGTCTGAAATGTGGAAAGCAATCCCTCATGCACCTCAATACCCGTCCGTCACTTCCCTTCCCTTAGCATAGGTCAAGTCAACAGGTGAAGCCGAAAATCTTTATAAAACAGCTCTAAGATTCCATTCAACAAGGTACCGGGTGAGTTAGCCGTGGTCGTAACGGCATGACTGTTGGCAGTCGCTCACATCCGGGAGGCGAGGAGGTTCGAATCTCCCCGCCGGCAACCTTGAAGATGGTTTTCTGTGGTTTCCCAGCTTCCTTCCAGGAAAATGCCGGGGTTGGTCCCAAACTATAGTTGCAGTATTGTTAATTACCAATATTGTATTGCATATGGTAAATATTTTCACCTGTATTTTCAAACATGGATTTTACAGCCTAAGTGTAATGGATCTGATGATGATCGCTTGACGATCAAAACTGGTCATCCTAGTGTATTTATTAATCTCATGTAATTTTTTCAGGATTAGGGTATAACCCAACACTTTTAGGGTACATTCGTGTTGACCGACTGAAAAGCACCAAACTTGTGTATATGTTTCTTCCAAAATGCTATCAAAAAGTAAATTGCTAATGTATACAAGCTACTTAATACTAAATTTCTGATTTAAAAAGGCTAAAAAAAATCCTCTACTTATGACCAATATGTCCCAAATCCCTAAAGAATAAACTAAGCAACAGCAACATCCCCCTGTGGCTAACCAGGTGAAGGTAGTACAGACTTGAACGGGACCTGTCTTTCTGCTTACTCTCCCACTCATCTCACAAGTAAAGAACGCTGAACTGCTTTCATTTGTTCGTCCCTTCCGGCTGTGTCGTGGAGGAAGCAATCCAGACCATTGGTGCAATTACCTCGTCCACTTGGTCAACACTTCCTCTCTGAAAGTGAACGCGAAAGCCCTGTCTTAAAATTGAGATGGAAGCGTTTAGCTGCCAAGGCTAATGATACACCAAGCGTGGCGCGTGCCTCCTGGACTTACCAAACAGGTTCCAACTACACAATCCCGACCTTGACGTGTCATTTCTTCTTGTTGATTACGATAAAATTGAAATCCCTTGGAACTTATAAATTATATTCCATTCATCTTATTTAAATTAGCAATGAGCTACACCGTCGTCATGCATTGAATTTTATGTGTACACTTTAATGAATTGCAAATGCTTTTCAGTCGGTCAACACGATTGTACCCAAATTGTTCCCTACAACTGAAATATTACATCGGATTAATACACTTAGATGACTAGTTTCGATCGAGAAAATGAGAAATAAGTAGTTCCGTGAAGAACTATATAGCCTTTTTTCATTTATCCTAGTCTACTTATGTAATTGCCTTTATCATCATACAACATTTCAGTTTGATTGCTGTAATAGATTCGTAGATATTGAGAACCGTCTTAATATTTCGGATGGTCGCCATGTTGTATTTTTATATATGTAGGTTTTGGAGTTATGGACTATTACATGAAGATGATTGTGTAGGTGTAGTATTGAAACTTCAATCGCATGATTAGGACACAAGAGGTAAAAACAAGATTTTAAAATTTCGCACAGCTGCCATCATGTGGTTATGAAAACAATTGAAATAAATTAGATGCCAGTGGATTCAAATTTGTATAAGCATTTACCGTACCAAGTTTCACTGCATTCGGATGGTTAAATCACGAGAAACGTCCATTTTAATATTTATACTTCGCGTCGCCGCCATGCTTTTGTGCTCACCAGGTTATTGAAATTCCTATAGGTGAACTTATGCTCATAGCCTCTATGAATTTTAAAATGTCGCCCAATGTGTAGTTAAACATTTGCTGTATCAAGTTTCATTGCGTTTGGATGGTTAAATCGCGAGAAAAGTCTATTTAAAAGCCTCAACTTCGCTTGGCCGCCAGTTTTTTAGTTACCAGGTTTTTTGAAAGCCTCATAGGTGAACTGGTAGTAGTTCCCTTTAACACCGCACAAAATTTCAGGGTGATATCGGTAATAGTTTTGGAGATATTGAATGCTGGTGAAATAATTCGCACAGCCTCCATGTTGGATTGGTCAGACGTAATAAAATTTGAAGGGCACGGTCGGGGTCGGCCGAAATGCTGTTATGACCTTACTGAGTTTCATTGAAATTTCTCCAGCCGTTTAGAAGTTATTACGGGGACACACACACGGACAACATTTGATCTCGTAAGCTATTTTTTTTCCATAAAATGAAAATAGGCTAAAATAAACGGAAAAACCCCATAATCAGAATGGCCGCTATCACGGCTTTTATTTGAATCTGCGATGTCCAAATATTCGATATTGATTCCAGTCGTGGAGTATATCTTAGGCCGGTCGATTAAGCTGGTGAATGCCATAGGAAAGACTTTCCTACAGTTATCACAATCAGTACCGGGTGAGTTAGCCGTGGTCGTTACGGCGTGGCTGTCGGCAGTCGCTCACATCCGGGAGGCGAGGAGGTTCGAATCCCCCCTCCGGCAACCTTGAAGATGGTCTTCTGTGGTTTCCCATCTTCCTTCCAGGCAAATGCCGGGGTTGGTCCCTACCTATAGGCCACAGCCGCTACCTTCCAACTCCTAGACCTTACAATCACACTTTCCTCCCCAGTCAACACTCAACAAGCAACGGTACTTGTAGCTCACCCAATGGGTGTCCGCTTAGTAGCAGCTACAAACTCTGGCGAGCCGAACATGTCCTCGGACTCTCCCAGCACTAAAAGCCATACGATTAAAAAATCAAAAATAAAACAATAAAAAAGTCAGTTAAATCCCATGTATTTACAGTGAAACCTCTATTAAGAGACCTGTGACGGTTCCTGCACATAGCGCAGAGTCTAGATTTCATCCTCCAAGCCTCAAGTGATTCCCACCCAAGTTTCTTTAACATACGCCTCACACTGCTCCTGCATCTGCATTGGTTCACATTTAGTACAAATGATTTACAATCAGTTATTTTCTGAAATCTGTCATTTAAAAAAGTCACGAATTGATCTCTGTTTCAGATTAGCACATCATTTTTTTTTAAACAATTTCACTTTCTAGAATATCTCTGAGTGAGTTCGAAATTCCATTAATCTGTTCTGGGTTCGAATAAACTTCAAGAAGAGCCGATTTTTGTATTTTTTATTCGTTACATAACACTTTTTCTAATGACTATGTATGCTGATGCAGTTCTGTGCCAACAGAACCATTGTTTACATTATCACCCCCATCACCATCTCCAATGGGAAGGCAGACGAGAAGTGGTCTTTTGAAAGAGGTCAGGCTGAGAAAATGCCTGGGCTTTGGTCGGGGAGAGGGGTGGTCCTTAAATAGAGATAACAAATACACTGACCTTATGAGCTTTTAAATCGGTTCCAAGAAAAATAGGTCTTTAAGAGGGGTGGTCTTTTAATATGGGTGGTCTTTTAGAGAGGTTTCACTGTATATTATGTCTTATGCTTCGTCGACTTAAAGGCTGCTAATATACAAGGCTTAACAATCATAATGAGGTGAAAGAAGAACAATTAGAAAGTTAACAAAATACGACTACCGGTAATGAACTATGAAATGTATGACACACATATAAACTAGAATAAAAGAACTGAAGAGTGGGCAAACCGCAACTAAAAATAAATAATTTGATTAAAATAGCTATTCAGCCTTAAAATACCCATAATTTACGAATATAGGCGATTTCTCAAAATACTAATGGATCCTTTAAGGGGTGTTACTGCTATGGTATTAATGGTGGCATTTTTGATACGAAATTTTCTACACGTTGCAGCAAAAAGAGAAGGTATTGTTCCCCGGGCCCCCACTAATAACCCAATAACTTCTTTTTCTTGAAGGTGGTATTTTTCCTTGTAGCTTTTCAGTCGGTCAACATGATTTTTCCTAATGAATGGACTGGGTACAAGATAGAAATTATTATGTAAATGCACTTCTGAAAAAAAGTACATGTGTTAGTTAATTATCACTATTAAATGGAGCAATTTGGGATTACGCATTTCGTCCCTCAAGTAAAAGCCCTCTAGTAGTGCATTTACATTGGTGACAATTTATACATTAACACACTGATCATGATCTGATGATGGCCACTTGATGAAATAGATAATAAAGTAACATGAACGTAAATAGGCTAGCATAATATCAACATATAATGTTGATTCATGCCAATGATTAATCTACAGTATTGTTACGTGCCACCCCCTAGTGGCACTTATGTTAACTGGATTACGGTGGGGGGTACAAAGCACAACACCAATTACAGCTTAAAGAAATAATTAACTTTATTGCGGCCAGAAAATTACACTAGTCAGCAAATACAAGCAATTAGGAGCCTTATTCCAGTTTCCTCAAATCTATTCCTTATGCGCTCTTGGCCCCTTTCACTTGCAACAGACCACAGAAGTTAATCCGTCCTAATGAGTACGGTGGCCTTGACAGACACTACCTGTTCCTCTCATTTATGTTCTCCGACCACAATTACTTACGATCACTTGCTGCAGGCTATTTCGCTGTCCACAAGCTGGGAGAAACAATGTCACAGGATTTCGTAACTCGCACAGCACTTCGTCACCACACTTCTGTCGCACAAGATAATCGCTCGCACTAGCTCGTAAAACACAACCACAACTGCTTCACGGGTCACTCTTATATAGCAGGCCGGTGACTCAATAAATGGTTCTAGATCCATCCAGAGTCCACGGCTTCTCGAGGTTTCCACCGCTGGTCTAGTCACGAATCTTCTGGACTATCCCTTTGTCTGTAGTAGCCCTGTTGCATAAGGCGCGCGCAATACAGGAGGCAAGCCACAGCCCAGCCCCTGGGGCAGTTGTGACTCAAGCGGCGAGCGATGACACAAACTCACAGCCGTAACACCACCCCCTTCCTAAAAAGGCTGATCGTCCCGATCAATCATTGGTCCGTCTGTGTCCCTCCGTAGGCTGCCAGGCGATCTCGATGCACGATCTTCATCTTCGCCCTCGGGCTCCGCTGGATCCTGTAGACGACATCGTTGATCCGTTTCACGACTCGGTACGGGCCCTCCCAGGACTTCTGCAGTTTGGGTGACAGGCCTTTCTTCCGTAATGGGTTGAAGAGCCAGACCAGGTCGTCCTCGTGGAATCCGCCGGCATCCGTCTGCTGGTCGTATCGGGTCTTCATTCTGTCGGTCTCGATCCGCAGTTTCCTCCTCGCGAACGCGTGCACGTCCTCCAGTTGGTCGACCAGTTCTTGACAATACTGGCTTACCGGGATCGGATCATTCCCAGGTCGGCCAAAGGCAAGATCGACAGGTAGACGGAGCTCCCTCCCAAACATGGCCCGGGCTGGTGTGCACCCGGTGGCTTCATGCACGGCGGCGCGGTAGGCCAGGAGAAATAGTGGAAGATGTTTGTCCCAATCCCTCTGGTGCTCGCTGACGACTATTCGAAGATGGTTCTCGATGGTGCGATTGAATCGCTCTACCATCCCGTCGGACTGAGGGTGTAGTGGCGTTGTCCTTGTCTTCCGGATTCCCAGCAGCTGGCATAGGTTCTGGAACACCTGCGACTCGAAGTTCCTCCCTTGGTCGGAGTGCAGCTCCAGGGGTACTCCGTACCGGCTGACGAATTCCTTCACCAGGGTCTCTGCAATCGTCGCGGCTTCTTGGTTAGGGAGCGCATACGCCTCCGGCCATTTGGTAAAGTAGTCGCTGACGACTAATATGTAGCGGTTACCTGCCTCGCTTAACGGGAATGGTCCAGCAACATCGATGGCCACTCTCTCCATGGGGCCGCCCACGTTGTAGGTCTTCAGTGGACCCCGTCGTCTTCGTCCTGGGCCCTTGCTGGCTGCGCAATCGTGGCACCTCGCGCAGTGGTTCTCCACGTCTGTTCGGCATCCGATCCAGTAGAACCGCTCTCTCAGCTTCTCCAGGGTCTTCTTTATCCCTAGGTGTCCACCAGATGATCCTCCATGAACTTCCTTCAGGACTTCCTCCGTCATAGCCTTTGGAACGACGACTTGTTCCCGAGATATCTTTCCGTCGGTGCTCTCCCAGGTACGGCAGATGAGGCCATCCCTTACAATCAGCGAGTCCCACTGTGCCCAGTAGGACTTAAACTTTGGGCTGCAGTCACTCACAATGTTCCACCCGGGTCTGGGGACACAGGCCCTCTTCCATTCGGCTATCAGTCCCAGGTCATCATCTTCCGCTTGCGCCCGCGTGAAAGATTCGCGGCTCCAGCTCCCTTGAAGTTCCACGGTAGTCCTTCGGCACTGTATCCCGGTGTTCCCCTCCCTTCGGGCACAGAAGGTGCAGTTTTCTGGGCACGGTCTTCGTGACAGGGCGTCGGCGTTAGAATGCAGTTGGCCTTTCCTGTGCTGAATCTCAAAGTTATACTGTTGAAGCCTCTCTAACCACCGCGCGAGTTGACCCTCGGGCTGCTTGAAGTTCAGGAGCCACCGCAGGGATGCATGGTCGGTACTGATGAGAAATTCTTGCCCGTACAGGTACTTGTGGAAGTGTTCAATGGTCTTCACGATGGCGAGCAGCTCCTTCCTGGTGACGCAGTAGTTCCTTTCTGGCTTTGACAAGGCCTTGCTGAAGTAGGCCACTACTCTCTCCTCGCCGTCCACTACCTGCGACAGGATTCCCCCTATGCCAAAGTCGCTGGCATCGGTATCGACGATGAACCTTGTTCCAGGTCTGGGGTAGGCCAGAATAGGCGCGGTGCACAGAGCCTGCTTGAGTTGCTCGAAGGCATTGTGGCATTCTGCTGTCCACGTGAAGAGTTGGTCCTTCTCAGTCAGTCGATGTAAAGGTTTGGCGATGTCGGCGAATCCTCTCACGAAGCGACGATAATAAGTGCAGAGTCCCAGGAAGCTTCGTAGTTGCGACTTGTCCTTCGGAACTGGCCACTCCCTCACAGCTGCGGTCTTCTCTGGGTCGGTGCGCACCCCTTCCTCGGAGACGATATGCCCAAGGTACTGGACCCGCTTCTGAAAGAGCTGACACTTCTTGGGGCTCAACTTCAGCTGGGCAGCCCGTAGCTTCAACAAGATCTCCTTCAGGTTGCTGTAGTGCTCCTCGAAGCTCCTCCCCAGAACGATGACGTCGTCTAGGTATACCAGGCAGGTCTTCCAGTTTAGTCCCCTCAAAATGGACTCCATTAGCCTTTCGAAGGTTGCAGGGGCGTTGCACAGACCGAATGGCATGACGGTGAACTGCCAGAGCCCGCTGCCCACAGAGAACGCCGTTTTCTCGCGGTCCTTAGGGTGGACCTCCACCTGCCAGTAGCCACTCTTCAAATCCAAGGTGGAGAACCATCTCGACCCTGATATGGTGTCCAGCGTGTCGTCGATCCGGGGTAGAGGGTAGCTGTCCTTCTTCGTGACATCGTTCACCCGCCTGTAGTCCACGCAGAACCTGGTGGAACCGTCCTTCTTCTTCACAAGCACGACCGGAGAACTCCAAGGACTATGTGATGGCTCGATCACCCCTTGATCCTTCATCTCTTCAACCATCCGGTCGACTTCGGCTTGCTTGGCGAGCGGGACACGTCGGAATGGGGCCCTAATCGGTGCGCTGTCCCCAACGTCGATTCTGTGCTGGACCAAGCTTGTCCTGCCGAAGTCTTTGCTTCCCACGGAGAAGACGTCCTGGAATTCGCGTAGCAGGTCCTGGAGTTGGCGTGATTGTTCCTCGTCTAAATGGTCCTGGGATCCTTGGTACAGCTTCTGTAGTTCTTCTGGCAGTGTGCGTCTTCTTCGGTTGTCCGTCTGCAGGTGTCCGTCCGTCGTGTCGGTGATGCGGGCAATCCAGGTAACGGGCTCGCAGACTCCTAGGTTGGTGTCCCGGTGAACCGTAATGTCGTAGTCGTTCAGGTTGGACAGGCGGACGTACGGCCGAGGCGTCGTGTTGATGAGGGTCTTGGCAACTAGCAATCCTTTTGTCTGGATGTCCTCATATTTTGGCTCGATGACAGCCGCCACTCCCTCAGCAGTTCCGTCGACAATTACGGCGGCGCTGACCTCCGTCCTGGCAGGAACGATGACGTCTTCTCTCAGCCTTACTCGTCGTGCGGTGACTGCCTCGTGTGCTGGTTGCAAAGCAAGTTCCTCACCTCCGAAGTGCAGAGTGTTGGTACTCAGGTCCAAGATGATGTTGTTCTGGTCCAGGAAGTCCAGTCCGATGATCACTTCGTTTGATACGTCAGCCACAAGCACTGGATGCTTTATCACCCGTCGACCAATGACGAACTCCAGTGATGCTTCGCCATGTACCGGTGCGGTCTCTCCGGTCGCGGTTATTAGCTGGAGGTTCCTTTGTGTGGGTTGCACTCTCCACTTCGGGATCACAGTGGGATTGACGATGGTCCTCGATGCTCCCGTGTCGATCAGCATGGGCCAGCTCACTCCGTTGATGACTCCGTCGACCATCAGGCTGCTATTGTCCCTCCGTAACTTCGTCACACGCACTTCGACTGCCGGGGCTTGACGACTGTCACAAGCCAACCTTTGCCCCCCAAGGCTGGCTAATACTCGTTTCCCTGGGCGGCGCGGTCTTCAGATGACTGATTTCCCGTCGGATACCCTCGGCGGCGGCGATCACCGCAGTCCTTGCTCAGGTGGCCTTTCTTACCGCAGGCCCAGCAGGTCGGTAGTCCTCTTCCGGGCCGCTTCTCCGGTTGTCTTCCGGCCGTGTCGTTGCTGGTGGTACCGCGACTATCGAAGAAACGGCTTAGCGCCTCCATTAATTCGTCGGCCAGGGGCTTGGTCACGTTGGTTTTTACTGGTTCCTCGACGTCCACTTGACGCACCCGCGCGTGCATTCTGGATGCCTGTTTTGCCGTCTCGAACTCAAGTGCGTGGCTCAGCGCAGCTGCCAGGGTCTTATTGCGCGCAAGACGCAGCGCCTGTTGAGTGTCCGAGTCCCGTAGCCCGTCGGTGAAAGTCTGCGTCGCTATCTGCTCCAGAAAGTCGGCCGGCGCTGTTGGGTAGGCGAGCCTTACGAGGCGTGCGATGTCCATCTCGAACTCCTGCAGGGTTTCCGCGTTCTTCTGTACCCGTGTCCGGAGCTGCATCTGATAGGCCTGCTGAAGATGGCTATCTCCATATCGGGACTCCATATGGGCGATCAGGGAAGCGTAGTCCTGGGATCCAGTCGGGATGGCCTGAAGGACGTTAAGGGCGTCACCTCTCAGCGCTACAATGAGAGCTGTAGCCTTTTCTGTGCTGTTCCAGATATTTATGGAACAGGCCGCCTCGAACTGACGTAAGTAGGTGCTCCACGGGACCTTTCCGTCGAAGGTTGGGGGCGTCACTCTGCTATGTCCCGTTCCTAATATTCCCGGTGTAACGGTGGGCGGGCGTTGGCGCAGCTCGGCAACTTCCTCTCTTAGAGCGTTGAATTTCTCCTCCACCCCCGTCAGTGGGCGTTGGCGCAGCTCGGCAACTTCCTTTTGTAAGGCGTTGAATTTCTCCTCCACCCCCATCAGCGGGCGTTGGCACAGCTCGGCAACTTCCACTTGTAAGGCGTTGAATTTCTCCTCCACCCCCATCAGCGGTCGTTGGCACAGCTCGGCAACTTCCTTTTGTAAGACGTTGAATTTCTCCTCCACCCCCATCAGCGGGCGTTGGCGCAGCTCGGCAACTTCCACTTGTAAGGCGTCGAACTTCTTTTCCACTGCCATGACTTCCTCACGCAGACCCAGTTCTAATTTCTTCAGGTCCTGTGTCAACTTATTTTGACCGTCTTCCATCTTCTTCTGGCCGTCTTCTAGCTTCTTCTGGCCGTCTTCTAATTTGGTAGTTAGCTCCTTGGCTAACTTCTTCTGGCCGTCTTCTAGTTTGGCAGTTAGGTCCTCGGCTAACTTCTTCTGGCCGTCCTCCATCTTCTTCTGGCCGTCCTCCATCTTCTTCTGGCCGTCCCCCATCTTGGTTTCCATGTCATTTAACTTTTCAAGCAATGCTGCCAATTTCTCCTCCATTTTAGTTGTTTGTCTTGTAAAGGGCATGCACTCACAGGAAAATTAGAGAAAATGACCTGCTCGGGTTTTGAAACCAGGACCGTCAGGTGTTGTGCTTGAGTTCGTAATCCGGCTTCTGACACCAGTTGTTACGTGCCACCCCCTAGTGGCACTTATGTTAACTGGATTACGGTGGGGGGTACAAAGCACAACACCAATTACAGCTTAAAGAAATAATTAACTTTATTGCGGCCAGAAAATTACACTAGTCAGCAAATACAAGCAATTAGGAGCCTTATTCCAGTTTCCTCAAATCTATTCCTTATGCGCTCTTGGCCCCTTTCACTTGCAACAGACCACAGAAGTTAATCCGTCCTAATGAGTACGGTGGCCTTGACAGACACTACCTGTTCCTCTCATTTATGTTCTCCGACCACAATTACTTACGATCACTTGCTGCAGGCTATTTCGCTGTCCACAAGCTGGGAGAAACAATGTCACAGGATTTCGTAACTCGCACAGCACTTCGTCACCACACTTCTGTCGCACAAGATAATCGCTCGCACTAGCTCGTAAAACACAACCACAACTGCTTCACGGGTCACTCTTATATAGCAGGCCGGTGACTCAATAAATGGTTCTAGATCCATCCAGAGTCCACGGCTTCTCGAGGTTTCCACCGCTGGTCTAGTCACGAATCTTCTGGACTATCCCTTTGTCTGTAGTAGCCCTGTTGCATAAGGCGCGCGCAATACAGGAGGCAAGCCACAGCCCAGCCCCTGGGGCAGTTGTGACTCAAGCGGCGAGCGATGACACAAACTCACAGCCGTAACAGTATATTGAACCCTTGCAAAGAAGCATATGAGACTCAGTTTCGGGGGGTGTATCGGTTCATATCGTAAGTTGTTGTCAAGGCGCTTCATTAACTTGCAGGGTAACATATAACAAAATAACATGCAGGAAAGAGTGAAGCCAGGGTTAAAACAAATGAATTTAATAAACAAATCACCATATTTACACACAACAATTAACAAAATAAAACTCCCATATGACTCCCACTTAATAAAAATGCCGAAAACTAGGCCAAAATCTCTGGAGAGATTAATTACACGGACCAAGTGTCCCATAAGATAAAGAAAATAACAAAAGTGACTATGTATGCGCGTATGTCGTTCTACATGCATCACGATGTGTACAAACGAATGCGTGATTCGTCATCATCCAGAATGATCATTCAGACAACGAATCCACATTTCTTAGAGCTAGACCGACACGGGGGAACACAACTACAATACATAAAAACTAAACCGACACTTCCTAGATCTAATATAAACAACACAAAATTTCCGTGTGAAATTGGAATCAAACTGCCGTAACAACATTTACTGCCTAAAAACTTAGGACTTCTCACACAAATCAACACAAGTACATTAACACGTGACCAATAAAAAAATACACAAATGACCGCCGTCAAAATCTACAAGTACTCTACCACTACACCACACAGGTGTCACACTAAAATTACATGAATCGAGTCATAAACAAAACAATAGGCTCACAGCCAACATTTACGTTATTAATACAACATTTTACCCATACAACGTACAATAAGCCGTTACACACATGGCGAACTCCCCAATTAATCATGGCTTAAAAAATAACCATCACAATGAACAGGTTTTGCTACATGAAAGCTTACGGGGGCCAGTCGGACAATCAGGACTGCCTATCAAAATAAGTCACCAGGCAAAACGGGCGATTTGTGGAACTCTGCATATATGTCAACCCACGTGTCAATAATCTCGACCTCCCAGGACATGGGGTCGAATCTCGAAGAAGTGTGTCCCAAAGCACAATAATACGTGTGTGTGTGTCAGAAATAATATGGACAAGAAACAGCGGTCTCCCTAGAGCACCCTGTCTTTCCATCAAAAATACAACAGCAACAAAATAATATGAGGGCGGTAGGACCTCTACCCCCTCCTCACGTAGAATCAACACACACTTGACACAGTAACACACACAGAATCACACGTATGGGTTTTGACAGACCCTGAAATAAAAGACATAAATAATTTCCACATGCTGGCGCCACCGTTCTATGCCGAGACTAGTTAACCTGAAAAGGACTCAAAAAAAATCTATCAAAATTAGAACGAAGGTGTTCTACAAATTACATTTTAAGTTGGTGCACTTGGCAACCCTAATATGAATAATGACCTGTTCAGCAAATATCTTACAGTAATTACCTCCCATTCCTATTTCAAATATTAACGTTAATAAAGCACCACTTATCGAATGTAACGGGTTTCGCATTTGCATGGATAAAAATCACGTACGCACGCCGCGCACATTAAATATGACTCAAAGAAAAACAAATATACAACAAACACTTTGGCCACGCGCAAACGGACATTTAAAACATTTAGTGTCGGTGCAAGGAAACTCTAAACAACAAGAAAAAAAACATGACTATTTACAAAAGTTCCCCGGCCAAATCTAACTACATAATTGAATCGCGAATTAATCGCGAAGACTTGCCCTAGATATCTCGCACACACGCACAATAAACACATGAAAAATACACTGAAATTTGTACATAAAATATACACCTCGAGACCACGTCACTGGCTCGATAATAAGTTTAAAATCTTGACCGCACAAGCGGTCGCTATCTTGCTCGGTATTTCCGTACTGTACTGTTGACCTTCGCTCTGGTGAGCGCTAATTAGGATGTTACAAGACTTGCCCCCCAGAGCTGAAATGGTCGTCTTTAAGAAAAATGTTACAAGTCACCACGCACACTGCGCGAAATATTAGCTCGCAAAAATAAAGTTGACTTCAGATAAAATGTACTAGAGCTTTAAAATTCGTTATTACGACTGATGCGAATTTAGCTCCTCAGAGCTCACAAATAAAATAACTTCAACTAATTTAGAGCGTTAAAATCGTTGTACAAACGGGCGTGAAGTTAGCCTCTCAAGGCTCCAAAACGAATGGCCTAGAGTAGCGTCATGCCAAACTATATATTAGAAACTGACAGGGGACGGAGGAGTGGGGTGGAATTGGATAAAAATTTCCAGAGTTTTTATCTCACAAATATGGGACTAGTGTCAATCTTCTTCAAATAAATCAAACGTCTCAATGCACTCGTGCGGAGATCAGTCCGTTCGGCGGTTCTTTAGATAATCAATTCCGCGGGCTTTTTACTACTGACGCTGTCCATCGCGTGATCATGGCTTGGTCTCTCGTGATTGGCTGATTCAATCGTATGTTCGTTGCAAGTGACTCGTGATCATTCCTTTATGCTTCCAATTTTGGTGCAAGTAGTTGCTCAATTTGGCCTTGAACCCGGCTTACCTGGCCGTCCCCCAAGAATAGCTACCAGCTCTGCTCCTGTTGCAATCATAACGAAACGCTAGCCTCCCTTTTATCCATGTCCACTTCCTCAAGTACTGCCTGGGCTGCAGTAATAATAATAATAAATATGAATACTTATTTATCGTAGATCAATAAGGGTTCAATATGAACCTATCTAGAATATTAGGGTAAAAAAATATAGACAGCATTTATTAACAGTTGTCAGCCCTGATTGCTCTTAAGAATACTTCTAGTCATATCTGTTATGTTACACATAGCACGTACGAAATTTGGATGACATCCAACTGATAGTATAGAAGTTACATGTATTAAAAAATTGGTCCTATCAGCAGGCTTAGAATCATGTTGGTAGAACTGACGTATATAAGTTACTCCAAATTAATCTAAAATGTCAGGTACTATACGTGTGCATAGTTTAAAGCTGTCGGCTTGCATACTTTCTGATATATTGGTATTTGGATTTAAAAAAAAGGAGAGAGAGAGAGAGCAATTATCAACAGTTGGCAACCCTGGTGGCTCTTAAGAATACGCTCAGTCATATCTGTTTATGTACAAATATTACATACAGAATTTGGTTGAAATCCAATTGTTAGTGTCAAAATTATATGCATTTAAAAATTGGACCTATCAGAAGTCATAAAATTATTTTGGCAACACTGTCATGTATGTCCTCCTGGAAATTAAACTGAAATAGAATTGTCTAAGTGTGTGCCAATTTTGGAATAGCTCCCATGCATACCTTCCAAGATATCCAACATGGAGCACACATTTCTAGTGCGTTTTTTCAGCAGTTAGTAGCACTGACACCATTTTCAAATTTGGGCTTAAGATATTCCATATACATCTTTACTCATACTAAATTTGGTTTCGATTTCTGCAGCGTTTAGGAGTTGATAGGGGGAGGGACACATACACACACAGCCAGACAGATAGACAGACAGACACACATTTTCCCGGATCGATCTCATAAGTCTACTTTTTCCTCGTTTTTGCAACATGTGAAAAGTAGGCTAAAATACGATATGATTGTAGTTTATGCCCAATGTCACGAAAAGAGTCGTGAAGCAGCTCGCGAGTACCGTGACAGTCTTTGAAACGAATGGACAGAAAACACCAAGGCACAGGGACCAGAGATAGCCGAATTAGCGAGCAAGAATTTCTCGCGGCTCTATTGCACGTGGTAGGCAACCCACATGTCTGTTGTGTATTCAAGTGAAACACGCAGTACATCTTTCTATCGTCTGAAAATTGGAAATTGTCTTCCAGAAATACAGATTGTATTCTCGTGCAGTAAATATTGCAGAAAAGCAACGGGAGAAGAGACTGGTGCCTCTAGGCAAGGCTCCTTTTACTCTATTCCATAATGGTAAGTGAAGTCATTCGGAAATGGGAGTTGATAATTTGATGTGGTCTAATTTTAGGACAACTATAGCAAAAGTATAGTAGTCAATAAAATATTCAATTATGTTAAGTTAGGAAAATACTAGTGAGTCTTAGGTTTGATGTTAGTTTGAATTGTTTGGTACCATAATGATGGGGGGAGTGGGGTCGAGAACACAACTCTGCTGCCCATTGTTACAGCTCGGAACTAATCATGACATTGACCGCCATGTATATTCCGTTGTGTTCGCAAGGTGGAAGCCATGGCCGACCAGTTTTGCTGTATGAGAAAAACGTTGTAGGTGGCTTCTAGTCCTTTCATGTGTAAGATGTTGGGGCCCTGCTGATGTAATTTAGGGCGTAGGCGTATCCATTGATTATGCGAGGTGTTGGATTGGGTAATTTTCAATGGGGTGGCCCTTCTCGGATAAAAGTTGATAGTGTTGAATATTTGTACATCAGTAATCCGCACGAGTAATGAACCCCGATTTTTTTATGGGGCAGATGACCTCGTAGTTCCGCCCCTTAAAACAACAATAACTAACTAACTAACTATGAACCCCGATTTCGCTGATGTACTACTATTGTAGTTGATTTGGTCTTGCTAATACTTATCAGTGGGTGTCTTATTTTGGAGATTTTTTTGGTCGGACATCGGGCATACTATCCAATGGGTTGGGATGAAAAGAAATGTGGGGCTGAGATTGGTCTGTCGAGTAAGTCGTTTATATTGAGGTTGAAGTTAATAAAGTAGTGATGTTTTGGTGAATTCATGTAATATGTGGGTTATTGGTGATGATTGAGAGGTTTTTGAAGTTGTAGGGCCTGTATTTAATGAAAAGTTTAGTCGAACGTCGGGCATGCTATCCAGTGGGCATCCCCGCCTGACTGTTGTAATTGGCAATTGGGTATCAAAAGAGGTAATATTCTGTTGCGCTATTGTAATATGAGGTGTGTTGGTTATTGTTAATCCCCCAGGGGTTCACATCTAGTGGGACGTGGGTTGGCGACCACGGCGCCCCAGCTGAGTCCGCCATTGCTTCCACTTACTTGTGTCCGGTTCCTCTCTGTCTTCTTTCCTGTCGACCTCATTTGGTCAACTCTTGTTCCCTTCCAACCCCGACGGTATTAGGGTATCCGAGGCCTAGGGAGTTTCTTCCTTTCCCGCCTTAATTGGCCCTTGTCTCATCTTTTCTGGTTCCCTCCTGGGAGGGGACAGCCTTCTTTTTCTTTTCATGTTATCTCCTGCCTTCTGCTCATGGCCCTCAAGGAGGCCGGGTGTATATAGCCCCACCACTTTTGGTGCACCCTAGATAATGTTACACCCTCATGGGCTCACGGCTGGTGAGTTCGGGAGTTGGCGACCCCGAGAGATTCCAGAGCTGGGTCCGTTTTCCCCTTTTTCCCCTTACCTTTGGGGAGGACCCTCTCCTCTTTCACTTTCCTATCTGCCTTTCATGGCTCTCCTTCCTTCCAAGTCCCTCAATCCGCATTCTTTGAGGGTTGAGGGCATTTCTTTTCCTCCTGTCCTTTATTTGCCTTATTCTCCTTTAGTTTTCCATTTCTTCTTGTATGTAGGTTAGTAGTTAGTTTTAGTTTTAAGTTTACATTTCATTTTCATCTTAACGATCACCCAAACCATCAGGGGCCGATAACCTAGATGTTAGGCCCCTTAAAACAACAATTATCATCATCATCATCATCATCATCATGTTATGGTTAAGGTTTTATTGGTGTAAAGCCGGTGTAAAATTGAAATTTGGTAACAATTTTTGTTGGACGTCGGGCAGGCTAACAAAAGTTTACAATGCAACAATCAAATGCTTCATGCGTCTTCTCAATAAATTGTACTGTACTGTATGTCTGGAAACATGAAATGTGCGTTCCTATTGTGAAGCACTCAGCGCCCCAGTATATGGCTAGTATTCTGGTAGACTAATACCATCGCATGTCTAATGAATGGTTGAGGGAAATCAGTTACTCGGTGTCTGCTAAGGTCAGCAGTACCCTAATGATAGACTTTATAGAGTCCCAGCTCAACCACGCTGGTGTATGGTCATTACGTACAAAATATTTAATGGAATCTGACCTGTGGAAACCTATGTGAAAGTGCTCATGCCAGTGCTTGATTATGTTCTTTAGCATAGCGTTCAGGAGCGGTCAAGCCAAAACATTTCCTTGTGTAATTAGCACACCTGGTCTTCTACGATACTCTCCGGTTTAGAGCCATTAAAAAGACGAATTATAATGATAGAAAACAAAACTTCCTAAATGCAGTAAAATTTATCATACTGTAACATTTACCTCGTCATTCACATATAACCTCCGTTGTTTATCACGCCCAATATAATGACCCTCCTTTTTCAAGGTTCAAAACAATTGGGCCCTAATCTCTCGCTCTCTCAGCTCTTAGCCCCTTGTTCGCCAATTTTTTAAAGTACAGGCCGGACGTTTGTTTTAGACGATTACCCCTGACCTTGAATCCTGCGGGTGAGCCTACACACACTCACTCTCTCACCCTATCGCTTCACACTTGTCACCACCGATCTGATGTAATGGAATTCCAGACTTGAGCAGACAGTACAGTCCACGTCGAAGTATTGTGTGACGTGGAAGTACACGTTACGTAGTTACGAACAGAACGTCATTATATCTGCCAATGACTGTACTTCATGAGTAGTGTGAAACAGATTTGTCAATCATCGGACCGCTTGGGGCAGCTGATAACAACACAGGTACTGTAGTAACTCGCCTCCAGGCTTCCATTAAGGTTTTGCATTCGTCTAAAACAAACGTCCGGCCTGTATTGATGGTGTGCGTTGATATGGACAGGGTCCGGTTGTCGGATATTGTGTTAGCAGAATTTCTGGCCTGTGTTCTCTTGCATTTAATTAGCAAATGATTGTTTTTGGTATTTAAGTTTTCTGGTATCATATACTCTTGTTGTTGTTGTTGTTGTTGTTTGAGTCTTGAGTCTTGTGACTGGTTTGATGCCGTACTCCATGCCTCCCTGTCCTGGCCTAATCGTTTCATCTTTAGATAGCTACCACACCTTACATCCGAGGCAATATGTTTAACATATTCTAACCTTGGTCTACCCCTAAAGTTATTATCCTCGACCCTTCCTCCATAATTAAGTTTTCTATTCCTGGCTGTCTTAATATTTGTCCTTCCATCATATCTCTTCTGTTCATTAAAAGCCATCAGACACATCTCTCCTCTCCCACTCGTCTTAATACCTCTTCGTTTGTTACTATATCTACCCTTCTGATCTTAATCATTTTACTGTAACAACAAATCTCAAACGTTTCAATTCTCCTCTTTAGTGGCAGATGACCTTGTAGTTCCACCCCTTAAAACAACAATATCTAACTCTCTTCAAAAAATACTTTCTAATACCTAAATCTATATTTGATGTCAAAAGATTTATTTTCTGTAGAAATTCTTTCCTTGCCTGAGCCAACCTACTTTTTATACAACCTTTGCCTCCTAAGTAACGGGAGCCTCCTACTTTCTTTAGTTTTTCACCTGCCAATTTGACGTCCATAGCGATTTATGATTTCTTTCGACTGCATTCCATTTTTTTTATCACATTTATTGATTTACATCATGAATTCCTTCCTCAAGGCGCAGTCGATACCATTTATAAACACACTTAAGTCCTCTGGTGAATCGGCTAAGATGACAATATCATCAGTGAATCTCAGAGTTGAGATTAATTCTCCTTGAATTTTTACACCTAATTTACATTTTTCTCTGATTTCCTGAATTGATTGTGCAATGCATTTACTCGTATAATAAATTGCAACCTGACACTGGTAACTGGTAACATGCCAATTTTCACTTTAACGAGAAAGTTTGGTACGTTAGCGAATTCATGCTGGCCTTATGCACAGGTAACTTGACTACTATCAGCCTTAAGCTAGCAAGGACAAGAAACCTCAATCTTGGTCGTCGACGACTGTGTTTCAATCCCATACAATAAATTAAGCATCACGAGGCTGATCCACCCCACATCAGACCACACCAAGATTGAAGAAAATTGACAGCCCGGTGTTCCAGTCAGCAGTCTCCTGCTCCACCCACTTAAGTAGAGAAATGGTCGGATCCTAAAATCAAAACATAAACACAGCCTCATTGTAAGTCCACAACTTTGACACTGAGGGTCACGAATATTTGCTGCTCATATACTGTAGTCGTTTAGCAAGAGCTGTGACTGCGCATACGTTCCTACAACTATTCGGTGTGATTTCCTTCATCCAGTGATATCATCAGGTACATACCTACAGAACTTTCGGTACGCCTGTGTTTGTTATAATGCATGCCCCGTAGTTATTGCGCAGACATTTGTCACTTGTCACCTGATACTTGTAACTTACGCAGGACACATCACTTGACGTTTTTCACTTGCACCTGACACGTGTCACTTGCTACCTGGCGCTTGTCATCTGACACTTGTTACTTGCCACCTGAAACAATCACTACCCATCTGACCTTTGTCTACAGATACTTGTTACTTGGCATCTGACAATTGTCACTTACCACAGGACACTTATCACTTGGTACGTCCCACCTGACGCTTATCACTTATCATCTGACACTACTTGTCACACCATAGGACACCTGCTGACGTTTGTCACTTGCCACTTAGCATAGGATGCTTGTCACTTGTCACACCATAGTACACATGCTACCCGATGTGTGTCACTTGTCGTCTGGCAATTGCCACTAAGAACAAGACACTAATCGCTTAGAATAGGACGGTTGTCACTTGTCGACTGACGCTTGTTACTTAGCATAAGACACTTATCATAGGACACTTGTCATCTGACACTTGTCACTTACCATAGGAAACTTATCACTCTTCACTTGACGCTTGTTACTTTGGTGTTATATAGAAGGTTGATCAGTGAGGCTGGCGCTGATCCCACAAAAATAAACGAAATATTGTGCGGACAAGAAATGTTTCTAGAAAACTGCTCATTAAGAGTAAGTGGGAAAATTAATCAGATATTACGGGGATTCACCGCTCTCTCTCAGATATGAACGTTCGAAAATCTTACCTGTAGCAAGAATATATATGTATGAAAGGCGATAGATCTATACTGATATATTTTCCGTCTCCCTGAAAATGGTTGTGGCAAGGCAATGTGTGATGAAGGACTTGGTACATCTATTTCCCCAAAAACGCAGAGGGTGCCCATTACGGCGAAAAATATCTTTGGAACAGATTATACATTTGAACTTTGTGGAAGTGAGTAAACGTGGTTTTCACTATTTGTCACTCGCATCAAGCAGTTCTTCATGACTGGCGTTATTTATATTAATTCATTTTTAGGTTTAGGGGTATCTTGGTCATCAGCCACGTGAATGAAGGTGTTTGTTGAATTTGGCTGATAAATCTGTGTATCTGAGATGACTGTAATGTGTATTACTGTAAGTAATTCATTTGAGAGGTTTGGGACATCTTTGTTATCAGCTCCGTGTAGCTGGTATATGTTGAATATGTCTCATAACCTGTATGTATGTGTTTTGAAGGAGTAGGAGTTTTGAATTGGGGTACGTACTCTGGGATTTGAAATCAAGTACGATCCTAGTATTTGTCTGGAGAGAGTGTAGTAAATAAGGGAGGGACTTAAAATCAGGATGGCCGCTGTTACCGCAGAGAATTTAATGTTCAATCTCTGGACTTACAATTCCCCCTTGCAGTCGTGAGGCGTGATAACGCGCACATCTCGATGGGGGGTTTCAACCTATGTTACTACATTTCTCTGATGTAGGATAATCCCTTCTTTTCCCGGAAGTCAATAAGCCATTAAATATTGTTTAACCACAAGCATTGCATGTGTCGATTTGTCCTTCGCTACTAGTTATAAGACACAGACGATGCGTCGGTGCTCATTATATGACAGAAACCAGCCGTGTCCTTGTCCCCCTAATTAGAATTTTATCCTTTTTAAGTAGATTGAGTTGAGATACTCTAATACTAATTACGTAGTTCATTATTACATATTAAGCCAGGAACGATGCACTGAAGCAAGGAAGAATATTCACAAAATGTAAAGTGTTTGCGTGTTAGACGGACAGGCCTCTAACTACACTTTATTTAGTGAATTTAAAATCGTGGATGAGAACAGCATTTAAGGATACTGTTTATTCTTGAGCATGTACATTATCAGGCATCATTTTTACGCACCCCCGGTGCAAGACTGCCACAAGTCAAAAAGGACACTTTTTCAGGAGAAGCATTTAAGGATTTTGAGGTAATGGGAAAAATATAAATATTTACATGCTTTACGTATTACTAACTCATAACATTGTCTAGTACTATACAATAACATACAAAGTTCTTTCATGGATTAAAATTATGTGTTTTAATAAAAAATAATAATAATTTTGAGTTATGGCAGTTTTCTTTTCAGTGCCGTAGAATTGCCATTTATACGATCTGAGTTGTGGCAGTTTTACAGGACACGGACTTGATCATAGGCATTTATAAGTACCACATACTTCAAAATTCATGTTTTTGTTGTGCAACATCTTTCCACTCGGTAGCTGGATATTTTTTTGTGGGAGTGATTTTGGAAAAGGGACGAAAATGGGACGGAAACAATGAGTGCGCGCGGTGGCGGAGATTGGTACCACGACGTACTGTCGGCCATGTGACTATGTGGAATGTATATCGCATACGGTTTACTTCAAGGTTTGGAGGCCCCGTTAAAGATATTCCTACAATAATTCAGCTTCAAGTTGT
Source organism: Meconema thalassinum (assembly GCA_946902985.2). Lineage (NCBI taxonomy): Eukaryota > Metazoa > Arthropoda > Insecta > Orthoptera > Tettigoniidae > Meconema > Meconema thalassinum. The sequence goes on from OX336388.2 coordinate 1,983,028,623, forward strand.
CGTTCTTTGGTGTGAAAATATTCATTATATCATATTTGCTGAAAAAAAAAGATTTATTAAATCTTGAAGATGATTTATTGTAGGAATATCTTTAATGGGACCTCCAAACCTTAAAGTAAACCGTATGCGATATACATTCCACATAGGGCTGAATGTTGGCCAACAATACCTCGAATGCTTACATTAAATAAGAATACAGCAAAGGTATGAAGATGAGTGGAGGAAGAGAGCGATACTCGTGGGGAAATATAAAATTCACATCCGCCAGAGCACACAGTATCCTTAAATGGTAACAATCACAATCACACAAAATCGATATTATTATTATTATTATTGTTATCATTATTATTAAAAATAATCCCTGGCACTTCAGCCCTTGAAGAGCCTAGGCTTAGCAAGCCACCGCTGCCCAGCCATTTGGCCTGCAGATATTGGGGTGACGCGTGATCAGCGCATCGGGTCCCCTCGGCCATTAATCTTGGTTTTCGTGATCGGCACGCTGCCTCACTGTCAGACAGCTACTCAATTGGCTTTACGAGGCTGAGTGCACCCCGTTCCAACCCTCACGTCAGTTTCTAAAATCCCTGACGGAGCCGCAAATCGAACCCGGGGCCTCCAAGTGAGAGGCAGGTGCGCTACCCCGACACCATGGGGCCGGCTATTATTATTATTATTATTTTTTCTACATTCATTTCATAACATAAGTGGGACATATCAACATATCGTCGGCTTGTTTGCAAGACGGTATGGCTAATTCTCTTAAGGTGGAGAGGGGGCCGATAACCTAGATGTTAAAACAACAACTAACATCATCATCATCTTAAGGTGGCACATTGAGAAACGAGTGAACAATGGAACAGGTCTCCAAGATGACGGCCTTCTGCATGATGACATGTAGACCAGGATGTATTATTATTTATTTATTTAGTATGTTTCGACCCATACAGGATCACATAAAGCAAGTTATTATTATTATTACTATTATTATTATTATTATTATTATTATGAGACTATTATTATCACTGAGCCCCGGTTGCGTCCTCATTCTCAAGTTTTACTCAGCGGTTATGACCGCTTCGAGAGAGCAATTATCTCAAGTTATTTCTCTGGATCTAAATAATAATAATAATAATAATAATCACCACTATATATCATATTTTCTTTCTCTTTGCACAATAATGAATTCGTTTCTGAGGATTAAGTTGTAATTTCCCTAAATACAGTAGAAGATTCCATACGACACACATGATGGTTGTATTCGAAGGTTATGGGGCCACATTAGTAGTTGACTTTGAGGTTGGAACTTGAGGTGTCCTGGTACAATCGTGTTGACCGACTGAAAAGCATTTACATTTCATTTATATTTGTCCTTGCTATTCCGCCCCTTAAAACAACAGTCATTTGACGGTCATTTAATTCATTAATTAATTCCTTAAGCTCCTGTTGAGGAGCATTGGGCCGAAACTAGGGTTCGCCATCTGGTTCTGTTGCGTGCTGTGGATTTTATCTTTCCCCGCGAGTATCCAAGCTGCTCGCTCACTTCCTCCACTGACCTTCCCGATATCATTCTAGGTCTTCCTCTTCTCCTTTGGCCCTGAAGATTCCACTCCATGGCTTGTTTAGTAATGATGTCATCAGATCTACGCAGTGTGTGGCCAATCCATTGCCACTTTCTTCTCTTGATCTGCTGTTCGACCAGCAGTTGATCTGTCCTCATCCACAATTCCTCATTTGACACCACATCTGGCCAGTGTATTCCTAAGATGTTCCTAAGACATTTATTTACAAATGTTTGGATCTTTCGTGTCAAGGATTTGGTCACTTTCCAATTTTCACATGCATATAGCAGCACCGACTTGACATTGTTATTGAAAATCCGTAGTAATTTGGACATTTAATTGGCCTGTTTGCCATCTCTTGGTGAATGCAGTACATTTGCATTTGTCTGTTGGCACAGGCTAGAGTAAAATGTGGTTTCTCACCGATGTCTCAGTCTCATTCATGGCTGTGATTATATGTAAGCTACTGAGGTATGGGTGGTGCTTAGTAATGACAGTCAGTGCCTGTGGATGCTGTGAAAGGTTCTACTCATAGGGTTAGTACTGCTGTTCTGACTCAGTGAGGAAAGCAATGGCAAACTACCTCACTCCTCTTCTTGCCTAGTACGCCTCAATATAGCGCTGCCTTGGGTTTTTGTGGGTATCTACCCACATAACCTAACGGCGGTGCTTTATGAGGATCCAACCAGCCTTCGGGCTGACTACCTGAAAGACGGTCATTTCATGGTGACAGTATGGGCACGATCAAGAACCCTTTATAAGAATCGCGGTTCTCAGAAACCACAACAATTGAAAGGTGGGCTACGTTAAGGACCACTGGAATGCGCACCTACCCCACGGTTGCAGGAAGTTATAGGAACTGGCTTTACCGCAACATATTACAATTCTGAACACATTCAATTACTTTTCCAGGCTGCTATGCCGTTTTGCTGCAGGCACCTTGTAGATCATAAAGAGGGGGAAAGTGTCCCTGTCCACCAGCAGAAACTTGAACCTGTTCATCTCCCGCTGCTTTCAACTGTAAGAAGAGAAAACCTGAAACTACTACACTCTCTTCTACTTAGGTATTTACAATATATGAAAAATATCGCTTAATTTCCACCTCCAGTCCGACCCTTAAAAAATGTTCCCTATCCAAACGACAAGGGTGCAGTACCTGTTGATCCACCCTCCTGCAATTTTCCTTTCGTAGCAGAGATGTTCAAATTGATTATGTTAAGTCAAAAGTGATGTTATGTCACATTATACATTTCAAAATAGCTCTGATCTCTGTGCTGGGGAAGTTCTGTCAGAATCCGCAGTTGGCAGCGCCCGAGGCAATGTTGACATTAGATACTCATTGTTTATGGTATGATGCATGTTCTTTGTCTATGGCAATGTGCGTTTGTTGCTATCTTAATTTTTAGCCTACTTTTCACATTTTGCAAAAATGAGGAAAAAGTAGACTTATGAGATCGGGCAATTGTGTGTCTGTCTGTCCTTCTGTCTGTCTGGCTGTGTGTGTGTCCCCCCCCCCTATCAACTCCTAAACGGCTGCAGCAATCGAAACAAAATTTGGTAGGAGTAAAGATCTATACCTGAATATCTCACGGCCATATTTGAAAATGATGTCAGTGCTACCAACTGCTGAAAAATCGCAATTGAAATTTGAGCTCCATGTTGGATATCTTGGAAGGTATGAATGGGAGCTATTTGAAAATTGGCACACGTATAGATAATAGTATTACAGTTTAATTTCAAAGAGGCCATATATGGCAGTGTTGCCAAAATGATTATAAGCCTTTTGATAAGTCCAAATTTTAAATGCATACAACATCTACACTATCAATTGGATTTCAACCAAATTTCGTATGTGCTATGTGTATTTAAACAGATATGACTGAACGTATTATTAAGAACCACCAGGGCTGCCAACTGTTAATAAATGCTCTCATTTTTTAAATCCAAATACAAATACATCAGAAAGTATGCAAGCCGACAGCTTTAAACTATGCACACGTATAGTACTTGACATTCTATATTAATTTGGAGTAACTTATATACGTCAGTGCTGCCAACATGATTCTAAGCCTGCTGACAGGTCCAACTTTAAATACATGTAACTTCTATACTATCATTTGGATTTCAACCAAATTTCGTGTGTGCTATGTGTACCATAACAGATATGTCTATGCCGTTTCTTAAGAGTAACCAGGGCTGCCAACTGTTAACAAATACTGTCTCTATTATTGTTACCCTAATATCAATATATCAGAAAGTATGCAAGCCAATAGCTCTAAACTTTGCACACGTATAGTACCTGGCATTCTAGATTAATTTGGAGTCACTAATATACGTCAGTGCTGCCAACATGATTCTAAGCCTGCTGATTGGTCCAATTTTAATATGCATGTAACTTCTATACTAACTAATGGATTTTATTCAAAATTGACACAACAATAGATCATATTATTTCAGATTATTTCTGACAAATACATGAAGTCATTGTTGCCAACATGATTATACGCGCGCTGTTAGATCCAATGTTTAACTGCATGTAACGTCCATGCTATCCATTGGACTTCAACCAAATTTTGTGTTCTGTACCTTAAGAGATAGAACTAAGAATATATTTAGTCACACGGGCTGGCAATTTTAGTTCTCTATTAGGCTGCATTATGCCTGGTATACGGCATTTCGAACTAATTAGAAATTTCGATATTACCAACTTAATTTCGTCATTATTCTGGATAGATCCTTACAGATTAATCATTGGCATGAATCTTAAATTTTAAGAAAAGTAGGCTCTTTAGTTCGTCACGGAACTTCTTGTTTTAAATAAATTATGGGATACAGACATGTTTATCCTATTGCTACCAGAGGGATGTTAGCAATCTTTTCTTTAGATTTCACCAGCTTAGCATTTAATATTGTTACAAATTTAATTGATATTTAACAGTTCTACAACAATTGAGCTCGCATATGCTTCAGTTCACCATCTTTAATCCACTGTCTTCTCAATTTTTACACAAAACGAAACATCATCACCAACCTAACAGTCAAGTTATTACACAATGCCCCACCCACCTTTTCAAAAACATATGTACACAAAACAAACATGAAATACATTTCTTTATACACTTAGAACTCTCTTGAATCTAAGAATAGGCAAAATCCAGAACAGTATGCCACGATGGCTTAATAATAGTAGCTCTAGGTCGCAGTTGTCGACTAGGACTAGGTTGAACAGGACTAATAGGGACATTGACACAATCAGGAACACGAGACACATTTGAGGAAACAGTGGGTGACTTGCAACCTTTCGCATTTATATTTTCTGAGATGTATTTTATAGGTTAGCAATTAATATTGTTACAAATGTAATTGATATTTAATTGGAAGTGGAGATATAAAGATATTCTGTTGGACCTTTGTGTTAATGATCTTGTTAGCCTACATAATTTCAGCGGCTAGCCGGATCGATTCCCGGCTCTGCCAAGAAATGTAATTCTGGTCTGAGGGCTGGAACGGTGTACACTCAGAGGAGAGGAGGGTTCGATCCCCACCTCACCCATCCTGGATGTGGTTTGTCGTGGATTCCCACTTCTACTCGAGGCAAATGGTTTCTAACTTAAGACCATGGTCGCCTCCTTCCCAATCCTCACCTGAATTACAAATGCACACACTAATACAGCCATCAAAATAACACAGGTTGTCAGACAAAATTCCACATACACCCAAGTACACGTGACTAAATGACCACAATGTTCAAGCCCCTCAATTGACACAACATACTTTAACTATCTTATAACACGTATTGGATGTAATAGAATCCTGGTTTTGGTCTCGGTATTGATTGTGCATAGCCATTCTGTTCTACGCATATGAGTTCTTTGTTATGTAATTGAGGTGCTTTCAATATCGTGATCTATAGCCCTAAACACTCGGAAATGTATGGAATCTGTCCGATAATATGAACTATGTCGTAGTTGGTGTACAATATTTATTTTTGGGGGAAACAACTGGGAGTGAGGCAGGAGTGGCCTATCGTTAGGTACCATCGCAGAATTTTACTAGACCAGGATAAGCTCTTCAAGGATGGAACACTAACTAGTACATCTGATACGTGCGCCACTGATCTGGACTCCAGCAGAGAGCAATATTACCTTCGCAGATTTAGGCAGTCAGAAATAAAGCTGTCTCCAGCTAGAAATATTAGAAATACAGTGTTCTGTTTTTATAGTGGCAGATGACCTCGTAGTTACGCCTCTTAAAACAACAATAACTAACTAGCAGTGTTATTCGGTCAAAGTATTATGTGGTGCAAGTAATTAAATAACAAGGAATTCCGTGACGAACTAAAGAGCCTACTTTTCTTAAAATTTAAAATTCATGCCAATGATTAATCTATATGGATCTATCTATAATAATGACGAAATTAAGTTGGTAATATCGAAATTTCTAATAAGTTCGAAATTCTGTATACCTGGCATAATGTAGCCTAATAGAGAACTACAGTTGGCAGCCCTGGTGACTGAATATATTCTTTGTTCCATCTCTTAAGGTACAGAACACAAAATTTGGTTGAAGTCCAATGGATAGCATGGACGTTACATGCAGTTAAACATTGGATCTAAAAGCGCGCGTAGAATCATGTTGGCAACAATGCCATACATGTATTGGTCAGAAATAATCTGAAATAATATCTATTGCTGTGTCAATTTTGAATGAAATCCATTAGTTAGTATAGAAGTAACATGCATTTTAAAATTGGACCTATCAGCAGGCTTAGAATCATGTTGGCAGCACTGACGTATATTAGTGACTCCAAATTAATCTAGAATGCCAGGTACTATACGTGTGCAAAGTTTAGAGCTATTGGCTTGCATACTTTCTGATATATTGATATTAGGGTAACAATAATAGAGACAGTATTTATTAACAGTTGGCAGCCCTGGTTACTCTTAAGAAACGGCATAGACATATCTGTTATGGTACACATAGCACACACGAAATTTGGTTGAAATCCAAATGATAGTATAGAAGTTACATGTATTTAAAGTTGGACCTGTCAGTAGGCTTAGAATCATGTTGGCAGCACTGACGTATATAAGTTACTCCAAATTAATATAGAATGTCAGGTACTATAGCCTACGTGTGCATAGTTTAAAGCTGTCAGCTTGCATACTTTCTGATATACTGGTATTTGGATAAAATAAATTGAGAGCATTTATTAACAGTTGGCAGCCCTGGTGGATCTTAAGAATACGTTCAGTCATATCTGTTTATGTACACATAGCACATACGAAATTTGGTTGAAATCCAATTGATAGTGTAGAAGTTATACGCATTTAAAATTTGGACCTATCATCAGGCTTAGAATCATTTTGGCAACACTGCGATGTATGGCCTCTTGGAAATTAAACTGCAATATTATTATCTATAAGTGTGCCAATTTTGAAATAGCTCCCATTCATACCTTCCAAGATATCCAACATGGAGCTCAAATTTCAATTGTGATTTCTCAGCAGTTGGTAGCACTGACATCATTTTCTAATATGGTCGTGAGATATTCAGGTATAGATCTTTACTCCTACCAAATTTTGTTTCGATTGCTGCAGCCGTTTAGGAGTTGATAGGGGGGGACACACACACAGCCAGACAGACAGACAGACACACAATTGCCCGATCTCATAAGTCTACTTTTTCCTCATTTTTGCAAAATGTGAAAAGTAGGCTAAAAATGTAACTCCTACCCTTCTATATGGCAGCGAAGCTTGGACCCTTCGCGAAGGGGATGAGCGGAGACTAACGAATGCCGAGATGCTGTTCATGGGGAGAACAGCTGGATACAAACTATGGGATAGGAAAAGATCTGAGGATATCCTTAAATAACTAAAAGTAAAACCAATTATCAACACAGTGCAGAACTACAGATCAGCTTGGAAGGACCATGTACTACGTATGAAGACCTGCCGGATCACCAGACGAATCCTCAAATGCCAACCTAGGGGCAGAAGAGACGTAGGTCGACCTACGAGAAGATGGAACGAGACCTTAACAGGCCACCTGGCCTAACACGTCTTGATAGAAAGCCTATTTTACGTTCCTTATAACTTCTCAGAATTTAACGACACAGGAGTGCCGGAATTCCTTTCGGGATCCTGTGTCATCGTGTGTGTGTAATTTGTCTGATTAGCTGTGCTATTGCGATTTATTTATTTAGCGTATGGCTTCCAGTGCCGGGAGTGTCCCAGGACATGTTCGGCCCGCCAGAGTTTGTAGCTGCTTCTATGCGGACACCCATTGGGTGAGCTACAAGTACCGTCACGTATGGGTGAGATGAAATGATTGAAGATGAATGAGCAAGTTCAATTTCAAGTAGTTCCATCTTTGGCTACCAGATGCCACTAACACCTAGCAACGAACGTTGGAACTTGATAGAGCGTTTATAACGAAATATAACCTGTAAATTTAGCTACACACTACCAATTGTAGTGGTAGGTTCTTTTTCCTGCCATAAATATATGACATGGGCCTGGCGGCTTTACTTCCAATCCGAAGGAAGGCATACTGGAGGATTTTAACGCTCTTAAAAACACCAACGACTTCGGCCGGGTTTGAACCCATGATCTTGAGCATAGCAGTTCAGCATGCTACCGACTATGCCACTGAAGCCACGATAGTTAGTGTGTGTAATTGTAAATCAGATGAGGATTGGGAATGAGGCGGCCGTGGCCTAGAAGTTATGAACCATCCCGGCATTTGCTAGGAGTAGAAGTAGAAACCCACGGAAAAAACACTTTCAGGAATCGAACCCTCCTCTTCTCAGTTTTGCCTCACGAAGATGAGTGTACCCCGTTCCAGCCCTCAGACCAGATTTGAATTTCTTGACTGATGAACTCGTAGTTCCGCCCCTCAAAACTACTAACTAACTAACTAACTAACTAGAGTGACAGCCAAAAATGATAGCTACTACGCATCGAGGCGGACTCGCTATGAAGGGGTCTCCCGTATTTAAACACCCTCAAATGACATGCACTAGGCCATATCCTGGCCAATTAGATTCACGGTAATCACCCAAACCCCCTCAATCAAATGCTGCTGGTCGTAATTTTCTGATATGACTCTTAAGGCCCCTTCGGGGCTGGCAGGTCATACGATTCGCTCAGCCGACTTCGATTGCGAGGGTCAGGGCAGGGTTTCAATTGTCGGCACTGGGACTCGATCCCCTAATTTTGGGCACAACAGGGGAGTACCTTACCGCTGGGCTCCTAAGCCAGAACTCTGTACCATCTATCAATTGCATGCTCCTTCCTTCCAATAGAATGTTTCATTACATTTTGCAATTTCATGTGTTCTTATTGGAATATAGGAAATTACTAATTAGTGTTCTTTTAACCGACAGCGGGAGCTACGTTCGCTAAAGCACAACGCTTGGCCATTGAAACAATCTATCTGCGAACTTGGTAGACGCGGGTTCAAACCCCACCATCGACTTTCCTTGAAATGGTTTCCTGTGGTTTCCCCATTTTAACTCCATGCAAATGCTAGGACGGTACCTTCTGAAAGGCCATGGTCACTTCCATCTCCTTGCCCAATTTCATTCATTTCATCTTTCATTAACTCCACTCATGAGGTTGGCATTAGGAAAGGCATTTGGTCGTAAAACCACCCACCACTAAGACTTTCATCACATCTCATCTCTTTTTTCACAATTATACTAACTACTGCAGTATTCTCTTTACAGACCTATATGAGGTTCTTACTGATTGACTTATTCGTGAAATATTTCCTGGATGAGTTGATCCGGAGGTGTTTTCTGCGTGATGTGGTTCAATTATCAAATTAACATGCACAAATATTCCTAATTCACCAAGCAAGACTGTATTATGTAACTCACAGAAATTAGGCTTCCTTCTCCATCACCAGTGATATAACACGCCAGACTCACCTAGAAAAAAGAACAGAAGAACAACATTATTTTAATGTCCGTGATCTGCTTTCAAGAATATAACAATGAATTATTTTATATGCTTCCCTAACAAACAAGCCTGCTAAATTACAAAGCTTAACAAATATCGTTATACAGTAAGTTTAAAAGCAATAATATTTACCATGCTAGGTAAGGCAAGATACTTTTACATTTTTTTAAAACCGTCGACTTGAACCTCTACAGACTGTGCGTTAACAACCACTCTCATTTCAATGTCTGCGTCTTGTTCGTTTGCCGGCTTTGACATCTTGCCAGTATCTCTTGAGCCCATCTATCAGCTTAATATTCCTCTCCTCTGTTAAAGGGCATCTCCAACTTCTGGGTTCTGCCTCCACCATAAAACCCTGATAGCTTTTCACCATCCTTCTGAAACTATTCCTGTCTTTGATTTTATCCTCCGTAATGCCCACCTGTCTGATACAGTATCTTTCTCAAACTCTTGGAACCATTTCAACTTGGAGATCTTCGGTTTAAGAAAATTCCAGATTTTCTTTGTGAGCCGGTTATTATTCATGTGGAAGATGTGCCCATTAAACAGCAATCTTCGCTTTCTAATTGTTGTTGTTATCGGTTCCATCTTGCTGTATACTTCTTTCTTTCTTTCTTTCTTTCTTTCTTCGTTCGTTTCACCCTCTTTGGGGTACGTTGAATCAATAATTTCCCTGTACGCTGTTCTTTCCGTAGAGCCCAGTACTTCTTCAGTATTTCCGATCTTCTTTTCCTCTCTTCTTCTGAGATAATGGGTTTGGATTTTAGTGTAGCTCTGTCTTGGAACCTTATATTTTCGTCTTTAGTAATTAATCTGGCTGTTCGATCGAGTAATGACGTTTCTGTTATTTTCAATTCTACTAGGTCTTTTTCAATTTCTTTAAACCAGTTGGGTTTTGTTTTACGATTACGGAAAAAGTCAAAGATTTGTTTCGTAAATCTATTACAATCCATTCTCAGAAGATGACCGTAAAAATTTATCCTCCTTTTTTCGCATGGTATCTGAGAGTTTTTCAATTTTCTGGTAGAGAGTTTCAGTCCTAATGTATATAATCTTGTTATCCTGAAATTTTGGTGCTATAATTTTTCTTAAAATTTTCCTTTCCTTCAGCTCGAGTTTTTCCATTTGACCCTTAAAATTCATAGTTAGTGTTTCTGCTGCGTACAGTGATTCTGGCTTAATCACTGTCTTGTAATGTTTAGCCTAATTTTGGACCCCCATGAAAGGGATTTTTATTGTATGTATCTTTTGTTAATTGGAAGTTCAGTTCAATCTTATTTTTCCTGGATTCCATTGCCTTACGTTCCCCAGCATTCCAACTAATCCATTCTCCGAGATATTTGAATTCTTGTACTATTTCAATTTTTTGATCTATAGCTTTGAAGTATTTACGAGGGTAATTGTTGTTCGTCATGATCTTGGTTTTTTCCAAAGACATGTGAAGACAGCTGCTTGTTTCTCTAGTTCAAGGATTTGCTCCCTTGCTTCCTCCAATGTTTCAGCCAACAAGGCCATATCATCTGCAAAAGCTACACAATCGATTTTAAGGTTCTTCTTGTTGCAACCCAGTCTTATTCCACTCTTTATATTCGTGTTCCATTCTCTGACTACTTTCTCAAGCGCACAGTTGAATAACAACGGTGAGAGCCCATCACCTTGTCGTACTCCTGTTCTTATTTCGAAGGGGTCGGATATTTCACCCATGAATTTAACTTTGGAAAACGTATTTGTGATAGTCGCTTTTATGATATTAGTTGTTTTCATATGCAAACCCAATTCTTCCAGTACTAATAAAAGAGCTTCTCTATCAATCGAATCATACGTTTATTGGAAATCAATGAAGGAGATTACGTACGTCCTTGCCCTTGATTTTTGGTATGCCAGAATGCTTTTGAGGTTTAGTATTTGTTCAGAGCATGACCTACCCTTTCTGAAACCTCTCTGGTATTCTCCAAGTAGTGGGTCCAATTGTGGCTCTGCCCTGTTTAAAAGAACTTTAGAAAGAATCTTGTATGTTACATCCAGCAACGATATTCCTCTATAATTGTTTGGGTCCGTTTTCAAGCCTTTCTTGTGAATAGGGTGGATGAGGGCTGTTTTCCACTCTACAGGGATCGTTTCTTCTTTCCAGATTTGATCGAAAACACATTGAAGGGATGTAATTGCATTTTTTGTCAGCTTTTTTCCACAGTTCGGCCACTATTTGGTTTTCTCCAGACGCTTTGTTGTTTCTTAATTCTGAAATGATCTTTTGTAATTCTTCCGTTGTCGGTGGTTCTGAGTATGGCCTTTGAAAGTTACTTCATTATTTGATTGTATATTTTTATATTTTGTAAGGTTATCCATTTATTTATTTATTTATTTATGTATTTATTTATTTATTTATTTATGTATTTATTTATTTATTTATTTATGTATTTATTTATTTATTTATTCACAGTTTATTAGAACCTAAATACAGCATTAATATTTTAACCCTAAATATTAATTAGAATAGATTTGCCTTGATACAGGCTGAAGAAAACTGCATCAAGGGTCGAAACATTTAACCTAAAGTACTTTAATTGAATATTATATGTCATGAATAAATTGTACTGATAGACGTACAATAAGTTTAAGAAAGGAAAATAAATATCAAAGTCTAAAATATAAAGATCTATCAAAGTATCTAGTCACGCCTAAAACTCTCATAGCAATGAATATAATCGAACAATAGTGACTTGTACAGCCGGGCGGGGAGGCTTACGGACATAATTTGCAAGAGAAGGATGACGTTTTATGATCACCTCTCAAGGATGAACAACAGTATTTTGGTCAAAAATATATTCTTGTAGTCTCTATTGCCAAATTGAAGTCCACCACAAAATGCGTTGAAGAAACAAGAAAGGATATCTAAGAAGTGTGGAATTAATCCAGAAATTATACTAAACAGAACAGGGTTTCACGGGAAGGTTGATCAATTCAAAAGGTTTCAGGATGAAAAGAAATTCGAGATGCAAGCTGCCCTCAGGGTGTCAATTAACAAAGCTTGCACCCGGCACCCAAGGCCATATGATATTATTATTATAGGGTAATCATAACTCAAAAACCACCACACACTTTCCTGAAAGAAAATTACATGTATTATTATTATTATTCCCCGTATACCAGTGAATAATACTCGTATTAATACAGTAGTCTACATATAATTATTTTCATGAAAGTGTGTTATCTATCAAGTTACCCACCTAATCTAATTGGGCAAAAGCGTGTTGACCGACTGAAAAGCATAAATTGATGGCGAATTTTCACATACTAACTTGACTCATCTCTACAAAGAGGCTCAGCTTATAGGAACGATTCTCTTGGTGTTTGTGAGGATGACAAGTGTGTGTGATGATCCCACGCTCAGTGTCAACTCACTTTTCATAATAAATTGTTATAATTTATTGAAGAGTGTCACAAACAACGCAAGAAAGAAAGTACAAATTATATTCTATCCCAGTGAATAATAATTCTGAGAATTCGTTATCAATGATAATTATCTCATTTTGGTAAGCGTGCTAGCTAATTAAGAAGCCCAAACAGGAAGAGCTGTTACCTGGTTCGTTGACATAATTGAAAGTAAAATCCAAACAAAAACTCGGCCGTGGTAATCTGGTCCCAAGCTTATTTCAGGAGCACTGAGAGAGGAATTGCCTCATTAAAGTCTACCTGTGTTCCTGTCGTCAGTTAGCGTACATTGCGGTCCCCGGAAACCTCAAAATAATGCCCTACTGCCCAAAGGTATGTAATAACATACCGCCAATCCACAGTTCGAGAAACTCAATTATAGTCTTGTCCATTTGTAGGAAAAGAAAGAAGTGGCACTCAACGTAATAAATGACCGAAATGGACCTTTAAAACAACAATAGAAATTTTGAATTATTGATCACCTCGTGGAAGTAGGAGACTTCTGTTACTTAGGAAGCAAAATAACTTGTGATGGACGAAGCAAAGTGGATATAAAAAGTAGGTTGGCCCAGGCAAGGAAAACATTTCTACAGAAAAAGAATCTGTTGACATCAAATAAAGATTAGGTATTAGGAAGCCATTTGTGAAAGCCTTTGTCTGGAGCGTGTGGCACTCTATGGAAGTGAAACTTGGTCTATTGGTGCACCAGAAAAGATGAGAATTGAAGTGTTTGAAAAGTGGTGTTACACGAGAATGATGAAGATCAGATAAGTAGATAGGGTCCAAATGAAGAGGTATTAAGACGAGTGGGAGAGGAGAGATGTTTCTGGCGACTGCTAATGAAGATACGAGATAGGATACATATTAAGACACCCAGGAATAGCAAGCTTAGGTATGGAAGGAAGGGTTGAGACAAGAACTGTAGGGGTAGACCAAGGTTAGTATATGTTAAACTCATTGCTTTGGATGTATGGTGTGGTAGCTATGTAGAGATGGAGCGATTAGCTCAGGACAGTGAGGCATGGAAAGCTGCATCAAACCAGTCAAAATACCGAGACTCAAACAACGTGATGTAGTGGCTAGCATTTTTGCCTGCCACCTCTGAAGTCTGGGAACAATTCCCGGCTCTGCCAAAAAATTCAGTTCTCGTCAGAGGGCCGAGACGGGATTCACTGAGCATTGATTAGAGGTGGTTTAGATTCTCCCCTCTCACCTTTTAAACATAAAATATACCTTCTTTGTGAAAACTATGTTAAAAAGAGTAAAACAAAAATGTTCCTGTTTAAATTGTTATCACTGAACAAGAATTAAAAATCTTTGCTGAAAACTCATTGGTTCTTTTTTCGAACCCCTTCCCAATTTAATTGATGTTTGTCCGTCCACAGTCACTGACTCTGATTTGGTTATTGTTAACATAAACAAGGAAGGTGTATATTTAGGCAAAAAGTAACTTTTATACTTTTCGATACACCATTCCGAAAATAAGCGTTACTCAACTTAAGCGTTGTCCTCTCATATAAACTCTCACATTTAAGAAGCAGTCAGTGCCTGAAATCGAGCTCGGACTTCAGAGGTGACAGACTGACAGCCAGGAATGTAAGCCACTGCGCCAGTAAGTAGACTAAGATACAGTGGATGTGAGGGATATTGATGATTTTGTTGTTAATCGATTGTAGGGCCCTGCGACATATTGGTCATCAGCCCAGTGTAGTTGGGTGTGTATGTGTTAAACTTGTCTGATAACCTGTGTTTATGTGATGACTAGGGTTCGTAAGTTTAAGATTTAAAGAAGTACAAAATATGCAAGCAAATATGCCCTAAAAACTAGCTAAATATGACCTAAAAACTATAAAATATGACCTAAAAACATGGCATTTCCTTGTTTGCTACTTGCTTCTGAGCTAAATATATCTACTGGAGTGGCATTCTATTGAAAGGTGGAAGCACGCTATCGTCGTGTTCCGTGACCTCATGCGTACAGTGTCGCAATCTAACTTGTCCAGAAAGATGTGCTAAAAGACGTCCGTGGAGGAGGGCCTCCTTGGAATCAGGTCTTCTAAACCTGCTATCTGCCTATTCCGGGAATAGAAAGAGAATTATACTGTATCCACTACACTATTCGGAAATCCTGTGTTTGAAACTCGACGTAGATAACACGTGCCTTGATAACGACACCTCAATTTAAACAAAAATGCTGAAATTATAACCAGATATGACCTTATATCACTAAAATATGACCAAAACAATAAAAATGGCCGGAATATGCATTTATAGGCAACATCTAATTGCTTTAAACGTGGTCAGGGACCCATCATTCAAACTTATTTTTTCAGATTTCGGGTAAAATGAGCACAGGAAAAAAAATATGACTTTTCCTTAACATCCGAACCTTAGTGATGACTGTATTAGGGAGGAGACAGGGGCCCCGAGACTTGGAGTAGGGTACTATCCCGGTATTTGCCTCCTGGAGGGAGTGTGGGAATACCTGGGGAAAAACCACTCTCAGGATAGCCACCGACAGTGCCGGGATTCGAACTAGTGATCACCGGACTTGCCCTCGCGAACGCGGTGCACGATTTATCGGAAACTGCGGGACTGTATTCTATGAACATGGGCCGGAGTTTTTGATAATGCATATGCGCATATGCAAATGCATATTTTGAGGGTTTATTGGAGTTATTGCATATTCTGAACATAACAGCATATTTTAGCATATACAGTTGAAATTATTTATAATTTAAAACATCTGGAACAAAATTGGTATCGCCTTGTATGCAACTTTCTGAGGAACATACAGGGCGTCAGGGAATGTTCTCCGCACTGCTACGTTAGGTGAGAGCCGGAGTTAAGTTGGCAGCACCGTGGCTGCCGCCGCTTCTATCAAAACAAAACAAAACAAAACAAACAACAAACAGTCCACTTAGAGATTCCTGTTTCTTGAGCTAATTTGCGTATTGATTTACTTGGACTTCGCAGTATTAATACGGAAATTTCATCAAGTTTTTTGTCTGTTAACAGCATAGGCCTGCCTGTTCCTGTTACATCGTGAACTGAGCAGGTCACACGAAATGTACTTATCAAATCCCGAACGGTATCCCGGTTTGGACACTTTGAATTAGGAAACCGTGCCTGAAATTTTAGTTTTACATTTTCTGTAAAACGATCGCCTTCACGAAAAACGTATTCCACCAAAAACGCTCTCTCTTCAGTAGTAAACATTACCGCCTGTATCCTGTTGCACTATTCCAATAATCTAAACGCTCCCTTACTGCATTCACACTGACGCTTTCCACAGCACAGCTCAGCTCACACGTGAGTTCTGATATCCTGTCGACCTTAGAGAAGACAAGCTAGTACCTGGCTGTCGGCGACTGAGCGAAAGGTCTGACAACTGTAACTCCGGCTCTCACCTAACGTAGAAGTGCCTAGGCACTGCGGAGAACATTCCCGGACGCACTGTATAACGAGATAACAGTATTTTACGCACGCAAGCTGCCTCAAAATGACTAAAGATAATAGCAGCAGAAGCATTATTAAATTAGTGGGTGACAGGTAATAGTGATTATTCAACTGATAGCGTTGTCGTCTATTGTCAACTATGTTCGAAGGAAGTGAAACGTGAAAAGGAATTTCAACTTGAACAAACGGCTGCACATATTACGGCAAAGAAGAGAAAGGAGATTGAATAAGATTGACTTATTGTTGTGTGCATATTTTTCAATTTTTAATGGATATTTTTTACATTTTGGTGCATAATTGCATGCATATGTTAATCATTTTTAGCGAATAAAAGCCTGGTTCCTACTCATCGATAAGTAGCTTACACAAGTCGTATGGGAAATCAAAATAGTGTGGCTCTCAGGGAGGCCTGGTGCAGGTCTTTAACACCCTTATATTAGGCAACAAACGCATCGTGATAAGGATGAAATGAACGACGAAGACGTCACAGTCACCCAATCCCAAAGCCAGGAGATTAACCATTCGAGTCCAACGTCCCGGATGGGAATCGAACCCGGAGCTCTTTTGACCAAAAGCTGCTGACTTATACACGCCACGACGAAGCCGGATGTATGGGAAAATAAAGGAAAAGAATATCATTGCCGCATATGATCAAGCATTTGTGAATCGGTACTTTCTAGTGCTCTGGTATGTATGAAAGCCAGTCGGAAGGGTGGAGGGGAGTAATTGCTCCGTGATTCTGATTCTCTCCGAGTAGCTGTAAGATATTCCTTGACTAATGTGGATTTATAACCAAGGCAATTCAATTAATTTTCATACTATAAAATGTCTCACTAGTAGATTGTAGTTGTTGATTTTATTGATGGGCTTTGCGACATCGTGAAATTTGTCTGATAACACAGAACTGCAAAAATTAAGTTCTTGAAAAGTACAAGAGACGTTTTCTCTAATTTTTATAATATTTGGTTTGCTTATTTCGAAAATGCCCAAAATTTATTTCCAACACGTCAGTGTGTTTTGTAAAATCGATATCGACATTTTTGCTGAAGTCGAGAGCAACAAAAAGAAAAGAGAGAAAAGAGTCCTTTGAGTTTAAACTTTTCCCATCAAATTATGGTGCAGTTTCGAGAAGAAAATAACATAAAATAGACGATTGACCAAGAGGAACAAACGAAAGATCGAAACAAAATTTAAACTTAGCAAAAACAAAACAAAATAGTGTCTATTTAAGTACGTAATCTTTTTCCTTTGAAACTTCTTCTTCACGTTCTTCTATTATGTTCAATCTCAGGTAAATGTTCTAGAAAATTCAAGTATAATTTAATTTTTCAAGAAAACGTGACGTGATAGATTTTTAGCCTACTTTTCACGTTTTGCAAAAATGAGGAAAAAGTAGTCTTATGAGATCGGGCAAATGTGTGTCTGTCTGTCTATCTGTCTGTCTGTCCTTCTGTCTGTCTGTCTGTCTGGCTGGCTGTGTGTGTGTCCCCCCCTATCAACTCCTAAATGGCTGGAGAATTCGAAACAAAATTTGGTAGGAGTAAAGATCTATACCTGAATATATCACGGCCATATTTGAAAATGATGTCAGTGCTACCATCTGCTAAAAAATTGCAATTGAAATTTGAGCTCCATGTTGGATATCTTGGAAGTTATGAATGGGAGCTATTTCAAAATTGGCACACGTATAGATAATATTATTGCAGTTTAATTTCCAGGAGGCCATACATGGCAGTGTTGCCAAAATGATTATAAACCTGCTGATAGGTCCAATATTTTCTACGCTACCAATTGGAATTCAACCAAATTTCGTATATTGTATGTGTACATAACCAGATATGACTGAGCGTATTCTTAAGACCCACCAGGGCTGCCAACTGTTAAT
Organism: Meconema thalassinum; assembly: GCA_946902985.2. Classification (NCBI taxonomy): domain Eukaryota; kingdom Metazoa; phylum Arthropoda; class Insecta; order Orthoptera; family Tettigoniidae; genus Meconema; species Meconema thalassinum. The sequence continues at coordinate 1,983,046,922 of OX336388.2, forward strand.
AAATGCTCTTAATTTGTTTTGTCCAAAATACCAATATATCAGAAAGTATGCAACCCGACAGCTTTAAACTATGCACACGTATAGTACCTGACATTCTATATTAATTTGGAGTAACATATATACCTCAGTGCTACCAACATGATTCTAAGCCTGCTGAAAGGTCCAACTTTAAATACATGTAACTTCCATACTATCATTTGGATTTCAACCAAATTTCGTATGTGCTATGTGTACCATAACAGATATGACTATGCGTATTCTTAAGAGCAACCAGGGCTGCCAACAGTTAATATGTGCTGTCTCTATTTTTGTTACCCGAATATCAATATATCAGAAAGTATGCAAGCCAATAGTTCTAAACTTTGCACACGTATAGTATCTGGCGTTCTAGATGAATTTGGAGTAACTAATATACGTCAGTGCTGCCAACATGATTCTAAGCCTGCTGATAGGTCCAATTTTAAAATGCATGTAACTTCTATACTAACTAATGGATTTCATTCAAAATTGGCACAACAATAGATCATATTATTTCAGATTATTTCTGACCAATACATGCATGACATTGTTGTCAACATGATTTTACGCGCGCTCTTAGATCCAATGTTTAACTGCATGTAACGTCCATGCTATTCATTGGACTTCAACCAAATTTTGTATTCTATACGGGGGCCGATAACCTAGATGTTAGGCCCCTTAAAACAACAATTATCATCATCATCATATTCTATACAGTACCTTAAGAGATGGAACTAAGAATATATTCAGTCACCAGGGCTGCCAACTGTAGTGCTCTATTAGGCTACATTATGCCAGGTATACAGTATTTCGAACTAATTAGAAATTTCGATATTAGCAACTTAATTTCGTCATTATTCTAGATAGATCCATATAGTAATCATTGGCATGAATCTTAAATTTTAAGAAAAGTAGGCTCTTTAGTTCGTCACGGAACTTCTTGTTAATAACTGTTTTCGAAATTAGCACCGCAAAATACTGTTACGGCTGTGAGTTTGTTTTGTCGCTCGCCGCATGAGTCACAGCTCCCTCGGGCTGTGTGTGCTCTGCCTCAGTGTATTACGTGCGCGTTACGCAACGAGCTGCGAAGTGAAAGGGATGGTCCAGAATATTCGTGACCCAGCCAGTGAATGAAATGTCGAGAAGCCGTGTGTCCTGGACGATTCTAGAATTCATTGAGTCACCAGCCTGCTATATAAGCGGCTTCAACAGTAAGGGGGCCGGGTTTTTCTGTGGGTGTGTGTTTCTGAGCTAGTGCGAGTTTTCTTGAGCGACAGAAGTGTGGTAACGAAGTGCCGTGCGAGTTACGAAATCCAGTGACATTGTTTCCCAGCTTGTGAACAACGTGCAGCAAGTTATCGTAAGTAACTGTAGTTGGTGTACATAAGGGAGAGGAGCAGGTAGTTTCTGTCAAGGCCACCGTACTCATTAAGACGGTTTAACTTCTGTGGTTTGTTGACAAGTGAAAGGGCCAAGACCGCTCAAGGAAGAGACTTGAGGAAACTGGAGTAAGGTTCCAATTGCTTGTATTTGCTGATGAGTAGTGTAATTTTCTGGCCGCAATAAAGTTAATTATTTTTTTAAAGGAACAATCTGTGTTGTGCTTCAACCCACCGTAATCCAGTTAACAAAAGTGCCACTAGGGGGGTGGCACGTAACAATACATACAATTCAGATATCACTTCCCTTGTATTTTTTTAAGAAAAACATTTACCATTATAGGAAAATGTGAGAAAATCGCCGTATTGATTAGTAGACGATTAAAATGCTCCACCAATCAATACAAATTATAATTAGTTTAATGAATTTAATTTCGTCGGTGTGTAGATAAAATTATTGTTGAGAAACCAATTTCGCCAAATAACTGACAAACTTGTTCTCGCCTTGTTTATCAAAACTTTATTGTCAACCATTTTCACTTTCGAAAATGAAGTTTATAAACAAAACTTCGGTACACCAATGGGATCACCTGTTTCCCCTACTTTTGCTGATATCGTTATGCAAGATTTGGAAGAGAGTTGTTTTGATAAAGTTAATTTTCCGGTACCTGTTTATGTTCGATACTTAGACTATAGCTTCATGGCCTTGCCTGAATCCAAATTCGGAGAGTTGGTTGACCTTTTTAACAACCAAGATGAAATTTTAAAATTCACACAACAGAATTGCGTTTCTTGATGTAGAAGTGATCAATGAAGGTAACAGATTGAAAACAAACTGGTACCAAAAAGCTACTTTTTCTGGTAGAATTCTACACTTCAATTCATTCCACCCTATCCATCAGAAAATAGCAATGGCTTATAACTTAGTAGACAAGGCCAAGAAGCTCTCAAATGAACAGTTCCATGATGAGAATTTGAAAAAGGTTAGAGATATCTGTGATACTAATTTTCATCCGGGGAAGTTTGTTTGCAAACACATGAAAAAAAACGCATTGATTTGATTAAAAAGAAAGTATCAAATGAGAATAACGCCTTCTCAGAGAATGATCAAACAAGAGAGAGGAGAGCTTGGATTGTCGTCTCCCATATCAATAGCACCACTGATATTATTTGCAATTAATTTAAAAAACTAAAGCTCAACGTCATCAACTCCGTTGATAATAAATTAGAAGGTGTTATTGTTAAGGGGAAAGACTAAACAAAGAGAGAAGATCAGACTAATGTCATTTATCAAATTGAATGCAAAAATGATAATTATAACAGGATTTATATAGGTCAAACAAAAAGGAAATTGTCTACGAGAATAAAAGAGCATAAAAAGAAAAGGGAAAAGACACGGAAGAAAACAATGTGTTGAGACAGCATAGAATTGCAAACAAACACGACTTTAATTGGGATGGTGTGAAAATTATAGATAAGGAGATGAGTTTGAATAAACGATTGATAGCTGAAATGTCGTACATTAAGAGCAATTCAAATTGCGTTAACGCGCAGACATAGAAAGGTTGCACGGAACTTTCAATCCAGTACTTCTGTTTGGCTGCAGATTGACTAACGTGGCAAGGAGACTTTATATGTTTTTAGATTATGTTATATACAAGTGCAATTGACGGTTGTAAACAACATCACTGTGATCTATTTTTATCAATAGCTTGTCACAGCGACGATGTTTGAGGCAATGGAAAAGTTTATGATATCTATATATATAAAAATCAATCTTACGTGATAGTTTGTCTGTGGGTGTGTGTGTATGTCTCCTATGCATTCATATACCACTCAACCGATTGCGATGAAACTTGGGTGAGATGTTGAGTACACTCTAAGGAAGGTTTCTGACTTAGTAAATCCATTTTACAATAGGTAGCGCACGCGTAGATTCAACAAATGAGTGACGATGCGCGAAGCGTTTCAAACAAGTCCCGTATGTGTTCATATACCATTCGTCCGATAGCGATGAAACTTGGGTGAGATGTTGTATACACTTACGCGAAGGTTTCCAAATTAGTGAGTACATTTCACAGTAGATAGCGCACGAGTAGATTCAACAAATGAGCGACGACACGCAAAGTGTTTCAAAAATGTCCCGTATGCATTCATATACCCTTCGTCCGATAGCTATGAAACTTGCGTAAAATGTTGTGTACACTTCAGGGAAATTTTCTGGCTTAGTAAATCCACTTTACAATAGGCAGCGCACGAGTAGATTCAACAAATGAGCTACGACGCGCGAAGCATTTCAACAAAGTCAGTTTCAAAAAAGTCCCGTATGCATTCATATACCATTCGTCCGATAGCTATGAAACTTGCGTAAAATGTTGTGTACACTTCAGGGAAATTTTCTGGCTTATTAAATCCACTTTACAATAGGCAGCGCACGAGTAGATTCAACAAATGAGCTACGACGCGTGAAGCATTTCAACAAAGTCACGTATGCGTTCATATACCATTCGTCCGATAGCGATGAAACTAGGCTGAGATGTGTGCACTCCAGGGAAGGTTTCTGGCTTAGTAAATCCCTTTAAAAATAGGAAGAGCAGGAGCAGAATCAACAAATGAGCGACGACGCGCGAAGTTTTTCATCAAAGTTCCATATAAGGTCATATACCATTCATCCGATAGCGATGAAACTTGGGTGAGCTGTTGTGTACACTCCAGGGAAGGTTTCTGGCTTAGTACATCCATTTTACAATAGGTAGCGCAGCAGTAGAATCAACAAACGAGCGATGACACGCGAAGCGTTTCAACAAAGTCCCGTATAAGGTCATATACTATTCGTCTGACAGTGATAAATGTTTGGTGAATTGTTGTGTACACTACAGGAAAGGTTTCTGGCTTAGTTAATCCATTTTACAATACGAAGCGCACGTTTAGATTTAACAAATGAGTGACTACGCGCGAAGCGTTTCGACAACGTCCCGTATACGTTCACATACCATTCATCCGATTGCGATGAAACTTGGGTGAGATGTTTTGTACACTCCAGGGAAGGTTTCTGGCTGAGTACATCCATATTACAATAAGTAGCGCAAGTAGAATCAACAAATGAGCGACGACGCGCGAAGCGTTTCAACCATGTCCCGTCTGCATTCATATACCATTCGTCCGATAGCTATGAAACTTGGGTGAGATGTTGTGTACACTTCATGGAAGGTTTCTTGCTTAGTAAATCCACTATACAACAGGCAGCGCACAAGTAGATTCAACAAATGAGGGACGACGCGCGAAGCGTTTCAACAAAGTCCCGTATAAGGTCATATACCATTCTGCCGTTAGCGGTGAAACTTGGGTGAAATATGGTGGACACTCCAAGGAAGGTTTCTGGCTTAGTAAATATATTTCACAGTAGGTAGCACACGAGTAGATTCGACAAATGAACGACGACACGCGGAGCGTTTCAATACACTCCCCTATGTCTTCATATCCCATTAGTCCGATAGCGATGAAACTTGGGTGAGATGTTGTGGACACTTACGTGACGGTTTCTAACTTGGTAAATACATTTTACAGCAGGTAGCGCACGAGTAGATTCAACACATGAGTGACGGAGCGTGAATCGTTTAAACAAAATCGGGTATGCGTTCATATACTATTCATCCGATTGCGATGAAACATTGATCAGTTATTGTGTACACGCCAGGGAAGGGTTTCGACTTAGTAAATCCATTTCACAATAAGTAGCGCAAGAGTAGATGCAACAAATGGGTGCCGACGCGCGAAGCGTTTCAACAAAATCCCATATTGGGTTCATATAACCTTCTTCGATTGTGATGAAACCTTGATGAGTTATTGTGTACACGCCAGGGTAGGGTTTCGACTTAGCAAATTCTTTTCTCAATAGGTAGCGTACGAGTAGAATCAACAAATGAGTGACAGCGCACGAATCGTTCAAACAAAATCCCGTATACGTTCATATACCATTCATCCGATTGCGATGAAACTTTTGAAAGGTGTTGTGCACGCTCCCACGATTGATTCTAAATTAGAAAATCCATTTTACGATAGCATAGGGACAGTTAACGGAAATTGAAAAACATGTTGTGTATCCAAAAGCACTTCAAAAAACAGAATTTCAACGCCAACACTTTCTTTGATTGGCATTGCAACGCATGCCGGGTACAGCTTGTTGTTTATAAAAACACAGGTATATATTATAGACTTCGAATTGTAAAATAGAATATTTATTAATTTGAAAGAAAAAAAGATGTACAAATGAGACTGATAATGTAATGTTTGTTGTAGCTTGAAAATGATCTGCCGATCGAATCGCCGCTGACAATAAAGTTTTGACAAACAAGGTTAGAACAAGTTTGTCGGTTATTTGGCGAAATTAGATTCACAACAGTAATACAAAATATATTCAAACTAGTGCATGTTTTGGTCCAAGAATGGAACATTCTTCAGCAAATTACAATTAAAGCGTAAGAAATTAATTTAATGAAACTAACTTAATGAGAAATAAAATTAAGTAAAATATATACAGGATGAAATGAAGAAACTGGGAAAACAATGAATAAGAACGATGAAAATATAAAACCTAATGGATAGGCTAAGTATTCTTGTAAAATGTAAAATATGAGAATCAATTTGAAATAAAATAAAATGGATATCCTAAAAAATAATTTGGTTAATATATTAATATATTATATATTAACATTAATATATATAATATAATATATATATATTAATAGATTAATATTTAAATATAATTTTCAAAACCTCTGAAGATGTCCTTTCAAACTTGTTATTGGAGCCGTGATGGATGGTTGTAACGTTTTAGTGTGTTTACTTGTACTACCTTACCAGGGAATTGTTAACGCTAGAAGGAGAGCGCAGCTGTTGTATATTACGACATCTCGCCTCGTTATGGCTGCAGCGAGTGGCTTGCGGGGCAAGGTGGGGGGACTCATGTACAGTCATAGGCTGCAATGAGAACACACCGCACTGCGCACGGCCCTGCATGAATTACATGAGATATTTATCACAACATAACATGTTTTCTTTTTAAATTGTGGTAATTATCTCATGTAACACAATTTTCAGATTAAGGCGTTTGTAACGGTTCTTTTTTTTTTTTTTTTTCAGTATTAAGGGTAGGATATGGCTACCTCTTGCTGGGGCGCTACATGGAGTCTAGTGCCTATAGGTCTCTTCAACAGATATGTCACTACCATTCTAAGAAAAGACTCTTGCAGTTAATATACAATATGATTTGATGGAGTATGGTAATTAAGTTTTGTTGAAGTTTGGCTGATGTGAGTTATTTTTGAATACACAATAGTTTGGTTAAATAAATGTTCCTTGTGTGCCTAACACCAGTCACGACCCCTACTATAACTGCCAGTAAAAGATTCCTTACAGTTTAAATACTTGTTTTCCGCCTAATGTAATTAGGAACAAGTTGTGTTGAGCGACTGAAATGCTATCAATAATTCAAATAATAATAATAATAAACGAACCGTGAATTTATAATGGATTTGAAAGATTCAAATACCTGCTCCTATCTGTTCCATTTACGAACGCCAGGCCTCGTGCCATAAACGATACAAATGATATGTGAGCCACGATAATATTCTAATTATCGTTCTGGTTAGAAAATAGTTTATAGTTGATCTGCATATCATTAACTTTTCATAAATTGCATTACTTTCAAGGCATGAGGTGTGCTACCACACAACGAGTACAAGGTTGTTGTAGTGATAGTGTTGTTTCGTGATAGTTAACTTTATTCTTCCATATTCCTGAAATCCACTATTCCGTTAGTTAGTTATTGTTGTTTTAAGGCGTGGAACTACGAGGACATCTGCCCCCGATATTCGGTTCAAATCAAGTAAATTATAGTAGTGGAGAAAATGTTATTAAGCAACTATGTTCTTTTAAAGTAACGATTCATTGCTGTGACAATCGAAACTGTAATGGTGGCTTCCTTACTATTTTGCCAATAATTTACTCATTTTATATTTTATGGCCAACATTAGAACACTAAAATCAATTATGCAAAGCCTTAGCCAATTTAGTTCTTCTATTTTGCCAGATGTTAACTTCTTATCTGCAGCAGAGAACACCCTTCCTTTAGTTCTTTTATTAATTTTGGTTGGCAGTCTAATATGTGAGTATTGTAAAATTTTGATTCTGTCTGTTTTGTTCTTCAGTTCATCAAGTGTTATTTGAAGTTCTTTAATATCATCTTTAATTTCTGTATTCCATTTAATCCTGGTGCAGGCCCCGTGGTGTTGGGATAGCGCACCTGCCTCTCACCCGGAGGCCCCGGGTTCGATCCCCGGCTCCGTCAGGGATTTTAAAACGGGCGTGAGGGTTGGAACGGGGTGCACTCAGCCTCGTGAGGACAAGTGAGTAGCTGTCTGACAGTGAGACAGCGCCCCGATCACGAAAACCAAGATTAACGGCCGAGGGGACCTGACGCACTGATCACGCGTCACCCCAATATCTGCAGGCCAAATGGCTGGTCAGCGGTCGCTTGGACGGCCTTAGCCAGTCATGGGCTGTATAGTGCCAGGGGTTGACTTTTTTTATTTAATCCTGGTATTGCTATTACATAATATTTAGCGGCTTCGGTGGCGTAGTCGGTAGCATGCTGAGCTTCTATGCCCAATATAGCGGGTTCAAACCCGGACGAAGCCGTCGGATTTTTTAAGAGCGTTAAAAATCCCTCAGTATGCCTTCCTTCGGAGGGGAAGCAAAGCCGGCGGTCCCATGTCATAGATTTATGGCATGTTAAAAACCTTCCACTAATTACACCTGTGTGAAGCTAAATTGGATAGGTTAAGAATGTAAACAACGCTCTAATTAGGTTTCTAAGTTCGTTGTCAAGAGCCGACTGCGGTGTTGTCTAGTAGCTAAGTTCTGAACATGGCCTAGTAGTCGTTGACTCTGGCGCTTGGTGGCAAAAGTAGGAACTATTTGAAAAATTCTAAGTTGCAGTATGTACTTAAATTAAAAACAGTTGAAACACATTAATATGGTCATCACAATTAACACCGGTTATCAGACAGATTCTACACACACCCAAAGTACACGGGGCTCCATGACCGCGTTGTCGCAGCCCCTAAACGTAAGAACCAACCAACATATTATTTTTACTATTTTTTCTACTAAATCTGGTATCCGGTGTTCGAAGATGATGTCCAAAAAATGAGATCCGTTTTTTCTAACTGTACTCAATACTGGTTGAATTTCCATATTTGATGCTATTCTCCAATGACCATTAACTTGATATTGCTGATAGATGCATGTCCAAATTATTCTTCGTTCTGTTTTAAGTATTTCATCTATTTCAGCTGTATTAGTAGTTTTGAAAATAGTTTCACTAGCATAAGTCACCTCTGGTTTAACTGTTTTATAATGTACTAGCTGAAGTCCCCGTGCTTCGCTACGGGTCATCAATAAATTAAAATGTGAAGGTGACAGTTAAAACAGGGGATAGGCGAGTTGCTGCGTGGAGGGAGAGTGAGGATGGAACATTTTGTCCAACTACACCGCTCGGCGTTGACCGTGTTTTATAGCACAAATTTAGGTTTTACTTGCTAACCGATGGAGATACACGAAAAGTGATAAGGAACTTTCGGATAGAAAATTAAATTTTAAAACTCTTATGCCATCAAAAGTTTGCTATTTCTTAGCATTCTCTTTTAATTTGAAATGGAAATATGAAAGTTTGAAACCAAAGGGTGTAGTGACGTCACTAAAATAGTCGCCATCTTTAAATAGTGCAAAGGATCGAAATCAAAAGTAGCCTATATGTTAACCAGGTAAATCAGCTACTTCCATGTAAAATTTCATGTAAATCGGACCAGTGGTTCTTGCGTGATTGAGTAATACACTGACACACAGACACACACCATCTCATTGTTACATACCCTATTAGTATAGATTAATTTTGCTGCATTCGATAAGGTTTTTTAATTTTGTATTTGTTGCATTTCTTTGATTATACAGTATAATTGGTTTTATTCAATTTTTTTATTCTATTCCGCTAGATTGGTTTTTCTTTTAGATTATAGGCGATAATGTTACCTAAATATTTAAATTTATCAACAACTTTGATTTCATGTTCACCCATATTAGTTATATTTTTGAGTGATGGATGAGTCAAAATGATTCCAGCCTTTTCAAAACAAATTCTAGGATCTATATTTTGTGCAATAATATTATTATTAAATAATAATAATAATAATAATAATAATAATAATGTTATTGCTTTTCCGTCCTTTTATCAACTGTGGCTTTTATAGACGCCGGGGTGCCGTAATTTTGCCCCGAAGGGGAGTTTTAACGTGCCAGTAAATCTACTGACACGGCTCCTTCACACCCTCAAATGCCAACTGACTGTGCCGGGATTCAATCCAGCAATCTTGGGAACGGCAGGCGAGAACGTTACCGCTGAGCCGTGGAGCCAATCTCTATTTGGGCAAGTAACGGTAACGTTAGTGTAATTATATTTGAAGAATACCTTCCCCAACCCTGTTATAAACCATCCCAGCGATTACCTGTTGTCCGCCTCGTTGCTAGCATTCTTGGCTGTCACCACGGAGGCCCGGCTTCGAATCCCAGTACTGCCAAAAATTTCAATTCTGGTCTGGGGGCTGGAACAGTGTACACTCGATCTCGTGAGGCGAAACTGAGGTGGGATCGATTCCTACCTCAGCCATTCGGGGCAGATGACCTCACTGTTCCACCCCTTAAAACCTCATTAACTAACTAACTCTGCCATCCTGGAAGTGGTTTTCCGTGGTTTCCCCACTTCTACTCCAGTCAAATTCCGTTATGGTTCCTAACTTAAGGTCACAGCCGATTCCTATCCAAATCATAGCTCAATTAGAAATACACACACTAGTACTGACATCACAGTCACACAGGTTATCAGACAAATCCTACACTCACACCCAAGGACACGGGTCTACATGTCCACGATGTCACAAAGTTCCTAAATAATCAACAACGATCACCTGTAGAATAAGTGAGAAACCACGAAAACCACTGTTAGGATAACTGTGGTGGGAATCGAACTCTCGTCTTCTCAGTTTTGCCTCACCGGACTCAGTGTGACCTGCTCCAACCCTTAGACCAGATTTAAGTTCCTTGGCAGAGCCGGGAATTGAACCAGGAATGCTAGCCACTACTCTACGAAATGGTTTCTGAACGGGACTATTCTCCTCCAGAAGAACCATGCTACACTGATCTACTTGCGTAATGTGAGGCTCCTCCTAAAGAGAGGCGTTCTGTCAACTTGTCCTGCTTGAGGACCGACAAAAGTGCCTAATTCTAAGGAGCAATATGTGGTCGCCCGAAGACATGGTGAAAGCCCCATTGAGCATGAATTTTCAAACTACGTAATTAATGCTATCCGATAGGCAGTGGTCCGGTACAGGTGGTGCGCGCGGCGTCGCCGGCGAAAGTTGACCACTTCCACTTTCTATATAAAGTCGAGGCAGCTTCCGAAGAGCATCCAGTCAACGGGCTGAAGTCTTCCTGTGCTCTCACAGCCATGAGGATCAAGGTGAGCTCAAGGTTCTCTTCCTTCCTTCCTCCATCTCTTCATCCTTCCAGATCCAACAAAATATCATTCCAAGTTTCTATCATCAGCAAGAACCAAATTTGGCTTTTCTTCTTCGAAATTTCTACGCATTCCTACCATCTAGTTATAATATCTGCTTTCTTCCAATTACTGTCAACCCTCTCCCTCTCTACTGAACATACTGGTACCTTCTATAAATTTTTATACATTTCTTTATCAAAATAGTTATTGACCAAATCTATTTGTTTCATTGTCTTGCCTTCGTTGCATAACTCTTCAGTAAATATAACATAGAAATTATATTTTGGCTTGGAACATTAGTATTCAGGACCTGAAAAATAATTACTTTTCTTTGACTGTTTTGTTATTTAGCCCATTTTCATCGTATAAAAATAGGCAGGTTGGTTGGTTCCTTAGTTTTGGGGCTGCGACAACGCGGTTTTGTAGCCCCATGACTTTGGGTGTGTGTAGATAGAATCTGCCTGATAACCTGTGTTAATTGTGATGACTGTATTAGTGTGTGTTATCTGTTTTTAATTCAAGTAAGGACTACAGACGATAATTTCAAGTAGTTCCTCCCAAATGCTACCGTCCACGACACCTAGCTGTGAGTTTGGCTACTACTAGATGCCATCGCAACCAGCGCCTCGTGACGAACGTTGGAACTTAAGAGCATTGGTAAAACCTAACCTGCAAATTTTGGCTTCACACAAGTGTAGTTAGTGGAAGGTTCTTTTTCATGCCATAAATGCTTGCCACGGTGGGTGAGTGTTTAACGTGTCGGACTACCAACCCCAAGCTTGCATGTTCACTCCTGGCCGTGGTAAGTGATTTTTGAAAGGCGACAAAAATCACGACATGCATGTCATTCGTTGTTGGCATGTTAACGAACCCATTTGAATTCAGTAGGCCGTGTTCATAATGGCAAAAGTTCCTTCATTCTCTACTAGAAAGCGCTATAGTGTCAAGGAGCTTAGATATCTAACCTCCTTGACTTTCATAGAGTTCTAAGGAACGACGAAATTTGACATTCAAGCTGCCCTTTGGGTGTCAAATAACAACGCTTGCACCCGGCACCCGAGGCCATACGATATTATTATTATTATTATTATTATTATTATTATTATTATTATTATATTATGCCATAAATCTATGACATGGCTTTACTTCCCCTCCGAAGGAAGGCATACTGAGGGATTTTTAACGCTCTTAAAACATCCGACGACTTCGGCTGGGTTTGAGCCTGCAACCTTGGGCATAGAAGCTCAGCATGCTACCAACCCTACGCCACCGAAGCCGCCGAAAAAATAGGCTTATGAGATCACATTTTGCCCGTGTGTGTGCGCGTATGTGTGTCACCCCGTAATAAAATCTAAACGGCTGGAGCGTTTTCAATGAAACTCGGTAAGAACATACAACCCCGTTCGACCCCAACCATGCAATTCAAATTTAAAAACGTTTCACGAATCAAACATGGCGGTCACGCGAAATATTTCACCGGCATTAAATATCTCCCAAACTATTACTGATAGCACCCTAAATTGTGTATATTGATAATGCATACTAATGTAAGATCAGCTGTGTGACGCTTAAAATCCTCCTATGTACAAAACCAATATGGCGGCCAAGCGAATTTAAAATAATTAAATACCATTTTCTCTAGATTTAAGCAACTGAGCGCAGTGAAACCTAACACCATACATGTATATGCAAGATGTAATATACTGGTATCTATTTCAATCCCATTCACATAAAAAGCAAAATGGCAGCTGTGCGAATTTTTCAAATTACCTTTTTATTTATTTGTGTCCTAATCATCCAATAGAAGTGAACGTTTGAATAATGAACCTACGTAATGATCGTCATCGAATGGCACACAACTCTAAGGCCTACGTATAGAACAATCCAACATGGTGATCATCAGAAATATTTAGACGGTTCTCAATATCTGCTAACCTATTACATCAGTCGAACTGAAATTTTGTTTGTTGATGGAGGCTATGGACATTAGTTCACTTAAGGGAATTTCAATAACCCGATGAACACAAATCTAATATGGCGACGACGCGAAATTTAATCATGCAAGGCTTAATATACTGGCGTCTAATTACATTCAATTTCTATGAGAACTTAAAAACGGTGGCTGTGCTAATTTTTTAAATCATGTTTATATTTCTCTTGTCCTATACAAGCAATAGAAATGTAGGTTGATATAATGTGCCACGATTATAATATTCATCTGCATATAATTCTATGGCATATATATAAAACAATCCAACATGGCGTCCATACGATACATTTCACCAGTTCTCAATATCTCAGAAACTATTTAAGCAATCAAATTGACATTTTGTGTGGTGTTAGAGGACTATTAAGTAAGGACATACTGTATATGTGGCTTTCCAAATCCTGTGAATCACAAAAACATCACGGAACCAAGTGATTTTCAAATATTTCAATTAACTTTTCTGGCGATCTCATCACCTGAGCGCACTGAAACTTGGCGTAGTGAAATCTTTATTACGAGCTTAGTGTAGTGACATCTAATGATCAATTGTTTTCAAATATTCAAGATACATCAGTTCGAAGATATAAAAAGTAGGTTGGTTCAAGCAAGGAAAGCATTTCTACAAAAAAGGAATCTGTTGACATCGAATATAGATTTAGGTATTAGGAAGTCATTTTTGAAAGCCTTTGTCTGAAGCGTGGTGCTCTATGGAAGTGAAACTTGAACTATCGGTGCAGCAGAAAAGAGGATAATTGAAGAGTTTGAAATGTGGTGTTACAGGAGAATGATGAAGATCAGATGGGTAGATAGAGGTATTAAGACGAGTGGGAGAGCAGAGATGTTTCTGACGACTGATAATGAAGAGAAGAGATAGGTTGGTAGGATACTTACTAAGGCACCCAGGAATTGCAAGTTTAGTTATGGAAGGAAGGGTCGAGGACAAGAACTGTAGGGGTAGACCAAGGTTAGAATATGTTAAACAGAATGCTTCGGATGTAGGGTGTGGTAGCTTAGAGATGAAACGATTAGCTCGGAACAGGGAGGCATGGAGAGCTGCATCAAACCAGTCAAAAGTCTGAAGACTCAAACAACACTAACAACAATAGTTTGAAATTTAAAACCGTATTCTTTTAAAATTTTGGTATCTTATTCAGGCGATTGAAAATATTATTTGTATGATGCGATATGTTTACAATCATTATCTAATGGCACTAAATTCTGTAGCCTACTTTTCGTCATAGAAGCCTCGCATTTGACTTTTCTTAATTTTTAATTCCCGTGACTCGTTACAGATATATGCCATCTCGTCGAGGAGTATTAATCACGATACTGAAAGCTATGTATTCTAGCGCATAACTTCTCATTGTAATGGTGTTGGTGAAGATATAGTTTGTGAACCAAAAGCTATTCAGTAAATCTCATGGAAAATCCTTTTAATAGGCAGGAGAGTTTTATGTCATGAAATAGTAGACTATCTATCGCAAGGACTGGACCTTTAACCATTTAAACGCCTTGTGATATTTTGGAATTTCTTGTACAATCAATATGAAATTTCTTAAATATTCACAACAGCCCATAAAGGGTCTAGGCCCACCAAGCGACCGTTGCACAGCCATTTGGCCTGCATATATTGGAGTGACGCGTGGTCAGCGCTTCGGGTTCTCTCGGCCGTTAATCTTGGTTTTCGTGACCGGGGCGCTGCCTCTCTGTCAGACAGTTACTCAATTGTCCTCACGAGGGTGCGTGCACCCCGTTCCTGCCCTGACGGAGCCGGGAATCGAACCTGGGGCCTCCGGGTGAGAGGCAGGTACGCTACCCCAACTCCACGGGGCTGGCAATCACAAATATGAATAGTGAGATCTATATAGCGGCATATGGTAACAATCTCGTGCAACTTATCTCCAGAAATAAAGTGAGCTATTTGTCTGATCACTTTAAAGTTTCCACTGAAACTTTGTTTTTAACACAGATGAGTTGTATAATGGCGAAATATTCTGTATTCAATTTTTGTTGTTGTTGTTGTTGTTTATTTGAGGGACTTAGACACCGTGTACCTGGTAGAGTGTGGAATTTTGCCTGATAAGCTGTGTTATTGTGATGGCTGTAGTAGTGTGTAGGTGAGGAATAGGAAGTGGCCATAAGTTAGGTACCATTCCGGCATTTTCCTGGAATAGAAGTAGGAAACCACAGAAAACTACTTCCAGGATGGCTTGGGAGGGAATAGAGCCTGCCTTTTGTCAGTTTTGTCTGATTGTATCACATTCCAGCCCTCAGACCAGAATTACATTTCTTGACAGAGCCGGGAATCAAACTCTGACCTCCGGGGGGACAACCAATAGTGCTAGCCACTACACCACGAGGTGGTCTTATCTGTTTGTCGTTGGATATGAGTTGACGTCAAAACTAGGGAGCAATAGATATGGCACTTCGCATTTAAGTAATAGGCACCCCTACAATAAACTGAACTAAAAACTATTTATGCAAAACTAGGGGGTGAGGGGTTAAAAGGAAGCCTTCATTCCCGGCAGAAAGGCGATTGTGCAACTCATATCCAACTCTTGACCTGTAGTTTGAGATATGATTTCGCATATATTCCTGATTATTTAATCGTGTTAACCGTTCATGGTACTTGTTTTGACCTAGTATTGGATTAAATAAGACTTTATACAACAAGTTTTAAAGTTGGTGCAGCTGATGTAATTATAGTAACTTATTTAATGGTAGTAGTTGGCGTGAGTTATTGTCACGCGACAGCTAATTGGCCAATGCAGTAGACTAAAATAATATTGTAATTTTTTAAATGTGGTGTTAGGAACAATTACTTCCATATTGCAATTCTTGACTTATAAAAAAAAATCTTCGCGATTCTTGTTTTTTATAAGTTAAGTAAATATTATTTAACACTTCATATTTATAAAATAAACCTTTATTACCTTACATTAATACAATGCCTCAAAACAAACCATTCACATAACCTAAATAATATGGACATTATTGGGTGTAATTTGCCGCAAGGTAAAAATAATGCAGATTAGGCCTTAGCGGTATAGAATATGTCAGCTACGAATGACGCTGGTGGCCAAAGGGTTAAAAATGAAAATCCACCCTGTTCCGCAGGTTTCTTTTAAATTTATATAAAATCTAATTATTCTTGTCTCTAGAATTCCCCTCAGTAGGAAACCCAGGCTAACAATAATGCGAGGACGAAACTAACCTCCCTGCTCACATGAATGCACGTCGTAGAGTTTCTCATGTAGCAGCGAAAACTCATTATCTTGAATATGGCCAGCATGGTAGAAGGATTATGAATTAAGAAAATCTCAGGATTATTTGTTATTCGCAAAGATACTAATCCTAACTCTGTCTCCTGTCCCCCTCCCACTTTTCAACTTTTCTTCGTCTTCTTCCTATTCTTCTTTAAATCTCGTGTCACTTGTTGAAGGGCCATATTTTCTTCTGCCATGTGTTACAGTTTGTTTCTAATTCTTAAGCGCCATTTTCATGAGCCAACCATTTGAAATAGTTCCCAATACAATTTATATTTTTAATCACTTATCCTCCCAGCTCGGCTTTACCCACGGACTCTATGAGGAATCGTTCCTCTACCGTCGCAAGGGCAGTGTCTTTGTCAGCAGATGGCGGTGATAAGCCCATCACCTGACTTGGGTCTAATTGAGGCAGGGTCAGGGAAGGGATTTTGGAAGGCAGTCGACTGTGGACCTGTTGAAAGGTGCCATTCCGGCATTTGCCTGGCGGTGATGGTGAAAACCCACGAAAACCGTTTTCAGGACGGCCTGAAGTGGGATTTGAACCCACTCACTCCCGATGCCAGTGAGGTATGAGCTAGCACGTTAGCGCTTCAACCACCGCGGCCGGTCAATATATCAAATGTATTCAGTAATTCACACAGGAGTCTGTGTGTTCTAAGCATAAGTGGTTTTGACACTGGAATTACCTCATTTAATACTAAGCAACACGGGCCATCTTTTCAGAGCAATGGTTAATTAACATTACGTAAATTTTGTGCGTTAATAATAATAATAATAATAATAATAATAATAATAATAATAATAATAATAATAATAATAATAATAACTCGCATAATATCCAACACAGTAATGCTGAGAAAGTGACGAAATATATGCCTCTGGCCGAAGAGGCCCGACAGGTGTGGCGACAGGTATATGTCATTGTATTGCCTTTCATAATCTCTTCCACAGGGATCATACCGAAGTCGCTGAAGGCCAACCTCGATAAATTGGGGCTCCACCATAATCTGCATACCAGTATGCAGAAAGTAGATATTTTAGAGACCTGCTCCATAGTTCGTTCGTTCCTCTACCTACCAGTATAGAGAACTCCACTCCATCTTGCAACAAATGCCAATGAAATGGTGAATTTTACCCAACGATATGGTGAACATATGAGACAAAAACTACAATAATAATAATAATAATAATAATAATAATAATAATAATATGTCCTGTCATGTTTCAAGCGGCTCTTTATTACTTAGACACAGGGGTTAGTGATATGGGGAGTTGTTGAGCAGTATCTGAAAGTCTTGCCATACTTTGCATGTCTGAAGCTGATCGTTATATCTGGTGTGCGTGCCGGCATGCTGCGAGAAACTGTGCACCAATTTAGGCAGATAGTTGTTTAAGATCTCACAGGCTGTGGTACTGCTAATACAAGTAATACAACTTTCCAGGAATATACATTAAAAAAGAGAAAAAGAAAAAGAAACGTCTTAAACCTTTGTAGCAGCTCTAAATGAATACGTAACTAATTAAATTCATTTTGAACACCTGTTAATACTAAAAATGTTTTCTTTTTTATTGATGAATTCAAATTATTTCATAAGTTAATCTAAGAATAACATTTACAGAAGACAACCTATACTTATGGACTCAATTAAATTTAACACTTCGCGAACCAGACCCATAAAGATGGATAAAGTAACAAATCAACAACTTCAAATTGAATATAAGACTTCGCTAGTTTAGGGTCCGATAACCTAGATGTTAGGCCCCTTAAAACGAGAATTATCATCATCATCATCATCATCATCATCATCATCAACTTTGCTAGTAACAATTCCGATAGACTTTAACAGGACCACTACACGATAATTACAGTTCGTTAGAGATTACTTGGAAATCAAGATACTACATTTCTATTGAACAACACTTTTATATTTTTCTTTTTTTGATTTGAACATATTAAAAATATATCCTAATTGAAATTCGTGTCTCATTGGCTTTGGGAGAGCGTGGGTTTAAATCTTACCTCGGCAGTCCTGAAAATAGATCTCGTGGTTTCCCCTTTTCACCACCAGGCTAATGCCGGGACATTCCTTTCAATAGGTTCACGGCCGATTTACTTAATAAATTCCTTCTCTGACCTATTCTGAAAATAAAATTAATGACCATTTGCAGTATTAATAAAATTAAAAATGCATCTGTACATCGCATCATACGTTCTTCAGCCAAAGTACACTTCAAACCTCCAGTGCGAACAAAAGAAATAAAGCCATAGACGTAACATCAATTCTGAATAACAAAATCCACCACGAAATGTACAGAACAGAAGATGGACGAGGTGGTCGTATAAATGAACGTTGGAAAATTGTCATTCAATTTGCCATGTATCTTAGTAAATACCATGAGTTGAACTACTGTTGATGATAATACTAACAAAGTCAATCACTCTAAAGTACCACCAAATTAACTTTGGTCTCAAACAACTTCCTATATGCGTGACACATGCTCTTTAGTGACTCTATCCGAAGCAGGTGACTCTCCTATTCTGCAGGTTCAGGTTTGATCTAGCTATATAAAAATAATTGCACTTTCTCCATCGTCTTTCTAGTCATAAATCTTGCGTAAACCTGTTTTACAAGACAGAGAAGTTTCATACAGCTCTCACATTCATGGAATGCGTTTCGAAAACTAACGAGTACTTTACAGCACTCATAGTATTTACAATCGCAGAAAAAATAACAATGAAAATAGAGATCCTGTTGGAAAATCTGTAGTAAGAATAGTAACAAGTCTTGTTTTGAGTGAACGAAGATAAAAACAAAGCGAGAATTAGATATTTAACATTTTGAAGGGTAAATCTTAATATTAACTCTGTAAATTTATCTGTTATGGGCAGAAGCATTTGTTTGTGAGAAGCATCACCATCATTCTCAGTTGCCTTATTTAATCAGAGATGAAACGGAAGCTGGAAGGTTTACATGGCTCTTAACGTTGCAAGCATAAGCCATGGATCCTACTTTATACGTGGCATCAAAACCACTGGACGGGACTTTCCAGTTCAAAGATCTCACATACATTATCCAGGATTCAAAAAGTTTCTTCCTTGTTAAGAGGCAAATTCTGTAGCAAGACACCCTGAGTTAAGAGATATTGTTGTGTTTATTTTAGAGGCTCGGGAATAATACTTATGTCCGCAAACTGAGTCATTGTGTTGCCTGTGCCTGTTAGTGTATTTTCAAAAGGGGCTTACAGGCTGTTCCAAATCCACGAGTTTGAGTATGCGTACATGTGAGTACTCAGCAGTGATGCTCAGAGTACGGTTGGAGAGGGACTGAGGGTCATAGCCAATACGTCACTGGTCGAAGGTCATAACACAAGTTTATGGGCTTCCTGCCAGTGTTTATGTATCTACCGCGCAGTGACGGCAGCCCCCACAGCAGACCTGTATTGCATGTTGCGGGTTTACTCGCGAAAGGCTGCGAGTACTCATCTGCTCCCTGGCGAGCAACTCGGCCGGAACAGCCTGGGCTAGAATTTGGGTAGTAGGTGGCCGTGGCATTAATGTAGGTTTCATCCCAGCATTCGCCAGGAGTAGAAGTTAGAAACCACGGAAAAACACTTCTAGGATGGCTAAGGTAGGAATCGAATACACCTCTTCAACGTTCTACCTCACGAGGTTGAGTAAACCCCTTCCAGCCCTCAGACCAGAATTTAATTTCTTGGCAAAGCCGGGAATCGGACCCAGGACCTTTGGAACTTCGATACCAGAGAAGGTGGACGGTTCATGATATGAATATCGAGTTTTACTCTCCACATCTCCATTGCTTATTACGCCAAACCAAGAGTTATGAGATGATGTTAAAATTTGTGTCATTCTCAGCATTGACACTTGGGAGGTTAATATAGAGGCATGTAATCTCCGGAGAGACTTGGTGTAGATTTTTGGGAGTTGACACTTGTAGGTGACCTGCACGACCTGAAGAATACGACCTGAATGCTAGCGAAGACTTCACATACATCCTGTCCAATTTAGTTGCGGCAATTAATCCTATAAGGCCCAGATTCAACCGGAAGTAGAACCCAAGGTGTAGGGGACAAAAGCCCAACGTACTAATCAGCTAATCATTGAACCGGACAAATATGTCAAGTATAGGAGACCTTGAGTTGCTCTGTATAGTCACCAAGACGAAGCATATTGTCCACTGTGACATTGCAGTCTAGACTTTATTTACACCTGTATCAAAAGTGATCTTGTAAAGTGAAAGTAAGGAGATATTGACAGCGATCACATGTGTTTATACTTTCCTCAGTGTTTATACGAGAGAAAAGCTTTCTCCTTCTTTCAAGGTTGTCAAATACCATTCGCTTATTAACGCGAGTGTGAAAGAAAATTTATTACTGATCATAAATGCACCGATTTACTTGTAATGTCTTGAGCCTACTTGCATGATTCCTTTCAAGAAATAAGAGAACAACTATTACTAATTTCATGTTTTAGTTATAAAGGACAGATAAAGCTTCACTTAAGAAAGAATCCATGGAAATTGACAATTAGCACAATAAATACTCTCCAAATAATTGTTGGTTGGTTGGTTCCTCAGTTTAGGGGCTGCGACAACGTGTTCATGTAGCCCCGTGTACTTTGGGTGTGTGTAGAGTCTGTCTGATAACCGGTGTTAATTGTGAAGGCTGGATTAGTGTGTGTCATCTATAATTCAGGCAAAGACAGCAGACGATCAATTTCAAATAGTTCCTACTTTTGCTACCAAATGCTACCGTCAACGACACCTAGCTGTGAACTTGGCTACTAGATGCCACCGCAACCGTCACCTGGTGACGATCGTTGGAACTCAATAGAACGTTATTCAAATCCTACTATAAATTTGGTTTCACACAATTATAGTTAGTGGAAGGTTCTTTTACATGACATAAATCTATGTCATGGGCCCACCGGCTTTACTTCCCTTCCAAAGTAAGACATACTGAGGGATTTTAACACTCTTAAAAAATCCGACGAATTCGGCCGGGTTTGAACCCGCAACCTTGGGCATCGAAGCTCAACATGCTACCAACTACGTCAACGAAGCCGCTCTCCTAATAATTACCTCAGTAAATATTAAAACACCAAATATCCCATGAACAACAATGCATCTGCTTTCATGAAAATCCACAGACCGATTTGTTATCTTTGACTTTATTTGAGAGCAGGCCACCTCGTAGCTCACCGGCTAGAATTATGGGCTGTCACCCCTGAGGTCCGAGTTAGATTCTCGGCTCCGTCGAGCAATTCAATTCTGATGTGTGGGTTAGAACGGGGTACACTCAACCTCGAGAGTCAAACGTGAGAAGAGGTGGGTATGATTCCCACCTTAGCCATCCTAGAAGCGGGTTTCCGTGGTTTCCCACTTCTATTCCAGCCAAATGCCGCTAACGCACAAACATTAAGGCAACAGCTGCCATCTCCCTGATCATCGTCTTAATTAAAATTAATTTAATTGGTATTCTGCCCTAAGTCAAGTCCGAGCCTCCGAAGAGGCTTCCCCCAGCCGGAGTTTACTTGCGGTAGGGTGGCCAGGACCTTTCCGCTCCTCCTTATGTTGGCCAACAGCGCGCAGTGCCTAGAACCGGCATACCATCCAAGTTCCGACTGCGCCCAATGTTGCTTAACTGAGGAGTTCTCATGGGATCCGGTGTTTCAACACGGCTAGGCCGTTGGCCAATTTAAAATACACGCACACTAATACAACCATCTCAATAACACAAATTCCACACGTGGATACATGACCACGATCTGTTATACGATTAGATTTGTTTGGTTTACTCGGTAGCTGATGTGGAGGGAAGGAATTACGTATCATAATTATATTATATAAGACTGGTGTACTAATAGTCTTGTACTGGTGTAGCTGTGCTCGCTAAATCGCATACCACGGTCGTGAGGGCAGCTGCAGCAAGTCCGGGAATTGAAGGTTTGAATCCCGGCTCTGATAGCAGCTAACCTGAGTGTGTTTCTACCCGGTGTTGTCCACACTCCCTCCAGGTAAATGCCGGGATAGTACCTACCTCATCCCAAATACAGCTACACACTCTACTACAGTCATCACATAAATACAGGTTATCACACACATTCAACACCCACCCAACTACATGGGGCAGATGACCAAGATGTCCTAAGATGAATTAACAACAACAACAAAACTAACAGTCTATGATTTAAATTCCGACCACGGAGAGTGATTCTGAATTTGTATCCATCCCCTCCTACAGTATGTCGAGAAATAGATACAGTACATCACATGTCATCTGTCAATATAGCTTGCCACGGTAGGTGAGTGGTTATCGTGTCGTATTACCAACCCCCCAAGCTTGCAGGTTCGCTCCTGGCCATGGCAAGTGATTTTTGAAAGGCGACTAAAATCACGACACGCATGTGATACGTTGTTGGCATGTTAAATAACCCATTTGAATTCAGTAGGCCGTGTTCATAATAGCAAAATTAAACTCGGGATTTTTCGCCAACACAAAGTTCCTCCATTATCTGTGCTCCAATGAACAACAAAATTCGACATGCAAGCTACCCTCTGGGCGTCAAATAACAAAGCTTGCACCCAGCACCCGAGGCCATACGATATTATTATTATTATTATTTCTACATTCATTTCAACACATAAGTGGGACATATCAACATATCGTCGGCTTGTTTGCAAGACGGTATGGCTAATTCTCTTAAGGTGGCACATTGAGAAACGAGCGAACAATGGAATAGGTCTCCAAGATGACGGCCTTCTGCATGGTGATATGTAGACCAGGATGTATTCCGAATATTTATAGATTGCGAGCCAATGATTCGGGGATGATGCCGGTAGAAGAAATTACTATGGGCAGAACCACTACACTTTCCTGTCTCCACATTTGCCGTATTTCCTCAGCCAAGGGTAGATATTTGGTGATCTTATCACAGCAGGTTTGTTGCAGATTATGGGAATTGGGCACTGCAATATCAATTAGGAAGGTTCTCTTCTGCACCTTGTCCACAAGAACGATATCTGGCCGGTTTGCTGGTATGGTTTTATCAGTAATATCTGATCGGTCCCATAACAACTTGTGACTAGGATTTTCCAAAACGGCGTCAGGAACATACTGATAGTAAGGCAAAATATTATCAGATAATAAGTGCTTTTGAGCAAGGTGTAGGTGCATTATTTTGGCCACTTGGTTGTGCCTTTTCATGTAATCAGTACATGAGATTGCTTGGCAGCCTCATGTGACATGTTGAATTGTTTCCGGTTCTAGTTGGCATCTTCTGCATTTATCATCTTGAATATTTGCCTTAACTATATATTTAAAATATTTTTTGGTAGCCACAACTTGATCCTGGATTGCAACCATGAATCCTTCAGTCTCAGTGAATAGGTCCGCATGAGTCAACCAGCTGTTCGACGCATCAATGTCGACATGTTTCTGGTTGAGATCATACGGATGACGACCGTGCAGAGCTTTCTGCGTCCACCACTGAAGCTTGATGGCTGAATATTCCTCATCAGTGGCTAACTGTATATTCCTGTCAATATGGTGTCAATAAGTTGATTTGCACTTCTTTACTTACAGGTTGCCTTTCTCCTGCTGGCACTCGTTGCCCTGAGCACCGCCGAAGAAAAGGCGCAGGAGAAGGTGGAGGAGAAGACGGAGGAGGAGAAGAAAGAGGTAGAGCCCAAGCCGGAAGAGAAGACCCAGACCAAGAGAGGTATCTTCGGCCTTGGATTGGGTTATGGACACGGATACAGTAGTCTAGGGCTAGGCTTCGATCTGTCCGGCTACAACGTGGGCGGCGATAGTTTGCTGCTGAATGGATACGATCAGGGGGGCCATGGCCAGGACCTCTTTGGAGGATATGGCTACGGAGGTTATGGAGGAGGTGATTCCTTGTCACTAGGAGGTCATGACCACGTGAAGACCATCTATATTAAACAGAAAGTAGCTATTCCAGTACCTAAACCTTACCCAGTCCATTATCCAGTAGAGAAACACGTTCCCTACCCTGTGGAGAAACCCGTACCTTACCCAGTTAAAGTCCCTGTGGACAGGCCCTATCCCGTGCACGTAGAGAAACCAGTGCCTTATCCAGTTTACAAGAATATCCCTGTGCCAGTCAAGATTCCTGTGGACAGACCTTACCCCGTGCATATTCCCGTAGAGAAGCGCGTTCACGTGCCTGTGCACATCAAAGTTCCCGTCCCAGCGCCTTACCCAGTGCATGTGGAGAAGCCCTACCCTGTATTGGTGGAGAAGAAGGTTCACGTCCCCGCACCTTACCCAGTACATATTAAGGTCCCAGTGCCTCAACCCTACCCTGTCCACGTTAAAGTTCCCGTACATGTGCCAGTAGATAAGCCTTACCCAGTACACATCAAAGTACCTGTTGATAGGCCATACCCAGTACACGTACCAAAACCCTACCCAGTCACTGTAGAGAAGCACGTTCCCTACCCAGTTGAGAAGCCAGTTCCATACCCCGTTAAGGTACCCGTAGACAGGCCATACCCAGTAGCTGTACCCAAACCATACCCAGTTACCGTGGAAAAACAGGTCCCGTACCCTGTAGAGAAGCACGTTCCCTACCCAGTTGAGAGGCCAGTTCCATACCCTGTAAAGGTGCCCGTAGACCGGCCATACCCTGTCGCTATACCCAAGCCCTACCCAGTTCCCGTTGAGAAGCCAGTGCCATACCCCGTTGAGAAGCCTGTACCATACCCCGTGAAGGTTCCAGTAGAGAAACCAGTGCCGTACCCCGTTGAGAAGCCGGTGCCTTACCCAGTGAAGGTTCCTGTCCCAGTGCCCATCAAGGTCCACCACCATGAAGAGAGCTACGACTCGTACGGAGGAAGCAGCGCCAGTGGTGGAGATGTTTCATATGGAGGCTATGAGAGCTCCCATCACGGCTGAACTAATCTCCAACACAATCCCCTCAAACTCCTAGTCTCATATTAAGTTGCTCTCTTGTTTATAGTATATTTTTATGTATATAAAAACAAATAAAACTATTTAAGTACAAATTTCTTTATGACTACAAGAATAATTATTATCCAAATATCAGACATTCTTACAAAGGAAGAACGCATTATTATTTATTTATCGTGTGGCGTTTAGTGCCGGGAGTGTCCGAGAAAATGTTCGGCTCGCCAGAGGTTGTAGCTGCTTCAAGCGGACACCCATAGGGTGAGCTACAAGTTCCGTTCAATTTCAAATAAGTTAGTTCCAATTTTCGCTACCAGTTGTCACTGATTCCTAGCGGTGAACGTTGGAACTTTGATAGAGCGTTCCAACGAAATCTAGCTACAGAAATGTCAGATATCATTAAGCATATAACATGCCCTAACGATCCGAAAACAGCTCTGAAAACTCTTACACTGGACGTGAAAACCTACAGCAGTATACTGACACACTGGATCTCACATACTCACTGCTAAAACGGTTGAAATCAACAAAAGCAGTGTTCAAAGTACAATAAACCCATTTATCTGTAAATCACCTTGTTTATTTACTAGTGATGCTATGCACATCACTGCTCAGCTGTTTGCTTACGTCACCATCCATTCTAAGTGATGTGTTCAGGGGCATTGCCTTATCATGGTGCAATTAGTTCCAATACAGAATTGTTAAATGCTGTTGTGAATGCTGGTAGTGCAGCACAAGTTATCCTATTTGTGAACGTAATCGTTATACTATAAGAGGACAACGTGTGGAAAATGAGCCTCCAGATTGAACTGCAAGGCTCCGAAATCGTACCTGACATCCTGGAACGCATGCATGGTGGCTGGCGGAGCTGAACATCCCTGCGGCACACGTTATTGCTATTGCTTGTTATAGATGGACGCAGTGCAACACGCCGCAGCTGACTGGAGCGTGCGGCTGCTTCCCACTGGCCTTGAGTGCCTATGCCGCCAGGGCTGTCCCATTCAACATGTACAGTTCAATCTGGAGGCCGATCTTCCTCACGTTGTCCTCTTATAGTACAACGATTGCGTTCACAAAGTTTCAAGATAGGTTTCGACCTGTCTTACCTGATAGTTACCTTGTCTGACAATCGACTGCCCATTTAACAGAAAAAAGGAACGGGGCACGTTGTGAATTGAAGACGGAACTCTGATATCCAAATTCAATTAGAAAATGCCTAATAGCTGGGTAATATTTGTTCTACTGTATATTTCATTGTGAGTCTCATTCCGCACCTTAAGTTTTGAACCTACTATCCTACATAATGTAAATAAAAAATACTGCCATTCAATGACGTATTCTATTGCAATTTCAAAATTAGAGATCTAACCCACTTTTGTGGTCAGAGCACACATTTACATTCTTGGATCTTGGTGTCCATTCCGAAGAGCGTAAGGATAAAACAAGTAGTTCCGTGAAGAACTATACAGCCTATTTTCATATATCCTACTTATGTTAACTGCCACAATCAACATACAAAATTTCAGTTTAATTGCTGTAACAGATTCGTAGATATTGAGAACCGTCTAAATATTTCAGATGTTCGCCAGGTTGGATTTTTATTTTTGTACTATTACATTAAGATTATTGTGTACGTGTGGTATTCAAACTTCAATCCCATGATTAGACAACAAGAAGTAAAAACGAGATTTTAAAATTACGCACAGCAGCCATCTTGTGATAATGCAAACCATTGAAATAAATTAGATGCCAGTGGATCAACATTTGTATAAGCATTTAACGTGCAACGTTTCACGGCACTCGGATAGTTAATTCGCGAGAAACGTCCATTTAAATATTTATAATTCGCGTCGCCGCCATGTTGGATTTGTGCTCACCAGGTTCCTGAAAGTCCTATAGGTGAACATATGTTCATAGTCTCTATGAACATAAAAAAAATCAGTTTGGTTGCTGTAAAAGATTCATAGATATTGAGAACCGGCTAAATATTTCGGGAGCTCACCATTTAGGAGTGTTATGTGTATAGGCCATAGAGTTAAGTACCATTCAAGGACAATTATTGCCTAGGTTCATTATTCAAACTTTCACTTTGATCGCATGATTACGACACAAGAAATTAGAACTTAATTTTAAAATTTTGCACAGCCGCCATCTTGAGGTTATGTAAGCAATTGAATTAAATTAGATGGCAGTGCATTACAATCTGAAAAATCAATTACTGTACCACATTTCACTGCGCTCAGAGAGTTAAATCACGAGAAAAGTCTATTAAAATATTTTAAATTCGCTTGGTCGCCATGTTCGTTTCGTACTACACAGGTTTATGAAATATACGTAGGTATACCTGTATCAGTACCCTTTATCACCGTACAAAATTGCAGGCTGATATCTGTAATAGTTTCGGAGATATAGAATGTCAGTGAAATATTTCGCACAGCCGCCATTTTGAGGTTATGTAAACAATTGAACTAAATTAGACTCCAGTGCATTACAATGTGTATAAACATTTGCTGTACCAAGTTTCTTTACATTTAGATAGTTAAATCGCGAGAAAAGTCTATTTAAATGTCTCAACTTCGCTTGGCCGCCATGTTGGTTTTGTAGTCACCAAGTTTTTGAAAGTCTCATAGGTGAACTTCTAGTAGTGCCCTTTATCACCGTACACAATTTCAGGGCAATATCGGTAATAGTTTAGGAGATATTGAATGCTAGTGAAATATTTCGCACAGCCGCCATGTTGGATTGGAGAGACGTAACAAAATTTGAAGGGCACGGTCGAGGTCGCCGGGAATAGTGCTATGAACATTCCGAGTTTCATTGAAATCGCTCCAGCCGTTTCGATTTTATTAGGGGGGGACACACACACGAATCACACACACACACACGCACACGCACACACACACGGACAAAAGGTGATCTCATAAGCCTATTTTTTCAAAATTGAAAATAGGCTAAAAATACTGCAATTACGGTAAAATTACTTCGTTCATTAGAATGATAGGTTGCCACGGTGGGTGAGTGGTTATCGTGTCGGACTAGTGTACCAACCCCAAGCTTGCAGGTTCGCTCCTGGCCGTGTTAAGTGATTTTTGGAAAGGCGACAAAAATCACGGCACGCAAGTCATACGTTGTTGGCATGCTAAAGAACACATTTGAATTCAGTAGGCCCTGTTCATAATGGCAAAATTAACCTCTGGATTTTCCACCAACACAAAGTTCCTCCTTTCTCTACTAGAAAGCGCTGTAGCGTCAAGGAACTTAGATATCTAATACCTTCACTTTCATAGCGCTCCAAGGAATGACAAAAATTCGACATGCAAGCTACCCTCTGGGCGTCAAATAACAAAGCTTGCAACCGGCACTGAGGCCATACGATATTATTATTATTAGGATGATCATTAGAAAGTGGTTTTCGGGACTGAGATACTCTTTGGAGGTCACTTGCACCAGTCTCCATTTACAGTGCTGAAGTTGTTGCTGCTTCTTTTAAGAGTTTTGACATCGTAGTCAACAGCCTTGTGTACTGGTGCGTGTATGAAATTTCGTCTATTACCGGTACCTGTGTTATTTTGGTGTCTGTAGTATGTGTGCTTGTAATTGATGCTACGATTGGGAAAAAGGCAGCCGTGGCCTAAGTTAGGAGCCATTTGCCTGGAGTAAAAACTCAAAACCACGCAAAACCACTTCTAGTATGGTTGACGAGGGAATCGAACGCACACTCTACTCATTTATCCTCTCTCTTCTGACCCCGACGGTATTAGGGTATCCGAGGCCTAGGGAGTCTCTTCCTTTCCCGCCTTAATTGGCCCTTGTCTCATCTTTTCTGATACCCTCCTTCTGCGAGGGGTCAGCCTTCTTTTTCTCTTCCTTTTACCTCCTGCCTTGTGCTCTAGGCCCTTAAGGAGGCAGGGTGTATGTAGCCCCACCACTTCTGGTGCACACTAGATAATGCTACACCCTCAGGGGCTCACGGCTGGTGAGTTCGGGAGTTGGCGACCCCGAGGGATTCCTGAGCTGGGTCCGTTTTCCCCTTTTGTCCCTTACCTTTGGGGCGGACCCTCTCCTCTTTCACTTTCCTATATGCCTTTCATGGCCCTCCTTCCTTCCAAGTCCCTCAATCCGCCTTCTTCGAGGGTTGAGGGCATTTCTTTTCCTCCTGTCCTTTATTTGCGTTATTCTCCTTTAGTTTTCCATTTCTTCTTCCAGTATGTAGGTTAGTAGTTAGTTTTAGTTTTAAGTTCGCTTTTCATTTTCATCTTCACGATCACCCAAACCATCAGGGGCCGATAACCTAGATGTTAGGCCCCTTAAAACAACAATTATCATCATCATCATCATTTATCCTCTCATGATTGAGTGGGCCTCGTTCAAGCCCTCAGATCAGTATTAAATTTTTTGGCACAGCCGAGGATCCAACCCGGGCCTCAAGGCTGGTAGCAAACAACGCTGGCCATCACACCACGAGGCAGTTAGTTTTGATTTTGTTAGCACTGTAAAGCACTAAAAATTGCGTACCGTACTTTTGGGAAACATAGCAAGATCGACACAGGAATCATACAGGAGGCATGTTATTTGGTACCAGGGGCACTATCTATTGAGAAGTTACAGAACTGTTACAGAAGCTCGGCTTGGAAAAGAATCTCCTGATCACTCTTGCTGCAAACATCATTGCTAACTCTGTGGCCATATTGCAGCACCATATCTACAAGAATCCAAACACCTGACATTTCTGATTTGAAAATCCCGCTTGGATCCAAATTTGTTCAACAAATTGTTTTAATGAAATGGCCTAACAAGGATTGAGGGGTTGCTGTATCTTGAAGTATCTAGGTAGAAATCAAGCAACTCAAGTTGTTTATTGCATTGCAAATAAATAAATCCGAAATAAAAAAGAATTGCGATGACACTTAACTTTGGAAATCTCACAGGATCAGGTGTTTCAAAATAGACTGACCGTGGTCTATTAGGCCTATCTCGTAATACACATTACATAATTAGCCTGCTTTCTATTTTAGAAAAACCTGATAGTAGACTTACGAAGTCTACACCGGTCACATGTCCGTGTGTATGTGTGTATTGTGTGCCCCCACTATCAATTCCCAAACGATGGAACCAAACTGAATAAAATTGGGCACGGAGGTGACACTATTTCCCCTCCAAATCACAAAATGCCTGCCAGAGAACTGAGCAAGAGAGCAGCGGGCTGGAGTGATCGTATTTGATACAGTTCACAGGTCTTGCTTTAAGAGTTGAGCCACACAATAGCACTCCTTATTTATCAAGACTGAATATCACGGCCTACTTTATAACTGTAGTACATTTTGAGAGGCCGAGCACAATACTTTATCGCAATATAATTGAATCTGATACGCTGAAAACGGACTTTTCTAGCCATGAGCTACAAAGATGAACAGAAAGGCAAATGCCTTCTGTGAATGATAAACGAACGTCGATGTCACACTTACGCTCATAATAACCCCTGTCACTATAGCCTGAAGGGCCTAGGCATACCAAGCGACCGCTGCCCAACCAATTGGCCTGCAGATATTGGGGTGACGCGTGATCAGCGCATTGGGTCCCCTCGGCCGTTAATCTTGGTTTTCGTGATGGGGGCGCTGCCTCACTGTCAGACAGCTACTCAATTGTCCTCACGAGGCTGAGTGCACCCCGTTACAGCACTCACGTCAGTTTCTAAAAGACCTGACGGAGCCGGTAATCAAACCCGGGGCCTCCGAATGAGAGGCAGGCGCGCTACCCCAACACCACGGGGCCGGCACTTTCGCTCATAAGCGTAGCCCAAATCTTATAGACTAATGTATGGGAACTCTAAGCTAGAGGTTTTTTAAAATTATATAATAACACTTTGACTACTATCTATACCTAGGATATCATTCTCTTCTTCTTTCGGTTGGCTGCGTGGCGCAGCGGTAACGCTATTGCCATCTGTGCCCAAGATTGCAGAATCGAATCCTGGCACGTTCAGTTGGCATTTGAGGGTGAACAAATGCAAGGGAGCCGTGTCAGTAGATTTACTGGCACGTGAAAGATCCCCTTCGTGGCAAAATTCTAGCAGTTTGAACACGTTGTTTACTGTACTTGAGGAAACCATCTTTAACTTTGTGCATTCGTAACAGTGTTGCAAACTTTGAGCATGATTCGCCATAAAATCGAATTACTCGGGTGCTCATTTGTTGCTCAAACAAGGTTAATACACTACAAAATGCAATATAATATCAAATTCGTACTGAATTATTTTGCTTGTCGTTCCAAATACCACTAAAAACTATATTCACACACATAATTCATCACATAAAGAGCAAAGTTGGTAAAGCTCCAAATTAACGTGAAAATGAAAAAATATTCATAGATTTATACAAAGGAAATTCTGAAAAGTAACCTAGCCAGCTTATGGAAACAGTAACACGCGCAGGAAATTCTGGTACGCCAAATATAAGTAGAAGAATTACGACCTATTTCCTGGCGCGTTAGCCTCTTCATATACCCATTACCGCAGTTGCGCATCAGCGAGATCTCGGGGTTATATTCGACAACCAGCTAAGATTTAAAGAACACATACAACATTCTTTATCCAAAGACTTGAAATACCTTGGCATACTCTACCGCTTCTCAGAATTATCAAATCCCACAGCTCATCGCCTCTATTACCTGTCGATAATCCAGCCCATTGCAAACTACTGCTCTTCCATTTGGACAACTTCTTGCCCGTCAAACATAGCTAAATTAAACAGAATTCAATCCTTCTTTGCTGCCACTGTAAGGAACAGAATGTCAAGGTTTAGACACTTCACCACTCAGCAGGTACTTTCAGCCATAAACATACCTCTCCTCAACACGACAAGACAGGTAACTGACCTGTACTTCCTACATTCAATTTTAAGTGGCCATTGCCGTTCGGACCACCTGCTGTCACTTTTCAAACTAAGAGCCCCTTCCCGTTCTACCAGGCTCAAAGATATTCTGCACATTCAACACACTAAACATTCCATAATCCAATGATCCTTTTAAAAACGAATATCATCCCTGTACAATAGCATTACAAGTAAACACGAGTTGGACATATCCACAAAAAAGACGTCGTTCCTGAAGCAGGCGAAGGAGAAGTTAAGAACTGTCATCTTGGCCACTGACGACACGGCTACGAGCAAGGACATTCTACCGGCTCCTGCTCTGGACTTGTTTTGTTTGGTGATTTGTTTAATTTTTGATCGTTTTTTTAAATTGTTATTTGGTTGTTAGTTGTACAAGCGTGAAGGGCTCGCATAGCTGTAGTTTGTGCTTTGATTAATAAATAAATTTAAAAAAAATGCCAAAGAGATCGCTTAGGTCTTGAGGTGACTAGAGGTATAGAGAAGGTATTGAACAGTATGTAGCCAAATCTGGTGTATTAGGCTATGACCGCAGATATAAAAGAAATGAACCTGAATTGCAGTAGTAATGCATGCGACCAACGGTAGGTTAGTATCCTAATAGGCTCTAATCAACAGTGTGGAAAACATAACAAGGTATTGTTGTGATCCTGCATTCAGTTCGTTACAAGAGTTGCCAAAGAATGATGTAGACTGCGGTGAACAATATTCGACTAAGCGGAACAGCCTGTTGGATGTCACGCAGGTATAAATTACTTTTTCTTACAATGTGGTTTGGAATGATATTAAACGTTTTCAGCACTATTGGAGCAGGTTAGTTCCATGTGTTTTCAAGAGGAACACTCGGCACGCGTCATGTGCACACAGTCGAGGACGTGCTTTCTACTGATGAGTAATGCTGCTGTAACATGGCCCCGAAGCGTCGCACCGCGGAGATCCATCCTTCACAAAGAGCGTCAAGACCACTCGCCACTACTCACACCACAAAGAGGGAGAAATTTAAAAGAAACTCGATCAAAATCATTCAAGTTTCTTAGTGATATTTATTGAGGTTGACGTTATTGCAATGCAGACGAAAAAAAAAAAAAAAAAAAAATAGAAACCTCTATGGACATCAAATTGGCAGGTGAAAAGCTGAAGGTAGTAGGAGACTTCTGTTACTTAGGAAGTAAAATAACCAGTGATGGACGAAGTAAAGAGGACATAAAAAGTAGTTTATCTCAGGCAAGGCAAGCATTTCTACAAAAAAGGAATCTGTTGACATCGAATATAGATTTAGGTATTAGGAAGTCATTTTTGCAAGCCTTTGTCTGAAGCGTGGCGCTCTATGGAAGTGAAACTTGTACTATTGGTGCAGCAGAAAAGAGGAGAATTGAAGCGTTTGAAATGTGGTGTTACAGGAGAATGATGAAGATCAGATGGATAGATAGGGTTACAAACGAAGAGGTATTTAGACGATTGGGAGAGGAGAGATGTTTCTGGCGACTGTTAATGAAGAGAAGAGATAGGTTGGTAGGACACGTACTAAGACACCCAGGAATAGCAAGCTTAGTTATGGAAGGAAAGGTCATGGACAACAACTGTAGGGGTAGACCAAGGTTAGAATATGTTAGACAGATCGCCTCGGATGTAGAGTGTGGTAGCTATGTAGAGATGAAACGATTAGCTCAGGACAGGGAAGCATGGAGTGCTGTATCAAACCAGTCAAAAGACTGAAGACTCAAACAACAACACAACGCTATTGTTATTATTATTATTATTATGTTATTGGTTTTACGTTCCTTTTAACTACAGCGGCTATTAGAGACGCCAGGATACCGGATTTTGCCCCATAAGGGATCTTTAAAGTGCAAATAAATCTACTGACCCGGCCCCCTGCATTTGCGCACCCTCAAGTTATTACTGACTCCACCAGAATTCAATCCTGCAACCTTGGGAACAGCAGGCGAGAACGTTACCGCTGCGACACGCAGCCAGTCGAGGTTAATCGAAGATCGGGATAGTGCACATTGATTCATCTTCATTTGAGACTGTTTTGCCTTTCAGCGTCCAGTCTAGTCTGCAAGTCTCTGTTTGCGAATAAGTTACCACCATGATCCCCTATTAGCAGTTAGCCCTGCGGCCCCCTCTGCTTCTACACCTCTCACTTTGAATCTAACCATCGCCTTCTAGGTCTACCTCTGCTTCTCGTACCGTATGCAGCCGAATTCATTAACCTTATGAGGTTCTCTTAGTAGCTGCCGCTTATTTTGGGGGCTGCGAAATCGTGGTCATATTGCCCCATGTTTTTAGGTGTGGATGGAATTTGAATGATAACCTATGTGTTTGTGATGGCTGTACTAGTGTGTGTATTTTTAGCCTACTTTTCACATTTTGCAAAAATGAGGAAAAAGTAGGCTTATGAGATCGATCCGGGAAAATGTGTGTGTGTCTGTCTGTCTGGCTGTGTGTGTGCCCCCCCCCCCCCCTATCAACTCCTAAACGGCTGCAGAAATCGAAACCAAATTTAGTATGAGTAAAGATGTATACAGGAATATCTCAAGCCCATATTTGAAAATGATGTCAGTGCTACCAACTGCTGAAAAAACGCACTAGAAATCTGAACTCCATGTTGGATATCATGGAAGGTATGCACGGGAGCTATTCCAAAATTGGCACACATGTAGATAATACTATTTCAGTTTAATATCCAGGAGGCCATACATGGCAGTGTTGCCAAAATAATTTTAAGCCTTCTGATAGGTCCAATTTTAAATGCATATAATTTCTACACTATTAATTGGATTTCAACCAAATTTTGTATGTAATGTGTGTACATAAACAGATATGACTGAGTGTATTCTTAAAAGCCACCAGGGCTGCCAACTGTTAATAATTGCTCTCTCTATTTTCTTCATCCAAATACCAATATATCTGAAAGTATGCAAGACGACAGCTTTAAACTATCCACACGTATAGTACCTGACATTTTAGATTAATTTGGAGTAACTTATAAATTTCAGTTCTACCAACATGATTCTAAGCCTGCTGATAGGACCAATTTTTAAATACATGTAACTTCTATGCTATCAGTTTGATTTCAACCAAATTTCGTATGCGCTGTGTGTAACATAACAGATATGACTATAAGTATTCTTAAGAGTAATCAGGGCTGCCAACTGTTAATAAATGCTGTCTATATTTTTTTACCCTAATATCAATATATCAGATAGCATGCAAGCCAACAGCTCTATAATTTGCACACGTAAGCACCTGACACTCTAGATTAATTTGGAGTAATAAATATAAGTCAGTGCTGCCAACATGATTCTATGCTTGCTGATATGTCCAATTTTTTAAATACATGTAAGTTCTATACTAACAAATGGATTTCATCCAAAATTGGCACAACAATATATCATAATATTTCCGATTATTTCTAACCAGCACACGCATGACATTGTTGCCAACATGCTTTTACGCGTGCTGATAGATCCTATGTCTAACTGCATGTAACGTCCATTGGACTTCAACCAAATTTTGTATTCTGTACCTTAAGAGATGGAACTAAGAATATATTCAGTCATCAGGGCTGCCAACTGTAGTGCTCTATGAGGCTATGTTATACGAGATATATTTGGATCTAATTAGACATTTCGATATTACCAACTTAATTTCGTCATTATTCTAGATAGGTTCATATACTGTAGATTAATCATTGCCGTGTATCTTAATATTAAGAAAAGTAGGCTCTTTAGTTCTTCACGGAACTTCTTGTTTAAATTGGGATAGGATTGGAAAGGAGGCTATGGCTATAAGATAGGACCCGACCCAACATTTTCCTAAAGTAGAAGTGGAAACATGGAAAACCACTTCCAGGATGTTTGAGGTAGGAATCGAACCTCCTCTGCTCTGCTCAGGTTAGCCTCACAAGGTTGTGTGTGCACGGTTCGAACCCTCACACCAGAATTAAAATTTCTTGGTAGAGTTGGGAATCGAACTTTGGGTCTCCGGAGCGTCAGCCATGAAAGCTAGTGGCTAGACTACGATGAGGTCCTTATTCCCTAACTCAAGGCCGCCTCCTTCCGAATTCTATCCTCCAATTTACAAATACACACACTAGTACAGCTATCACAATAACACAGCTTATCACACAAATCCTCCACACAGCCAAGTACACGGGGATATATGACCACGAAGTCGCAGTCCCTAAAATAAGCAACAACCTTTACCAAATTCTCACTTGATTATTTCCCGGAATCATAATACTCGTAGACCTACTGTATATAGGCCATGCTTCAATTTTATCAAGACTAAATCTAAGTAATCCTTTCCTTGTTTTGGAATGTGGCCTTCGTACTTAAATTTATTAATTCGAGTCTTCCCTTTATAAAAATTGAGTTTGACACACCTGCTGTAACTGTTCTATATGTCTCGTTCAAGGCCGTGTCTAATTGTCTGGTACGCGCTGGGTCACTGACCTATACCATACAGGACACGCGTATTCTCCAACTGAGTAGGAGAGTGCGAAGGGGAAAATTCTAATTACTTGGGGTTTAGCACCCCAGTTAGTTCATACTAGCTTTCTCAAAATGTTATGTATAGAGATAAAATTAACCATATCTGAAACAAATTGGTCCTTCCAAAAAGATGGTATCTGTCTGTTAGGTAGTCAGCCCGAAGGCGGGTTGGATCCTCAAAAAGCACCGCCGTTACGTTATGTGAGTAGATACCCACAAAAATCCAAGGCAGAGCTATTTTGAGGCGTTCTAGGCAAGAAGAGGAGTGAGGTAGTTTGCCATTGCTTTCCTCACTGAGTCAGAACAGTAGTCCTAACCCTATGAGTAGAACCTTTCACAGCATTCACAGGCACTGACTGTGCCCCGAATGCCATTACTAAGCACCACCCATACCTCAGTAGCTTCCATATAATCACAGCCATGAGTGAGACTGAGACATCGGTGAAAAGCCACCTTTTACTCTAGCCTGTGCCAACTGACAAATGCAAATGTACTGTATTCATCAAGAGATGGTATATTGGTGATATATTGGCTTTCACGGTCAACGAATTAAAACTCAGCAAATTTTCTAGGTTTGTGCCGTGTCTTGTGTGGGGTTTCGCCTAGGACACCAAGCTGGCTCATCAGCGGTCTCTTGGTGTCCATGACCAGACCCCCAAAGGAGTAGCGAACTGCGCGCTACCTCCCTTTATAAGAATCGCTCCTGCGCCTCTTGACTGCGATAACTAAAATCTCAAGCAGCCATAACCTCCCTATGAAGGCTTCCAAAAAGATGGTATCTTGCCTTTCACGGCCAGTGAATTAGAACTCAGGAACTTTTCTAGGTTTATGCCGTGTCTTGTGTGGGTTTTCGCCTAGGACACCAAGCTGGTTTCTTCAGCGGGCTCATGGTGTCCATGACCAGACCCCCAAAGGAGTAGCGAACTGCGCGCTACCTCCCTTTATAAGAATCGCTCCTGCGCCTCTTGACTGCGATAACTAAAATCTCAAGCAGCCATAACCTCCCTATGAAGGCTTCCAAAAAGATGGTATCTTGCCTTTCACGGCCAGTGAATTAGAACTCAGGAACTTTTCTAGGTTTATGCCGTGTCTTGTGTGGGTTTTCGCCTAGGACACCAAGCTGGTTTCTTCAGCGGGCTCATGGTGTCCATGACCAGACCCCCAAAGGAGTAGCGAACTGCGCGCTACCTCCCTTTATAAGAATCGCTCCTGCGCCTCTTGACTGCGATAACTAAAATCTCAAGCAGCCATAACCTCCCTATGAAGGCTTCCAAAAAGATGGTATCTTGCCTTTCACGGCCAGTGAATTAGAACTCAGGAACTTTTCTAGGTTTATGCCGTGTTTTGTGTGGG
Organism: Meconema thalassinum; assembly: GCA_946902985.2. Taxonomy (NCBI): domain Eukaryota; kingdom Metazoa; phylum Arthropoda; class Insecta; order Orthoptera; family Tettigoniidae; genus Meconema; species Meconema thalassinum. The sequence goes on from OX336388.2 coordinate 1,983,084,876, forward strand.
TTTTCGCCTAGGACACCAAGCTGGTTTCGTCAGCGGGCTCATGGTGTCCATGACCAGACCCCCAAAGGAGTAGCGAACTGCGCGCTACCTCCCTTTATAAGAATCGCTCCTGCGCCTCTTGACTGCGATAACTAAAATCTCAAGCAGCCATAACCTCCCTATGAAGGCTTCCAAAAAGATGGTATCTTGCCTTTCACGGCCAGTGAATTAGAACTCAGGAACTTTTCTAGGTTTATGCCGTGTCTTGTGTGGGTTTTCGCCTAGGACACCAAGCTGGTTTCTTCAGCGGGCTCATGGTGTCCATGACCAGACCCCCAAAGGAGTAGCGAACTGCGCGCTACCTCCCTTTATAAGAATCGCTCCTGCGCCTCTTGACTGCGATAACTAAAATCTCAAGCAGCCATAACCTCCCTATGAAGGCTTCCAAAAAGATGGTATCTTGCCTTTCACGGCCAGTGAATTAGAACTCAGGAACTTTTCTAGGTTTATGCCGTGTCTTGTGTGGGTTTTCGCCTAGGACACCAAGCTGGTTTCTTCAGCGGGCTCATGGTGTCCATGACCAGACCCCCAAAGGAGTAGCGAACTGCGCGCTACCTCCCTTTATAAGAATCGCTCCTGCGCCTCTTGACTGCGATAACTAAAATCTCAAGCAGCCATAACCTCCCTATGAAGGCTTCCAAAAAGATGGTATCTTGCCTTTCACGGCCAGTGAATTAGAACTCAGGAACTTTTCTAGGTTTATGCCGTGTCTTGTGTGGGTTTTCGCCTAGGACACCAAGCTGGTTTCTTCAGCGGGCTCTTGGTGTCCGCGCCTGAACCTTCACAGGAGCAGCGAACTGCGCGCTACCTCGTTTTTATGAAGCGCAACTGCACTTATTTACTGCGAGAGCTAAAAGCTCAAGCAACCTTAACCTCCCTATGAAGCGCTACTCCTGTGGGGGTCCGGTCATGGACACCAAGAGCCGGCTGATGAGTCAGCTTGGTGTCCCTAGGCGAAGAGCCACAAAAGACAAGCACAACCTTGAAAAAATGCTGAGTTTTAAATTAGTCCTTATTGACAAAATTCTATTGAAATCTAACTGGTATAAAATAAAACCATCAATTATTGTCAATAAATATATTATTATAAGTTGTTTAATATAACAGGACTAGTGTCGACCACAGTTTGGTCATTATCAGAAATCTTAACTAGTTGTAGGAAGAAACTACACTGACCGGCAAAAAAACGACCACTTGAGAAAATCAACATTACTTTCATTTAAATCATAAACAAGAAGTTCCGTGACGAATTAAAGAGCCTACTTTTCTTAAAAATTAAGATTCATGCCAATGATTAATCTATATGGATCTATCTAGAATAATGACGAAATTAAGTTGGTAATATCGAAATTTCTAATTAGTTCGAAATAATGTATAAGTGGCATAATGTAGCCTAATAGAGAACTACAGTTGGCAGCCCTGGTGACTGAATATATTCTTAGTTCCATCTCTTAAGGTACAGAATACAAAATTTGGTTGAAGTCCAATGGATAGCATGGACGTTACATGCAGTTAAACATTGGATCTAAGAGCGCGTAAAATCATGTTGGCAACAATGGCATACATATATTGGTCAGAAATAATCTGAAATAATATGATCTATTGTTGTGCCAATTTTGAATGAAATCCATTAGTTAGAATAGAAGTTAAATGCATTTAAAAATTGGACCTATCAGCAGGCTTAGAATCATGTTGCCAGCACTGACGTATATAAAATACTCCAAATTAATATAGAATGTCAGGTACTATACGTGTGCATAGTTTAAAGCTGTCGACTTCCAAACTTTCTGATATATGGGTATTTGGATAATAAAAATTGAGAGCATTTTTTAACAGTTGGCAGCCTTGGTGGCTCTTAAGAGTACGCTCAGTCACATCTGTTTATGTACACATAGCACATATGGCAACACTGCCATGTATGACCTCCTGGAAATTAAACTGCAATATTATTATCTATACGTGTGCCAATTTTGAAATAGCTCCCATTTATACCTTCCACGATATCCAACTTGCAGGTCAAATTTCAATTGCGATTTTTCAGCAGTTGGTAGCACTGACATCATGTCAAACAGCATCATGTCAAAGAATCGCTTTTGTTAAGTGAAACATGACATGAAGAATGGTAATGCATCTAGGAAACCAATTAACCTTACTTCCATGCTTTAACTACTGTATGTACTGTAGTAGGTCTATACCAGTGGTTCTGAACCCGTACAAGTCTGCGGACCACCAAGCGTGAAATTTAATCATGTACAGACCCCCCCCCCCCCGCCCTCCCGCCTCCCCCTCCTCTACCCCTCAATACACCTTATCAGTTATAATCCTTCCTCAATAACACTTACTTTATAGATATTTCAATTCAAAACCTGATAGTCATCGCCGCGAATACATTCGGACGATTCTAGTTCAACGCACATCGTTTTAAAAATCCCCATTTATTGGCCACTTTTTATACGTGCTGGTGGACCCGTTTCTCCCGAGGCACTCGCGGACCACCGGTTAAGAACCACTGGTCTATACCGTTCATATTTATGATTTGAATGAAAGTCATGTTGAATTTCTCAGGTCATCGTTTTTTTTGTCGGTCAGTGTATTAAAAAATAAAAATTTGCGAGTAATTGAAACTATGTTGTGAGGTATCCCAATTGCATTTTTTTTCTGTATTGGCTGACTTAGATATCAACTCAACAGAGCATTGTTGTGGTAAGGTACAGTAAGTTATAATATATTTGCTTGGTTGTATTATATTTTAAGAAACTATTCTCTGGCTGTTGATACTGCGAGCAATCTGGTAGAGAGTGTGGTGCCTTTTGGCGAGGCTCCTTTCACTCTACATCCGGATATATTAAGATGTATTGTTATTTAAAAGCGGCTTCGGTGGCGTAGTTGGCAGCATGCTGAACTGCTGTGCCCAAGATAGCGGGTTCAAACCCGGCCGAAGTCGTCGGATTTATTAAGAGCGTTAAAATACTTCAGCTTTCAAAGTTTCAAGTTAGGAAATAAAATATTTCTCTAGCCAGTTTAGGCGACTTTACCTGGATTTCTAGACTGAATATGATGATATGTGTTGCTTACGTCATGCATAGTGTGCCCGCTGGCCGAAGGTTTCGGGGAGCCACCGGTTTCAAATGACCCTTCCGAGACCCTCTTCCAGTTAACAAACAAGTATAGGGGACAACACATTCATAGGCTGGTGTAGCACAAAGTCTGCACTCGGGGTGCAAGCTGACATAACGATATAACACAGAGAGGAGCAATGTTATCGCTGACAAAAACTAGATCTTTTCTAACAACCACTGATGAAGGAAAATTTCAATTTACTGTCTGCTGACTTTTAATTGCCCACCCCTGTACAACTGCTCCATTTTATAATTGTGCGTGTAATCCAATGAAGTACCGGTACGGTGACTGTTGGAGTCTCCAATTAAATAATTTGTTTTGTGATTGTGAATGCTTCCATGTTCGTTGAATGCAAAATAAGCATTTGGAGGTTTATAAATAAACGCCATTAAGTGTCTATTGTTAGACTAGAACATTTGGTTGATATTGCACTTTACTTTTCGGGAGGTATTTCAATGTCCATTTGCATGCTTAGTATTTCTTTTTTCATCGCGTACGTTTCTTGTAAACAAGGACATCGCAATTACGTTGCTTACAAAGTTGGCCTATGATCCCTCCCTTGCAGGATGTCAAATCTTCAGCATTAATCTGGTCCTAATGTTATACCAAACTTAATGAAAACTTGAATTGAGATATTCGTAACTTTAATATCAACCGTAAATCTACCAAATCGTACGTATCTATTTATTTTGGGAGGGAACGGACAGCTCAGTTTCAATTGAAACATTGCGGGCGAGATGAATTTGGCACCTCCAAATTACTCCATTGTTTCCCGAACGAACAGGTATACCACTGTTTACAATTATATGGACAATTCAACAAAATCTCTCTATATATAAAACTGAAAGTTTGTCTATTTTAATCTGAATTTCCACGGAAATTTGTGATATTTGCACGTTTCAGACAGTTTTATGACGGATTCATGCAAAAATATTTTGTTGTCTGTCTGTCTGTCTGTCTGTGGACAATCTTTTGTGTCCTAACAACTCGAGAACGGCTGGGTAGATCAACGTAAAAATTGATACAATATCCATCAGAGGCACGACACTAATCATTGATGTAACTCTTCTCCGTACCTCTCATAAAAGGTGGGCCGATAGCCTCGATGTTAGGCCCCTTAAAACAACAATTATTATCATCATCTCATAAAAGGGGGCCTACCCCCTTAAAATATATGCTGAAATAGGCGTAGAAGGGCGAGACAAAGCTCATTTTCAGCCCCTCAATGTGAGAAACGAAACTCGTGGGCCCTAAAGAAGGTTTGCAAACGGCTATAAGGATATAACGTATCCAAATTAAACTGAAATATCTTATTCATCAATAAATATAATGCGCTTAAGGAGTCAAGGGGTACTCTTGATTTTTTTTTTACGCGATTTACACGTGCGGGTATGGTACGGAAGGTCTATTATATCCCTTTCCATATATTGTTATATTATTATTATTATTATTATTATCATTATTATGGCGTACAACGACGAGACAAAGCTCATTTTCATCCCCTTGGTAACAGAAACAAAACTCGGGGCCCCTAACGAGCCGTAAAGGGTCCCCGAAATCTACATTTTAAGGCTCTAAAACCAACAATTTCTTAGATATTCCCAGAAAACTAATTTCATTTAATAAACGAACGAAGGAATGCAAGTCAGTAACCATGACAACAGTATCTCAAGAGGTGACATCCAACTTTCCATCTCTTTCTGCAAGAAGTAATGCCACTCCATTTATTACATTTCTGTTAAAGTTTGCAAATGGCTATAAGGTTATCACGGAACCAACTAAAACTGTAAAATTCATCAAGGAGTACCCTAGATTTTTTTACACTACTTACACGTGCCATATGTCGTAAAGAAGGTCTATTATATCTCCAGAGAACAACATTATTTTCAAAAATTCCTGATTTGAAATAGAAGACTTTTTCTTGCTGCTTTTAGGAATTTGGGCCATTGGAGGCTAAAAAACCTGAATTTTCATGCACCACAAGCTTTTATAATTTATAAAAGGGGTCTGTCTGTGGTTGGGCACTTGACACAACGGTAAGGGTCAGTTTGTATGAGACGTGTATTGCGATTTGGTCTACGAGGTTTTCAATTTTATTTTCACGTCAGGAAGAACACGTTAGGTAAATTTAGTTTGAAAGCACATTTTAACTAATCATTTTTCTTTGTCGACAAACAGGTTCCAAGCCCCTAACCATTGCAACAGTAGTTCAATTGATAACGTCAGATTATTAATACCGAAGACCGTTCGAAGAATGGGTACTTCTGCTAGTTTGCAATATAATTACAGAGTAGGACAAAGAAAAATATTACCTGTTTACGTAAAGTGCGTTTTCTAACTCGCAGAACACTTGACTTTATGATTATTGTTAGCAGCGAAAGTTACGGTTCTCTTCTTCATTACCAAGAAAGACAATAAAAGTTAATTATCAGTTTAGCACTCTTGCAAAGAACAGTACTAGCAAGTAGGTGAGAGGCCATACCATTTCTCAAAACACGTACTAAAATGATTTACACAGAAGGCGGTGGACGAGAGCGCTAAAGCGCTACCTCGTGACTCGCTGTTATCGGGAGAGCGTGAGTTCGAATCCGGCCTCGGCCGTCCTGAAAATGGTTTTCCGTGGTTTCCTAATTTCACCCCCAGGCGAATGCTGGGACGATTCCTTTCAACAGGTCCACGGCCGAATTCCTTCCCACTCCCTTCCCTGACCTTTCTTTCATTGGACCCAACTTAGCGGTCGCCTGGGCGATCGGCCTGTCACCATACCCAGTTGTATCTGTTGACAAAGTGTGTCCGACTACACTAAACCATCCTTGAAACGGTAGAGGAATGATTCCTCGCCGAGTCCGTGGGTGAAGCTGAGCTCGAAAGATAGGCTAAGCCATTTTTAAAGTTTCTAAGTAAATAGTCGCCGGCCCAGTGGTGTTGGGCTAGCGCGCCTGCCTCTCACCCGCAGGCCCCGGGTTCGATTCCCGGCTCCGTCAGGGATTTTAGAAACTCACGTGAGGGCTGGAACGGGATGCACTCAGCCTCGTGAGGATAATTGAGTAGCTGTCTGACAGTGAGCCAGCGCCCTGGTCACGAAAACCAAGAATAACTGCCGAGGGAACCCGATGCGCTGATCACGCGTCACCCCAATATCTGCAGGCCAAATGGCTGGGCAGCGGTCACTTGGTAGGCCTAGGCCCTTCACGGGCTGTTGTGCCAGGGGTTATTATTTAAGTAAATAGTCAAACCATGTACATGCGGTTAATTTCCTTCATAATTAAGTTGCTGAACACACGACGTTTTCTTGAGCAATAATTTAGAATAACATTGCCTTTCCTTCAGAAGGTCTCTAGCTGTTGTCTGTTGTTGAATTTAGAGACTTGGACATCATGGCCATTAGATGTGTGTGCAATTTGCCTTACAACCTACGTTATTATGGTATCACTAATAGTGCGTATACTTGTAGCCTAATTGCGGTTAGGATAGGGAAGGAGGTAGCGGTGACCATCCCAGATTTTTCCATGAGTAGAAGTGGGAAACCACAGAAAACACATTAAGGATCTTTGAGGTGAGAATCGATTTTAATGTCCTAGATACTCTACGACAGGGACTGGGTTTTTGTAGTGTACCCAATTGTCATCATGTGGAACATGTGTTCGTATCTCAGCTAACTCACGGTCTTTCGAGGTATGGGACGTTCCTGCCCACCATACGACCACATGCTCAGGATTCGAGTCTACCAGGTAACTACTCTACATGAAAGAAACAACATATTTCTAAAATAAAACATTTACTGATATAAAATCATGGCTATACAACAAATACAAACATAGGATAATTTACATTTAATTCCCACAATTAAAATCAGGGTTATTTTGTGAGTCTCTTCTTAATTAGTGCTACACTGCACTCAAATCTATTTCTAGCATCCTATCATTGATACTTTCAGACCTCTACGAGTCTCCATAGTGTTCATCATGTGACACAATTTTACATAACTGGAGTATCACAACACAAAAGTAACATATCACATCAAAATGACATTAATTCTGTAATAATAAAACATTAATCCGTTTCTTACGGCATTTACTTTGATTAGCATAAATTCATTATTTTATGCCTTAATTAACAAATATTGTTGTTGTGTCGTGTGAATCATCTTCCTTCTTTTCCATCAATATGAAACGCTTAAAAAGTGGTACGTTTCCCTTCCAAAATACACATGGATAGAAATGTTTATAGTTTCACCATACAACGATTTTCTGGGCCTGGTCGAAATTATTATCGTTACAAACGTGTCATGTTCTTAGAAATCACATACCCGTCTGCATAAATTAGTATGATCTGGGCAAAAATGCACTTTAAAAAGATGCCTAACAATTTATTTGGTTCAGTGTTCCTCCTCAGAGAATAACTGGGCCAAATATTATCCGGTTTCAACGACCCGACAATGTATGTGTGTTGAAACACATCATTTAATTCAATTGGCATCATCATAACAATCATATCTTAATTACATATCGAAATATCGAGATTCCTCAGTGTCCTACTCTGCTTTAAAAATAAAGGAATCAGGTCGCTAAACCTCCCCTTCCAAGCAGGCAATAAAATTAGTTCCAGCTGGCCGAGCAAGATGGCCGTCGCACTAGTGGTCTACTCCCACTCCCTCTCTTGGTTGCAAGCAAGGTCAACTTTGTTTACAATTGCAGTACAATGGAGTTACGCTAAGTGTTGTTCTCAAGTAATTGAGTCATTCTAATTATTTAACACCTATATTTATTGTGTAATGGGCTCAACTCGGCTCCTTAATTAACATTCATGGCTGGGGATGGATTCTGTAATAGTCTTGCCGTTCTATGGTGAATACTAGTGGCTTTGGACGCGCATCATAATGAGAATACAAGATTCTCACCAGCAGCTGTCTCAATAATAACATAATAAGGAAATCTGCGTTTCCTAAACGACGAACTTTGATTCTTACCTCTCAGGGCAGATCATTTTATACATGTGCTCACGGAGTCTCGAAGGACATCCCTTGTGGCAACTATTCCTGCAAGCGATGGATACAGACACGCTCTGTCCAATTCGCTGCGAATAATCAAAGTATGCACAACGGCGATACTAACTCGTAGATTAGCCATCTTTTCACCTAACGAGCAAGCTATGCTAGTTTGGTCCCCGCAACTTTATTTACGTAAATCACTGGATTCTACGTTACTTCGCTCGCTCTATGCGGCTCAAACAATACTTCTCATAGATGACTCAATTATTAAGGCACCCGCGTTCTCTCTGCAATTACACTTAAGCCAAAGCTTTAAATAGCTCCTAAAAACAAGTATAAATTTACTGGCTTACATTACTTTAATGGTTCTCAAATACAATCCTAAGAATTGACCATATCAAATATTCATTCAACACTTCATTGACACTGAAAAACTCTCGTATCTCGCTATATTCCACGTTACTTTCTTACTGTTTACCAAAATACAGTTTCTTTATATTAGACATGACACACTTTGAACGTTATTTAGGCCAAAATGCCTATTACTTTACTTCACTGTTACCGACCCCAGATTATTATTATTTATCATTTAACGTTACCGTTATATTCATCACTATTTTAGGCCTGACTGGCCCTAAACAAATCACCTTCCAAGCCATATTCTACCAAATACGAGTGGTGAAAACTCGTACAATAAGTGACTGTTACATCTTAGTCTCAAAGTGATGCATCGTTGTATGGTGAACTATTTAGTTAGAATAACATTGTAAATTGGTACTCACTTTTTCATTTTCGCTGGATTATACCAGCATCCCAGCTCCGGGCCTACCTTGACGCTTGATTTAAGCCATCATGCTATATCTCACACGACACTTGATTTCACATATTTCCCACATGATAATCATACTCTTATCAGTGGCTTCTCTCACTTTTACACAATACATATTAATCATAATACACATAACCACTTTTTAAATCACTATAATAAAATTTATGTACACTTTTTCACTATTTCACAGGTTGATCATTAATCGGACTCCTCCTAGCGCCTGACCTCAGAGATGCGATGAAGCTACGACATCCGCTGGTCTCCGTGAAAGTCTATCTGCGTGTACGTGCGTTCGATTTTCGTTCCCTTCAATACTGTTTATTTCACCGTCAAGATTACTTGTGATGCCTCTCGGCTCCCATAACTGCAATGATCTTGACGATACTGCGTCATTTACAACTCTGACAATACCTCCTGGTATTCAGTGTCCAAAACCATCCTAAATTATTGCTACGCTGTAGCAAATTACACTTGCGTATAATAATGGATGAATATCTTCTGTAAATTAAATCTTATGCGATTCATGATTACTATTAAGAAGCCGTATGATGCTTCCATTGTTCTTCAAATACTCTAACATTTCGCGCACTTATTGGTAGCGTTTAGTTTACTGCAGATGAACTGACGATGAACTCAAGACGAACTGAAGACAACAACTGGCTTGGTCTGCACTGCTTCTCCTATATAAAGGTTTCTCGTAAAATGTAGTCCACAGGACACACGAGAGCGACTCCTTTCTTGAGATACTGTATTTCCATTCACAATGACGTATACACCTTGTTTATCTAGATGTGGGAGTCCCATAATCACTTGCGTGCAAGCGATCGCTTCGGCCAATTAATTACAATTAATTGCCTTATTCCATCGCGGCATGACGCCACCATGGTGATTCCCCTCTAGCTGGTCACCAAATCACTCCTCTCGAACGTAAGTCCGGTGTTAATACGCTCATTTGGAGATATAGGCTTTAATTTAGGTGTAAAACCCCTCCTAAATTATCTCTCCCAGAATATATTCACCTGGGTGTACATTTCACTCCATTTCAATGCTCCACTTGGCTGTAATCAATTAATTTCCGTGGGCAATCATCCCCACTATAGTCTCAAGCGTTGTCCATTGGGGACTCCCAGGGTCATTAATTTCGAGCTGTCTCCTCGGTCCAGACGAAAGAAGTTCCCTCGGCGCCTTGTATCTCCTCCCACTCGCTCGCTGCAATTAGTAAAACGTCAAGCTGGCCTGCTTTCACGTTTCTATACATTGAAAACGTACATATGACTGCAATTTCTGACAATTATTCCCTTAAACAGCTATGATCTTCACAATCTGGCCGTGAAATCATGCTATATTATTATATGTCAGTATACATCTCATTGCTCTTCGGGTTCCCTGTAACTGTTCCCCCTCAGAGATCAATGGTTCGACTCTAGGCAGAATCATGTGCCTGGTCTTCTCTGATAAGACCCGAGTTCGATGCCAGTCTGCCGTGACCGATTGGGCACAGTAGCATCTTCATAATATACTATAAAATAAATACCACAAAATATAATTCGAAATTAATGCTTTTCAGTTGGTCAATACGATTATACCAAGCTGTAATGAGTTTTTCCCGAAAACTGAAAAAAATTACATGAGATTAATAAATAAATTCACTTGGATTTTTTATTTTCTCCTGAGAGGTCGAGTGCTGGTCTTTCTAGTCGACGCCTGTAGGCAACCTGCACACCTGGATGAGAGATGGAATGGATGAAGAATAATGAAACTGTGCAAGTATGGGGATGGAAGCGGCCATGGCCTATAAGAAGGTACCGTCGCAGCATTTGCCTGGTGTTGGAAATAGGAAACCACGGAAAACCATTTCAAGGGCGGCCAACGCTGGGTCTCGTACCCACGGGGATGAAGCTACGATACGAGAAACTGACAACACTGAGTACTTCACCGACACCCCACTACGAGCGCTGCTAGGCTAAAGGTCGCCTCATAATTGGTTGATTTGGCCTTGTTATATTTGGTGTTCTGCTATGTTGTTGACACTGCCAGCTGGATCGCATCCCTCCTGGCTGCTTTAGACTGCCTGCCCATCCATCGCTCAGAGGCGTACGAGATAGGTTGCAGCACCAACCCTCTCTGATCACCGCGGCTTTTTCACTGCCAGCTTCATCGCGTCCCTCCTGGCTGCTTTAAACTGCCTGTCCATTCAACACTTGGAGGCGTACAAGATACATATTAATTGCATATTTCATTTCTGATTTACAAAAGAGCACGCAGCAGTACGGCATTCTAAAATCCAAAACACAACTTCGCGGAAAACAAACAACAAACGGTTGAACATCGTAATTCATCGAGGATCCAAAGCCTTTCACACTCAAAGCAATGGCTTCTTACCAAGGAAGTCAGACCTTACCTAACCTTACCAACAGTTCTACCCACAATGTACCCAAGAATTCCCTGAAAAGTTATGCTTCTGCAATACAGTTAACACCGAATAAAGAACAGGTTATTATTATTGACGCCATTAACATCAATACAAAACTAATGTCTGCAACAGTGACTTGAGAAAATGGCGATCACATTGGGTTAGTGCTGCTCTTAGCGTCTATATTTGGAAACGAGGTTATACGCATAAACCAATGCTGTAATCGTTGAATGGGCAGGCAGTCTAAAGCAGCCAGGAAGGATGCGATCCAGCTGGCAGTGGTTGTTGATAACATGGTGGCTCCGCATAGCCTACTTGAAACTCGTTGCGGTAACTGTTGATTATCCTGATTTGGAGAGATATTTAAGTCACTTCTGTACGTTCAATTTACTCGCAATATCAAATATTGTTCCTGGGTAATACGATAGGCCTACTGTCGTATTTCTGCAGCTTATAATCGTGCTCCATACTTTTCATTCGTAAACCGTATTTGTCAATTACGGGTGTTGCTCACACCAAAGAATATGGGTCATACGACATCGGTGTGAACAGTCCTAAATAAAAGCATCCAGCCCAAAGTCTCAAGTTGGTGCGATTTGTTAATGATATAGTGGACTTCGTCGTTACGTTACGGCAACGTCACGAAATGTACCGAGAATGCACTGAGGGGTGTGACGTCATAGTACGATGTAGCAGCCGAGTACCAAGAAGGCAGTGCGAGAACAATCAAGTAGGCGGTGAAGAAGCAAAATAGTATCTTGAAACTCTGTTCTTGCACTGCCTTCTTGGTAGTCGGCTGCTAGCATTTAAAATGATATAAAGTCCAGTCTTTCAGACTGACAGTCTCTTTTTAAAATATGGAAATGTGCCCTTAAATAAAATATGGCTTGGAGTGACTCGGTTAAATAAAAATAAAAAATAAAATAAAAATGGGAGTTAATATGTCCATACTGATAGTTGGCTGCCACACCACTAGGCGTGCTGCAATAGTTTCTTGTTTCCATGCTTTACCATGCCTCATTCATTTCTATTATATTTGGTGTTCTGTGCTCGAACCCACGCGTCTACCAAGTCAGCAGAGAGCCTCATCCATGACCTAACGCTGCGATTTAGCGAGCGTAGCTATCAGTGACGGTATTCACCAGAAAGACCAAATTCGATCGTCAAGCAATCATGAATTAGTAAAGTATATTAAAGGCTAACTTATATGGAAGTTGACATATCTTCATCGATGCAGTACCGGGATATTTGCGTTTGTCTTTTGGCGCAGGCCAGACTAATACTATTTTCCATTCTTATTTATGGCTAGTGGCGTTGGTTGGTTGGTTCCCTAGTTTAGGGGCTGCGACAACGCGGTCATGTAGCCCCGGGATATTGACGTGTGGGTGGCATTCGCGGTACAGTCAATCATTGTGAATTGAGTGGTGTTTCAATGGCACTTTCTTGCTCAGAAAGGAATGGTTTTATTTGGGCAGCTTCGGTGGCGTAGTTGGTAGCATGCTGAGCTTCTATGCCCAAGATCGCGGGGTCAAACCCGGCCGAAGTCGTCGGATTTTTAAGAGCATTAAAAATCCCTCAATATGCCTTTCATCGGAGGGGAAGTAAAGCTGGCGGGCCCATCTCTAGATTTATGGCATGTAAAAGAACCTTCCACTAACTACACTTGTGTGAAGCTAAAATTTGTAGGTTAGATTTGATAACACACTTTAGTTCCAAAGTTCGTCGCCAGGTGCTGGTTGCGATGACAATTAGTAGCCAATTTCACGGCTAGGTGTCGTGGGCGTTAGCATTTGGTAGCAAAAGAAGGAACTACTTGAAAATTGATCGTCTGCAGTCCTTCTACCTGAATCACAAATTACACACACTAATACAGCCATCACAATTAACACAGGTTGTCAGACAGACTCTACACGCACCCAAAGTACACGGGGCTACATGACCACGTTGTCGCAGTTCCTAAACTAAGGAACCAACCAACGGAATGGTTTGCAGTTGAAAATCGAATTTAAAAAAAAACATTCTTAAGGTATTTTCAAGCCAAAACGGATTTAGAGGTCTGATTTTGGTACAATTTCTCGTGACTTTAACTACTGAAATTAGCCAAAATACATGTAGGCTAGTAAGTAATGGTTGGGAAAAATCTGGAGATGATATAGTAATAGATGTTTACTCCCCCGCTGTGTACAACCCACCCGTCTTCCCAAGTTTGATCACGACTTATATAGTAACAAGAAGTTCCGTGACGAACTAAATAGCCTACTTTTCTTAAAATTTAACATTCATGCCAATGGTTAATCTATATGGATCTATCTAGAATAATGACGAAATTAAGTTGGTAATATCGAAATTTCTAATTAGTTCGAAATACTGTATACCTGGCATAATGTAGCCTAATCGACAACTACAGTTGGCAGCCCTGGTGACTGAATATATTCTTAGTTCCATCTCTTAAGGTACAGAATACAAAATTTGGTTGAAGTCCAATGGATGGCATGGACGTTACATGCAGTTAAACATTGAATCTAAGAGTGCGCGTAAAATCATATTGGCAACAATGACATACATGTATTGGTCAGGAATAATCTGAAATAATATGATCTATTGTTGTGTCAATTTTGAATGAAAGCCATTAGTTAGTATAGAAGTTACATGCAATTCAAAATTGGACCTATCAGCAGGCTTAGAATCATGTTGGCAGCACTGGCGTAGGCTTATATTAGTTACTCCAAATTAATCTAGAATGCCAGGTACTATACGTGTCCAAAGTTTAGAGCTATTTGCTTGCATACTTTCTGATATATTAATATTAGGGTAACAAAAATAGAGACAGTATTTATTAACAGTTGGCAGCCCTGGTTACTCTTAAGAATCGGCATAGTCATATCTGCTATGGTACACATAGCACACACGAAATTTGGTTGAAATCTAAATGATAGTATAGAAGTTACATGTATCTAAATTTCGATTCCCGGTCAATGCATGTGAGATTTTCGATGTGAAATGCCATGTCCTGTGGTTCGAATTCCACGTTAAAAGGAGGTCCCGTGGCTCATGATCTCAAGATTGACGGTCACGTTAAACTACAAGCTTTCTTCCTTTTTTTGTATTTAAAGTTGGACCTCTCAGCAGGCTTAGAATCATGTTGGTAGCACTGACGTATATAAGTCACTCCAGATTAATATAAAATGTCAGGTACTGTACGGATGCATAGTTTAAAGCTGTCGGCTTGCATACTTTCTGATATATGGGTATTTGGATAAAAATAATTCAGAGCATTTATTAACAGTTGGCAGCCCGGTGGCTCTTAAAAATACGCTCAGTCATATCTGTTTATGTACACATAGCACATACGAAATTTGGTTGAAATCCAATTGATAGTGTAGAAGTTATATGCATTTAAAATTTGGACCTATCAGCAGGCTTATAATCATTTTGGTGACACTGCCAAGTATGGCCTCCTGAAAATTAAACTGCAATATTGTTATCCAAACGTGTGCCAATTTTGAAATAGCTCCCATTCATACCTTCCAAAATATCCAACATGGAGCTCAAATTTCAATTGCGATTTTTCAGCAGTTGGTAGCACTGACATCATTTTCAAATATGGCCGTGAGATATTCAGGTATAGATCTTTACTCCTACCAAATTTTGTTTCGATTGCTGCAGCCGTTTAGGAGTTGATAGGGGGGGGGGGGCACACACACACACAGTTAGACAGACACACATTTGCCCGATCGCATATGTCTACTTTTTCCACATTTTTGCAAAATGCGAAAAGTAGGCTAATAATTCCAACTATGTCGGCCATTTTCAACATTAATTATGCACAAGTACAGTGTTGCCAACCCCAGGCATTCGGTACTAATTCTTATCCGGTATCGTAAAATAAAAGAGCGCCGTCAAGTTAATGTGAAAGTGCGGCAACTTTCATTAAAGTAGTGAATACTGTTCTACATACAAAACAAACCTAACCTGGGGCTTTCGCCCCAGATCCCCTTGCTTGTAGTGCAATGAGTAATTTTCGTCCAGACAGTCATCTAATCAAGTAGCGACCAATGATTTCGTCAAGGCAGTAGTCTAACCAAGTAGCGACCAATGATTTCGTTCAGACAGTAGTCTAACCAAGTAGTGACCAATGGTTTCGTCCAGACAGTCGTCTAACCAAGTAGCGACCAATTATTTGTCCAGACAATTGTCTAACCAAGAAGCGACCAATGGTTTAGTCCAGACACCCAATTTAGTTCTGGTGTATTTTGTATCGGACATGCAGGCAACAGTGATGGGACGTGATAAGACGCCAATTTGTGAGCCGCAAACATGGCTGCCGTCGTTGATCAAGAAATTAAAACCTTTATTTACGAAATATTACAAACATTTCCAGTACTGCACTGATAATTGACAATATTTTCAATTCCTAATGACTCCCAGAAAGGTATGTAAATCATATATTTATCATACAATTTCAATAATCTTCCGGGTTCTGTAAAAGTTCGGGAAGATTTAATACAATGTATCGCTAGTAATTTTATGGGTTGATTTATTGGTTTCAATATGGAGCCCTTGCTCTGAATAGAAGCCGATAAATGCCTCCGCTCGCAGTCAAATATTGTACTTCCTCACTTCCCTTTTGGGTAGTGGCTCTGCGCCCATCCTCTGCGAGGAACATGCATATTTGAACGAATGGAATCATGATCATGACATCGGCAGGCAGCGGGTGGCACGTAATCTTACCAAATACGTAGTTCGGCTGTGCGCAGATAGACAAACAAAGCATTTTTAAACTGATCAACACTTTGAAATTAACAGAATAACTCCGTATCCCGTGGCTTAGGCGTACGTGTTAAATCGCTCTCCACGATCACAATGGCGAACTGCAGCACATCAATGATCGGAGGTTCAAATCCCGGCGCTGCGCTGGCAGCAGCGGCCATAAGTGTAATTTTCCCTCGAGGTTTTGCACACTTCCTCGCGCAAATGCCGGAATAGTACCTTACTTCAAATTTCAGGGCACCTTCCCCAATCGTGAACCTAATAATTATACTTACACACAATTATCAGAAATGTTAACATCAAGGTTGTTGACATTTGACATTGTTCCGATTAACGAGATTAGCCCAGTCAATACTTTTAATTATAATGCAATCAACGATCACATCTATTTAAATAGATGAGAACTATGATTGCATTATTGACTGGGCTGACCCATAATTACAAGGATAATTATTTATTCTAGTTATACTTACACACAATACCGTAATCATCAATGACACACAGGTTATCAGAGAAATTGAACCAAAACCCAAGTAGTACACAGGGCTGATCACCAAGATGTCTCAACACCTAAAACTAGTTTACTAAAATTTCGCGACAAAAAAGAAGACAATTAATCCTTTTAATTAAAGGAATTGTTTAATCAAAACGACCAAATTATCAATTTTATCTCCAGACCACGCAAACCTGTTTCAGCTTGGAAAGATCTTCACGAATAAGTAAAGAAAAAAGTAGTTCTATGTCCGACGTCGTATCGTTCCCTCGTCAGTGAGGAAAGCAACGGTAAACTGGTCTGTTCGACCTCTCGCGTTGCCTAGTATGCTTAATTTGAGTGCTGCCTTTGGTTCATTCGAGTTTCTTCCCTAATAACTGGTGGCGATGGTTACTGGGGACTCGACCAGCCTCGGGCTGATAACTTAGCTATTATATATTTTATAATAATAATAATAATAATAATAATCATAATAATAATAATAATAATGTGAAGCCTCTGAACAGTGTAATCTACAAACGTACCTCAGTACAGCTAGTTCTTTGCTAAGGCTGTAACATAAAATGTAGCCGGTATTTGCCGTGATAATGATGTCAAACAATAAATGATAATAATGATACTAAAAATAATACTAATACAAAGGATACGATTGAAATTTTATGGTCACATCTGCAGAATGGACACACCAGATATGCAAAAAAAATTGATTGATATAATTAATCAAAGAAGGTCAAAATCAGTTGATTAGAAGAAATCAAACAGGACATAAAAGAAATAAACATCACAGAAAATGTCATCATGAATCGCAAGGCTTTTGGAACTCTAGTTACAAATCACTCTTTCACCGATAAAATCTAAAAAGACCACTGGAAAATAATGGACCGAGGAACATAAGAAGGGGCATAGTAAGTTCATGAGGAGATTTTAGTTGCAGAAAAAGGGGAAAACACCATCAACCCAAATCGACAAGTTCAAACGCGCTCCCTAAGTGAGCAAAATGAAGAAAGAAAGAAAGAAAGAAAGAAAGAAAGAAAGAAAGAAAGAAAGATAAATAATAACAATACAGAGAATGAACAACAATACAGTATACCTACAAAGAAGATCTTTAATGTAGTAAACACAGTTGCTGTTTGAGTCTTCAGTCTTTTGACTGGTTTGATGCAGCTCTCCATCCTCCCTGTCCTGAGCTAATCGTTTCATCTCTTCATAGCTACCACACCCTACATCTGAGGCAATCTGTTTAACATATTCTAACCTTGGTCTACCCCTACAGTTCTTGTCCTCGAACCTTCCTTCCATAACTAAGCTTGCTATTCCTGGGTGTCTTAGTATGTGTCCTACCAACCTATCTACTCTCTTCAGTTCAAGCTCGAAAACAAATTGGTTTCATGAAATGGAGAAAGACTTGAGGCAGGCAG
Organism: Meconema thalassinum; assembly: GCA_946902985.2. Lineage (NCBI taxonomy): Eukaryota > Metazoa > Arthropoda > Insecta > Orthoptera > Tettigoniidae > Meconema > Meconema thalassinum. The sequence goes on from OX336388.2 coordinate 1,983,102,948, forward strand.
ATATCACGAGGCAAATGATAGGCGGTAGAGGAGAATTTAGAAACAAAATTAAGAAAACAAAATCCGTAGTACCTGAAGAGAAGAAGACGGGAACATTGTGGTCAGAACAAAGGAAAAAGGAACACAGGCAAAGGATGACGAGATTTTGGGAAGAGAAGAGGAACAAGGGAAAGAAGTGAAAATTGTGTCATCGTGAGATTTTCAAGTTCAAACACTGTCCATAAGGGAAAACATTAACCTCTGTAATAATAATAATAATAATAATAATAATAATAATAATAATAATAATAATAATAATAGCTTGCCACGGTGGGTGAGTGGATAGCGTGTCGGTCTACTAACCCCCAAGATTGCAGGTTCGCTCCTGGCCGTGGTAAGTGATTTTTCAAAGGCGGCAAAAATACGACACGTATGTCATACGATGTTGGCATGTAAAAGAACCCATTTGAATTCAGTAGGCCATAAATTAATCTCGGGAGTTTCCACCAACACAAAGTTCCTCATTTCTCTACTAGAAAGCGCAATAGTGTTCAAGGAGCTTAGATATCAAAACACCTTGACTTTCATAGTGATTCAAGGAACAACGACATTCGACATGCTGGGTGTCAAATTACAAAGCTTGCACCCGGCACCGAGGCCATACGATATTATTATTATAATAATAATTATAATAATAATAGAAAATAGAAATCACAAGTGATATGGTACTCGACAGATATAAAATTAGAGAACTAGTTGACAACCATCAATTTTCAGGCCACCTAAACATTACATCTAAAAGAAACTGGACGGAGGAGCGCAGAAAAGCCATTGCGAGAAGATGAAATATCTTGGGAGATAGGATCAATCACACTCCTTAGACGGACATAACAATGTAAAAAATTATATTAAAAATACTAATTATAATGCTATTTGTTTTACGACCCCTTCAACTATTAAGGCTTTTAGAGACGCCGGGGTGCGTGAATTTTGCTCTGAAGGGGATCTTCAGCGTGCCAGTAAATCTACTGACACGACTTCCTCGCATCTGCGCACCCTCAAATAATAACTGACTGCGCCAGTATTTGATCCTGCAACCTGAGCCACTGGCCATTCATTTAAAGTTTGTGATATTGTTGGTAGTTAATTAAAAAATAAGCTTTTGAGATCACCTTTTGTTCGTATGTGTGAGTGCCTATATGTGTGTGTGTCCCCATAATAACTTATAAACGGCTGGAGCTATTTCCATGAAACTCGGTAAGGTCATAGTACTTTTTTTGGCTGACCCCAACCGGGCCCTTCAAATTTTATCACGTCTCACCAATCCAACATGGCGGCTGTGCGGGCATTCCAAATCTCCGCAACAGTAACAGATGTCACCCTGATATTATGTACGGTGATAAAGGATACTACTAAAAGGTCATCTATGTGACGTTCATGAAAATGAAAATCCACAGCCTGCTTCCAGTCGCCGACCGGGTCAGGAATGGAATGAATGAAGTCCCTAATCTAGCGGCGAGGATATGGACTATGCCGGCTGCCGAGGCCTGACGCACTCCTCTGGGGCAATGATTAAATGAATGACACATGAAATGAAATGATAGTGGAGAGTGTTGCTGGAATGAAATTTTGACAGGGAAAACCGGAGTACCCGGAGAAAAACCTGTCTGCCTCCGTTTTGTCCAGCACAGATCTCACTTGGAGTGACCGGGATTTGAACCACGGACCCAGCGGTGAGAGGCCAGCGTGCTGCCGCCTGAGCCACGGAGGCTTCATAAACTTGTTAATTACGAAACGAGTATGACGGCCAAGCGAATTTGAAACATTTAAATAGACTTTTCTCGCGATTTAACCATCCGAACGCAGTGAAACTTGGTTAAGCAAATGACTATACAAATTGCATAGCACTGACATGTAATTTAGTTCAATTGTTCACATAACCTCAGGATGGCGGCAGTGCAAAATTTTAAAATTACATTTTGTTTAGTCGCCTCCGTAGCGTAGCGGTCAGCATGGTTAGCTTCCACCCCGGAGGTCCTGGGTTCGATTCCCGGCTCTGCCACGAAATTTGAAAAGTGGTATGAGGACTGGAACGGGGTCTACTCAGCCTCGGGTGGTCCAAATGAGTAGAGGGGGTTCGATTCCCACCTCAGCCATCTTCGAAGTGGTTTTCCGTGGTTTCCCACTTCGTCTTCGGGCAAATGCCGGGATGGTACCTACTGTAAGGCCCCGGCCGCCTCCATCCCTCTTCCTAGCCTATCCATCCCAATCTTCCATTCCTTCCCATCCCTCATGAGGCCCCTGTTCGCTTTGCAGGTGAGGCCACCTGGGCGAAGTGCTGATCACACCTCCCCAGTTGTATCCATCCCGACCAGATGTTCCAAGCTCCAGGACACTGCCCATAGAGGCGGTAGTGGTGAGTTCCCTCGCTGAGTCCGTGGGAACCACCAACCTGGAGGGTAAATTGACTAAATAAAAAAACCATTTTGTTTATTGCTTGTGTTTTAATCATGCGATCGAAATCAACGTTTAAATAATGAACGTACACAATAATCCTCATCTAATAGTACATTACTCTATGGCCTACATATATTAAAATCCAACATGCTGACCATCCGAAATATTTAGACGGTTCTCAATATCTATTAATCTATGACAGCAATTAAACTGAAATTTTGTATGTGTATAGAGGCTGTAAACATATGTTCACCTACGGGACATTCAACAACCTGGTGCGCACAAATCCAACATGGCAGCGACGCCAAATTTAAATATTCAAATGGACGTTTCTCGCAATTTAACCATCCGAGCGCAGTAAAATTTGGTACGGTATATGCTTATATAAATTTTAATCCAGTGGCATCTAATTCATTTAAATATTTTTAATAACTACAAAATGACGACTGAGTGAAATTATAAAATCTCGTTTTTATTTCTTGTGCCCTAATCATGCGATGAAGTTTGAATAAAACACATACACAATAATCTTCATTTAATACCGGTAGTACATAACTCTAAGGCATATAAATAGAAATCCAACATGGTGGCCATCCGAAATATTTAGACGGTTCTCAATATCTACGAATCTATTACAGAAATCAAACAGAAAATTTGTATGTTGATAGAGGCAACTAATATAAGAAGGAGGTATGAAATAAAGCTATTTAGTTCTTCACGGAACTACTTGTTTTTTTAGAGACATCTTAGATCATCAGCCCAGTGAAGTTGGCTGATAATTGGTGGTTACATGATGACTGTAGTAGTGTGTGTAACTATATTATTGATAGGGATGGGACTTGAAGTAAGGTACTATCCGGCAATTGTGTTGATCTATGAATAACGTGAGGCTAATCCTCTGTACCACGCCAGACAGTGGTGCGCTAATTACAGTACGGTACGGTCACCGGCCCAGAACCCTAGTTAGCTGGTGCACGTCAGGATGTATGTTGTGGCCATGAAAGCGAGACGCCGAGATGTATATAAGCGTACAGCACCTTTCTTGCAGCACGCAGTTCTTCCCTCAAGCCTTTAGCCATGAGGACCACGGTAAGTCCTTCATATAATTTTAATATTAATATTCATTACATTAATTACTAAATGAATTAAGCGAGATTTTATTCTTGGTAAATAGAGTTGGTACTTCAATGGCAACAACTGGTGGCTGGATAATTGCAATATACTGCGCGGTTTTGTTCTTCTTCTTAACAACTGCTTCTCTCTTTATCACTTCAGAAGATGGTTTAGATGACGTGAAAAAGTAATAAGGGAGTATCCGTATATTGAAGAAGTAGGATAAGATAATTATGAACATCCCAACGGAATAAAGGTTAAAAAAAGGCTCTGGAAATTACCGGTATCAATATGCATTATTTCACTGAGAGTATGGAATGACAAATTCAAGTATCATCCTATCCATTAATTTTACATTTAACTCCCGAATCTCGTGGCATCGCAGCCTAGATTGAGATTGATCTAGTCGAATTAAAAAGTATTTTAAATTTGTGTACGTGTGTTTCGAGTCAAATAGAACTCTATCTTCAGCACTTCACATTTATTATTTAGCGTATGACTTTTAGTGCCGGGAGTGTCCGAGGACATGTTTGGCTCGCCAGAAGCTGTAGCTGCTTCAAGCGGATACCCATGGGGTGAGCTACAAGTTCCGTTCAATTTCAAGGAGTTCTAACTTTCGCTACCAGATGTCATTGACACCTAATGGTGAACGTTGGAACTATGATAGAGCGTTTCAACGAAATGTAACCTAGACATTTAGCTTCACACAAGTTTAGTTAGTGGAAAGATCTTTAACATGCAATAAATCTATGCCATGGGACCGCCGGCTTTACTTCCCCTCCAAAGGAAGGCATACTGAAGGATTTTAACGCTCTTAAAAACTCCGACGACTTCGGCCGGGTTTGAACCCGCTATCTTGGGCACAGCAGTTCAGCATGCTACCAACTACTCCACCGAAGCCGCTAGCACTTCACATAAAGATGTAAAACATTTCTAAGACATGCCCACTTTAAAAGACTTTCTTCAAATAAACCACATTGAATGTTAAAATATTATTTCTCTTCTGTTCGGACACATTACATTTCCTCGTTACAAATACGTAGTACTGCATGAAGTAATATAATTATCACTGCCTATGAAGAACCTTGGCCTACCAAGCGACCGCTGCCCAGCCATTTGGCCTGCAGATTGAGGGGTGATACGTGGTCATCGCGTCGGGTCCTCTCGGATGTTAAACTTAGTTTTCCTGGCCGGAGCACTGCCTTACTGTCAGACAGCTACTCAATTGTGCTCATGAGTCTGAGTGCACGCCGTTTCAGTCCTCACGACAGTTTCTAAAATCCCTGACGGAGCTGGAAATCGAACCCGGTGCCTCCAGGTGAGAGGCATCACGGGGTCAACGTATTAATTTAATATTGGAAAGTGAAAATAGAAGCGAATACATGACTCATGTGGTGCGCTTCTCTTGATTTGTTAAGTATCGAACGTCTGAAATGTATGCATCCTTCCCTCTCGCTTCGTTGCTGATGTTTCATTTAGGGGCTTGGACATAGAGGTCGTCAGACGGAAGAAATGCAAATCTCAACTGTGAGAATTAAAAGAAAATGTTATAGGTTTTACGTCCCTTTTAACTGCACCGGCGTGCCGGAATTTTGTCCCGAAGGGGATTTTAACGTGCGAGTAAATTTTGTTTCGCATTTTAATCACCTTCAAATGACAACTGACTACACCAGGAGTAGATCCTGCAATCTTGGACAATACAAGCGAGAACGTTTCCGCTGCGTCACGCAGCTAGTTAGTATCAAAAGAGCCAGAATATTTACCTATAAACCTAAGGCGATTGGAGAAAATTTTAGTAGGCCTATTCTACCATCGTAATTAAAGGATATGAGTTGAGATTTCTACACCACAGGTACAGGGTTTGATTCATCGTTTTTCTTTGAGAGTTGGAACGGGGTTTATTACTCTCGTGAGGATACGTGAAGGGAGGAGTGTTCGAATGCTATCTTATTCATCCCAGAAGTGGTTTTCTATGGTTATCTGTTTGAAACCTAGGAAATTACTTGGAAGATAACTTATTTGAAATTTCGGACATCTATTCCTATACTATACCCAAATAATTACCGATATGTACAGTACTGGTTGACAAATGGTACTCATACCAAACACACGGAGATGATGAACAAGAACGTCTCTATTCCCTAAAAGAATCAGCTACAAGATCGGGAGTAGCTATTTTCCAAATCATTATTCCGTTAATTTTCCAGTCACCACTTGCAGTACGCGAGTTGGCGATCATAGACGCCAAGCTGAGTCTAGCAATGTTTCACTCCTGTCAATCTCCCTCGAATAACCCTAGTTCTCGTCCGACCCCGACGCTATTACGTAAGCTACGGAGACCTAGAATATTTTTCATTTTCACCTTTTTTCACTTTGTTTTCTCAATACCGTAAATTTTACTCGCCATCGGAACATTGCTTATATCCTCTTCAAAATAATTATTTGGCCTCGATTATCATTATCATATACTAACTTCACTCATATTGACTGCCTGCATAAACACAGCCCTAACAGCAGGTTGCTCGAGAGGTCAAAGTATACTGATATAACATTGAATATTAGCGATATATGTGACTCATAACTGAAAATGAGCTTTTCAAAGCTGTCACACAAATTTACTTACACTTGGATGACCAGTTTCGATCGTCAAGCGATCAACATCAGATCCATTACACTTAGGTTGCATAATTTCAGACATACAAATTTTGTAGCCAAAGTGTAATGGATTTGATGATGATCGCTTGACGACCGAAACTGGTCATCCAGTATTTATTAATCTCATGACATATTTTTCAGGATTAGGGAATAATCCATCTAATTTGGGTACAATAGTGTTGACCGACTGAAAAACACCAAACTTTCGTTCACTAAGGCAACAATGCAAATGGCTTCAAACACCATAATGCGAACTGAATTCAAACATGTCTGCTTCATAGCACATCCCATCTCAGGAATATGAACATTTTCGAGCATTTGTACATCGAATAGTTTATTATTCTTAGATGCCTTTCATTCTTATTGACCGACTGTCAAGCTACTAATAATAATAATAGATTACTTACGCAACACTAAAAAATTACTTCAACATTGAGTGGTGTAAATACAGCATATAAAATGATAATATAATCAAACGTTAAACAAATATAAATGCAGTAGGGGTTTTTGAAACTTCGAGACCATTTATTAGCTGTAATTGATTTTGTTTCATTATGTCCAAGCGTTCAAATGTAATTTTGACACACCACTATTGAGTGGCATTTGTTGTTGTTTGAGTCTTCAGTCTTTTGACTGGTTTGATGCAGCTCGCCATTCCTCCCTGTCCTTAGCTAATTGTTTACTCTCTACATAGCTACCACACCCAACATCCAAGGCAATCTGTTTTACATATTCTATCCTTGATCTACCCCTACAGTTCTTGTCCTCGACTCTTCCTTCCATAACTAAGCTTGCTATTCCTGGGTGTGTTAGTACGTGTCCTACCAACCTACCTCTTCTCTTCATTAGCAGTCGTCAGAAACATCTCTCCTCTCCCACTCGTCTTAATACCTCTTCGTTTGTAACCCTATCTACCCAAATGATCTTCGTCATTCTCCAGTAACACCTCATTTCAAACGCTTCAATTCTCCACTTTTCTACTACACCAATAGTCCAAGTTTCACTTCCATAGAGCGCCACGCTCCAGACAAAGGCTCTCAAAAATAACTTCCTAATACCTAAATCAATATTCGATGTCAATAGATTCATTTGTAGATATGCTTTCCTTTCCCGAGCCAACCTTCTTTTTATATCCTCTTTGCTTCGTCCATCACTGGTTATGTTGCTTCCTAAGTAACAGAAGTCTCCTATTTCCTTCAGCTTTTCACCTGTCAATGTGATGTCCATGGCATTGTTAAGAGAGAATCAATTCAAATTCATTGATAGGTCTGTGTTGTGTCCCGGCAGGTATTCCTAGCTGTGTTAGCTCTTGCGGCTCTCAGTTATGCTGAGGAAGGGAAGAAGGCCGATCAAGAAGTCGAAGACAAGACGGAAGACAAGAAACATGACAAACGCGGAATCTTCGACTCGGGATTTGGTGGCCACAGCTTCGGCGGCGGATTTGAAGGCATTGGTGGTCACAGCTTTGGCGGTGGCAGCGGAGGATATGGCGGTCATCACAGCAGCCACCATGAGCACGTGAAGACCGTCACCTTGACAGAGAAGGTGCCAATACCGGTGCCCAAACCTTACCCAGTACATTATACAGTGGAGAAGCGTGTTCCCTACGTAGTGCACAAGCCTTATCATGTACCCGTTAAGGTCCCGGTCGATAAGCCATACCCTGTCCACGTAGACAAACTTGTACCCTACCCAGTAGAGAAGAAAGTTCCTTACCCAGTGAAGGTACCTGTGGACAGACCTGTCCCAGTTCACGTTCCCGTAGAGAAGAAAATCCCCTACCCCGTGGAGGTGAAGGTGCCCGTTCCAGCCCCATATCCCGTGCATGTACCCAAGCCCTACCCAGTGTATGTAGAGAAGAAGGTAGGAGTTCCTACCCCATACCACGTACACGTGAAGGTTCCAGTTCCCCAGCCCTACCACGTGCACGTCAAGGTCCCAGTTGAGGTGCCAGTAGACAAGCCCTACCCCGTCCACATTAAGGTGCCCGTGGATAAACCATACAATGTATACGTTCCCAAGCCCTACCCAGTAACAGTGGAGAAGCACGTACCTTATCCAGTGGAGAAACCTGTTCCTTATGAAGTGAAGGTGCCCGTGGATAAACCGTACAATGTATATGTTCCCAAGCCCTACCCCGTTACTGTTGAGAAGCATGTACCCTACCCAGTAGAGAAGCACGTACCCTACCCAGTGGAGAAGCACGTACCATACCCAGTGAAGGTTCCTGTTGATAGGCCATACCCTGTCCATGTTCCCAAACCCTACCCAGTGCAAGTAGAGAAGCATGTTCCATACCCAGTTGAGAAACCCGTGCCCTACCCAGTGAAGGTTCCCGTTGAGAAGCCAGTCCCATACACCGTGGAGAAACCTGTACCATACCCAGTCAAGGTACCCGTCCCCGTTCCTATCAAAGAACATGAGCACAGCTACCATCAATACGAAGGTCACCACTAAGGCTTCATGTTGCTCTGAAAACATTCAAGACGATCTGTGCTAGTCCTGACTTTACCATTGTTATCTGTTATTTCTTGTCGCAATAAATTGAATTTCTTGAAAAGAACCTCTATACTTTAATTATTTTCCCAATATCCCTCTCATATCATGAAATGCCTGCATTCGTAAATAATATAGGCAGAAATTTCAGAAACCCCGAGTTACAGTTATTTTGGTTAATATGATAGAACGAATTTAAATATTTAGGTGAATGGATTACAGCAAACTGTAACGAAATGCATCAGAAAATGGAAACTGCTTTTCAATCAACAAAAAATATTTATAACACTAAGAGTCTCTCCTGGAACCGCAAAATTCGCCACTATACAACTGTAATCAAAATTGAAGCTCTCTATGCTTCAGAGACACTCAATCTCCAACACAAAACACTCAAACACCAAATAGAAGTGAAAGAATGTAAAATAATGAGAAAAATACTTGGACTAAGAACAAAAGATGGTTTACATTATCCAAAGCCTAATACAGAAATATAAAAAAAATACAGACACAATGCGAATGCGAAGAATCCAATTTATAGGACACATAGAAAGAATGGACCCGAACAGACTGACACAAAAAATACATACTTTCTTAAAGAACAAGGCTACTAGACCGAATTGGTACAAATTTACAGAGAGAGACTTAAAGGAATTAGGATCACCAAACTTACATGACCGGAAGGAAATCAGGAAAATTACTCAGACGTGGGGTTTCGAGGAAGAAGAGAAGAAGACTACACAACATCGATGGTCAGAGCAACGGAAACAGACCCACTCGTTGCAAATGAAGGAATACTGGGCTAACAGGAAGGCTAGAATGTGTTGATTTCGCGTGGTCCTAAGCGACCCATTCGCGAAGAAGAGGAGAGAGTAGTGGCGGATCCAGGCCTTTCGGGGCCCTGGGCTATCGGTTCCTGGCCCTGGTCAGAGGGCTGGAACTGGGAACATTCAGCCTTGTGAGGCAAAACTGAGAAGAGGTGGGTTCGATTCCCACCTCAGCCATCCTGGAAGGGGTTTCAAAATCATAAGTTGGTCATATTATTTTGATAAGGTGGGGCCCACAACAATAGGAATTAATAAAAAAAAATCAAATCAAACGGAAAATAGTTTTGTAATAATAATAAAATAAAGAATAGTTACCATATTTTGAATACACTACAGTACATTATTTTAACAAAATGAAAGAAACTTTTAAGTCCCCTTGATGAAGATTATGTAAACTATGAAATATTAAAATATCACTTCGCGACTTCTTTTCCCGGCTGAAGTCTTATATTATTTCACTGAAATCTAAACTTGCTAAACGGTCACGGGAGGTCATAGCTGCACTGAAAAAAGAATATGAATTATAACTTAGTTTGAAAAGTTTGAAACGTATAATTAATTAAATTTAAAAAACCTTGGCGCGGCTCCCCGGACCACGGGGCCCTCGGCGGTCGCCCTTCTCGCCCTCCCCTAGATCCGCCCCTGGGAGAGAGAATGATAGATTCATGTTTAACAAGAATAAATGCACATTTGCCTACAGACAATCATCCTCCTGGCGGCAGACATTATTTATTTAATTCATTAATTAATTAATTAACTTATTTAGGGCAGATGAACTCACTCTTCCGCCCCTTAAAAAACAATAACTAACTAACTAATTAGCTCTCTGCTTGGCACTCTTTCACGCAATCGATTAAGCTCAAAGTTTTGCATTAATATTATTTCTTTCTTTCTTTCTTTCTTTCTTTCTTTCTTCTTTTTCGATTCGGCCATCAAAGGACGTCATTTCAACTGCTTCTTCCTGCATCGAGCCTTAACATCCTCCCAGTACTTCCGCATTAGTTCTCGATGCTGTTGTTTCCTTTCCTCAGTCTACTTCTTGCCTGTTGGAAGCTTAGGCTTTTCTTGGAAACATCGGTGTGCTGTTAGTTTTTGCTTAAGGAGGGCAAGTTCCCAGATATCTTTGCTTGTAATTCCCACTTCTTGCAAATCTGTGTCCATCTCAATGAACAAGCTCTCTTGGTTCTCTTTTTGAGAAAGTAGGCGAAAATTCTATTTGTCAATCGCGCTGGGTTCATTCTTGTTATATGACCGTAAAAGGTAATTCTCATGGTGTCAGTAATTGTTTTCCACATGGGTGTAAAGTTCGTGGTTGTGCCTTCTCCTATATTCCCCATTTTATTTGTTTACTTATTTATATATTTATTTAAATGTTGGCTTGCAAGCCAACATGTTAGAACTTCAACAGAATTGCAGGGAGTATGCCATAAATCTATGACATGGGACCGCCACTTTACTTCCCCTCCGAAGGAAGGCATACTGAGGGATTTTAACCATCCTAAAAATCCGATGACTTCGTCCGGGTTTGAACCCGTGACCTTGGGCATAGAAGCTCAGCATGCTACCAACTACGCCACTGAAGCCGCGGAGGAGAGATTACCTAAGGGGTGAATGAATTCGGCAGTAGAGGGTAAGAGAAGCAGAGGTAGGCTTAGGAGGCGATAGTCAGATTCAGTGTTAAACAATTTCAAAGTGAGAGGTGTAGAAGTAGAGGAGGCCTCATTGCTAACTGCCAATAGGAGATCATGGAGGCGACTTGTTCGCAAACAGAGGCTTGCAGACTCGACTGAACGCTGAAAGGCAAAACAGTCTCAAATGAAAATATATATCTTTATTTATTTGTGTTGAGTAAGTCGTGGAAATGCGACCGCAGGCGGAATTCGAACCCGACTCTCCTGCTAACCGGGCAGGTAAGTTTAGTCACTTAGGCTACACCACTGCGGCCACACTCCGAATGCGACAAATGTTCAAATCTTAGTCAACACATATGACACCTCCAAGGGGAGATAAAGCCATTTCTACGAACCATAGTGTTATTCTATTTACGGTAATAAATCTGCATATTTGTTATAAAAGTGAACTAACTACTTTTTAAAGATCTGATTCATTGTGAAAGAGAACTAAGTCATAAAAAATGTTCCTCCCTTTTTAAAAGGATACATCCATTCAAATATACCTCTCTAGAACAGTATTATTGCGCGCAATGATACTTACACGTGACAGCAACTATGCTTTACAATTAAGTGAGAGAAACAGTCTTTTTCAATTATCTCAATTCTTACAAAAATGAATTAGTGCCTTCTAACAAGGACCGATTCAATTAGGGCTCGGATTTTTAGGTAAATAAATACAGTATTTGTTTACGTAAATGCATATTTAAAGCACTTTTTCTCTAAATACATAATTTCCTGCTTTTCATTTATTAGAACATAAAATACATAACATTTAAAAAAAAATCAGTATGATAGATCTTTCAGTTTATTGCATTTTTGTTCTGTGGTACTTCAACGGGGAAGAACCCGTGAGCTATCTGATCTTTATGCAGAGCATATGTCAGTTTGCAACTGTGTTATTCTTAACTTATCGCTCCGTGCCACCACTGTGGATGCCGGGGATTTCCATGTCCCTAGCCATATTTCACCACGTGCTAGTGCTACCTGATAACAGTGTCACTCACGTGCAGTATATTACTGGCACTATGAAGTGTAATGCAGTTCTTCGATGCCTAAAGTAAAAACAACTACAACCATGTGGGAAAGCAATCAAGGCTGAACAGCGATCTCAAGTTACACAACGCCTCAAGGGCAAGAAACTTGTTGCCGCAGTTTCGCGCCTTCAGAAGAAGTGTTTCGCGATAACCGTCGGTCATTTGTGTTGGTCAACCTGAAGATGTATCTCGTTGTGTATTGTTAATGCTTTGACAGTCAGTGAGACATAGCAAAAATTGCATTCGTGAGTACTGCATATTGTTTATATTTACATTAATAAACGAAATTATAACTTAATTAAATATTTTACTTTTTTGTCACATATTTCAGGTATTTTTAATACTTAAAAAATGAATATTTTCCCGATTTTTAGCACCTAAAAATCCGACCTCTAATTATAATGCCAGTGCTACCAGCATTCTAATCAGGTCTAATTAGAGACATACGGGTTGAATCTTGCATTTTAAGAAAACTTGACGTTTTACATGTTAAGAAAGAAAGAAAGAAAGAAAGAAAGAAAGAGTGATTGAGAAAAGAAACTGAAGGATTTCACATGGAACGACCTATGAGTTGGCGTTGCACAAGACGTCTTCCTCTGAAAGAAGCGCCAGGAGGTCGCTGAATGAGAGGAAGACAAGCTGCTGTAACTTTCTTGTCGCCGCAGGAACCTGTTTTGTGAATTATAAGACCAGTTAGTTTCACCGCATGCAATATGACACCTCCCTATGCAGATCTAATGATAACACGTGGGTGGGACAATGACTCTAACATAAGGAAGAGGCAATTACTGGAAGTGCAATTGCCTCCCTCAAGCAGATTTATCTGCTATAATTATACGATAGCGACACATCTCGTGCAGTACCTGCTAAGAGGAACAGCTAGATCACGGTTTCGTGACCAGGTTTCATAGAGAGGGCACTAGGTGTTCTGCAAGACATATTAGTGGAAGAAATACTACCGGTATAGTATAACATACTGCAGTTCATAAATAGAATTCTAGTATTTGTTTATCTGTTATTTTGATTTAAAAATCAAGTTATTTGCGTGAGTTATGAGTATTATCGGAACAAACGTTATGGATCCCTTGGTTGTCCGCCTGTCATTCTGTTTATTACTTCCGTTTTCAACGGGGATGCGATTAATGTCCATATGGCGGGTGTTTCTTATGGCCGGATGCTCTTCCTGACGCGTGTACTTGAGTGTGTGTGTGTAATTTGTATGATAACACGTGTTATTGTGATGGTTGTATTGGTGTGTGTGTGTTCATAATTCAAATGAGGATTTGGAAAGAGGCGGTCGTGCATATAAATTAGGAACTATACCGAAGGAAGTTTGTAGATTTACGTGACCGTTAATCTCGCGATCATGAGCCACGGAACCTCCTTTTTACGTGGAATCCGAACCACATGGCATGGCATTTTCCTTTGAAAATCTCACATGTATTGAACGGGAATGGAGGCCAGTCCGCCATGGTGAGAGGCCTACAGCTTGACCGCTATGCCACCACGCCCTCTAGGAATGAAACCGGCATTCGCCTGGAGTGAAAGTGGGAAACTACGGAAAACTACTACCAAGATGGCTGAAGTAGTAATCGAAACCACCTCTTCTCAGTTTTGTCTCACGAGGCTGAATGTACCCCGTCCCATCTCTCAGACCAGAATTAAATTTCTTGGCAGAGCCGGGCTCCGCGGTGACAGTGTTGCTAGCCACTACGCAACTCTCAGGGTTGCCACGTGAGGTTTACAAACAATCAAAGTAAAGATGGTTGGAGTTTACTCGAAAGTTTGCATAGGCCTATTGGCACCCCTGTTAGTTCAGTTTCAAATTTAGACTGCATTTTGTCGAACTTTAAAATTTAGACTGAATTTTGTCGAACTTTAACACTGAAAAAAGACTTCCAATACAATAACTACATTTTTTTAAACTAGTAGACTACTAAAGGGTTGAAAGGGTTTCCTCCAGTCGATCTCATAGATCGCCCGGGTTGTCTACAGTAAAGAACTAGATACATGAAACGAATTTACCGCATTCATTTAGCGTATGGATTTTAGTGTCGGAGGACATGTTCGCCTTGCCAGAGTTTGTAGCTGCTTCTATGTGGCCCCTCAGGGGCTCACATCTAGTGGGACGTGGGTTGGCGACCACGGGACCCCAGCTGAGTCCGGCATTGCTTCCACTTACTTATGCCGGGCTCCTATCCGTCTTCTTTCCTGTCGACCTCCCTTGGCCAACTCTTGTTCTCTTCCGACCCCGACGGTATTAGGTTATCCGAGGCCTAGGGAGTCCTTCACTTTCCCGCCTTAATTGGTCCTTGTCTCATCTTTCCTGATACCCTCCTTCTGAGAGGGGTCAGCCTTCTTTTTCTTTTCCTTTTACCTCCTGCCTTGTGCTCAAGGCCCTTAAGGAGGTAGGGTGTATGTAGCCCCACCACTTCTGGTGCACCCTAGATAATGCTACACCCTCAGGGGCTCACGGCTGGTGAGTTCGGGAGTTGGCGACCCCGAGGGATTCCCGAGCTGGATCCGTTTTCCTCTTTTGTCCCTTACATTTGGGGCGAACCCTCTCCTCTCTCTCTCTTCTCCTCTCCTCTTTTCCTTATATTTCCTTTTCTCTTTAAGATTCCCGTACTGTTTTTGTTACTTGGTTCACCGTGTATCTAAATTCCCTTTTAGCGACTTTTTAAGGCATTTTTGATCTACGTTGCATTTTGTAAGTTTTTTTTTCGATCTAAATTACATCTCGCGATTGTTTTCAACCTCAATTGCATTTTGTAACGATTGACAATCTAAATTGCTTTTTAGTAAGTCTTTCAATGCAGGTAGACGGGCCTTTTAGTGAGTATTTCGAATTTCAATTGCATTTTGTAAGTATTTTCAACCAAAACCGCATTTCGCACGAATTTTGAATTTAAATTGTATTTTGTTTGGTGGGCATTTTGCACATATTTTGATTCTCAATTGCATTTTGTGGGTATTTTGAATCTAAATTACATTTTGTCAAGTATTTTCAATCTAAATTGCATTTTGTAAGTATTGTCAATCCACATGAGTCGTTTGAATCTACCGTACATTTTGTAAGCATTTTCAATTTCAATTGCATTTTGTAAGTATTTTGAATTCCAATTGCACTTTGTGAGTATTTTGAATCTGAACCGGCTTTTTTTTTTCAATCTAACTTGCATTGTGTATTTTCAATTTCAATTGCATTTTGTAAGTATTTTGAACCTCAATTGCATTTTGTACGTATTTTCGATCTCATTTTCATTTTGTAAGTATTTTGAATTTCAGTTGCATTTTGTAAGTATTTCGACGCTACATTGCATTTTGTACGTATATTGAATCTCGCCTACGTCTTGTGGGTCTTTTTTCAATCTATTCTTTTTGTGCAACTTTTCGTTCTAAATTCCCTTTTGTAAGACCATAATGTGAGTTGTTTCCATCTGAGTTCCTTTTTGTACGTATTTTCCGTCTCAGATAATTTTGTTCTGGTTTCCATTTCATTATCATTTTCGCTATCACCCAGATCATTAGGGACCGATAACCTCGATGTTAGGCCCCTTAAAACAACAATTATCAACATCATCATCATCGCTTCTATGTGGTTCCCCTGAGATGAGCTACAAGTACCGTTGCATGTGGATGATATGGTTGGTTGGTTGGTTCCTTAGTTTAGGAGCTGCGACAACGCGGTCATGTAGCCCCGTGTACTTTGGCTGTGTGTAGAATCTGATAACCGGTGTCAATTGTGGTGGCTGTATTAGTGTGTGTTATCTTTTTTTAATTCAAGTAAGGCCTGCAGTCATTCAATTTTCAAGTTGTTCCTACTTTTGCTACCAAACGCCACCGTCAACGACAACTAGTTCTGAACTTGGTTACTAGATGGCACCGCAGTCGGCTCTGAGCGACGAACGTTACCTGAGAGCGTTAGTCAAATATATCCTATAATTTAGCTTCACACAAGTTTAATTAGTGGAAGGTTCTTTTGCATGCCATACATCTATGACAATGGACCACCGGCTTAACTTCCCCTCCGAAGGAAGGCTTACTGAGGGATTTTAACGCTCTTAAAAGAATCTGACGACTTCGGCCGGTTTTGAATCGGCGATCTTGGGCATTGAAGCTCAGCATGCTACCAACTGTCTGATGACCTGTATCATTGTGGTGGCTGTATAAGTGTGTATTTATAATTGAGGCCAGGATTGGTAAGGAGGTGACCATGGTCTTAAGTTACTGTAGGTACTTTCCTGGAATTTGCCTCGAGTAGAAGTAGACAACCACGGAAAGCCATATTCCGTAGTAGGATGGCTGAGGTAGGAATCGAACACATCTCTTTTCAGTTCTACCTCACTTAGCTGAGTGAATCCCGTTCCAGTTCTTATGCCAGAATTGAATTCTTTGCCATGGCCGAGAATCGAACCCAGATATCCGTGGTGACAGCCAAGAATACTAGTCACTACGT
Organism: Meconema thalassinum; assembly: GCA_946902985.2. Taxonomy (NCBI): domain Eukaryota; kingdom Metazoa; phylum Arthropoda; class Insecta; order Orthoptera; family Tettigoniidae; genus Meconema; species Meconema thalassinum. The sequence continues at coordinate 1,983,119,638 of OX336388.2, forward strand.
TACGAGGTGGAGGTAGCTAAGATTAGAATGGAAGCAGGCAAGGTTATGAAATGGGCACCATCCCAACATTTGCCAGTATGGATCAGGAAACCCCCAATATACAGGGTCTTTCATATAAAGTAAGAACGCCAAGCAGTGGTTTTGTTATCCGCTGTTGCGGTGGCCTTGGCCGAGCTTGTGGAACACCGTGGTCCCCTGCTTTAAGTGTGTGTACAATCCAATATGAAATATTACCTTATAAAAGATGCTGGAAGATGCTGGAAGTGTCGTCCTTCCTGGGTTATACAGGCATTGTATCTGGTAACCACATTCTGGCTGACGCGATTGAGTTCTGCCACTCTAATGTTTCTGATCTTTTATTTATGTTTTTATTGAGCACTGAGCCAGTAGTGTCAAACTTATTTACAATAACGTGAATATGTGCTAGTGAAGGTGGCACTTCATCAGGAAATTGCTGAACAAATGCATCACGTACCCGCCCAGACGACTCGTACTTAAAATAAATTTTACATACAAAAATTCGATGTTGTAATGATCAGTGTCTCACCATGTTAGCATCTGAGGTTTACACTGGCGACTGAACACCTGCACGCTTATTGCAACGTCAAGTATATACTATGCCGGCGCTTTCAATACTACAGCAGGGGGCCGTGGAACGCCTCAAGCTCGGTCAAGGCCACTGCAGCAGCGGATAACAAATCCGACGCTTGCCGTTCTTACTTTATATGAAAGACCCTGTACAGTGGTCATGACTATACATAAAATATCCTATCAAGCTTCATTCCAACTGGAATTGTGCCGTAATTGCATATAAGAAATAAATAAACTAACAATAATAATTGGGTGGCGTTTCAATTTGCGTGGCCACCTCGTGTTGTAACAGCCAGCATTTTTGGCTGTCGCCCCGGAGGTCCAAGTTCGATTCCAGGAACCCCCAAGAAATTCTAATTCTAGTCTAAGCACTGGAAGGGGGTAAACTCAGCCTCGTGAGGTAAACCTGGGAAGTGGAGGGTTCGATTCCCACCTCAGCCATCTTGGAAGTAGTTTTCCAAGGTTTCTCACTTCTACTACAGACAAATGTCGGGATGGTTCCAGACTTAAGGCCACGGCCGCCTGCTTCTTAATCCTCATCTGAATTACTAATACACACAGTAATTCAACCATCACAATAACACAGGTTATCAGACAAACTACACACATACAACTCAATTTGCGTAAATCCCCGTTAGCAAATGATCCCGCGCATGAAAAGGAATAGAACTACCGTAGCTTTTCTTTAGAAAGGAATATTTGGGTGATAGCAGAGAAAGCATGCCACTTAGTATAAAGACCTGTCAGCTTTCTTCGTCATTGAACTTACAGGAAATCCAACACATTAGCGTAGGATTAGTGCTCGCTCTGCCGTGAACTGTTGATTGTCAAATTATTCTTCCTGTCCTTTCTAGAGCACACGACAGGGAAAGCAATGGGCCTTGCATTACACATCTAGACCACTTGTGTACTTGATGGCTCATAACGAGTAGGCCTAAGTGGTTGTGTAGTTTGAAGTCTCGAAAGAATATTGAACAAGGAATTACATAGTAACTTTCAACATTCCATGAATACGAGCACTGCTAATGGGTTTCACAATATAGTACCGGGATCAGAAAGGAACTGCTGCAGATTTTCACAAATAGATACTGCACTTATTGGGAAATTAATACAAACTTGCGGCGCCAGGCGAGCACTAGCGCAACCACCCGCTCGACGCAACACAGTTCAGGCAAGGGCTATCGTCTTATTTATTTGTTTAATCGCACTTTTTAAACAAATTGTTGCTCAGGCAAGGAAAGCATTTCTACAGAAGAGTAATCTGTTGACATCGAATATAGATTTAGGTATTAGGAAGTCATTTTTGAAAGCCTTTATCTGGAGCGTGGCACTCTATGGAAGTGAAACTTGGACTATTGGTGCAGCAGAAAAGAAGAGGATTGAAGCGTTTGAAATGTGGTGTTACAGGAGAATGATGAAGATCAGATGGGTAGATAGGGTTACAAACGAAGAAGTATTAAGACTAGTGGGAGAGGAGATATGTTTCTGCGACTGCTAATGAAGAGAAGAGATAGGTTAGTAGGATACATACTAGGACACCCAGGAATAGCAAGCTTGGTTATGGAAGGAAGGGTCGAGGACAAGAACTGCAGGGGTAGACCAAGGTTAGAATATGTTAAACAGATTGCCTCGGATGTAGGGTGTGGTAGCTATGTAGAGATGAAAAGATTAGCTCAGGACAGGGAGGAATGGAGTGCTGCATCAAACCAGTCAAAATACTGAAGACTCAAACAACAAACAAATTGTTGATATATTAAGAATTCAGGGTGGAATTCGTCACTACCACGGGAAATTCTCTTTCTTTTGAATGTTCATTTGTCACGATCGGTTACTAGTGGAACTGGCTGGAGTCTCCTTGGAGATATTACAGCGCGCAATTAATGCGAAATGTCCGGGAAAACCGTGACATGGTGTGCTACTTCTTCATGATACCGCACGTCCCCATACCGCAAAGGTCGTGACGTAGAAGGTACGCCAACTCAAGTGGGAGACACTCGAGCAACCACCCTATAGTCCTGATCTCTGCCCATGCAATTATGACGCATTCTGCCCCTTAAAAAAGGTCTTGAACGGTCGACGATTCCTGTCGGACGAGGATGTACAGCAGGCGGTTACGGGCACGGTGATCTTCAACCTGGTGCGTCGCGTCGGTAGAATGAGGGCCTGATTGGCAACCCTATTCTGTACTGCATGGCTGTTAAACGGAAACTTGTTGATCACGCCTTATATTATGGGGAAACTCGACTAAATCCGCACTACGGCTAATAACATGTGCAGTTACCCCAGCGTGAGAGTAAAGCGAGTTTTAAAATTTCCATAAATATTCATGAATATATGTGGGATTCAGTTAGTGAACAGGGCGTGCTGGCTTTGCTGACTGTACAGAGCGCATGCGTGGGTCAAAGCACTCCAGACGCAGAGACCATTCACTTTACTTGTAAACACAGAACACCTATTGTTTACAGCGGATTTTGAGCGCATGCGAGTTGGTATCCTTTCCTAATTGGTCACACAACTGTTTCTTGAGCTCTGATTGGTGGGAGAAACTGTTTCATAATGAAAAATAGTGTTATAATGAGGCTCATTATGATACAGTTTTCTGACACATAATAGTCAGGGTCGAACATAAACGAGTTTATCACACCAATTGTGTTGAGTGAAGTATTCGTTTCCCCTTGGGTACGAATTTCGGAACGAAAGGTGCTGCCATCTGTTCATAAAATTGTGAAAACCTATAGCTGAGTGTTGTACTTTGTGTTTGATTACGTCGTGACAAAAGGCAATTATAAATAATTTTACTGGTATTTCGGTAATGCATTTATGCATTAGTGTTAGTAATGAATAATATTGAAATAATGCAGTTTCACCTCAGAATATTCATGCAATAGATGCTGATGAGTAAGGCCAGGATAGTTATGTATTTAAATATTTTTATTTAACTAAATTTGTTCTATTTATTTTCATATTTTTGCCGATTTTAGAAATAAATACATATTCTGGCTTAATTATTCTTAAGCACATATTTCCTATATTTGGTGGTATGTTGTACACCTTAGATGACTGCTGCACACATTTTCGACCCTTGGCTATTCCAGTAATTTGCCTCTCTATTTCATGAATGCATCTTTGCCCCTGTATAATAGTAGTATTTCAAGACAGGAATTCCCCGGTTAGTAAGGATAGCAGGGAAGCTGAAGTCAACAGTCTCATTAAGACTCCAATAGTCCTTATCTTGACAGGAAAATGTACTTGAAATTACAGTGGTCTGCGTAACTTGTGAGTATTGACAGAGTGCTATGAGAGTATTTGAAGTGACCTTTCATTCTGCTCTTTAGAATGAAATTCGAAAACAGCACATACAGTACATAATTTTGCATCTCGCATCTGTAGTAAGTATTGTAGGATTCGGAAACTGAGGCAAGCTCCGGCCTATTAAGCGGGAATATTTGTACTGTAGACAGGGTTATGGATTATTCAAGCAGCTGGACGTTACAGCTTACTATATTTCGAGTAACTGGGGGACATAAGTATGGTACGAATTAAAGAATATATTTTGGAAACTTAATCACATATTTCCCATTTTTAAGCACATAAATCTCTCTATATATAAGAATGAAAGTTTGTCTGTTTTTTCTGAATTTCTACGGAAATTTGCGTTATTTACGCGTTTTAGACTGTTTTATGACGGATGCGTGTGAAAATAAATTTTTTGTCTGTCTGTCTGTCTGTCTGTCTGTGGACAAATTTGTTCCCTTATAACCCGAGAACGGCTGGGTGGATCAACGACAAATTTGGTACAGATATCCTTCAGAGGCACGACACTAATCATTGGTGTAATTCTTCTCTGTACCTCTCATAAAAGGGGGCCTACCCCCTTAAAATACTTGCTGAAATAGGCGTAGAAGGGCAAGACAAAGCTCATTTTCAGCCCCTCTATGTGAGAAACGATAGGGCCCCCGAAAACCACAATTTAAGGCCCTAAAACCAACAGTTTTTGAGATATTCCCAGAAAATTAATTTAATCTCTATAAAAATGAAAGTTTGTCTGTTTTTTCAAAATTTCCACGGAAATTTGAGTTATTTGCGCGTTTCAGACTGTTTCATGTTTGTTTGTTTGTCTGTGGACAAATTTGAGTCCTTATAACTTGAGGACGGCTGGGTGGATCAACGTAATATTTGATACAAATATCCATCAGAGGCACCACACTAATCATTGATGTAACTCTTCTCCGTACCTCTCATAAAAGGGGGCCAACCCCCTTAAAATGCATGCTGAAATAGGCGTAGAAGGACGAGACAAAGCTTATTTTCAACCCCTCAATGTGAGAAACGAAACTCGGGGGCCACTTTTAAAGGTCCTAAAACCAACAGTTTTTGAGATATTACCAGAAAACTAATTTCATTTAATAATCTAATGAAAGAATGCAAGCCGGTAACCATGGCAACGGAATCTCAGAGGACCATCTATTTCTCTAAGACGCATTGCAATTCCATTTATTATATTACTGTGAAGTTTGCAAACGGCTCTAAGGTTATCACGGAACCAAATTAAGCTGTAAAATTCATCAAAACGTATAATGCGCTTAAGGGGATCAAGGGGCATATTAGAATTTTTTCACGTGCGTGTGTGGTACGGAAGGTTTTTATATCCCTATCCCTATATTGTATTTATTATATTATCATTATTATTATTATTATTATTATTATAATTATTATTATATTATGGCATACAACAACGAGACAAAGCTCATTTTTAGCCCCTCGGTGGCAGAAACAAAACTCGAGGGTTTCCGAAAACTTCATTTTAAGGCTCTAAAACCAACAGTTTCTGAGATATTCCCAGAAAACTAATTCAATTTAATAAACTAATGAAGGAATGCAAGCCGGCAACCATGACAACAGGTCCTCAAGAGAAGACATCAAACTTTCCATCTATTTCTGTAAAGAGCAATCAATGCCTCTCCACTTATTACATTTATGTGAAAGTTTGCAAATGGGTATAAGGTTATCACGGAATCAACTTAGACTGTAAAATTCATCAATGCGCTTAAGGGGGTCAAGGGGTTACCTATAAATTTTTCACGTGATTTACACGTGTGATATGTCGTACAGAATTATATCTCCGAACAGCAACATTATTTTCAAAAATTCCTGAATTGAAATAGTATTTTTTGCGGCTATTAGGAAATTGGTCCATTGGAGGCTAAAAAAAACGAATATTCATGCACCACAAGCCTTTATAATTTGTTAAGGGTGTCTTCCTGTGGATGGGCACTTTACACAACGGCGAGGGTCAGTCTTTATGTGAGGTGTATTGCGTTTCGTCTACGAGGTTTTCAATTTTATTTTCACGTCAGGAAGTACACGTTAGGTGAATTTAGATTGAGCACATTCTAACTTTTTTTTTTTTTTTTTTTTTCGACAAACGGGTTCATCGTAAGGATGATTTTGTTTGATACTGTGTGGTTGATATATCCATATTCGGACATCTGGGTGATATGTTGTAGGTTGGTTGGTTGGTTCCAATGTTTAGAAGCTGCGACAAGGCGTTCACGTAGCCTCGTGTACTTTGAGTGTGTGGAGAATCTGTCTGATAACCTTGTTAATTGTGATGGCTGTATTAGTGTGTGTTATCTGTATTTCAGGTAAGGACTGCAGACGATCAATTTCCAGTAGTTCCTACTTTTGCTACCAAATGCTACCGTCAACGACAACTAGCTGTGACTTGGCTACTAGATGCCACCGCAACCAGCACCTGGCGGCAAACTTTGGAACTAATAGAGCGTTAATCAAATCTAACCGAAAATTTTAGGTTCACACAATTGTAGTTAGTGGAAGGTTCTATTACATGCCATAAATCTATGGCATAGGACCGCCGGATTTACTTCCCCTCCGAAGTAAGGCATACTTTGGTATTTTCGGCCATTCTGTATATCTTTATGTACGCCTATAACTCGTGTGGGAATGTTTGGAGCATCGTAAAATTAGGTATCCATCAGAGTCATTACACCAATCTTTTATAAAACTCTTCACCGTACTTCTCATAGAAGGCTTAGTATAGGAAAAAACTTTTCAAAATGCATGCAAAAATAGGCGAAATATAATAATTATCCTAGAAGGATGACCAAAGCATATGTTGCGCTTCTCAATGTGAGACACAGAATTCGGGAGTCTATAGAGTCTCCGAAAACTACATTTTAAGGCCCTTAAATTTACAGTGTCTGTGATATTCCCAGAAAACTAACTTCGCTCTGTTAAACGTATGAAGGAAAAACAAGCCCAAACCATTGCAACAGTAGCTCAAATGATAACGTCTGGTTATTAATACCGAAGACCGTTCGAAGAGCGAGTACTTCTGCTAGTTTAATACAATAATGAAAGAAAGCAAGCCGGTAACCATGGCAACAGAAACTCAGAGGTCCATCTATTGCTGTAAGACGCAATGCAATTCCATTTATTAGCCTACTTTTCACATTTTGCAAAAATTAGGAAAAAGTAGACTTATGAGATCGGGCAAATGTGTGTCTGTCTGTCTGTCTGTCTGTCTGTCTGTCCTTCTGTCTGTCTGGCTGTGTGTGTGTCCCCCCCTATCAACTCCTAAACGGCTGCAGCAATCGAAACAAAATTTGGTAGGAGTTAAGATCTATACCTGAATATCTCACGGCCATATTTGAAAATGATGTCAGTGCTACCAACTGCTAAAAAATCGCAATTGAAATTTGAGCTCCATGTTGGATATCTTGGAAAGTATGAATGGGAGCTATTTCAAAATTGGCACACGTACAGAGCATAATATTTCAGTTTAATTTCCAGGAGGCCAAACATGGCAGTGTTGCCAAAATGATTATAAGCCTCCTGATAGGCCCAATTTTTAAATGCATATAACTTCTACACTATCAAGCGGAACTCAACCAAATTTCGTATGTTGTATGTGTACATAACCAGATATGACTGAGCGTATTCTTAAGACCTACCAAGGCTGCCAACTGTTAATAAATGCTCCTAATTTATTTTATCCAAATACCAATATATCAGAAAGTATGCAAGCCGACAGCTTTAAACTATTCACACATATAGTACCTAACATTCTATATTAATTTGGAGTAACTTATATACGTCAGTGCTACCAACATGATTCTAAGCCTGCTGACAGGTCCAACTTTAAATACATGTAACTTCCATACTATCATTTGGATTTCAACCAAATTTCGTATGTGCTATGTGTACCATAACAGATATGACTATGCGTATTCTAAGGAGAAACCAGGGCTGCCAACTGTTAATATGTGCTGTCCCTATTTTTGTTACCCTAATATCAATATATCAGAAAGTATGCAAGCCAATAGCTCTAAACTTTGCACACGTATAGTACCTGGCATTCTAGACGAATTTGGAGTAACTAATATACGTCAGTGCTGCCAACATGATTCTAAGCCTGCTGATAGGTCCAATTTTAAAATGCATGTAGGCTAACTTCTATACTAACTAATGGATTTCATTCAAAATTGGCACAGCAATAGATCATATTATTTCAGATTATTTCTGACCAATACATGCATGACATTGTTGCCAACATGATTTTACGCGCGCTGTTAGATCCAATGTTTAACTGCATGTAACGTCCATGCTATCCAGTGGACTTCAACCAAATTTTGTATTTAGTACCGTAAGAGACGGAACTAAGAATATATTCAGTCATCAGGGCTGCCAACTGTAGTGCTCTATTAGGATACATTATGCCAGGTATACAGTATTTCGAACTAATTGGAAATTTCGATATTAGCATCTTAATTTCGTCATTATTCTAGATAGGTTCATATTCTGCAGAATAATCATTGGCATGAAAAGTAGGCTGTATAGTTCTTAACGGAACTTCTTGTTACATTACTGAGATAGTTTGCAAACGGCTATAAGGTTATAACGGAACTAAATTAAGCTGAAAAAGTCGTCAATACATATATGCGCTTAAGGGGGTCAAGGGGCACTCGAGAATTTTTTCATGCGATTTACACGTGCTGGTGTGGTACGGAAGGCCTATTATATCCCTATCCCTAAATTGTTATGTTATTATTATAATAATAATTATTTTACTACGGCCTACAACGACGAGACAAAGCTTATTTTCAGCCCCTTGGTGTCAGAAACAAAACTCGGGGCCCCTAAACAGCCGTAAAGGGTCCCCGAAAACTACATTTTAAGGCTCTAAAACCAAGAGTTTCTGAGATATTCCCAGAAAACTAATTTCATTTAATAAACTATTGTAGGAATGCAAGGCAGTAACCAAGACAACAGTGTCTCAAAAAGTTACATCCAACTTTCCATATATTTCTGCAAGAAGTAATGCCACTCCATTTATTACATTTCTGTGAAAGTTTGCAAATGGCTATAAGGTTATCACGTAACCAACAAAAACTGTAAAATTCATCAATGCGCTTAAGGGGGTCAAGGGGTACCCCAGATTTTTTCACAAGACTTAAACGTGCGATATGTCGTACAGAAGGTATATTATATCTTCAAACAGCAACATTATTTTCAAAAATTCTTGAATTGAAATAGTTTTTTTTTAGGAATTTGGGCCATTGGAGGCTAAAAAACCTGAATTTTCATGCACCACAAGCCTTTATAATTTATTAAAGGGGTCTTCCTCTGGATGCGGACTTGACACAACAGTGAGAGTCAGTTTTTATGTGACGTGTATTGCGTTTCGTCTACGAGGTTTTCAATTTTATTTTCACGTCAGGAAGTACACGTTAGGTAAATTAGTTTCAGAGCATATTTCAACTAATCATTTATCTTTGTCGACAAACAGGTTCCAAGCCCCTAATCAATGCAACAGTAGCTCAATTGATTACGTATGGTTATTAATACCGAAGATCGTTCGAAGAATGGATACTTCTGCTAGTATGTACATATTTCTGAAAAGTTAAGCACAAAATTATCCGGGCCTTGCTGATGAGCTTAGCTATAGCGGCATGACTTCTAGCTTTAACCTCATAACTTGAGATTGAAGAGGCCCGCTGTGAGTGTGCCATTGACAAGCATTACTCTATCTGTTGCCGTTATTAGGAGCTGATTGATGGTCAAGGAAAAGTGCACCTCAGAAAACAAAAGTGTTCGATGGCATTGCTAGAAATTCATCCTGAGGCACTAAGCACGCCTGGACAAGGAGTAGAACAAATTTCCAGCTCGAAATAATAATGTTATTGGTTTCACGTCCCTGTTATCAACTGAGGCTTTTAGAGACGCCAGAGTGCCGGAATTTTGCCACGGCTCCCACGCATTTGCGCATCCTCAAATGCCAACTGACTGCGCCGGGATTCGATCCCGCTATCTTGAGCTCAACAGGAATAGTCACTACTCTATCAAGAATTAATTAATTAATTAATTTATATTCAGAGGATTCATAATACGAGTCAAGGACTTTATCCCACTAATGTTCATTGATATGCACAGGTCTGATCTGTTAAGAGGAGGAAAGGGAGGGGAAAATGAATAGAAGGTGGGAGTGGAGGGGGGAGGATTCATTCATTGGTGTCACAGAAGTGCTTGTATTGAGTTGCTGACCTAGTTATTTCTTAGTTTTTAAAACAATATTTTCCTTTTCGTCTATGAATATGAAGTTAAAAATTAGTGCGGAATTACTGATCATATTGCGGATTTAGACCAGGTACAGTCGAACGTGGCTAATTCGAACTTCTATAATTCGAAATCTTCTTCAATTCGAATTTTTCTCTAGGTCCCTAGAATTTTATATACAATCAATGCTAAAAAATCGTTGTTAATTCGAATTATATTTTGGATAATTCGAAGTTTTTAGTGTGAAAGCCGATCGGTAGCCAAGCAGTTGGGACAGTTGGGTTACAGTAGTTCCCAAAAAAACTGTTCCGAGTGCAGCCCAAGCAACAAACCACATCACAGAACTTAGGCATTTTTTTTGAAAGTAGAAATGCCGTAAGTAATTCTGTTTTCTGTTCCATAAATTTGTTAGATTCTTTTGTGATGGCCGAGAGACTTAATTGTAGGAAACAGGTAAAAATCTCAAACTATTATGAAAAACAGTAGATTTCTCTAAGTCTTAACTAGATTGCTGGATTACAACTGTCATTAAATAGGTGAATAGTACATTTTGGTTTTATTTTTCATTTGACACTTTGAGGTTATTCACGATACAGTCATTATACAGTACCGTTGTCTGTTAATCTGATTTGTTGAACGTAAATCATTATGTAAACGCAATACAATATATTTTCTCCATCCTTTTCAAACAACTTTCTTAATTCGAATTTTTGGATAATTCGATTTTTTTTACTGGTCCCTTGAGGTTCGAATTATTCAGGTTCCACTGTATTGCGGATTTACACAGAATGCCACTTTTTGTATTAAATGATTTATAAAAGCCATGTATGATAAAATGGTTAATTTTAAGAACGAAAGTTATGTTACAAATATATACTTCTTTAAATTCTATGTTAGTTTTTTGAAACCCTTTCCCTCAACTTATCATACTAACCATAATCCCCTCAATATTGCGGATTCAGCCGCGCTTCCCCTACATGGGGCTACATGACCTTGATGTCACAAAGATCCTACAGTAAATGACTCATCAACGAACTTTCTAAGGTTTAAAATGCATCTAGAGTATGAAAGTAGGTGGATTAGCTATCTGCGAAACTGATGGTCATTTTTCTAATTAGTGAAATTATATTGAGCTCAGGATTTTAGCCATGTGTCTGGTAAGTAAGAAATGGATCTTTGTGCCGATACTTCCGCAAAGCGAACGCATGGTTTATGTCGCATTGTTAACATACAAATGGGAGTAGAAACTATGCATAAAGTCTAGAAAGCGGATTGCAAACTCTGAGTAAATTGTTTACGCATCGCTTCAACTGGAGTGAATTTCTCCACGTGTGTGCTTGTGCGGAGGGACATGTTAATCGGCCGTGTAGACCAGCTTGTAATTGGTGGTTGCAACAAGTTGGACGTGACTCCAGCGCTGCAATTAGTCTTGGGAAGGTCAGGGACTGCCTCGCTATTCAACCTTGTACTTCCAGACGAGGCCAATAACCTTACATTGCAAACTATCAGAAAGGACATCTTTAGTGCTATGTAGACACAGTGCTAGGCGGCTTCGGTGGCGTAATTGGTAGCATACTGAGCTTCTATGCCCAAGATCGTGAGTTCAAACCCAGCCGAAGTCGTCGGATATTTTAAGACCGTTAAAAATACCTCATTATTCCTTCAGAGGGGAGGTACCGGGTAAGTTAGCCATGGTCCTTACGGCGTGGCTGCAGGCAGTCGCTCACATCCGGGAGGCGAGGAGGCTCGATTCCCACCGCCGGCAACCTTGAAGATGGTCCTCTGTGGTTTCCCATCTTCCATCCAGGCAAATGCCGGGGTTGGTCCATAACTATAGGCCACAGCCACTACCTTCCAATTTCACGTCCTTACATTCACACTTTCCTCCCCAGACAACACTCCACACGCTACGGTACTTGTAGCTCACCCCATGGGTGTCTGCATAGAAGCAGCTACAAACTCTGGCGAGCCGATCATGTACTCGGACACTCCCGGCACTAAAAGCCATAACAAAAAAGGAGTGGAAGTAAAGGCAGCGGTCCCATGTCATAGATTTATGGCATGTAAAAGAACCTTCCAGTAAGTACAATTGTGTGAAACCAACTTTTTAGCTTATATTTGATTAACGTTCTATTAAGTTACAACGTTCACCGCCAGGTACTGGTTGCGGTGGCATCTAGTAGCCAAGTTCACTGCGAGGTGTCGTTTGGTAGCAAAATTAGGAACTATTTGAAATTGATCTTCTGCAGTCCTTACCTGAATTACAGATAACACACACTAATACAACCATCACAATTAACACCGGTTATCAGAGAGCTTCTACACACACCCAAAGTACACGGGGCTACATGACCGCATTGTCGCATCCCCTAAACTGAGGAACACTGTACCACTGTTATTGAGGGAGTGCCATCCGCATGATCGCACAGGATTTCACACATACAACAATAATATTTAATAACATTTAGCAAGAATTGAAGTATTGATTTAACGTGCTCTGTAAACGTGCTAGTCGATTAAATAAAAATATTATTTTTCTGTCACATATCATGATTACCAAAGACCAGGATACTCAGACAGCTATTCCAATACTTTTGGAAAAGTAAAACAGAAAATCATTGGTTCAAAGAAGTCCTAGATGATCTAGATGAATTAGGCTTGCCAATGCAACAAATTTAACACCGGGAAGAGAAGAGGTTCCTGAGAAACAAAGACGTGAGAGAGTCTAATAACTTCTACACGCAAACAGTACACCATAACGGACGAATAACGGGCCGTCAGGTCAGACAGAATGAAACAGTTCTGGGTGAAGAAAAAGAAGGAGGAGAAGAAGTGGAAGAAGAAGAAGAAGAAGCTAAATTTGTAACAAATAGATTTGACTGTATATAGATTGATTATGGGTATGGTAGTGCTCCAATGTGGGCGTAAAATATATTTTTAAATACTATGTTATATTATATTATTTATTTATTTATTTATTTATTTTAGTCGATTTACCCTCTAGGTTAGTGGCTCCCTCGGACTCAGCGAGGGAACTCACCACTACCGCCTCTATGGGCAGTGTCCTGGAGCTTGGAACATCTGATCGGGGTGGATACAACTGGGGAGATGTGATCAGCATTTCACCCAGGCGGCCTCACCTGCGAAGCGAACAGGGGCCTCATGAAGGATGGGGAGGGAGGGGGAAGATTGGGGTGGATAGGCAAAGAAGAGGGAAGGAGGCGGCCGTGGCCTTACAGTAGGGACCATCCTGGCATTTGCCCGAAGACGGAGTGGGAAACCACGGAAAACCACTTCGAGGATGGCTGAGGTGGGAATCGAACCCCCTCTACTCATTTGGACCACCCGAGGCTGAGTAGACCCCGTTCCAGTCCTCATACCACTTTTCAAATTTCGTGGCAGAGCCGGGAATCGAACCCAGGACCTCCGGGGCGGCAGCTAAACATGCTGACCGCTGCGCTACGGAGGCGACATATATTATATTATATTATATTATATTATATTATATTATATTATATTATATTATATTATATTATATTATATTATATTATATTATATTATATTATATTATATTATATTGGGTTCGGACTGTGCTCGCCGAAAGGACAGTGAAAGATACTCGTAGTACACCTTATATAGTGTTCTTCAACAAACGATTGAAGGAAGTCACGCTGATTGATGTTACCATCCCGAATACGCACAACCTACATGCTGAACAAGCTAAAGTGTCCTAATATTTGGAGCTGCTGGAGTCTATCAGGAAGAAATGGCAGGTCAAGATACTTCGAATTGTACCAATAGTCATCTCAAGTACTGATGTGCTTCCCAAACATCTTCTGCTAGGGCTGAAAGGGCTTGATTTGTTCACTAACTTGTAGAAATTAATACAGAAGGCAGTTAATTTGGCTACAACTAGGATCGTTCGTAAATTCATTGGCAGTGATCTAAGAGGCCGGCCCCTTGGTGTTGTGGTAGCACACCTGTTCGCACCCGGAGGTACTGTGCTCGAATCCCGGCTCCATTAGGGATTCTTGAAACTGACATGAAGGCTAGAAAGGGAAGCGCTCAGCCTCTTGAAGACAATTGAGTAGCTGCCTGACAGTAACGCAGCGCCCTGGTCACGGACACCAAGATTAACGGCCGAGGGAACTCAACGCACTAACCGCACGTCACCCCATAATCTGCAGGCCAAATGACTGGGCAGTCACTTGGTAGGTAGTGAGTAATCGAGTTCAAACTTTTAAATATTCAAGAATGTGGCTCTCACAGCTTTGGGATTTAGAAAAAAGGTCAGATCATTTTCTTAATACTCTTCTTCGCCGAGTTTTGAGGCAACAGCTCTACGGTATAGTATTTTTTATTCACCATTTCTAGCCTATTTTCATTTATGAAAAAAAAACAGGCTTATGAGATCACCTTTTGTCCGTGTGTGTATGTGTGTATGTATGTGTGTCCCACTTATAACTTCTAAACGGCAGGAGTGATTTCAATGAAACTCGGTAAGGTCATAGTACTATTTCGGCCGACCCCGACAGAGCCTTTCAAATTGTATTACGTCTCAACAAACCAACATGGCGGCTGTGCGAAATATTTCACCGTCATTCTATATCTCCGAAACAATTACTCATATCCAGGGCCGGATTTAGATTTTATGTGCTCCTAGGCCCGTGGGTTTTTGCCGCCCCCTCTTCATATCATCGTGAAGGAGGGACAATTCAAACCTCAGAAAGGTCTTTGTGAAGGTAATTTTTATTTTATTCTAATGTATCGTGAAGTAAAATCACGCGAATAAATTAAAATAATGAACCAACTGTTTCTAAATTTGTATAAACTATAAATAAATAGGCCAACGAGATATTAAAATAAGTTTAAACCATTTAAAACTCATTATACATTTACAGATACTCAGATATACATATACACTACATCATATAACCTACAACTATGCATACCGTAATGAATTATTCAAATTAAACTGATATTAATATTCAAGACTTAAATTTTCTCCTAATAAATCGTAAAGCATTCCTATTCTAAAGCTGAAGTCGAAAATAGTGTGTGCATTTTGTGTTTTTTTCTATTTGCGTTTATTGATTGATTGATTGAACATCTGGTTGAATGAATGGTTGATTGATTTTTTGATTGAATGTACGAGCGACTGAAGTAATGTTGTTGTTTTTTTTTTTTTTTTTTAATGTCACTCTTATATTACTTTTTTTCCCAGTTTTCGATTTTTTTTTCTTCTATCTTTCATTTTATGTTTTTGCCTTATTCCGTTTACTGTAGATAGTTTTGTTTTTTCTGTAATTATTTCAATGTTTCTTGTACATAGGGATTGTATGAATGAATGCTTGAGATCGGATGTTTGAGTGCGTGTCTGTATGGTTGTGGTTGTTGATTTATAATAGACTAGTGTATTTCTATTTTTTGTTCGTGTTTGCTGTTATTGTTTTGTTTATACTTGTACATTTTATTGTTAATTATTATATTGTCACTAGTGGATTCTATCTGTCTGACAATAAAGAATACATACATACATACATACATACATACATATATAAAAATCTGCTGTTGCAAAACATTTGTTGGAAAATGATGGCAACAATATAAATTGGAAAAGTGTCAAAATTTTGGAAAGTTTAATTTAAATCATAAAATTATACGAAATTGGATTTAAAAAATCATAAGTAGTAAAAGGCTGTTTAGTCTATTTTTGAAATGTAAATGAACTCTTTGAAGTGCAACAAGATTAAAAAGGAGCGTATAACAAAAGAAAATTATGGAAAACCACTTGATAAAGAAGTAAGACTTACAGTTCTTTTTATAAGTGATGTGAGACAATTTTCCTTCAAAGTCAGTTTATAAAACACAAGCTGTACCCGGCATGCGTTGCAATGCCAATCAAAGAAAGTGTTGGCGTTGAAATTCTGTTTCTTGAAGTGCTTTTGGATACACAACATGTTAACTGCCTCTAAGCTATCATAAAATGGATTTTCTAATTAGAACCATTCGAGGGAGCGTGCACAACAACTTTCAAAAAGTTTCATCGCTGTCACTCATTTGTTGAATCTAATCGTACGCTACCTATTGTGAAATGGATTTACTAAGTCGAAACCCTTCCCTGGCGTGTACACAATGACTCATCAATGATTCATCGCAATCGGATGAATGGTATATGCACGTATAGGGTTTTTTGTTTAAACGATTCGTGCGCTGTCACTCATTTGTTGAATCTACTCGTGCGCTACCTATTGAGAAATGTATTACTAAGTCGAAGCCCTTCCCTGGCGTGTACACAATAACTCATCAAGGTTTCATCGCAATCGAAGAATGTTATATGAACGCAATAGGGAATTTTGTTGAAACGCTTCGCGCGTCGTCACCCATTTGTTGCATCTACTCTTGCGCTACTTATTGTGAAATGAATTTACTAAGTCCCCTTCCCTGGCGGGTACAAAATAACTGATCAATGTTTCATCGCAATCGGATGAATAGTATATGAACGCATACCTGATTTTGTTTAAACGATTCGCACTCCGTCACTCATTTGTTGAATCTACTCGTGCGCTACCTACTGTAAAATGTATTTACTAAGTTAGAAACCGTCACGTAAGTGTCCACAACATCTCACCCAAGTTTCATCGCTATCGTCGTTCATTTGTCGAATCTACTCGTGTGCTACCTACTGTGAAATGTATTTACTAAGCCAGAAACCTTCCTTGGAGTGTCAACCATATTTCACCCAAGTTTCACCGCTAACGGCAGAATGGTATATGACCTTATACGGGACTTTGTTGAAACGCTTCGCGCGTCGTCCCTCATTTGTTGAATCAACTTGTGCGCTGCATATTGTATAGGGGATTTACTAAGCCAGAAATTTTCCATGACGTGTACACAACATCTCACCCAAGTTTCATAGGTACGGACGAATGGTACATGTATGCATACGGGACTTGGTTGAAACGCTTCGCGTGTCGTCGCTCATTTGTTGATTCTACTCTTGCGCTACATATTGTAATATGGATGTACTCAGCCAGAAACCTTCCCTGGAGTGTACACAACATCTCACCCAAGTTTCATCGCAATCGGATGAATGGTATGTGAACGTATACGGGACGTTGTCGAAACGCTTCGCGCGTAGTCACTCATTTGTTGAACATAAACGTGCGCTTTGTATTGTAAAATGGATTTACTTAGCCAGAAACCTTTCCTGGAGTGTACACAACAATTCACCAAACATTTATCACTATCAGACGAATGGTATATGACTTTATACGGGACTTTGTTGAAACGCTTCGCGTGTCATCGCTCATTTGTTGAATCTACTGGTGCGCTACCTATTGTAAAATGTATGTACTAAGCCAGAAACCTTCCCTGGAGTGTACACAGCATCTCACCCAAGTTTCATCGCTATCGGATGAATGGTATATGAAATTAAATGGGACTTTGTTGAAACGCTTCGCGCGCCGTTGCACATTTGTTGATTCTACTCGTGCTCTACCTATTTTTAAAGGGATTTACTAAGCTAGAAACCTTCCCTGGAGTGCACACAAAATCTCAGCCTAGTTTCATCGCTATCGGACGAATGGTATATGAACGCAAACGTGACTTTGTTGAAATGCTTCGCGCGTCGTAGCTCATTTGTTGAATCTAATCGTGCGCTGCCTATTGTAAAGTGGATGTACTAAGCCAGAAAATTTCCCTGCAGTGTACACAACATTTTACGCAAGTTTCATAGCTATCGGACGAATGGTATATGAATGCATTCGGGACTTTGTTGAAATGCTTCGCGCATCGTCGCTCATTTGTTGAATCTACGCGTGCGCTACCTATTGAAAAATGGATTTACTAAGTCAGAAACCTTCCTAGGAGTGTACTCAACATCTCACCCAAGTTTCATCGCTATCGGACGAATGGTATATGAATGCATACGGGACTTTGTTGAAATGCTTCGCGCATCGTCGCTCATTTGTTGAATCTACGCGTGCGCTACATATTGTAAAATGGATTTACTAAGTGAGAAACCTTCCTTGGAGTGTACTCAACATCTCACCCAAGTTTCATCGCAATCGGACGAATGGTATATGAACACATACGGGACTTTGTTGAAATGCTTCGCGCATCGTCGCTCATTTGTTGAATCTACGCGTGCGCTACCTATTGTAAAATGGATTTACTAAGTCAGAAACCTTCCTTGGAGTGTACTCAACATCTCACCCAAGTTTCATCGCTATCGGACGAATGGTATATGAACACATACGGGACTTTGTTGAAATGCTTCGCGCATCGTCGCTCATTTGTTGAATCTACGCGTGCGCTACATATTGTAAAATGGATTTACTAAGTCAGAAACCTTCCTTGGAGTGTACTCAACATCTCACCCAAGTTTCATCGCAATCGGACGAATGGTATATGAACACATACGGGACTTTGTTGAAATGCTTCGCGCATCGTCGCTCATTTGTTGAATCTACGCGTGCGCTACCTATTGTAAAATGGATTTACTAAGTCAGAAACCTTCCTTGGAGTGTACTCAACATCTCACCCAAGTTTCATCGCTATCGGACGAATGGTATATGAATGCATACGGGACTTTGTTGAAATGCTTCGCGCATCGTCGCTCATTTGTTGAATCTACGCGTGCGCTACCTATTGTAAAATGGATTTACTAAGTCAGAAACCATCCTTGGAGTGTACTCAACATCTCACCCGAGTTTCATCGCAATCGGACGAATGGTATATGAACACATACGGGCTTTGTTGAAATGCTTCGCGCATCGTCGCTCATTTGTTGAATCTACGCGTGCGCTACCTATTGTAAAATGGATTTACTAAGTCAGAAACCTTCCTTGGAGTGTACTCAACATCTCACCCAAGTTTCATCGCTATCGGACGAAGGGTATATGAACACATACGGGACTTTGTTGAAATGCTTCGCGCATCGTCGCTCATTTGTTGAATCTACGCGTGCGCTACCTATTGTAAAATGGATTTACTAAGTCAGAAACCATCCTTGGAGTGTACTCAACATCTCACCCGAGTTTCATCGCAATCGGACGAATGGTATATGAACACATACGGGACTTTGTTGAAATGCTTCGCGCATCGTCGCTCATTTGTTGAATCTACGCGTGCGCTACCTATTGTAAAATGGATTTACTAAGTCAGAAACCTTCCTTGGAGTGTACTCAACATCTCACCCAAGTTTCATCGCAATCGGGCGAATGGTATATGAACGCATAGGAGACATACACACACACCCACAGACAAACTATCACGTTACATTGATTTTTAGCCTACTTTTCACATTTTGCAAAAATGAGGAAAAAGTAGACTTATGAGATCGGGCAAATGTGTGTCTGTCTGTCTGTCTGTCTGTCCGTCTGTCTGTCTGTCTGTCTGTCTGTCTGTCTGTCTGTCCTTCTGTCTGTCTGTCTGGCTGTGTGTGTGTCCCCCCCTATCAACTCCTAAACGGCTGCAGCAATCGAAACAAAATTTGGTAGGAGTAAAGATCTATACCTGAATATCTCACGGCCATATCTGAAAATGATGTCAGTGCTACCAACTGCAAAAAAATCGCAATTGAAATTTGAGCTCCATGTTGGATATCTTGGAAAGTATGAATGGGAGCTATTTCAACATTGGCACACGTACAGATCATAATATTTCAGTTTAATTTCCAGGAGGCCAAACATGGTAGTGTTGCCAAAATGATTATAAGCCTCCTGATAGGTCCAATTTTTAAATGCATATAACTTCTACACTATCAAGCGGAATTCAACCAAATTTCGTATGTTGTATGTGTACATAACCAGATATGACTGAGCGTATTCTTAAGACCTACCAGGGCTGCCAACTGTTAATAAATGCTCCTAATTTATTTTATCCAAATACCAATATATCAGAAAGTATGCAAGCCGACAGCTTTAAACTATGCACACGTATAGTACCTGACATTCTATATTAATTTGGAGTAACTTATATACGTCAGTGCTACCAACATGATTCTAAGCCTGCTGACAGGTCCAACTTTAAATACATGTAACTTCCATACTATCATTTGGATTTCAACCAAATTTCGTATGTGCTATGTGTACCATAACAGATATGACTATGCGTATTCTAAGGAGCAACCAGGGCTGCCAACTGTTAATATGTGCTGTCCCAATTTTTGTTACCCTAATATCAATATATCAGAAAGTATGCAAGCCAATAGCTCTAAACTTTGCACACGTATAGTACCTGGCATTCTAGACGAATTTGGAGTAACTAATATACGTCAGTGCTGCCAACATGATTCTAAGCCTGCTGATAGGTCCAATTTTAAAATGCATGTAACTTCTATACTAACTAATGGATTTCATTCAAAATTGGCACAACAATAGATCATATTATTTCAGATTATTTCTGACCAATACATGCATGACATTGTTGCCAACATGATTTTACGCGCGCTGTTAGATCCAATGTTTAACTGCATGTAACGTCCATGCTATCCAGTGGACTTCAACCAAATTTTGTATTTAGTACCGTAAGAGACGGAACTAAGAATATATTCAGTCATCAGGGCTGCCAACTGTAGTGCTCTATTAGGATACATTATGCCAGGTATACAGTATTTCGAACTAATTGGAAATTTCGATATTAGCAACTTAATTTCGTCATTATTCTAGATAGGTTCATATTCTGTAGAATAATCATTGGCATGAAAAGTAGGCTGTATAGTTCTTCACGGAACTTCTTGTTATATATATAGATTCCTTCTTGCTATTTTTTTTTTCGAGCGAATGTGTCTATGAGGTCATCATAAGTCAAAGTTCGAATTAATTTTGCGCCCCTCAGCATGGTGCTCCCCTAGGCCAGAGCCTATGGGGCCTATTGGTAAATCCAGCCCTGCTCATATCACCCTGAAATGTTGTACAGTTATAAAGGGCACTACTGAATGTTCACCTATGTGACTTTCAAAAAAAGCCTATGAAGTACAAAACGAACATGGCGGCCAAGCGAAGTTGACACATTTAAAAAGACTGTTCTCGCGATTTAACCATCTGAAGGCAGTGAAACTTGGTACAGCAAATGACTATACAAATTGCAAAACACTGACATCTATTATAATTCAATATTGTTAACATAACCTCAAGATAGTGGCTGTACGTAATTTTAAAATTAAGTTCTAATTGCTTGTGTTCTAATCATGTGATCGAAATCAACGTTTGAATAATGAACATACACAATAATGCTCATCTAATAGTACATAACTCTATAAACTACATTTATTAAAATCCAACATGGCGACCATCCGAAATATTTAGACGGTTCTCAATATCTTAATCTATGACAGCAATCAAACTGAAATTTTGTATGTGTATAGAGGCTATAAACATAAGTTCACGTAAGGGACGCTCAATAACCAGGTGAGCACAAATCCAAAATGGCGGCGAAGCGAAATTTAAATATTCAAATGAACGTTTCTCGCGATTTAACCATTTGAGCGCAGTGAAACTTGGTACGGTATATGCTTATATAAATGTTAATCCACTGGCAACTAATTCATTTCAACTATTTTAATAACCACAAGATGGCGGCTGAGCGAATTTTTAAAATCTCGTTTTTATTTCTTGTGTCCTAATCATGCGATTGAAGTTTGAATGAAACACCTACACAATAATCTTCATGTAATAGTCCATAACTCTAAGGCCTATATATAAAAATCCAACATGGTGACCATCCGAAATATTATACGGTTCTCAATATCCACGAATCTATTACAGTAATCAAACTGAAAATGTGTATGTTGATAGTTTTTTTTTACGAGGGACTGTGGAAAATCTTCAAAAGACACTTGTGAAGGGTCCGCACTCCACAGTAGTGTGGGATTCTTACCCACTAAAAACCACATCCCTTTTCCCACGATGCGTTCATCACCCCAGAACCGCTCTCGCATTACTTCAGGGTGATGTCGTGCTTACTTAGCCTTTCAGACTTCTTCTTTCTTCATTTCTTCTTAAGGGCGTTCGTACGCTTCCAAATCCCACTTTTTCTGGCGAAGGACATCCTCCACATACACTGCTACATGATCCCATGATTGCTGGTTCCGTAACATCACAGAAATAATATTATCTGGTGTCAGTTCTCCCAGTTCAGTTTCCACATATTCTCTCTTTATCATCCAATGGCCGCACACGAAGAAGGTGTGAAGTATATCATCGATGTCGTCACAATATATGCATGTTGCACCACTCGCTCCGCCTACTCTATGCAGGAATTTCCGGAAATATCCGTGTCCTGTTGATAGTGGCAATTAATATCAGTAGGATGGTACGAAAATAGGCTTTAGTACTTCACGGAACTACTTGTTAAGTACAGTAATAATAGTATGCATATCTAGTTATCTAGATCGTCGATGAAATTTTGATCTCAATTTTGGGCAAAGTAGCATAAAAAATCTACTTTCTTGATAAGTTTCGTCAATGTAACTTTCTTAGTTGGTGAGTTAAACCAAACCGAGTGAAAGGCCGTGGCCTACCAAGCAACAGCTGCCCAGCCATTTGGCCTACAGATTGCGGGATGACTGGTGGTAAGCAGGTCGGGTCCTCTTGGCCATTATTCTTGGTTTTCCTGACAGGGGCGCTACCTCACTATCAGACAGCTACTTAATTGTCCTCACGAGGTTAGGTGCATCCCGTTTAAGCCCTTACGTCAGTTTCTAAAATCCCTGACGCACTACCCCTACACCACGGGGTCAGCAGATGGTGAGTTAAGTAGTTTTAATGTTTCATATATTCAAGACGGCGGCTTCACGTTATGTTTATTGTCCAAGTCTTGCGACTTATCGAGTTTTGTGGCATACTCTCAATAACATCCTCGATTACCGATATTTGAATGATTAATAGTACGCATGTTTTCCACCTTAGATATATTATATAAATGCATTTTGACTTCAGCATAATACTTAAGTATCATCTAGTAGTTAGGTTTCTTGTCAATTTTCATCACTGCAGCTTTATTAAATGGTGAGCTAAGAAGTTTCATATTTTAGATATTCAAGATGGCGGCTGCACGTATGTCTTGTTATCATAGTTTTGCAAGAAGAAAATAACACTGCGAGCTGTCGTGATGAATATTTCACATAGCAATTGTTTTAAGCCATGATTACAACCTTTTTGTACTTAAAACAAAAACGTGGCTACCTCCAAATCACAGACTGAGATGTATTGTATGTTTTGTCATACAATGAGAAGTTAAATATCAGATTCATGATCAAACATTGATTGAAACTAGTAGAAACAAATCATCAATTATTCTAACACCAGCTGTTACACACAGAACACACTGGTTCAAGAACACAAGGCAAGCGGTACAAACATAAAAGAAGCCCAATAACTTCAACCGGGATTCTTGGTACAAATTAGCGATACCTGGTGGACGGTCGTTAAATATTGGAACGTAATTTTACCCACTATCTCATTCATGTCATCCTGCTTTACTAACAAACTCTTTTCCGTTGTTAACAAGTAATTACATTCACTTCTGATGACGTTAGGTACTGATGTGAAGACTCCTGCATGTTTTAAAACTTATTATACGGCATTATCTCAAAGTATAACAAAATGTCTAATATACTGTAATATACCTTCAATTCGGTGGAGGGTAGCCAATACCTATTACAGAGTACACCTCCATGTGAAAATTTTTCGATTTGAATGTTTTACTAACTCCAAGTATTACCTTTGACTGAAATGGTTATCACTTTTGATATGTACGCTACGTTACTTATCCTCATGCCAAATTTGAATACAAACTGAGGATAAAACTGCGAAGAATTCCCATGAAAGTAACGAAATAATTTAGAAATTGGGGATGGACAAGCACGCGTTTATAAATGGTTGGAATGGAAGCGCACAATGTGCGCCAAAATCTAACAAATGAGAACTGTGTAGTCGAAAGTCTTTCTCCTTCAGACCAGATGACCTGGGTTTTTGAGGTATGATTTTCCTGAAACTCTTTGAATGTATGAACCTTCTCTCGAAACCCTTTTCTGTTTAGGATATATTCTGTATTAATTCCAACTTCTTGGAGATCCTTTCTTGTATTTCCAACCCATTCTGTGGTGGACTTTAACTTGGCAATGTTAATAATAATAATAATAATAATAATATCGTATGGCCTCGGGTGCCTTTTGACCAACCTACTGTTGTTCATCCTCGTGAGGTGTACATAAAATTTCATCCTTCTCTTACGTATTGTGCCCGTAAGTTTTTCCACCTGGCTGTACAAGTCACTATTTCTCCTTTTCCTCCACAAGCCATCTGTTCTCTTTTCAGGCCCCAATATTTTCCTTAGAATTCTTCGTTCTTTCATTTCTAACTCCTCTTTTTTTTAGAATCAGTCATTCTGAACTGTAAAGTGCTTCTGGTTTATTCACCGTGGAATAATATCTTAGCTTTGCTCTGAAAGATATCTTTTATTATTTATTATACCTATTTTTGTTAATCTATATGGAGTCTCTATCACTCGAGCTATGGCTTCCTTATCAAGGTCATTAGGTTGAATCCATTCACCAAGATATTTGAATTTGTTCTTTTGATTTGTCCAAACCTTGTTTCCAAGCACTTCTCTTTGTCATGATTGTATTCAATGTAGGCTAATCAGTTTTCTCATAAGAGATCTTGAGGCCTGTTTTTGTCGTAATTTATCAATCATACACCTAGCATGATCTCTATCGTCTGCTAACACAGCCAGATCATCAGCAAACGCTAACCACTCCACACCCAAGCCTTGCTTTTTAGGGCCCAAACAGATTCCTTCTACCCCTTTCTCTTCTATTGCTCTTTTTCAGTTTCTCATTATTTTTTCGAGCACGATGTAAAAGAAATTGGAAACAGGTCATATCCTTGTTAGACTCCTCTTCGAATCACGAATTTTATTATTATTATTATTATTGATTGATTGATTTAATCGGCCCCGGGTTCGATTCCCGACTCCGTCAGGGATTTTAGAAACTGATGTGAGGCCTGGAACAGGGTGCACTCAGCGTCGTGAAGACAAACGAGTAGTTGTCTGACAGTGAGACTGCGCCCCGGTCACGAAAACCAAGATTAACAGCCGAGGGGACCCGATGTGCTTACCACGCGTCACCCCAATATCTGCAGGCCAAATGGCTGAACAGAGGTCGCTTGGTAGGTCTAGGCCCTTCGTGGGCTGTAGTGCCAAGGGTTATTATTATTGATTGATTGATTGATTGATTGATTGATTGATTTAAGCCCATTAAGGAGCGCTTATGACTAGTTCATCTTCGATGCTCTCTTTCATCCCCAATATTTCTTGAGCCCAGCTGATAATTTTTCTTTCCTCTCCTGTGAAATGGGATTCCGATACTTAGGCACTTCCGGTGGGGCGGACCATGGACTAATACTATATAATGCAAGTTTGCTATTCAGTTTGAAGGAGTATTCGAGTGCATACATTTCTCTCTTCACTGGTCTTACCACAAAACTATTATAATCAGGAAACGGAACGTAACTAAACTTTCAACAATTCCAATAATAATCTGTACTTGGGAGCTATTAAGGTTCGATGCCCAGGCACAGAAGGTGGAGAGCTGCTTGAAAAATCGTGCAGTACAGATAATATTTACCCAGTGACTGTCAACTTGTATGCAGTAATTGCTTGTGATCTTCCGGTGACTTGCTTGCTAAAGAGAGAAGATGATAGGGTGGCGAAAGTGAACATTCACTCCTGTATATAAACTTGTGGATCTTCCGGAGACTTCAGCCAGTTGCTCCTGTCCAGAGATGAGAACAACGGTAAGTGTACACCCTCAGGCAATATTGAAGATAAACTATCCTTATCTCACCATCTCGCGACGTGCCATTTCTACTAATCAATTCATCACACATTGGTTTTCACTTTTGGTTTCCTGATTGCTTTTAGTGGCTCTTACATAGTCGAATTTCATTGGGCCATATATCATCTCCGGTCTTTTACTCGACTCGCCATATGAAATATAGGGACAGGTAACCTGTAATCTCAAGTTGTAAATCATCACTATAATGCCTTCTTTATTGATATCTATAAAACATTCTATCAACAGTAGAGTTGTGATAGCAATCCTGCAACGCATATGATTCAAACATGGTATTTGACACCTTTCTTAAGTCTTGATATATATACTTCTTGCATGCGATTTTATATCTCACGTCCAAATAAGTGAACACTTGATCTTATATGCAACTAGCAACCCACCCCGGCTTCACCCGGGAACAGTTATGAATACATTACGTGATAAGCGCCTTTCTTTTTCAATGTTAATGAACTACGACCTATATCTATTTTACGGTTCGGCATGGTGGGTTAAAAACACTGACTGAACTGTTAATTATATTATCATGGAGATGCATGTGCATCGAATTTCCCGGTCTGCAGCTCCTTCTCTACTAGAGAGATGTTTGCGTGTGAGCAGACAACATTCGTGTTTACTAACACTTGCCACGTGCCTAAGATATTTGTTTAACTCTTTGAATGTATGCCAACATAAGCAGTTAGTAAATTAATTGTTCTGTGTTAAATGCAATTATACAGCATCCATCTGGATTACATCCTTTATGCAATTATTTTGAAGCAGGAACAGGAAGATATCAGACCGTTCGTAAAGTAACAGAATTGGGGAAGAAATAGAGTTGTTGTTGATGATTTAATTAGGGGTTTTGTGGCATCGTGGTCATTTAGCCCCGTGTACATGTGTGTGTGTACGATTTGTGTGATGACCTGTCTTATTGTGATGGCTGTATTAGTGTGGGTATTTGTAATTCAGGTGAGGATCGGGCAGGAGATGGCTGTGGGCTTAAGTTAGGAACCATATCAGCATTTGCCTGGAGTATAAGTGGGGAAACCACAGGTTACCACTACCAAGATGGGTGTGGTAGGAATCGAATCCACCTCCTCTCTGTTTTGCCTCACGAGGTGAAAAAAAAGAGAGCGGAGTCATGAACGTGCGGGTAGGGAGATCATTCATATATCAATGGGGGTGGAAGATGATGTTATTTCATTTGAGGAGCTTGGTCATCGAGGTCATTTACCACCTGTACTTGTGTGTGTGTGGAATTTTGTCCTATAATTTGTGTTATTGTGGTGTCTATAATAGTGTTCGTATTTTTAAGGCAGATGAGAATTGGGTAGGAGACGGCCGTGGGCTTAAGTAAGAAACCATCCCGACATTTTCCAAAGTAGAAGTGGGAAACGACGGTAAACCAAGATGGCTGCCACTGCGCTGCCCTGCGCTCTAGCGGCAGGCTCGCCAGGTTACGGTGCTCCCATTTTAAATGTACATTTTTATGGTATTTATTTCATTGTGAGCCATTTAAAGAGGAAGCGAGTACGTTTCGGGCACACATGGGGTTATGCGGAACCTGTAGGTGCCCCATATGTGTAGGTTGGTGTTAATAGGACCTTATTTTCGGTACAAAACCGGAATGGGACCTTAGCAGATTAATATAGGGAGGATTGATGATACGTGATGCATATGCACGCATATTGCGCTCTAGGTAGCAGCATTATTTTTAATACGGTTTCATTGCGCTGTGTTCACACATACAGTGACAAGCAGATCCATAGGCTCGTATACATTATACTGCATTTTGCTAGTTTAGACAGAGTCAGAGAGAGATAGAGGAGTCGGTATTTTCTGAAGACAAACTAACGGATTCAACATTGAAATCACTTTGCATGGATCAGTGTTGAGAACAGAGCTCAGGCAAACTGATTACGCATAATAATCTGCAAATCTCCCCTTCTGAGCTAATACACCAGTGTAAAAACCAAATAATCCTCTACATTTAAGATTGTATTACTGGAACAAATACCAGAAAGGTCAAATAATGTGATATGCGGGAAGGTGAACCTTTAAGATATTAAACCCAGGTAACATGTTATGTTAGACTCGACGTTAATGGCCGATTGTAACCTGATGTTAATACGTCATCCTCGCCAGTAAACCCGATTCGCATCAGTATTATTGCTTAAAGAATATATGGCAAATGGAAACGAGACTCTTAAGACTATTCCGGCCGTTGGAGATCGTACTTCACCACTTAATGATTATAATATTATTAATTTCTAAGGGGTACTAGAGCTAAGTCTTGTAATGAAGTAATTTGCGTGGACAGCAAGCAAGGTTGCTAGACATAAATTGGGAGATTATGGTAGCCGACGGTTTAAATGATCCTAGAGCCCCTCAAACTATGCTAGATGTAAACAAGTTAACGCGTTTCAACTTCGTGAATACAAACTAATACAAAATCACTAATCATTTCAAAAAATAAGGAATCAAAGTAGCATTCAGAATAAACAACACACTAGGTAGGCACCTCCATAATTCCAATTTAAATAAACCATACCCATACAAAAATTCAGGAGTGTACTTATTTTCATGCCAAGAAACAGGGTGTCAAGCAAATTACGTAGGGCAGACAGGAAGGAGGATGATCACACGTTACAAAGAACATAGAAATGGCATCAAACACAGGAAACACTCATTAGTATGCAAGCACATGTATGACACAGGCCATAGCTTCACAAACATAGAAACAGACCTAAGATGCATACACTTCGAAACAAAAGGCAAGGAATTTGACATACAAGAAGCCATAGAAATTCACTTAGCTAAACTAAACAACCCTGATAATCTAAATGAATACACATTCTAGAGGGCACGCGTGCATGTCACGTGATGATACAAAGCGAGCAGCAGCATGCATCAATCGTCCAACGCTGCCAGTCGCATTGTAAACAGTGACAAGGAGGCGTCAAACGAAGAGCAAAGAGTTGTTGTTCGGTTTCTGACAGTGAAAGGAGTAGGGGGATCGGACATTCATCGCCGAATGTCACAAGTGTACGGCGAACACTGCATGTCACTTGCAAGGGTCAAGGCGTGGCACAAGCGCTTCAGAGAAGGACGGGTGTCGTTAGCCGATGATGCCCGGTCTGGGGCACCCCACTGCATTACCGATGACAACGTCCATCTGGTTGATGCACTCATTACCCAGGACCACCGAGTGACAGTGAACGCCATAGCCGCCGTGGTCGGATTTAGCGTCGGAAGTGTGCACACCATCATGAAGGAACGACTGCACTTGCGGAAAGTGTGTGCCCAATGGGTGCCCCACAGTCTTCAACCACACCAGGAAGCATGTTGAATGGCCTACTGTCATGGTCTTGGTTGGACGATTGATACATGCTGCTGCTCGCTTTGTATCGTCACGTGACGTGCACGCGTGCCCTCTAGCGACGGGCTGTGACCTACCACGCTTTGGTCTGAACCACACCTCGTTACACACGCCATGATTAGCCAATTTCGTCACCGGTTTGCATATTACAGCCTCCGGCTCGTTACTTTTTGAACGCACCTTATAAGATGTTTCACGCTGATTAAGTTATCATTGATATAACACTTTCTAGTGTTTGACAAGGCGGCTTTTATAATTTGAGATGAATATCAGTCAATACGGATAATATTTAATACCATCTTCATAATGGTTAATTTCTATGCATATTACTCTAGGGATTAGACTACTAGAAGGTCACTTAAAAAGTGATCAAGTGGAGGAAGTACCGGGTGAGTTAGCAGGGGTCGTTAGGGCGTGGCTGCAGGAAATCGCTCACATCCGAGAGGCGAGGAGGTTCGAATCCCCCCGCTGGCAACCTTGGAGATGGTTTTCTGTGGTTTCCCATCTTCCTTCCAGGCAAATGCCGGGGTTGGTCCCTTACTATAGGCCACAGCCGCTACCTTCCAATTCCTAGTCCTTACATTCGCACTTTCCTCCCCTGACAACACTCCACACGATACGGTACTTGTAGCTCACCCCATGGGTGTCCGCATAGAAGCAGCTACTAACTCTGGAGAGCCGAACATGCCCTCGGACACTCCCGGCACTAAAAGCCATACGCTAAAAAAAAGTGGAGGAAGTAGGAAATTATCAGGTGTAAAACTACGTAGAACCGGTGGGATGAGAAGGTAATGGTTAAGAGGGGTGAAAATACGCGAGCGAATACTAATAGGAAATGTTGACTGGATTTCTGTGCTAGCATGGGCTTAGCTGTTGCAATCGCATTCGCGAAGCATAGGAAGAATCACGGGAGGGTAGCACTACCAAGTCAGTAATAGATACCCGTTCATTATCACTGATTTTCTGTTTAGGAACTTCATCGTTTCTTCCATTTCTCAGCTTCTTTATAACACCCCTCAACGATTTTCCTGCCGTCTGAATAACGCTTTTATTTCAAAATTTATCCCATGATTTCCTTCTGGACTCAATTATTATCTGTTTGACTATCTTCCTTTGTAGTACATAAAGCTCCCTATCTGCCAGATAACTTGTTTGGAGCCTTCGTTTTTAGCCTATTTTCAATTTTGGAAAGATAGGCTTATGAGATCACCTTTTGTCCGTGTATGTGTGTGCGTGTGTGTGTGTGTGATTCGTGTGTGTGTCCCCCCTAATAAAATCTAAACGGCGGGAGCGATTTCAATGAAACTCGGTAAGTTCATAGCACTATTCCGGGCGACCTCGACCGTGCCCTTCAAATTTTGTTACGACTCATCAATCCAACATGGCGGCTGTGCGAAATATTTCACCAGCATTCAATATCTCCGAAACTATTACCGATATTACCCTGACATTTTCTATGGTGATAGAGGGAACTACTATAAGTTCACTTATGTGACTTTTGAAAACATGGTAAGTACAAAACCAACAAGGCGGCCAAGCGAATTTGCGACATTTAAATAGACGTTTCTCGCGATTTGACAAACCAAACGCAATGAAACGTGGTACAGTATATGTTTATATACATTGTAATGCACCGACATCTAACTTCGTTCAAATGGTTACATAATCACAAGATGGCGGATGTGCGAAATATTTCACCGGCATTCTATATCTATGAAACTATTAGTGGTATCTCCCTAAAATTTTGTACGGAGATAAAGGGCACTACTGGAAGTCCATCTATAAGACTTTCAAAAACCGGTTAACTACAAAACGAACATGGCGGCCAAGCGAATTTGAAAATTTTAAATAGACCTTTCTCGCCATTTAATGTTCCAAGCGCACTGAAACCTGGTACACGAAATATTTATACACATTGTAATCCACTGGTATCTAATTTAGTTCAATTGTTTACATAACCTCAAGATGGCGGCAGTGCGAATTTTAAAATTAAGTTTTTATTTCTTGTGATGTAGTCATGCGATCGAAGTGAAAGTTTGAATAATGAACCTACGCAATAATTTTCCTTTAATGGTACATGACTCTATGGGCTATACATCTAACAATCCAATTTGGCGACCATCCGAAATACTTAGACGATACTGAATATCTACGAATCTATTTTAGCAATCAAACTGCATTTTTAATGTTCATAGAAGCTATGAACTTAAGTTCACCTATAGGACTTTAAATAACCTGGTGATCACAAATCCAACATGGCGGCGACGCGAATTATAAATATTCACATGGACGTTTCTCGCAATTTATCCATCCGCGTGCAGTGAAACTTGGTAAGGTCAATCCTTATACGAATGTTAATCCACTGGCATCTAATTTATTTCAATTGTTTCCATAACCTCAAGATGGCAGCTGTGAAAAATTTTAAAATCTCCTTGTTACTTCTTGTGTCCTAATTATGCGATTGAAGTTTGAATACTACACGTTCACAATAATATGCATGTAACAGTACATAACTCGAGGACCTACATATATAAAATCCAACATGGCGACCATCCGAAATATTTAGTCGGTTCTCAATATCTACAAATCTATTACAGCAATCAAACAGAAATTGTGTATGTTGATAGTGGCAATTAACATAAGTAGGATACATGAAAATAGGCTGTATAGTTCTTCACGGAACTACTTGTTACTTTTTCAAGCTCACTTCCCGTTGCCATTCCACAATGATGTGTGCATTTACCTGGCTTTATACATCGTTGTCCCAAGACATGCCTTTACTACTTCTAACACTGTATCCCTGAAACCCGACCACTCTGTTTCAATGTATTGTGATTCTTTCTCACGGCCTACACTTTGTTATTTCCCACCATCATTTCCATGAATTCAGCCTAAAATCCTTATCCTGGATATTTTCAGTCCTAATCCATCTGCAAACAGACTTCATTTTCTGCTCTTTAGGTCTAACTATGCTCAATTCATATCAGATCAGTTTGTGGTCTGTTTAATAATAAAAACCTGAAAATACCTACTTCATTGTCCAGTGAGTGAAACTAAATTTCTAAAATCTGTCCACAATACCACTGCTAACTTGTCCCCAGTTTCTGGGGAAAGGGCTAGTGACATTATGGTTTGATCTACATCTTAACATCTGTCTAGGGTGCCACTCCTGATCGATGGTCACGACATGAAGTGAGTGGGCCACGTCTAGTTTATCCGGAGAAAGGACGGTGTAGTTGGTCATATATCTCTAGAGCTTTCCACTTCCCTCTAAGCCCTGTTTGTTTACTTTCTAATGTGACTCAATGTTCAGAGCGTGATGTAATTGCTCTGATAAAGTTAGACACATACCTTTTTAAGAAATGTAAATGACTCTCTCCCCAACAGCAGCTAAATGAGGAAATGGAGTCGACTCATATCTCCAGTGGCTGTTTTATTTTTGGCCGTTGATCATCCTACACTCGGTGTGTAGTATTTATGACACAGGTGAGGTACCCCCTGATTTCAAGAAGAATGGTATCATCCCTATACCAAAGAAAGTGGGAGCTGACAGATGTGAAGATTACCGTACAATCAGCTTGATTACTTATGCTTCAAAGATTCTGTCTAGAATAATTTACAAGAGGATGGAAAGCCAGATAGAATTAAAAGTTGGGTGAAGACCAGTTTGGTTTCAGGAGAAATGTAGGAACAAGGGATGCTGTACTAAGTCTTAGGCTGATTTTGGAAGGTAGAATAAGGAAAGATAAGAGAACGTTCATGGCATTTGTAGACTTAGAAAAGGCTTTTGGACTAAATTGTTTGACATTTTGAAATCGATTGGAATATTGTACAGGGATAGGAGGGTGATATATATAATCTATACTGAAACCAGACAGCAGTCATTTGAGCTGAAGGACATGAGAGAGAAGCTGGTATTCAGAAAGGTGTAAGGCAAGGCTGCAACTTATCACCCATACTTTTCAATCTTTACATTGAACAATCAATGAAGGAAATTGGAGAAAAATTTAAAGTGGGAGTGAAGATTCAAGGAGAAATAATTTCAACTCTGAGATTTTCTGATGACATCGTCATCTTGTCCGACATGCCTGAGGATTTGAATGAGTTTTTGAATGGTATGGACTCCGTCTTGAGAAAATAATTCATGATGAAAATTATAAATGTAAAACAAAAATACTGGAATGCAGCCGAAATAAATCGGAAACCTCTATGGACATCAAATTGCCAGGTGAAAAGCTGAAGGAAGTAGGAGACTTCTGTTACTTAGGAAGCAAAATAACCAGTGATGGACGAAGCATAGAGGATATAAAAAGTAGGTTGGCTCAGGCAAGGAAAGCATTTCTACAAAAAAGGAATCTGTTGATATCGAATATAGATTTAGGTATTAGGAAGTCATTTTTAAAAACTTTTGTCTGGAGCGTGCCACTCTATGGAAGTGAAACTTGGACTATTGTTGCAGCAGAAAAGAGGAGAATTGAAGCGTTTGAAAGGTGGTGTTACAGGAGAATGATGAAGATCAGATGGGTAGATAGGGTTACAAACGAAGAGGTATTTAGACGAGTGGGAGAGGAGTGATGTTTCTGGCGATTGCTAATGAAGAGAAGAGATAGGTTAGAAGGACACATATTAAGACACGCAGGAATAGGATGCTTCGTTTAGGAAGGAAGGGTCGAGGACAAGAACTGTAGGGGTAGACCAAAGTTAAAATATGTTAAACAGATTGCCTCTGAAGTAGGGCGTGGTAGCTATGTAGAGATGACACGATTAGTTCAGGACAGGGAGGCATGGATAGCTGCATCAAACCAGTCAAAAGACTGAAGACTCAAACAACAACAACAACGATCATATTGGTTATCAGGTCTTTTACTCGTGTTCTTATTAAATTGTTTGACACCTGATAATACTCAATATGATTCCATTATTGAAACTTGTTCTCGGTACTTCAGTGGGACCATATTCAGCTCGATTGCTGAATTTGTTGAGGGATTTGTATGCGTGGTTGGTTCCTTCATATGAGGCAAAAACATTACCGGTAATTATTATTATATTTGAATTAACCTGCAGCGGTGGCTACGCTAAAGCGCAGCGCTAGGTCACGGGGCCAAACTCTCTGCTGACTCGATAGACGCGTGGGTTCGATCACCACTGTCAGCCGTCCTTGAAATGGTTTTCCATGGTTTACCATTTTCAACTCCAGGCAAATGCTGGGACGGTACTTTCTGACAGGCCACGGCCGCTTCCTTCCACATACTTGCCCAGTTTCATTCACCATCATTCATTTCATCTCATATTGAGTATTATTTCGTTGAAACGCTCTATCAAAGTTCCAACTTCACCACTAGGTGTCAGTGACATCTGGTTGCAAAAGTTGGAACTACTTGAAATTTCAGAAACCTTCCTAGGGGTGTACTCAACATCTCACTCAAGTTTCATTGCTATCGGACGAATGGTATATGAACGCATACGGGACTTTTTTGAAACGCTTAAATCGTGTTCGCTCATTTGCCGAATCTACTCGTGCGCTGCCTCAAACAAACTTACATGTTGTTTATTTTCTATAAGCCGTTATTGAAATATCCAAACAATGCAAATCTCTACGATGCAAATGATTTGTGAATGTTTTGAAGCCTACGTTAAATACCAAGAATTCAACAACACCGCCATCTATGTTACAAAAACATAACTATGAATTATTCTCAGAAAGTCAATTGTTCAAAAGAAACCACTGCCAAGGGAAGGAGCTTGGGAGAATTAGTGGGGAAGGAAGACCCTGTTGAGGTGGGACTTGAGTTTACACTAAGGCCAGCTGTTTCCATGACAACAGTTTTCGTTTTGTTGACTGTACATTGTGGTTCTTAAACTGTGTACATCCTACATTTTGGTCACTACGCTACCTACCGGGTCCAATTGTGAATCTAAACCATACAGGGACCCACCCTAATATACATTAAAAATTTCATCAAAATCGGTCCAGCCATTTAGGAGGAGTTCAGTCACATACACACGTCTCGAAGAGCATAACTTGTAGCTCACCCCAAGGGTGTCCGCAGTGAAGCAGCTACAGTCTCTGGCGAGCCGAACATGTCCTCGGGCACTCCCGGCACTAAAACCCATACGCTAAATAAATAAATATATAAATAAATAATTTCATCTCTCCTTAACTCCTCTCATGAGGTTGGCGTCAGGAAGGGCATCCGGCCGTAAAAACCATCCGTCACATAGACTTCCATCGCATCTCATCCCCGACCCCGTTTGAAAACGGGAATAATAAGGGGTAGATATACATTATTAAATATGATTTGCAGCCAATTGCCATAGGAGGGTATTATAATTCAACGCCCGTAGGCTCCCCAATAAGTTCCATTACAAGTAGTTCCAACTATGTCTACCAGAGATACCACTGTCACTGACACCTAGCAGTGAACATTGGAACTTGATAAGTGTTTGTAACCAAATAACCTACACATTTAGCTACACACTACAGGGTGCGCGCAAGTCAACACGGCAAGCTAAGCCGGCTGTGACTAGCGCAGATCGCGGTCTTGCGTACCTGGTTCAGCCAGTGGTAGGCGCGCACTTTCACACTTTTACCAAACATGTTGCTTGCCACGGTGGGTGAGTGGTTAACGTGTCGGTCTACTAACCCCAAGCTTGCAGGTTCGCTCCTGGCCGTGCTAAGTGTTTTTTTTAAAGGCGGCAAAAATTACGACACCATGTCATACGATGTTGGGATGTGAAAAACCCATTTGAATTCAGTAGGCCGTGTTCATAATGGCAAAATTAATCTCGGGAGTTTCCGCCAACACAAAGTTCCCCATTTCTCTACTAGAAAGCGCTATAGTGTTCAAGGTGCTTAGATATCTAACCTCCTTGTCTCTCATAGTGCTTCAAGGAACAACGAAATTCGACATGCAAGCTACCCTTCGGGTGTCAAATAACAAAGCTTGCACCCGGCACCGAGGCCATACGATATTATAACCAAACATGTTTAATAATGTGTACTTACAGTGCTCATAGGAGATGCTGAAAATGTCCCCCTTCTCTTGTAACACACACCTGACATCTTCTAATGAAAGAATGTCTGTCAACTCTTGTATTATTTACGGAGCCTGTTTCCTTATCGTTTAGCGAGCCTCCTAATTGTACTGGCATTAGGCACAGGTCTTCCTGGAAACTTGATTCGAAATTTTTTTCTCGTTTCAGAAAAAGATTTTTTGCTTTTCATATACGAATTATGGATATGCACACGTTCGCGCAATGTGAATTGGTGTCTAGGCATGACCAACAATCACAGTAATCACAATACTCACTAAACATGCAACACTAACGTCTAAGCTTTGCAGATACACGTCCATATGAAAGACAAAACACGTGTGAACTAACGATATGAGTCAGCGGAGCGCTCTTACCACCGGCTGGACCGGGTATGCGCACCCGCGATCTGCGCCAGTCACAGCCGGCTTAACTTGCCGTGTTTATCGGGGCGCACAGAGATAATGACCCTGTACCAATTGTACGGGTAGGTTCTTTTACATGCCATAAATCTATGACATGCCAGCTTTACTTCCACTCCGAAGGAAGGCATACTGAAGGATGTTAATGCTCTTA
This sequence comes from Meconema thalassinum, assembly GCA_946902985.2. NCBI lineage: Eukaryota > Metazoa > Arthropoda > Insecta > Orthoptera > Tettigoniidae > Meconema > Meconema thalassinum. Next base: position 1,983,156,636 of record OX336388.2, read on the forward strand.
AAAATGCTTCGTTATACGTATTAATTTCGTTACCTTATTAAATTGTTTGGCACCTGTCAATACTCAATATGTTTTCTTCGTTGAAACTAATTTTCTGTCCTTAAGTGGGACCTTCTTCAGCTTGTCTGATTAGAACTTTGAGATTGCAAGCAGTATCCAATGTGATGCTATATTGGCTTTCACGGTCAGTGAATTAAAATTCAGCAATTTTTCTAGGATTAGGCCGTGATTTGTGTGGGGTTTCACCTAAGAACACCAAGCTGGGTCATCAGTGGGCTCTTGGTGTCCGTGCCCCGGACCCCCGCAGGAGTAGCGAACTGTGCGCTACCTCCCTTTTTATGAAGCGCACCTGTGCCTCTTTACTGCGAGAGCTAAATGTTCAAGCAGCCTTAACCTCCCTATGAAGGCTTCCTAAAAGATGGTATATTGGCTTTCATGGCCAGTGATTTAAAATTCAGCAATGCTTCTAGCTTTATGCCGTGTCTTGTGTGGGGTTTCGCCTAGGACACCAAGCTGGCTCATAAGCGGGAGGTGAAGATTGCTTGAACTTTTAGCTCTCGCAGTAAAGATACGCGGGTACGCTTCATAAAAAGGGAGGTAGTGCACAGTTCGCTACTCCTGTGGGAGTTTGGGCACGGACACCAAGAGCCCGCTGATGAGCCAGCTTGGTGTTCCTAAGTGAAACCCCACACAATACACGGAATAAACCTAGAAAAATTGCTGAATTTTAGTATTGAATATGTTTAATGTATTTATGTTTGATCCTGTCTAGTATATGTCAGAAAACTGTACTATAATGAGGCTCATGATAACACTATTTTTCATTATGAAACAGTTTCTCCCACCAATCAGAGCTCAAGAAACATTTGTTTGACCAATTAGATAATTAGATGCGCTGAGTTCTACGGCCTACTAATTTAAATTTCACTGCGTTGCCTAGTGTCATAGTGGGGTAATCGAGGAGGCCATGGTCAAATACAAGGCATTCTCTGCGTGCCATGCGCTCTGTTCAGTACATAAAACTGGCAAAATCTCGACAGATATTTATGTTATTTATGTTCGAACATAAAATAGTTATAATAATTATCGTCGAACATAAACAGTCGTATGCAACTCGCCTATAATGGTAATTAAGACACTCGTATGGAAATTATGAAACTCGCATATGCTCGTTTTATAAACATACATTTATTATTTTTTATTTAATCAATTTACTCTCTAGGTTGGTGGTTCCCTCGGACTCAGCGAGGGAACTCACCACTACCGCCTCTATGGGCAGTGTCCTGGAGCCTGGAACATCTGGTCGGGATGGAAACAACTGGGGAGGTGTGATCAGCACTTCGCCCAGGCGGCCTCACCTGCAAAGCGAACAGGGGCCTCATGAGGGATGGGAATGGATGTAAGATTGGGATGGATAGGCTAGGAAGAGGGAAGGAGGCGGCCGTGGCCTTACAGTAGGTACCATCCCGGCATTTGCCCGAAGACGAAGTGGGAAACCACGGAAAACCACTTCGAGGATGACTGAGGTGGGACTCGAACCCCCTCTACTCATTTGGACCACCCGAGGCTGAGTAGACCCCGTTCCAGTCCTCATACCACTTTTCAAATTTCGTGGCAGAGCCGGGAATCGAACCCAGGACCTCCGGGGCGGCAGCTAACCATGCTGACCGCTACGCTACGGAGGCGACTTTATAAACATACTCGAGTCTTAATTATTGTCATTATAGGCTCGTTGCATAATGTACGATTGTCTCATACTTGTGTGTAAGTAGGCTACATGGGAAGTGTTATCACAGTGTCTGTATGTTTACGGTTGCGAGAGTGTTGTTCTTATTGTTGATACATTTAGGGGCTTTGTGACATCGTTGTCGTACGGCCCCGTGCATTTGGGTGTGACTGACTGCGTAGTGCAGCGGTAACGTTCTCGCCTGCTGTGCTCAAGGTTGCAGGATCGAATCTTGGCGCAGTCAATTGGCATTTGACGGTGCGCAAATGCAAGGGAGCCGTGTCAGTTGATATATTGGCACGTTAAAGATCCCCTTCGGAGCAAAATTACGGCACCCTGACGTCTCTGAAAACCACAGTAGTTAGAAGGGAAGTAAAACAAATAACAAATAATAATGTTGTTGGTTTTACGCCCCTTTTAACTACCGTACTCTGTCTCTTATAGATGCCGGAATTTTGCCCCATAGGGGATCTTTAACGTGCCAGTAAATCTACTGACACGGCTCTTTCGCATTTGCGCACCCTCAAATGCCAACTGACTGCACCAGGATACGAACATGCAATCTTAGCCCAGCAAGCGAGAACGTTACCGCTGAGCCATGCAGCCAGCCTAAAACCGATAACATTATTATACATTAGGCCTATTATGCATTTGGGTGTGAGTGTGAGTATCGATTTTTTCTGTTGATCTGTGTTATTATAGTGTCTGTAATTGTAATTGAGACTAGGATTGGGAAGGAAGTAGCAGAAGCCTTAAGTTAGGAACCATCCCCGATTTTGCCTGGAGTAGAAGAGGGAAAACACGGAAAACTACTTCTAGGTTGGCTGAGGTGAGAATCGAATTCTCAGTTTTGCCTCATGAGGATGTGTGCCCCGTTCCAGCTCTCTGACCGGAGTTAAATTACTTGGCAGAGCTAGGACTCGAACACAGAACTTTTGGGACTGGAGTCTCAACACGTACCCCGATACCAAATTAGGTGGTAAGGTTGGTAAACAAACAACCATGGTCTTAGATACCATTGCGGCATCAAGGCAGTCCGCTCTAAGGAGGACAGAGATTTGGATTCAAAGCTATCTCTATTCTCAGTCTTCGTGTGTTTTAAATGCATCCTGTTCCAGCCCTCTTACAAGGAGCTGCATGTTGTAGCCGGGAATCAAACCCAAGTCATCAGTACCGAGACCGGTTGGTTCCTAATTGTACTACCATAGGAGAAGTGCTATCTAATACTAGATAGCGCCGAATTTCTCGGAAGCTATTGGTTAAATTCAAGTGGAAGTGCGTGCTCTGCTTTACAATATTTTTAATTTAATAAAATTAGAATTTTGACGATATTTTACACATTAGTAGCCACTTTTCGTCCCTTAAAACGTCTAGAAGTGAGATTAAGAATACGAATTATAATATATTTTTTCGAAAGGACACTTACAATTTTTATTCGAGGGCGGTGATGGTGCACAGGCTAAGCTGCTTGCCTCTCACCAACGCAGCCGGGGTTCGATTACCGGTCAGTGCATGTGAGAATTCCACGTGAAAATGGAGGTCACGTAAACGTACAAGCTTTCTTCCTTTTGTTTTCCGGAAATGGAACCACGATTTCTCAGCATACAAGTTCAGTATCTAAACTAGTTTCTTGCTGGGCTAGACTTAATTAATTCATTCATTTATTCATTTTTAAATAGTTTTTTCTCCCTGCTCGGCTTCACCCACGGACTCTGCAAGGGATCATTCCTCTACCTTTGCAAGGAAAGTGTCTAGGAGCTAAACACACTTTGACAGGTCGATCGCCCAGGCGACCGCTAACTTGGGTCCAATTAAAGGAAAGGTCAGGGAAATGATTTTGCAAGGAAGTCGTCCGTGGACCTGTTGGAAGGAAACGTCCCGACATTTGCCTGGGGGTGAAAATGGGAAACAATAAAAACCATTTTCAGGACTGCCGAGGTGGGATTGGAAATCACGCTCTCCCGATGCCAGTGAGGCACGAGGTAGCACGTCAGCGCACTCGGCCATCGCGGCCGGTTTTATTTATTTATTTATTTATTTTTATTTATTTATTTATTTATTTATTTATTTATTTATTTATTTATTTATTAGAACATGATAAGAATCTAATGTCATAAGTACGTGACTGTTTATTTTGGTTCGAATTTTAAATTTTTTTTTTTTTTTTTTTCAATAACGCATTTGCATCAGATCAACTCACCTGACCTGGTTCAAAACAAAATTAATTAAACCTCAGCATCAGGTCATCAAATTCAGATCCGGTGTCTGAGCCAAATGGCAGGATAAAACTGAACTTGGTTATTGGAGAGAAGATTGCCTAAAATTTCTCTAATTTGAAAGATCTACACCACGCTACCTGAGGCCATACGATTAATAATAACACATGGCGGATGTTAAGGAAGCATGTCTGTTACTTCCGTTCTCCCAACATTGCGTGCTCTATCTTAAGATCATGGTGCGCCCACCCGCACAGTGTTCCATCGAGTATGTAAGAACATCTCAGGTGATTGCTACTTATTTCTGAAGCATGGCCAACTTATTTGAAGAAAATAATCTCAGGATTTGTACGTATGTGATGATGATGATAATAATAATAATAGTAATAATAACAATATCTTCAAATATAGAGCCTCCGTGGCTTAGGCGGCAGTACGCCGGCCTCTCACCGCTGGGTCCATGGTTCAAAACCCGGTCACTCCATGTGAGATTTGTGCTGGTCAAAGTGGGGGCAGACAAGATTTTCACCGGGTACTCCGGTTTTCCATGTCACAATTTCATTCCAGCAACACTCTCCAATATCATTTCATTTCATCTGTCATTCATTTAACCATTGCCCCAGGGGAGTGCGACAGGCTTCAGCAGCCGGCACAGTTCATATCCTCGCTGCTAGATGGGGGTTCATTCAATCCATTCTCTGACCCGGTCGGCCGACTGGAAGCAGGTAGTGGATTTTCATTTTCATCTTCAAATATCTTTGGAACAAGGTCAACAATTACTTGGATTCAAGATGTCAGTAAAGAATTGAAAAGAAATAATATAAGAGAAGAAGAAGCAACAAACACAGAATGAAAGTGTTAAAAGGTAGCATTCCAAGACAGGAAGGAAAATAACAGACTCAAAATGGTCCGAATAGAGGAAAAAGAAACATAGTGACGGGATGAAGGAGTATTGGCGGAAGGAAAAGGAGCAACCAAGGAGGGGGCTTTGAAATTAGCATGTGGCCCTTAGAAGACACAAACGGAAAAAGAAACAAGATGTTCAGTAAAGAACATATAGCCTACTTTCTCCTAAATGCATGGGTATTGTTATAACTCTTTGTCCTTTTCAAGGAGTATGATTGAATGTTGGTTGTAGTAGCTTGTTGAAATACAACGTGCTATAGGGATATTAAACATGAATATGAGGTGCCCTTTGCTAGTGCTACCTCTGTACCAAATTTCGTTCAATTCGGTTTCACCGTGTTTGAATTGATAGGGGGAATCGATTTGCACACATACTTGGCCACCATCTGCAAACTATTGGGCTGATGTTCTTGCAGTTTGGTCTGAATATGTTTCCCACATAAAGATATGGTGTTGCAAAATTTGGTAGAGACTAGATTATTAGGTTGGTCGTAATTACATTTTAGCTTTTAACATTTGGGTGGCCACGATAACGTTTCCGTCAAGATAGCGGTGATATAAAACATGACACTGAGGTGCCCTTTGCTAGTGCTACCTCTGTACCAAATTTCGTTCCATTCGGTTTCACCGTGATCGAATTGATAAGGGGAATCGATTTTCACACAAAGATGGCCGCCATCCGCAAATATTAGGCTGATGACCTATTAGTTTGGTGAAAGGATGATCCCTCCATAAAGGTATGTTGTTGCTAAATTTGCTAGAGATCGGATGATTAGGCTAATCATAATTTGATTTAAGCTTTGAACATTTGTGTGGCCGCCATTACGTTTCCGTCAAGATGGCGGCGATATAAAACATGACACTGAGGTGCCCTTTGCTAGTGCTACCTCTGTACCAAATTTCGTTCATTCGGTTCCACCGTGTTCGAATAAATAGGGGGAATCAAATTTGACATAAAGATGGCCGCCATCCGCAAACTATTAGGCTAATGGCCTATTGGATTGGTCAAATGATGCTCCCTCCATAAAGGTATGTTGTTGCAAAGTTTGGTAGAGATCGGATGGTTATGTTAGTCGTAATTTGATTTAAGCTTTAAACATTTGTGTGGCCGCCATTACGTTTCCGTCAAGATGGCGGCGATATAAATCATGACACTGAGATGCCCCTTGCTAGTGCTATCACTGTACCAAATTTCGTTCCATTCGGTTTCACCGTGTTTGAATTAATAGGGGGAATCGATTTTGACACAAAGATGGCCGCCATCCGCAAACTATTAAGCGAATGACCTATTAGATTGGTCAAAGGATGCTCCCTTCATAAAGGTATGTAGTTGCAAAATTTGGTAGAGATCGGATGATTAAGTTAATCGTAATTTGATTTAAGCTTTGAACATTCGTGTGGCCGCCATTACGTTCCAGTCAAGATGGCGGCGATATTAGTCATGACACTGAGGTGCACTTTGCTAGTGCTACCTCTGTACCAAATTTCGTTCCATTCGGTTCAACCGTGTTCGAATTAATAAGGGGGAATCAATTTTGACATAAAGATGGCCGCCATCCGCAAACTATTAGGCTAATAACCTATTAGATTGGTCAAAAGATGCTCCCTTCATAAAGGAATGTTGTTGGAAAGTTTGGTAGAGATCGGATGGTTATGTTAATCGTAATTTAACTTAAGCTTTGAACATTTGTGTGGCCGCCATTCCGTTTCTGTCAATATGGCGGCGATATAAAACATGACACTGAGGTGTCCTTTGCTAGTGCTACCTTTGTACCAAATTTCGTTCAATTCGCATTCACCGTGTTCGAATTGATAGGGGGGGACAGACATTCAGAGTACACACACTCACACACACACACACAGACACACACACACACAGACTCACACACACACATACACACACACAGACAGACACACTTTTTTCGCCCTGTGTTGATCTCATAAGTCTACTTTCATTTTTTGCAAAAATCGAAAGTAGGCTAAAAATAAGGAAAGAAAGAAAGAAAGAAAGAAAGAAAGAAAGAAAGAAAGCAAATAGAAAAGAAGAAAGAAAAAAAGAAAGAAAGAATGAAACAAATTAGACGAAAAAAGAAACATAAATAAAGAAATACTAATAACAAAAAAAGTCAAAAAAAAGTCAACCCCTGGCACCATCCAGCCCATGACGGGCTAAGGCCGACCAAGCGACCGCTGCCCAGCCATTTGGCCTGCAGATATTGGGATGACGCGTGATCAGCGCGTCGGGTCCCCTCGGCCGTTAATCTTGGTATTCGTGATCGGGGCGCTGTCTCACTGTCAGACAGCTACTCAATTGTCCTCACGAGGCTGAGTGCACCCTGTTCCAACCCTGACGTCAGTTTTAAAATCCCTGACGGAGCCGGGGATCGAACCCGGGGCCTCCGGGTGAGAGGCAGGCGCGCTACCCCAACACCACGGGGCCGGCTAATAATAATAACTCTAATGCAAAACTGAATCACTACAAAACAGTTGTACTACCGGAAGCTCTATATGCTTCAGAAAGCATAGCTTTAGGAGGTCATTCTAAAATAGCAAATATAGAAAAGCAAGAACGTAAAATTCTTAGAAAAATATTCGGCCCCATACAAGAAAACGGAATTTGGATTAAAAGACGAAATTCAGATCTATACCGTCACACAGATAGTTTCAGCAACACTGTACGAAGAAGACGTGTAACATTTTATGGACACCTCTTCAGGATGGACGATTATAGACTTACAAAAGGGTTATTCAATGTAATAAATTCTCAGAAGTCAAGGATAGCCTGGCTGGATGAATCAAGAGAGGACCTGCAAGAGTTGAACATCGGAGAAAATATTCTGAGAAACCGCAAAGTCTTCAGGACCGCAGTAACAAAGCACAAGTTTAGGGTGAAAACTAGTGGCAGGACTGGAACCAAGTGGACAGAAGAACGGAAGAAGCAGCACAGTGACTTCATGAAGAGATTTTGGGAAGATAGGAAGGCGAATATCATCAAGCAGAAAAACAAGTTCAAGCGCGCTCTATAATGGGCAAAACGCAAAAAGAAGAGAGAAGAATAACTCTATGATCGTGTTACTATGACCCCAAAGCAGAATCGTGCGTGTTAAGTCACACATCACGACTGCAAGGGGGAGCTAGAAGTCCAGAGGTTGGTGGTTTGAATGTCGGCTCCGACAACGGTCTTCCTCAATGCGGTTATTCTCCGAGTTTTTCCACACTGCCTCGAGGCAAATGACGGGTTGGTACCTTGTTTCAATTTCGAGGGCTTTATTAATAACAATTACATACAGTCACAGAGAGCACAAGTTGTAAGGCGCGGCTGGTGCTCAGGATACCCCAAGTATCTAAAATTAAATATCAACGACAACAAAGCTGCTGAAAATTGTTGGGATATATTGAAGCTAATTAGATGTCAAATTTAAAGAAATGAACAATACGTTGAGAGAAAATATACATTATTATACAGTATATAAAAATCCAACATGGCGACCATCCGAAATATTTAGTCGATTCTCAATATCTACGAATATAATCAAACTGAAATTTTGTATGTTGATAGAGGCAATTAACATAAGTAAGAAATATGAAACTAGGCCCTTTAGTTCTTCACGGAACTACTTGCTATTTTTCATTTCTATCATAATAGGCAGTCGGAAATTTTGAAAGCTCGTATTTAAGCAGCGGATGCATTTTGGCATGCTCACTATTCCAGTTAGTGCTGCGATCTATTAGTTCCGAGTACCACGCTGAATGTTCTGGCTGTTAGACACAGTGGATTCTTTCCGCTGAACAAATTGCATCTTAAAGCAGTGTGGTGCTGTGCCTGGTGACGCGTGCTGATGATTTTATGGGACCTGGTGTTGGCCGAGTTTTGATTATCTACGAAAATCTCCGGCGACAAACACTCTGTGTATGACAATCTCGTTAAGTGAAGTTCTAGCATTCTAAAAGTGTCAGTTTTGTTTTTAGAACACCACCCTGGATAACCTGATAAGACAGTACGAAATGGAATCGTCGTATCCTGGTTTCATTCAGTGACTGAATGTACCATTGCTGCGTTTCTAAACACATAACCTCAAGACTTATAGGCCTACGTAAACTGACTTGAGAACTTTCCTTCGTTGAGCACCTACGATATACGGAAGGATATAAAGAGCTCCTGCAAAATTTGAAATGAAAAAAGACTGACATTTTGAATGATGATGATAATTGTTGTTTTAAGGGGCCAAACATCTAGGTTATCAGCCTCTAAAGGTTTGGGTGATCTTGAAGATGAAAATGAAATGTAAACTATAACTAAAACTAACTTATATACTAGAAGAAGAAATGGAAAACAAAAGGAGAATAAGACAAATAAAGGACAGGAGGAAAATAAATGCCCTCAACCCTCGAAGAATGCGGATTGAGGGACTTGGAAGGAAGGAGAGCCATGAAAGGCAAAGTGAAAGAGGAGAGGGCCCGCCCCCAGAGGTAATGGGTAAACGGGGGAAAACCGGACCCAGCTCAGGAATCCCTCGGGGTTGCCAACTCCCGAACTCACCAGCCGTGAGCCCCTGAGGGTGTAGCAATATCCAGGGTGCACCAGAAGTGGTGGGGCTACATACATCCTGCCTCCTTGAGGGCCTTGAGCAGAAGGCAGGAGAGAACATGAAAAGAAAAAGAAGGCTGACCCCTCGCAGAAGGAGGGTATCAGAAAAGATGAGACAAGGGCCAATTAAGGCGGGAAAGGAAGAGACTCCCTAGGCCTCGGATACCCTAATACCATCGGGGTAGGAAGGGAACAAGAGTTGACCAAGTGAGGTCTACAGGAAAGAAGACGGATAGGAGCCCGGCACAAGTAAGTGGAAGCAATGCCGGACGCAGCTGGGGTCCCGTGGTTGCCAACCCACGTCCCACTAGATGTGAGCCCCTGGGGGGATTTTGAATGACTTGTAGGCAATGACCACGAATAACTGGCACCAAGAATGCTTTGACCGCAGACATACAGCACTCCATGGAGTCTACTTAGTTAGTTATTATTTTAAAAGGCGGAACTATGACGTCATCTACCCCTCCTAACACAGATTAAACAAAGCATACACATTTGGAATAGAATTTAAAATTTATAGGTGGAGCCTAAATTTGAAAAGACCGAAAATTAATAAAACAAGAATTTAAATAAAACTAATAATTATAAAAATAAGTAAATTACGGAAAAACAAAAAATTCAGAATTCAAAAAAGAACAAGTCTTTGCGTCAATGTACTCTGGAAAATTTAGATTTCTGGCCCTAACGCACTCCCACTTATAAAGAGGATAACGCGATCATCAGCCACCACGTGATCGGCTAATGTAAGTTTGAGTGTCATCTGCAAACCAAGGTTTCTTCCTAAGTCAGCAAGATCCAAACACTCGGTTAAAATGTGGGCCACGGTGAAAATTGGCTCCACTGGCTCAAAGTAGGGGGTCTTTCCTTCTCATTAGGTACGAGTGGTTAGATCTTGTTTGACCTATCCTTAGCCTACACAAAATGACAGACTCCCTCCCTGACCGGAAAGAGCTCCAAACCATGGAGTCTATGATAAGGCATGTGTTGTAGTCAGATTCCATGATCCGAACAATGAATGAGGGTGCTTGGAGTGTCCGAAGAGAGTATTGCTCTCTGATGAAACATTGTAACGAATAATTTTAAGTTGATGCTTTCTAGGCTGACGCTTTAGATATGCCTGTCTTCTTACCTAAATGTATAATTTCTTTAGAAACCGGCAAAGCCAAAAATAAATGCATATTTTGAAGGCTATAAACAAAACGGATATTTATGTCAAAATTATTGAACAGGATTATTTTTTCTATATCTTTTCTATATGTTACGGTGAAAAAGTGCAAAATACAAAAGGCTACTATTCATGTTTCAGATCATATTCATCACTCTGGCCCTGGTGGCTGCGTCTGAACACAAGGCAGTGGAGAAGAAAGATGCAGACAGCTCTATGAAGACAGATGTAGCGGACAAGAACCAGACGAAGAGAGGAGTGCACGGACTTGGAGAGGGAGGGTTTGATTTCGGAGGTGGAGAAAGCCATAGTGACGGTGATGGTAGTAGCTACAGCTTCAGTCAATTGTCTTCTGGAGGTGGCCATGATAGTGGCGGAAGCTTCAGCCACTTATCTTCTGGAGGTGGCCATGATGGAGGTAGTAGCTTCAGTCACTTATCGTCTGGAGGTGTCCATAATGGTGGTGGCAGCTACAGTCAATTGTCTTCTGGAGGTGGCCATGATAGTGGCGGAAGCTTCAGTCACTTGTCTTCTGGAGGTGGCCATGATATTGGCGGAAGCTTCAGTCACTTGTCTTCTGGAGGTGGCCATGATGGAGGTAGTAGCTTTAGTCACTTATCGTCTGCAAGTGGCCATAATGGTGGTGGCAGCTACAGTCAATTGTCTTCTGGAGGTGGCCACGATGGCGGCGGAAGCTTTAGCCACTTGTCATCTGGAGTTGGCCATGATGTTGGTGGAAGTTTCAGTCACTTGTCCTCTAGTGGTGGCCATGATGGTGGCGGAAGCTTCGGCCACTTCTCGTCTGGAGGTGGCAGTTCCATCTCTTACGGAGGAGGAGATGGTGGCAGCCATGGCTCTTCAAGTGGACATAAGCACGTGAAGACTATCACGTTGACAGAAAAAGTGCCTTATCCAGTACCCAAGCCATACGCAGTACCAGTAACTGTGGAAAAACCTGTACCTTACCATGTAGCAAAGCCTGTGCCATATGAAGTCAAAGTTCCAGTAGACAAGCCATACGCAGTTCCTGTAGAGAAACCAGTTCCCTATCCAGTCCACAAACCAGTGCCATACCCCGTCAAAGTTCCCGTAGACAAGCCGTACCCAGTACATGTTCCAGTAGAGAAACCCGTACCGGTCAAAGTGCACGTTAAAGTGCCAGTTCCACAACCATACCGTGTGGATGTACCAAAACCTTACCAAGTCATAGTGGAACGGAAGGTTCCAGTACCAACCCCATACCATGTCCACATTAAGGTACCAGTACCTCAGCCGTATCCAGTATACACAAAAGTTCCCATCGAGATTCCTGTTGACAAGCCGTACCCAGTTCACGTTAAAATCCCAGTCGACAGACCCTATCCTGTCCACATCCCCCAGCCCTACACGGTGACAGTCGAAAAGCAAGTACCCTACACCGTAGAGAAACCAGTTCCCGTGCCTGTCAAGGTCTACGTGGACAGACCTGTACCTGTGGCGGTCCCCAAGCCCTACCAGGTAATCGTAGAGAAGCCAGTGCCATACCACGTCGAGAAGAAGATCCCCTACACGGTGGAGAAACCAGTGCCAGTGCAGGTGAAGGTGCCCATCGACCGTCCAGTTCCTGTACTCGTTCCTAAACCATATCACGTGAGCGTCGAGAAGCCAGTGCCATATCCCGTAGAGAAACCCGTGCCGTACGAAGTGAAGGTCCCCGTGGAGAAGCCAGTTCCTGTGACCGTTGAGAAGCCTGTACCTGTCCCCGTATACGTGAAGACTGAACAACATGAGGACCACTCGGGTTTCGGAGCCCGCCTTCACTAGCCTTTATGTTATCAAAGAACAATAAACCATTTTCCCAATACTTGTGATTTTGAAAGGCTTTTTATTCCATTGGATGCACCATTTTGCACTCAAAGAAACTGGTTCCCTCCTTTAATTAACATTATATTCTTTGGGCTGGGGTCTATCTGGAATTAACGTCCTCAATGTCCCGATACCATGGTAACCATAGCATCTACCTATACTACTGTAGGTCAGTAGCGTCATCTACAGCCTACGTTGCTATAAGAACGCAAGCTCTTAGTTAAGTGTTGTTGGTTCAGCTATGTATTTATAGTGTTGGAAGCCATCTTTTACTGTTGCCTAGTAATAGAAATGTAATGTTTTTCAGTCGGTCAACAAGATTGTACTCAATTGTAATGGGTGCTTCCCTGATCCTGAGAAGAATAACGCATGATTAATAAATAAATACACTTGGATGACCAGTTTCGATCGTTAAGCGATCATCTTCAGATTGTTTACACTTAGCCTATTAAATCTATGTCTACAAGTATGGGTGATGGTATTTGCATAGTTGCAGTAGTATACATATAACTAACAAATCTAGTTGTGCTGGTTCAACTACTGTAACTAAATAAGTGTATATAGTGTAAATACCATCACCTACATGTAAACTTGGAATTAATAAGCTAAGTGTAACGGTTCTGATGATAATCACTTGACGATCGAATCTGATCATCCGAGTGTATTTCTTCTTCTGCGTGAATGGGTCTCCTAGGACCACGTGGAATCAACACTTCTTGGCCTTGATGTTTGCCCAATAACTCTTCATGCGCAACGATTGAGCTAGTCTTCGTTGCTGCGACCAGACGTGTCTGGTAGTTCTTCTCTCTTCTGCCTCAAAACCTCGTGTATGAGTAATTTTCCTAATTTCCTCTCTATCCTTGAGATATTATGTAATTTCTTTTCAGGATTAGGGAATCACCCATTACAAATGGGTTGGTTACAATCGTGTTGACCGACTGGAAAACGTAACATTTCGGTCATCTATGTATACTAGGTCAGTAACGTCATCTATACGATCCTATAAGAACGCAAACTCTTAGTTACGTGTTGTTTGTTCATTTCTTCATACATGGTCAGTAGCGTTACATATACGTTGCTAAAGGAATACAAGCTCTTAGTTACCAATTGTTTGTTCATTTCTGCATACATGGTCAGTAGCGTTACATATACGTTGCTAAAGGAATACAAGCTCTTAGTTACCAATTGTTTGTCCATTTCTACATACATGCTCAGTAGCGTTACATATACGTTGCTAAAGAAATACAAGCTCTTAGTTACCAATTGTTTGTCCATTTCTGTATACATGGTCAGTAGCGTTACATATACGTTGCTAAAGGAATACAAGCTCTTAGTTACCAATTGTTTGTCCATTTCTGCATACATGCTCAGTAGCGTTACATATACGTTGCTAAAGGAATACAAGCTCTTAGTTACCAATTGTTTGTCCATTTCTACATACATGCTCAGTAGCGTTACATATACGTTGCTAAAGGAATACAAGCTCTTAGTTACCAATTGTTTGTCCATTTCTGCATACATGGTCAGTAGCGTTACCTATACGTTGCTAGGGGCAGATGACCTCGTAGTTCCGCCCCTTAAAACAACAATAACTAACTAACTAACTAACTATACGTTGCTAAGGAAACACAAGCTCTTAGTTACGTGCTTTTGTTCATTTCTGCATATGCTGTAGGTCAGTAGCGTCACATATACGTTGTTATAAGAACACAAGCTCTTAGTTACGTGTTGTTTGTTCATTTCTGCATACATGGTCAGTAGCGTTACCTATAGGCCTATGTTGCTATAAGAAAACAAGCTCTCAGTTACGTATTGTTTTCTTCGAACAATGTTGGATGCTGAAAAATGTAACAACTAACGCGAAAGGAAACGTGCGGAGAAGGAAGAGTATTAATTTCAAAGAAGGTATCTTCAACGCGCCATTTTCCTCTACAGCTACCGATGGCGAAAGTCGCAAGAGTTTCAAGGATTAAACGTTAGTTATTGTTTTAAGGGGCGGAACAGAAAGGTCATCTGCCCCAAGGATTCAAAGAAGCTCAGACGTCAGTCATATCCAAGGTTCTATGGTTTTTCATATAGTTGCGAAAATGTACAAGCACTTTTATAATGTTTGGTACATTACGTTATGTTAGTATACTATCTGTAAACGAAATTTAAATGCTTTTCAGTCGATCAACATGATTGTACCCAATTGTAATTGTTGTTATTCCCTAAACCTGAAGAAACATTAATTCACATGGACTAGACTACTAGTTTCGTTCGTCAAGCAATCATCATCAGATCAAAACTGGTACGGTAGTCCAAGTATTATGTAGTTTTCAGATTTAGGGAATAATACCAATTGCAATCGGATACAATCATGTTGGCCGGCTGAAAAGCATTTAATGCAACACTGAAAACTTGCTTCCAACACGATAATGCTCCAATTGTTTTGTAAGCTCGCGTCGCAGACTTGACTCGTTCGTTAGCACCTGAAGAAGCTACAACGTAGCAGCAAAACTGGTCGCGTAACTTATCAAATAGATAGAATCCAAATAGTGTATCACGTTTTTTTTTTAGCGTATGGCTTTTAGTGCCGGGAGTGTCCGAGGAAATGTTCGGCTCGCCAGTTTTGTAGCTGCTTCGAGACGGACACCCAATGGGTGAGCTACAAGTACCGTTGGGGAGGGAAGGAGGGAAGTTGGAATGTAAGGATGAGGAGTTGGAAGGTAGCGGCTGTGGCCTATAGTTAGGGACCAACCCCGGCATTTGCCTGGAAGGAAGATGGGAAACCACAGAAGACCATCTTCAAGGTTGCCGGCGGGGGGATTCGAACCTCCTCGCCTCCCGGATGTGAGCGACTGCCATCAGTCATGCCGTAACCACCACGGCTAACTCACCCGGTATCACGTTATTATGGTGTGTTTATGAACTTAACCGCCACAAAAAGAATCAGTCAGCCAACGCAAAATCAAGCCGTAATGAGCCGTTGTTGAACGTGCTCTTATAATGTTATATTTTGAGAGTCCATTGTTAAACGTAAGGCAGCACACACCTGGATTAATACAGATGAGCTTAAATTATTACTAGAAGACCCGTGCTGCTCCGCAGCATTCATTTCAACAATCCTACAGCACTTATTTCCATATGACATTTCCTGTTCGCCTGTCTTTATGCTCTATAGTGACCTGAACAGACAGTAACTGAATGTCTCGGAATATGTGTACGGAACAAACCTACAGTAAGACTCTCTGGACGTGCCTAGCGAAATGTACCATCCCGCCATTTTCCTGGAGTTAAAAATTGGAGACAACAGGAAATAATTTCAGGGTATGTGCCCACTCGTCTACAGGGTGTCTCCCTGATTGCGACCATTCCGGATTGCGTTCACCTCATTAGCAGTCCAGATTGCGGTCACTTTCATTTTAGGGAAGAACTATAAACATTCCAGCGTCCAGATTGCGGTCACTTTTCTTGGGAGACCGGTCCGGTTGTAACTCCCCTGTGGATTTCCTCAGCTTTCACTTCCACCCCTCTTGCCAATGTTGAGGTACAGTTCTCTTTGGGCTCTTAAGCTGCAACCACAGTGTTCAATATTTTTCTGTTTACTAACCGTGTTCTGTATCGTTATGGAGTTTATTGAAACGGAGAAGGGTAAGCCGTGTGTTTTACTGAATGGCTATAGTTACAGACCATACAGAACAAGTAAACGTGGTGTTATTACATGGCTTTGTTTGAAGGAGAAATCCAAAAAAAAATGCAAGGGGAGATTATTGACCGAAGGTATGTATTAAGGAAATTACTATTCTTAAGACTGAAAATGTGATAATCATTGCTTTACGAGGTGCTGTCAGATTGGGAGGGGTCTTGATTTTTTTAAGCGAAGTTTTATGGGGTGTTCTCAGCTGAACACTGGACTGTATTCTTTGGTTAGGTAGGGAAATATCCGTTTCCCTTTGTTATCCACAAAACTTACGGAAGGTATGAGTCAGTCGGGAAGAACCAAGAACCAAGGCCCGGTCTCCCAAGAAAAGTGACCGCAATCTGGACGCTGGAATGTTTATAGTTCTTCCCTAAAATGAAAGTGACCACAATCTGGACTGCTAATGAGGTGAATCTAAAATGGTTACCCGTCTTATCCAACATCCATCCCCCTCACATACGAAGAGAAGTACCTCTTGTAAGATAATGGCAGAAATGCCGCAGTAATCCTCAACTGCCCTTACATCAGGACTGCAACCCTCAGAAACCGAAGAGATTAAAATCCAGAAACCCAGCATGGAAGCTAGGTGAGAAGCTCCTGGAAACACATTTTGATGCTGATGAGATCTGGCATGAAGAATGGTCCTCTTCAAATCCCGACCACCTGGGTTTAATCCATGATCCTTGTAGAGCTCCGCCTGGTTTCAACTTACCGAGAAGGGAATGGACATCTCTAAACAGAATCAGGACAAATCATGGAAGGTGTATATTCTAGCTTCATAAGTGGGGAAAATCTGAAGACCCATTCTGCGACTGTGGTAATGTGCCTCAGACAATCCAGCACATTGTTATGGACTGCCCAAAGAGAAAATTCAATGGATCTGCCCAAGAATTACATAGTGCCTCTACGGTAACAGTGGACTGGCTGAAAAGTCTGGACATTAAGTTTTGAATGTGTATCATTGATCTGTAAATAATGTATATAAAATTGGAAGATATATGTATTTATAATGTATCCTTGTTTTTGCCATACGAAATAAATAAATGAGGTGAACGCAATCCGGAATGGTCGCAATCAGGACACAACCGTCTACAGAGTTCGGAGATAGCCTGGAGGCTTGGCCGAGCGCTACTTGGAGGAACTACCAGAGCGGGTAGTGTAGCAGGTACCGCTACGAGCCTTGGGCTGCCACGGTCATTGACGACAATGAGCTCGGCAAACAGTCCATCATTGTATGTATATCACTTGTATGTTTATCACTTTTATGAGTGAAAGTGGTTATGATTCTAATTGGACTTTCTCTACCACGTCTCACTCTCTCTCTCGAACAATGAACTCGCATCGCACACTTGAGATGCGCAGATGTCTTACATAACCTCGTGTGTTACATCATGAACCTCTGACTCAGTCGCAATAGCAACCCTGACGAATGCCATCTTTCATTTCATGGTTCAGTGTAAGAGAGGGTCATAACCCTAACATCGCTTAAGTCCTGCGCGGATGTGGATGCGCAACATTTATCGCCATGCGGATATAGTTTGCATGGCTGTGCGGATAGCGGATAATGTTTGGAGTAAATTTGTGGATAGTTTTTAGAATACAATACAATCCGAACTTGTTAAATTCCATTACTAGGACCCCGATGTTTACTGTTATGTTTTCTTTTTCACGACAAATGTAAAATGATGATTTAAGCTTATCTCATTCCTCCCTATATTATTCTGCTAAGGTCCCATTCCAGTTTTGTACCGGAAATAAGGTCCCATTAACATCAACCTACACATATGGGGTACCTACAGGTTCAGCATAACCCAATGCGTAAGCGAAACGCACTCACTTACTCTTTAAATGCCTCACAATTAAATCAATACCTTAAAACATGTATATTTACAATGAAATAATGAAAGAATGCAACGCGGTAACCATGGTAACAGAATCTCACAGGTCCATCTATTTCTGTAATAAGACGCAATGCAATTCAAATTATTACATTACTGTGAACGTTTCCAGACGGTTATAAGGTTATCACTGAACCAAATTAAGCTGTAAAATTCATCAATGCATACAGTATAATGTGCTTAAGGGGGTCAAGGGGCACTCTAGAATTTTTCACGCAATTTTCACGTGTGAGTGTGGTACGCAAGGTCTTTTTCACCCGACTATAAAGGGTCTCCGAAAACCACATTTAAAGGCCCTTAAATTAACAGTGTCTGTGATATTCCCAGAAAACTAACTTCGCTCTGATATACCTATGAAGGAATGACAAACCCCTAACCACTGCACCAGTAGCTGAATTGATAAAGGATATACCAAGGATATATCAGTCATAGCATTCATGATTGAGATTTTGCTAAGTGTACTGTTTACAACTAGAATATTCGCGGGCGAAGCCGCGACGGGTAATGCTTGTTCAAATTATATCATTAATAGTACATTATGCAACGAGCCTATAATGGCTATAATTAAGACACGAGTATTTTTATAAAACGAGCGTATGCGAGTTTTATAATTTCCATACGAGTGTCTTAATTACCATTATAGGCGAGTTGCATACGACTGTTTATGTTCGACGATAATTATAACTTTATTATATGTTTTAACATAAATATTCATAAATATCTGTTGAGAGTCAGCCACTTGAATTTTGTGATTGGAGAGCGAGCGTTAAGTATGATATCTCTGTCTTTCAAGATCTTTGAACGACCGACGCATGCGCTCTGTGTGCTTGCAATGCCATATGCAGGCCATATATTTACATCTGCTGCCCCTCAGTAATATTGTCACTGGAGTCGTTTCAAGCCAATGCGCTGTGTAGAAATTAGCGTTGGTGATATTAAGGTACAGTGCTATTTCTTGTCTCATATTCGCCAGTTTATTTACGCGAACATATGGACGGTGCGTATTCCATGTCGGTAATTTATTATAGTTCGATGTTGTGTTTATGTCCGACATGTTGGATTTTGAGCGCATGCGCGAAGGTATCGTTACCTAATTGGTCAATGAACGAGCTCTGATTGGCTGGAGAAACTGTATCATAATGAAAAACAGTGTTATAATGACCATCATTATGATACAGTTTTCTGACACATAATAGTGAGGGTCGAACAAAAACATAATTAACACTCCGAACTGAAAAAAGGTTGCAATTCTGGCTGTATAACATTCAGATGCTATATCGGCTTTCACGGCCAGTGAATTAAAACTCAGCAATGCTTCTAGGTTTTTGCCGTGTCTTGTGTGGGGTTTCGTCTAGGACACCAAGCTGGCTCATCAGCGGGCTCTTGGTGACCCCGCCCGGACCCCCACAGGAGTAGCGAACTGCGTGCTACCTCCCTTTTTATGAAGTGCACATGTGCCTCTTCACTGTGAGAACTAAAAGCTCAAGCAGCCATAACCTCCCTATGAAGGCTTCCAATAATATGGTATATTGGCTTTCACGGCCAGTGAATTAAAACTCAGCAATGTTTCTAGGTTTGTGCCGTGAAGCATTGCTGAGTGCATGTGGTGTTGGGATAGCGTGCCTGCCTCGCTCTCGGAGGTCCCGGGTTCTATGACCGGCTGGGTCAGGGATTTTAGGAACTGGCGTGAGGGATGAAACTGAGTGCACTCAGCATCATGAGAAGAATTCACGGAGACCAAGATTAACGGCCGAGGGAACCCAACGCGCTGACCACCCCAGCGAAATGGCTGATAGACCTTCATGCGCTGTAGTGCCATGGGGTTTGGGATGGTTTTATTAACAGACATATTGTGAATCTAAATCTGTTAAAATCCGTTGGCTATGAGCTGGGCGGTAGCCTCACCCTTGTATAAGCGTGTTCCTCTGGGTCCAACCAGGCTTAATTTGTTTAGATTGGGGGAGGTGCCCTAGGACATCAAATACAAATTTTCTGGAAGGAGTATGGGAGAAATCAACACTCATGATGACCGTTGTCAGCGCCGGAATTCGAACCTTCCAGCACCCTGATGCAGGGTTTGTTTTCTTGTTATCATTGGTTGGTTCTTAAGTTTAGGGGCTGCGACAAAGCGGTCATGTAGCCCCGTGTACTTTGGGTGTGTGTAGAATCTGTCTGATAACCGGTATAAATTGTGATGACTGTATTAGTGTGTGTATCTGTTTTAATTCAAGTAAGGACTGCAGACGATCAATTTTCAAGTAGTTCCTACTTTTGCCACCAAACGCCACCGTCAACGACAACTAGTTCAGAACCTAGCTACCAGACGTCACCGCAGTCGGCTCTTGGCAACGAACGTAGGAACCTAAGAGCGTTGTTTACATTCTTAACCTATACAATTTAGCTTCACACAGGTGTAATTAGTGGAAGGTTCTTTAACATGCCATAAATCTATGACATGGGACCGCCGGCTTTACTTCCCCTCCGAAGGAAGGCATACTGAGCGATTTTTTACGCTTTTAAAAAATCCGACGACTTCGGCCGGATTTGATATGATAATAATGATGATGATGATTGTTGTTTTATGGGGCCTAACATCTTGGTTATCGGCCCAGGCCGGATTTGAACCCGCGATCTTGGGCATATAAGCTCAGCATGCTACCGACTACGCCACCGAAGCCGCCCTTGTTATCATTACCGTGAGGTGCAGTATCTCTCTTCCTCTGTCTAGGTTTATTAGTGCTACCAGTAACACTGTATAGTATAATTGAAACCTAATTCATATCCTCTATCCTGTGGCCTGTCTAATAATTCATCTCTCATCCATAAATCATGGACACACTGATGAATATCGCTGTTTGTACAACTAAGACGATATTTTCATGCTAGTTCCTTTGCCTGATTTCTACATGATATAAGAACCTTGTGTTCAAACTCAAAGAAACTTGTATGAAGCCGAAACCTGTTACAAACGAATTATATTCTTGATCAGTGTACAATGACTAATGCTACAGGAAGAGGGTTTTGATGTATTTTAGTTTCAGTCAATCTGGGGTTATTGTGACATATAAAACTGATGTACTGTGTACTTCATATCCTCTATCCTGTGGGCTGTCTGAACTATACTTAGTCGATATTAAGACTCTGTAAAACCATGTACTTTCTGAAGTAAGTATGTACCGTATTTATTAAGCGTATGGCTTTTAGTGCCGGGAGTGTCCGAGGACAGGTTTGGCTCGCCTGAGTCTGTAGCTGCTTCCAGCGGACACCCTTAGGGTGAGCAACAAGTTTGTTGATATTAAAACTGACAATTATGTATTTATTTATTTATTTATTTATCGTATGGCTTTTAGTGCCGGGAGTGACCGAGGACATGTTCGGCTCATCAGAGTCTGTAGCTGCTTCCAGCGGACACCCTTAGGGTGAGCTACAAGTTCGATGATATTAAAACTGACAGTTATTTATTTATTTATTTATTTATTTATTTAGCGTAAGCCTTTAAGTGCCGGGAGTGACCGAGGACATGTTCGGATCTCCAGTCTGCAGCTGCTTCCAGCGGACACCCTTAAGGTGAGCTACAAGTTCGTTGATATTAAAACTGACAATTATTTATTTATTTATTCAGTGTATGCCTTTTAGTGCCGGGAGTGTCCGAGGACATGTTCGGCTCGCCTGAGTCTGTAGCTGCTTCCAGCGGACACCCTTAGGGTGAGCTACAAGTTCCATTTAATTTCAAGTAGTTCCATCTTTCGCCACCAGATATCAATGATACCTAGTGGTGAACGTTGGAACGTTGATAGAGTGTACCGACTAAATCTAACAGGTGTTAAACTTAAGGAAGTAGGAGACTTATGTCACTTAGGAAGCAAAATAACCGGTGATGGACGAAGCAAAGAGGATATAAAAATTAGGTTAGCTCAGGGAAGGAAAGAATTTCTACAGAAAAAGAATCTGTTGACATCGAATATAGATTTAGGTATAAGGAAGTCAATTTTGAAAGCCTTTGTCTGGAGCGTGGCACTCTATGGAAGTGAAACTTGGACTATTGGTGCAGCAGAAAAGAGGAGAATTGAAGCATTTGAAATGTGGTGTTACAGGAGAATGATGAAGATCAGATGGGTAGATAGGGTTACAAACGAAGAAGTATTAAGATTAATGGGAGAGGAGAGATGTTTCTGGCGACTGCTAATGAAGAGAAGAAATAGGTTGGTAGGACACATACTAAGACACCCAGGAATTGCAAGCTTACTTATGGAAGGAAGGGTCGAGGGCAAGAACTGTAGGGGTAGACCAAGGTTAGAATATGTTAAACAGATTGCCTCAGATGTAGCGTTTGCTAGCTATGTAGAGATGAAACGATTAGCTCAGGACAGGGAGGATGGAGAGCTGCATCAAACCAGTCAAACGACTGAAGACTCAAACAACAACATTTAGCTTCACACAAGTTTAGTCCGTGGAAGGATCTTTTACATGCCATTAATCTATGACATGGGACCGCCGGCTTTTATTCCCCTCCGAAGGAAAGCATACTGAAGGGTTTTGAATGCTCTTAAAAAATCCGACGATTTCGGCCGCTATCTTGGGCACAGCAGTTCAGAATGCTACCAACTACGCCACCGAAGCCGCTAAAACTGACAATATCACTCGTACTTAAATAACTAAGGGATGGTGGAAATCTTAGAAAACATATTGTTGGCCAACTGAAACATAAGTACTATACTCGTGCACTTAAAAATTCACAAATACAGGCAAAAATATGTTAAGTGCCGATTTACCTAAAGAACAATCTTAAAAGGTGCATGTACACTGGAGAGTGATTCCCGAAACAACTGTGCTTTCAAATTTCTGACTCTGTATTCTTTCACAGTACAATTCCAAGTTCAATATGTTCAATTAATGTTATTGTTTTTTCGCGACTCCACACAAATTCAGCCATATTCAAACACTATAATAACCACTACAATCCACCACGAACTCTACGTAGAGCACTTTCCAATATTCAGCCGGTCAAATAGAGCTAGACTGGTCTAGCTAGGGCACCCAAATACTGTTTACACCGTAGAGTCGGCCATCTTAAGCTAGAGCTTAGAGCGGTCTCCGCTAGGGTTCTCTACCACCTGTGTACACTGGAGAGGAGCTTCGAGTGCCCTAGCTAGAGCTACTCTACGCACGTTGACGCTCGTTTTGAGCACTGTCCCACGGCTCCACAACTTCTAGATGTTCCTGGATTTAGATTCTTATCATTCATCTTCCCCGTTTGACTCTTACAGGTCAACTTTTGTTCTCATTAAGTGGCCTGTACACTGCAGAGTGATTTTCATAGAGCAAGTCAATCTAGACCGCTCTAGCTAAAATGAGCCGGTGTACACTGTAGAGTAATTTTCCCTAGGTAGAGAATTCGTAGATCGGAGATATACTAATCTACCTGGAGCACTCTCTGAACCTGTGTACACTATCAAACGTAAATGTACTAGGTAGAGTAGCGTTAAACATTTCTGAGAGCAATGTGGGTCTAGGTTACTTTGCGCTGTGTTGTGAAGTTATAATGACTTCAAGAGAGCGTTTAGCATCTGTGGTGGATGTGTGTGCCTTGTTAAAAATGAAAACTATGAACAGGAAAAAAAAAAGGTTGTGGATGAGGAATTGGATATCAAAAAGTGAATACGAGGGAATGCACGCTAGAATTATTGCAAGAGTTATGTTCAGAAGATTCTGAAGCGTACAAGAACTTTTTAAGAATGAGCAAAAATTACTATGATTATATTTTGGCCAAAATTACCCCCCAGGATCAGCATAGTGCTCCCCATGGCTTCTGCTATCACCCGAAACGACTGTGCTTTCAAATGTCTGTCTCTGTATTCTTTCAGAGTACAATTCCAAGTTTCTGGGTGGGCTTCAATATGTTCAATTAATGTGTTTTTTTTTTCGCGACTCCACACAAATTCAGTCATATTCAAACACTATAATAATAAACAAATAACCACCACTGGCTCTACGTATAGCACTTTCCAATATTCAACCGGACGAATGGAGCTAGACTGGTCTAGCTAGAGCACCCAAATACTGTTTACACCGTAGAGTCGGCCATCTTGTGCTAGAGCTTAGAGCGGTCTCCGCTAGGGTTCTCTACCACCTGTGTACACTGGCGAGGAGCTTAGAGTGCCCTAGATAGAGCTACTCTACGCTCTAGCTAGGGCGAAAGCTCTGCAGTGTACTGGAACCTTTAGATCCCGACGTTGATTTTGAAATTTTCAAGTCTTTACTAGAAGTTGAGTTTCTTGAAACTTGACATCAAACAATTAATCCATTAAAATGCGTTAAAAACCTGGATATCCAAAGAGAAGGCATCTTGTTATTATTGACGTAGGCTACGATTCCGTTGCTTGTCTCCGTCGAGTGCTGCCTATCTGTCAGGGAGTTAGCTCGGAGGACTTCAAAATTACTGCTGTTGGTAATGTTGTAGAAATCTGCTGACACTCAAGGCACCGCTAGTTTGCCATTGCTTTCCACACTGAGTCAGTCCAGCAGCACTGATCCTCTGAGTAGAATATTTCGCAGACAGCACCATCCGTACCTCAGAAGCTTACATCTAATCACAGCCATGAATGAGACTGAGACATCGGGGAAAATAAAACAGACAAGTACAAAAATACTGCTTCTATACATTAAGAGAAGGCAACATGCCTGCGCGTGCTGGCATCCTTAAATTGAAAGTAAACTTAATTTATAACGCAGTCAATCTTATGTTATGGAAATTAGGTGCACTCAGATGTCATTTAAAGCTATTTAAAATTGAAACTTGTGTCACCGGCCACGGTGGGTGAGTGGATAGCGTGTCGGTCTACTAACCCCAAGATTGCAGGTTCGCTCCTGACCGTGGTGAGTGATTTTTGAAAGGCGGCAATAATACGACACGCATGTCATACGATGTTGGCATGTCAAAGAACCCATTTGAATTCAGTAGGCCGTATTCATAATGGCAAAATTAATCTCGGGATTTTCCGCCAACACAAAGTTCCTCATTTCTCTACTAGAAAGTGCTATAGTGTTCAAGGAGCTTAGATATCTAACCTCCTTGACTTTCATAGTGATTCAAGGAACAACGAAATTCGACATGCAAGCTACCCTCTGGGTGTCAAATTACAAAGCTTGCACCCGCCATCCGAGGCCATACGATATTATTATTATTATACCGGCCACGGTGACCAGATGCGCTCGTGCCTCGCTGGCATCGACAGAGAGTGTGTTCAAATACCACCTCGGCCATCCAGAAAATGGTTCACGTGGTTTCCCATTTTCAGGACCGGTTCCTTTCAACGGGCCCACGGCCGAAGCGGCTCGTGCTTACATTCGTTGGTACAAACGTACAGTAGTTAAGTAGTTAGCTGAGAGAGAGAGTCTCGGTGTACAATATTACAGCATTATGTAGAGATGGGCTCCATTAATAACAGGAAATCAAGTGCGCTACCAAGCACGAGAGAGCAGGCTTGCTGGTGTACAGTGTAGCCATCTAGGAGCGAACTATCAAGCTACTTCATCGGTGACATCCTTCACGTCACTTCACGTTCCGCACCGTTGCCTACGTCACACTCAGGGATGTCAGAAGTTTGATCGATATTGATCCTACGAGCATGTCTGCATATAAAGGGCGGGCAAGGTCATAACATCATTATCATCAGCCACTGGAGCGGTCCAGAAACAACTCCCAGAAGGTCTCAAAAATCTCAAACTGTACCCATCTCCATACAAGCGAAGGTCATTTCAGAAGTCATGGCAACTAGTTTTTAACCAGCAATAAAGCTGCCGGAAACAAAAATCAAGATATACGTTGGAAAGTCGCTGGAATGTTCTTCGTAATGCCGGTAATAAATTGGAATCCGGGTACAAGGGTCAGTGAGTATGAGACATTGAAAGATGCGTAAATAGAGATAATTGATTTATTCGTTTTACATATGCACACAATAAAACAGTACGCGTAATACTCGTACTCATACGAGCGAACAACTTTCGAACTAACCCCCCAAGGCGTCCACACATCGTTGCCAACGGTGAGGAAGGCGCTGAATACCATCTTCCGTAGTGTGTGATGCGTCTATGCGCGCCACCTCTCGTCGATGCGCGGTTACGATGCCCTCCCTGTTTGCAAACTGCAGCCCACGTAGCGGCGTCTTTAATTTGGGAATGAGATCAAAGTCGCACGGACTGAGATCAGGGGAGTACGGAGGATATTCCAAAATCCCCCACCCCCACCGCCGCGCAAGGTTCTGGACACAGGCTGCAGTGTGGCTTGTTGCATTATCACATGGAGAAGTATTGCATTGTTGGGAAGCCCTGGACGTTTCCTTCGCAATGTACGATGCAGAGTGTGCCAGGCGCGGATTCAAGGGGGTTCACTGGGGTCATGCCCCCCCCCCCCCCCCCCAAACGGAGACCTCTTTTTTTTTGCAAACTCAAAAAACGAAAACACAATAACCAGACAAATAAAACTTAACGAATTTTAACTGAAAAACAATTTTATTCATTACTGAAAATATCTGTATTGCAATTATTACAATGTTCTGTTACAACTGTACTGAACATAATTAAAAATTCATACCTGTTATATAAAAACGATTATTTATATAACAAAATCAACTCGTCTATTTTGTTTAGCAAACCTTGTAATTACCGATTCGATGTTTATAGTGATGTCACGATGAATGTGCAGCAATGCACGGATAGGAATTTGGGGCTTTTTTCGCACCAAAAAATTTTGCCGACGTCCAAACTGTAAGCTTGGTTGGCAATTTGAGTTGTGATTTTCTCCCTTTGTCGGTACCAACTCGACTTGCCGAAACTGTAACGTACCTTGATCCTTTTCTCGAAGCTCGATGTAAAAGTCGCAAAACACGCCGTTGCAATTTGTACGAATATTTTTGGTGCGCTAAACGCATCAAATTTCTATCCATGTAGCTTGCAAAAAAATTGGTCTGGTTTTGTACGTTTGGTTATTTTGTAAATGCATTTTTAGTAATACAATTTTTCTTAACAATTTCGATTCTCTGACTCCCCCCCCCAAAAGCAAAACTCTAGATCTGCGCCTGGAGTGTGCAGCAGGAATTTTGTGACATCCATATCGGAACACAGTCTCTAGGATACTGGCGGCTTCGATGGCATAGTATGTAGCATGCTGAGCTTCTATGCCCAAGGTCGCGGGTTCAAACCCGGCCGAAGTCGTCGGATTTTTTAAGAGCGTTAAAAATCACTCAGTATGCCTTCCTTCGGAGACGAAGTAAAGCCGGCGGGCCCATGTCATAGATTTATGGCATGTTGAAGAACCTTCCACTAACTAAACTTGTGTGAAGCAAAATTTGTAGGTTAGGTTTGATTAATGCTATCAAGTTCCAACGTTCGTCACCAGGCGCCTGTTGCGATGGCATCTAGTAGTAGCCAAGTTCACAGCTAGGTGTCGTGGACGGTAGCAATTGGTAGCAAAAGTAGGAACTACTTGAAATTATCTTCCGCAGTCCTTACTTGAATTAAAAACAGATAACATACACTAATACAGCCATCACAATTGAAAATCCACAGCCTGCTTCCAGTCTCCGACCGGGTCAGGAATGGAATGAATGAAGCCCCCATCAAGCGGCGAGGATATGAACTGTGCCGGCTGCCGAAGCCTGTCGCACTCCTCTGGGGCAATGATTAAATGAATGACAGATGAAATGAAATGATAGTGGCGAGTGTTGCTGGAGTGAATTTTTTGACAGGGAAAACTGGAGTATCCGGAGAAAAACCTGTCTCCCTCCGTTTTGTCCAGCACAGATCTCACATGGAGTGACCGGGATTTGAACCACGGACCCAGTGGTGAGAGGCAGGCGTGCTGCCACCTAGGCCACGGGGACAGCCATCACAATTAACACCTGTTATCAGACAA
The DNA here is from genome assembly GCA_946902985.2 of Meconema thalassinum. NCBI lineage: Eukaryota > Metazoa > Arthropoda > Insecta > Orthoptera > Tettigoniidae > Meconema > Meconema thalassinum. The sequence goes on from OX336388.2 coordinate 1,983,184,575, forward strand.
ATTCTACACACACCCAAAGAACACGGGGATACATGACCGAGTTGTCGCAGCCCCTAAACTAAGGAACCAATCAACCATCTCTAGGATACTAACGTTTGCATGTGTTGTGTACTTGACACCAATGCACTCCGACGTCATCTGGTGGTCGCATCCCGTACTGTGTGCACCATGTTTTCAAATGTACAGTATGTAGTACAATAACCGCATATGCAGTTATTCGGAATATATAAAATAGTTGCCATGACTTCTGAAACGACCCTCGTACAATATTGCAGAAGGCAGTCTTGAGCACAGGCTTCCTTGTCCGTCGAACAATGAACACAAGATTACAATAGAGCGAAGATAACTTGTTCAATCAGTCTTTGTCTCACTGGAATAATCTACCATTGCGTACGTTGTGAAAATTGTCTGTCTGTTTGGTAGTCAGCCCGAAGGCTGGTTGGATCCTCAAAAAGTACCGCCGTTAGGTTATGTGGGTATATACCCACAAAAACCCAAGGCAGCGCTATATTGAGGCGTAATAGGCAAGGAGAGGAGTGAGGTAGTTCGCCATAACTTACCTCACTGAGTCAGAACTGCAGTACTATCACTATGAGTAGAACCTTTCACAGCATCCACAGGCACTGACTGTGCCCTGAATGTCATTACTAAGCACCACCCATACCTCAGTAGCTTCCATATAATCACAGCCATGAGTGAGACTGAGACATCGGTGAAAAGCCACATTTTACTCTAGCCTGTGCCAACAGACAAATGCAAATATACTGCATTCATCAAGAGATGGCAAACAGGCCAGTTGTGAAAATTAAGCATTTAATAATGTTTATGTTCGACCATGACTATTATATGTCAGAAAACTGTATCATAATGATGGTCATCATAACACTATTTTTCATTATGAAACAGTTTCTCCCACCAATCACTGCTCAAGAAACAGTTGTTTGACCAATTAGATAAGAATAGCATCACACCTGCGCAGAGTTCCAAGGCCTTCTAATTTAAATTTCACTGCGTTGCCTAGTGTCATAGTGGGGTAATCGAGGAGGCCATGGTCAAATACAAGGCATTATCTGCGTCCCATGCGCTCTGTTCAGTACATAAAACTGGCGAAATCTCATTCATTCATTTATTTGCAATGGGGGGTGTGTCCCCCGGTGGCAAATTGGATATACATAACAAATGAAAATGAAAATCCACAGCCTGCTTCCAGTCGCCGACCGGGTCAGGAATGGAATGAATGAAGCCCCCTTCTAGCGGCGAGGATATGAACTGTGCCGGCTGCCGAGGCCTGACGCACTCCTCTGGGGCAATGATTAAATGAATGACAGATGAAATGAAATGATAGTGGAGAGTGATGCTGGAATGAAATGTTGACAGGGAAGACCGGAGTACCCGGAGAAAAACCTGTCTGCCTCCGTTTTGTCCAGCACAGATCTCACATGGAGTGACCAGGATTTGAACCACGGACCCAGCGGTGAGAGGCCGACGTGCTGCCGCCTAAGCCACGGAGGCTTTTACATAACAAATATTTAAGAATATTTATGTTCGTACATAAAATAGTTATAATAATTATCGTCGAACATAAACAGTCGTATGCAACTCGCCTATAATGGTAATTAAGACATTCGTATGGAAATTATTAAACTCGCATACGCCCGTTTTATAAACATACTCGTGTCATAATTATTGCCATTATAGGCTCGTTGCATAATGTAGACTACTATTGTATGTCTTTATCTTAATGGATGATATTATCAAATCAAGCAATGGACAGGTGCAGAAATTAAAGCTTGGGTATAAGTTTCTGAGGCCAGTGTTTATCACCCATTGTGCCTTCGCTGATGACATACTACTGCTGGGAGACTCGGAAAGAAACCCACAAAAGAACTTGTTAATCTGGGAGGGAGAGCTTGAAAATGGGGGCTTGAAAATCAATGCTAGAAAGACTCAGACCATGATGATGTCAAGGCAGCCTAACCCACACCAGATCGCACTGAACGACGGTACGGTATTGGAGCAGATCACGGATTTTAAATACATTGGAGCTACAGTGCAGCAAGATGATAGAATGGATGGTGAAATTACAGCTCGATCCCAACCCTCAGGACGGCTCTTCAATGCACTGAAGAGAAATTTTCTAAACAGCCCATCTGTGACTAAATCCACGAAACTTCGTGCATACAAAGTTATATATCTCCCTACCTTGCTCTATGGCTGTGAAACCTGGACATTGACCAGCAAACACCGGAGAGGAATTCAGGCATCAGAAATACGATTTCTCCGCAAAATAGAGGGGAAAACGAGAAGGGACAAAATCAGGAACCAGACCATCAGAACTAGTCTTGACGTTCCACCAGTGCTCGAGAAAATTGTACAGAGCCAGTTACGATGGTTTGGGCATATCCAAAGAATGGATGACACGGGGATGGCTAAACAAGCCTTGGATGTCAGAATGTAAGGAGCAAGACCGCGCGGGAAACCCAGAAGAAAATGGGAAGACGACGTAAAGGCAGCTGTAGAAGCCATGGGTGGTGAGTGGAGGAGAGCGAAGGAGCTTGCCCGAGACAGAACTGGAGGACCCTCTGGAAAACCTCGACACCCTAAGGTACAAGAGGGTCGACTAAGTAAGTAAGTAAGTATGTATGTCTACCCTTTATTAATCCCATTTCCAACAAGGTCGGGGATAAGATGCGATGATATTCTATGTGGCGGATGTGTTATACGGCCGGATGCCCTTCCTGACGCCACCTTCAAGAGAGGAGTTAATGAGAGATGAAATGAATGTAGATGAAAATAACTGGACAAGTTCAATTTGAAGTAGTTCCAAATATGGCTACCAGACGCCACTGTCACTGACACTGTCACCCAGCGGCGAACGTTGGAACTTGATGGAGCGTTTCTAACCAAATAACCTACAAATTTAGCTGCACAGTACCAATTGTAGACTTGTGTGAAACTTAATTATAGGTTAGATTTGAGTAACGCTCTTAGGTTCCAATGTTCATCGCCAGGAGCCGACTGCGGTGGCATCTAGTAACCAAGTTCAGGACTAGTTGTCGTTGACTGTGGCATTTGGTAGCAAAAGTAGGAACTACTTGAAAATAGAATGTTTGCAGTCCTTACTTGAATTAAAAACAGAGACACACTAATACAGCCATCACAATTAATACCGGATATCAGACAAATTCTACACACACCCACAGTACACGGGGCTACATGACCGCGTTGTCGCAGCCCCTAAACTGGGGAACCAACCACAGATGAAATGAGCATGAATGCAACTGGACAAGGAGTTGGAAGAAAGCGACGTGTCCCATCAGAAAGCACTGTCCTGGAGTTCCCGGGAAACCACGGCAAATCAGTTCAAGGACGGTAGACGGTGAGATTCGATCCTGCTTGTCCGGAGATGACTAGTCCAATTAGTCCTGCTCTGCGCCCTAGAGTTACTGCCGCGGTTGGTATAGTAATAATAATAATAATAATAATAATAATAATAATAATAATAATACTGTTACGTGCCACCACCCTAGTGGCACTTTTGTTAACTGGATTACGGTGGGTAAATAGCACAACACCAATTACTGCTATAAAGAGAAGTTAGCTTTATTGCTTGCAGGAAGATACACTACTCATCAGCAAATACAAGAAATTGGAACCTTACTCCAGTTTCCTCAAGTCTCTTGCTTATGGAGTGCCCTTGCCCTCTTTCACTTGTCAACAGTTAATCTTCTCGCTAATGAGTCTGATGGCCTTGACAGAACTACATACAACTCTCCCCTATGTACACAAATTACAGTTACATACGAAAACTCAGGCAGTCCCCTGTATGCATCTCACTTCCTCGCTGTCAAGGGAAACGGCTTCACTAGGGGTTTCGCAAGTCACCACACTTCTGTCGCTCACGATAAACGCTCGCACTAGCTCGTAAAACACAACAACAACAAATGCTTGACAGGTCGCTCTTATATAGCAGGCCGGTGACTCAATAAATGCCTCTAGACCCATCCAGGGTCCACGGATTCTCGAGGATTCCAACACTGGCTGGGTCACGAATATTCTGGACCATCCCTTTCACTTCGCAGCCCGTTGCGTAACGCGCACGTAATACACTGAGGCAGAGCACACACAGCCCAACCCTGGGGCAGTTGTGACTCATGCGGCGAGCGATGACACAAACTCACAGCCGTAACAATACAAATAATCTAATAATAATGCAAGTATTCATTTTTATTATATTCTATTTTGCCTTTCTATTCCTAACAGAGTTTTAACTTCCGGCTGATTGGAAAACGCCCAATAAGACGTACAAAGACTAGGTGGAGAGCTGGAGTGACGGTGACATTGAAAAAAATAAAACCTACAGCTTTCCTTGGTAATGCTACAGATAGATGGAGGTGGAACAACATCTGCAATAAATATTTGAAATTGTGACCAGAAACATGCCTCTCATATGTGATTGAACTTCTGATTTTGATTTATTCTTTTCTTAACTGTTATGTCATGGAATATCTTTTGTAATGTAATGTATATTCTCTGTTTTCTCTGTATTCCTGTCTATTCCAAAACTGCTAACTAGGGCCGTTGCCTAAACCACTGTGGTGTTGCGAATGAGTAATGAGTCACTGACCAATATATTTGGTTCTGTTACTACGCACAGACCGGGAACCCCGCACGTCGGTCATCATATATCGTCATCGTCCGCGATCCACATTCCTCTCTGGTTCACGGAGCTTGAACCCAATCAGCACTCATCCCTGTCCCTAATGCAGCTACACACTCTACTAGTCATCACTAGGGCCCGGATGTTGATGTCATTAAAAAGTTTAAAAAATGCACTTAAAATTTTGAAAAATGACTTTAACAAATAACCTAAAAGTTCGAAAAATGCACTATAAAATGGAGAAAATGATCTTATAATAATAAACTCACCAATATTTCAAAAATTCGAAAAATGCACTACAAAATGGAAAAGATGATCTTATAATAATAAACTCACCAATATTTCAAAAATTCGAAAAATGCACTACAAAATGGAAAAGATGATCTTATACGAGGGTTGTTTTTTTAAAGTAATACCCGTTGTGATATTACGCCGTTGCAGCGCTGTGGTCGGCATTCCATGCAGGTGCACTGTGTATCTGCAACTATTGGCAAGGCTGAGACGCCAATACGGCAACAGTCGCCCATGTGTGGATGTGTTGACAAGCTTTTGAAATGGCATCGCCGATCGCGAGTCCCGCCGACCCGTAAACGAGACGGAAAACTCCCGTGTAAGATATCCTGCCGTTTGGCCACCACTATCAGGCAAATTGTGTATGTGGTCAGGAGAACTCCTAAACATACGCAGTTCTCCTGGTAAGCACGCAATTTGCATGACAGTGGTGGCCAAACGGCAGGATATCTTACAGGGGAGTTTTCTGTCTCCGCAAGGAACTCGCCGCTGGCATCAAAGAACAACGAAGTGTGAATGGGTTCATTAAAACAATACAGGACACAGAGACTGGAATATCACCATAACCAAAGTAAATAATTATTGTACCCGTCATTATTTTACTTGGGTAAGCAATGCTTACCTTACATCCATGGAATACACGCGCCTGTGCTATAGTCCTTAAAGGATGGTGATGATGATGATAATTGTTGTTTTAAGGGGCCTAACATCTAGGTTATCGGCCTGAGGCCTTAAAGGCCCGTCAATGCAATAAATGATGATGATGTAATTTTCTTCAGGTTGTCTTTTATTTTGCATGCCCTAGTAATTGTGATTATATTATTGTCCTGACCGACTTAAAAGTTGCAATATCAATTATATAACCTATAGTCCTGCCTAGCCAAGTCTGTATGTTAGCCGACCATAACAACTAAACCCATGCAAAATTTCAGTTCAATTGGTTAGTGAGTTTTTGAGTAAAAAAGAAACACACACATACAGACCAACATTTAGATTTATAAATCACACCCCTAGAGTAATCAGGTCGTAACTCATAAACAACATTATTTCAGCAGAGCAATTTTAAAGTTCAAACTGCAATATAAAATCAGGTTTTCAACTCAAGGCATTGATGTTTCTATATGTTCCACTTTATTATCTCTAAACGAAAGTTGAATGTTTAATTGTTATGTGCTGAACCATTGTAGTCTTGTAACGACCTGGTAGAATGTCAAAAACAGTCATCTGTCACCTAATCAACGTCACATTCACTCTCACAAATAGCTGCTGAATGTGCTTCATTCAAGTTCTGCGACTTCAAATCAAAGAAAATGAATACTAGGAATAATGTAGTAGTCTAAAATATCCACCCTCTTGGCTTCCAGAACAGCCTGGGAAATTACGTAAGCTTGTACCAAATTTCGGCGTCTACACTGACGAAGTTTCCCTGTGTTAATAATTTTAAATTGATTTTCTGTAGAAAATAATGAATGGTTCACTTTTGCGAATTTCAATTACCTTTATGTCCATCCACACTGCCTTTTTACCTGCTTCATTCACAGTGAACATCGTACCAATTTTTGTACTGAATACTTTGAAACTTTTTACATTTTTATTTTAAAATGTATTTTTTGAGCTATTGCCTTATTATTCTAGGGTTGCGATATCAGTATTTGGCAGCTTCGGTGGCGTAGTTGCTAGCATGCTGAGCTTCTATGCCCAAGATCGCGGGTTCAAACCCAGCCGAAGTCGTCGGATTTTTAAGAGCGTTAAAAAGCCCTCAGTATGCCTTCCTTCGCAGGGGAAGTAAAGCAGGCGGTCCCATGTCATAGATTTATGGCATGTTAAAGAACCTTCCACTAATTACACCAGTGTGAAGCTAACTTATAGTTTTTTTAAATAACGCTCTCATGTTCCAACGTTCGTCGCCCGGAGCTGACTGCGGTGGCGTCTAGTAACCAAGGTCTGAACTAGTAGTCGTTGACAGTGGCGTTTGGCGGCAAAAGAAGGAACTACTTGAAAATTCAATGTCGGCAGCCCCTACTTGAATTAAAAACAGACAACACACACTAATACAGCCATCACAATTAACACCGGTTATCAGACAGATTCTACACACACCCAAAGTACACGGGGCTACATGACCGCGTTGTCGCAGGCCCTAAACTGAGGAACCAACCAACCGATATCAGTTAGGTAGTATGAAGTATTATTCTTCAATAATGCACTTGTATTAAAACGTCTGTCCTTAATATCAGATACGTGGTATTAGAACTAGGCCATCGGTTGCATCATCGTTATCAGATCCCATCAATTTGATGACGACTCATGGCGACTTTTTGGATGGATTGCCTCAGGATTTTCCTATTTTCCATGAAAATTCTCAGAACTTCCAGTGATGTGCCAGTATTCATTGTTTCTTTGATGGAATCTTTCATCCTCAGTGCCGGCTGCCCGTATCTCGAAATTTCATCCATCTTTCCAAGCATTCTTTTTCTTCTCCTAGGAATCAGATCGCCTCATAGATACGGTGCCCAAAGTATGGCAACTGTAATCTGCTAATTTTAACCTTGCAATGAATGCCTCGGGAAACAGATTCGGATTAATTTTCTGAATCACTTACTTGTTCGTCTTTTTGCCTGTCCAAAGTATACGTAAAATTCTTCGCCAGCACCATAGCTCAAACGCATCAACATTTTCTATCTCGTTTCTTTATGATCCTGCTTTCAGGTCCATATGTGACTTGACCATTTAGACCGGACTCTATCGTGCGTTGTAAATATTGAAGAGATGGCCTGCATATTTCACTGTGTCCAATGAAAAGGTGGCAACGCTTATTAACCACTCAATGATATATCACACCGCTGCGGGATTTGCTGCATGAATGATGCTTGTAAACATTTGCTATATCCTCAGGTGTAAACCAACAACCGTCAAGTGATGAATCATGCTAGCAGACACAAGAACCGGTTACACTCATGAGATGCAAATTACACACACAGATTGAGTCGTGGGTTGGGATAACCACAGACTGGTAGCCCTCCCCCCTACTTAACGTACGATACGTGTTTTCAAGCTTTCGAGTCTCGCTGAATCTTCGATCACTGCTCAAAGCATAAAAATGTGTAAACGGTTAATCTCATCACGAAATGGTTCACCAAGTTTCTACAACAAAGTTCATGTGCATTTTGGGGACAGTTGACTTCCCTGTTCCACCCCTTAACCTTTAATTGAGGTAATGCTAGATCCACCGACTCATACCTAAAGAGAAGGGGGTCGCTTTTATCGTGGCCCACATTTCAACCGATTGTGTGGTACTTGCTGATCTACGAAGAAACCTTGGTTTGCAGATGACACTCAAACTTATATTAGCCGATGACGTAGTGGCTGCTGATCTCGTCACCCGCTTTATAAGTGAGAGTGAGTTAGGACCAGCAATCTAAATTTCCCAGTGTACGAGTATTCAAAGAACTGCTTCCTTTTTGAAAATTGAATTTCTTTTCGTATAGTATTTTAAAATAATGAATTATTATTCTTTTTTGTTTTATAAATTTTCGGTCTTTTTATATTTAGGTGTCTACCTCTAAATTCTTAATTCCATTCTGAATTCGTATAGGTCTACTTAAATCAGTGTTAAGAGGGTCAGATGACCTTGCTGTAATCTTACAAAGAATTTAACTTTTATAAGGAACTTCTTCAGTAAATATTTTTTCCGTTGTTCGTCTTGTTTTGACGGGTTTTAGCTAGTTACTTATTAAGTGAGGATTGGGAAGGAGGCGACCATGGCTTTATGTTAGGAACTATCCCAACATTCCCTGGAATAGAATTGAGAAACCACAGAAAACCACTTCAAGGATGTCTAAGGTCGCAATCGAACCCATTACTTCTCAGTTTTGCCTCTCGAGGCTGAGTGTACCCCGTTCCAGCCCTCAGACTAGAATTACTTTTTTTTTGTCAGAGTCGGTAATCGAAGCCGGACCTCCGGGGCGAAAGCCAAAGAATGCTAGCAACTACACTACCTTTTCAACGATGAATTAGGCGTTTTATATCATCGACTGTGTACGATTCATCTACGAGGGCAGATCGGAAAGTGACGCACAATGATTTTTTCTCCCCTGGTATTGCAGCTGGAATGTTAAAATTTTACGACGATGTAGTTTAAAGTTTGCGCTACAGTAGGTATTTTGTTTTCAAATCCAGCTCTAACGAGAGAAGCCTGAACTACGAAACAAACATGGCGCGCATGTTACTGTCGTCAACTTGTGAACAGCAGCGAAGTGTAGTTCGATATTTGTGGGCCAAGGGGCATAAACCGAGTGAAATTCACAGGGACATGCGTGGCGTGTATGTGGATGACTGTATGGACCGTAGCAATGTCTCTAAAGTCTGTTCGACGAGTCGAGATAGAGGAAGTAAACTCAGTTGTACACGTGATTGCTGAGCTGCCCGCAAGGGGTGCATAGAGCTGTGTCTGTTGAACATACACCAACTTCAGTGCTGTGTATAGCCCACATGTGAAGTGGGCTGACTTATCGGTTACATGCTACAGCACGGTTTATTTAATGTTCGTTTGTGTATTTAATTAATCAATAAGTTCTTAACTGTTTATGGCAAGCAACAGTATACAGTGCAGCACAGCAGTAAGAGCAGGAAGTCTTGTCTTTTCTAGGACTACGGCATGTCTAATGATCACGGAGCTTCTTGGCTACCCCTGTCCGGTGTAGCCAAGTGATTTATTTTGTTGTAGCGCAGAGTATATTCTTTGCTAGGAATATTAAGAATCTCTGTAGCTGCCTGTTGACGCTGTATTTAACAGACCGGTGTGTTTCCGACTGAACTAATTGCACCAAACTGACACCAGATGCATTAGAAGTCGCCTGGACTACAATGGTAGCCTGCGCGAGCATCGATGTTTCAGAATTGAGCATGCAAAGGAAACGTTGTCTCACAGGAGGTGGCCATGGAGATGGCTTTCAAATCAGTCAGTGTTTAGATAAAAGTACAGGGTCTTGCATATAAAATGAGAACGGCGAGTGGCGGCTTTGTTATCCGCTGCTGCAGTAACCTTGGCCGAGCTTGCGGCGTGCCACGGCCCCCTGCTGTAGTAATGAAAGCGAGCGCATAGGCGCATATACTCTACTTGACCTTGCAATAATCGAGCAGGTGTTCAGTCGCCAGTCTGAAACTCAGATGTTAACATGAGGCAGTTATCATTACGACATCGTATTTTTGTATGTTAAACTTATTTTAAGAGTCGGCTCGGTGGTTACGTGATGCATTTGCTCAGCAATTTCCTTCACTAGCAGATTCACGTAATTGTAAATAAGTTTGACACTACTGACTCAGTGCTCAATAAAAAGCATAAATTAAAAATCAGAAACATTACAGTGGCAGAAGTCACTCGCGTCAGCCAGAATGTGGTTACCAGATACAATGCCTATATAACCCATGAAGGACGACACTTCTAGCATCTTTTATAAGGTAATATTTCATACAGTATTGCACACACGCTTAAAGCAGAGGGCCATGGTGCACCACAAGCTTGGCCGCTTGCCGTTCTTACTTTATATGAAAGACCCTGTAGTGATAGGTTGAGTGTAGTGGAAATAAAGTAGGCTGTAGCTTCTTGTGTGGATGAGGGAGGGATAAATCAACAAGGAATAGGCCTAGATGAGCAAAGTGCAATAAAAATCTTCTCGGATTATTGTGGCCAATTGCATTGAATGCTTGGGTGACAAATTTGTGTGAGCATGATTATGTATTTCCTGGGCTATAGATTGTAGCCAAGAGGGCAAAAATAAAATTCAAGAATTCGAGAAAATAAATGAAAATACTGAACCAATACCCTATTTTTGTTTAATTCCAATCCAAATGTACACTAATTTAAGTATTTAGGTTTACATAAAAATAATTTAACAGTTCTAGTTCCATTTGTTTTATTTCTGTTGCAGTTTTACTGAAGATGTACGATAAAATTGAATTTTCTTCTAAGGTGTGTATTTTCTCTCCATATTGAACCCTTTATCCTCTGATGGATAAATGATTCGATGTTTTAGTTCTACAATTTAATTAATATTTCCACCAGTGTCATGAAATAGCCAGACGAAGATGAGGAAACTTCAAGCATTTGTTGGAGACAGCGGGGACATACCTGCAGCAGTTTGACAATAGGCTAAATACTTAAGGATTGAGAAAAGAAAGAGCCTAGCTATGTTTCAGAAGGACAGGTGGTGGCTACCTCAAAATAGAAGGGACGCGTGGTGAGACACGCTTATGGCATGTTCATTGTACTATTCGCGCCTAGAAAAAATATAATGCAGTAACGTGAGTGGCTGATGGTACTACTGGACACTCCTACGAGGCCGAGGTCTGATAAAAACCGCGAACATATTGAAAAAGTGGAACCAATGGGAGATGAATGCTTACGAACGCGCCAAGTCTAGCTTGGGCACGCGATAGCGAGCATTAACGCGGGAGATCGGCTAGACAACATCTCTACGATCGATTCTAGAATTAATGGGCATATTCTTGACCTGCGCAATTTTACGAGTTCAGTGATATTTGTTTCATTCCTGTACCACTATTATTTTGAGAAATTTTTATATAATTTCCCCCTCTATCGATACCTAGGGCCAGTTCATTATAAGTGGCGTGAAGAGCCAAGAACTTACTTATTACATTTGTGCGTCTGAGGACGTAGGTACTTATTACATTGTGTGTGTCGGGAGACACAGGTTATTACTACATTTTGCGCGTCCGAGGACGTAGGCACTTGTACTTTGCGTGTCATGAGGACACAGATTTTTATTAATACAAATGTGTGTTAAATTCAGTGTGATAGATAGTCACAGTACTATTTTGTAGGGACAGTATCATCGACAATTCGCCAACAGACTGTTCTGGGGAAAGAAGTACCTAAAACGGTGAATTTAGTAGTCAGATATCGAGTGTGTAATAATCTATAACTTTTTGCATCAGCACGAGAGATGACATCGCTTGTCCTGGAAGAAGTTTGGAACTGTCAACACTCCATCGAGATGTTTGAGACGAGCTAAGCAGCATTAAGTAGGGAGATGGCAGCAGATGTTCGTTGACGGTGACTGGCCGAGGATGAGTACTGAATAATATTCTTATTATCTGACAAGTTAACTTATGGTATATGGGACATATTTTGTTTGTAAATATCTTGCTTGTGTTGATTAACGTAGTGTATTTAGTTTTGGTCTGACACACCTTTTGCATGGAAACAGCTCGCACAAGTGTTCTTAGTCGTAATTTCTTGTTTTTGTTTTTAACTAACGTGGTTATGTGGACAACCGTGTTTGCATATGTGCACGTAATGCAGTTAAGAAACGTCTCTCGGAGATATGTTGTGTTTCAGAAGTAGGACTGAATTAATATAATCATACAGTAGATTGGAGGGGAAAATTAATCTTTATAATGTTTATTATTGATCAGATTCAGTGAGTTTATTGCCTTTGGAGCAATGTGTGTTGTGGCGAAGAGCAGTCAGCTCTCTCGTAGGTTTTAATATTTTTAAATAGATTGTGAGCCTCTGATTCAACCGACCTGTGTGAAAAGTGTTATGTCATTCCCAGCAGTGTGTGTGTGTGTGTGTGTATTTTATTGGTCATTACAAGCGGGAATTTCAGCGTAGACTGATTTCTGTCAGCTTGGTGCCGAGTCCATATGGTTACCTTGCGAGGACATATGTGGCTATATCGATTAATGTCTTACCATAGGTTTATGTGGTTGAGATTTGTTGCTGTTGATTCTACGAGATAACGAGACAGTTGGTCGAGTTATTTTTACACACTGGAGTTGGACGATGACAAGAGTTGTGGTAGGGGGAAGCTGTTTTCACAAGGTGGGCTGAAAGGATTGCATCAAGGTCATTAGTGGAGTGCTTGTTGGCTCCGTAAAATTACTTGAAATACAGAATAAGAACGGATCAATGATAAAAATTGTTTAAATAAATGGGAGTTGCCGACGAATCACTATAATCTCCGAAGCGTTAGCTTAAAGTGCATTTTTGTTCATATAAGGTAATCTCAGCCGCTGAGGCTTTTGTTGTTGTTGGTTTCATTCCATGTTTATGTTCCGTATTAGTGACCCGTGCAGTCACGTGCGATGCTGTCTTTTCCTTGTTTGTGTATTGAGCAATGGGCCGTGTTGGCAGCTCATTTGTCAGATGCGTCATCGCACTGAAGGAGGGTCTCGAGGGAGATTCCTGTAAATATTAGATTTTAGATTGTGTGTCAGCATTAATTTTTAAGGGTTTTTATTAGTGTTGCGTCCCATATCCGTAAACGTTGATTTACGAGATGATTGTTCGTAAGCATCGTGGCTGTTACCCGATGTAAACGAACAGTCATCCAAGTACTCATCCCGCGTAGTTAGTCATTACGCGTACATAAAATCCCAATGCAAGTTAGTGGAACTTGGATCCACATTTTTATGAGGGGGAGATCCGTCTGACTCCTCAACGTTGATAGATATTTCTGTCATGGGAAGATTCAGGGAGGAATATTATTGTTGTTGTTTATATTCATTTTTTTTGCACAAATAGTCATTACAATTATGTTATTATTACGTCTTGTTACTTCCTTTCTTAATCCTATGACCCTTGCCTCAGTAGAGCATGTTGTTTGGCGAACGTAAACATCACACTATGAACTGAGCGCGACCCCTAGATTTTGATTCTTGCATATAAGCACTGCAATACTAAAGGGTTCAATATGAAAATAAAAGCCTACATAAAATCCTCAGATTTAGCTTAGAATACTTCTATATACTACTATTTAACATATTATTAAAACTGAACACAAAAAATAACGTTTGCAAGTCCATCAGATCGAATAACTGAAACGCTGCATCTGTTACTAGCGCGAGTGCTAATATAAGATAGAATGTAGGAAGGACAGGTCAGTTACCTGTCATGTCGTGTTGAGGGGAGGGATGTTTATGGCTGAAAGTACCTGCTTAGTGGTGAAGTGTCTAAACCTTGGCATTCTGTTCCTTACAATGGCAGCAAAGAAGGACTGAATTATGTTTAATTTAGCTTTGCTTGCCGGGCAAGAAGTTGTCCGAATGGGAGAGCAGTAGTTTGCAATGGGCTGGATTATCGAGAGGTGATAGAGGTTAAGAGCTGGGGGATTTGATATTTCTGAGAAGCGGTAGAGTATGCCAAGGAATTGCATGACTTTGGGTAAAGAATGTTGACCAATATGTCCCAAACCCATTAACAATAACATCACTATAATTGTTTCATTTGAACAAACCTTCTAAAGAACACAATATGTTGGTATTACTTGATCACTATGACCATCACAATCGTGTGGCAGCTGTGAGAGAGAGAGAGCGAACTACTGTAGTGACCACCGATGCATGATCACATTATTGAAGTAATTTCGACATGAAAGACGCGGCAGCTGTCTGAGTGCTGCTTGAGAAATGTGCTCCACACCTTCGACACTAGCAGAAAGCCATTTACTGTATGTGCCAATTTTTTCCGCTCCAGGATAAGTTGTTACATATTTTGAGATATCTTAGTCACCAACCTCGTGTACATGGTAGTGTATAGAAAGTGTCTGATAACCTGTGTGATTGTAGTGTCTGTGGTTGTTGGAAAATCAACCTATTGTTTGTATTCTCTTCCCGGTCATTTCTTTGGATTTGGATACAGTTGGAAAGAAGAAATTCCGGTCTCGTCCACGTTACAGGAATTATCTAATGGAAGAACTGAAAGGACGCTTCAGAAGGGAATATCTGTCGCAGCTGATCCAACGACCTAAAGGGAAGAAGGGATATGCCCTGAAAGAAGGTGATATGTAAACCTGCGTTTTAATAGTAGTAGTTCGAGTCCCGGTGACAGCGAGGTGGAATTTTCACCTGAAAAATCACGTGGCGCCGGGAAGGGCATCCGGCCTTAAGTCTCCGGCCAAAACCAAAATGAGCCTGGTTGGCTCCGGTGACCCCAATTAATTGGGTAAAGCCGAAGAAAGAGAAAGAAAAGTATTAGTAGTAGTGTGGTTATATGTCTTGTAGGGGTTCTTTGTGTGAGCCCTCCACAATGTGGTGTTTGGGGGATGTAGAGATTTCGTTTAGATCGGATGGTGTATGATTGAGCCGGCTGGGGGCGTGTACGTAGCTCGAAAGGAGAGCTTCCCGATTGTTCAGATTGCCGGGAGGCTCGGGAGTGGGTTTATGGAGAAAGGGTGTGTTCTAGGGGATAGCGACTTAAAGAACCACTTAAAGTACTACGGCGCTGCTCACCCGGTGGGCGGCTGATTAAACACGCTGACGTGAGCTCTTGAGCGGAGCGCTAACTGCCGATTCAGCTGGAGCCTTAAGGCAATTGAATAATCAACACATGCAGATCCTACTTGGATAAGGTTTCAGGGGGTAGGAACTTAGTAGCTAATTAAATAAACTGAATGCCCAGTTAGCTTGAGATGTCTATTCTTTAATCTCTACTTCCAAAAAGAACTATTTATAGAGTTTGTAGAGCAGCAGTTAGATGCAATTCACAATACAAGCAATGGGGTTGAGAGTGTAAGTGTGTGTGTGTGTGTAAAATGATACTCGCTGTACACTTACCTATACGGCAGCAGTCGTGACGCCGCTTGGCAACAGTGCGGCACTCTGACACAAGGTATGACTAGGTATGACCTCGAGTCATGAACTCCCAGAGGTTTTATAGATTCAGAAGTGCGGCGTGTGCATAGTTGCACATTCTTCTAGTGTCGAGGCACTTGTAGGGTTCGTATGGGTTCAGGCCTGAGGTTACCTGAGTTCATTAAGGTTAAATGAGTTCAGGTATAGTTGTAATTTGTAGAAGTGGGTCTGAAGGCCTATATTTGGATGTAGTTGTATTTAAGAAATATAGGGAGTGGGGGTGATACCCTACGGGTATAACACAATTTTAGGCTAGGATTCGGAAGTAGGCGCCCTTGGCATTGCGTTTGGAAGCATCCTGGCATTTCCTTGGAGTAGTTTTCTGAATCATCATTGAACTGGGAGACAGTATAGATGACAACTTTTCTAGAATTTGAAAGCTCTTTTCCAAGTCTACACGCACTGCTATGTCGTTGGCCAAGTTGGAACAGGTAACCTCGATATCGGAGGGTTGCACGAGCCGTGTGGGTTGCCTACCTTTACTCCTGCGAAGCTAACGCTATCTATACGCCGAACTCAGAAACAGCCTGTCCGCCATCTTGTTGTAAAGGCCAGTTGGTAAACAATAGGGAGGTACTTGCATTTTGGGTGATAAAACGTAGACAGTAGCCCTTTCGTCGTTGAATTCGAGATGGTATGCTGTGCAATTGTTGCTTGTCACACGAGGACCAACAAGGATAGAGCTGATCACAAGGAGGGTGTACGTTTCTTCAGCATACCGTCAGTGATAGAGGACCAATGCGAACTCACCAAGAAACGAAGCGAGAGACACCGAGCACTGTGGCTTTCTCGCATAAATCGGTAAGACCTGAGAGATCGTGGTCATCAGCCCCGTGTATTTGGGAGTATGTTGAATTTGTCTGATAAAATGTGTCACTGTCATAACTGCAGTAATGAGCAGTTCGATTCCCTCCTCAGCATTCCTGGAAGTGGTTTTCCGTGGTTTCCCCACTTCTACTCCAGGAAAATGCTGGGATGATTCTTAACTTAAGGCCACGCGCACCTCCTTCCTGATCCTATGCCCAATTTACAAATACAGGCACTAATACAGCCATCACAATATCACAGGTTAACACACAAATTCCACACGCACACACCCAAATGACCACGATGTCACAGCCCTTATGCAACAACAACAACAACAACAACACCAAAGAAGCGAGAAAGCGCTACCCTCCAGCTTTTAAACTTGCCTCCGAGGGATGCTGACCAACCCAGCACAAGGTCAAACATATTGGACTAGGTATGACTCGTTTGGTAATTTTTGAGGCAGTAGTAGGTCGGAACGCGAGCTGACCTGTTTTGGTATTGCAGGACGGTCGACGGGAACACGAGTTCTTCTTTCTTATCGGGACGCTGTAGAAATTCGCGGCAAAGTGTTATTCTGAGGAGGTGTTATAAGTCATTCTATGAGTGAACATATTATTCTATAGTGTGTGTTAACTGGCCTAAAGACTAATCGACCGCACGAGGGCCATCATAAAATTGGTAACAGTTCAGAAGCGGTGAACATTCTACAAAACTACTTAAATTAGCAGAAATGCATTTTTAATGGATAATAATATTGTAGAATTGCTGTGGTAATAGATGTTTTCTCCTCCGTTGTCTATAACCCACCCACCATCCCCTTTTTAGATCACGACTTATATAGTAAAATACCAGTTGTGTCCGCCATAATACACGTGAATTATGGGACAAATACAATATTGCCAACCACGCGCATACGGTACTACTCATCAATAATCCTTATCCGAATCAATGATTTTTGCCGCGTTAGCTAGTACACTGACTTAAGTAATGTCATGGAATAGTCACCTAATAGCATGTGGGGCCTCTGGTAGCTCAACATATCGCAGAACATCAAAGTCTCTTCCAGAACAGCCAGGGGGCCTATTCCAAACCAGGAACATGCACCCCAGACCATAACAGAGACACCACTTCTCTGGACCACACCTTCGAGGCAGGCGGGATCCATCGATTCATGTGGTCTGCTCCACACACGGTGCCTCCCATCGGCATGGTGCAATTGAAATCATGATTCGTCCGACCATATCACGTTACGCCATTGTTCCAGTGTCCACCCCTGGTGATTGGCGACAAATGTGCGTCGTTGTGTCAATGGCATTGGGTTAACAGTGGCACCCGTGTACGGCGCTGGCTCCCATACCCCCATGTAACCCACGGATAGTCACTGAGAGACACGTCTAGCACGGCCTGTGTTGAATTGAGCCGTGATTTGTTGCACTGTTGCCCTTCTGTCACTATTGACAATCCGTCTCAGATGTCGCCAGTCACGGTCTTCGAGGGTAGCTGGACGGCCAGTGACACCTACATTCAACCATTCACCATACAGCCTGGACATGGTTGACTGTGTGAAGCCAAATTCCCGCACCACTGCTGAAATCACACTTCACATCCGTCGGGCACCGACCACCATACCTCGTTCGAACAGTGTCAGCTCAATATATAATCTCAGGCAGTGAACAAAAATCCAACCTTTTGGTCGGACGTTTGAGGGGTAGAGTCAGGTTTGACAAATACTTCTCCACAAAAGGCATTTTTATGACTAAAAGTTGATGCTCCTACGCTTCTCACCACACGTATTTACTCCGGCTTTTACAACAATATGGCGGACGCTTTGTTTCTCGGGAGAGGCAATAGATGGCGCTCGCATAGGCCCGCCCCGCCCCCGACTCGTGCAACCCACCTATTCTTTCCTTTAAGGTGGCGCCAACTGAATAGTTGAACAAAACAGGTCAGTTTCTTAATTATTATTATTTAGCGTATGATGCTTACAAGACAGAAGAATTATATACACTATTTTCAATAAACACTATTCACAGCATTAGGACCATCTCTTCAAATTTGGACAGGAAGGTCTGTAATCCACGCAATTGCATCAGGAGTTGCTGAGTGGAGATCATCCAAGGCGCCGGGATATGAATGCAGAGGGCACTCCTGCACAATATGCTCGATAGTCTGCATTTCAAAA
Organism: Meconema thalassinum; assembly: GCA_946902985.2. NCBI lineage: Eukaryota > Metazoa > Arthropoda > Insecta > Orthoptera > Tettigoniidae > Meconema > Meconema thalassinum. The sequence continues at coordinate 1,983,203,174 of OX336388.2, forward strand.
CCAGTCACATCGGGGGGAATCTATCCAACCCCACTGGTGTAGGGCTGCACCTGTTCGACCAGTACCACATCGGATTCTGTTGAGCCTTGACCAAACTGCCCGAGGAAGATGAAACCCAGCAAGTCTTGTGGTGGGGTCACTGATATGAAGTAGGCCGCGAGGTGAGGAGTTTCACCATTCATCTCTCCAGGCATTTCGAAGGTTGAACTCGGTGGACGAAAGATCAATAGCCGTTTTGCATGCTGGCTTTCGGGATTTCAACCTCTTTGTAGAGAGCCGTATGACATCCTGATGAATAGGAAGCTCAGCATTTTCTTTGATCCTGGACCACAAGCGAACAAGAGCTTGCTGTCTCCTTATATGGGGTGGAGCGATATTACAAAGTACAGGTAGCCACTGGGTAGGGGTGCAACGTAGAGTACCAGAGATGATGCGCATTGCCTGGCGGAGTTGTATATCTACGAGTTGGCAGTGAGAGCTGTTCAACCACACGCCTGCACAATATTCAGCTGGAGAATACACGACAGCCAGAGCGGTAGTCCTGGTGTGCTGGCGTCAGCGCCCCATGATGTTCCAGCTAACCCACTAAGTAGGTTATTGCGACTTTTTAGTTTTGGAGCAGTTTTTTCTGTATGTTGTTGATAAGTCAGTGTCCTGTCCAATGTTATGCCTAAGTACTTAGGACATCTGTTGTACTTTAGGTATTGATTCCTAAACTTAACTCTAGGTTCCTTCCACACAAACTACTACTAATAATAATGTTATTGGGTTTACGTCCCTTTTAACTACTGCGGCTTTCAGAGACACCGGAGTGCCGGATTTTTTCAAAGAAGGGGATCTTTAACGTGCCAGTAAATCTACTGACACGGCTCCCTCACATTTGCGCTCCCTCAAATGCCAGCTGACTGCGCCAGGATTCGATCCTGCAACTTTGGGCACAGCAAGCGAGAACGTTACCACTGAGCCGCACAAACTACTGAATCAATTGTTATGAAACTTTATCAACATTTACCTTTACAAGATAAACGAGTTAAGGTACTGTTACCAACATTACAATATTAATGAATTCTTAAAAAGCAAAATATTAATCAAAAGACACATTTATGACCTGACCATTTACACACAGTGTTACAGTCACCGACAGCGGTAGTAGCTACGCGCAGCGCTAGGCCATGAGACCAACTCTCTGCAGACTGGGTAGACGTGGGTTTGAGCCCCACCGTCGGCCGAAATGGTTTTCCGTGGTTTCCCATTTTCAACTCCCGGCAAATGCTGGGACGGCACCATGACGGCTTCCTTCCACATTCTTGCCCAATTTCATTCATTCATTTACTTTATTTGCAAACGGGTGGAATTTCCCGGAGGCAAATTGTTCAATTACAGAAAATTACCAACAATAATATCAAATACAAGTCGGGATTTGGGAACAATAATTATTACATCGTAGTATTTACACAAAATGTCATTCTTCCTTTAAACACATCAATATGTTTGGGGAATGGCTCTAAGACTGTGGCAGGTAATGAGTTCCAATTATCAATACCAAAAAATGTAATGAAATAATATTTCCTACAATTTGTACGCTGCGGTCGGCCCTTAACTTTATACGGATAATCTGTCCTGCTCAGGTAGGTGGGATTTCCCAGACGTTCGCTTAGTTGTCCCCATGCTGGCCGATTAGTGTAAGTGTTAATAATAGCGTATAGTCTAGATTTCGTCCTTCTATCTTCCAGAGATTCCCACTCTAGTTTTTCTATCATTCGAGTTACACTACTTCTAGGATAAAATCGTTGAGCACAAACCTAACAGGCTTCCTTTGTACCATCCCCAGCTCATTGATGAGCCCTCCTTGATATTGGCGGGGTATTGTTAATAGAATTGCATCAGCAACTTTCCGTTACGCAGAATGAGGACAGCTCACATGGAGAGTGACACAGATGCGTAGAGGAATTCCTCCCGTGCTCTCCAATCTCGTTAATCACGTAGATTATGATCTAGGTCAACGATTTGCAAAATGTGGCGCGTGTACAGCTGGTGGTACATTCTTTGGCGAACAAAGTAGGTGTTACAGAGAGTTATTCAAGGTAGGTTGTCATCTTGTTGAAAGAAGTGGTACCTAAAACGACCTTGCTTTAACGAACTTACTGAAGTACACATTTAATACGGTAGATTCTTGAAGATCCAAGATTTGGGTTTCATTACCTCCAACTCTTGTGATTCATGGCCCGAGCACCTCGTGGTGTAGTGGCTAGCATTAGTGACTGAATCCAATTCCTGGCTCTGTCAAGAAATTTAATTCTGGTCTCAGGGCTGAAACGGGGCACACTGAGCCTCGTGAGACATAACTGAGAAGAGGAGGGTCGATTCCCACCTCAACCATCCTAGAAATGGTTTTCTGTGGTTTCCCACTTCTACTCCAGGCCTAAGGCCATGGCCGCCTCCTTCCCAAATCCTCACCTCAATTACTTATACACATATTAATACAGTCATCACAATAACACATGTTATGAGGCAAAGATTGCACACGCCCAAGTACACGGCGATAAACGACCACGATGTCCAAGCCCCTCAAATGAAACAACAACAACAACAACAATTGTTGATGGCGCACTGCGGGCAGCAATGGCAGTACTATAGACTGCCACAGGCGAGCAACATAGATGTATCATTGCCAAGGGGTAATTAAAGTGCCCTCCAATAATTCAGTGGTCAGTGCATCGGCACCCAAAGCCCAAGGTCGCGGCTCGAATCCCGAATCTCCCATCTACATTTTTGCCATACATAACCTAATAGCTCCAAGCCTTCTTTGTGTTTGTTCTGTATTCTTGAAGATTTTGGACGTTATAAAGAGAAAGGAAATTGAGGAAGCTGCTGTTCGAACACTGATGTTCCTAACTGGACACGGGTAAGAGTTTTGAAGACGAGAAATGTACACAGGCCAGCAACATAGATGTATCATTGCAAAGGGGGATTTAAAGTGCCCTCCAATAACTTAGTGGTCAGTGCATCGGCACACAAAGCCCAAGGTCGCGGCTCGAATCCCGAATCTCCCATCTACATTTGAGCCATACATAACCTGATAGCTCCAAGCCTTCTTTGTGTTTGTTCTGTAACTTATTCTTGAAGTTTTTGGACGTTATAAAGAGAAAGGAAATTGAGGAAGCTGCTGATCGAACACTGATGTTCTTAACTGGACACGGGCAAGACTTTTGAAGACGAGAAATGTATTGTGTCACAGAAGAGTCAATTGATGTTATGATACACAACCGAAGAAGCTATTTGACGGTTAATGTATCTGTTACATTTCGGTAATAATAACTTCCAAGATTTCGACATTATTTCGGATAAAAACAAGAACTTCTGCTGTGTTGCATTATAATAATATAAGCTCACAGATCATGTAATACAAAACACTGTAGAGAATTAAACAAAAATCATGTAGTTCCGTGAAGAACTAAACAGCCTATTTTCATATATCCTACTTATGTTAATTGCATTTATCAACATACAATATTTCGGTTTGATTGCTGTAATAGATTCGTAGATATTGAGAACTGTCTAAATATTTCTGATAGTCGCCATGTTGGATTGTTATACATGTAGGCCATAGAATTATGTACTATTAAATGAAGATTATTGCGTAGGTGTATTATTAAAACTTCAATCGCATGGTTAGGATACAAGAAATTAAAACGATATTTCAAAATTTCGCACAGCCGCCATTTTCAGGTTATGTAAACGTTTAAACTAAATTAAAAGTCAGAGCATTTCAATGCGTATAAACATTTGCTGTACCAAGTTTCACTGCGTTCGAATCGTTAAATAGCGAGAAAAGTCTACTTAAATGTTTCAATTTCGCTTGGCCGCCATGTTGGTTTTGTACTTAACAGGGGTTTAAGAGTCATATAGGCGAACTTCTAGTAGTGCCCTTTATCACCGTACAAAATTTCAGGGTGGTATCAGTAATAGTTTTGGAGATATTGAATGCAAGTGAAATATTTCGCACAGCTGCCATGTTGGATTGGTGAGATGTAATAAAATTTGTAGGCCACAGTCGGGGTTAGGCAATAGTACAATGACCTTTCATTGAAATCGTTCTAGCCGTTTAGAATTTATTAGGGGGGTGACACACGAACATACATGAAAATAGGCTAACAATAGATTTGTTAACAGACTTCTTAAGGCTGTTATCAAGAATAGATACGTATTGTCACTCGTCTGTTGCTGCATATAGGAAAGCTGATGTACGAGGCTTATCCAGAATGAAGTTTCCCTCTTTTTTTTTAATAAAACGAAACGCACTTTTTTTTTAATATTCCAAGGGCCCGTCAGCTAAGCTCCGGATGTACTGCAGCCTTAACGAAAAGCATAGTTACATGTATAACTATATTGGCACAACATACAATAAATCTTGAGATATTTTTCAACGTAATCGCCACCAGAATTGAGACACCTGTCATATCGCTGGATCAACTTCTGTATACCTATGTAGAAGTCTGCCGCTTGGGAATAGCACCAGCGTGAGACATTCGTCTTCAGTTCATTTCGGTTAACAGGGGTCGGCAGTATGATCTAGTTAGTTATTGTTGTATTGAGGGGAAGAACAGTGAAGCAATCTGCCCCTCTTAACAAAGAGTAAAATATACAAATTTAGAATGTAATTAAATTTAGAGGTGGATTCCTTTATATGAAAAATGCCTAAATATAATAAAACAAAAAAATAAATAAAACTAATAATTACAACAAAAAATAAAAATATACATCATCATCATCATCATCATGCCACGGTGGCTGAGTGGTTAACGTGTCGGACTACCAACCCCAAGCTTGAAGGTTCGCCCCTGGCCATGGTATGTGATTTTTGAAAGGCGACAAAAATACGACATGCATGTCACACGTTGTTGGCATGTTAAAGAACCCATTTGAATTCAGTAGTCCGTGTTCATAATGACAAAATTAATCTCGGGATATTCAGCTAACACAGAGTTCCTCCATTCTCTACTAGAAAGCGCTATAGTGTGAAGGAGCTTTGATATCTAACCTTCTTGACTTTCATAGCGTTCCAAGGAACGACGAAATTTGACATGCAAGCTGCCCTCTGGGTGTCAAATAAAAAAGCTTGCACCCGGCATCCGAGGCCATACGATATTATTATTATACTGTACTCAACGACCATCAAGACCCATGACAGAAAACGGAGAATATACATTCCATTACAAAATATATTCCATGACATAACAATCAGAAAACAATAAAATATAATCAGAGGTTCAATCACATATGAGAGGCATGTGTCTGGCCACAATTTCAAATATTTATTGCAGATGCTGTTCCACTTCCATCTATCTGTTGTTGGCATGTTAAACAACCCATTTAAATCCAGCAGGCCGTGTTCATAATGGCAAAATTAATCTCGGGATTTTCCGCCAACACAAAACGTTCCTCCTTTCTCTACTAGAAAACGCTATAGTGTCAAGCAGCTTAGATATCTAACCTCCTTGACTTTCATAGCGCTCAAAGGAACGAAAAAATTTGACATGCAAGCTTCCCTCTGGGCGTCAATTAACAAAGCTTGCACCCGGCACCCTAGGCCATACGATATTATTATTATTATTATTATTATTATTATTAGTCAACTGCTAGCCACGGTGGGTGAGTGGGTATCGTGTCAGTCTACTAACCCCAAGCTTGCAGGCTCCTGGTCGTGGGAAGTGATTTTTGAAAGGCGGCAAAAAAAAACAGACACGCATGTCATACGATGTTGGCATGTCAAAGAACCCATTTGAATTCAGTGGGCCGTGTTCATAATGGCAAAATTAATCTCGGGAGTTTCCGCCAACACAAAGTTCCTCATTTCTCTACTAGAAAGCGCTATAGTGTCAAGGAGCTTAGATATCTAACCTCCTTGACTTTCATAGTGCTTCAAGGAGCAACTAAATTCGACATGCAAGCTGCCCTCTTGGTGTCAATTAACAAAGCTTGCACCCGGTACCTAGGCCATACGATATTATTATTATTAGTCCCCATATTAATTAACAAATAAATCTCTCTCTCTCTCTCTCTTTCAGTAGAACTGTCCGCAGACAGGTTTCAACTGGATGTCCATTTGTCTCTGTCCTGGGCATCTTCATTCATTTGCTTGTAAATTCTTCCCCTCTTCACATCTGTTAACATTCCAACCTTTCTTCTTCCTCTCCCTCTTTTCCCTTCGACTTTCCCTTCCATGATTCTTTGTAGTAAACAATTCCTACAATTCTCACTTGAATGTTATTCAATATTAAATTAAGTAAATGCAAATTTCAATGTTATTTCCAAGATTTTTTAAATTTATTTAATGTCTTACGATGAATATAGTATTCTTAGAGTACCCACTAACCGTGGGGTAGACACTTGCCACGCGTAGATACAACAGCTTGAGCAGTCATATTCACTGTTGGCTACAGACTCACCTGCAAACAAAAGAAAAGGTAACAATTAGTAACCTGACTTGGTAGGAACAAGCTGCGTACTACAACATGCTCCTGGGATTTGCTGGATTTAAGAATAACACACTCATGCCCATAGCGCGGCAGTAGCTTATTACAAGGCACAGTCCCAACATACACATGGAGTTAAAATGTTAAACTACGAAAAATCAGATTTGAACCCACTCGTCTATCGAGTATGGAGATACATAGTCTGACCCCATAGCATTGCGCCTTAGCGTGCTTAAAAACAGCGGTATACAAATCAATATAATGACAACTAGAAATGGCCAATTGTTTTCAAAAATTGAATATGGTGGTAACATATCACAACCTACAGGTACAAAAAATGTATTGCTTCCTTTTCACGAAATATAGACGGCGCATATGAGTCGTCTGGTATAAAAACAAGATACATCACTATTTTTACGATTTTGAGTTTATGGCTGATTCAACAATTCATAAATGCCCTCTTTACATGTGGTGTTCAAAACAGGACAAATCATGCTGTTTTAAATGCTGGAGTAGTCGGTTGGTTTCAAAATAAGACAAAAAGATGAATGAGTGTCAAAACAAGACACATCTTGGCAGGGTCTATTGCGCATCCATCAGCGCACGATCTCTGTGTGCTGCTTATGCAATTATTTCGTGTCCTGTTAGTGTCAGTGTGTTTTATTTTGTTTTGATATGTTAAATCAACTTTATACTAAAATGAAGAGTGATCATTTTATTTTCAAAATAAGATACATCCAATTTCTGTGTTGCAAAACAAGATATATCAGAAAGTTTTAAAGAAAAATAAGGCAAATCAAATATTAAAACGCTTATAAAAAGGAAAATAAAACAGCATGAGTTATGAAACTTTTGGGAAATACCTGTATGTGTCTATACAACTTACAACTTTCAAAAAAAGAGGCATATTTACTTGTCAGTAATCAAAGGACTTATCCAGTTTTATGTGTCTCCTGAAAATGTTTGTTGAAGTGATGCATATTATTTTGATTCCAGACGCCTCATATATGAATTCACATAATTCGTCACTGAATGATTCGATCACAGTAAAATACGGCATAGTGAACTCCTAATATAATATAGTCATACACGTTTTGATTTGTTTTTACAAAGTACAAATAGGTGCATGCCAGTTCCTTAAAGATCAAATTATCCAACTCGTCAAGGAATGGTCCGATCACAGTAAAACATGGTATGATGTTACGAGTAAAACATTGAGACATACCATTTTCTAGTATAGTTCCCGGAAATTGTAAATAACACTCTTGTTACCATTTAAAATAAATGATCCTTGGTTATTAATTATCCAATCACACTGAAGGTTGATAAGACCTTCACTTCAGTTAAGCACTGTTACAAGACCATTTTGCTACCTTAATTTCCTTCTTGTTTTTTATATAAAATTACAATGTTTGTATACAGAATTTTGGATTTACAACTGTCACCCTATACTTTATCGCAATATAGATCATAAACCATCACATGGGAAATCTATTTGATGGTTGCGCGACTTTTGAGGTAGAAATCACCAGTAGAATATTAGACAATAGGCTATATTAGTTCACCACGGAACTACTTTTAAGTTATTGTGATAGGTTCTACTTACAGTCTTATTGCGGTAGTTTGATAGAGTTTTTCTGTTTTTATTTTGTCTTTGGTTGTTTCGTTTGGTTTATGGTTTCGTTGGAAATTTGACTAGTTATTTAATATATAATAATAGAATTTGTTTTGGATTGGATTTCTTTTTTAGTAGGAAAGTTATTTATAAAAAGAAATACACATTTGTACCAGTCTGAGTATGTCCAATGTCAGTTGCTCAATGAAAAACCCTATTAATCACGTCACATACTAATACCCACATAACACAGTAGACCTAATGGAGCTTGAGGAACTGGAATTAAAGATCATTCCTTGCTTCTAAAAAAATGCATAACCAACCGGTATGTATCCTAGAGAACTTAATTATACTGAACTAATGGTAAGAACACAGACTCTATTAGTATAAAGAAATTAATGATAAGGTGGATTCTTCACAGTATGCTACGGTTTATGAAAGCTGCGCATAAACACCGGTAACAGCCACAGATGATGGTATTCAAGAAGCAAACAACAAGCACTGAGAATCCCGCCTCACTCAAACATCTTTTATTTTCTTTAGTACGCCTCACATCGGAGCGAGATATCTCCAAGATAGAGCACTGTTCCGTGAAATGTCTGGATTCTTTCCGACATCCTAGCTTCTGTTTTACCATACAATTGTATTTTGTATTTGTATTGCTTCCAAGACAGACAAGACTAGTGGGCACAAAGATTAACAATTCACCAAAACAGTGTACAGACCGTATGGTTTGAATCCTAACTTTAACAAGTAGTTCCGTAAAGAACTATACAGCCTATTTTCATACATCCTACTTATGTTAATTGCCTCTAACAACATACATAAATCGCGAGCAAGGTCTATTTAAAATTTTCAACATCGCTTGGCCGCCATATTCGTTTTGTAGTTAACCGGTTTTTGAAAGTCTTATTGATGAACTTCCAGTAGTGCCCTTTATCTCTGTACAAAATTTCAGGGCGATACCGCTAATAGTTTCATCAGAGATATAGAATGCCGGTGAAATATTTCGAACAGCCGCCATCTCGAGGTTATGTAAACAATTGAACGAAGTTAGAGGTCGGTGCATTGCAATATGTATAGACATAGGCCTATACTGTACCAAGTTTTATTGCGTTTGGTTGGTTAAATCGCGAAAATCGTCTATTTAAAAGTCGCAACTTCGGTTGGCCGCCATGTTGGTTTTGTAGTTAGCAGGTTTTCAAACGTAAAATACGTGAACTTCTAGTGGTTCTCTTTATCACCGTAAAATATTCCAGGGTGATATCGGTAATAGTTTCGGAGATATTGAATGCTGGTGAAATATTTCTCACAGCCGCCATGTTGGATTGGTGAGACGTAACACAATTTGAAGGGCACGGTCGGGGTGGTCCGGAATAGTGCTATGAACTTACCGAGTTTCATTGAAATCGCTCCAGCCGTTTAGAAGTTATTAGGTGGGACACACACCATCACACATGCACACACAGACATACACACGGACAAAAGGTGATCTCATACGCCTATTTTTTCATAAATGAAAATAGGTTAAAAAGGATGGCTGTGTGGCACAGCGGTAACATTCTCGCTTGCTGTGCACAAGGTTGCAGGATCGAACCCTGGCACAGTCAGCTGGCATTTGAGGGTGCGCAAATGCGATGGAGCCGTGTCAGTAGATATACTGGGCAAAATTCCGTCACCCCGGCGTCTCTAAAAGCCGCAGATGCTAAAAGGGGAGTAAAACAAATAACATTATTATGGATATGGTTATTAAGTCAGAAACATTCACGGGAGTGTACACATCAACTTACCAAAGTTTCATCGCAATCGTATTAATGGGTTATGAACGCATACGGGACTTTGTTAAAACGATTCGCGCGCCGTCACTCATTGGTTGAATCTACTCGTGCACTATCTATTGTAAAATGCATTTACTAAGTTAGAAACCTTCACGGGAGTGTACACAACAACTCACCAAAGTTTCATCGCAATCGGATGAATGGTATATGAACGCATACGGGACTTTTTTGAAACGATTCGCGTGCCGTCACTCATTGGTTCAATCTACTCGTGCGCTACCCATTTTAAATTGTACTTACTAAGTCAGAAACCTTCCCTGGAGTGTACACAACAATTCACCAAAGTTCCATTGCAATCGGATGAATGGTATAAGAATGCATACGGGTCTTGGTTGAAACGATTCGCGCTCCATCACTCATTTGTTGGATTTACTCGTGCGCTACCAACTGTAGAATGGATTTACTAAGTCAGAAATCTTCACGGGAGTGCACATAACAACTCATCAATGTTTCATCGCAATAGGTCGAATGGTATATGAACGCATACGGGATTTTGTTGAAACGATTCGCGCACCATGACTCATTTGTCGAAACTACTCGTGCCCTACCTATTGTAAAATGGATTTATTGAGTCGGAAACCTTCACGGGATTGTACACAGCAACTCACCAACGTTTCATCGCAATCGGATGAATGGCATATGAACGCATAAAGGACAGACACACAGACAAACTATCACGTTCAACATACATTTTTAGCCTATTTTCAATTTTGAAAAAAAAAATAGGCTTATGAGATCACCTTTTGTCCGTGTGTCTGTGTGTGCGCGCGCGTGTGTGTGTGTGTGTGTGTGTGTGTGAGGTGTGTGTGTGTGTGTGTGTGTGTCCCCTAATAACTTCTATACGGCTGGAGCGATTTCAATGAAACTCGGTAAGTTCATAGCACTACTCCAATTTTGAAAAAAATAGGCTTATGAGATCACCTTTTGTCCGTGTGTCTGTGTGTGCGTGTGTGTGTGTGTGTGAGGTGTGTGTGTGTGAGGTGTGTGTGTGTGTGTGTCCCCGAATAACTTCTATACGGCTGGAGCGATTTCAATGAAACTCGGTAAGTTCATGGCACTACTCCGGGCGACCTCGACCGTGCCCTTCAAATTTTGTTACGTCTCACCAATCCAACATGGTGGCTGTGCGAAATATTTCACCAGCATTCAATATCTCCGAAACTATTCCCGATATCACTCTGGATTTTTTACGGTGATAAAGGGAACTACTAGAAGTTCATCTATGTGCCTATTGAAAAACTGGTAACTACAAAACCAACATGGCGGCCACGCTAATTTGCAACATTTAAATAGTCGTTTCTCGCGATTTAACCAACCAAACGCAATAAAACTAGGTACAGTATATGTTTATGCACATTGTAATGCACCTACATCAAACTTCGTTCAATTGTTTACATAACCACATGATGGCGGATGTGCGAAATATTTCACCGGCATTCTATATCTCTGAATCTATTAGTGGTATCAACCTAAAATTTTGTACGGCGATAAACGGCACTACTGGAAGTTCATCTATAAGACTTTCAAAAACCGTTAACTACAAAACGAACATGGCGGCCAAGCGAATTAAAAATTTTAATAAACCTTTCTCGAGATTTAATGTTCCAAACACAATGCCATCTGGTACAGGAAATGTTTATACACATTGTAATGCACTGGTATCCAATTTAGTTCAATTGTTTACATAACCTCAAAATGGCGGCTGTGCGAATTTTAAAATTAAGTTTTTATTTCTTGTGTCGTAATAATGCGATCGAAGTGTAAGTTTGAATAATGAACCTACGCAATAATTTTCCTTTAATGGTACATGACTCTATGGCCTATACATTTAACAATCCAACATGGCGACCATCCGAAATATTTAGACGGCTCTGAATATCTACGAATCTATTATAGCAATCAAACTGAATTTCTTTATGTTCATAGGGGTATGAATATAAGTTCACGTATAGGACTTTAAATAACCTGGTGATCACAAATCCAACATGGCGGCGACGCGAAGTATAAATATTCACGTGGACGTTTCTTGCAATTTAACCATCCGAGTGCAGTGAAACTTGGTAGAGTAAATCCTTTATTGTTAATTCACTGGCATCTAATTTTTTTCAATTGTTTCCATAACCAAAAGTTGGCAGCTGTGCGAAATTTTAAAATCTCGTTGTTACTTCTTGTGTCCTAATCATGCGATTGAAGTTTGAATGCTACACGTACACAACAATCTTCATGTAACAATACTTAACTCTAGGACCTACATATATAAAGTTCAACATGGCGACCATCCGAAATATTTAGTCGGTTCTCAATATCTACGAATCTATTACAGCAATCAAACTGAATTTTTGTATGTTGATAGTGGCAATTAACATAAGTAGGATATATGAAAATAGGCTGTATAGTTCTTCACGGAACTACTTGTTATATAATAGAGAAGATGTATTTTCGTTTAAGGCCTTTAAGGACCACGTTAGGCAACAATTACACATTATTGGGAGCCTTCTTCGCGGTCAAAAATCTTCGCATTTTTTCTCTGGCAGCCTGTCTTCGACATTGCTATGCCTTCCATTGGCAGAAAAATGCGTGAAAATGTAACGATCTCATCATTTCAAAAAAATATTATTTTCCCTCCCTATATTATTCTGCTAAGGTCCCATTCCAGTTTTGTACCGAAAATAAGGTCCCATTAACACCAACCTACACATATGGGGTACCTACAGGTTCAGCATAACCCAATGCGTAAGCGAAACGCACTCACTTACTCTTTAAATTACTCACAATTAAATAAATACCTTAAAGCATAATGAAAGAATGCAACACGGTAACCATGGTAACAGAATCTCACAGGTACATCTATTTCTGTAGGACGCAATGCAATTCCAATTATTACATTACTGTGAAAGTTTCCAGACGGTTATACGGTTATCACGGAACCAAATTAAGCTGTAAAATTCACCAATACATAGGCCTACAGTATAATGCGCTTAAGAGGGTCAAGGGGCACTCTAGAATTTTTTCACGCAATTTTCACGTGTGTGTGTGGTACGAAAAGTCTTTTTCACCCGACAATAAAGGGTCTCTGAAAACCACATTTAAAGGCCCTTAAATTAACAGTGTCTGTGATATTCTCAGAAAACTAACTTTGCTCTGATATAGGATACCTATGAAGGAATGACAAACCCCTAACCACTGCACCAGTAGCTGAGTTGATAAAGTCTGATTATTCATACCAAGGATAAATCAGTCATAGCATTCATGATTGAGATTTTGCTAAGTGTACTCTTTACAACTGGAATATTCGCGGGCGAAGCCGCGACGGGTAATGCTAGTTATTATTATTCTTTACATCGTTATGTCCATCTGTGGAACGCGATATAACTTATTTTACTAATGACGTTGTTTTCTTCTCCCAAAATGTCTTCATCTGGGCAATGAAAATCTTCCTCCTTTCTCCAGCCCATGATGTCTTGATACTGGTAGTAATTTTCTCAGAGAAATGATGGTTGTTGAATAATGTTCTGAACTGGAGTCGATCTTGTATAATTTCCTCTGTAATGCCTCTGTGAAGGTCTTTTTCAATTTCACTAAGCCAGTTGTTCTTGATTTTCATTGAAAGAGCAAGGTCGAGAATCCTTTTGGTGAGCCTGTCTGTCATTGTCAATCTGAGAATGTGGCCGTAAAACTTCAATCGCCTTTTCCTGAAGGTGTCAGTGATCTTTTGAGCATGGTGATAAAGCTCCTGAGACTTCCGTTTCATCCAGATACCTTCTGAGCAGACTGGACCAAGGATTTTCCTCAATATTTTCATTTCTTGTTTCTTTCCGTCTTTAATAAGATGATGATGATGATTATTGTTGTTTTAAGGGCAATAACATCTAGGTTATCGGCCCCTGATGGTTTGGGTGATCGTGAAGATGAAAATGAAATGCAAACTTAAAACTAAAACTAACTACTAACCTACATACTAGAAGAAGAAATGGAAAACTAAAGGAGAATAAGGCAAATAAAGGACAGGAGGAAAACAAATGCCCTCAACCCTCGAAGAATGTGGATTGAGGGACTTGGAAGGAAGGAGATCCATGAAAGGCAGATAGGAAATTGAAAGAGGAGAGGGTCCGCCCCAAAGGAAAGGGACAAAAGGGGAAAACGGACCCAGCTCAGGAATCCCTCGGAGTCGCCAACTCCCGAACTCACCAGTCGCGAGCCCCTGAGGGTGTAGCATTATCTAGGGTGCACCAAAAGTGGTGGGGCTACATACACCCGGCCTCTTTGAGGGCCTTGAGCAGAAGGCAGGAGATAACAGGAAATAAAAAAGAAGGCTGACCCCTCGCAGAAGGAGGGTATCAGAAAGGATGAGACTAGGGCCAATTAAGGCGGGAAAGGAAGAGACTTCCTAGGACTCGGATACCCTAATACCGTCGGGGTCGGAAGAGAACAAGAGTCGACCAAGTGTGGTCGACAGGAAAGAAGGCGGAGAGGAGCTGGTACAAGTAAGTGGAAGCAATGCCGGACTCAGCTGGGGCCCCGTGGTCGCCAACCCACGTCCCACTAGATGTGAGCTCCTGGGAGATCTTTGATAAGAGATCTGCTTCCAATTATCAAGAATTCCCAGGCGTAAAGTACTTCAGATTTGATCATTGTGGTGTAGGCCTACTGTCTTATTTTTGCGTTCTTCGATATTCAATATTTCAAGATTGCGAGCCAATGATTGAGGGATGATGCTGGTAGAAGAAATGACTATGGGCAAAACCACTACACTTATTATTATTATTATTATTAATAATAATATTGATTACATATTCGTTTACGTGCTCAACAAAATACATTGCTATATCTTCCATTAGCAGAACAATGCGTGAAAAGGTAGTGATTACATCACCGTAAATAAATAAACAAATAACTAAATACATAAATAAATACTCCATTAAAATAGAAAATAATTATGAAATTCATTGTCATTAGTCTTTCCGGTATTTATAGAATTCTTATCCATGCATTAGAAACAGAATACTGACGTAAGGCGTCTCTCCACCCATAATTAATTTAGTGAAAGTGATATTATCGCCAAAGTTAAGAAGCTCTATCTTCTGTACTCCGTATTCACGAAGGCTTAATGAATGCAAATGGAACACTTTCACCTTCAAGTACCATCCTGTCAAGGTGGACGGTGTTGTATGACTTAATGAAGCACTTCCGCCACCTTGAGAATCCTCGAGGCTCGCGAGAACTTGAACTTCTTGTTGAAGCAAAACGAAGGCTTCAAGCAAACTGTTTCAACCGGTGGATGGGAATTACCTAGGTAGATGTGATAGGTATTAGTTTCGTGAGAGGGAAATATGGAAGATAAATAACCTATTTCTTTCAGGAATGAAATGTGGTAATCGACCAGAAAATCTGAGTGAATTGAATCATTGGACAATGAAGTTAAAGATCAAATACTCCGGTAGCAAATTGTATTCAAACAACATCATTGGCCACCTTTGAAATGGATTTTTATGGTTTCCGCATTTCCAACATAGGTCCTTCTGAAGACCATATAAAAAGTCTGTACAAGTTTATGTTGAAACAACAATTATGTTTTAAAAGGATGTTGGAATATTTACAACTCAATGTTTCTCTCAGTTTGAATTTTTGTGCACGAATTTCTTTGACAAACTAAGGAATTCTAGGAGTTGCTCAGAGTGGACCTGCTTGCACCGAGACAATTTCTTTGTTTTCAATCAACAATCAAGTCAAGAATCCCTATTCTCTGCCCTGAAAGATTTTAGCACATTAAAACATTAGTTGTGAAAATTATAAAATGGCATAAACATATCTATGACAGCCCAATTCCGCATTGACGATGTAATTATAATACAGTAAAATGTATATAACCATAAGTCAATAAATATTGTACCAATATATTTCTTGCCCATTCATAACATTACCTCGTAACACGTATTTCCAATGTTTTCATTCCATTATTTCTCTACCCCGCAAATACATACCAAACTATTAGTAATAACCTATCTCAACGTATCTATTTCCACATCCACATCTCTTGTATTCCACGATGTTCTTATCAAGACTTTTCATGTTAGGTAGATTTCATTAGAAAGCTAACTATTGCAATGGGTACCATGTTTCGACTTCCGGAAAATTTCGACATATCTTCGCGTTTCACATCCCCCAGACCCCAAAACCACCGTCAGTTCAAAAGTTTATATATAATTTATGTATGTTTATATATATGTATATATGTATATATATATATTGTGCCCTTGTATATAACAGCATTTTATATACGAGAATCAAACTCGGGGAGCGTTCAGTCCGGGTATGCTTTCACTAGAGCTCAAATACCAGACGGCTGCTTACAATTACAAGGACCATATGCAAAACTACAAACTAAGAAATGAGTGAAAAACAAATAAAATTATCACCATTTAATAACTGAATAAAAACAACAAAACATAAAAAAATAATATAAACAAAGTCCACCCTGAACTTTACTCCCACAGTACAATAATTTACACAGATCTGAGTGGCCTACAAAGGTCCACTCCAAAGAAATAAAATTGTGGATCAAATTCCACTTGTCTGATTAATATGTATGCACGCGTATAACTACGCTAGAGAAGAAATAAGTACTTTTGGTGGAGATTTGCTCACAGATGGAACAGCCAATATGCTTGCAAACCCCCATACTGCAAACCATTATTATGGCTTTATGGGACACACTCGTAGAATAACATACCAACAATTAAATTTTACTGACACACGCAACCATTTAAAATTTATAAACTAATTGATCTCCATCGAGATCGCAGTGAGTCAGGAAACTCCCAGCAAAACAGAAGCTTGCCCAATGGCTCATATTGCTCAACACATACATGACAACAACGTGACCGAACATCGAGACCACCCGAGGTCAATGAACATGACAAAATATAAACAAGAAATAAGATGCCTAAAACCCGATGATATTTACATGAAATAAAAGCATGGTTAAGATAACACGCTGGGACTCGATCGATCAAAACGCGAACAGCACCCATTTACCGATTACAATTCTTTTATCATTAAACAGGCTTTATTTTAATATTAAGATAAACATTTACGAAGAACGGAAACCTGGTCCGTGAATACTAATGAGCACAGCTTGCTCCTTATCTGATGGAGTGCGCCGCGTAGAAATACCTTCACTTACCACTCATTAGCGTCTGTGTTCAAAACCAGCCCTCCTTGTCGAAGCTTTGAGTCATGCAATTTATAATAAGAGACTAGACAGTCCCGTTACGCCACCTGTTAATCGCGACACATAAATTCACACACTTCTTGTCAATTCCAATGAATTGCAAGAACATCGTAGAAGGGGATTCCAACATTTTCCTCGCAAGGATTAAATGCTTATCCAGGACATAGCTTCAGACAGAACCAGGGTTCCCGAAAACTCCTATCCCATAAAACACATATTTGCAGACTCAACAAAGCATTTTGGGCAGAACACAACACAAATCTACCACGGGCCGACACTCCAATCAAATATCCAAAGATTTTGTGTTCGAGACATTAAAAGAGAAACTTCATCAACAAATAAAGTCATTGGGCATATGACCCCTCACTTAACAAAAATGCAACAAACGGCAATTAACACACAAGCCTGTGTAACAATAAAAATCTATACAATAAAAAGATTTCCCACCAATTCTATTATCTACTCTAGTTAATTCAGTTTCGCTTCTGTTATGATATCGGTTCCCAATTTGCGTCGCTTAGCCGCGCATTTTACGGTAGCGACACGCACTCGAGTACGCTTGCCCCGTGTACTTGACATCAACAAAAAAAATCTTCACACAGATAGAATACATGCCACGTTGCTCATGAACTAAACTAAAGTGTGTCAATACCACCAACCAACTACAATAAAACACGAAGACAAAAATAAAATAAAATATTTACACAAAATAATATGTTCCCACAAAACCATAACCAGTTTGTCAAATAATAAATTATTTCAGTACTCATTCCTCTTTCTGCGTCGTCTCATCGAACATCGCCTGACATTCTCTCTCCAAAGTGTTTAGCTCATCTCAGACCACATGGAGCCGTAGAAACGTTGGTTCGATGTCTTTCTCTGGGTCTGGAGTTCCATCTTGACGTTGAATAAAAATAAAATGTTATTTATAGTCACACGTAATTTTCTATCTAAATTTTGCCAATAGTTACTTTATTCACCATTTGTCTAGTGCAAAATTAAACGTAGACTTTCCCTAATAGTTGTAGTCGTGGGAGACTACTAAAATCTTACCGATACACAAATTTCACACTCAGCTGTGCGCACACAACTTTATTATAATGTTTTCAATAATGACCCTATCTCTGATAAATTTAACACAGTATATCTTCACGGTATGGAAAAGAATAAGTGATCACCTCACGGTGTCACCAAGAATCAACCTCGTCGTCACTCAGACGACAGTATTTATGTGAATTTAGCAAAAGGACGGAGGGAGAGGGAAATCTATCACTAACTTCTATAATAATGCGACTATTGGCATGCAACAGGTATCAAACAGTTTGAAATATTATACAGGTCACAATGGGGCTATCGTGCTCTGGAATCGATCATAGATTTCGTTAATCCAATCTTTCCCGCTTTCAACTTCAAGCCGGCGTTAGACGCTCCCTTGGCGCTAAAATTGGTGACCCTCTCTGATTGGTAGTTCATGACGTCAATATCGCAGTTTAGAACAGAAGCCTCTGTCCTATGATTGGTTGAAAGTTCCTCTCATCTCTCTCATCCAGCAATTATCTTACTCGTAACGCTAGGGTGACAAAGAATTACGGTCTGAAATGAGTCAGGACCCCAACACACCTTTGTCTGATAAAGTGTCTGTCAAACATTCCGATCTCGTCACTCCTTTGTTTCAGGACTGGGCACGTTCAAACGTACTGTCTCCAAATAAGCTTGATATTTCGCAATCCAGTCTGGCCTTCCTGTAATTCTGGCAGTAAAATCAGAATATAATGAAATGAATAATTAGAATCATTAATATGCGTAGCTTATTAAGGGTTCACAACTCCCTTAGTTGGGAAAAATCGAACTTAGGGATAAAGTCGATTTTTCTTCCCTAAGTCACATGGTGCAGAATACTGGATTAGTCTCCCTTCAAAGTCCTCAGTCAGTCCGCCTCTGCTAGTTGACAAGTGTTTTCCTCGTTCCAATGTTTACATTCTCGCCCAGTCATTAGGACAATACCAGTCTGCTGCTCACTTGCCCAGCGCTTCGCCTGGGGCTATTTGTTGCTTGAAGACTATTCCCCTCTCTGTTGCTCGTCTGTCGACATATCTGTCAACTCTGCTTGCTTCAAGATGTAAACAGGCCGGACGCTAATCACTTCCTCGATGTCGTGCTGGCTTCTGCTTGCCCCCCGTTCACTTGCATGATGTTGGACGATCACGTATTTAAATCGCTGCATTACTTCCAAGATTCCTCACTATGCTGAACGGTTTTTACTCCTCCATGCTGCCATCCTCTTCCTCTCTCCCGCGTGTTGCCATCTGCTTCCTTTAGTAGTGACCAGTTTTTCGGATCGCACCGGTGTTTCTCTTCCCCACCGGGCTGCGTTCTCTAATGCCCCGTGCCGCTAATCTTTGTTCGTCTTCCTTGCTGGCTTCGCTATTTGCTTGTTCCCCATGCAGCTGATCCAAGTATCTCTGCGTCTCTATGTGCATGGCTTCAAACCCTTGATTTGTTCTGCCTTCCTCATTGTATGTGTCGGGATTTTTCCGCTTGTCAATTGCCTGTTTCCAACGTCCTTGTTCGTTTCCCTCGTTTGTATGAACTTCCTCTAAGTACTTCTGCGATTGAGCATGCCTATCGTTCCAGTCGTCTCGGTAGCTTCTAGAGCCCTCACGATTCTGAAATCTGCGGTCTTGCCATCTCTGATTTTCATTCCGATCTCCCCATCTCCTGTATGGTACATCTTGTCTCCGATTGTCCCTCCATTGTTGAAATCTTCGTTGTTGGAATCTATTCTGTCCTTGGAACTGTCTGTTGTTATTACGGTTGTTATCGTAATGTTGGCGCTGTCTTTTCTCGACATCACCCTGACCTCTCACGGGTGTTGAAATGTTTGTATTTGTATTGGTAGCCTGGGATCTTGTGTTTATCTGGCTCAGCTTAATCACCTCGGTTGTATTTACCATTTCGACCTGTCTTCCAACTCTATTGTGTAAGTGGGACGTGGTTTCATCTATCTGGCGCAGGATCTGTTCAGCGTGTACCGCGTCTGAAACGTTAGCTGCGACCAATACCTGCTGAACGTTAACGGGAAGCTGGCGTCCGATAGTCATGACTAGCTCGGCCTCACTTAAAGGATTATCCAGATCTTTAAATTTAAGGAGCTGTGATGAAAAAAAATCTGAATACTTAGTTTGCTGAGTAGATTGGTACTTTCTGGAGTACAATTCCATTCTTAACCCCTGTTGATATGAAGACGACCAATATTTTCGAAGGAAAGCATGCTTGAATGCATCTACGCTTTCAAACGTGTATTTGAAGCTCAAGTACCACGTTAAAACATTTCCAGTAAAAAAATTTCCATCATGCGCAGTTGCCGGGCGGGAGCTATATCATTATCATTATAATAATGTTCGACTTCCCGCAAGAATGCCTTGGGTGTGACTCCAGAATTTTCCATAAACTTAGCCGGTTTGAATTCATTAGAACGGATGATTTGTACAAGTTGAGGGTGCTGATTACCGTCATGTGGTGTAGAACTTCTCCCTATGTGATTACGAAATTCTTCCGTGTTCCGAGCAAGTGGACTTTCCGTGTCAACCGACTACCAGTTGAATGAGTCGCCCCCGGGCTATCTCTGTCTCCATCTCTCCCCTTCACGCCTAATGACCCTGCATTATGTTCCATAGAAAATAATTCTGCTTTTATCAGCCTGTCACCTTGTTCTTTAAATTTTGCTTTTATCGCATCTTTTAACGTCTGTATCCGTGTGTGGTTCTCCCCCAGCTTCTTAATTACCGCCAACCTTTCTTCCTTGGAGTCCTTACATAATTTTTGCCAATCCTTTCTAACGTTTTCTATCTTCAGATTATTAGTGTCCTGGCTCACTTCGATCCGTTCCAAGCGATCCTCCACGCGTACATTGTTTTCTTCAATAGTGGCTTTTAATCCCTCCCGGTCTACTTCTGCATTTTTCCAGCGATCTGTTGATTGGTTTTCGAGACGGTCTATGTCTTTTATAAGGCCGGTCACGTTTTCATCTACCGCCTTTATCTGTTCCTGTATAACTACGGTTATTTTCTCCACTTTATTAAATCTGTTTTGTAACCTGTCCTGTGCAGTTATAATTTCGCTATTTTTAGTTGTGCATGCCAATTCAATCTGTGCCAATTTTGCCAGAACTGTATCGTCTAAGTTATTAAGTTTAGCGTTAAACTGGTCCTCAAGTTGTTTTATCTGTTTAACCTGCTTCTCATTGTTCTTACTTACATCTAAGGCGAGTAGTATAAGCTGTTTCCTTGTATGTTCTTTCATTTCAACCACTACATTATCGAGTTGCTCAGTGTTACGACTGTTTTGCGCGTCTAGTTGAGAGTTTATTGATTCACTTTGTTGTGTCAATTGAGAACTAATATTATCATTCTGTAGAGCTAATTGTGTATTAATACTATCATTTTGAAGCGCTAATTGTGCAATAGATTCATTAATTTGAGCTTTGATCACCGCTGACTGTTCAACCCTACTACTGTCTATTTGTGCCTTAAATGTTTCACTCTGTGCTATTAATTCCGCTGATTGTTCAGCCCTGCTACTGTCCATTTGTGCCTTAAATTCAGCTGATTGTTCAGCCCTACTACTGTCCATTTGTGCCTTAAATTCAGCTGATTGTTCAGCCCTACTACTGTCCATTTGTGCCTTAAATTCAGCAGTCATCTCCTGCCGTAACAACACCATTTGCTGCTGAGTGCGTGCCGCCGCGCTCTCTACAACCTGTCTAATTTCGTCTAAAGAAACCATCACCACAATACACTTGAGAAAATAGAGAAAATGCCAATTGGCGATGTTCTCCGATACGTGCATACATATTAACACACATTTATATCAATTTACACATACTCAGTTCGTTTAAATTTATCAACACAATCCCATTAATCCAATAGCATCCCTGAGTATCCTTCATTTTACATAATTTAAAACTAAACCCACACATTCAGTTATTAAATGCTAGCCTTACAAAACGCTACAAGAACAGACTAATTAATCAAGTATTAATTGCCTTGGAAAAGCTACACGCCTTCCTATTACATACATGGAGTTGTCTTTCTACACAAAGCTAATTTTTATCATTAATATGGGCGCCCAGTCTCACGATATTGTCTTTACAAAAAATGCAAGAAATAAAAACGTGTACTGTATTTTACATTGCAACTCCTGATTTTACTGTATAATTCACTCACTTGGC
The DNA here is from genome assembly GCA_946902985.2 of Meconema thalassinum. Taxonomy (NCBI): domain Eukaryota; kingdom Metazoa; phylum Arthropoda; class Insecta; order Orthoptera; family Tettigoniidae; genus Meconema; species Meconema thalassinum. The sequence goes on from OX336388.2 coordinate 1,983,225,564, forward strand.
GGTAATACCTTCGCCATAACTACGTTACTTAAAATTATCACATTCGGTGATTCAAATACTGTCACATTCTGCCTCCACTTGTGGCGTGTCAGTTTATCAAAAATGCGCTAGAAAAGCCTAAAACAGTGAAATGCCCCACGTAGGGTAATGCCAGCGTTGCCTATGTGCCCTTGTATATAACAGCGTTGTATATACGAGAATCAAACTCGGGGAGCGTTCAGTCCGGGTATGCTTTCACTAGAGCTCAAATACCAGACGGCTGCTTACAATTACAAGGACCATATGCAAAACTACAAACTAAGAAATGAGTGAAAAACAAATAAAATTATCACCATTTAATAACTGAATAAAAACAACAAAACATAAAAAAATAATATAAACAAAGTCCACCCTGAACTTTACTCCCACAGTACAATAATTTACACAGATCTGAGTGGCCTACAAAGGTCCACTCCAAAGAAATAAAATTGTGGATCAAATTCCACTTGTCTGATTAATATGTATGCACGCGTATAACTACGCTAGAGAAGAAATAAGTACTTTTGGTGGAGATTTGCTCACAGATGGAACAGCCAATATGCTTGCAAACCCCCATACTGCAAACCATTATTATGGCTTTATGGGACACACTCGTAGAATAACATACCAACAATTAAATTTTACTGACACACGCAACCATTTAAAATTTATATACTAATTGATCTCCATCGAGATCGCAGTGAGTCAGGAAACTCCCAGCAAAACAGAAGCTTGCCCAATGGCTCATATTGCTCAACACATACATGACAACAACGTGACCGAACATCGAGACCACCCGAGGTCAATGAACATGACAAAATATAAACAAGAAATAAGATGCCTAAAACCCGATGATATTTACATGAAATAAAAGCATGGTTAAGCTAACACGCTGGGACTCGATCGATCAAAACGCGAACAGCACCCATTTACCGATTACAATTCTTTTATCATTAAACAGGCTTTATTTTAATATAAGATAAACATTTACGAAGAACGGAAACCTGGTCCGTGAATACTAATGAGCACAGCTTGCTCCTTATCTGATGGAGTGCGCCGCGTAGAAATACCTTCACTTACCACTCATTAGCGTCTGTGTTCAAAACCAGCCCTCCTTGTCGAAGCTTTGAGTCATGCAATTTATAATAAGAGACTAGACAGTCCCGTTACGCCACCTGTTAATCGCGACATATAAATTCACACACTTCTTGTCAATTCCAATGAATTGCAAGAACATCGTAGAAGGGGATTCCAACATTTTCCTCGCAAGGATTAAATGCTTATCCAGGACATAGCTTCAGACAGAACCAGGGTTCCCGAAAACTCCTATCCCATAAAACACATATTTGCAGACTCAACAAAGCATTTTGGGCAGAACACAACACAAATCTACCACGGGCCGACACTCCAATCAAATATCCAAAGATTTTGTGTTCGAGACATTAAAAGAGAAACTTCATCAACAAATAAAGTCATTGGGCATATGACCCCTCACTTAACAAAAATGCAACAAACGGCAATTAACACACAAGCCTGTGTAACAATAAAAATCTATACAATAAAAAGATTTCCCACCAATTCTATTATCTACTCTAGTTAATTCAGTTTCGCTTCTGTTATGATATCGGTTCCCAATTTGCGTCGCTTAGCCGCGCATTTTACGGTAGCGACACGCACTCGAGTACGCTTGCCCCGTGTACTTGACATCAACAAAAAAAAATCTTCACACAGATAGAATACATGCCACGTTGCTCATGAACTAAACTAAAGTGTGTCAATACCACCAACCAACTACAATAAAACACGAAGAAAAAATAAAATAAAATATTTACACAAAATAATATGTTCCCACAAAACCATAACCAGTTTGTCAAATAATAAATTATTTCAGTACTCATTCCTCTTTCTGCGTCGTCTCATCGAACATCGCCTGACATTCTCTCTCCAAAGTGTTTAGCTCATCTCAGACCACATGGAGCCGTAGAAACGTTGGTTCGATGTCTTTCTCTGGGTCTGGAGTTCCATCTTGACGTTGAATAAAAATAAAATGTTATTTATAGTCACACGTAATTTTCTATCTAAATTTTGCCAATAGTTACTTTATTCACCATTTGTCTAGTGCAAAATTAAACGTAGACTTTCCCTAATAGTTGTAGTCGTGGGAGACTACTAAAATCTTACCGATACACAAATTTCACACTCAGCTGTGCGCACACAACTTTATTATAATGTTTTCAATAATGACCCTATCTCTGATAAATTTAACACAGTATATCTTCACGGTATGGAAAAGAATAAGTGATCACCTCACGGTGTCACCAAGAATCAACCACGTCGTCACTCAGACGACAGTATTTATGTGAATTTAGCAAAAGGACGGAGGGAGAGGGAAATCTATCACTAACTTCTATAATAATGCGACTATTGGCATGCAACAGGTATCAAACAGTTTGAAATATTATACAGGTCACAATGGGGCTATCGTGCTCTGGAATCGATCATAGATTTCGTTAATCCAATCTTTCCCGCTTTCAACTTCAAGCCGGCGTTAGACGCTCCCTTGGCGCTAAAATTGGTGACCCTCTCTGATTGGTAGTTCATGACGTCAATATCGCAGTTTAGAACAGAAGCCTCTGTCCTATGATTGGTTGAAAGTTCCTCTCATCTCTCTCATCCAGCAATTATCTTACTCGTAACGCTAGGGTGACAAAGAATTACGGTCTGAAATGAGTCAGGACCCCAACACACCTTTGTCTGATAAAGTGTCTGTCAAACATTCCGATCTCGTCACTCCTTTGTTTCAGGACTGGGCACGTTCAAACGTACTGTCTCCAAATAAGCTTGATATTTCGCAATCCAGTCTGGCCTTCCTGTAATTCTGGCAGTAAAATCAGAATATAATGAAATGAATAATTAGAATCATTAATATGCGTAGCTTATTAAGGGTTCAATATGTATATCAGTTTCTTTTGGACACGATAACTGCCGTACTTTTGCACCAATCTCTTTGAATTTTTTACCGAATATGTATACCTATAAAATCTCGGTCGAGTTCGTTACTGGGCTAAATGGGGGGCTTTTTTTTTTCGAAAAAGTGAAATATTGCTATAACTCTCTTAATATGTGAAATATCGATTCCGTTCCAAGTTCATACTATGTATCGGATAAATACCAAATATTTATGTTTGAAGAGTTTTTTTATAGCACCAACCACTGACCAAAGGGGTGGGAGAAAGTGGGTTTTTCGGGAAACATTAATCATATCTCTCTTAATAGGTACAATATCAAAACCGTACAAAATGGACAATATTCCCCTAATAATTACGTAAAACTTTTGTCTGAAAGAATTTTTGATATGACCCACCATTACGCCAAGGGATGAGAAAAATTATTTCGGAATTATAAGAAAATGCCAAGAGCTATCAGTGGTTGCCATGGCAACACTACGAAATTGATGAGGGATGAGCCATCAGACGTTGCCATGACAACGCACTTGCACGAGATCAGATTCAAATTTCCATCTGACTAAGTGTGAAGCGGCTTCGGTGACGTAACTGGTAGCATGCTGAACTTCTACGCCCAAGGTCGCGGGTTCAAAGCCGGCCAAAGTCGTCGGATTTTCTAAGAGCGCTAAAAATCCCTCACTATGCTTTCCTTTGGAGGGGAAGTTCCAACGTTCGTTGCGAGTTGCTGGTTGCGGTGGCATCTAGTAGCCAAATTCACAGCTAGGTGTCGTTGACGGTAGTATCTGGTAGCAACATTAGGAACTACTGCTTGAAATTGACCGTCTGCAGACCTGAATTACAGGCTAATACAGCCATCACAATTTACACCGTTTATCAGACAGATTCTACAATCACCCAAAGTACACAGGGTTACATGACCGCGTTGTCGCAGCCCCTAAACTGAGGAACCAACCAAAATCTCTGCGGGATAATTTTGCGTGAAGAAGTAACAGACCGTTACATACTTACACATCAGTGTCGAAACCTTGCATAAGGAGAGTGTGACCACAAGTATAAAAATGGACTCCAAATGACAAGAAGGTTACCGTCCCCATAAGACAATAAAATGTTTAAAATATGCATAAAATGACGAAAAACAAAGTTAATTAATCTCCAATTATAAAATACTTTCTCGCAATAAATGAGGTCTGATCCTGCTACGAAAACCTGCATATTCTGCCTACTTTCGCCTATCCCCAAGTTTGTCCGGTGAAATCTACCTCCGCCTTCCGGCGTGCCGAGAGGACCTTTTTTTTTTTTCAACACAATTTGTAGCAGGTCTGGATTTTTAAATTTTAATTTGTGAGCTTTTGGAACAAGAATATTTTTAGAATCCTCTGTTATGGCAAAATTCATATTAAGTGTAGGTCCTTGCACATTTACATAATTACGCTGAGGAAGGTCACAATGTCACTGTAACCAGTACGGTTTTAATGTACAACATTTATTGACTTATGGTTATATACGTTTTATTATTATAATTGTGAAAAGTATGTTGTATCATGTTCTAATAATTAATTAAGGACATTTTAATTCAACAGCTGAGAGCACGAATAAATTCAGACCATTCTCGTTCAACGCACATCGCTTAAAAAAATCCCCATTTATTGCATTTCAGTATATTTATCTTGTTATTATCTTTTTACTTGTTGTTTTAAAAAGCACATTGCATCAGATTTTTCTTAACTTATTAATTTTGTCATTGTACTGTAGCGTTTTTTCAATACATTAGGACGTGTAGTGTGCCCGGATGTAGCCTACATATAATTCGAACTCCAATAAATCTCTACATTAGATTTCCTAACGAAAAGGAAAGACGAATAAAGCGGAAGTCTTTCTTTGCATTTTTAGCGTCTAGTGCTCTTCGATTGTATTTTTCTGCCATTTCTGTGAAATAATTTTCTTGGGGATGTGGGCAGTCTAATTTTACTTAAGAGTGCGCGAGGCCTCCAGAAATAGCCCGTAGCGTGTGACATCACCGACATCACAAGTTCAATGTACGACATCCACTTCACGAAGGCCGTGGTATGACCATTCCTTTAACACACATATACCCGGTTTCCGACCACCGTGTAGAAAAGTTTGGTATGTGTATTATGCTTCAATAATGTAAGACCGCAATGCTGTCACACCATTCAGCTTATCCAATCAGAGATTTCTCGTTTTTTGAAGATTTAGTATGCCGTACAGTCACAAAGCGGAACATGGGTATCCTGAGGTTAAGTCAGATGGGTTAACTACTATGACGCTATTACCATGTGAAGTATGTCATTTAGAAGTTTAATAATTCTCTTTAAAGGTCAGGTAGATCAATGAGTAAATACAAACATGTAACTTTCTTTCTGCTCATAAAAGCCAAGAGATGTACAAGATCTATCACCGTGTATGCCAAACATTAAAGCATACTAGAAGGCTCCGCAGAATTCATTTCAACAATCATACAGCACTTCTTTCCATATGACATTTGCTGTTCGCATGTCTACATACTTGTGACTTTAACAGACAGTTACGGTACCGTCACCTTTTATTTTTAGCCTACTTTTCACATTTTGCAAAAATGAGGAAAAAGTAGACTTATGAGATCGATCCGGGAAAATGTGTGTCTGTCTGTCTGTCTCTCTGTCCTTCTGTCTGTCTGGCTGTGTGTGTGTGTGTCCCCCCCCCCCCCCCCGCCCTATCAACTCCTAAACGGCTGCAGCAATCGAAACCAAATTTAGTATGAGTAAAGTTGTATACCGGAATATCTCACGTCCATATTTGAAAATGATGTCAGTGCTACCAACTGCTGAAAAAACGCACTAGAAATTTGAGCTCCATGTTGGATATCTTGGAAGGTATGTATGGGAGCTATTCCAAAATTGGTACACATGTAGATAACACTATTTCAGTTTAATTTCCGGGAGGCCAAACATGAAAGTGCAGCCAAAATAATTTTAAGCCTTCTGATAGGTCCAATTTTTAAATGCCTATAACTTCTACACTATTAATTAGATTTCAACCAAATTTCGTATGTGCTATGTGTACCATAACAGATATGACTATAAGTATTCTTAAGAGCAATCAGGCCTGTCAAATGTTAATAAATGCTGTCTATATTTTATACCCCAATATCAATATATCAGGAAGTATGCAAGCCAACAGCCCTATACTTTGCACACGTATAGCAGCTGACATTCTAGATTAATTTGGAATAATTAATATAAGTCGGTGCTGCCAACATGATTCTATGTCTGCTGATAGGACCAATTTTAAAATACATGTAACTTCTATACTAACAAATGGATTTCATCCTAAATTGGCATAACAAGATATCATTATTATTTCCGATTATTTCTAACCAGCACACGCATGACATTGTTGCCAACATGCTTTTACGCATGCTGATAGATCCAATGTCTACGTGCATGTAACGTCCATTGGACTTCAACCAAATTTTGTATTCTGTACCTTAAGAGATGGAACTAAGAATATATTCAGTCACCAGGGCTGCCAACTCTAGTGCTCTATTAGGCTACAGTATACCAGGAATATTTCGAACTAATTAGACATTTTGATATTACCAACTTAATTTCGTCATTATTATAGATAGGGAAAATGTACAGGAGAATAATCATTGGCATGAAAAGTAGGCTCTTTAGTTCGTCACGGAACTTCTTGTTTGTCTACTTTTGGTGAAAAAGTAGACTTATAGTATGAGATCAATGTGTGTGTGTCTGCCTGTCCTCTCTCTCTCTCTCTCCCTGTGTGTGTCACACAATATCAACTCCTAAACCAGGCTGTTCCAAATCCACGAGTTTGAGTATGCATACACGCGATTACTCAGCAGTGATGCTCGGATCACGGTTGGAGAGGGACTGGGGGTGATAGCCAAAACGTCACTGGGCGAAGGTCATAGTACAAGTCCATGCACTTCCTGACAATCTTGATGTATCCACCGCTTAGTAACGGCCGCCCCTACAGCAGAGCTGTGTTGCATATTGCAGGTTTACTCACACAAGGCGGCGAGTGCTCAGCTGCTCACGGGCGAGCTGCTCGGCTGAAACAGCCTGTCGTAAACGATTGCAGCCATCGAAACTAAATTTGGTGCAAGTGAAGATCTCTACCAGAACCTCTCAAGGCCATATTTGAAAATAGCATCAGTGCTACCAAGGAGAACTCCGTATGTTTAGGAGTTCTCCTGAGCACATACGCAATTTGCCTGACAGTGGTGGCCAAATGGCAGCATAACTTACAGGGAAATTTTCCCTCAAGTCTATTAGTCGGCGGGACTCGCGATTGGCGATGCTATTTCAAAAGATTGTCTACACACCCACACAAGGGCGACTGATGCCGTAATGGCGTCTCAGCCTTTACAATAGATGCAGGTACACAGCGCACCTGCACGGAATGCCAACCGCAGCGCTTCAATGGCGCAATATCACAAGGGTATAACTTAAAAAAAGCCCCTCGTATCAGGCCAACAAACGTTGTCGTACCACAATTATTTTAACACATGGATGACATAATCAAGTAAGGTGGGCCTAAATTCGTGACAATAATCGTAGTGTAGAAATTAGAATTTGAATTAATTTGAATTAATTTGAATTTGATGTTTTTTTAATCGACTTTACCCTCGAGGTTGGTGGCTCCCACGGACTCAGCGAGGGAACTCACCACTATCACCCCTACGGGCAGTGTCCTATAGCTGGGATCATCTTGTCGGAGTGGATACAACTGGGGAGGTGTAATCAGCACCTCGCCCTGGCGGCCTCACCTGCAAAGCGAACAGGGGCCTCATGAAGGAAGGGAGGGGAAGATGAGGATGGAGAGGCAAGGAAGAGGGAAGGAGGCGGCCGTGGCCTTACAGTAGGTACAATCCCGGCATTTGCCCGAAGACGAAGTGGAAAACCACGGAAAACCACTTCGAGGATGGCTGAGATGGGAATTGAACCCCCTCTACTCATTTGGTCCACCCGAGGCTCAGTAGACCCCGTTCCAGTCCTCATACCACTTTTCAAAGTTCGTGGTAGAGCCGGGAATCGAACCCAGGACCTCCGGGGTGGCAGCTAACCATGCTGACCACTACGCTACGGAGGCGACTGAAGTAATTAATACATGTAATTTCTTCCTAAAGTATAATAATAATATCGTATGGCCTCGGGTGCCGGGTGCAAGCTTTGTTATTTGCACCCAGAGGACAGCTTGCATGTCGAATTTCGTCGTTCCTATATAACTTGTACTCCGCCCAATTCATTGGGTACAATAGCTTGCCATGGTGGGTGAGTGGATAGCGAGTTGGTCTACTAACCCCAATATTGCAGGTTTGCTCCTGGCCCTGGTAAGTGATTTTTTTGAAAGGCGGCAAAAATACGACACGCATGTCATACGATGTTGGCATGTCAAAGAACCCATTTGAATTCAGTAGGCCGTGTTCATAGTGGCAAAATTAATCTCGGGAGTTTCCGCCAACACAAAGTTCCTCATTTCTCTACTAGAAAGCGCTATAGTGTTCAAGGAGCTTAGATATCTAACCTCCTTGACTTTCATAGTGATTCTAGGAACAACGAAACTCGACATGGAAGCTACCCACTGGGTGTCAAATTACAAAGCTTTCACCCGGCCACCGAGGCCATACGATATTATTATTATTATTATTATTATTATTATTATTATTATTATTATTATTATTATTATTATTATTATTATTATTATTGGGCACAATTGTGTTGACCGACTGAAAAGCTTAAAAGACAAACAAACGTTGTTGTAGCTCAAACTCTTGCCAAGATATTTCAGTTTTAGTAAAAGGTGAATTTTTCCCCCATTAATTTTATTATACTGTATAAGATTACTGTAGGTCTCAGTCAAGACTCGCCCTGGATTCACACAGTGCCCAGATTGCTGACATTCCACGCCTGTCTGGCGGAGTGGCACAGTTGGTCAAGTGCTGGTCTTCAAAATCAAGTATTACGGGTTCACGAGTGAAAGTTAACTCCATAATCTCACTGAAACATGTTGTTATTGTTGGTTGGTTAGTTCCTTAGTTTAGGGGCTGCGACACGCGGTCATGTAGCCCCGTGTGCTTTGGGTGTGTGTAGAATCTGTCTGATAATCGGTGTTAATTGTGATGACTGTGTTAGTGTGTCTATCTGTTTTAATTCAAGTAAGGACTGCAGACTTTCAATTCTTCCAAGTAGTTCCTGCCTTTGCCGCTAAACGCCACTGTCAACGACCAACTAGTTCAGCACTTAGTTACCAGATGCCACCGCAGTCGGCTCTTGACGACGAACGTAAGAATCTAAGAACGTTAGTCAAATGTTTAACCTATATATAATTTAGCTTCACACAGGTGTAATTAGTTGAAGGGTCTTTAAATCTATGACATGGGACCGCCGGCTTTACTTCCCCTCCGAAGGAAGGCGTACTGAGGGATTTTTAATGTTCTTAAAAAATCCGACGACTTCGGCCGGGTTTGAACCCGCACTTTTGGGCATAGAAGCTCAGCATGCTACTAACTACGCCACCGAAGCCCCACTGATGAATGATTTAACACGCACGGCTACACTTCTGGGTGTTAAAATACAGCAGCAACTGTTGTGACAGAACATTAGTGACAAGTCTTTCGTGATGAGCCAACGTGTAATAATGCAATAAGGAGTTGGAGTTGAGACTACCGACTACTAACAGCAGTCTGAGTGTTATTTGCAGCGACAAGGAAGTATGTACTTAAGAACCATTATTGTGTCTACCATAGCACTCAAGTGGCTTATCTCGTGCATTAATTCATTGAGGATGGACCATTTAATCAATCACAATTCTACATAATATGCTAAAGCACTGTTCTTCTTGATTCTATGTGGAGAAGCATGTGATCTCTACCACTTAGAGCTTTGTAGGAAAAGGAAATAAGTAGTTCCATGAAGAACTAAAGAGCCTACTTTTCTTAAAATTTAAGATTCATGCCAATGAATAATCAATATATCAGAAATTAAATGTTACATTGGATCGATCAGCGCTCGTAAAATAATGTTGGCAACAGTGTCATGTATGTGTTGCTTAGAATTAATCTGAAATATTATGATCTATTATTGTCCCAATTTTGGATAAAATCCAATTGTTAATATAGAAGTTACAAGTATTTAAAAATTGGACCTATCAGCAGGCTTAGAATTATGTTGGTAGCTCTGACTTGTATCAGTAATTCCAAACTAATCTAGATTGCTAGGTACAATACGTGTGAAATATTTAGAGCCGTTGGCTTGCATACTTTCTGATATATTGCAATTAGGATAAAATGTTTAGAGAGAGCACTTATTAGCAGTTGGCAGCCCTGATGGATCTTAATAATACGTGTAGTCATATATGTTATGGTACACAAAGCACATACGAAATTTGGTTGAAATCGAATGGTTAGTATAGAAGTTACATGCGTTTAAAATTGAGCCTATCAGCAGACTTAGAATCATTTTGGCAACGTCGACGTATACCAATTACTTCAAATTAATTTAGAATGTCAGGTACTATGCGTGTGCAGAGTTTAGAGCTGTTAGCGTACATAGTTTCTGATATATTGGTATTTGAATAAAACAATAGGGACAGCATTTATTAACAGTTGTCAGCCCTGATGGCTCTTAAAAATATGCGTAGCCATATGTGTTATAGTACACAACGCATATACGAAATTTGGTTGAAATCTTATTGATAGTGTAGAAGTTACATGCATTTAAATGTTGGACCTATCAGCAGGCTTAGAATCGTATTGGCCACACTGTCATATATGGACTCCTGAAAATTAATCTGGAATGTGCCAATTTTGGAACAGCTCGAATACATAACTTCTGAGATTACAACATAGAGCTCAAATTTCAATTGTGTTTTTTCAGCAGTTGTTAGTACTGATGTCATTTTCAGATATGGCCGTGAGATATTCAGGTATAGATCTTTATTCTTACCAAATTTGGTTTTGATTGCTGCAGCCGTTTAGGAGTTGATAGGGGGGGGGGGGAGGGGGCACACTGACTGACAGACAGACAAAAGGACAGACAGACATTTGCCCGGATCGATCTCATAAGTCTACTTTTTCCTCATTTTTACAAAATGTGAAAAGTAGGCTAAAAATCAATCAAAGACAATGCAAGAGCGCAATTTTAGTGTACGTGTCTATACTTTATTTTCGATGGCTATTTGGCTGCAATAAAAGTATTATTATTATTTATGGCCTTGCGACATTGTGGTCATGTAGTTCCGTGTACCTCGTTGTGTGTGGAATTGAAGCGTATGCGAGAATCAAACGTCTATGTTACATTTCTTACTTAATGATAAAAACAGGAATAAATGTGACTGTTGTCCGTGAGACAGGGCTACGCGGTAAGACGTAACATAGACTTTTGTTCCTTAAACCAACACACTACAGTTCGACCGGGAAGCGTTGTAACATAGACTTTTGTCCGTTATTTTTAAAGCGCATTCCGCTTCACAATTCCGGTAATACTAAAGCCATCTTTCGAGATATCCTCTTGCAAATACAAGAAACCAGAAAAAGTCAGGTAGATAAATATTTCCAACGTTCTCTCTACAATGTTTCTCTACCTGGCAAATACATATCAACCATCATTTACAACCTAACTTATCCAGCATATCTATTTTCACATCCACATCTATTCAATTCAACGCCTGTTTTATCAAGACATGTTCATGTTTTTCTTAACAAATTTTACTTTGTGAGCTTTTAGAACGAAAATATTTTTAGTATCGTCTGTTATGACAACATTTGATTAAGTGTATCTTATTGCACATTTACTTATCCTATACTACGCTGAGGAAGGTCACACACAATGTGACTGAACCCAGTACGGTTTAAATGTACAATATATTGTCTTAAGGTAACAAATAGTTTATTACATTACATTATGCGAACCGGCCAAAACTAAGGACCACGCAAATATCATTTCATTTCCTTCTCATAGTTTTTTCTTCCTTTCTCTTCCTCCACACTTCTTTCAGAATGTTGCTCCTTTCTCTCTGCTGTCCATCTTCATACCCTGCGTTCTCTCTTTTCACCCACAAGAACCTTTATGTTAGAAAATATTTCCCTGAATTGTGTCCTGTCTCGACAGTCGTCGTCTGTAATGCCTAGCCTCCGAATTTCTTCCATTAAATTCCTTAAATTCAATACTAGGCTCATTTAACGTCTTTAAATCAATCTTAAAAATCCCTCTAGGCACGCCGGAAGGCGAAAGTTGATTTCTCCGGGCAAATAAAAGTATTTCGAATTTACTAAATTTGGCAATTGCTGTATACCTGCAAAAGTTCCACACGTTTAGCATACGAGAAGACCCATCTCCTTATAATGCCGGAAACATTTTGCTCATCCCTTGGCGTTAGGGTGGGTCATATCAAAATTTCTTTCGACAAAAGTTTTAAGAAATGTTAGAGGACTATTGACTGTTTTAAATTGTTTTGATATTGTGCCTATTACAGTAGGTAAGGTATGATTTTGTTTTCTCAAAACTCCATTTTTCCCAACCCTTTGGTTAATGGTTGGTACTATGAAAAAACTTGGCCCTTACTCGAAGAATACAACCAACTTTGGATGGATTCGATTTTTCATTTACTAAGAAAAGTATAGCGATATTTCACCCTTTCGAGAAAAAAGGTCCCCATTTTCTCATGAAATCTACCTAAACCTGTGATCTCCGAACTTGCTGCAGCTTACCGTCGCGATCCATATAATATAATCTCAAGCAGTGCTCGTAGCACCTATAGTTAGGGCGCGTACGTGGGGGGTAGAGTCTGGTGCCCGTAAACCGGGCTCCTTTTACTCTAGTGTGAGGGTGTGATTTTTGATTTGGATAAAATAATCATATTTAATAATGATATATTACTCTGGCTTAACATTGAAGCGCTTAGGTCAGAGAATTTTACTTTAAATAAGGAATTATGTTGTGCATTGGTTTTGAGTTTTGCTTTGGAACTTGAAATTAGGGATATTTGAGATTATACAATCGTAGTGGCCTTAAGATCGATGAAGATTGAACATTTGTCATAGTATTGGACTGATGACCGTCATTATCTCCACCGATGTCAAACATGTTATTATACTTGCTCGCTCGTTCGCCATAGCTGGTTATGTAGGTGATATTTGGCTCTGTATGTACAGCCTGATCCGATTCAACACGGAACTGTAAAATGGGTTGCCTAACCACCCGCAATCTGCTTGAAATCTGCTCGCAGCGCGGTAGCGACGGGGATGAGTCGAGACAGGTTGAGAGTATTTTAAAGATCACCACAAACACCCGAAGAAATGGAGCTCGTAATTACTCCTCAGATGTCGTCGAACGCAAAAGAGAACTTCATGCGACGAGTGACCCTCTTTTTGAAAAAATGATGGACGCCACTTCGAACACCTTCTGTAAATGTCCATTTGCAGTAGATGTAACGTCTGTGACAAATTAATGTTTTTACTCGCATCGAAGACTGATTACAATTTTGTAACAAATCATTTCCAAATTGTGTCTCGTTTTGTGGTATTGGGTTAAAAAGCAATAAATTGTGTTGTAAATAAAATACAACACAAACACACATTGTATTGTAATAAACTATGTTGTAAAATAAAATTGTATTTCATAGAAATGCTTTGCAAAAGCCATTAACAGAAGCGTAAAAAAACAAGTTCTGAAACAGAAATCGTTCAAACTTATTGTGAAGCCTGTATAAATATATTTTGAAAGAGCAAAATACGTTGCAATGCTGCATAAGAAGGCGGCAATCAGTGAAATCGAACTCAGCCCCATCGCTAGCGCGCTGCGAGCAGATTTCAAGCCGTTTGCGAGTGGGTAGGCAACCCATCTTACAGTTCCGTGTTGAATCGGAAGAGGTTGGTTGGTTGGCTCTTAAGTTTAGGGGCTGCAACATCGCAGTCATGTAGCCCCGTGTACTTTGGGTGTGTGCAGAATCTGTCTGATAACCAGTGTTAATTGTGATGCCTGTATTAGTGTGTGTTACCTGTTTTTTTTAAATTTAAGAACGGACTGAAACTTAGAATTTTTGAAATGGTTCCTACTTTTGCCGCCAAACGCCACCATCAACGACTACTAGACCAAGTTCAGAACTTAGCTACTAGACGCCACCGCAGTCGACTCTTGGCAACGAACGTAGAAACCTAAGAGCGTTGTTTACATTCTTAACCTATCCAATTTAGCTTCACACAGGTGTAATTAGTGGAAGGTTCTTTAACATGCCATAAATCTATGACAGAGGACCGCCAGTTTTACTTCCCCTCCGAAGGAAGGCATACTGAGGGATTTTTAACGCTCTTAAAAAATCGGAACAGGCTATAAGTGGTGCGAGATTTAGCGTGCACGACTACGCAGCGGTTACAGAAAACAGAGCAACGCAAGGGCGTGATTGCAACATGCTACTTTGCAGAGGCTCGGTACCCACTAAGAGTGTGCGGATGCCTCTGCTGAGCACATTGAATGGACATTCCTGGGCTCAACACAAGGACTTGCTATGTCACGTACAAGAGCACTGTTGCATTGTGTGAAAGTGAGATCGTAGGCATGCAGCTCATTGTTTCGTACTGGCCCAAATTACAGGCCGAGATAAGGCTGCAATTAGTGCATGTAATGTGGCATTCTCGGGGAGGCCAAGTTGTTCAAATAGACACAATCAACAGATTTCTCGTTTCAGTGCTATCGTTCGTTAAGTCTCCTTACACACACACACACACACACACACTCACACACCGAGATTAATGGACCCAGCAGCTTAATTGAGAGCTCCAAGACTGCACTGGAGAGCTGAAGAAAGTCAAAAGATCGGACCATCAAGCCTAAATATAGTACTAACCCGGCTATTTTCAGTGTGGTTCTCAACGGAACGCTTCCTTGCCCGTGCAGGCAAATGCCGGATTGGTACTTAACTTTATTTCCCGGGGCACTTACCATAATTCTATAGCAAATGTAATGATTTTATTTATTTATTTATTTATCTATCGTATGGCTTTTAGTGCCGGGAGTATCCGAGGACATGTTCGGCTCGCCAGTGGCAGTAGCTGCTTCAACCGAAAACCCATAGGGTGAGCTACACGTTCCGTTCAATTTCAAGTAGTTCCAACCTTCGTACCAGATGTCACTGATACCTACTGGTGAACGTTGATGGAGCGTTCCAACGAAATCTAACCTAGCGATTTAGCTTCACACAAGTTTAGTCTGTGGAAGGATCATTTACATGCCATAAATCTATGACATGGGGCGCCGGCTTTACTTTCCCTCCAAAGAAAGGCATACTGAAGGATTTTAACACTCTGAAAATATTAATTAGAGTTACAAACAATGTTGCAGTCACCACAAAAACACATATTATCAGATAAATTCAACGAACACCAAAATACACAACAGCAAAGATCGTGAAGAATGAGATCCTCACCTTTCAAGGGTTTGGTATCAGGTACCCTTATCTTTCGTGGGTAAGGACAAAAGCCGCTCATGTTTGCAAAAGAAACTAAAGAAAACTCCCAAATTATTAGTCCTTTAAAACTTAATAGATTATAAAGAACGTCATAAGAAGTTAATTTAAATGCACTTGTTGTTGCTGTTGCTGTTGTTTTGTTTGAGTCTTCAGTATTTCGACTCGTTCGATGCAGCCTCCATGGTTCCCTGTCCCGAGTAAATTGTTTTATCTCTACATAGCTACCACACCCTACATCCGAGGCAATTTGTTTAACATATTCTAACCATGGTCTACCCCTACAGTTCTTGTCCTCGACCCTTCCTTCTATAACTAATTTTGCTATTCCTGGTCGTCTTAGTCCTACCAACCTATCTCTTCTCTTCATTAGCAGTCACCAGAAACATCTCAAATCTCCCACTCGTCTTAATGCCTCTTCAATTGAAACTACCTACTCATCTGATTTTCATCATTCTCATGTAACACCACATTTGAACTCTTCAATTCTCTTCTTTTCTGCTGTACCAGCTGTTTAAGTTTCACTTCCATAGAGCGCCACGCTCCAGACAAAGGATTTCAAAAATGACTTCCTAATACCTAAATCTATATCCGATGTCAACAGATTCCTTTTTTGTAGAAATGCTTTCCTTGCCTGAGTCAAGCTACTTTTGATATCCTCTTTGCTTCAGCCATCACTGGTTATTTTGCTTCCTAAGGGACAGAAGTCTCCTACTTCCTTTAGCTTTTCGCCTGTCTATTTGACATCCATAGGGGTTTATGATTTATTTCGGCTGCATTCTAAAATTTTTGTCTTACATTTATTAATTTTCATCATGAATTATTTCCTCAAGACGGAGTCAATACAATTTAAAACTCTTTCATATCATCTGGTGTGTCAGCTATATATATTCTATCGGGGACATGTCTGGTGAACGGGCAGGCCGAAGAAGAAGTGGTATCTCTTGGACTTCAAAGACGGCTTGAGCATTTCGAGCAACATGTGGTTGGGTGTTATTATGTTGGAATATGGAGCCAGGTGTGCGATGAAGAAGGATTACGAAGTCGGCCTCTCCAGCCTCCTGGATGTTACGGTCGCTGATGAGATTATCCTTAATGAGAAGCTTTCGTAATTGCCGCTGATAATCAACAAAACTCAATATCATTACACTCATTGTTCGCGAGATACGACCCTCCATAAAGCAGGAAAACTGATACTGAAGGAAGCGTATCTGGCCATCATTGTAGTCCAAGTAGGGTTTCATATACAGTACCCATTAACGAGCAAGCACTTGACTAAATCCCTCCCTAAATTATTCTGCTAAGGTCCCATTCCAGTTTTGTACCGAAAATAAGGTCCCATTAACACCAACCTACACATATGGGGTACCTACAGGTTCAGCATAACCCAATGCGTAAGCGAAACGCACTCACTTACTCTTTAAATGCCTCACAATTAAATAAATACCTTAAAACATGTATATTTACAACGAAATAATGAAAGAATGCAACACGGTAACCATGGTAACAGAATCTCACAGGTCCATCTATTTCTGTAAACGCAATGCAATTATTAAATTACTGTGAAAGTTTCCAGACGGTTATAAGGTTATCACCGAACCACATTAAGCTGTAAAATTCATCAATACATACAGTATAATGCGCTTAAGGGGGTCAAGGGGCACTTTAGATTTTTTTCATGCCATTTTCACGTGTGAGTGTGGTATGAAAGGTCTTTTTCACCCGACTATAAAGGGTCTCCGAAAACCACATTTAAAGTCCCTTAAATTAACAGTGTCTGTGATATTCCCAGAAAACTAACTTCGTTCTGATATACCTATGAAGGAATGACAAACCCCTAACCACTGCACCAGTAGCTGAATTGATAAAGTCTGATTATTCATACCAAGGATAAATCAATCATAGCATTCATGATTGAGATTTTGCTAAGTGTACTCTTTACAACTAGAATATTCGCGGGCGAAGCCACGACGGGTAATGCTAGAATACAATATCACTATAAATATTTGAAGGGTTATCTTGAATTTTGGTCCACATGTTTATATTTCAGAGACCCACATCGTGGTGTAGCGGGTAGCATTCTTGGCTGTCACTCTGGAGGTCCGCCATCGATTTTAGGTTCTGCCAAGAAATTTAATTCTGTTCTAAGGGCTCAGCCTCGTGAGGCAAAACTGTGGAGAGGTGGAGTTCGATTCCAATCTCAACCATCCTGCAAGTACTTTTCCGTGGTTTCCCACTTCTACTTCAGGCAAATGTCAGGATGGTTCCCAACTTAAAGCTGAGGCCACCTCCTTCCGAAGCCTAACCTGACTTGGAAATACACACACTACTACAGACACAGTAATAACACAGTGACGAGACAAATTCTACACACATCGAAGTAGGCTACACGGGGATAAATGACCACAATATCCAATCCCCTCAAATGAAAACACATCAAACCATCATAACGTGATGTCGCATTTCCTGATCCACTGCTACTTTTTCGAGTCTTCGGGTTACGTTTGGCCACTGCTTTTACTCGCACTTCACTGCCGTGACATTATGTCCAATATGGGCAACAATACGTCTGTACGAAAATGTTCTTTTCAACAGGCTGACCGGCGGCTTCGGTGGCGTAGTTCGTAGCATGCTGAGCTTCTATGCCTAAGATCGTGGGTTCAAACCCGGCCGAAGTCGTCGGATCCTTTAAGAGCGTTAAAATTCCTCAGTATGCCTTCCTTCGGAAGGGAAGTAAAGCCGGCGGTCCCATGTCATTGATTTATGGCATGTTAAAGAAACTTCCACTAATTACACCTGTGTGAAGCGAAATTAGACTATAGGTTAAACATTTGACAAACGCTCTTAGGTTCCTACGTTCGTCGCCAGGAGGAGACTGTGGTGGCGTCTTGTAATCAAGTTCTGAACTAGTAGTCGTTGACAGTGGCGTTTGGCGGCAAAAGTAGGAACTACTTAGAAAAAATTCAATGTCTGCAGTCCTTACTTGAATTGAAAACAGAACCACACACTAATACTGTCACCACAATTAACACGGGTTATCAGACAGATTCTACACACACCCAAAGTACACGGGGCTACATGATCGCGTTGTCGCAGCCCCTAAACTAAGGAACCAACCAACCAACAGGCTGACTCCAAACTCGGCAGGTTACTTGTATGACACAATGACTTGAACACAAAAGTTCACGAACGGCGACAATACACTACATCTCTGGCTCCGGAAACGCCACAACACGGCACATTACAGTGCTCTGTTACGCCCAATATGAGCATTTATGCTGCATTTTGTATAATTTGAATGTCATATCCCACTTTGTACCGCCCGTAAACGATATGCCGGTCTGTTATAGTTCCCTCACTTTCCTGGTTAACGAGCGGCGACTCAAACGTAAGGCAGTAGCACGCACCGACGATAACCATTGTTCACTACTGACCAATAGCTGACGGTTGTTGACCAATAGAATGCTTCCTCTATCACTCCACGTGGACTCCAAAGTCCCGCCCTGGTGGCTAGCTTGTGTCTTCGACAGGTATCAGTGTCCAATGTTGCACATCTGCACATAGTTCTGTCCAGTCTCGCTGCTTGACCTAAGTGGCTGCGGTGGACATTTGACAACGCTGTGCCTTACGCTGGGGAAGCCTTGGCCCCAGGTTCCATGGAATGTATACATATCCGCCCAGCTAGATTTCAAAGGCACGTTAACCAGGAAAGTGAGGCGACTATAGCTACAATTTTCATAAAAGTAAGGGCATTTCCCCCCCCCCCCCCCCCCCAACTGAACTGGAGGGTGGAGAGGATAATGTTTTTCATATTTCACCGATTGTAGGAAAATAATTGAGCCTCACGTTATTTTTTCCTTTCATTTTTCAACTGTCTTATGCTTTTCTCTTATTATTTATTAATTTAGTTAATTATTTATTTATTAAATTACAGTGTAACTTGGATAATTGGAAATTCAAGGGACAATTAAAAATTCGAATTAAACGAAAATGTTTCAAAAATTACTCTAATTTAAATATTTATCAAAAAACTATATTTTTAGATACTATTAGTATGTACAACAGTACTGGACACAGTAAATGACATTTACTGTTTGCCAAAAAAAATCCGAGGTAGGCCTAGTAGATTTCTTTCTTAATTTAATTCTCTCACGAGTAATTACTATGAATCTACGTCATTTAGTGACGGAAAAAACAGAATCACATAGGCTGTGTTGATTTTCAAAAAATATTCTGAGTTGTAAGACGTAATTGAACGATTCTGCCACACTCGGAATCGGTCGTTCCTAATCCTCGATAGAAAATATACGAGTTATAAAATACAATACTGCATTTTACCATTGACGTAAATAGTTCGAATTAACCAAATATATTCGAATTATCCACGATCTTTTAATGCTGTTTACATACAAAATGCTAGGGAACAAGCAAAATATTCGCGTTAAAGACGACTTCGAATTATAGAAGTTCGAATTATCCAAGTTCCACTGTAATTATTTATTTATATATTTATTTAATTATATATTTATACATTTCTTCTTCTTTCATCGTTGAGCCCATTTATTGAGCGCGTTGGAACTTGTCTATTGGCTTGATGAATTTTGCCATCTTCTTTTCCCAAAATCTCTTCATATATATGTATTTTTATATTTAGATTTATTTATTAGCCTACTTTCGATTTTTGCAAAAAATGAAAGTAGACTTATGAGATCACTACAGGGCGAAAAAAAAGTGTGTCTGTCTGTGTGTGTGTGTGTATGTGTGTGTGTGAGTCTGTGTGTGTGTGTGTGTGTGTGTGAGTGTGTGTACTCTGAATGTCTGCCCCCCCCCCCTATCAATTCGAACACGGTGAGCGAAAATTGAACGAAATTTGGTACAAAGGTAGCACTAGCAAAGGACACCTCAGTGTCATGTTTTATATCGCCGCCATCTTGAAGGAAACGTAATGGCGGCCACACAAATGTTCAAAGCTTAAATCAAATTACGACTAACCTAATCATCCGATCTCTACCAAATTTTGCAACAACATACCTTTATGGGGGCAGCATCCTTTGACCAAACTAATAGGTCATCAGCCTAATAGTTTTCGGATGGCGGCCATCTTTGTGTGAAAATCGATTGCCCCTATTAATTCGAACACGGGAAACCGAATGGAACGAAATTTGGTACAGAGGTAGTACTAGCAAAGGGCACCCCAGTGTCATGTTTTATATCGCCGCCATCTTGACGGAAACGTAATGGCGGCCACCCAAATGTTCAAAGCTTAAATCAAATTACGACTAACCTAATCATTCGATCTCTACCAAATTTTGCAACAACATACCTTTATGAAAGGAGCTCCTTTGACAAATCTAATAGGTCATTAGCCTAATAGTTTTCGGATGGCGGCCATCTTTGTGTCAAAATCGATTGCCCCTATTAATTCGAACACGGGAAACCGAATGGAACGAAATTTGGTACAGAGGTAGTACTAGCAAAGAGCACCCCAGTGTCATGTTTTATATCGCCGCCATCTTGACGGAAACGTAATGGCGGCCACACAAATGTTCAAAGCTTAAATCAAATTGCGACTAACCTAATCATCCGATTCCTACCAAATTTTGCAACCACATACCTTTATGGAGGGAGCATTCTTTGACAAATCTAATAGGTCATTAGCCTAATAGTTTGCGGATGGCGGTCATCTTTGTTTCAAAATCGCTTACCCCTATTAATTCGAACACGGTGAAACCAAATGGAATGAAATTTGGTACAGAGGTAGCACTAGCAAAGGGCACCTCAGTGTCATGTTTTATATCGCCGCCATCTTGACGGAAACGTAATGGCGGCCACACAAATATTCAAAGCTTAAATCAAATTACGATTAACCTAATCATCCGATCTCTACCAAATTTTGCATCAACATACCATTATGGAGGGAGCATCCTTTGACCAAACTAATAGGTCATTAGCCTAATATTTTGCGGATGGCGGCCATCTTTGTGTGAAAATCGATTCCCCCTATTAATTCGAACACGGTGAAACCGAATGGAACGAAATTTGGTACAGAAGTAGCACTAGAAAAGGCCACCTCAGTGTGATGTTTTATATCACCGCCATCTTGACGGAAACGTAATCGCGGCCACCCAAATGTTAAAGGCTAAAATGTAATTACGACCAACCTAATAATCTAGTCTCTACCAAATTTTGCGACAACAAATCTTTATGTGGGAAGCATATTCTTGCCAAACTGCTAGATCATCAGCCCAATAGTTTGCAGATGGTGGCCAAGTATGTGTGCAAATCGATTCCCCCTATCAATTCAAACACGGTGAAACCGAATTGAACGAAATTTGGTACAGAGGTAGCACTAGCAAAGGGCACCTCATATTCATGTTTAATATCCCTATAGCACGTTGTATTTTAACAAGCTACTACAACCAACATTCAATTATACTCCTTGAAAAGGACAAAGAGTTATAACAATACCCATGCATTTAGGAGAAAGTAGGCTATATGTTATTTACTGAACATCTTGTTTATTCATTCATTTATATATTTATTTATTTAGTTAGCTAGTTATTGAAGTGTCAAGGGGCGTAACTACGAGGTTTATTTATTGAAATTATTTATTTATTCACTCATTTATTTATTTATTTGTTTATTTATTAATTCATTCATTAATTCATTTGTTTATTTCTTCATTCATTCATATATTTATTTATGTATTTATTTAAATTATTTATACATTCATTCATACATTTATTTAAATCATTCATTTATTCATTCATATACTTATTCATTCATTTCTTTCTTTCTTTCTTTCTTTCTTTCTTTCTTTCTTTTTTATCAGTTTCTTAGGGCCATCTATGGATCACGATGCTGGTGTATTAGCTGTAAGTTTCTTGCTGTGATCGTCGTTGTTTGCCACGATTGGTGATCTGAGTGGTGGGTTTGGCAGCTGCTATCTTGTAGGTGCCTTGACCTTTTCTGATGGCCAAGTAGTCCTTCATTTTCCTGCAAAATTTAATCTTGCTTTCCTCAGACCAACAACTGTATATTCCTCTGGTTAAGTATGCCTACTATGTACTCAGCAAATATTTGTAATGCGTCCTTTGGTCTGTGGGTAGCTTCTGTGAGGGACGTTACGAAGGGTGTAGTTTTGACAGTTATATGATAGATACGGTACTCCGGTCATCTATGTCATTTTTTTATTATTTATTTAATTATTTATTAGGTCTTTTACAACTATGCACGTTTCGCAAATTAATTCATCTACGACGGAGATGCCTGCAACTTCATCTTTATAACCGTGAGACACCTCGACCTCAACCGTCACGCGTTCTCAGATGCACTGTTCAAGGACAATAAAGCAAATCAAGAGTAGTTCGATCCCACGTTCGCACGCCGTGATCCAGTAGCCAAACAAATTAATTCCACTTTTCCTGAACAAGAGTAAATCATCATCAAAATTTACAGCCTGTAGTAAAGTCAGCTGTAGCATAAGTTATATATAGCATAGCATAGTGGTGATATGTGGGTTTAATGGCACAGAGTTAAGAAGGTTTTATTCGGGAATCAAACATTGGAGACTTAAAAGTTTTGGAGCTAGTAAACTTGTCCTCTGAAAATAGTAACCATCACTGCAAAGAATGACTCCTTCATCCATATTCATTTGGCGCATTACAAATATTTGCTGAGGTCATAGTAGGCAGGCTTAACCAGAGCAATCTACAGTAGTTGAGCAATCTCATTTCAAGGCATTTTGCGCTTGTTATGGGGCGGAAAGTTTAATATAGAACATTAGAATTGAATGTCCGTTAACAACTCACTGCTCGTTAATGGTCACTTCAAAGAATATCATATCTTCCAAAAATTATCGTGTTGGAATCCATTTCTCAGTGTCCTCTAAGTAATCAAAATTTAATATTTTTCAGTCGGTCAACACGATTGTACCCAATTGTAATGGGTGTTTCCCTAATCCTCAAAAATATTACATGAGATTAATAAATACACTTGGATGACCAGTTTCGATCGTCAAGCGATCATCATCAGTTCCTTTACACTTAGGCTATTAAATGTTGTATGTCTACTGAACTGGGATTTTAGAAAAGTTTAAGCCTGAGTGATTTGAATCATTTGGCTTCACGATTTGCCTTATTATCCGTGCAGTGCAGCTGCACGAGAACGGACTACACATCGCCCAAACAATCACCTAAGTTCACAATCCACTCCTACCATTTAATAACAATCACAGTTATCACACTAAACAAGCAAACTTGAAGGTCAATAACCACTAACAATAAAATGACAATGACAAGTTGCGCTAGTTTAATAACTACTGCAATTAAATATTGTAAATACCGTCACCCATACAGGGTCTTTCATATAAAGTAAGACAGACGAGCAGCGTTTTGGTTATGCGCTGCTGTAATGGCCTTGGCTGAGCTTATGGCGCGCCTCGGCCCCCTGCTGTAGTATTGAAAGCGCGCGCATACTATACTTGACCTTGCAATAAGCCTGCAGGTGTTTAGTCGCCAGTCTGAACCTCAGATGCTAACATGGTGAGACAGTTATCGTTACAACATCGTATTAGCCTACTTTCGATTTTTGCAAAAAATGAAAGTAGACTTATGAGATCACTACAGGGCGAAAAATAGTGTGGCTGTCTGTGTGTGTGTGTGTGAGTCTGTGTGTGTGTGTGTGTGTGAGTGTGTGTACTCTGAATGTCTGTCCCCCCCCTATCAATTCGAACACGGTGAGCGAAAATTGAACGAAATTTGGTACAAAGGTAGCTCTAGCAAAGGACACCTCAGTGTCATGTTTTATATCGCCGCCATCTTGACGGAAACGTAATGGCGGCCACACAAATGTTCAAAGCTTAAATCAAATTACGACTAACCTAATCATCCGATCTCTACCAAATTTTGCAACAACATACCTTTATGGAGGAAGCATCCTTTGACAAATCTAATAGGTCATTAGCCTAATAGTTTGCGGATGGCGGCCATCTTTGTGTCAAAATCGATTACCCCTATTAAATCGAACACGGTGAAACCGAATGGAATGAAATTTGGTACAGAGATAGCACTAGCAAAGGGCACCTCAGTGTCATGTTTTATATCGCCGCCATCTTGACGGAAACGTAATGGCGGCCACACAAATATTCAAAGGTAAAATGAAATTACGATTAACCTAATCATCCGATCTCTACCAAATTTTGCATCAACATACCATTATGGAGGGAGCATCCTTTGACCAAACTAATAGGTCATTAGCCTAATATTTTGCGGATGGCGGCCATCTTTGTGTGAAAATCGATTCCCCCTATTAAATCGAACACGGTGAAACCGAATGGAACGAAATTTGGTACAGAGGTAGCACTAGAAAAGGCCACCTCAGTGTCATGTTTTATATCACCGCCATCTTGACGGAAACGTAATCGCGGCCACCCAAATGTTAAAGGCTAAAATGTAATTACGACCAACCTAATAATCTAGTCTCTACCAAATTTTGCAACAACTAATCTTTATGTGGGAAGCATATTCAGACCAAACTGCTAGATCATCAGCCCTATAGTTTGAAGATGGTGGCCAAGTATGTGTGCAAATCGATTCCCCCTATCAATTCAAACACGGTGAAACCGAATTGAACGAAATTTGGTACAGAGGTAGCACTAGCAAAAGGCACCTCAGTGTCATGTTTTATATCGCCGCCATCTTGACGGAAACGGAATGACGGCCACCCAAATGTTAAAAGCTTAAATCAAATTTCGACCATCCTAATAATTTGATCTCTACCGGATTTTGCAACAACATGCCTTTTTGTGGAAAGCATCTTATGACTGACTACAAGGTCATCAGCCCAATAGTTTTCAAATAGCGACCATGTATGTGTGCAAATCCATTCCCCGGATCAATTCAAACACGGTGAAACCGAATTGAATGATTTTTTTTTACAGAGGTAGCACTAGCAAAGGGCACCTCATATTCATGTTTAATATCCCTATAGCACGTTGTATTTCAAAAAGCTACTACAACCAACATTCAATTATACTCCTTGAAAAGGACAAAGAGTTATAACAATACCCATGCATTTAGGAGAAAGTAGGCTATATTTTCTTTACTGAACATCTTGTTTTTGTATGTAAAACTTATTTTAAGTACGAGTCTGCTCGGCGGGTACGTGATGCATTTGTTCAGCAATTTCCTGATGAAGTGCCACCTTCACTAGCACATGTCCTCGGACACTCCCGACACTAAAAGCCACACGCTAAATAAATAAATAAATAAATAAATAAATAAATAATTGAGAATAAGTTTGACACTACTGGCTCAGTGCTCAATAAAACACATAATATAAAAGATCAGAAACATTACAGTGGCAGAAGTCACTCGCGTCAGTCAGAATGTGGTTACCAGATACAATGCCTGTATAACCCACGAAGTACGACACTTCCAGCATCTTTTATAAGGTAATACTTTCATATGGGATTGTACACACGCTTAAAGCAGGGGGCCATGGTGCGCCACAAGCTTGGTCAAGGCCACCGCAGCACCGGATAACGAAACTGCCGCTTGGCGTTCTTACTTTACATGAAAGACCCTGTACTTGTAGGCATAGATTTAATAGCCTAAGTGCAAAGGATCTGATGATGATCTCTTGAACTTGACCTTAAGTTTGGAACCATACCGGCATTTTCGAAAGTAGAAGTGGGCAAATTACTTCCAGTATGGTTGAGGTGAGAATCGATCCCACCTCTTTTCAGGTTTGCCTCACGAAAAGAGATTGATACTATATATTCCTTTCTACGTTCATTTTTGCAGTTTTATAGCGTCGAGTCATAGCATCTCCCTTATCTGTCGATTGTCTGTTACATAGACTAACTTAAATATGATACAAAATGTTTCCTACTTTTGTACAACTAGGCAAAACCGGTTGAGTACCTCTGCTAGTAAACAATACAATATTAAAACTTCCACAGGAGTGCAACCGCACCACTTACCTGCGGGGCGGGACAGGGACACCAAGAGCCCGCTGATGAACCAGCTTGGTGTCCTAGGCGAAACCCCACACAAGACACGGCACAAACATAGAAGAACTGCAGAGTTTTAATTCACTGGCCGTAAAAGCCGATATACCAAAATAATATTACTTTCTTTTACATGTTTTATTGTTGTACAGCAAGATTGTTCAAGAACTTTTCATTAGGCTAACCACTGGTGTTCTCAACCATTTTGGCACTGTGAGCACCTCCCCCATGCACCCGAGCAACATTATAAATTGTTATAATACCAGATGAATCAGCTGCCCCTAATAGTATAGAAGTATACACATTGCCTCAAATCCACCCTGAAGAAATGCAACATCGATGATGGTAGCTGGGAAATGCACGCGCTGAATCGTCCAACATGGAAAAGTAAAGAACCGTCCATGAAGGGATTGCTATTTTGGAAGAGCAGAGGCGTAGAACTGCAGCAGAACTGCGCACGAGGAGAAAACAGCGTGAGATCTTGAGGTGGAATGGTCATTTGCCAGCTGGCTGCTCATGTACAGTATGAGTGTCTTCACTGCAGTAGTGTGTGTAGCTCTCGGATTGGACTGATCAGTCATCTGAGGAAGCATCAGTAGACTAATTCATACTCGCTCACGAGTGAATGCCAAGGTCGATATTTATTTATATTTATATGCATGCATCCCGTATGGTACTAATGCACTGCCAACATATACTGCAAACGATACTGGACCCTATTATTTTCCATCGTAATAGTCTGTAGCCCTAATCTTATTGTATGTAGGGTGCTACTGTAAATGAGCTCTTAAGCTCTAAGTGTAGCCGTGGACACAAATAAATCAATCAATCTCCCTATGAAGTGCTGAAACAGCTAGGAATTCACCACTCATCAGGCATGCTTGCACGACTCGTACAGAGAAGATACATTTACTTGTGGACAGTCGAGTGGAAACCATGTCGTTCGTGTGCGGTCCGTGGCTAAATGGTTACCACGGTAGGCTTTGGACCGACGTGTCCTGGGTTCGATTCCCGGCCGGGCCATCAGGTATTTTAATCTCCAAGTGTTAATTCCCTTAGCATGGGGACTGGGTGTACCTGACGACTTCATCCTCATTACGGCGTGCAGGTCGCCCACGGGCGTCAACTAGAAAGACCCGCACCCAGCCTCTTAGGAGGCAACAAGATCATCATCAATATCTTTCGTGTCACTCATAAAATAGGGATGTCCATTTATTTGTAGTTATATTTCAAAAAATGATAACATTTCTGTATGTTAAAATTTGTAATGAAAATACTAGTATTCTGGTTCGTGCAACAGAATTTCAATTGAAGGCTGGATCTCAGGGGAGCTGGTGCTCACGATCACTTTTTGGCGAGGGCATCAAATTTCATTTATAAAGCACCGTGATGCTCGCGAGCACCAGGTTGAGAACGCCTGGACTAACAGTTTAAGCGTCTCGCAGAGAACCATAAACCTAAATATTTATTTTGTTTTTACGTCATATTTCATTGCAAATTATTATACCATTATTGCATTACAAACATTTAATGGGTAGCTACATAGCTGAATTATTAGTATACGAGCGTTTTGTGTATTTTAACTGCAGTTTAGATGCAGATAAACGTTATAGTCAGGCCCGTATTTACGGGGGGATAAACTGGGAAACTGCCCAGGGCGGCAGGTTTTAGGGGCGGCAACATTTCTGGAAAAATGTACAAAACCACCTGGGCATTAAATGTAAAGTTATTTAAATTGTAATTACCCCCACAAGGGATGTCGCACAATGACAATGCTGATTATTTAAGGACATACAAGAAAGGATCGGCTTAGTCATCTTGCATTTCTTGCTGTTGAATCTGACTTGAAAGTGAAATTGTGCTAATGAAGAAATCCTAAACCTACTTGTAAAGGACAAGGCCCCTCGTTATTTAAATAAAAATGGATGATTTGGCCAATGGTTGTGTATGGTATCTGTTAAAATTCAATGTAAATTCTTTTAAAGTTCTTTTTCTACTTGAAATCGTAGTAAACGCATATTTATAGTGTTTGCCACTCTTAGTTAAATACACAAACAGATGATGATTTTTTTAAGGAATCTTCAATAAATCTACATATTCTAAGTCGGGGGCAGCAAAGTCTGCTTTTGCCAAGGGGCGTCAGGACCCCTACTTCATATTCAGTCTACCTCGTGGGATAATAACCAGTATTCACTATGGAGGTCCAGGTTCGGTTCCTGACTCTGCCAAGAAATTTAATTCTGGTCTGAGGGCTGGAACGGTGTTCACTCAGTCCCGTGAGGCAATCCTGAGAAGAAATGTGTTCGATTCCCACCTCAGTCATTCTAGAAGTGGTTTCCATGACAGTTCCAGGACTTCAAATTATTCTTTTCATTTTCTATGATGTCTTAACCCTGTAACGATGTACTTTATGGGTTTCCAAATTTCCTCGTTGTCTAATTATACTTTCATTTAATTGTATCTCTCTAGTCATAAAATAATTACAGGAAGTTGATAACAGACCAGTCAATCTATCCCCCTCGTAAAATATTTCTTTGTTTACACCGCATCTCACTCCTCACCTAGACTAGGCTGCCATAGGGTTTTGCGAGTTTTCCTCCGATCTAACCTGTGACAGATTTTTTGAGCCTCCAACCAGTCTCTGGGCTGACTAGCTATCAGACAAACATCACATAGATTACATACACATTCAAGTCGACGGGGATGAATTACCACGATGACGCGAAGCCCCTGAAAATGAATCAATACCAACAATCAATAATAATAGACTAATAATGGTATTGGTTTTACGTCCCTTTTAACTACTGCGGCTTTTAGAGACGCCGGGGTGCCTGAATTTTGCTCCAAAGAGGATCTTTATCGTGCCAGTAAATCTACTGACGGCGGCTTCGGTTGCGAAGTCGGTAGCATGCCGAGCTTCTATGCCCAAGGTTGCGGGTTCATTACCGGCCGAGGTCGTCGGATTTTTTAAGAGAGTTAAATATCCCTCAGTATGCCTTCCTTCAGAAGGGAAGTAAACCCAGCGGGGACATGTCATAGATTTATGGCATGTAAAATAACCTTCCACTAACTAAACTTGTGTGAAGCAAAATTTGTAAGTTAGGTTTGATTAATGCTCTTCAGTTCCAACGTTCGTCACCAGGCGCTGGTTGCAATGGAATCTAGTAGTTGCTTAGGTCACAGCTAGGTGTCGTGGACGGTAGCATTTGGTAGCGAAAGTAGGAACTACTTGAAATTATCGTCTGTAGTACTTACTTGAATTAAAACTGATAACACCCACTAATACTGTCATCACAATTAACACCGGTTATCAGACAGGTTTAAACACACCCAAAGTACACGGGGCTACATGACTGCGTTGTCGCAGCCTCTAAACTAAGGAACCAACCAATTCTACTGACACAGCTCCCTCACATTTGCGCACCCTCAAATCCCAGCTGATTGCACCAGGATTCAATCCTGCAACCTTGACCACAGCAGGTGAGAACATTACCGCTGAGCCACACAGCCAACATCAATCAATAAATGGGATGTCGAAATACGATACTAAATCGACTCAATGTCTCTTTACATTTGAGGGTGCACAAATGTGAAGGAGCCGTGTCAGTAGATTTACTGGCACGTTAAAGATTCCTTTCGGGGCAAAATTTCGGCACCCCTGCGTCTTTAAAAGTCGCAGTTGGTAAAAGGGACGTAAAACAAATAACATTATTATTATTATTGTTACGTGCAAGAGCCCGTCCCAACGTTTTCAAACATGTATCTACCCTTGGATGTGACTTCATGACATTTTGAAACGACCGCCTGGTCGCTTGGTTCCGTTTGTGAACACGAGATGGCAGCTGCTGTCAGATTTCGGGGATTCTTGACGTGGTTCCTTCTTCACCACTAGAGTGTGTTGGTTGTGCCTTATAAAACTAATCCTATTCGTGTCATTCTTGAAGGCTAATGTGATTCTACGTCATGAAACAAAGGACTGTGTATAAATGATACCGCCAAATTAATTACTGAATAATCACATTGTTGATTGATGTGTCAAGCTGTGATTGGACAATTAAATTAACATGTATGCAATGCTGTTTTTGACGCGGGATTCTCCGCCATCTTGTGGAGCTCATTGTCTGTCGTCTAAGAAGCAACTGGCCAGCTGGTGTGACAGAGTATCTCTTCGTGGGCTGGGGGGGAGGGGGGGGGGGGGGGCTGGCCCCCAGCTTATACAAAATATGAATACCAATTCTACTAAGAAATTGCCTGTGCTCTTCAGGCTATTATTTCATCGTTTCGCAGTGAAGAAGTACGAAATGAAAAACGCATCTCGATACAGACCAGTGCTTGTCATACCAAAACGAAGCATGTGCTAGGTGGGCCATTTTCTGGCAATATAGTGCCGTATTACGTTATTTGGTTTGTGTGTGAATTATTTTATTTTTATTGTGTCTCCACTGTGAAGTTTTAAGGTACGTTTGTTATTTATTTTATTTTGGGAGCTCCAATATGGGCCTTGTTTGAATGTTTGATCTTGTGTTTTGTTTCGCCTGGTAGGCCTAAAATTTTGTTATGTTTTAATAATGTTTCCATATATTTTTTTTCTTCGTACCTTCTGGAGACACATTTCTAAGTTTATTTTACGTTTTAAATTATTATTTATTTTCTTTTGGCAATCTTGGGATTGGCATATTATTAATCTGTTTTACGATCCGATGCTCCACACTCATGTTAATAGTATTTAGATGTAATTGTTTTCCTCATTTCATTTCTTTCCGGTGATTTTAAAATTAATTTAATGCTAATTCTTTGCCGTAATTTCGATTTGACATGCGGTCTCCTGTTTTTGTGGCCATGTTTGTTTTTGTTTTGCCGAAATGCATTCTGGTCTCGAGGTCAGTCTCTTGGCGCCGACCGCAAAACTCAAACATGTTGTGCTGTTAGCTTAATATGTTTTTTATTAACTTTGTTGGTTTAACTTTGTGATTTTGGTAAATGTTCCTGTGTTTTTTCTCCGTCATGCAAATTATGGATTTATTTTCTGATCCAATTGTATTTTATTTATTTAAATTTAAATGTTTCGTTTTATGACGTGGCCTGGATCTCTACATGTCCGGTCGGTATTACGTCCTACTAAATTATCAAGCCCGTTCTCATTTAATTATGCCTGTAATTTTATTTTTTTCTTTGGGCTTTAACATTTTAATTTTAATTTAATTCTTTTCCTTTTTTTTTGCTTTGCAAGCAAGCATGTTAAGCAGTCTCTTGCCTATTTTTGTAATTTAATGCTGGCTGATGCATGTTCTGTTTTCTGGTGGAGGTGCTCTTTTAACTTTTAACATTAAATTTTTATTTTAAATTTTTAAGCAACTGTTGTGACATTATTTCGTGGGCAGCAGTTCTGTTGGTTATTGGGGGGTGTCTGTAGTCGAGCCTGTGCGTTCCCCTTCTCCACCTTCCTTCTACCCCTTTTGGTGCTCTTCTGTTGGGGCATGTCTTCTGGAGGTGATTTTGCTGTGGAAGCGAGGCGGACCTCTGAATAAATAAGGTAAGAAAGGCCCATCCACGCTGGCCGTCCACGTGTCAATTATTATTACAGTGTAACTTGGATAATTAGAACTTCAAGGGACAATTTAAAAAATCGAATTATCCAAAAATTCGAATTAAACAAAAATGTTTCAAAAATTACTCACATTTAAAGATTTAACAAAAAACTATATTTTATATACTATTAGTAGGGTCTATGTACAATAGTACTGGACACAGTAAATAACATTTACTGTTTGAAAAAAAGTCCGAGGTAGTAGATTTTTTTCTTGATTTAATTCTCTCTCGAGTAATAATATGGATCTACGCCATTTAGTGACTGAAAATACAGAATCACATAGATTGTGTTGATTTTTAAAAATATATTCGGAGTTGTAAGACATAATTGGATGATTCTGCCGCACTAGGAATCGGTCGTTCCTGAACCTGTTTAGAAAATATACGAGTTATGAAATACAATACTGCGCTTTACCGTTCCCCGAGAACTTTCAACATTGTTTTTTTAGTCAATTTACCCTCTAGGTTGGTGGTTCCCACGGACGCAGCGAGGGAACTCACCACTACCGCCTCTATGGGCAGTGTCCTGGAGCTGGGAACATCTGGTCAGGATGGATACAACTGGGTAGGTGTGATCAGCACTTCGCCCAGGCGGCCTCACCTGCAAAGCGAACAGGGGCCTCATGAGGGAGGGGAGAGGATGGAAGATTGGGATGGAAAGGCTAGGAAGAGGGAAGGAGGCGGCCGTGGCCTTACAGTAGGTGCCATCCCGGCATTTGCCCGAAGACGAAGTGAGAAACCACGGAAAACCACTTTGAGGATGGCTGAGGTGGGAATCGAACCCCCTCTACTCATTTGGGCCACCCGAGGCTGAGTAGACCCCGTTCCAGTCCTCATACCACTTTTCAAATTTCGTGGCAGAGCCGGGAATCGAACCCAGGACCTCCGGGGCGGCAGCTAACCGTGCTGACCGCTACGCTACGGAGGCGACTTCAAAATTGTTTACATACAAAATGCTAGGGAACAAGCAAAATATTCGCGTTAAAGACGATTTCGAATTAGAGAAGTTCGAATTATCCAAGTTCCACTGTATTATTAGCCTACTTTTCACATTTTGCAAAAATGAGGAAAAAGTAGTCTTATGAGATCGGGCAAATGTGTGTCTGTCTGTCCTTCTGTCTGTCTGTCTGTCTGTCCTTCTGTCTGTCTGGCTGTGTGTGTGTCCCCCCCCCCTATCAACTCCTAAACGGCTGGAGCAATCAAAACAAAATTTGGTAGGAGTAAAGGTCTATACCCGAATATCTCACGGCCATACTTGAAAATGATGTCAGTGATACCAACTGCTAAAAAATCGCAATTGAAATTTGAGCTCCATGTTGGATATCTTGGAAGGTATGAATGGGAGCTATTTCAAAATTGGCATACGTATAGATAATAATATTGCAGTTTAATTTCCAGGAGGCCATACATCGCTGGGTTGCCAAAATGATTATAAGCCTGCTGATTGGTCCAATTTTTAAATGCACATAACTTCTAAACTATCAATTGGAATTCAACCAAATTTCGTATGTTGTATGCATACATAACCAGATATGACTGAGCGTATTCTTAAGACCCACCAGGGCTGCCAACTGTTAATAAATGCTCCTAATTTATTTTATCCAAATACCAATATATCAGAAAGTATGCAAGCCAATAGCTCTAAACTTTGCACACGTAAAGTAACTGGCATTCTAGATGCATTTGGACTAACTAATATACGTCAGTGCTGCCAACATGATTCTAAGCCTGCTGATAGGTCCAATTTTAAAATGCATGTAACTTCTATACTAACTAATGGATTTCATTCAAAATTGGCACAACAATAGATCATATTATTTCAGATTATTTCTGACCAATACATGCATGAACATTGTTGCCAACATGATTTTACGCACGCTGTTAGATCCAATGTTTAACTGCATGTAACGTCCATGCTATTCATTGGACTCCAACCAAATTTTGTATTTTGTACCTTAAGAGATGGAACTAAGAATATATTCAGTAACCAGGGCTGCCAACTGTAGTGCTCTATTAGGCTACATTATGCCAGGTATACAGCATTTCGAACTAATTAGAAATTTCGATATTACCAACTTAATTTCGTCATTATTCTAGATAGATCCATATCGATTAATCATTGGCATGAATCTTAAATTTTAAGAAAAGTAGGCTCTTTAGTTCGTTACGGAACTTCTTGTTTTTGTCGATTTTACCCTCCAGGTTGGTTTTCCCCACGGAATTAGCGAGGGATCACACCATTACCGCCTCTACGGCTAGTGACCTGGAGGTAAGAATATCTGGTCAGGGGTGATACAACTAGGGAGGTGTGATCAGCACCTCGCCCTGGCGGCCTCACCTGCAAAGCGAACACTTTTCAAATTTCGTGGCAGAGCCGGGAATCGAACCCAGGACCTCCAGGGTGGCAGCTAACCACGCTGACCGCTACGCTACAGAGGCGACATGGTCATTTTATGTCATTTTATTATTATTATTCTTTACACCAGATAGCTAAAATAGACGCTCGCTAAAGCACTGCGTAGGTCATGGGGCCAAGCTCTCGGCTGACTCGGTAGACGCGTGGGTTCAAGCCACACTGTCGGCCGCCCTTGAAATGTTTTTCCGTGGTTTCCCATTTTCAACTCGAGGCAAATGCTGGGAGTGTACCTTCTGACAGGCCACGGCTGCTTCCTTCCACATCCTAGCCCAGTTTCATTCACCATCATTCATTTCACCTCTCATTAACTCTTCTTGTGAGGTTGGCGTCAGGAAGGGCATCCGGCCGAAAAAACATCCGCCACAAAGCCTTCCATCGGATCACATCCTTGACCCCGTTGGAAAACGGGAATAATAAGGGGTAGACATACACACTAGCTAGCTAAAGTCATGCGACTGTCATTATTCAACACGTGCGCTTGGGTCGCAAATAATTGTTTGTACCTTATTAGCGTAAGTGTATGTAGCTGCCCCTCAGGGGCTCACATCTAGTGGGACGTGGGTTAGCGACCACGGGGCACCAGCTGAGTCCGGCATTGCTTCCACTTACTTGTGCCGGGCTCCTCTCCGTCTTCTTTCCTGTCGACCTCACTTGGACAATTCTTGTTCTCTTCCGACCCCGACGGTATTAGGGTATCCGAGGCCTAGGGAGTCTCTTCCTTTCCCGCCTTAATTGGCCCTTGTCTCAACTTTTCTGATACCCTCCATCTGCGAGGGGTCAGCCTTCTTTTTCTTTTCTTTTCTTTTATTTTTCTGCTCAAGGCCCTCAAGGAGGCAGGGTGTCTATACCGCCACCACTTCTGGTGCACCCTGGATATTGCTACACCCTCAGGGGCTCAGGACTGGTGAGTTCGGGAGTTGGCGACCCCGAGAGATTCGTGAGCTGGGTCCGGTTTTCCCCCTTTTATCCATTACTTGTGGGGAGGACCCTCTACTCCTTCACTTTCCTACCTGCCTTTCATGGCCCTCCTTCCTTCCAAGTCCCTCAATCCGCATTCTTCGAAGGTTGAGGGCATTTTTATTCCTCCTTTCCTTTAATTGCCTTATTCTCCTTTTGTTTTCCATTTCTTCTTCTAGTATATAAGTTAGTAGTTAGTTTTAAATATAGTTTACATTTCATTATCACCTTCACCATCACTCAAGTACGGCTCCGTGGCTAAATGGTTAGTGCACTAGGCTTTGGCCCGAAGTGCCCTGGGTTCGATTCCCGGTCGAGCCATCAGGGATTTTAATCTCCTGTGGTTAATTCCCATGGCTCGGGGACTGGGTGTATGTGACGTCATCATCCTCAATTCATCCTCATTACGACACGCAGATCGCCCACGGGCGTTAACTAGAAAGACCTGCACTCGGCCTCTCCGGAGGCCACACGATCATTCATACCATCACCCAAAACCATTAGGGGCCGATAACCTAGATGTTAGGCCCCTTAAAACATCATCATGTATGTAGCTGGAGGCCAGGGCTAGCGAGACACAAGTAGCTGATCTGTCAAGGAGTTGCGGTTCCGCTGGAGACACATACAAGTATGTGGATCAGACCGGAAGCTGGCCTAGGGTGAGCTCCCAAGTGTATCGCGAACAAGCCAATTATTATAGCCTGCTAATGAAGTAATTGAACCAGCAGCTGGAAAGCCGGTGTAGGGAAAGCGCACGTATAAAAGAGAGTTGTATGGACGACACCAGCAGTCAGTCCTTCTTCTCCCGCAACAGCATGAGGACCACGGTAAGTCACACACAGATTCAAACCACCGCCTCGGTGTGGGTGGGAACCGGCACTTCGTGTTCAACAGCATTCCATTTTTAACAGACTTGAAAATGAGACCACAGTCAGGATTCGAACACGAATCCTCTGCATTTTTAGCTAGGTGCTTCAGTCAACAAGACTACCACCCAACGAGGACTCATTTCCAAGTATTAGATACACGTTGATGCTATTGTTACATTTAGGTGCTTTAACATCCTGGCAATAAGCCTAGTGTATTCGGGTGTGTGTGGGATTTTTCAGATAGCCCGTGTTATTATGGTGCCTGTATTAGAGTGATATTTTGTAACTGAAGTTAGAATCGAAAAGGAGATGGCCATGGCCTTAAGCCAGGAACTATCCCGACTTTTTTCCCTGGAATGAAGTGAAGAGATAGGTTGGTATTACCCATTCATAATTTGATTGCCGTTGTGCCAGCGTTTGTTGTTTATTGTAGCATCAGCCCCGCGGGGCGAAGCGGAGGACACAGTGATGATAGAGTGCAGTCTGAAAATAAGTCAAGCAGCATTGCGTCAGATAAGCGTTACAGGAGCTCATGTTACCATAGACAGTTAAGCCATGACTGAGGCTACTGGAGCTGAGTCACATCCTACACGCGCAACTGTACCTGTCAACGAAGCAGGCTGACGTATGACACAAGTAAACAAAGAATAGTTCCCATCTCGACCGCTGGCAATCAATTCGTGGAAGGATTAATAGGACACATACTACTGTAACCCACCCAGGAATAAAAAACTTAGTTATGGAAGGAAGGGTTGAGGACAAGAACTGTAGAGGTAGACCAAAGTTAGAATATGTTAAATAGTTCGCCTCCGATGCAAGGTGTAGAGATGAAACGATTAGCTCATTGCAGCCCGCACGGAGAGCTGCATTAAAGCAGTCAAAATACTGAAGGATCAAGTAACAGAAGTGTGCAACCGTGGAGAACCACTTCTGGGATGACTGAAGAGGGAATTGAACCCAGCTCTTCTCAGTTTTGCATCACGAGGCTGAGTGTATCCCATTCTAACCGTAGGACTAGAATCGAACTTGGACCTCAAGTGTGGCGGTAAGGATGCTAGTCATTACACCATGAGATGGCCTCTTAGACAATGCTGTTGTTATTGTTAATCCATTTGTGGAGCTTGGCGCATCTTATCAATCAGCCCCGTGTACTTGGCTGTATTTGACAACCTGTGTTTCTTTGATGACTCTAGTATAACTGTAATTATTGTGGACATGGTTTAGGTGGGTGCTCTGGGAGAAGAAATAAGGCACAGTACTATCCCGGTATTTGCTTGAAGGGAGTGTGGAAAAAGCGGGATCAAACCACACTCAGGTTAGCCGCTGTCACTGCTAGGATTCGAAACTCCGATCTTCGGACTTGATACAGCAGTCCATTGCTGTCATGGTGCTCTCCCAGATCCAAGGGGCAAGTCTTACTAATCAGTCATGGCCAGATGAAGTAATTTCTTGAACACTCAAAATGTGCCACTTAATATTTATGTATGAATGAATATCTGCCCCTTATTATTCCCGTTACTACGAGATTGGGTATGAAGTGGCATTGCTTTAAGGTCATATGCCCTTCCTGACGCAATACTCCTTAGAAGAGTTAATGAGAAATATCATAATAATAATATCGTACGGCCTCGGGTGCCGGGTGCAAGCTTTGTAATTTGACACCCAGAGGGTAGCTTGCATGTCGAATTTCGTTGTTCCTTGAATCACTATGAAAGTCAAGGAGGTTAGATATCTAAGCACCTTGAACACTATAGCGCTTTCTAGTAGAGAAATGAGGAACTTTGTGTTGGCGGAAACTCCCGAGATTAATTTTGCCATTATGAACACGGCCTACTGAATTCAAATGGGTTCTTTGACATGCCAACATCGTATAACATGCGTGTCCTATTTTTTGCCGCCTTTCAAAAATCACTTACCACGGC
The DNA here is from genome assembly GCA_946902985.2 of Meconema thalassinum. NCBI lineage: Eukaryota > Metazoa > Arthropoda > Insecta > Orthoptera > Tettigoniidae > Meconema > Meconema thalassinum. The sequence goes on from OX336388.2 coordinate 1,983,263,798, forward strand.
CAGGAGTGAACCTGCAATCTTGGGGTTGGTAGACCGACACGCTATCCACTCACCCATCGTGACAAGCTAGAAATATCATGAATTAAAATGAGTGAAATAGGGTTTAGGGGAAGAAGACCTCGTAGTTTCGCCCCTTAACACAACAATAACTAACTCACTGAAATAGGACAAGGAGGGGCCAGAAAGTGGACCTAGACTAAGAGAAGATACCATAGCATCTGTTGCCTATTATACAGTGAGATCCTTCTCCATAGAACGGAATCTTGAAGGCGCCGTGTGGCGGCAGGGCCACAGTGCATTGCAGCGTGTCGAGCTAGGCACTTAGTGATTAGTTTAACACCTTTACACTTTTTAACATATATAATAACCATCATTACTTACGTGAATTTCATAGTAGTTGCTGGAAATACTGTCCTTCCTTTTGATGTGTAACATCTTTCCGCTCGGTTGCTGTATAGTTTTGTGGGAGTGATTTTGAAAATTGGGGACGGAAGTGAATCGGGCGGAAGTGGATCGAACGGAAGTGGATCGGACGGAAGTGAAGACGCACTGCCAGAAAAATGGCACGGAAGTGAATCGGGCGGAAGTGGATCGGACGGAAGTGAAGACGGACTGCCAGCTGGATGTACAATTGAAAATGTGTGTATTGGAAACAAGGCAGTGTGTGCTCTGTAGCGCGAGAATGTTATGGCAATACAGTAGGCAGTGCATTTAGCAGGCACTGGTTTGACGAGCACAGTGGCAAATGTTTCACCGACTTTCATCTGTCATTGAGCAGTTTATGAAGCTTCACGTTCAAGGTTGAATATCATATGGGGTAGGACAAAGTCGACAAATGACATTTAAGTAAGCGGCATTATTGTCAAGCTGTGGGTGAGTAGTCAAATATTAAATGCATAACAGAATGTTGTTATATGAGTGGAATAAAAGCTGTATTTTCATCATATGTGAGACTAGGTCATTTCATGATTGTAGGAAGCCATGTTTTGATTGTTTACGACGAACTGTATGAGAGCCTTGAGAATAATGAATGTTATAGTTACTGAGGAATGTGCTCACAGTATTTGAGAGTACTGTCGACGTTGTGTGTCACTTTGTTATTATGAATTATTAATGTAAAAGGAAGGAAGGAAGCTTGTAGTTTTGCGTGTCCATTAATCTCACGATCATGAACCACGGTACCTCCCTTTTACGTGGAATGCGAACCACAGGACATGGCATTTCAATTCGAAAATCTCAAATGTATTGACCGGGAATCAAACCCGGTCTACCTTGGTGAGAGACTAACAGCTTGACCGCTGCGCCACAAATGTGACAGTAGCATATCTCCAATTCAATCTATACATTCATCATAGTACCAGTATGAAAATGGAGTGTAAATTAACATTTTAAGAATGTCCAAGCTGTGTAGTATACGAGTAGGATAGCATGTCAGATGTTATACATCATATGCGACTACTGTAAGGCTCGTATCTTTTTTTTCTTCTAAACATGCAATGCAACAGCGTAGGAAGTTTTGGTACACTCGCCGTAATTCATCCTCACTGATATTTCGCATCAGTGCAGTTATTTATTTCTCGAGAACCTCCTGAGTACGCGGATTGTTTCTCTATACCTTTTGTTTGAAGTTCCCCCACAAGTAAAAATAGTACGGTGCCGAAACTTACAAACCCATTTACTCTAAGACTTTGTCTTGAGAATATAAGTTTCCACTAGGAAAATTCGATGTCTTGTTCTATACCTAACCATGTTCACGGGATACGAGATAGGTTACACTATTTCACCACAAGTCTTAACTCTGTCAACTAAGGTATCTTTCCAGCTCCATATGTAATCAATGATATGACAGCATCGGGTGCTTCCCGGCCCGCTGATGTGTAATCAGTACATGCCAGTCATCTGTTCGCTCTCTGCTTGTCACACGGTCTCGGAGAGGATCCGTTCTTTACAGATGGTCCTCACTGTAACAGTAAAACGTTCTGACATCTTGCAATATAGTCAGTATAAATATAAGGTGAGTTGGGGCAAGAGCATTTTTCGGGCAAGTGCATCTCGGGTCCATAATATATTTGTCCGTTTGAAACTCGTTGTGCCATCTCTTGGGAAGTTAGTGGAAGTTGTCTTGCGTTCGTTCAACACTAGATGTCGCGGGTGAAGTCGATTAACACGCAGATGTATAGGCCAGTTCCAAAAGTAATGCTGTCAACTAACCATCAGAGTACACCGTGCTTTTTGAATCTACGTTGTATCTGGACCATCTTTCATTGTAATAACTTCATTTATGGTAACTTTCAAAGCTAAAGGTATACTCTTTTCATTAACATATTTAATCGTAGAAATACCACGTAACTAATTACGAAAACATGAGGGGTTGCTCTTGCCCCGTCAGAACAAGTATGCGGGGTAAGTTCGCTCGTTATTGATAAGTTAATAAATTGCTTTGAAACCTAAGCAACTTACCTACTAATAAATGTAAGTAAACGCCAGTTTTTGTCTTTAATTTTCATATTCTTGTGATGTTTTTCCAATGGCTGTAATTTTGCGTCTTACACACCGCAACATTCTAAGTTGAAGAATTTAATAGAAAACATAACTGTATACATTCTGAAATATGCTTCTAATATCTTAATAAGTAGAGAACACGAACTTGCCCCACGATTATGTGTTATACATCTAATGGAAGAATATAGCCTAGAAATGCTCTTGCCCCATATCACGGGGCAAGTGAGCACCCTGGACAATATAGTGATATTTAATTTCCTAATGGAATATACATTCTCGAAGCATACATTCAAGATGCTGTAGTCACACACAATTAACCAGTCAATATGCAGAAGAAGTCTTGTTTTGGTATTGCAACTAGTTTAGATGCATTTAAAATTCAAATTTGCACTTCCATTTTCAGGGTATGCACTTACCCCCAACTCATCCTACACAAATTTCGTCGTAAAGTAGATTTGATTATTTCTCTTCGAACTTGATTATAATTTATATAACTTACAACATATTTTCAATCCATCCTTCAGATAATCCTTGGATGATTCTTCCAAAGTAATAACTTCTTTGGAAATAAGAAAATGTTGATGTTTTTGCGTTTTAAGTTTGTTCCACAATTCTGTTGCTGCAGACGAATTAGGAAGATACCTCATAATAGCCTTCATAAATCTTACAAAATCACCCCCAAATAATGAAATATTTACTCTGTATCTGCTTAAGAATATTATTTCCCATGTGAAGAGATGCTAGATTTCCGTATCTTGAGTTGATTTTATTTCAGTGTGGACGAGATTTGGTCAGTTCTTTCGTACCGGTGTCAAAATGTTGATGAACGAAGCAATACTAATTTGTTATAAAACAGCCTTAACTGACTGTCGTTATTGTGCTACCACTTTCAACAGTCAGGGCTCCACGAGGCTTTACTTAAGTGCTGTTAAGCATCCTGGCCGACTGCACCGTACTGGAGTTTAGTTTAAGAGCCCCCCGGTCCAAATCACGGCCGGGTTGTGTGATTTCGAATTTAGAACAGTTAATTCGTATGGTTCCAACATTGGGTTTTTGTGACGTCTTCGTCATTCATTTCATCGTCATTACGGCGCATTGCTGTCCCACGGGCATCAGTTAGTTAGTTAGTTAGTTATTGTTGTTTTAAGGGGCGGAACTACGAGGTCATCTGTCCCTCTTAACACAGATTAAAGTAAACAAATTTGGAATGGAATATAAAATATAGAGGTGGATATCTAAATTTGAAAAGACCGTAAATTAATAAAACTAATAATTATAAAAAATAAAATAAAAATTACGGAAAAACAAAAATCATCATTCAAAAACGAACAAGTCAATGAGGCAATGTTCACTGGAAAATTTAGATTGCTGGCCCTAACCCAATCTCACTTATAAAGCGGGTGACGAGATCAGTAGCCACCGCGTCATCGGATAATATAAGTGCGAGTGTCTTCTGCAAACCAAGGTTTCTTCGTAAGTCAGCAAGATCCACACACACTCGGTTAAAATGTGGGCCATGCTGAAAACGGCTCCACGGGCATCAAATCGAAATATCAGTATCAGGGCTCTCCGCACGCCACATGCTATTATTATACTTTTTCCCGCTACTCCTAGATTAGTATTCATCTTATGCTCCTTGTTGCAGATACTAATTACCACCCTGGCTTTGGCCTGCGTGGTCGCGGCTGAGAAGAAGGAGGACGAGAATAAACAGACCAAGAGAGGAGTTCACGGTTTGTCCTTTGAGGGCGGTGATCTAGGATATGGTCACGGGTTCTCATATGGAGGTGGTCATGGACTATCTTTCGGAGGAGGTCACGGCTATTCCGCGGGGTCAGACTATCATGGCCACACCAAGGCCATCACCATCCACCAAAAGGTTGGGGTCCCAGTACCTCACCCTTATCCAGTGCACATCCCCGTACACAAGGAAGTGCCCTACCCAGTGGAGAAGCCAGTAGCAGTACCCGTGAAGGTCCCTGTTGACAGACCTTACCCCGTACCAGTTCCAGTGGAGAAACCAGTCCCTTACACCGTGGAGAAGCGCGTACCCTACCCAGTTAAAGTGCCCGTAGACCGACCATACACTGTCCACGTTCCAGTAGAAAAACACGTGCCTTACCCAGTACATGTTAAGGTACCCGTTCCACAGCCTTACAATGTCTACGTGCCCAAACCTTACACTGTCGTCGTAGAGAAGAAGGTGCCACAACCATACCCTGTCGAGATCAAAGTCCCAGTTCACCAACCATACCCAGTTCATGTTAAAGTACCCGTCCACGTTCCCGTTGACAGGCCAGTGCCTTACCACGTGAAGGTTCCAGTTGACAGGCCCGTCGCTGTCCATGTGGATAAGCCCTACCCAGTACCAGTTGAGAAGAAGGTGCCCTACCCCGTAGTGAAGGAGGTACCTTACCCAGTGAAGGTCCCATATGACAGGCCATACCCTGTGCACGTCATCAAGCCCTACCCAGTACCTGTAGAGAAGAAGGTTCCTTATCCAGTGGAGAAAGAAGTACCCTACCCCGTGGAGAAGGAAGTACCTTACCCAGTGAAGGTCCCATATGACAGGCCAGTCCCATATCACGTGATCAAACCATACCCAGTGCCAGTGGAGAAGAAGGTACCTTACCCTGTGGAGAAGGAAGTCCCCTACCCAGTGAAGGTTCCTGTAGAGAAGCCTGTGCCCTACCCCGTTGAGAAACCAGTCCCTTACCCAGTGAAGGTTCCCGTTCCAGTGCCCGTCAAGGTACACCATCACCATGAAGGAGGGTATGGCGGAGGGGATGAAGGTGGATACGGCGGTGGATACGGTGGTGGATACGGCGGCGGATATGGAGGTGACAGTGGCAGTGAATACAGTGGTCATGGATCGATCTCAAGCGGTGGATACGGCGAACACAGCGGTCTTTCGAGCTCTGGATATGGCAGCTCATACGGCAGTGAAGGAGGTTATCACGGTTAATGAAACAACCCCTGTTTGCTACACACGCTTACCCTTCCTACAATTACTAGTCTTGAAAACCTTGTTTTGTTTCTGTTATAATTCTCTGCAAATAAAAATGTAAAAACAAATATGCCTTATTTATTACTAACGCTCGTACCTGACTTCGCCCATGTGAACTCCCCGAACCCCATGAATTCCTGTCTCTCTCTCCCTTGCTCTATACTTAGGGTAATAAACGGCACATTTTCAAAGTCTTATAGAATGATTCCACAAAAATGTCATGCAACATTACAATTTTCAATTCCAAACTTAATAACTGTCATTAATGTCAATGAAGGGGAAGAAACTAAGTCATGATACATAAGACTCTAACCCGCTCGGTTATACCTATTATACCTAATCCCCTCTTATTATCTTTTTAAAACCGCCTAGTCAAACACTAAAGAAACATTTAATTACATTATTAAACGTACATGTTTCGGTATTTCATTGATACCTTCCTCGGCGAGATTGATATTAAATCTTAAAACTAGTTAACAAAGCCAAAAAGAAATGGATTCCTTACAAAAATTGTTTTAAATCAAAAATGGAAAAGCTTGCAAATAATTAAATGCCATGTATTAAATAATGATAGTAAAATGATGCTATTAAAATAAGAAATCTACCTTATAAACTGCCTACGTCAATACTCCAATAATTTTGATCGAAAACTGTAGTGACAGAAGATGTCGCTGTCAGAAAAATGAAGAAGCGCAAAGGATGTAGGTCAAATTGTCGCCTCAAACGGAACAGAAATTTTTTAATACAGTCCTCCAACCTAAAACTTCAGTCGATTCCCAATTCAATGGCCCACTCTGTTGTTTTATTTGCTTAGTGGGTAACGCAATGTGCAGGCTATTTACCAAACACAGCAATCAAGCATATTACACAGTGTCGTCTTCAGGTGGAATACTGTTACGATAAACGTAATAGTTTACGGTATTACCTTCCCCTATACTTCGATGGCTCAGTTGGTTCTTATTTGTTGGCTCTCTCAGCTATGTTATATGTGTATTGGGCAACACAATGTGCAGATCATTTATTTAAAACTATAAAATAACTATTTGGTAGATTGTGACAACAAACAAGCAAATCAAAGTGAACTAGTTTTAAGATTTAATATCAATCACGCTGAGGAAGGTATTGTACCCGATTGTCATCATGTGGACCATGTGTTCGTATCCCAACTAACTCACGGTCTTTCGAGGTATGGGACGTTCCTGCCCACCATACGACCACATGCTCAGGATTTGAGTCTACCAGGTAACTACTCTACAGGAAATACACAACATTTTCCTAAAGGTAACACATTTACTGGTCTAAAATCAATGGCTACACAACAAATACAAAACAAAGGACAAATTACATTTAATTCCCACAAATAAAATAGGGTTGTTCTGTGAGCTTTCTTCGTAAAATAGTGCTACACTGCACTCAAATCTAATTCTAACATCCTGTCAATGATATTTTCAGACTTCCATGGGTTTCCATAGTGTTCAACAACTAACACAACTTTAGTTAATGGGAGTACCATAACACAAAAATCACATATCACATAAAATGATACTAATAAAACATTTTCCCATTTCTTATGGCATTTACCTTGATTTAACATGAATTCATTTCTTTCTGCAATCATTAACAGATATTTGTTGTGTTGCGTGAATCATCTTCCCTCCTTCCATGCATATGAACGCCTTAGGAAAAGTGGTACTTAATTTTATAGTTTCACCATATAACGATTTTCTGGGTCTTGTCGGGCTTATCATTGTTACAAATGTGTCATGTTCTGGGAAGAACACATACCCGTCTGCATAAATTAGCAGGAATGGAAAAATGCACTCTAAAAGAAGATGCCTACATTATTTTGGTTCAGCTTTTCTCCTCAGAGAATAATTGAGCCAAATATTATCTGATTTCTATGATTCAACAACGTATGTGAGTTGCAACCCACCGTTCAATTCACTTGGCATCATCAAAATAATCATATCTTACTTGCATATTTAAATATCGAGATTTCTCAGTGTCCTAGTGTGACTAATTTACAAGGGACCGGTCGGACGACCTTCCTCCCCCCAGCAGGCACTAAAATTCGTTCCAGCCGGCTCTCCAAGATGGCCGCTACAGAAATGGTCTACCATTCCCCTCTCTCTCACTCTGTCAAGATCAAGGTCAGGTTTGTTTACAAAGTGCAGACTAGAGTAACACTGAGTGTGGCTCCTAAATAATTGAGTCAATTTAAATATTTAACATCTATCCTTATAGTGTCTTGGGCTCAAACTGGCTCCTTAATTAACATTCATGGCTGGGGTGGCATTCTAGTGATAGTCTTGCCGTTCTATGGTGACGACTAGTGGCTTTTAGACGCGCATCATAGTGAAAATCCAACGACTTTCACCAGCAGCTGTCAATAAAATATAAGGAAACCTGCGTTCCTAAACGACGAATATGATCCTCTACCTCACAGGGTGGGTCATTAACACACACATGCTCACAGCGTCTCGACGGACGTCAATAGTGGCATAATTCAAGCAAGCGTTGGATACAGATAGACTCTGTCCAATACGCTGCGTATAATACAGTATGCACAAGGGCGATACTACTCGTAGATTTGGCCAACTTCTCACCTAACGTGCAAGCTATACTAGTTGTCCCCGCTATATTTATTACGTAAATCACTGGATTCTACGTTAATTCTGCACGCTTACAAGCGGCTCAAACAATACTTCACATATATGACTCCATTATTAAGGCACCCGCGTTCTCTGTCATACCACTTAAGCCAAAGCTTTACATAGCTCCTAACACAAATGTATCAAAATTTACTGGCTTACTTTACTTTAATGGTCCTCAAACAATAATCCTAAGGATTGACCATATCAAATATTCATTCATATTTCACTGACACTGAAAAAGCTCTCGTATTTCTTCATATTTCACGTTATACTCTCACTGTTTACCAAATACAGTATCTTTACATTAGACATGACACTATTTGAACACTATTTAGGCCAAAAATGCCTATTACTTTACTGTTTGCCGACCCATAATATTATTTATTATTATCATTTAACGTTACCGTTACATCCATCACTATTTTTGCCTGAATGGCCTCAAACAAATCACCTTCCAAGCCATATTTTATTCAAGACGAGTGGTGAAAACTCGTTCAGTAAGTGACTATTACATCTTACTCAAAGTGATAAATCGTTACATGGTGAACTACTTAGTTATAATTACATTATAAAAAATGGGTACTCACTTTTTTCCTCTTTGCTGGATAGTGCCAGCGCCTCAGCTGTAGCGCTACCATGACGCTTGACTTAAGCCTTCATGTTATCCTTGACACAACACTTAGATTCATACACTTTCCACATGATACACATATTTTTATCAGTGGCTTTTATCATTGCAATACACTGCATATTAATCACTATACACATGAACACTTAAAATCACTATTTCACAATTTATATACATTTATCCACTACTTCACATGTTGATCCTTAAATTGGACTTCTCCTACGCCTGATCTCAGAGATGCGCTGCAATTAATACAACCGCTGGTCTCCGTGACAATCTAACAGCGTTTTACGGACGTTCAATCCTCGTTCCCTGCAATCTTGTTCAGCTCACTATCCAAATTAGGTGGCAATGGTTTCCAAGCTCCCATCATTGTAGTGTTTCTGATGATGCTGTCATATATAATTCTGACAATACCTCCCGGTATCAGAACTGTTCAAAAACATTATAAGTTCCTTTTCGCTGTGGCGAATTTATATTTGCGTCAGATAATATGTAAATATCTGTAATACTTTACTTTCGACGCACTTCATGATTATTTACGAAGCTTTATAACTTGCTTCTATTGTTCTCCAACGACGGCGCGTTGATACTTTAACATTTTGCGCGCTACTAGCAACGTCTTAGTTACGTGTGTACTGTAGCAGACTGGTGATGAACTGAGAAGAAGACTCGTGATGAACTTAGAAGAAGACTTCGTGACGAACTGACATGAAGACTTGGCTTGGCTTGCCTCGCTCCCCATATATAAAGGTTTCTCGTACAAAATAGTCCACTGGACACATGAGAGCGACTCCTTTCTTGAAATAATGCCTCTTCAGCCGAAATGACATCTACATCTTGTTTATTTAGGTGTGGAGGTTTCAAAAACATTCGCGTGCCGGCGATCGCTTCGGCCAATTAATTACAATTAATTGCCTTAGTTCAGCGCGTGGGCACGCTATCATGGTACTTCCCCGTTGACTGGTCACGAAGTCAATGCTCTTGAGCGTAGGTTAGGTTGTGATGCATTCATTTGGAGATAAAGGCCTTAATTTAGGTGAAAAACCATTCCTAAATTACCTCTCCGTGAATATATTCACCTGGGTGTATATTTCAATGCATTTCAATGCTCCATTTAGCTGTAATCAATTAATTTCCATGTGCAGTCGATCCCGCCATAGCTTGCACCGTTGTCAAGCGGTGGATACCCGAGTCATTAATTCTGAGCTGTCTCTCCGCTCCAGACGTAAGTAGTTCGGTAGGCGCCTAGACTACTCCGCCCACTTGCTAAGGGTCATTTGTAAAACTTCAAACTGGCCTTCTCTCACTTTCGTATGCTCTGAAAATGTATATTTCCTTGCATTTGGCTACAGTTCTTCCCTTAAATTGCTATGATATTCACCTATAGATCGTGAAATCACGCTACATTCTTATATGTCAGTATCCCTCTCATTGCTCTTTGGGTTCCCAATAATTGCTCCCCCGCTGAGATCAATGGTTCGACTCTAGGCATAACCATGTGCCTGGTCTTTTCTGATGGGACCTGAGTTCGATGCCAGAATGCCGTGGCCAGTTGGGCACAGTATCAATGACATACCGAAACGTATACGTTTAATAATCTAATTAAACGTTTCTTTAGTGTTTTACTAGGCGGTTTTAATAAGATAATACTATCAGTCAACATGGTTATTAATTATTACCATTGCCATAATGGTCAATGTTTATGCATTTAAATCCCCTCTTGCCCTATCACATCGCAACCATTAACCTGGAAATGGGTGACTATATAGTTTATCTCAGAATAGTAGGCTGACCTCATCAAAACGAGTGCCATTCATCAAATCAGTGACAAGTTTAGCAGTGCGACAGATTTCTCTTATTTTCCACGCATTGCTGGGAATTGCAGACCGCTCGAGCTGAGCCGTCACCCGATGACGTCATATGTTTAACAGTTGTGGTTCACTTTTAAGGTATTCCCGGACACTTGCGACCCTAAGTGTCCTATATTAAATTACTTGTCTCAATGCCATCTACGACGCTATAGAGAGTTGTAAACGTTAATAGGAGACAGCCTGTATAAGGTTCTACTTTGTTACTAATTTCTGTAATATAGTTCAAAATTTGATAATTGAGGGTGAATTTCGTTTTAAGGCTTGGAACAGCGAAGCTTGCCACCCCTCGTGACACACTTTAAAAATACAAATTTTGATCAATTACAATTTAGATGTGGATGCCTAAATAAGAATAAGCATAATATTAGTAAAACAAACAAACAAACAAACAAACAAACAAACAAATTAATAATAATATAACAAACAAAAAGCTCTAGAACGGCAAAGAAACTACTCAACATGATATCAATGAGTATTCACCGTGGCCCACATTTTAAACGAGTGAGTAGATCTTGCTGATCTACGAAGACACTTTGTCTGAAAAATACGCACGACACGGAATGGCCTACAACATATCATCATACAAAATCTTGAGAACCGCACAGAGTGCCGGAATAAAATCAAAAATGTTACCACAACCTGAAAAAAAAAATGGACAGCTGAGCGGAAGAAGGAGCATTCCGAGAGGATGAAGAGATTTTGGGAAGAAAAGAGGGAAAACACTCGAATATGAAATCGTGCATTCAAGTCCAACCGCTCTCCAAAATGGGAACAATCGATTAAATAAATAAATAATAACAAACGAAAATAGCCTATACGGAATATAAAAATCCACAGCCTGCTTCCAGTCTCCGACCGGGTCAGGAATGGAATGAATGAAGCCCCCATCTAGCGGCGAGGATATGAACTGTGCCGGCTGCCGAGGCCTGACGCACTCCTCCGGGGCAATGATTAAATGAATGACAGATGAAATGAAATGATAGTGGAGAGTGTTGCTGGAATGAAATTTTGACAGGGAAAACCGGAGTACCCGGAGAAAAACCTGTCTGCCTCCGTTTTGTCCAGCACAGATCTCATCATGGAGTGACCGGGGTTTGAACCACGGACCCAGCGGTGAGAGCTGGCGTGCTGCCGCCTAAGCCACGGAGGATCCCCTATACGGAATATAAAAGTTAGAATTTCAAAATTTAAAAAGAACAAGTTCTTTGGGTCACATAATATTTTTGAAAATTTAGATTGCTGGCCCAAACCCACTCTTACTTATAAAGCGGATGACGCGATCAGCAGCCATCACGCCATCGGCTAATATAAGATCAAGCGTACTTTGCAGACAAAGTGTCTTCGTAGATCAGCAAGATCTACTCACTCGTTTAAAATGTGGGCCACGGTGTATACAGGTCTACAAGTGCAGGTGAGTACGAGTGGCTGAGTCTTGCATGCCCTATCCTTGGTCTGCACAAAATGACAGACCGTCTTCGTGACCAGAAAGAGCTCCGGCATAAGCTTGTAGCTCCTTGGATCAATTGCGTTATTACATCCTCAATAATGAAGTTTTAAGTTTTAATAGTCCGCTTAGCCGCAATCTTGAAATGTATAGAGGGACTTTTCTTGTTCCTTCTGCATATAAAGTTACATAGACATTTGGTTCGTGTAGGTTTCATAAGTTTACTTCAATTCTTTTCTTTCTTTTTACAAAATTCAAATAAGGTAAAAAATACCATGTCGATCTGATAATTCCCTTGTTATTGCCTTTTGGATCCACCTCCTTAATTGCAACGAAGATGAGGGAGGCGAGGCAGAGGAATCAGGATCCCCACAGCTAGACTCAATCTCAGTTCGATGGGGAGGAAGGCCAAAGAAGTGTGAGTCTGGCCGAATTCACGAAGATATGCAGGTCACGGGCACCCCTGAAGATGCCTTGAACCGTAACAACGGCGCAAACATTGTAACTGTGTGGATCCTGCAGTCTTGAGGGTCTACCGCCAGTAAAGAGAACGAATGAAAGACGCTAATGCACAGCCCATTATTCAATTTAAGACACTTTGTAGTTGTAGTTGTTGTCGTTGAGGGAAACGCATGGGGCCATTACTAACTTGACATTAAATACTGGCAACCATAAAGACAGCTGCATTGTTCGCTTCAAGTCGTTTTACAACTTGTTTGAAAGAAAAACGGAAATGAGTGGGTGGCAAAGCTCAATCCATATCACCTAAAACTGAATGCCGTGTTTAGTCGTTCTGTAAAGCCCATGTAGTTTGGTAGTTGAACAATATATATAAGGTGTTGATGGCGTAGTGAATCGTGATTATCAACAGAAGCCCGGTAACCTTGTGAGGTCCAGCCCTGGTTGAAATACACAGCTATCTTATTCTTCAACATCCTTAAACAAGCACTAGCAATTCATAGTAAAATTCAAGAGGTGGGGTTCGGAACTAACTGAATTAACTTTTGTGTATTTCGACCAAATGTCGTATTTAAAACCATCATGTGGTTTCCCATAATATTAATTTGTATTTCCTGAGGCGTGGTAATGCAGTTGTCAAGGTAGAGAAATGGCTAAATTATTATGGCAAAGCTAAATAGAACCAAATTCATTATTGCAAATTAAGATACAATGCATTACAATGGCAGATTTTGTTTTTTTGAGTTCAAGTCTCCGTTGTAGGACATGTCTTGATTGCATTTTGTCATGTATTCACCAAATGTTGGTTGGATGGTTCCTCAGTTTAGGGGCTGCAACCACGCGGTCATGTAGCCTCGTGTACTTTGAGTGTGTGTAGAATCTGTCTGATAACCGGTGTTAGTTGTGATGACTGTATTAGTGTGTGTATCTGTTTTCAATTCAAGTTTTTTTTCCGTGTCCAAATCAAATTAAATTTTGCCAGTAAGTAGCAACAGTTATAGCATTAGCATTTGCAGCCAAAAGATCGTCTTTTGAACATATGTCCTCCATCAAGGGGCAGATCAGCAGGTGTTCTGGGTCTTGTAAAATGCTGCAGTCACAGAACTCATCATTGTTGACGAGCATGTTCCATTTCTTGAGATTGTTCTTGCAGCGTGAAACCCCCGTCCTCAGCCTGTTCAATGATTTCCAAATTCCATATGGCAAGTTGTAACCAGGTGCCATTTTTTTCTGATAGAGGAATAATTGGGTCTGTGATCTCTGTCTTCCATATCTTCACACGGGCAGCTTCTTGTGAGCCTTCGAGGGCTGTTACTCCTCTCAAAAATCTGTTTCTGGACTTAAGTCTCTGTCGGGCTGGTTGTTGGCCGAAAAGTGGATGCCTTGAATCGGTTTCTTGCCGTTTCTTCTCAGATGCTGCTGCTACCATTCTTCGGACATGAGGTGGAGACATTCCTATAAGAGGGTAGATCTTCTGAAGTGGTGTTGGTCTAAGACACCCAGATACAATCCTGGAAGTCTCATTCAGAGCTATATCCACCTCTTTGGAATGTGGAGAAGAAAGCCAAACTGGTGCTGCATATTCAGCAGCTGAGAAGCTCAGTCCTAGGGCTGAAGTTCTGAGAGTGGTGGGGTGAGCACCCCATGTCCTTCCTGTTAGGCATCTCAGTATGTTATTTCGTGCAGATACTTTACTTTTGGTGTTCAAGCAATGTTGCTTGAAAGACAGAGTTCGATCGAGGGTGACACCAAGATATTTTGGTGTAAAACAATGAAGGATTGTTTCACCTTGCCACTTAATGTTCAATGTCCTCTTTGCTTCTCTATTTCGCAAGTGGAAAGCACAAACTTGCGTTTTGGCTGGATTCAAGTAAGGATTGCAGACATTTTAATTTTTTCAAGTATTTCCTACTTTTGCCGCCAAACGCCACCGTCAGCAACTACTAGTTCAGAACTTGGTTACCAGACGCCTCTGCGGTCGGCTCCCGGCGACGAACGTCGGAACCTAAGAGCGTTTGTCAAATGTTTAACCTAACCTACTGTCATCGCGGCAGAATATGGCAGTTGAACACGCTGTGACGGGGTGCGGGGGGTCTTGCAGTACGCATGCGCGGTTCACCTATTCCAAACTTAAATATATCGGCTTCCCACATGCCAATGGTTATTATTGCAGCAGACGACACTCATCCAGTGAATGAAGGAATGTGCTGAGTGAGTGAAGCAAGTAGTGACCAACTGAATGTTTTTGGAATGCGCGATACGCAATGAGCGGGAAGACCTCTGCAGATAACACCGAACTGCCAACTCCTGGCGCGATATCAGTAATTTAGCTTCACACAGGAGTAATTAGTGGAAGGTTCTTTAACATGCTATAAATCTATTACATGGGTCCGCCGGCTTTACTTCCCCTCCGAAGAATAGCATACTGAGGGATTTTTAACGCTCTTAAAAATCCGACGACTTCGGCCGAGTTTGAACCCGCGACCTTAGGCTTAGAAGCTCAGCATGCACCCAATCTACGCTACCGAAGCCGCCTTCACCAAATGTGCTACAAGAGATCTTTTACGAACCAACATCAAAGATTTACTCATTTTTTTACGCTTTTAACTGTAAAGCTTTTGTATCTTATTTTATATTAACCCTTTATAGGGCAGAATATTACTGAAAATATTGTATTTGTATTCATTTTTTAAATTTTTTTTTTATTTTAAAAAATTTATTTTTAGCGTATAGCTTTTAATGCCAGGAGTGTCCGAGGACATGTTCGGCTCGCCAGAGTTAGTAGCTGCGTCTATGCGGACACCCATGGGGTGAGCTACAAGTACCGTCGCGTGTGGAATGTTGTCAGGGGAGGAAAGTGTGAATGCAAGGACTACTATGAATTGGAAGGTAGCGGCTGTGGCCTATAGTTAGGGACCAACCCCGGCATTTGCCTGGAAGGAAGATGGGAAACCACAGAAAACCATCTTCAAGGTTGCCGGTGGGGGGATTCGATCCTCCTCGCCTCCCATCTGTGAGCCACTTCCTGCAGCCACACCATAACAACCACGGATAACTCGCCCGGTAATTTAATTAAAATTAATTAAAATTAATAATTATTATTAATTTTAATTTCTGTTTTCTTTAACATCTTAATGTTCATATTTATTTTGATACTATTTTTATAATATCAAAATTAAAATTATAAAAATATTATAATTTTCATTTTTATGAGCTTATTTATTTTTAATGTTAAGAAGTAGGCCTAAATTTAGTTTTTTTGGTCTAATTTTCTCTATCATAATTTTTTTTCACTCGGTAATTTATTGTACTTATAGCAGGGGGTAAATATACAGACCACAGGCCTATAAGAGGTTAAACAACATACATTAAAAGGCCAATCTATACCGACAGCGGTAGCTACGCTCACTAAAGCACAGCATTAGGCCATGGGCCCAAGCTTTCTGCTGACTCGGTCGACACATGGGTTCGAGTCCCACCGTCGTCTGTCCTTGAAATGGTTTTCCGTGGTTTCCCCATTTTCAACTCCAGGCAAATGCCGGGACGGTACCTTCTGACAGGTCACGGCCGCTTCCTTCCACATCCTTACCCAGTTCCATTCACCATCATTCATTTCATCTCTCATTAACACCTCTCGTGAGGTTGGCGTCAGGAAGAGCATCCGGCCGTAAAAACCATCCGCCAAAAAGACTTCCATCGCATCTCATCCCTCGACCCCTTTGGAAAACTGGAATAATAAGGGGTAGACATACATTAAAAGTTCAATCTGTAAGATAGCAATTCGGAACTTACTCTATCCCAAAACTAAATCTGTCGCCATTTCATATTTTGTTACGAGCAGTGTATGGCATACATAAATAGAATATAATTAAATTAAATACTGGATATCATTAATTTATTTAATTTCCAGCCACGTTAGCTCATTATGCGGCAATGACTGATCTGGTTAGGATGTCGCAAAATCGCATTCTCTTCATCAGAGTACAGGAATTACATTGTCAATTAGCAATAAATAATTTGGTTATATTTAGCTTTACCATAACAATTTCGCCTCCTGTGTACTTGCCCCTCACCAAGGTGGACCGGGTTCGATTCCCGGCCAATGCATACGAAATATTCGAAGTGAAGTATCATGTCCTGTGGTTCGGAATACGTAAAAATAGAGGTCTCGCGGCTACTAATTTATGAGTGGTGCTGCACAACTGAGTCTGTGGATGCTGTGAATGTTTCTACTGAGCGCATGGGGTCAGTGCAACTGTACTGGCTCAGTGAAGAAAGCAAAGGCAAACCACCTTACCCTTCACCTTCACGCTTTATAATGGTGCTCCTATGCTAGAAGGAAAAGAAAGCAAGGAATATGGCAATTGTGTGATAACCTGCATTATTGTGATGGCTGGAGTAGCACGTGTAATTACGAGTATTAGCCTAGGTATAGGGTTAGGTTAGGTGACTCGGCGTTAGAAATAAGTTACAATCCCTGCATTTATTTCGAGTTAGTTTGGGTACATTAACTGCAAACCATACTCATAATAGCCATTGACAGCACCGGATTTCGAACCTGGTACTTCCTGTCATTAGATTCACTCTGCTATCGTGAGGCGTGACTTAACGCAACAATCTACCCTGCTGGGACCTTTTTCTCTTCTCGCCAGGAAAGAGACCTTCGTCATCATGCATTCATAGAAATAATAATTTAAAAAACGAGATGTTCAGTAAAGAAGTGTGTAGAAGTTGTCTGATAACCTGTGTCACTGCAATGTCTGTAGGCTTACTGAAGTGTGTACTTTTATATGAGGAAGGATTTGGGTAGGAAGCTGTTGTTGTTGTTTCAATTGGGATGCATGTACGTCATGGTCATTTAGCCCCAACCTGTGTTATTGCGTTGGCTGTATTAGTGTGTGTACATATATATAATTCGGGTGAGGATTCATTCAATCAACGCATAATATCCGTATAGCACGTTGTATTTCAACAAGCTACTACAACCAACATTCAATTATACTACTTGAAAAGGACAATGAGTTATAACTTTACCCATGCATTTAGGAGAAAGTAGGATCTTGTTGGCCCTGTGTTGATCGCATAAGTCTACTTTCATATTTTGCAAAAATCGAAAGTAGGCTAATAATTGCATGGTCTCAGTTCTTTTGATTTGGAACCATCTAGGTGACCTATTCCCCAAATTTGACGTTCCATTTTGCACACAAAAACCTGAACTCTATTTGTCAAATTGTAAGGGTACCGGGACGTGTGAATCGATAGAATAATTTAGCTTCCGATGTTTAGTTATCTCAGAAACTACAATAGATATCTCCTTGAATGTTCTTTTTGTATATTTAGAGTACATTCGTCATTATTTGGGTAGAATTTGAAACTTCTATGTTGAATATTTTGTGTCAGAGAGGGAGTCACAAAAACAATGTTAAAACAATATATTGTTAAAAATTCCTTTAACTCATGTCCCTTTTTCTGAGCAAATACACAAACCAGACCCATCAAACTTTGCATGCATAATATTTCAACCATTTTTGAGCTAATGAAGTAAAAGTATTGCCCTATCGTTTACAAGAGCTCGGCTATCTTTTTTTTACATCCTTTTTGAAAACTGACATTTTCTGTAAAATTGTCAGTGCTTCTCAAGCTGGGCTCCATGAACTAATCAAGATACCTGAATACATTTATTTCCACTAGTAGATCTATATAGTTTCTTAGAGACAACAAAGTTTCAAATACATTGGTCACATAGTTTCTGAGAAAATGGTACATGAAGTTTCCAAAAATATGACTTACGGTAAATACAAAAAGAATGTTTGGCTAGTAGGTAGCTACAATATAGCCTGCAAACATTATGTTCAAACCGAATTCTATTGCATCAAATATCGCTTCAGCACAATAATTGATACACCAAATTCTTCAGGAAAGATGGAAGATTTTTTAGCTTAAAAAATAAAAATTGATATTTTGAGCCTATCACACGTCCCGGAAAACAAAACAAAAAATGTTTGGCTAGTAGCTACAATATAGCCTTAAAACATAATGTTTAAACCTAATTTTATTGCATCAAATATCGCTTCAGCACAATAATTGATACACTAAATTCTTCAGGAAAGATGGGAGATTTTTTTTAAGCTGAAAAATACAAATTGACATTTTTGAGCTGATCACACGTCTCGGTTCCCTTAGTAAATTAAATTATATCACGTAATCGACTAAAGTGGTGCGAGAGATCTTGTACGAACCGACATCGTAGACTTAGATTTTGTTGGATTTTACGGCCCCTCAAACAACTTACTTCTTCAGCAGAAAATTGAATCCCCGATATTGCGGTCATTCTATCTCTGATCCAGCGAGAAACCTATACTGCACTATGTTGTTCTTATATGGCAAGTGCAGTGACCGCAAACACACGAGACAGCCATCTGAGTATGGTAAACCGGATCTGGTTCTTGAACTAGAACCAATAATACTACCCAGGTATATTGCAGAACTTGAAAACAAAACCACGACCTTAACCTATGTTGTTAGAACATGAACGACTGTACAAGGACAGCACGCTAACAGGCTTATTAGTGACTGGCAGTGCCGATCGTATGTACTTGGACGGCTTCGGTGGCGTAGTCGGTAGCATGCTGAGCTTCTATGCCCAAAATCGCGGATTTAAACCCGACTGAAGTCGTCGGATTTTTTAAGAGTGTATGCCTTCCTTCGGAGGGGAAGTACAGCCGGTGGGCCCATATCATAGATTTATCTCATTTTAAAGAACCTTCGACTAACTACAATTGTGTGAAGCTAAAATTTGTAGGTTAGATTTGATTAACGCTCAATTTCCAACGCCCTACGCCAGGTACGGTTGCGGTGGCATCTAGTAGCCAAGTTCGCGGCTAGGTGTCGTTGACGGTAGCAATCGGTAGCAAAAGTAGAAACTACTTGAAATTGATCGTCTGCAGCCCTTACCTGAATTACAGACTAATACAGTCATCACAATTAGCACCGTTTATCAGACAGATTCTACACACAGCCAAAGTACAC
Organism: Meconema thalassinum; assembly: GCA_946902985.2. NCBI lineage: Eukaryota > Metazoa > Arthropoda > Insecta > Orthoptera > Tettigoniidae > Meconema > Meconema thalassinum. Next base: position 1,983,283,395 of record OX336388.2, read on the forward strand.
GGGGTTAAATGACCGCGTTGTCGCAGCCCCTAAACTGAGGAACCAACCAACATCTCTGCGGGAGATAAAAATTTTGCGTGAAGAAGTAACGGACTGTTAGATAGTTACCATCAGTTCCAAACGTTGCATAAGGACAGTGTGACCACAAGTTTAGTATAAAAATGGACCCCAAATGACAAGAAGGTTACCGTCCCCTAGAGACAATAAAATGTTAAAAATATTCATAGAAAGACGAAAAAAAGTTAATTAAGCTCCAATTACATTGAAAAATACTTTCTCGCAATAAATGAGATCTGACCCTTCTACGAAAACCTGCATATTTTGCCTATTATAGTAAATCCCCTAGTTTGCCCGGTGAAATCTACCTCCGCCTTCCGGCGTGCCGAGAGGATTTTTTTGAACAGATTGGTGATTTTATATGTATTTGCGTTTACATAATTAAAACACGCTAATTATTTCTCATTATTGTCCGGCTTTTATGTATGGCTACAATTTCATGTTTTTAGCTGGACGGAAAATTGTCTTCCATTGTTATTTGCTTGATTATTCTGATTTCCTTATGGTAATTGTATTTTAAGATGAGTATGTTTAAAGCCCTGTGCACCATTGAATTGAACCCCGCTAATTTATGCATACTGGGGTGGTTGGACTGATTGTCAATTGCATGCGAAGTTTGTGTAGGTTTTCGGAATATGGAATTCATTATCTTTACGTTCGATAGTTTTGTCGAGATAATTAATTTTCCGATCGGTTTCGGATTCCTTAGTAATTTGATAGAGTGGTGTAGGCTAATAATGATTTGGAGAATGGTTTCTTCGCTTGTTAATTCAGTTTCGTAGATGCAAATTACATCATCCTCGTATCTTTTGCACGTTACTATTCTGTTTGTAGAGGTCTTTTCTAGGAACGCATTTTCCAGTGTGTTAATGAAGATGTCGGTGATTAGCCCGCTTAGTGGTGACCCCGTGACTAGGCCCGCTGTTTGTGTGTATATTTTATTATCAAATTGAAACACGTTTTGGTTGCAGGTAACTTTTAATTCTCACATACACTGGAAGATTTACTTAATGTTTCAGGATAATAGGATAAGAACTGTGCCACAAGGATCATTTTGCATGTGAAGAAATTATGAAGAATACAATAAACAGAAAACAACAATTAAAGTTCAGACAAACACCATACATAAATTTACATGAAAAGGATGATGATGATGATGATAATTGTTGTTTTAAGGGGCCTAACATCGAGGTTATCGGCCCCATACATGAAAAGGAGGTCTCTGCGAAGTTTATTTTTTAAAATATACAGTACGTACAATATAAATGAAAACCATAATATATCTGTCAGAGATTGGGGGATGGGAGAAGTGGGGGGGACTCACTCCCTCAGTGCCTAGCGCCTGCCTTTAAAAAATAGCATTTGGAGCATTGCAAATGGTGGTGTGGTGAAAGTAAGAATATATTCTTTGGGGGAAGGATTGAGGAAATTTTATTATTTAGGAAAATGGGAAAAATTTCAGTCATGCCTCTACTTAATGAATAATACCGCCAAGATATTGTTACTCATGATGAGAATGTACAGAAGAATATGGACCTCTAACAATAATGTATCAAGTGTCCTGGTAAATCAAGAATTGACATTCAAACGACATCATGAGAGTAACGAATCCCTGAATATGGGTAACTATGTCAAATTGATCAATTTGCTATCTGCAGGCGATGAATGAAAGGTTACGAAATCAGTTGTTGACTGCCACAGCGTTCACAGGAATATCCAATCGTATTCAGAACGACTACATAATATCTATAGTGGATCTTCTTCTTGGCGAAATAAAGCGCGAAATTACCAATACTCCATTCGTTGCAATTTTATTGGATGAATCTACTGGCATTATTACGAAGTCGCAATATTCAACAATGATCCGTTATGTATCAAGCAATGGAGTCGTCAAAAAACACTTTCACTTATAATTCATTGACGTCGGCGAGGATAGGTCTAGAAGGGCATTAGTTCAGCATTTATTGAACTGATTGATAAGAATGGCATAGGAGCAAATAACTTAATGTCACAGACCAGTATGATAGTTAGTTGATCGGCCTAACGAATCGCGTTAGACAAAATTAGGCTGATGTTCTTTTCCTTTTCACTGTTTGGCAGACAGGCTCAAGTTAGATCTTTTACAAACGATTAACAGTTTGAAATAATGCAAAATAGTTTTCAATACAATAAATGTATTCTAAGCATTCTTTTGCAAATCTACAATAAGATCTCATGCTTTGTGTAATGAATAGGCTTAGGAATTGAAAGCGGTTGTAACCAGACTTAGCAACATGGAAAGTACATGGAAATATCCGTGTACCTACTGTAGCTCAGACGTCTAAGTACAGACAAGGGGCAGATTGCCTCCTTGAAACAACAATAACTAAGTACCGACAGCTCATAACAAATGACACACTTGTAAACTTTTCAGCAATAAACTCCCTAAACATGCATGTTGTTCTTATTTATTACTACTGATAGACAACACTTTTATTTTATTTTATCATTTTGAACACAGTGAAGATATATTAGTTACTAGCATTACCCGTCGCGGCTTCGCCCGCGAATATTCTAGTTGTAAAAAGTACACTTAGCAAAATCTCAATCATGAATGCTATGACTGATTTATCCTTGGTATAAATAATCAGACTTTATCAATTCAGCTACTGGTGCAGTGGTTCGGGGTTTGTCATTCCTTCATAGGTATATCAGAGCGAAGTTTGTTTTCTGGGAATATCACAGATACTGTTAATTTAAGGGCCTTTAAATGTGGTTTTCGGAGACCCTTTATAGTTGGGTGATAAAGACCTTTCGTACCACATTGACACGTGAAAATTGCGTGAAAATATTCTAGAGTGCCCCTTGACCCCCTTAAGCGCATTATACTGTATGTATTGATGAATTTACAGCTTAATTTGGTTCAGTTATAACCTTATAACCGTCAGGAAACTTTCACAGTAGTGTAATAATTTATTGGAATTGCATTGCGTCTTACAGAAATAGCTGGACCTATGAGATGCTGTTACCATGGTTATCGTGATGCATTCTTTCATTATTTCATTGTAAATATACATGTTTTAAGGTATTTATTTAATTGTGAGGCATTTAAAGAGAAAGCGAGTGCGTTTCGCTTACGCATTGGTTTATGCTGAACCTGTAGGTACCCCATATGTGTAGGGTGGTGTTAATGGAACCTTATTTTCGGTACAAAACTGGAATGGGACCTTAGCAGAATAATATAGGGAGGGATAGGAACGCCAAACGAGGCAAAATACTTCCATTTACTGACTGTGTTCCTGCCCTCTACTGGCCATAGCGCAGTGCTCTCTGTGTAGCCTACATACTCAAGTGACATGTGTCATGACCTGATTCTTTGTCCTGTTGCACGTTTAGATATGTAGTGCTTCAAATTCCCTGCCCTAATAATAAATTAGAAAGAAACTAGCCTTCTGTTGCACCCACAAGGTGGAATTACGACTCACAAATTATCCAGTCTGTGAATAACGCGATGCACTCAGAAACGTTTCTGATTTAAAATATTCTGTACAGATAAGCTATTTTATAATTATTGCTTGTTCCGATTTGACTTACAATATAGTTAGAAAACGAATTCAAATTGTTCCTCCTAGTTAATACTTTTTTTTAAATTGGATTAATTTATTTCAAAAACAGTGTGCAATTGTTTCGAGATTTTCTGATCTCATCTTCAGCACTTAAACTAAACATGTGAAGTATTTCCAAAACATGCCCATTTTTATGAAAAAATATTTAAAACCATTAAAATTTCACGCATACATTCCGACGATTATTTGTCTTCGTTGATAAAATGTGGACCTGCATGAGGTACAATATTATTTTATTTCTTGTCAAATTGGGTTCCATGCCCAACGTCGCGGGTTCAAACCCGGTCAAGGTCATTGGTTTCTTTAAGAGCGTTAAAATCCTTCAGTATGCCTTCCTTCGGACGGGATGTAAATCCGGTGGTCCCATGTCATAGATTTATGGCATGTAAAGGATCCTTCCAGTAATTAAAATTGTGTGAAGCTAAATTGTAGGTTAGAGTTCGTTAAAACGCTCTATCAAAGTTACAACGTTCACCACTAGGTGTCAATGACATCTGGTAGCGAAAGTTGGAACTACTTGAAATTGAACGGAACTTGTAGCTCACACCATGGGTGTCCGCATTGAAGCAGCTACAGACTCAGGTAAGCCTCGGACAGTCCCGGTACTAAAAGTCATACGCTAAATAGTAAATAATTATTGCGGCTTTTTGATACGCCGGGGTGCTGGAATTTTACTCCGAAGGGGATATTTAACGTGCCAGTAAAGCTTCCTGGAGCTTGAGACTCTGAGTCGGGGGATACAACTGGGGAGTGTGGCGGCCTCACTTGCAAAGCGAACAGGAGCCTGATGAAGGGATGGGAAGAGTAGGAGGGATGGACAAGGAAGAGGGAAGGAGGCGGCCTTACGTGAGGTGCCATCCTGTCATTTGCCCGAAGTCGAAGTGGAAAACCACTTCGAGGATGACTCAGGTGGGAATCGAACCCCCTCTACACATTTGGACCATCCGAGGCTGAGTAGACCTCGTTCCAGTCCTCATACCACTTTTCAAATTTCGTGGCAGAGCCGGGAATCGAACCGCGGACTTCCTGGGTGGCAGCTAATCATGCTGACCGCTATACCACGGAGTATTTCACTGTTACTGAAACAAAATATTGAACGTTCTCCATTGGTCGGGGAGCATATGAGAACTCACCGTGTGTAGCAAGTCCACATGGGCTGCCCCAATCTAACGTGTTTTTGGCTGCGTTTTGCAGTGGTAACGTTCCCTCCTGCTGTGTCCTAGGTTGGCATTTGAGTGTGCGCAAATGCGGGGGAGCCATGTCAGTAGATTTAATGTCACGTTGAAGATCCCTTTCGGGGCGAACTTCCTACAAATCGACGTCTCTAAAAGCCGTAGTAGCATTATGGGGTTTGAAGCCATTTTTCATTTGTCGACAGACACTGGTGCAAGAGTGAAAATGACACTGCTCGCAGCTACAGCGCGGAATACACCCAACCAGATAAGTAGTAGCCTATACTCTACAGTACACCCGTAGTTGACTTTTTACAACCATATAGTCACTCCAAACAGACAAATTCTGGTTTTCTATCACCATTTTAGCATTTCACCTAACATCATATATACTACAACTAGCATACACCGACAAGTTGCATTACCAATACTGCAACTAAATAATTGTGAAAAATGAAAATCCACAGCCTGCTTCCAGTGTCCGACCGGGTCAGGAATAGAATGAATGAAGCCCCCATCTAGCGGCGAGGATATGAACTGTGCCAGCTGCCGAGGCTAGACGCACTCCTCTGGGGCAATGATTAAATGCATGACAGATGAAATGAAATGATAGTGGAGAGTGTTGCTGGAATGAAATTGTGACAGGGAAAGCCGGAGTACCCGGAGAAAAACCTGTCTGCCTCCGTTTTGTCCAGCACAGATCGCACATGGAGTGTCCGGGATTTGAACCAGGGACCCAGCGGTGAGAGGCCGGCGTGCTGCCGCCTAATCCACGGAGGCTCCTAACTAAATAATTGTACATATTGTAAATATTTTCACCTGCACTTTCAAACATAGATTTTATAGCAGAAGTGTAATGGGTCTGATTATGATCGCTTGATGATCGAAACAGGCAATTTCTATCAGGATTAGGGTATAGCCCAACTCTTTTGGGTACATTCATGTTGACCGACTGAAAAGCACCAAACTTTTGTAGCCGTAGTAGTTAAAAGGCACGTACAGCCAATAACAATATTATTATTATTATATATGTTTTACAACGGTATGCCCAACTAAGGAGCGCGATGAAACTTATTTCACAGATGAATTTGAATTAGCTTTCTTCTGTTCCCAAAATATCTTCATTCTCTCAGTGTGATTTTTCTTCCTTCCTGCTGTCCATGCAGTGGGGCTCTATCCCGGGTGTTTGTTCACCAACGATCTGAATCTAGGCCTGTCCCTTCTTCTTCTTTCCTCGATTTTGGTCATCTTTGGACCGCGTAATATTACCCATTGCATCCACTGTCTCTTATTTCCTTTATCCTTTCTTGCCTTCCAGTAGTTCTTCATTACTTCTCATTGTCTCCTTCTGCTCTCTTCCGTCCAGATGTTAACCCGCTTCTTCTTTTCCTTCTCCTGAAGACCATTGAAATTTTTGATCATATTTCTGAAAAGTGGTCTGTCCTGAATAATATCTATTGTTACGTTAAGTTATGCAACTGTCCACTTTACAATACAAAATTATCTTTTTATATATCACTTGATGTCAATATACATTTTGAGGCATGTTTCGGCTCTGTGAGCCTTCTTCAGTCAAAATCACTTAAAAAATTCTCCTAACACAGTCTAATGTTTGGTCTCTCATAAAAATTTGTAAAACATTTTTACATCGTCAAGATGATTAAAACACATGAATATAAAGTGCTTAAAGAATTTAAAAAATTTAAAAATGTACAAATGTGATTAAAGGCAGAACAACAAGACGGACACATGTGTGATATCTATTTCAAGTTGTGAGGTGACAGTTCATGGTCTCCAAACTGCGGTTGTTGAAAACATTTAGCAAAGCACTATATAAACTACTTCAGATTGCCTGTTTCTACATGACAGATTTAGACACGATCCTTTTTCAAGATGCTCGTACAATGGGGTCCCCTGTTTGAAAATGGATCAACAAGAATGTGGCCCACGTTTCGAAATTTTGTACATTTTTAAATGTACTGCCTTCTGCATTAGTTTGTTAAGTTGCGTATCCAGATCCAGTTCTTTAACGCCTTGTAGCAAGATACTTGGGATCACGCCCGTACTTGAGACAATGATAGGTATGGTCTTTACCCGCTCTACATGCCATTGTCTTTTGATAGGTTCGACCAACTCGCTGTATTTGCTGATCTTTTCTATGTCTTTTGACTGGAGATTCTTGTTATTAGGAATCGCAACAACAATCACGGTAGTTTGCTTGATTTTCTTGCTGGCAACCACTAGATCCGGCCTGTTGTGTGATACCGATTGATCAGTTAGAATAGTTCGGTCCCAATACAACTTGTATTCCTTGTTTTCCAGAACACACTCTGACTGATATTGGTGGTACGTAACTTTCATTCCTTTTAGAAGTTGAAACTTATCAGCCAACTCTTGATGCAAGATTTTAGCAACTGCATCATGCCTTTGTTTGTGCTCCGTCGCCAGGAAATATCTACATGCAGATGTGATATGCTGTGTTGTTTCTGACTGTTGACAGTCGTAGCGGCAATTATCATCAGGTACAGCGGGATCTTTAACAATAAATTTGATGTAGTTCCTTGTAGGGATGATTTGGTCTTGAATTGCAAGCATAAAACCTTCAGTTTCTGGAAAGACCTGTCCTGAAGGCGGCGAGTAGTTAGACGCAGTTATTATTATCAAGTCTCACATACATTTTTCACCTACCCGGACATCAAGAGAATCTAATCACGACTGCGGTCATTCTCAAGTCTTACTGAACATAATATGACCGTTCCAAGGTATTGTCATTTTTAAGATTCGAGTATAAAGTTTGGAATGGTATCTTAAATGGTATTCTAAGTTTATAGTTTCTCCCAGACCTTTTTTTATTAGTCTGTGATAAAGCTCACTTGCTAATCTAGTATCTCGTAATGTTGCTTAATGAGTAACCTTCTCGTAACCTGCATGCATAGTGGAGGGCCAATGAGGCTCAGGAATAGACCTTTGACTACGGCATAGATGTGTGTGTAGGTTAAGTTTATGTGTGTATGACCATCAATAAATTATCAATCCCATCATCAGACCACATGATATATGTTACACAATTACTTAATTACTTCCGTTAAAAACAAAATAGCCTATTTTCATTATATTCCGCCGGTCTTTTCCATTTAAGTAAATTTATTTGAATTGCAGCCAATGGCCACAGCAGGGCATTTCAATTGAACGCCCGTAGGCTTACCAATAAATTCAATTGGCTACCTGACGCCACTGTCACTGGCATCCAGCGGCGAACATTGGAACTTGATAGAACGTTTCTAACCAAATATCCTACACATTTTGGCTACACACTACCAATTATAGTAGTAGGTTCCTTTACATGCCATAAATTTAAGACATGGGCCGGCCTGCTTTACTTCCCCTCTGAAGGAAGGCATACTGAAGAATTTTAACGTTCTTAAACATCCGACGACTTCGGCCATTTTTCCATTTATAAACTCTTAAAGACAATTTCAAATTATTTCATCAACTAATTTAAGAATGACGTTCCCATAAGACGACCAATACTAAAAGGAATTCACAACAAGACTACATTAAATTTAACACATCATGAATCCAGAACTATAAAGACGAATAAATAAAATAATTCAACAACTTCAAATCGAATATAAGACTTCTCTAGTAACAATTCCCATAGACTTTAAACAGGACCTCTACATGGTGCAATTCGGGTACATTCAGCCTCGTGAGGAGAAGAGAAGTGTTCGATTCTCACCTCAGCCATCTTGGAAGTGGTTTTCCGTGGTTTCCCACTTCTACTCCAGGCAAATGCTGGAATGGTTCCTAACTCAAGGCCACGGTCATCTCCTTTCCAAACCTCACATGGACAATAAATACACATACCACAATAACACACATGTTATCAAACACATTCTACACATACCCAAGTACACGAGGCTAAATGACCACGATCTCCAAGCCTCTCAAATGAAATAACAAGATGTTCAGTAAAGAACATATAGCCTACTTTCTCCTAAATGCATGGGTATTGTTATAACGCTTTGCCCTTTTGAAGGAGTATAATTGAATGTTGGTTGTAGTAGCATGTTGAAATACAACGTACTATACGGATATTAAACATGAATATGAGGTGCCCTTTGCTAGTGCTACCTCTGTAAAAAAAATCATTCAATTCGGTTTTACCGTGTTTGAATTGGTAGAGATCGATTTGCACACATACATGTCCGCCATCTGCGAACTATTGGGCTGATGATCTTGTAGTTTAGTCGAAATATGCTTCCCACGTAAAGGTATGCTGCTGCAAAATTTGGTAGAGATCAGATTATTAGGATGGTCGTAATTTGATTTAAGCTTGTAACTTTAGGGTGGCCGCCATTACGTTCCGTCAAGATGGCGGCGATATAAAACATGACACTGAGGCGCCCTTTGCTAGTTCTACCTCTGTACCAAATTTCGTTCAATTCGGTATCACCGTGTTCGAATTGATAGGCGGGGGGGCATTCAGAGTATACACACACACACACTCACACACACAATTTTTGGCCCTGTGTGCAAAATCGAAAGTAGGCTAACAAATGCATTGGACAGCTCCTCATTGTAGATGGAGTTAAAAAAAAGTGAGAATTATATGCCATTACTTCCTTTCGAATGCAGCTTTGCGATATGCTATCTTTGACTTGGTACAGACATTTATAATGGGTTTCGACTGGTGACGTCTAGCTGCTGTTGCGAGGCCACAGTCAGTTGGCATTTGAAGTACCCTTTATAGGTCCTTGGGATACTATCTTCTCGCCATGCATTTAGAGAACGGTGTTAAGGAGAGAATCTTCCCACCCCTTCCATTTCAAGCAGTTCCACATGCATCCACATGCTAGATTCAGAGAAATATTGAAAACCCATTAATTTGATGTATACTGTCATCAGAAACCAAAGGTGGGAAGCATATATCCCAGTGGTCTCCACAGTGCACGTGCTCGCCAGTTCCGTTGTGTTGAGTGAAAGAAATGCATTGTTTTACAGAAAAAGGTGTTTTTATTGAAGATAAGAGATTTGTAAACGTTGATATATAACTGAAATACAATGTTAATAATGAAGTTGGTCACTTGAGTAAATATGTTTCAGCTAGAATGGACATAATTATTCCGCTCAGGGTGTTTGCCAGAGAATAGAAGATTTTTAAAATTAATTTTCTGTGTTTTTAGTAAATACTATTTTGAAATTATTGAATTATATTCAAATATACTAACTTCTAACATTCCAAAATCACTTTTATATTTTTTACCGTTTTCGGCAAAGATGATATAGGTCACTGACCTTGTGTTGCGTGGGAGTTACTTTTTTAAATTATAGAGCGTGATGGGTGTTTTTATATATTATATCCTGATAAATAAACCTCATTATTAAGTGATAAACAAAGTATCATCATAATTTGGAGGTGGGAAATTATGGCCCCATTGCTCATTTAAGAAAACATACTGTCGGGTGTGGGCAATGGGATAATAATTTTCCACCCCATATTTCATAAAATAGAATCCACACCCATAAAATCGTTGCATATTCCCACTCATCCATCACCCCCAATTTCAAATGTGCAAAAAAAAAAAAATATATATATATATACCCCCAGTCTTTTGCCCTATAAAGGGTTAAACTCGAGATACTGGTATCACTGGAATTACTAGCTCGTTTAACTTCCACTTCTCAGCAAAATTTCGCCACCCCGTCGTCTCTAAAACCACAGTTACGTAGGGCATTAAAGCCATAACACATGATGGTATTGTCTGACCTTTGTTCTTGTCTTATCGAGCAGACAGTGAGAGGTCTGATACTCACTTTACAGCCAAGTTCTCTCCAAACCTTCATCCATTGAGAATAGTTAATGACCATCCTAAAATCGAATATAATGATATATTGTTCTCCGGCACCTACTTGTTGAAATAATTTCTGGATCATAAAAGCCTTGCGTTCTGAGAATGGATTGCGTATCCTTTATTTGTAAAGTTGTTGCTATCTCTTTTATAAGCAGTAGCGGCTTTGTAAATAGCGATAAAAATACAAAAGGAACATTATTAAAATTGATTATAGACTGATTAAAGGAAAGTATAGTTGTTGTTCCTTCTTTCTCAGCGAATCTTCTGCCTTTCGAATGGCCAGCGTGGGAGAGGCTAATAAGAAGCAATGGGAAATATATGCACTATAAAATGAAGGACACACGTGCAACAGGTAGTTCCGTGAAAAACTGAATAGCCTATTCTCAAGTTTCCTACTGGTCTTGCATAGGCTACGAGAAATGAAAACGAGATTTAAAAAATTTGCACAGCCACCATTTTTAAGTTCTCATAACATTCCATTAAATTAGACGTCAGTATATTAGGGCTTGTATGAAGATATACCGTGCCAAGTTTCACAGTGCTCGGATGATACGACGCGAGAAAAATCCATTTGAATGTTTAAATTTCGCGTCGCCGCCATGTTGATTTTGTGCTCACCAAGTTATTGAATGATCCGTAGATGAACGTATGTTAATAGTCTCTATCAACATACAAAATTTTAGTTTGATTGTTGTAAGAGATTCGTAGATATTGAGAATCGTCTAAATGTTCCGGATGGTCGCCATGCTGGATTGTTATATATGTGTTGGCCATGGAGTTATGAACCATTAGATGAAGATTATTGCGTAGGTTCATTATTCAAACGTTCACTTCGATCGCATGATAAGGACACAAGAAATAAGAACTTAATTATAAAATTTTGCACATCCGCCATCTTGAGGTTATGTAAACCATTGAACTAAATTAAATGTCAGTGCATTACAATGTGTATAAACATTTGTAGGTCGCCTCCGTAGCGTAGCGGTCAGCGTGGTTAGCTGCCGCCCCGGAGGTCCTGGGTTCGATTCCCGGCTCTGCCACAAAATTTGAAAAGTGGTACGAGGACTGGAACGGGATCTACTCAGCCTCGGGTGGCCTAAATGAGTAGAGGGGGTTCGATTCCCCCTCAGCCATCCTCGAAGAGGTTTTCCGTGGTTTCCCACTTCGTCTTCGGGCAAATGCCGGGATGGTCCCTTCTTCAAGGCCACGGCCGCCTCCTTCCCTCTTCCTTGTCTATCCATCCTAACCATCCCTTACCTTCCCTCATGATGCCCCTGTTCGCTTTGCAGGTGAGGCCGCCTGGGCGAGGTGCCAATCCCACCTCACCAGTTGTATCCCTTCCGATTCGATGTTCCCAGCTCTAGGACACTGCCCGTAGAGGCGGTAGTGGTGATATCCCTCACTGAGTCCGTGGGTTTCACCAACCTGGAGGGTAAACGACTAAAAAAAAAAAACATTTCTTGTACCAAATTTCACTGCGCTCGGATGGTTAAATCGCGAGTAAAGTCTACTTAAATGTTTCAACTTTGCATGGCTACCATGTTCATTTTATACTTAACATAGATAAACTTCTAGTAGTACCCTTTATCACCGTACAAAAATACAGGGTGGTATCTGTTACTGTTGTGGGGTACAGAATGTCATGAAATATTTCGCTCGGCCACCATGTTGGATTGGTGAAACGTATTAAAATTTGAAAGGCACGCTCGAGGTCGAACGTGGCAGTAGTAGGCTATGCACTTACCAAATTTCGTTTAAATCGCTTCGGCTGTTTCGAATTTATTAGGGGGACACACGCATATACACACACACACACACACACACTCACACACGCGTGGACAAAAGGTGATCTCTAAAGCCTATTTTTGTCATAAATGAAAATAGGCTCAAAATGCCCTTCAGACTGCCAAAATATGCAATTATAAGAAGAAAAAACTTTTGAAATAAACAGTGAATAATCGAGGTAACGTAAAATGTATTCTCGGAAAAAATCAAACAATTACACAATATAACAGTGAAAAGATAATATGATACATACTGCACATACATGCATACATTTTCATTTGAGATTTTTTTTAGCTTGCCACGGTGGGTGAGTGGTTAACGAGTCGGTCTACTATGCAAGTCAAGGAGATTAGATATCTAAGCTCCTTGAACACTATAGCGCTTTCTAGTAGAGAGATGAGGAAATTTGTGTTGGCGGAAACTCCCGAGATAATTTTGCCATTATGAACACGGCCTACTGAAATCAAATGGGTTATTTGACATGCCAACATCGTATAACATGCGTGTCGTACATTTTTGCCGATTTTCAAAAATCACTCACCGCGGCCAGGAGCGAACCTGCATGCATGGGGTTAGTAGACCGACACGTTAACCATTCACCCACCGTGGCAAGCATGTAGGCTATTGATACAGTATTATTCATTGATAAAGAGGGAATGTTAGAACTCAGCAATTTTTCTCGGTTTATGTCGTGTCTTGTGTGGGGTTTCACCTAGAAACACCAAGTTGGCTCATCAGCGGGCTCTTGGTGTCCTAGGCGAAACCCCACACAAGACACGGCATGAACTTAGAAAAATTGCTGAGTTTAAATTCACTGGCTGTGAAAGCCAATATACCATATTTTTGGGAAATGTTAGAATTTTATGATCAGTATATAATATTAATACATGTATTTTTTTTTTCTTTTTAGGAAAGTATTATACTTATATATACACAGGGCATTATGTCAATGTTGTGACGGTCATGAGGGCAATTTCCACTTGGCTGTTGCGTGTGAATTGGCCCATCACCGGCCGCGACGCGACGCTACTGTAGCTCTCCTTGTCATCTCCATTTGCTGCATCGCACCACGCGGCCATCCTATGCCACGGCTATCGCTTGACGGTCCTAACTTATAAATAAGGCCTTAAGGTACCCCCGCAAAAGGGTGTTGACCGAATGGAAAATGTAATTGATAGTTTATACAGGCAAGACTGAACAAAAGGCTTCAAAACTTCACATTCAATCCCGAAGAACGAGGTTGGTTGGTTCCTTAGTAAGGGCTGCGACAACGCGGTCATGTAGCCCCGTGTACTTTGAGTGTGTGGAGAATTTGTCTGATAACCGGTGTTAATTGTGATGGCTGCATTAGTGTGTGATTCAGGTAAGGAATGCAGTTTTAAAGGCAGTGATAAGCATAGATGTAAAATTACTAACCATTATCTCTGCAGAGTGCAAGATAACAGAAACATTTTTAACAGACAAAATTATGGGGTTTTTGGAGGAAAATAAGTCACTAACAGATCAACAATTTGCATATAGGATAATAATAATAATAATAATAATAATAATAATAATAATAATAATAATAATAATAATAATAATAATGTTATTGGTTTTACGTTCCTTTTAACTACTGTGGCTTTTAGAGACGCCGGGGTGCCGGAATTTTGCCCCGAAGGGATCTTTTACGTGCCAGTATATCTACTGACACAGCTCCCACGCATTTGTGCACCCTCAAATGCCAGCTGACTGCACCTGGATACGAACCTGCAACCTAGGGCCCAGCAAGAGAGAAAGTTACCGCTGGGCCACGCGGTCAGTCCATACAGGAAATGCATGGGAACCGGGACATTACTTGGGGAAATTGCTGATTTAGTAAATAACAACCTTGATAAAGGAAAACAAGTTTTGGTAGTCTTCATTGACTTCAGTGAAGCTTTCGACACCCTTCGCCATGAGATTCTTATAGAAAAACTAAGGAAAATTGGTCCCTACTTTTTCTACCAAACGCTACCGTCCACGACACCTAGCTGCGGACTTGGCTACTATTGTGCCCTTTTGAGGAGGCGCAGCCAGCACCTGGCGGTGAACGTTGGACCTAATATAGCGTTATCAATTCCAACCTACAAATTTTGGCTTCACACAAGTGTAGGTAGTGAAAGTTCTATTTCATGCCATAAATCTATTATATGGGATCGCAAGCTTTACTTCCCCTTCGAAGGAAGGCATACTGAGGGATTTTAACGCTCAAAATGCAACGAATTCCGCCGGGTTTGAACCCGCAACCATGGGCATAGAAGCTCAGTATGCTACCAACTACGCCACCGAAGCCGCCTTGCGTAGAACGTGTATTCTTTTACAGAATTAGTAAAAAAGTCACGTTGCATAATTAAAAGTTGTATATAGGCTTACATAATAAACATTTTCAACAGCTATCGCGCGTTGGCTTAATCTCGTTTTGGCTGACAATTTAAGACCGGATTCCTTGCTGCCATCACGGGCTTTTCAGGCGAAAATACCACCCCACAGTCACCAAGGTTTGAACCCCGGCCGCCCGGGTGAAAAGCGATCAGTTATACCTATGCACCATCAAGGTCTTAAAAAGCGTATATCTCCACTCTGCCACAACCTTTGAATCGGAATTACCGAGTCGCGGTCTATTGAAGGTTAGATACAGTGATCTAAACTATGTATGAGGCAGCACGCGGAAATGGGAACATGACACTTAACCACGGAGGTAATCAATCATCATCGTGTAAACGTTTCCACTTTCGTAATTTTATGCCCCATGAAAAGTGAATGAAATGACCGACAGTTTTATGGACCCTATTCTTCCAACATTCCTTCGCACAACGTACACTTTATTGACAGTGGAACTGTAATGAAAGTGAATCGAGTTGATCTACGATGGGTTCCCTACCAAGAAATGTCTAGACCAAGTTCCCAACCGACGACTGGCCGCGAGCCAAATGTGGTTTGCAAAGTTTTCCGAACCGGAAAGTTCAATATCCACACCACTGTGATAGACTATTTAGGTTCTATTAAATTGTCAACACGCCATGTTTAACATTAACTCCTTCATCCTCCTTATTACCTTCCAATTGAGTTCCTAAAACTCCTGATTTCAAGATCGCGTGTTCGATTCCCGTCGAGGAAGTAGATTTATTTTAAACACACCTATATGTTTGGGGAAAAGCTCTAAGACCACGGCAGGTCGCGAGTTCCAATTATCAAAGACACGGTATACAAAGGAATGTTTACCATAATTCGTACATTGTGGTCGGCCCTTAGTTTTGAAAGACTGATCACTCCTACTCATGAAAGTGGGCTAAGCTCACTGTAACTATGTTTACTATTTATTTAAAAAATAGTGAAAATTTAATTTCTGTCTATACCTTAACTCTAGAAGTGTGTATTGCGACTACTGTCAGCTCATTTAAGGTACCGGCATTTAATTCTAGCCTGGGGCCTGGAACGTGGTGCGCTTATCGTTGAGAAAGTAACTTAGAAGAAGAGACTTCGATTCACATTTGATTCATACTAGAAGTGTTTTATCCATCGTTTCCTACTAGCATAAGACTACAGGTGCTTGCCACGGTGGGCAAGTGGTTATCGTGTCGGTCTACCAACCCCAAGCTTGCAGGTTCACTCCTGGTCATGGTAAGTGATTTTTGAAAGGCCACAAAAATCACGACACGCATGTCATACGTTGTTGGCATGTTAAAGAACCCATTTAAATTCAGTAGGCCGTGTTCATAATGGCAAAACTAATCTCGGGATTTTCCGCCAACCCCAAAGTTCCTCCTTTCTCTAATAGAAAGCGTTATAGTGTCAATGATGTTAGATATCTAACCTGCTTGACTTGCATAGCGCTCCAACGAACAACAAAATTCGCCATGCAAGCTGCCTTCTGGGTCCCCCAAGGGCTCACATCTAGTGGGACGTGGGTTGACGACCACGGGACCCCAGCCGAGTTCGGCATTGCTTCCGCTTACTTGTGCCGGGCTCCTCTCCGCCTTCTTTCCTGTCGACCTCCCTTGATCAACTCTTGTTCTTTTCCGACCCCGACGGTATTAGGGTATCCGAGGCCTAGGGAGTCTTTCACTT
Organism: Meconema thalassinum; assembly: GCA_946902985.2. Taxonomy (NCBI): domain Eukaryota; kingdom Metazoa; phylum Arthropoda; class Insecta; order Orthoptera; family Tettigoniidae; genus Meconema; species Meconema thalassinum. The sequence goes on from OX336388.2 coordinate 1,983,299,958, forward strand.
TCCCACCTTAATTGGCCCTTGGCTCTTCTTTCCTGATACCCTCGTTCTTCGAGGGGTCATCCTTTTTTTTTTTCATGTTATCTCCTGCCTTCTGCTCAAGGCCCTCAAGGAGGCAGGATGTATGTATCCCCACCACTTCTGGTGCACCCTCGATAGTGCTAAACCCTCAAGGGCTCACGGCTGGTGAGTTTGGGAGTTGGCGACTCCGAGGGACTCATGAGCTACTTGTAGGTCCGTTTTGTCCCCTTTTTCCTCTGACTTTGGGGAGGGCTCTTTCCTTTCCTATCTGCCTTTAATGGCTCTCCTTCTTTCCAAGTCCCTCAATCGTCATTCTTCGAGGGTTGAGGGCATTTCTTTTCTTCCTGTCCTTTATTTGCTTTTTCCTTTATTTGTTTACCATTTCTTCTTCTAGTATGCAAGTTGTAGTTAGTATTAGTTCGAGTTATCATTCTCTTCTTATCTTTCACTATCACCCAAATCATTAGGGGCCGATAACCTAGATGTTAGGCCCCTTAAAATAACAATTATCATCATCATCATCATCATCTGCCTTCTGCGAGTCAAATAACAAAGCTTGCACCCGAGGCCATACGATATTATTAATATCATTATTGTTATTGTTATTATTATAAGACTACAACCGACTCCTTCCCAATACTAGCCTCAGTTTCAAGTACAGACAATAAGACAGATACAGTGATACAGTTTATTAGACGTAATTTCAAACATACCCAACTGCACGGGGCAATAGCAACGATTTTCCAAGTCATTCAATGAAACAATAACAACAAGAGGAACATTTCCTTGGAGTTTCTTCAATAAGTATTGGCTATTGTCGTATAACCGTTCACAGTTCTAGTCCTTTAATGCATCAATGCCACAGAGCCGTGTCACTGATAACTGTTTACTTACAGGTTAAAGATCCCCTTTAGTAGGGGGCAAGGCCGGAGCTACAGTAGGCACCAGCCTACTTTCTCGCGAACTTTGCCGATATCTCACGAATGCATGGTCGGATTTTGACGTGTGACATGTCAAATGGCTTGTCTCGAAGTCCTCTTTATTTTGTTAATAAGTTAAAGTGGGGGTAGTGGGAGAGCTAGATATTAGCCTACTTTCTCGCGAACATTGCCGATATCTCACGAACGCATGGTCGGATTTGAACATGTGACGTGTCAAATGGCTTGTCTCGAAGCCCTTTTTTTTTACCCAATTTTCATTTATGAAAAAAAAAACAGGATTATGAGATCACCTTTTGTCCGTGTGTCTGTGTGTGCGTGTGTGATTCGTGTGTGTGTCCCTCTAATAACTTCTAAACGGCTGGAGAGATTTCAATGAAACTCGGTAAGTTTATAGCACTATTCCGGACGACCCCGACCGTGCCCTTCAACTTTTGTTACGTCTCACCAATCAAACATGGCAGCTGTGTGAAATATTTCACCAGCATTCAATATCTCCAAAACTATTACCGATATCATCCTGAAATTTTGTACGGTGATAAAGGGAACTACTGGAAGTTCACCTATGTGACCTGTGAAAAACTGGTAACTACAAAACCAACATGGCGGCCAAGCGAAGTTGCGACTTTTAAATAGATGTTTCTCGCGATTTAACCAACCAAACGCAATGAAACTTGGTACAGTATATGTTTATAAACATTGTAATGCACCGACATCTAACTTCATTCAATTGTTTACAAAACCTCAAGATGGCGGCTGTGCGAACTATTTCACCGGCATTCTATATCTCTGAAACTATTACCGGTATCACCCTGAAATTTTTGTACGGAGATAAAGGGTGCTGCTGGAAGTTCTTCTATGAGACTTTCAAAAACCGGTTAACTACAAAACGAACATGGCGGCCAAGCAAATTTGAAAGTTTTAAATAGTCGTTTCTCGCGATTTAATGATCCTAACGCAATGAAACTTGGTACAGCAAGTGTTTATACATATTGTAATGCACTGATGAGTCATTGTGCAAAGATCTTCGAGAAAGTTTTGGGAAAGAGAATTAGGACAAGGACAGAAGGAGGGATGAGGGAAGAACAGCATGGCTTCAGAGCAGGAAGGTCCACGGTGGATTTGATTTTTGCTGTAAGGCAGTTACAAGAACAGCACTGTGAGTATGGAACAGATCTACTGATGGCCTTCCTGGACATTGAGAAAGCATGTGACAGTGTATGCAGAAACAAAGTATGGAAGTCCCTTGAGGATAGAGGAGTAGAGAAATGGACTATAAAGAGGATAAAGGAGATGTACAAGGGAAGCGTTAGCTGTGTGAAAGTGGGAGGAGAGAGATCGAACTGGGTGGAACAGAGAAACGGCCTGAAACAAGGAAGTACACTGGCACCGTTACTTTTCATTGTGGTGATGGATGACATAATGACCCGAGTGGCACAAGTAATTGGGGAAGGAAAGATGAAAGCAATGGTGATTGCAGATGATTTGATGATTTGGGGAAACAAGGAGGAGGAGGTACAGGAACAGTTGGACGTGTGGGAAGGAATAATACAAGGATATGGGATGAAATTTAGCATAAATAAGAGTGAGATGGTGATCACAACAAGGAAGAAGGAAAGAACCACAACGGGAATAACAATTGGTGGGGAACAGCTGAAGAAAGTGGAGAGTTTCAAGTATCTGGGAAGCCTGATACAAGATAATGGAAGAAACGATAGAGAAATAAATGAGCGGGGGAGGCAGGCAGAAGCATTTCGGAGGAGTGTGAGAAGCATGTTATGGAGCAAGGATGTCCCTCAGAACAGCAAAAAGATCATATATCGGACGTACTATGTCCCTATCCTGACGTATGCCTCGGAGACCTGGGTTATGAAAGGAAGGGAGAAGAGCAAAATACAGGCCAGTGAGATGAGGTTCTTGAGAAGCAGTATTGGAGCTACAAAGATGGACAGAATAAGAAATGAGAGGACCAGAGAATTAATGAAGGAGGAACCATTACAGGATGGTATAGAGAAATCTAGACTTAGATGGTATGGACATGTAAAACGAATGGAGGAGAAGAGGATACCCAGGAGAGTACACGAGACGAAGTGGGAAGGAAAGAGACCGAGAGGAAGACCGAGAGACAGGTGGCTGAAGGGGGTGGAAGAAAGCGTGAAGAAGAGAGGAGAAGACTGGACAAGGGTGGAGGCTGAGAGATGGTGGGAAGACAGAAGACGTTGGAGAGGCTTTTGTTCCAAACAGACCCGGCCAGTGGCTGGAAACTGTGCAAGATGATGATGATGGTATCTAATTTAGTTCAATTGTTTACATTATCTAACGATGGCGGCTGTGCGAATTTTAAAATTAAGTTTTTATTTCTTTTGTCGTAATCGTGCGATAGAAGTGAAAGATTGAATAATGAACCTACGGAATAATTTTCCTTTAATGGTACATGACTCTATGGCCAATACATATAACAATCCAACATGTCGACCATCCGAAATATTTAGACGGATCTCAATATCTACGAATCTATTACAGCAATCAAACTGATTTTTTAATGTGCATAAGGGCTATGAACATAAGTTCACCTATAGGACTTTCAATAACCTGGTGATCACAAATCCAACATGGCGGTGACGCGAATTATAAATATTCACATGGACGTTTCTCGCAATTTAACCATCCGAGTGCAGTGAACCTTGGTACAGTAAATCCTTATACAAATGTTAATCCACTGGCATCTAATTTATTTTGTTTCCATAACCACAAGATGGCAGCTGTGTGAAATTTTGAAATCTCGTCTTTACTTCTTGTGTCCTAATCGTACAATTGAAGTTTGAATACTACACCTACACAATAATCGTCATCTAATAGTACATAATTCTAAGACCTATAGACATAAAAATCCAACATGGCGACCATCCGAAATATTTAGACGGTTCTCAATATATACGAATCTATTACAACAATCAAACTGAAATGTTGTACTTTGATAGAGGCAATGAAAATTAGTGGGATATATGAAAATAGGCTTTAGTTCTTCACGGAACTACTTGTTTAAGTTGTTAATAGGTTAAAGGTTTTGAGAATGAAGGAAACCGAGTTTTTGGGGGTAAAACCATAATTTTAGACTTTTTGTTATATATCGCAAACCAATAACGCTAGAAACGTGTTCGAGGGGTCGTAGGACTCGGGGTGACACCCCCTTTTTGGATGTATTTTTGAAATTTTGACAATGAGCCTAACTACACTTTTGTTGAAAAAAATAACTTTTTTTACCTGTTTAAAATGTTAATAAAGAGTGGTTGTTGAGAGAGACGATAACGCTGGGCGTGTGTTTCAACGAGGCTATTATTGACCACGGTGGCCGTGCTTAATAGAACAATCGATATTTCGACGGGACGGTTTATGACAGGACGAGGGTTCGTTTTCTGATATTATATATGACGGACAGATGAAGGCTAATATCCCGAAACGTGAGAAGCATGCTAAGAAAACATGACTTGAGAAATAAGATTTTAGGATAACAAAGAAGAAAAGACATAAACTTTACGTCAAATTTAGTATTCCACTTTTGAATATTTTGTGTGTTAACAAAACGCCTCTTACGTGTTGGCGGCATGGTGACACACACTAAACTGACAAGTCGTGGACACCAAGCGTTAGACCACATCCTTTGCCGTATGTAGTTCCCTAAATATATCACTATGAGCGCTAGTATTGATCCATACATGGTCAAATCAAAATTGAAATAACTACTTCCGTTTTGACATCGAATATAGATTTAGGTATTAGGAAGTCATTTTTGAAGGCCTTTGTCTGGAGTGTGGCACTCTATGGAAGTGAAACTTGGACTGCTGGAGCAGCAGAAAAGAGGAGAATTGAAACGTTTGAAATGTGGTGTTACGGGAGAATTATGAAGATCAGATGGATAGATAAGGTTACGAATGAAGAGTTATTAAGGCGAGTGGGAGAGGAGATATATTTCTGGCGTCTGCTAATGAAGAGAAGAGATATGTTGATAGGACTCATACTAAGACATCCAGGAATAGCAAACTTAGTTATGGAAGGAAGGGTTGAGGATAAGAACTGCAGGAGTAGACCAAGATTAGAATATGTAAAACAGATGTAGGGTGTGGTAGCTATGTACAGATGAAACGATTAGCTCAGGACAGGGAAGCATGGAAAGCTGCATCAAACCACTCGAAAGACTGAAAACTCAAACAACAACAACAACAACAACTTCCGTTTTTACTGACTAATCATGCACACCGACAGTTAGACCACGTCCTGTATGCCCTAAATGCATCACTACGAGCGCTAGTGTCGACCCATACAGGGTCAAATCAAAATCGTAAAATCTACTTCTGTTTTGATAAATTCAAAAGTTTCCTTCATACAAATTGAAGATAAAGAATCAAAGAATAGATTAAAGCAATCAAACTTTAATTTTATATAAATCAGCAGAACAAGTTCCATTTTGAAAACAAGAATTTTTTATCATGTGGTTTCAAAAAAATAAAATTGAAAATTTTGAACAAGCGAAAATAATTTCAGATGGAAGTTTTTTTTAAATACTGTATGATTTTAACACTTTTCCGGGTCTTCTCGCCTTTCAACGTTTGGCACAATTGTCAAAATCGCTTAACTTTACGTTTTTGCTAAACTGGATCGCTATAGTCTTGGTGCTCTTAGTGTCTTTAAAAAAATCTTTTCAACATTAAAAATCTACCAATAATGTACAGAAAGACTCTTTTTACAATTAAAACACGTACAATCAAACACCAAAATTAGGAAATAAAAAATATTGAATAAATCATACCACCAGTAGTGGAATCCAATGAACCAACAACACAAATCAAAAGTTCAGAAAGCATAGACAATATCCAATACACTACAACAACAAGAGTAATGAAATGTTTATAAGGTATACAAGCCTTAGTAAATGTGTCTGTAGGAAAGAATACACAATTATGATGATAAGCTTCAATGATGTGATCATTTTTGTTATGCAGATTAAGTAGACAGTACAGAATTCGACACGAAGATATTTCTTATCATCCCGATACATATGTAGTGAGTTAACTCTAAAGTGGAGTAGGAAACCTATTTCATAAGTTTACAAACAGGCCATAATTATGGACTTATTGGTAGCAAGGTCGAGCGCGGGCTTCTAATGCACTACTTGATCAGAACATCTGCGTAGCTGAAAAATTGAAAGAGGAGTTGTCTGAAATTTGAAGTATACTCTTCTAACTGAAAATATTAACTGTGGGTAGGAGTGTGACTTATAATCTATACAGAAACTAGACGACAGTTATTCAAACTGAAGGAGCTTATGTTTGAGCTATTTTGAATCCACCCAGCTCTCATTCACATAAAGCAAGGTTGGTCTAACTAAATACTACTACTAATAATAATATCGTATGGCCTCGGATGCTGGGTGCAAGCTTTGTTATGTGACGCCCAGGGGGCAGCTTGCATGTCGAATGTTATCGTTCCTTGGAACGCTATGAAAGTCAAGAAGGTTAGATATCTAGTTCCTTGACACTATAGCGCTTTCTAGTAGAGAAAGAAGGAACTTTGTGTTGGCGTAAAATCCCCAGATTCATTTTTCCATTATGAACACGGCCTACTGAATTCAAATAGGTTATTTAACGTGTCAACAACATATGGCATGCGTGCCATGAATTTTGTCGCCTTTCAAAACTTACTTACCATGGCCAGGAGCGGACCTGCAAGCTTGGGGTTGGTAGTCCCTTCGTGGCGACTAAACGATGTAGAGAGTTCCGTCGCTATACTAACTAATTTCCTGCAGAATACTTTGATCGCAACTGAGAACTCACTGCAATTAATTTCTACACCTTGACTCTATTTCTTTCACTATACTACCATCCTGAGAAAATACACAGCTCATATAATTAAAATGGCTCACATTGTGATCAGATAAAGGTTGATAATAACAAAAACGTAATCATTTTCCGTAATAAACATAAACATACCATATTAACTGGCGTATATTTCAGAAGGTAACACAATCGCCACCTGTAATTGAGAATAACTCCTCTAGAAAATATTTCAGATTGTTTCACGCATAACATCGGGCTACCATACCAAGTTTCACTGTGATCGGGTCATTCCCTGACGAATTGGAGAAACCCATTTCTGAAAAATGGACAGGAACATCTGCAATTCAGAAGGTGCTCTGGGTCTTGTTTTTCACCACATTTACAAAGTTCTTCAGTACTGTATCCCCACTTCTTCAAGTTGCTTTTGCACCGACTCACTCCAGTTCTCAGTCTGCATTTTAGATGGTAGCTTGCTGCCGGTTTCTCCTTCATTTCCCACGATTATCCCGGTGATTTTGTTTTCCAAAGTTCAATTCGGCGAGCTTCAGCTGAGGAAGGAATGGACATCGTTGTTTGGAGGAAGCTCGTTCTTGACTTTAGTCTAGGTGGATGGATATCAAGTCCATACATTGGGTGTCTTGGATCTGTTTCTTGCCTTTTCATCTCAACTTCTGCCGCTAATTGTCTTCTAGCTTCTGGAGGTGCTACTCACATGAGTGGAATGATCTTATCGACAGAAGTTGGGCGTATACAGCCTGTCTCAATGCAGCCTGTCTCATGGAGGGCAACATCTACGTGGTTGGCATGAGCTGAATTCCTCCAGGCTGGGGCAGAAAAACTGATTCAATACGATAGTCCCATGAAAGAGTACTATCAATACTTAGTTCCAGAAGCGATGTTGATTTAACCCTTTGAACAGTGGAGGCTTTGGTGGCGTAGTTGGTAGCATGCTGAGCTTCTATGCCCAAGGACGCGGGTTCAAATCCGGCCGAAGTCGTCGGATTTCTTAAGAGCGTTAAATATCCCTCAGTATGTCTTCCTTCGGAGGGGAAGTAAAGCCGGCGGTTCCATGTCATAGATTTATGGCATGTTAAAGAACCTTCCACTAATTACACCTGTGTGAAGCTAAATTGGATAGGTTAAGAATGTAAACAACGCTCTTAGGTTTCTACGTTCGTTGCCAAGAGCCAACTGCGGTGGCGTCTGGTAGCTAAGTTCTGAACTAGTAGTCGTTGACGGTGGCATTTGGCAGCAAAAGAAGGAACAATTTGAAAAATTCAAAAGTCTGCTGCTTACATGAATTTAAAAAAACAACAACAGCTAACACACACTAATACAATCATCACAATTAACACCGGTAATCAGACAGATTCTACACACACCCAAAGTACACGGGGCTACATGACCACGTTGACGCAGCCCCTAAACTTAAGAACCAACCACCCTTTGAACAGTTTTATCTTTTTACCTTTTAACTTCTATGCATTTCCAGATGAATAAACATCCCTGTGCTGAGTTATTTTCACACAACTAGCCCCATTCTACAGCAAGACCCTAAACTAATTTAACATATTCTAACTTCTCCATTTGTTTCTAAATTTACATATTATATTGGGTTATAATGTACACACATGTGCTTAAATTAGTTTCCTTCATGGGCATACCTGGAACATAATTTTGTTCTTAGGTAGTGAATAGCTCAAGGGCCTCTCTCTAGGGGTACCAAATCAGACTTAAATGGAAATATATATCCCCTATGTCCCCACCTGGGTACGTTAGACGGTTCGAAGCACCATTACTCGAACTTCTACACTACTTGGTCTGTTATCAGCCATTGCAGCGCACAGAGTCAAACATTGCCATCTTTTTTGAACAAACTAATAGCGTAATTCGCTTCACGTTAGAGATTAAAAACGTAAAGTAAATGATTCTATGGACTATCACAGAAGAGTACATAAGTGTACTTTCAAAGGACATCTCGCCTCAATAAGTTGGAATGTGGAACTAACAAAAGCACGCGCGTAGCGACGAACTATTTCGTCAATAGCACTCTGAGGGCTAATCTCAAACTATTACTTGAATTTACAATGTAAGCCTTCTTGTGAAAATAAAAATGTATTCTGTTATGATTTCTTTTGTTGTTAATTTATTATAAAACAATCAGTTAACTTACTAATGTCATACGGTATTTGATCCAGTAGTTGACCCTTACTACTTCCTATATAAGAATATCAGTATCATCAGCAACCAAGAGCACTTTCCCCCTAAGTCGTAGATCTTCTAAGTCATTGATATAGGCTTACAAGTTAAATAGTGGGAACCAAAATCGATCCCTGAGGTACTTCACATTTTATACGCAGAGTTTCACTTTTATGATCTCTAATATTAACCTACTGATGACGTTCAGTTAGATAACGTATGAACCATGCCAGTGCAATACCTCTCATATGAAAATACAATGGCGTTTAGCCCCTGAAGACCCTTTGCCTATCAAGTGACAGCTGCCCACCCCCGATGGCATACGAATTGTGGGTGACGCCTGGTCATCACGTTGGGTCCCCTCAGACGTTAAACTTGACCTTTACGAGGCTGAGTGCACCCCGTTCCAGCCCTCACGTCAGTTTCTAAAATCCCACATGGAGCCAGGTATCGAATCCGGGGCCTCCGGGTAAGAAGCAGACGCGCTACCCCAACCCTTCTTAAACCAGCGCATATCCAAGTAGTAGGCTATTTAATTATCAACAATATCAAAAATGCTTTTTGTAGGTCCAGAGAGAGCCCTGAAAATAAATTATTTTGAATTTTTCTTAAATCGTGGTTATACAACCTTTTTTAGGAATCTTAGTTAAAACCGCCAAAATACCAAACGGCCTGAATGTACAAGGATTTTTATATTTCCTGATTTATGGACAGGAACAACTTTAGTAATTTTGCATTTTGTTGGAACTATCCCTGAATTCAAAGACAGATTTACAAGTTTAACAATGCATATGGCTAAGAACAGTTTTATCTTTTTACCTTTTAACTTCTATGCATTTTCTGATGAATAAACATCCCTGTGCTGAGTTATTTTCACACAACTAGCCCCATTCTACTGCAAGACCCTAAACCAATTTAACATATTCTAACTTTTCATAATGTTCAATTCAGACCTGAGTTAAATAATATGTAATTTTTTTGCCCAAGAGACTGATAACGTCCAAGCTTTGTCCATAAAAATACATAGCCTACTCATAACATTGTTTACGATCTTTCTCTCTCTCTTTCGTATCGTCTCTCATCGAATGGCATCCACTATTTTGCAAAGTATTCGCCATTAGCTCGCTCTAGGACTTCTTAACGGTCGAGGCACTCATCCCTCACATCGGGGCCGGCGCTCTCCTGGGTCAAGTTGCAGGGCCGTATTTATTACCGAGCTATCGTTGCTTTACATGGTATGTCCATACCACCGGAGTCAAGCCCCCTCGTTTTCTGTGTAGTTGGATCCATACCAAAGCTACGTCATACATACGGATATTAATATCTGATTAGGTCCAAGAGAGTCAATCGCAGTGATCTTTGTAATATTCTCATCTCCAAATACTGGAGGATTTGTCCATATTTACTCGTCATATGGCAACATAACATTGATGGCCTTTAATTTTACAAAAACTCATTTCGCGACCTTTAGAAGACTCTTTTTGTGGAGTTGGTGGAATGCAGTTGAAAGAAATCAGAAACCCCTATTGACGTCAAATTGGCACGTGAAAAACTAAAGGAAGTAGCAGACTTCAGCTATTAAGGAAGCAAATTAATCAGTGCTGGATTTAAAAAGCAGTTTGGCTCAGGTAAGTAAAGCATTTCTACAGAATGACTTTCTAATACCTCTATATTTGATGTCAACAGATTTCTTCAAAAAGTAACGAGCCGGAGGCTGGAATGCGCAAACCGGTGACTAAATTGGCTAATCGTGGCGTGTGTAACGAGGTGTGGTTCCGACCGGAGCGTGGAAGATTACAGCCCGTCGCTAGAGGGCACGCGTGCACGTCACGTGACGATACAAAGCTAGCAGCGGCATGCATCAATCGTCCAACGCTGCCAATCGCATTGCAAACAGTGACATGGAGGCGTCAACCGAAGAGCAAAGAGGTGTTGTTCGGTTTCTGACAGCAGAAGGAGTAGGGGGAACGGACATTCATCGCCGAATGTTTCAAGTGTACGGCGAACACTGCAAGTCCCTTGCAAGGGTCAAGGCGTGGCACAAGCGCTTCAGGGCAGGACGGGTGTCGGTCTGGGGCATCCAGCTGGTTGATGCACTCATTACCCAGGACCGCCGAGCGACAGTGAACGCCATAGCCGCCGTGGTCGCTCCACGACAATGCACGACCACATACGGTCAACACAGTCGCGGCACTCCTGCAGAAATTCAAAATGGGCGGTTCTCGGCCACCCTCCATACAGTCCAGACCTCTCTCCCTGTGATTACGCCATGTTTGGTCCCCAGAAAAGGGCTCTGCGGGGCCAACGATTCACCTCGGACGCCGACGTCCAGCTGTACGTGCGGAACTCGTTCACATCGCAGCCCAAGGAATTTTATGAGACAGCCATTCATCGCCTCGAGTCACAGTGGGACAAGTGCCTCAACAGCCAGGGCCAATACTTCTAACATACAGGTACTGGTTTCTGTATTTGTGCCCCCGGCTCGTTACTTTTTGAACGCACCTTATAAATCAAATGAGAAGTAGCGAGTATCGTATATGTTGGAAGGGACAGGCCTGACGAATCAGGAACTCAAGGCCGGTGGGAAGCAGGTGCATTTTCCAGTCAGCATTTACCAATGACTACGCCGAGCGCCAGGGATGTTCAGCTACGAAAGCCGTCATGTCATGCATGCGTACCAGGATGTCTGGCACTGCACGCTGTTGGCAAACATAAGGAGGAGCGGAAAGACCCTGGCCACCCTACCGCACGTAAACTCCGGCTGAGGATAGCCTCTTCGGAGGCTCGGACCTGCCTTCGGGAAGAATACCAATTACATAGGCTACTGTAGTAATAATGGCGTAGCAGTCAAGCTGCTTGGATTCCACCAAGGAGCTGTAGAGGACTTCATTTATACGACTTCTTTGAACTGGTTATCAGGAGGCAGCGAAAGTTTAAAAAAAAGAGAGTAGTTAAAAATATCAGAAGTGAACACGAATACTTCTATCAGCAAATAATATTTATAAGTTAAATGCTTGCTCTAATTGTTATACAATGGAGTGGTGGGGCGTGGTGGCTCAGCGGTCTAGCTGTATGACTCTCACCAAGGCGGTCCGGGTTCGATTCCCGGTCAATGCATGTGAGATTTTCGAAATGAAATGCCATGTCCTGTGGTTCGGATTCCACGTAAAAAGGAGGTCTCGTGGCTCATAATCTACAGATTAATGGTCACGTTAAACTACAAGCTTCTTTTTTTTGTTAGTGGAACTTGGATAATTCGAACCTCAAGGGACCAGAAAAAAAATTCGAATTATCCAAAAATTCGAATTAAGAAAGTTCTTTGAAAAGGGTAGAGAAAATATTCAAATTTAAAGTTTTCATTCAAGAACCTGTATTAAACATAATATTACCTCAAAAGTTTCAAATGATAAAATACAACCAAAATGTACTATTCACCTATTTAACGACAGTAGTAATCCATCAATCTAGTTAAGTCTTAGAGAAATGTACTGTTTTTCAAAAAGGTTTGAGATTTTTACCTATTTCCTACAATGAAGTCTCTCGGCCATCACAAAAGAATCTAACAAATTTAAGGAATGGAAAACAGAATCACTTACGTCATTTCTACTAAAAAAAAACGCCTAAGTTCTGTGATGTGGTTTGTTGCTTGGGCTGCACTCAGAACAGATTTTTCGGCAACTTCCTCCACGAGGTCATTGCCAGATGCGTCGTCACTGTTTGGCTTCCATTAGCTTTTTACACGTAAAAACTTCGAATTATCCAAAATATAATTCGAATTAACCACGATGTTTTAACATTGATTGTATATAAAATGCTAGGGACCAAGATAAAAATTTGAATTCAAGAAGATTTCGAATTATAGAAGTTCGAATTAGCCACGTTCGACTGTAGTATTATAATTAGATTTCATAACTCAATTCTAATTGACCATTACAAAACAACAGTGGGATACGCTATAGGTTTCATCCTAAATGTGTTTTCATTGATCAGTTTTCATGTTGTGATGGCACGGAGCAGAGGGCTCTGAGCACAAGCCAACGACACAGTTGTGGTGGTCTTCGGTACATACGTCACCGTAATAAAGGCGTTGGAGCACACGTCACTGTAGTAGAGGCGGTGGAACATACGTCACAGTAGTAGAGATCTGTCGAATATACACACTCCTCGGTACAACAAGGGGGTCTGGATCATACTACATAACCAACCAACTTTAGATCAAGTTGTTGCTGTTGTTACATTATTAACTGGCTTGGAACATCATGGTCATTAGTACCATTTACTTGAGTTGGTCTAAAAACTGGTGTTTCCTTGATGATTTGCACTACTGTGTAATTAAATATTAGGAAGGAACCAAGAATTTGTGTGGGTGCCATATGCCTTGAAACAAGCTTCCACTTCGATATTTGCTTGGAGGAGAAAACCGGGAGGTGGGGTGACCACACTCAAATGATCGCTGTCAGTGCCGGGATTTGAACTTCGGATGACCGAAGCTGTAGTAAGTTTGGAGATTTGTAGTTCGAATCTCGGCCCTGAGAGCGGTCTTCCTGGGTGGTGGGTTACTTCGCACTCGCTCCAAGCAATGCACATTACTACCAAAACACATGTTTTCAGTCAAAGTTATGCTTGCCGCGGTTGGTGAGTGCTTATAGTGTCGGACTACCAACCCCAAGATTGCAGGTTCGCTCCTGGGCATGGTAAGTGATTTTTGAAAGGCGACTAAAATCACGACACTCATGTCATATGTTGTTGGCATGTTAAAGAACCCATTTGAATTCAGTAGGCCGTGTTCAATGGCAAAAATTAATCTCGGGATTTTCCGCCAACACAAAGTTCCTCCATTCTCTACTTGAAAGCGCTGTAGTGTCAAGGAGTTTAGATATCTAACCTCCTTGACTTTCATAGCGTTCGAAGGAACGACGAAATTCGACATGCAAGCTACCCTCTGGGTGTCAATTAACAAAGCTTGCACCAAGCACCCGAGGCCATACGATAAAAAAAAAGTCAATGTCATCACACACCCAAGTTCACGGGGCTGATAACCAAACTGTCCAATGCCTCCTAAAGTTCATTATTAACAACAACAATATCATCAGAAGTGAAAATTAAATTAAATCATAGGTGCGGAATATCGTGTGTGGCGAAAGTTCATGCGGCGGGTGGCGTATAAAGATAGACCTAGCGCTGATTGGCAGGCCAGTCCATCATCAGTCGGACGCGCAGCATGAGGATCTATCGGGTGAGTAGGCTCACCGCTCATAGAGTGAGGCACGGTGTTCAATTCCAAGTATCTTATCGGTTGTGTGTTTATATCTCCAATTAGTAATCTTCCCCCACTGAAGATGAGTAACTTATGCGTGCACTCCTGTTGGGTAAGCTACTCAATTCATTAGTGATTAGGTATCAGTAGAATACACTGTGATATTTGTTGAACATCCTTGATATTTTCTTTAAAATTAGCCTTAATAAAAGAACACCTACAGTAGCAGCTTTTATTGACATTCGAAGCATATAATTGCAAAAATCAATTTAGTTTTTCTCCAACAATAATTTGTGTTTTAAATAGATTTCTAATTGTGAGGTTTGAAGCCGTTTTTCAGTGTTGCCTAAGTAAACAAAAGTTTGGTGCTTTTCAGTCGGTCAACACGAATGAGGATTATGGGTCATGTCCTAATCCTGAATAAATTAATAAATACACTAGTGTATTTATTAATCTCATGTAATTTATTTCAGGATTAGGAAATAACCCAGCTCTTTTTAGGTACATTCGTGTTGACCGACTGAAAAGCACCAAACTTTTTGTAGATTTCTATTTTTATTTTTTTTAAATTTTTTTTTGTCTGGTCAGATTTTGGCCTGTTTCGAAACCTAATATGGATTATTAATAGGACTGAAGTGATAGAAGCCATTTTTCAGTGTTACCTAGTTCTATTATAGACAGCTATCCAGTCGGTCAACACAAATTGTGTCCAATTACATTAGGCGGGAAAACAAGTATTTATATACCCTAACCTGAAATAAATATTACATAAGATATTTATCACAAAATAACACGTTTTCGTGTACAAAAAGGGGTATGAGCAAATATGTGTTGTGTATGATTAATTCGTCCATAAATTATTACCCCCCCCCCCCTCTCCGCCATTTTTAAAGCATGTTATTTTGTGGTTAATATCTTATGTAATATATGGGACTCGGATTTTTAGGTGCTAAAAATCGGGATAATATTTATTTTTTATGTATTAAAACACCTGAAATATGTGACAAAAAAGTCGAAAAATTTAATTATAATTTAGTTTATTAATATGCAGTACTCATGAATGCAATTTGATCTATGTCTCACTGACTGCTGAAGCATTACAATACACAACGAGATACATCTTCAGGTTGTCCATCACAAATGACCGACGATTATCGCGAAACACTTCTTCTGAAGGCGCGTAACTGCGCCAATATGTTTCTTGCCCTTGAGGTGTTGTGTAACTTGAGATCGCTGTTCAGCCTTAATTGCTTTCCCACATGGTTGGCAGAACTGATCGCCCCCATAACAAGTAAAATTATCTTTAAATTCTGCAGCAGACAATAACTTGTAGTTGTTTTTTCTTTAGTCATCGTAGAACTGCCTTACACTTCACAGTGCCAGAAAAGAACTACATGTGAGTGACACTGGCTCCTGATAGCTGGGGGAGGGGGAGGTCTAGCACGTGGTGCAATATGGCTATAGATAAAGAAATCTCCGGCTTCCACAGTGAGTGGCACGGGGCGACAAGTTAAGAATAACACAGGTGCAAGCTGACGTACGCTCTGCATGAAGATTAGATAGCTCACAGGTTCTTCCCCGTTGAAGCAACACAGAACAAAAATGCAATAAGCTGAATGATCTAGCATCTGATTTTTTTAAAATGTAAATATTATGTATTTTTATGTGCTAATAAGTGAAACGCAGGAATTTATGTATTTATAGAAGAAATGCTTAAAATATGTATTTACATTTAAAAAATATTTACCTAAAAATCCGAGCCCTAGTAATGTATCCTCCAGGTTAGGGTCCATAAATACTTTTACTGATTTTGATTTCGACTTTTCAATACAACCTTAGTTTTAGTTTTTTACTCTAAATTACAGATGATAAGTCGCCTCCGTTGCGTAGTGGTCAGAGTGATTAGCTGCCACCCCGGAGGTCCACGGTTCGATTTCCGGTTCTGCCACGAAATTTGAAAAGTGGTATGGGGACTGGAACGGGGTCTACTCAGCCTCGGGTGGCCCAAATGAGTAGAGGAGGTTCGATTCCCACCTCAGCCATCCTCGAAATGGTTTTTCGTGGTTTCCCACTTCGTCTTCGGGCAAATGCCGGGATCGTGCCTACCGTAAGGCCACAGCCGCCTCCTTCCCACTTCCATGCCTAACCCTCCCACTCTTCCCATCCCTTCATCAGGCCCCTGTTCGTTTTGCAGGTGAGGCCGCCTGGGCGTAGTGCAGGTCACACATCCCAGTTGAATCCCCGACTTAGAGTCTCAAGCTCCAGAACACTGCCCTCAGTGGCGGTAGAGGTGGGATCCCTCGCTTAATCCGTGGGAAAAGCCAACCCTGGAGGGTAAACCGATAGCGAAAAAAAAATTACACATGATACATGTTTCGGCATTATTATGCCTTCATCAGTCATTCTTTGTTTACAAAATATTTCATACACATTTAACACAGCCTTTTACACTAGCTAAAATTTTCTTACATACATAAAAGATCGGATTTTCGCATGACTAATGTCAAGTATAACATTCCTAAAAATGCAGTTCCTTTATTAACAAGTAGTTCCGTGAAGAACTATACAGCCTATTTTCATATATCCTACTTATGTTAATTGCCCCTATCAACATACTAAATTTCAGTTTGATTGCTGTAATAGATTCGTAGATATTGAGAACCGTCTAAATATTTCGGATGGTCGCCATGTTGGACGTTTATATATGTAGGGCTTAGAGTTATGTACTGTTAAATGAAGATTATTGTGTACGTGTAGTATTCAAATTTCAATCGCATGATTAGTACACAAGAAGTAAAAACGAGATTTTAAAATTTCGCACAAATGCCATCCTGTGGCTATGGAAACAATTGAAAAACATTAGATGCCAGTGGATTAATATTTGTATAAGGATTTACTGTACCAAGTTTCACTGCACTCGGATGGTTAAATTGCGAGAAACGACCATGTGAACATTTATAATTCGCTCCGCCGCCATGTTGGATTTGTGATCACCAGGTTATTGAAAGTCCTATAGGTGAACTTATGTCCATAGCCCCTATGAACATTAAAAATTCAGTTTGATTGCTGTAATAGATTCGTAGATATTGAGAACCGTCTAAATATTACGGATGGTCGCCATGTTGGATTGTTATAAGTACAGGCCTTAGAGTCATGTACCTTTAAAGGAAAATTATTGTATAGGTTCATTATTCAAACTTTCATTTCGATCGCATGATTACGACACAAGAAACAAAAACTTAATTTAAAAATTCGCACAGCCGCCATCTTGAGGTTATGTAAATAATTGAACTAAATTACATACCAGTGCATTACAATGTATATAAACATTTTCTGTACCAAGTTTCATTGCGTTTGGATCATTAATTCGCGAGAAAAGTCTATTGAAAACTTTCAACTTCGCTTGGCCGCCATGTTCGTTTTGTAGTTAACCGGTTTTTGAAAGACTCATAGATGAACTTCCAGTAGTGCTCTTTATCTCCGTGCAAAATTTCAGGGTGATACCGCTAATAGTTTCAGAGATATAGAATGCCGGTGAAATATTTCGCACAGCCGCCATATTGAGGTTATGTAAACAATTGAACGAAGTTAGATGTCGGTGCATTACAATGTGTATAAACATATCATGTACCAAGGTTCATCGCGTTTGGTTGGTTAACTCGCGAGAAACGTCTATTTAAAAGTCGCAAATTTGCTTGGCCGACATGTTGGTTTTGTAGTTACCAGGTTTTCAAACGTCACCTAGGTGAACTTCTAGTAGTTTCCTCTGTCACGATACAAAATTCTAGGGTGATATCGGTAATAACGTCGGAGATATTGAATGCTGGTGAAATATTTCGCACAGCCGCCATGTTGAATTGGTGAGACGTAACAAAATTTGAAGGGCACGGACGGGGTCACCCGGAATAGTGCTATGAAGGTTGAAGTTTTTTTATACGTTGTGTAGTCAGCGTAGTTTGATTTACTGCTGTTAGATGCAGCACCTTCGACGCAAAACAATTATTTGGACATGCTTTGGTTATCTACAGTACTGTATTGTTAACATATAAATTTAAAAAAAGAAATAGTAGTAGGCCTATATATTCTGTGGGTTTTCTGGTGGTTAAGGTGTACGTTTGTAAAATTAGGCTATAAATAAATGTTACTAAAATAAGAAAAACAGAAACATAATTGGTGTTAGCATTCATTCATAAAAAACTATTTTCAGCTTATAAAATCCTGAATCATAGGCGTAGGACCTAAAATTTAAAAAGCCAAAATATTATTGGTGTTAATAATAATAATATGAATATCGTATGGCCTCGGATGCCGGGTGCAAGCTTTGTTATTTGACGCCCAGAGGGCAGCTTGCATGACGAATTTTGTTGTTCCTTGGTGTGCTATAAAAGTCAAGGAGGTTAGATATCTAAGCTCCTTGACACTATAGCGCTTTCTAGTAGAGAAAGGAGGAACTTTGGGTTGGCGGAAAATTCCGAGATTAATTTTCTCATTATGAACACGGCCTACTGAATTCAAATGGGTTCTTTAACATGCCAACAATGTATGACATGCGTGTCGTAATTTTTGTCGCCTTTCAAAAATCACTTACCTTGGCCAGGAGCTAACCTGAAAGCTTGAGGTTGATAGACCGACACGATAACCACTCACCCACCGTGGCAAGCCATTAATGGTGATGATCCACAAAGAAAACCTATAAAAAGCGTATTTTAAGGGCAAAAGGGAGGCTAACAAGGCCTAAAAATCCGCGCCCTAATCATATTCAAAAACTACTTAGTCCATCACATAGAGGTGCTGTTTGATAGAAAGTAAGGTTTTGATATGGATAGAACTGGTAAAATATATGGAAGTACCTGTAGACTATGTTAGTTCTCACGAAACTACTATCTTGTTCGTGCGATCTGAAAAACTTTTATGTCAAATCTCAGCTAGATCGGGAAGTTCACGGAGATGCTCTCGGAAGATAAGTTATTGAAATGAAAATCCACAGCCTGCTTCCAGTCTCCAACCGGGTCAGGAATGGAATGAATGAAACCCCCATCTAGCGGCGAGGATATGAACTGTGCCGGCTGCCGAGGCCTGACGCACTCCTCTGGGGCAATGATTAAATGAATGACAGATGAAATGAAATGATAGTGGAGAGTGTTGCTGGAATGACATTTTGACAGGGAAAACCGGAGTACCCCGAGAAAAACCTGTCTGCCTCCGTTTTGTCCAGCACAGATCTCACATGGAGTGACCGGGATTTGAACCACGGACCCAGCGGTGAGAGGCTGCCGCCTAAGCCACGGAGGCTTAAGATAAGTTATTATTAATGTCAAATCTTTTTAGCAACTTGGGACATATTGGTCATTAACCATATGTATTTGGGTGTGTGTTGAATTCGTCTGATAACCTGTGTTTCTGTGATGACTATAGTAGTGTGTGTATTAGAGACGGGGGTAGGCGCCCTGGGACTTGAAATAAGGTACTTTCCCGTCATTTCCTGGGAGTGAGTGTGGGGAAGTACGGGAATATATTACACTCAGGATACCCGCTGTTAACGGCTCTGCCACGGTCTCGACGGATAATCTTGTCTTTCAAGTGACTTATCTATGAGAGTCAAACATTAAAATTATTGAAATATGCCCGAGTGAAATACCACCACGTGACGAAAACAATATTATGTGACCTGAGTTACATTGCCATTTCTTATGTAATGTTGAATAAAATGTCAGCCCTGTTTGTAGGAGCAAATCGTAAAGGTTCTTCATTAAAAGATAGATTTCTTTTACACGTACCTGTCGTATATCGGTGATATGCGTACACATGAGTGAAAATTTATTAATATACATTATGTTCTTGACGAATATATTTATTTGTATACTTAGTCGTTTTCCAGTGCGTGAGTTTCCAGTCTTAGCAAAGGAAGTAGATGGTCAACTGTATCCTCAAGAGACGTATTTCATAGTCTTACATAGTGTTTATGCAGCGGAGTGGGTTCTTTTTTTTATCGTGTGGCCTCCTGAGAGGCCAAGTGCAGGTCTTTCTAGTCGACACCCGTGAGCAGACAAAATCAACCGGCTCCATGGAGTTGGGGTAGCGCGCCTGCTTCGCACCCGGAGGCCCCGGGTTCGTTTTCCGGCTCCATCAGGAATTTTAGAAACTGATGTGAAGGCTGGAACGGGTTGCACTCATCCTCACGAGGACAATTGAGAAGTTGTCTGACAGTGAGGCAGCGGCCCGGTCACGGAGACTAGTAAGATTCACGGCTGAGGGCATCCGACGCGATGACTACGCGTCACCCCATAATCTGCCGGCCAAATGGCTGGGCAGCGGTTGCTTGTTAGGCCTATGCCTTTCATGGGCCACGGGATTTTTTAGTCTTCATTTTAAAGTAAATTCAACACACGCCCAACTATACGGGGCTGACTACCAAGATGTCCCAAGCCTCTAAAATGTGTTAACAGCAACAACAACAACAACAACAACAACAACTAAAACATATCCACGCAATACCACACATTTATCTTATTTTCCATAGTATTGAGGGATACTGTATACACTTGAGTATGTAAAATGTGTAAATTACAAATCATCATTGTACTAAGCATTTTCTCGTTTCGTGATTAAGGCCATGGCTAAGATTCTTGTGACGTGCACAAATTAACTTATTTTGTTCTGGATGTTAACCATATGGTGATATTTTGAGGTTAGAAAATCTGATAAATTAATACAACTTGCAACAAAAGAAAATTCAGAAAAATAAAATAACACTGGTTTGATCAGAAACATTAATCTCAGTTGGTTTTCAACTAAATACACTCTAGATGTTTTCACGTGATGTAAATAGCTAACTTCAGATTGTTAACCTTTAATAACTTCTTATCTTAATAGAGTAAAAGATATTTGTCCACATTATGGACACCCGTAGTAGCGTCTGTACTCCAGACGAGCGGCTACAAGAGGCGTCTGTTCTACATGTTAGGAGCGGCCTAGTTCATACCTGGCAGTAGGTAATAAAATGAATTTGGGAGTGGTGACCTCATCTTAATAATAGCCTAAAATGGTACCAAATATGGTTCAGCCTCGGAAAATGCTAGGGAATCCCCTGCAGGCGACGCGCAGTTCTTCAGATGCTGGGGGAGCTCTGAGAAATGGGCGACCAGCATCACAATATATCCGAATAAGGACAGTCAATATTTTAACCCTGACGGACAAGACTGAGGAGCTAGTGGACTTCATGATGGAGAAGGATATAGCCATCCTCGATCTCAGTGAAACGAAATGGAAAAGAAAAGGGGAAAGAAAACTAAAGGAAGCATACAGGCTGTTTTACAGTGGAGGACAGGAGGCAAGAAATGGGGTAGGAATGATTATAAGAAAGCATATCCTAGAGTTTGTGGAGGAGGTGAAGAAGGTAAGTGACAGGATGATCATAGGAAGGATACAGTTCCAGACAGGGACAAAAGATCTGGTTCAAGTATATGCTCCACAAACGGGGAATAAAGAAGAGAACTTAGAAGAATTCCTAGAAGATGTGGAAAAATATATAGAGGATAAGGAAATAATTTTAATGGGAGATTTGAATGCACAAGTGGGAAGAGACAGACAAGGAAGAGAGGAGCTTTTGGGACCATATGGTTATGGCAGTAAGAATCCAGAAGGGGATTTATTAATGGACTTCTGTCAGCGGAACCAATTAATTATAGCGAAAGAAAGAAAAATAGTCAGAAGATAACGAGGTATGGATGGGGAGATAGAAGAACGAGAACTCTGATAGACTATGTTTTAGTCGAAAAGGGACCCGGAAGGAGCTAATGGATGTCGCAGCCATGCCAGAGGAAGAGCCCTTGGACGAGGAAATAGGGCGGTGGTAGAAAAAATAAAAGTAGGAAAGGTCATGAGTAGGACTCGGATTTTTAGTTAAATAAATATTTTTTATGTAAATACATATTTTAAGCATTTTTTCTATAAATACATAAATTCCAGCTTTTCACTCATTAGCTAATAAAAATGCATAATATTTTAAAAAAATGCAATATGCAATATTGCATTTTTGTTCTGTATTACTTTAACGGGAAGCTATCTAATCTTCATGCAGAGCGTATGTCAGCTTGCAGTTGTGTTATTCTTAACTTTTGCGCCCCGTGCCACTCACTGTGGAAGCCGGAGATTTCCTTGTCCATAGTTACATTGCACCACGCGCTAAACCTCCCCCTCCCCTCCCCAGCTACCTGGAACAAGTGTCACTCATATGCAGTTTATTTCTGTCACTAGGAAGTGTAAGGCAGTTCTACGATGTCTAAAGTAAAACCAACTACAAGTTATCGTCTGCAGCAGTATGTTGCAGAATTTAAGGATAATTTTACTTCTGATGGGGGCGTTCTGTTCTGCCAACCATGTGGGAAAGCAATCAAGGCTGAACAGCGATCTCAAGTTACACAACACCTCAAGGGCAAGAGACATATTGCCGCAATTTCGCGCCTTCAGAAGAAGTGTTTCGCGAGAATCGTCGGTCATTTGTGATGGACAACCAGAAGATGTTATGTCATTGTGTATTGTAATGCTTCAGTAGTCAGTGCGGCATAGCATAAATTCACATTAATAAACTAAATTATAATTAAATATTTTTACTTCTTTGTCACATATTTCAGCTATTTTTAATACATAATAAATAAATATTTTCCCGGTTTTTAGCACCTAAAAATCCGAGCCATAGTGATGACTGTATTAGTGTGTGTTATCTGTGATTCAGGTAGAAGGACTGGAGACGATTAATTATTTTCAAGTAGTTCCTACTTTTGCCACCAAATGCTATCATCCACGACACCTAGCAGCGGACTTGGCTACTAAATGTCATCGCAGTAACCACCTGATGGCGAATGTTGGAACTAATAAAGCGTTATCAAACTAACGTATAATTTAGCTTCACACAGGTGTAATTAGTGGAAGGTTCTTTATCATGCCCTAAATCTATGACATGGGACCGCCGGCTTTACTTCCCCTCCGAAGGAAGGTATATTGAGGGATTTTAACGCTCTTAAAAATGCGACGGCTTCGGCCGGGTTTGAACCCGCGATTTCAGAAGTTGATAGTAAAAATGGTGTTATGAATAATATTGTTGAAAATGTATAAAAGAAAATATTAGACATCTACCGTATGAAACTACCCAAGTCACACTCCTTTAATTTGGTTCACTAACGTAGTGATAGAAGACGTCGTCGCTGCCAGATGAAAAATGACGTGAAAAACGTAGTGGTATAAGTTGCCGCTTCCAGGTGGTGAATAATGTAAAACTCTTTAATGGTATATAGCCTTCTTGCCTAATATGCCTCATTATAGAGCTGCCTTGAGTTCTGTGGGTTTCTACCACATAACCTATGGTGGTGCTTTATGAGGATCCAACCAGCCTGCGGGCTGACTACCGAACAGACAGACACAGACCTCGATATACTCCAGTCAAGCCCCTCCTGTCGGCTAGAAGGCTATATACCATTAAAGTTTTGTACATTTTTCACCACATAATGTACCTGGAAGGTAGCATATGGACATAAAGAAATGAGGTTACTATTATTTGCAGACGATATTGTGGTCTGGGGAAGGAACACCGAAGAAGTGCAAAAACAACTAGATGCACTGAACGAAAATATTCAGAAGTACGGCCTGAAAATCAGTATAGAGAAAAGCAAGACCATGGTGATGACTAGAGGGGAAAGACAAAGAAAGGGCACTGTGAAAATTGGAAGTCAGAGTTTGGAAATTGTGGACACGTTCAAGTACCTAGGAAGTGAATTGATGCAAACTGGTAGGTTGGACATGGAGATTGGCAGGAGGGTACAGCAGAGCAATGCATTCTATCAAAGTGTAAGAAAACTTGTTTGGGATAAGAAAGTACCCAGGCAAAGCAAGGAGGTAATGTATAAAGTGTACTATGTACCCACATTAACTTATGCAGCTGAGACTTGGACCCTGACAAGCAGGCAAGAGAGTAGAATCCAAGCCAGTGAAATGAAATTCCTAAGAAGTATGATAGGTAAGACAAGGAAAGACAGAGTGAGGAATGAAGATGTTAGGAAGGAAGTTGGGATGGGAAAACTAAATGAGAGAATTGAGAAGAATAAACTAAGGTGGTTTGGACATGTAAAGAGGATGGAGGAAAATAGAATACCAAGACAGATGCTGGAGGCCAAGTGCAAGGGTAAGAGAGCAAGGGGAAGACCTAGAACAAGATGGATCGATTCAGTGAAGAACAGCGTGAGAAAAAGAAATCTGAACTGGGACAAGATCGTGGAAGAAGAATTGTGGAAGGAAAGAGGAAAGTGGAGAAGTGCCATAAATACCCCGACCCGGCAGGAGCTGGATAAGGGGAAATGATGATGATGATGATGATGATGATGATGATGATGATGAATGTACCTGGAAGCGGCATCTTATATTACTACGTATTTCACCTCATTATTCATCTGCAAGCGACATCTTCTATCTCTATGTTGGTGAACCAATTCAAAGGAGAGTGCTTAGGCAGTTTCATAAGGTAGATTCTTAATATTTTCTTTTATACACATTTTCACCAATATTATTCATAACGCCATTTTATCATTTTAAATGATCTTGTCGACTTTATCGTTACGCTGAAGTATGGCGTTACGTTACGGCGACGGGACGACATGTACCGAGAATGCACTGAGGTGTGTGACGTCATAGTACCTCCGGTGAGCGTGACGTCATATAGCCAGCTACCTCCTTTGGCCTTGGTTTGCACTTGCTAATGGACGCAGTTCCCTGCATGATCATGAGGCTTTCACCCAGCATTATTCAGCATTTGTAGCATTTGTAGCATTTAAAATGATATAAAGTCTAGTCTTTCAGACTGACTATCTGTCTTTTTACTATCAACTTCTTTCAATTATATGGCATTTAATTTGTTTGTGAGCTTTTCATTTCATTTTAAATTCAAAATCTTTTGTAAGAATATCCATTTCTATTTAGCATTATTAACCTAGTTTAAGAATTAAAGTAATTAACTAAAGTAAGATTTCAGCATTGTACACACGCTAGCAGGGCCGCTGCATCATATAGGATTGTATACACGCTTAAAGCAGGGGGCCTTGGCGCGCCAAAAGCTCGGCCAAGGTGACCGCAGCTACGGTTAACAAAGCCGCCGATTGGCGCTCTTATTTTATATGAAAGACCCTGTATGTAGAATGAAGGGTCAGGGTCACTGAGCACGAACCTGGTGCTGAGGCACGTGCTCCGGCCATTATGCAGTGATCTTCTTTGGCCGGATAGTTTGATAAAGAGAGCAAAGAATATCCAGTGTTTCATGGCTGTGTTATTGGCCATTAATGGCTTTGATTGCTTTACATTGTGTCGTAACGTGCAGCGTAAGCAATTAACATTTTATTAATTGATGAACACAGATGTATCATTCAATAGCTTGTTCTATCTCCTTTAGTTATGTACCGGTAATTTTGAACAAAAAGGTAACATATCAGAAATGTAATCGCAAATCAAATCGAGGATATAAGAGGACTAGCGGACCAGTGCGAGAAATCTCGCATGTTCATAAACCACACTTTCCACAATAGGTTTATAATGAGTGACTTAAGGAGAAATGTTATGTTTTTATTTCAACCAAATGATTATAGAACACTATTTACATTTCAGTTAGAATTCCAAGTTCTACGTTCCCTAACTTATCACTGAAAATTGGATCACCATAACACTCACCGGTTACTCGATAATTATGAAATTATACGATTTGAGTACTCATTCCTTTGATTTACTGTTTCTGAAATTCATACAAAATGATAAAGGAAAGACCTCAGAATGTTAAAATGACATGAAACAGGCGTCACAGCAGCCAAAATGTGAAGTGGACAGCAATTATGGAGCGTATTTTCCTACAGCAACAGTATCTGCAAATCGCACACTTCGTGCATTTTTTTTTGCAATTGTTTAAAGAAATTCTAGATATTTTTTTTAAAATTAGAGTGCAATTCGTCACTGCTAATATCTATTCTCTTTCATTTGAATGCTCATTTATCATGATCGGTCGCTTGTGAGCGCCACAGGAGGGATCCATACTACTGAAATAATGCATATGATATAAAAAGAAGATTATTGCAGGCGAGGAAAACGTTCCTTTAGAAGAGAAATCGGTTGGCATCAAATATTGATTTAGGAATCAGAAAGTCATTATTGAAAGCTTTTGTCTGGAGAGTGGCACTCTATGAAAGTGCATCTTCAACTGTTGTTGCAGCGAGAAAAAAAAAGGAATAGAAGCTATTATTGAAATCGGGTGTTACAGGATAATGATGAAGGTTAGACCGGTAGATAGACAAGAAATGAAGAGGTATTAAGACGAGTGAGGGAGGAGTGATGTTTCTGGTGAGTAGTTATGGAAGGAAAGGTCGAGGACAAGAACTGTAGGGGTAGACTAAGTTTAGAATATGTTAAGCAGATTGCCTTGGATGTTAGATGCGGTATATATGTAGAGATGAAACGGTTAGTTCAGGGCAGGGAGCCATGGAGTGCTGCATCAAACCAATCTGAAGACCGAAGGCTTAAATACAACAATCGCCACTCTATCTATCCGTGTGAATGAAGACATTAATATGTATGGCTTCTCAACAAGTAACCGTGATTAGTATCCCATAAAGATAAAATGAGGTTGTGTTATCTTACCCATATTGTTATAAAATAATAATAATACTAATAATAATAAAAACAGCCCTTTAATTCCCTAAGGCCAATGGCCTCCTGCCTAGGCAGGGATTTTGCTCAATTACACTAATTAGGTGAGCAGTCCTAAAGAGTAGTGAGGCATCTAGTGGTGCACTTTTCTGGCATGTTAGTCTCTGTTCTTGAATTGTTCTTATGGCTATTGATATATCTATTCCAAACCTAGTTACAGTATTCTCTATGTTATGTATTCTTGTTCTTATATTAAATATTTGTAAAATTGTTAATGTTTCTAGCACGTTCACTTTATTTTTAGTAGAATTTTAACTGCCCTCAGTACATTATCGCTATTGTAGGTTCACTATGTTGCACTGAGTTGCTCCTTTCCTTTCCTCGCATATACTATGGTTTGAAAAGGAGCTTTTCTAGGGTCTTCCACTCTTGTGTGTCTCTTGCTCTTCTTGTCCATTCTGGTCCGGCAAATTTATTGACTGTGTCAGCCCAGCGTGTCCTCTGTCTTCCTATGTTTCTCCTGCTGGTACTGGGGTCCCACAGCGTTAGTCTGTGCGTCCACCTCCTATGCTCCATCCTCGCTTCGTGGCCTCCCCATTTCCATTTAAGTCTGTCCGCTGTGTTGATGACGTCTTTAATACTAGTTCTACGTATCTTCTCGTTCCTTATTCTGTCTTTCAGCGTGATATTGAGGATTTTTCGTTCCATGCTGCGTTGGACTATCTGGAGCGTTTTTCTTTGCTGAGAAGTTAGTGACCATGTTTGGCATCCATACGGCATTACTGGGATTACACATTTCTCTAGAACTTGTGTTTTCAGACTTAGTTTCTGAGATTTATCTCCTAAAATGAATTTCAAGAACCAGAATTTTTTCCATGCTTGCCCAATTCTTCTTTTCATTTCTTTCTCCGTATTGTTATGGAATGATACGTTTTGGCCTAGGTATGTACAGTTCTGGACATACTCTAATGTTTCACCGTCAATGTTTACTTTTTTGTCGCATTTGTCATTAGTTTCGTTTTCCTCGGGTTCATGGTTAGGCCAGCTTCTTTGCTGACCTTGTTTAATTCTGTTACCATTTGTTCTAAGTCTGATGCTGATTTTGGCATCAGTATGATGTCGTCTGCAAACCGTAGGTGTGTCAGGTTTTGTCCATCTATGTTGATTCCGTGTCTTGTTTTCCATTTCATTTTCCGGAATTCGTTTTCTAGCAGGCATGTAAATAGTTTTGGTGAGAGGGGGTCTCCTTGTTTCACTCCTTTGCCTGGCTACCCTCGTAGATTTTTGCTAGAACTCTCTTTTAAATGCACTCAGTAAATGAAAAATGTTATATTTGATAGCCATACAGGAGTAACAGCAGTCATGAGTAGACAATAACACATTTAAGAAGGTGGTGATTGTTGTTTTAATGGGCGGAACATCAAGTCAATCTACTTCTCATTTCAAGGATGATAATGGAAATTATTATTGGGCACCTCAAATACGAATTGGGGCTTTGCTCTTTTAAGATACACCATTCAGTGTACTGTAAATATAGTGCATTACACAGAAAAATAAATGTGAAATAAATGAAATATCACTACTACATTTATTGCTACTACTTACTCATTACTATTAACCCTTATAGTACCAGGGGATCGATAAATCGCCCAAGGTAGCTTCTGCTAAAAGAGCCACGGGGCGTTGTATCAGCTCCGATTTTATAATTTTTAAAAATTATTTCCAGCCACGTAATACTTTCAATGTTGTAACCAACAAGACGCGGGAATCACTCTCACTCTCTTCCTCTGGTTGTATCGACGTGTTTAAGTTCCGTGGATAATTGGATTCATAATAATTATTCTTTGAACATGCTGCAGTCTTCCGCGAGACCGAATCCGTATTTGTTTGCGTTCTTACTCGGAGCGAATTAAGATACTTTTTGAACGAACAGGAAATAAATAAGGTTTTAACAAAATATGATATTTAGATTCTTTAGGTTCTCAAAATTATATTTTCAATTAAAAAGATGAAAAAATCAAATGTATTTTATTCAAACAAATGAAATGAAATATTATTATTTAGCATCTAGAATGTTAAAATATATTTACCTGCTACGGAACATTCTCTCTTCTATAAAATACTTTTAATTTCATTAACACGCCAGAGGTCATGCTCGCGGCCGTTTGCCGCGTTTTTAGAATTATCTTAATAATTACAGAATGTTGCTATTTGCCGGAGAGTTTTGGGCTCCCATTTCATTTCTCCCAGCACTCTCTCGCGCCCGACCTCGACGATTGTCAGAGTCTCGCCTATCCCATTCCCCAGTGGTTGATTATTGCCGCGGGGATTTGCCTTCATGCGACCTCTCGTGTAACACATTTTTGCAACATTCTTCATATCTAAGATAGTTTGATTCAAGTGAAATTCATTATTTCTTAATGGTTTACATTATTTACTTGAGACAGTTTGCTCACGCGCAGTGAAAACTCCCGGATGACATGAGATTTTGCAATATGCGTATTTATTTATTTATTTATTTTTTGCATTGAGAGAATGCTTTTACACACTAATTATATTAATACCAGTTGAAAGGTAGTTAAACAGGAGACATTACGTAATTTTGTCAGGGCACTTACTGCAAAAGCAAAATAGCAGGTGCTAAAAATATTAAGCTAGAGCAATTTGCTTTCGTGCGACCTGTCGCGTTCTAAAACGAGCGCGACCTATGGACTGTAAAGATGGCATGGCATTTTTTTAACATAACCACTCATAATATTTTGGCATCATAAGCAACTGGTTCAAGCTTTGGTATTTCCTATCGTCACGTATGGATTTGAGTCCTGGGCCATAAATGATGCATGCCGTAGGAGAATCAAAGCCTTCGAGATGACGTGTTATCGAAGAATGCTACGAATATCGTGGGTAGCAAAAATAACAAATGAATATATAAGGAGCGCTCAAAAAGTAACGAGCCGGAGGCATAATTACAGATACCAGTACCAGTACCCTGGCTCTTGAGGCACTTGTCCCACTGTGAAACGAGGTGGTGAATGGCTGTCTCAAAAATTCCCTGGGCAGCGATGTGAACCAGTTCCGCACGTACAGCTGGACGTCGGCGTCCGAGGTGAATCGTTGGCCCCGCAGAGCCCTTTTCAGGGTACCAAACATGGCGTAATCACAGGGAGAGAGGTCTGGACTGTATGGAGGGTGGCCGACAACCTCCCATTTGAATTTCTGCAGGAGTGCCGCGACTGTGTTGGCCGTATGAGGTCGTGCATTGTCGTGGAGAGACCACGGTGCATGCCGGGGTATTGTTAACAGAATTGCGTTAAGTGTCGCGACGTTCGAAATTAGACTACGACCAAGAAGAAGAAGAATAAGGGTTGATAACCAAAATGCTAGAAGAGGAAATAGGAGCGAATAATGGAAATTAAAGAGAGAGAATAATTGCCGTCAAACCTCGAATAATGAGGATTGAGGGACTTGGAGTAAGTAGAGTCATGAAGGATAGATATGAGAGGGTCTACCCCCAAAGGTGTGGAGGACCCCACTCATGAAACTCACCAGCCGTGTGTTTGAAGGTGTGCTAACCAGGGTGCACAACGACGCTTGGTGGGCTACGAACACCCTGCCCTTCTAGGGCCTCTTAGGGACAATTATGAAAAAGGAAGAGGCCTGACTCCTTCACACTCTACTATCCCTGTTGGAAGGACTCCGTGTACTTGAGTGTATGTAAAATTTGTCTGATAACCTGTGTCACTGAGATGTCTGTACTAATATGAGTATTTGTAATTCAGGTAGTATTTGGGTAGGAGGCGACCGTGGCCTTATGTTAGGTATCATTCCGACATTTGCCTAGAGTAGAAGTAGGAAATCACGGGAAACCACTTCCCGGATGGAATATATTTTGTGAATGCACCGAAACATTAGAAATAGGCCTGTTTCCAGGCGGCGTAGCACTTAAAATTGTGTAGATTGTGGAGTGAGTGACAAGACCTAAAAGTCGGCTTCGTTTTTAGCTTATAAAACATAATTAGACATCGAGTAGCCTATCAAGGCAGTATTATTTAAGGTTTCTCAATAGGCTTTTGAACATAGCCTAAGATAGTAAGAAAAGTAAATTACAAAGCATAATGTTCTTTGTTCTAATATTCACTAATCAAGCTAACATTATACATACAGTATAGCGGCTAGCATTCTTGGCTGTCACCCCGGAGGTCTGTGTTCGATTCTCATCAAGAAATTAATTCTGGTGTGAGGGCTGGAACGGGGTACACTCAACCTCGTGAGACAAAACTGAGAAGAGGTGGGTTCGATTCTCATCTCAGCCATCCTGGAAATGGTTTCCCACTCCTAGTCCAAGCAAATGCCGGGATGGTTCCTAACTTAATGCTACGGATGCCTCTATCCTATTCCTCACCTGAATTACAAATACACACACTACTGCATACACCGCAATAACACAGGTTATCAGAGTAATTCTCTCTCTATATATATACATATACACACACCCAAATGCATGGGGCTAAATGACCACACGATGTCGAAGCGCCTTA
This sequence comes from Meconema thalassinum, assembly GCA_946902985.2. Classification (NCBI taxonomy): domain Eukaryota; kingdom Metazoa; phylum Arthropoda; class Insecta; order Orthoptera; family Tettigoniidae; genus Meconema; species Meconema thalassinum. The sequence continues at coordinate 1,983,331,417 of OX336388.2, forward strand.
ACGAAACAACAACAAAAATAACGCACACACATGATCAGTGCTGCCAAACTGCGTAACAAAATGTTCTATCATTATTCGTAACTAGTGGAGTAGCGGCTTATTGAAGCAACATCCCCTATCTAGTCTAGATCTAAAATCTGATATCATCATATCCTAACTATAGGCTTGTTGGGACATCATCCCCAGTCTAGTGGAGATCTTAATCTGCTATCATTAGGTATAACGTAACTGTACGCTTGTTGAGACAACATTCCCACTCAAGTCTGGATCTAAATTGCAATGTGTACAGAACGTATTAGCCACAATGACTTGAACTTCGTATTTATAGGTTAAAGACAGACAACACTAATTTTACAGCAAATTGAAACATACTTCCTTATGTCTCTCTACTTATACGTCAATAGTTGTTTTCCTTTCTTAATAGTACTTCTGTATGCCCTTACAAAGAGACGGCCCCAGGTCAATGTTTCACTAAGACACTCCGAGTAGAATAATTCAAAAATAATGAGATCTATTCCTTATATCCGGTTTTGCTAGTTACAAGATTGTTCTGTGATGCATTAAATTACCGTATACATATTTGCCAGGGATATTTTATCAAATTTAAGCTTAAAATTATATATCCATTGTTTAAAATTATAGGAATTGTTCATAATACTATCTCTTATTGCGATGAAGAACACGCTCAGAAAATATTGTTTAAGAAATTCCATAACCAAAATTTGGAATGTTGGAAAACACATATATTGCACGCCAATGTATTTAGCTTTAAGTGTAGTTTTATTATGCGAAAACTCACTGTACCAGGACAATTAGGTCGCTAGAGAGAGAGAGTTAAATCATAATATTTCCCGCAGTCACCATGTTGGATTTATGGATTGTTACTGGGTTTCGGGAGTTATTATTATATTGTTTTTTTAAGAAGCGGAACAGCGATGTCATCTGTCTTTTTCGGGAGTTACATCAGAGAATTTCCTGTGCAATATAACCCTTTAACACCGTAAAAATATAATTCTGATTGAGTTAAAAGTTTTAAGATATTGAAAGATGGAGAAATATTTCGTGCAGCCACCATGTTTCCTTTTCGATAGTTGTGGATTTAAATACAAGGGCACCACCATGGGCAGATGGATTAATTATATCCTGCTACCTGGTTTCAGTAGAATGGTTGTTGTTGTTGTTTAATTTGAGGTGCTTGACAATCGTGGTCATTTAACGTCGTATAATTGGGTGAGTGGAACGTTTGTCTGATAACCTGTGTTATTGTGATGGCAATATTAGTGTATGTATTTGTAATTCAGGTGAGGATTGGGAAGGGAGCCGTTCCAGCCTGGTTAGGTAAAACTGAGAAGAGGTGGGTTCGATTCCTACCTCAGTCCTCCAGGAAGTGGTTTTCTGTGGTTTACTCACTTCTAATCTAGGCAAATGCCGGGATGGCTTCTAACTTAAAGCCACAGCCCTCTGACTTGAATTAAATTTCTTGGCGACAGTCCAAATGCTGGCAGCTACACCACGAGGTGGTCCTGTAGAAACGTTCCTGCCAATCAAACACCCATTGGTTACTGTCTCTCGTTGAATTGATCAGGTGATTTAAATATATTCTCTCGGCATGAGCATTTGTTACTGGTATGCCTTGAATCGTTGTACTGTAAACCGAGGAAATAAACATGCAAAAGTAGAAAACAATGTCCTGTGTTACTCATGAGTAGTTTCAACAAATGAGTGACGGCACTCGAATCGTGTCAACAAAGTCCCGTATGCCATTCATCCGACTGCGATGAAACTGTGGCGAGTTGTTATGCACCCAACATTTTCAAATTCAAAAAATTAATGCTTTTAGCCTATTTTCATAATGTGAAATACAGGCTTATGAGGCCACTTATTATCCGTGTGTGAGTGTGTTAAAGCCGGGCAAACAGAATGAAGAACGGAAATACTGGTTTCGGAACTAATATTGCCAGTAACGTGGGATTCGTAAAGATAAATCTCGGCATTCTCGCTTGGGCTGCATGGCAACGGCTAGAAGGCACTGATACCACTGCACTAAGTCATGTTGTGTAAGGATTCAAGGGCATACATTATAGTGGTAATGTCCGTTGGCTAAAGTCTGCATATAGAAAGAATCCACCCAACTACAACGATATCATCCTTATGTATAAAAATAAATGTTTCTTGAAGGTTTGGTTGTTTGTCCCGTATACGTTCATATACCATTCATCCGATTGCATTGAAGCTTTGGTGGGTTGTTGTGCCTAAAAGGTTTCTAAATTAGTAAATTCATTTTACAATGGGAGGCGCACGAGTAGATTCAACAAAGTAGATTCAACGAATCGTATCTACCAAGTCTCGTATGCGTTCATAATATAGCATTCATCCGATTGCAATGCAACTTAGGTGCATTGCTGTGCACACTCTTGCAAAGGTATCTGAATCTAAATCCATTTTACAATAGGTGGCGCTCGAGTAGTTTCAACAAATTGGTGGTGGCGTGCGAATCGTTTCAACAAAGTTTCGTATGCGTTCATTTACCATTCATCCGATTGCGATGAAACTTTGGTGCGTTGTTGTGCGCACTCCTGCGAAGGTTTGTGAATCAGTATTTCCATTTTACAATAAGTGGCGTCAGATCAGGGTATTCTTTTCTTCTTGCTAGCCAGAATTGATCTACGCCTTCCTTCTGGAAAGTCAGCTCTAAGCATTGGTCTGAAGAAAGCTCAATGAATGTATCCTGTTTCTTCACACTTAAGTCTGAAGATTTAACAGCTGTCTTGTAGTTCTTACAAGTGCATTTTAATTGTGACAATAAGGTGTTGCAGGCAATGAACTGGCTGATAACATTGCAAAGGAGGCTGCAAAATTAAGTGAGTTTTGTTTCGATAGATTACCCATCTCAACATTTTTAAATATCTCAAAGAAGAATCAATTCATGAATGGCAGCAAAAATGGGAACAAACTTCAAAATGCACACTTACAAAAGAATTCTTCCCAACAGTTGCAGGTAAATTAAAATCCAAAATCACCTTAACACCTAATATGACTACAATACTGACTGGACATGGAAATATTGCTTCGTACTTACACAGACTTAAAATTATACGTAACCCCGAGTGTTTCTGTAAAAGCAGCCCTCAGACTATGGATCATATAATTTTCGTGTGCAGTGAAGTGAAAAATATTAGGTAGTTCTTGATTAATAGTGTTAATAGAGACGATAACTGGCCGATGCAGAAATCTGTGATAATAAAAAAGTATTTAAAGGAATTTTCTAAAATTGCTCTGGATTTTCAAGCTCTTAGGAAAAACGAAGACTAATATTGTTTGATAGCCGGCCCCGTGGTGTTGGGGTAGCGCGCCTGCCTCTCGCCCGGAGGCCCCGGGTTCGATCCCCGGCTCCGTCAGGGATTTTAAAACTGACGTGAGGGTTGGAACGGGGTGCACTCAGCCTCGTGAGGACAATTGAGTAGCTATCTGACAGTGAGACAGCGCCCCGATCACGAATACCAAGATTAACGGCCGAGGGGACCCGACGTGCTGATCACGCGTCACCCCAATATCTGCAGGCCAAATGGCTGGACAGCGGTCGCTTGGTCGGCCTTAGCCCGTCATGGGCTGGATAGTGCCAAGTTTTTTTTTAATATTGTTTGATATTGTTAAGATTTACAGTCATCTAGAAATTTAACTATTAAAATGTAATTTATTTTGTTCATTTGTAAAAATGTATTGTAAGTGCAAGTAGTACTACATATGTAGTGGAGCATGCTGAGAGTATGATCAGTAAATAAAAATAAAAATAAAATAAAAGAGTGATGAGCTCGCTCGGGAGCCCTTCTAACTGGGCGACTTAAGATTCAAGTTCGTTTTGCCTTCAACGACCAACTGGAAGCGGGTACTGGCAGAAACGATATTAAAAAGAAGAGAAATTTGGATGGAGTTCTACTCGACCTTATCCATCATTACGTCCGTTCCTTACAACTAAATGATGCATTATAATTACCATATTAGCCCGAAAATAAGCCGCACTCATTATTAAAATTATTGGGATAAAAATTCTGGGTGCGGTTTATATTCACTACCTAGGCCTACATGTTTATATGTCATGTACTGTTTAAAAAGAAAGCTCATTAGCAAGAACACAGCAACAATACAGTCTGTAAGGGAAACTAGCGGCATTTAATGACAACAATGCGAACTTTTGTTTTGGCGGTGACATCGTTATTCGGTAACACGGTATTGTTTCGTAAGCTTGAATAATCTACAGTAGCTCAGTCTCAATAAGATCTGTAAGAAAGCCTGTTTAACGCAAAAATGGGCGATCATTTACCGGAGGAGCGAAAAGCTTCAACAAGCAAAGGAATTCGGCGTGCTTATGATGCAGCCTTTAAACTTGCAGTTGTGCGTTATGCCAAAAGCACAACCAACGGAGAGGCTGGAAGAAAATATGGATGTCTGAAAGAAATGTTTACATGTTGGTAAGTACAAGAAAATAAATGTGTCTTCCCTTAATCCAGATGCGGCTTATTTTCGGGCATAAACTTTTTTTTTTTTCCTTTTTCCTCTTCGAATATTAAGGGTGCAGCTTATTTGCGGGGGCGGGTTATTTTCGGGCCAATACGGTACTTTGAGTGCGCGAGAAGGTGCAAATTTAAGATTATTAAGCAGCGAAGTGAATAGAGCTGTTTGCCAGTAATTTCGTTATCGAAAAGGGATCCTGTGTCTGTGTTCAAATAGTTAGGGAACCGCAGCGTTAGAGCAATTATAATAGCATGCATTATGATGATTATTAACCTTGTAACCTTGTCACAGGTGAAAGTGGTGTCCACCTTTATTCACGCATTCCTCACTTTTTTTTTACGAAAAACCCATTCAAACTGTAGTTTTGCTTCCGTGATTTTCCTGATTTCTGAAACATCTCTGTTGTATGGTCCAAGGAATCAGCAGTAGATCTAGTATGGACTGTGGAGAATCTGACGGTAAACATACATTTTCTCTCTCAGACAATGATTGAAAACAAGGGTGAGAGCATATCTCTGCGGTACCTACAGTATCTGGATTTACGGTGTTATAAAACATTTTACAGGACCTGTTATTCGTAGTGCTGTTGAAACGCACCATACGCCAACCTAAGCATCATGCAATGGATCATGAATTAACCGGGGATTTTATGTTCACCAGTACCTATTGTTTTATGAAGTAACACGACCACTTAAGTGAAACAATACCTCATCAGAAAATAAATATTAAATGTGGATCATCGATGTCACCGAAATTGCTATTTAACTTCATAGGCCTAGAAATTGACTCATTTCTCATCGACAAACATTATAGTCAGTGGCGTATGCAGGAATTCATTCTGGGAGAGCGGGGATTCATTCGTAGTTGTGTACATTAATAATATGTTATTTCGATTATTATTCTTAAAAAGCAATAAATAAATAAATATAAACATTCTCTTTGCATGTTGTTTGTTGTTTGAGTCTTCAGACGTTTGACTGGTTTGATGCAGCCCTCCATTCCTCCCTGTCCTGAGCTAATCGTTTCATCTGTACATAGCTAGCACACCTTACATACGAGACAATCTGTTTAACATTTTCTAACCTTGGTCTACTCCTACATTTTTTGTCCTCAACCTTGCCTTCTATAACTAAATTTGCTATTCCTGGGTGTCTTATTATGTGTCCTACTAATCTATCCCTTCTCTTCATTAACAGTCGCCAGGAACATCTCTTCTTGCCCGCTCGTCTTAATACCTCTTCATTTGTAACCCTATCTGATTTCCGTCATTCTCCTCTAACCCCACATTTCAAACGCTTCTAATCTCCTTATTTCCGCTGCGCCAACAGTTCAAGTATCACTTCCATAGAGTGACACGCTCCAGACAAAGGCTTTTAAAAATTACTTTCTAATAACTGAATCTATATTTGATGTCAACAGATTTCTTTTCTTGCCTCAGCTAACCAAATTTTCATATCCTCTTTGCTTCGTCCATCACTGATTATTTTGCTTTCAAAGTAGCATAAGTCTCCTACTTACCGACAGGGGTAGCTACGCTCACATGCTTCCCCAGTTTCATTCATCTTCATTCATTTCATCTCTCAAACTGCAGGAGCTTTGTGTATGCTGATGATCTTGCTTTGGCTACACAGTGCCGAGACTTGGTATCAGTTGAGAGCAACCGGGTGTGTTAGCCGTGGTCGTTACGGCATGACTTCTGGCAGTCGCTCACAACCGGGAGGCGAGAAGGTTCGAATCCCCCCGCCGGCAACCTTGAAGATGGTCTTCTGTGGTTTCCCATCTTCCTTCCAGGCAAACGCCGGGGTTGGTCCCTAACTATAGGCCACAGCCGCAACCTTCCAACTCCTTGTCCTTCCATTCAAACTTTCCTCCCCAGACAACACTCCACACGCGACGGTACGTGTAGCTCACCCATTGGGTGTCCGCCTCGAAGCAGCTACAAAACTGGTGTGCGGAACATGTCCTCGGACACTACCGGCACTAAAAGCCATACGTACGCTAAAAAAAAAGGTGGAGAGCAATCTCAATAATGCCCTTGAAACCCTCTCAAGATACTGCACTACAAATCATCTCAAACCTAATCCATCAAAAATACAAGCATGGGCTTTCCGCCTAAGAAATAGGGAAGCCGAACGTAAGTTAAATGTTAAGTGGTCAGGGGTTACATTGGAAAACTCTTACACTCCAAAATACTTACGAGTAACACTTGACAGGTCTGTCACATACAAGAAACATTGTATGAACACTGAGCAGAAAGTTTCCACAAGGAACAATCTCCTCAGGAGATTGGCCGGATCGCAGTGGGGCAGCAAACCTGCAACCATCTGATCTTCTGCAATGGCATTATGTTATTTCACCGCAGAGTACGCATGTCCTGTATGGTATAACTCAGCTCATGCCAAACAGGTCGATGTGGCTCTCAATGATACGTGCAGAATAATAACTGGGTGTCTCAAATTCACTCCAATTGAATGGCTTTACCACCTCGCCGGGATAGCACCACCTTCTGTTCGAAGAGAAATAACAGCGAACAAGGAAAAGAAGAAGGTGGGGCATGAAAGAACTCATCCGTTATATGGGTACGAATTACACACACCAAGACTGAAATCTAGGGAGAGGTTCCTAAAAACATCAAAGGAACTCATAACCACCGAGTAAAATGCTAGAATACAATCTTGGAAAGTTAAAGGTCTTCTTCCTGGTGGCTGTACAACACCATCTAAAACTTTACCACCGGGTCATAACGAGGCATGGATGACATGGAAATCCCTAAATAGGTTGAGATCAGGAGTCGGCAAATCAAGGGCTAATCTGGTAAGATGGAAATACGCTAAAGACGGAAACATCAAGTGTGATTGCGGAGAAGATCAGACTGTCAACCACATGATCCAATGTCGTATGTGTCCAACCACCTGCACAAAGAGGATCTACACCTAGCCTCAGAGAATGTATTACAAGTCGCCAAGTTCTGGTCTCATTGTATTTAATGAAATGTTTTGTAATATATTGTGTAACATGTTTCTGATACGAGAATAATAATTTCATCTCTCATTAATTCCTCTCCTGCGGTTGGCGTCAGGAAGGGTATCTGGTCGTAAAAACCAGCCACCACATAGTCTTTCATCGCATCTCATCACCGACCCCGTTCGAAACGCGAATAATAAGGGGCAGACATACATGCAGAAGTCTCCTACTTCCTTTAACTTTTCACCTGCCTATTTGATGTCAATAGGGGTTTCTGATTTATTTCCGCTGCATTCCTTTATTTTTGTTTTACATTATTGATTTTCATCATGAATTCTTTCCCTTGCATGTAAATTATTTTATTTATGTATTTTACAGCACAATCATCATCATCAAATTCCAGCTCCAGTCGCCCGGGTGCTGTTAACGAGCCCTCGCCACCTTTTCCTGTCCATGAATAGTTGGTCTTCATGGGTCCTTCTCCAATTTAGCCCTTTGCCTTCAAGATCATCCTTGATTTGGTCCAACCATTTCTTCTTTGGTCTTCCTACTAGTCTTTTTCCTGGGATAATCTTGTTGAAATAAGCTTTTGGTGTCCTCTCATCTCCCATTCTTTGAAGATGCCCATACCACCCTAATCGTTGCTTCTGCAAATATTTTGTAGCACTGATATCTATGCCAGCCTCTGCCCTGTTTGTTTCGTTCCTTACTTTGTCTCTCCTTGTCCTATGAAGCATTGTTCTTATAAACTTCATTTCGGATGTCTGAATCCTACTTTCTTCTCTTCTGGACAGGGTGCATGTTTCTACTCTACACCACAATGAACTTTCTAAATACTGTTAAAATATGCAAAATTAATTTTAAAATTCGCAAAATAGTAACAAAATAAACTGCAATGATGTATTGGTCAGTGATTTTAATCCATCATGCCGAGACGTAAAACGGATATAGGTCGCAGTTCATTGACATCGAAGAAAAAAGCGCTTATCACGTAATGCATTCAAACTGTTCCCGGGCGAAGCCGGGGCGGGTTGCTGGTTTAGTACTAAGTTATGAAAACATGTTTATGACATACAGTGCAAGTAAATAACACTCATTGCAGGATAGATCACGCAGATGAAAGCGTATCAAGCTCATATGTATGTCATATTAGCGGGAGGCAGTGAGAATCTCCAAATCCAAATGATCATGAATTAAGAATTTTCTGGGAAACACTGTGGCGCAAACAGAATTCCAGTGTACGATTCCAGGGTTAAAGAGGCAAATCAGGAACAATACTAATTTATGACTGAGCTTGTCATAACTCATTTACACCAATTATCCACATTCTCAAGGAAACATAGACGCCTTGCTACCGAAAACAAGCTTCTAATTAATCTAGTTATTGGGCATTGTTATCATAACTAGTTTATCCAATGTGCAAACATTATCTTTGCTTTAAGCCGTCCTTGACCGCTTCCCTTCTACCTCGCATATTTATAGAGTGTTTTCTTTTTACTTTCCTTCTCTTTGTGTATTAAACCTCCTGATACACATTGAGACCAGTACGGCTATAATTATTCTTGGAACTCCTGTAGTCCACGGGGCGAACCGCCATGGAAAACGTAAAAATTTCTATATAAACCGGTAATACCTTAGAGCCTCTTATGCTTCTTCTTCCTTCAATTCTTCTTTATTGTCGTTCATAAGCATCTTCTGCAAGTGGAGTGAGTGAGCTTAAAATTATGCCAAAATATTTCACATTTGGAAACCTTTGGATTCAGATAGTAAATGGATAGACAAGTCTAAAACCCCCGGGACACAAATTTTTCTGGCCCTCTAGCGGTGTTGGTGACGTAATCAATATGGCCGCCAAAATTTTGAGACACGCTTCTACATTCCTCGTTATAACTCAGTTTTCCTTTTCGATATCAACATAATGTGAAATATTTAGACGGTTCTCAATATCTACGAATCTATTACAACCTTCAAACTGAAATTTTGTATGTTGATAGAGGCAATTAACATGAGTAGGATATATGAAAATAGGCTGTATAGTTCTTCACGGAATGACTTGTTTATTTCATTGTTTAGGTTCACAATATAAATTTAAAAATATTTGAAATTTTATAATTTGTTTTTATTTTTATTTTTTCAATGCATTTTGCTAAATAACTAGAAATCCGTTACATGTAGCTGAAAACGTGTCCTATACTTTCTTGTTCATCAAGGAATTACCTTTCCAGCGGTACATATTACCTCTATTTTATCGTAAACAGTTGCTAAAAATCTGCCAAAACAATGTAGCGTTGTACGAGTCATTATCGTAACTATGCAATTTTAGGCCCCGGAAAGTAATAGTGCGTCTTAATAACTACTTAACTAGTAGCAAATGTAATTAGGCTACTGTATTTGTAATATATATTTAAAATAATAATAATAACATAATACCTTCTAAAAACGTGTAAAATGTAATAATACATAAGATTTCATTCAGTAATACTAACAGTGTATTTATTTTTCTGGCAGACGTTGTGTGAGGAAGTTCACCATGTAAAGAAGTTATTGCTTTCGTGTATGTAATAGAAATTACTCAATCATGTCAAGGAAGAGGAAACATGAATTGGTTGATACTACAACTGACTCCGTTTGTATGGGACCTGTGTTAGTTATGCCAGAAGAATTCAAAAGAACGCTTAAACATCCCAAAATATGAAGGGTATATATCATTGGCGAATAATCTAGAAATTTTTGCTGAACATGGTCAGGAGTTTGGACCAGTTGAACGATGGACGTGGTCTTTCACAGACATTAGTAGCCCGTGGAGCAAAATATCATAAATCTTTCAAAAATAAATACGATAGTCAAAAAGCCGAAAGACTATCTGCTGAAAAAAAACAGAAAGGACGTCCTCATTGCTCAGATCAAACTCCATCTACATCAAAGTTAACAATAAGATCATTATTTTGTTCAGATGTAAAAACGTTTATGTGTTTTGTGATGAAGGAAAAGGTAGAGAGAAACTTGTGACTGCATCCCGCTGGGTATTGGGCCTACAATTCATCGTCATGCTCTCCAGAGAATGACGTATACTTTGAACATTTTCTTTCCTGTTATGCCTAGTGCTGTTGTATCTAATAAGTTGGGCAATTGACAATCCAGCATTATGTCCAGGTATTTCTGTTGAGACATCCGAGTCGCTATTGGGACCCTCTAATAACATACGTACAAAATGCAAAAGAACATCAGGTACAGATGTAGAAGCAGTGAATGCATTCTTAAAGGATCCATCAAATTTAGGAAAATCTTGAAAGAGTTGTCTTCGTAAAATACCCACTGCCGTCCTAGACACATACCATCACTAAAGTCGTTAAATGCACAGGCGTTACGTATAGCATCGCCAACATCCCCTTCGAAACTGAACATTATTTCACGTCCTGATTTATCTGCTCTCAGACCAGGTACAAATGCTAATAATTGTTCCTTGAGACGAGTTCTATTGATATTTTTTTCGTCAGTTTGTATTCCCATCTGAATCATGCACTGAGACATTAATTTTGTAAGATAAGAAAGTTTGAACACTGGTGAAGTACTGCTAGATGAGTACAAATCCTGCATGTATTGAACAAATTCCGTTATAACTGTACCATAAACAACTGTTTCAGGATTATGGTAATCTTCTCTTCGAGAATGTTCAGCAGCTCCTGAACGTGTTAGAAAGCGAGTTTGTGGTATTTGGCTTCTAATGCTACCAAATCTGTTGACGATAACTTCTATAACAATTTTTTTCTCTTGTAATTGTAGAGCATGACTATGAATCTATTGTAGGCCCAATACCCAGCGTGGATGCAGTCACAAGTTTCTCTCTACCTTCTCCTTCATCACAAAACAGACCAACTTTTTTGTACATCTGAACAAAATAATGATGATCTTATTGTTAACTTTGATGTAGATTGAGTTTGATCTGAGCAATGAGGACGCCCTTTCTGTTTTTTTTTTTTTTTAGCAGATAGTCTTTCCGAATTTTGACTATCGTATTTATTTATGAAAGATTTATGATATTTTGCTCCATGGGCTATTAATGTCTGTGAAATACCACGTCCATCGTTCAACTGGTCCAAACTTCTGACGATGTTCAGCAAAAATTTCAAGATTATTCGCCAATGATATTTCATATTTTGGGATGATTAAGCGTTCTTTTGAATTCTTCTGATATAACTAACACAGGTCCCATACAAACGGAGTCAGTTGTAGTATCAACCAATTCATGTTTCCTCTTCCTTGACATGATTGAGTAATTTCCATTACATACACGAAAGCAATAACTTCTTTACATGAACTTCCTCACACAACGTCTGCCTGAAAAAGAAATACACTGTTGGTATTACTGAATGAAATCTTATGTATTATTATATTTTTCTCGTTTTTAGAAGGTATTATTCAATTATTATTATTATTATTATTATTATTTTTTTTTTATTTATTATTATTATTATTATTATTATTATTATTATTATTATTATTATTATGGAAATGGCTTACCATTTAACCAAAGACATTTACAAATCACGATCAATGTCCTTCAAGGCCTAACTGAGGCACTTCGTTACCGTTATTCGCCCGGAGGCGTTATATGCATCAGAATGCCTGGCGATGAATAAGAAAGGCCTGGCAGAACAACTCGAAGCCAAAGAGAGGAAGATTCTGAGAAAGATCTTGGGCCCGGTCAAGGAACGAGGAGAGTATAGAAGACGACACAACGATGAACTCTATCTACATGTGGAGAAAATAACGGACACCATTCGCAAAAGAAGACTCTCCTTTTATGGCCATTTAACACGAATGAACTCCGGAAGATTGTCCAATCGAATCTGTGCCTACTTTGTGGGAAAGGAAACCAAAGGGATCTGGTTTACAGAGGTGGAAAAAGACCTACAAGAACTGGGGATATCACATGAGGACATCTTGGAACGTGACTCTTTGAAGAAGAAACTTGGGGAGATACAGAGTTTTCAGCCAAAACCTATATTGAAAACCGGCAAGAAGTGGACCGAAGAACGAAGGGAAGCTCACCGAAGAAGAATAAGTGAATACTGGGCCAATATGAAAGAACGAGGGAAAAGGCAGTTGAAATAACGTGGTCCATAGACGACCGAAACGATTAAAAAAATAAAAATAAACTGGATTATTGTTGCAGCCATGATTGGCATAAGATGTGCTGTGTGTGGTGCTAGTGTATTAAACGGAAAAGTCGTTAGATAGTGGGTGTGAGAATTGTTTTTCAGCTTGGAAACAGGTTAGTGTGCATCGTAGTTTATACTTTATCTACGGTGTTACTAAATGTGTTTCCTGAAATCAACTCCCTCAAGTGTTGACTAGATTTCTTTCGAGATTTTGGGGTTACGTTTTATTGTATACTATTGACACATGGAGCCTGAAGTTCCCTCTGTGACAGGAAGTGATATCCAAAGCCATCTGAGACCAGAGTAATAGTATAGTAAACTTATAGGTTCCGTCGTCAGGGGGCAGTAAGGAGGTCTGACCTATTTGGCGACGGCGGCCATTAGAGCCCCGATACCTTGGGTACGTATCAACCACCATCCACTTGATAATAGATTCTCGTGTTCAGCGATCAGAAATTTAAAGTATGGATGATATGATGAATTTAATCCCCGTAGATCAAAGACATAATATGATATGCCAATGTACGGCCAGATCCACTCTGTCAAGCGCCAATGGGAGGGAGCATGGAGATAGCGACACCTATTAGCAATGTTGTGGAGCGCCTGGCGATAGTTCCTGTTATTGAGGAACAGCCAAGAGAAGAGAGCATTGGGAATATTCTACCGAGTATGGAAGATGTATTGCAACGGTGTCGAAACATTATCAGTAAGATGAAGCTTGCAGCTGACAGGCAGCTTAATATGTCCAAAGATGTAAAAAATGGTATAGTAGAACTAGAAGAGGCCATTGATACTATAGCCTATTATGGACGTACTTCACATGCGGTACAAGACGAAGTTCACAAGGTTGTAGTGGACGCTCAACCAAAGGACATGCCCCCTATTCCTAACAGCCGGAAAGAAGCAAATTCGAGTAATGCCCCTGCTCTGGAGGTGGACAAGAGGAATGAGACAGAAATATGGACTCCTGTTACATCGAGAAGAGACAGAAGAATGGCAAAACTTCAAGAAAAGGATGAGAAGATGCAGGAGGATTTAGCTGATAAAGTTGGCATATCTCCCCATCAAGCAGCCCCAAATAGACAGAAGAGAACTAGTAGGCCACGACGAGCAGCCTTACTGATCAGACCAGCTGAAGGTAAATCATATGCCGATTTTCTGAAGGAGATTCGCCAAAAAGCAAACCCTAATGATACAGGAACCGAAGTCCAGTCCATTCGACAAACTAAAGCGGGAGACGTCCTTGTCGAGATGGGAGCAAATTCCAGGAACAAAGCAGCTTTTAGTAATTCTCTGTGAAATGTTTTGGGGTCTAATGCTACAGTCCGTAGGCTTGAAACGAAGGCAACTGTTGAACTCAGAGACCTTGATGCTCTAACTACTTCCGAAGAGGTCATGGAAGCTATCCAGAGAACTATTCCAGAACTCTCTCCAGATACCAAGGTGCTGGTGACGAGGACGAATACGAGGGAAGTGAAGATTAACATTAACAACTAGTGATGCAGATGTACTCTTGAAGCAAGATCATATTCAAATAGGATGGGTCAATTGCAGGATTAGACGGAGGATCATGTTATCTCGCTGTAACAGATGTATGGAGTATGGACATGTCGCTAGCAAATGCATACTTTAAATTTCTGATGGCTGAACACGAGAATCTATTATCAAGTGGATGGTGGTTGATACGTACCCAAGGTATCGGGGCTCTAATGGCCGCCGTCGCCAAATAGGTCAGACCTCCTTACTGCCCCCTGACGACGGAACCTATAAGTTTACTATACTATTACTCTGGTCTCAGATGGCTTTGGATATCACTTCCTGTCACAGAGGGAACTTCAAGCTCCATGTGTCAATAGTATACAATAAAACTTAACCCCAAAATCTCGAAAGAAACCTAGTCAACACTTGAGGGAGTTGATTTCAGGAAACAAATTTAGTAACATCGTTGATAAAGTATAAACTACGATGCACACTAACCTGTTTCCAAGCTGAAAAACAATTCTCACGCCCACTATCTAACGACTTTTCCGTTAAATAAACTTTGCTACAATTGCGGGGGTACTGATCAGTGATCACAAAGCTAGAGGATGTACGGCCTCGAAGAAATGTGTTCTTTGTGAAGAACGAGGTTTTGACAAAGAGTATTTAGCACATGCTGCGGGATCTGGCCAGTGTAAGGTCTTCAGGGAGGCTTTGGACAAAGAAAAGGCTCTGAGGTTCAAATGATTCGTGTATTTGAAGCCAATCTACATAGAAGTAAAACAGCCGATGATCTACTACATTATATCAGCTAGTGGCAAAGTGATCTCTTTTTAATCAGTGAACGGTATAAAGAAAAAGACAGTTGAGGACATGTGTCCTAGCATAATATGGTCAT
The DNA here is from genome assembly GCA_946902985.2 of Meconema thalassinum. Lineage (NCBI taxonomy): Eukaryota > Metazoa > Arthropoda > Insecta > Orthoptera > Tettigoniidae > Meconema > Meconema thalassinum. The sequence goes on from OX336388.2 coordinate 1,983,346,432, forward strand.
AGCCTGAAGTAATGTGTTAAACGGTTCCAGGCTAGGTTCCAGAAGTAACAAGGGTAGTTTTAGTCGGTAGTCTGCTACTCAGGAGCAGGAGCCCGACACTCTGTGCGTAAATACATTTCTTCCCCTAAAAATATATTATTATTATTATTTTACATATACATTAAAATACAGTAATTACATTTTCTACTAGTTAAATAGTTATTTAGGCGCTCTATTTCTTTTCGGGGCTTATATAAATTTTCTTAGTTACGATAACGACTCGTGCAACGCTACATTGTTTTGGCAGATTTTTAACAACTGTTTACGATAAAACAGTGCTAATATATACCGTTGGAAAGGTAATTCCTTGATGAACAAAAAAGTATAGGACACGTTTTCAGCTACATGTAACGGATTTCAAGTTATTTAGCAAAGTGCGTTGAAAAAATAAAAATAATTATATTTTTTTAAATTTATTTTTTGATATTGTGAACTTAAGCAATGAAATCAAATATACCGTTGGATCTCCCGATTCATAATCACTAACTATTATGTTAATATCGAAAAGGAAAACTGAGTTATAACGGGGAATGTAGAAGTGTGTCTCAAAATGTTGGCGGCCATATTGATTACGTCACCAACACCGCTAGAGGGCGAGAAAAATGTGTCACCTGGGCTTTTCAGACTCGTCTACCCAAGTACTATCTGAATCCATAAGGGCGCATTGGTTGCCAGATGTGAAACGTTTTTTAGCTAACTCACCCCACTATACAGGGTCTTTCATATAAAGTAAGAACGGCAAGCGGCAGTTTTGTTATTCGCTGCTGCAGTGGCCTTGGCCGAGCTTGTGGCGCGCCATGGCCCCCTGCTGTACTATTGAAAGCGTGCGCATAGTACATACGAGGGTGTTTCTTTTAAGTTCCGATGGACTGTATAAAAATAACAGATTGACTTACCAAACTGATTTTACTACTACCGTAGGCATAAATGTTTGCTTGCTTTATGCTTATGTCTCAACATAATCGCCAAAACGATTGAAACATTTGTCGTATCGTTACACCAGCTTTCCAATGCGCTCGGCAAAATATTCTGCCGCCACTGAGGTGAGTACGTCTGGAGAGTCTCCTCAAGTTTTTCCTTTTTGGCGAGGCATTGCCGCCCAACCATATCTTCAATTCTCGAAAAAGGTGAAAATCATTCACGACCATACTGTACCAATATTACGATAGACTTTTACAAAGAATTCAAGTGTGAAGTTTTGGACCATCTGCCGTTTAGTCCAAACCAGCACTGAATGATTTTCACCTTTTTCGTGAATTGAAGGTATGGTTGGGCGGCAATGCCTCGTCAAAAAGGAAACACTTCAGGAGACTTTCCAGACGTACCCACCTCAGTGGCGGCAGAATATTTTGCCGAGCGCATTGGAAAGCTGATGTAACGATACGACAAATGTTTCAATCGTTTTGGCGATTGTGTTGAGACATACGAATAAAACAAGCAAACATTTAGTAGTTAAATCAGTTTGGTATGTCAATCTGTTATTTTTATACAGTACAACGGAACTTATAAAAAACACCCTCGTATGTACTATGCGCGCGCTTTCAATAGTACAGCAGGGGGCCATGGCGCGCCACAAGCTCGGCCAAGGCCACCGCAGCAGCGAATAACAAAACTGCCGCCTGCCGTTCTTACTTTATAAGAAAGACCCTGTATTTGTGGAAGCCAATGGACACAAATAAAGAAAGTGTGAAGTGCGTCATCGATGTCGTTGCAGTAAATGCACACCGGGCTACTCACTCGCTCTATTCTGTGGAGGCATTTTCGGAAGTATCCTTGACTTGTGAAGAACTGTGTTAGGTGATAGTTCACTTCACCATGATTCCGGTCAACCCTGTCAACTAGGGATTGTATCAGCTTCTTCGTCCGTTTCCTTCGGGAATCATCTTCCCATCTTTGTTGCCATCGATCCATTCTGTGGCTGACAGCTAGCTCCTTTGCCCGTTTCCTTCCCAGCTATCCTTGGGTATACCAGATCCTGTCTTTCTAAGACTAGTAAGTCAATAGGAGCTACTGCTGCTACTATGAGAATCGCAGGTTCAGACACCGTACGATATGCGCATGCAATTCGGAAAGCTGCTCTCCGCTCTACTGCCGCCATCCGTCTCCGATACTTTTCAAACATGTTACAGTAAACATTATGGTACTAACAGGTGTCTCTTGGTACTCAATTAACCACAATTTAGTAAGAAGCCTTAGACAATCTAGATAGGTGGGCAAAGGACAACAAGATGAAAATAAACACAGAGAAAACAATGACGTTTCGGAAAGGAGGCTGAGAGGCTTCAGGAGACAGGATATACCTAGGAACGACTCTCCTTAAGTCAGTCAATACATTGAAATATCTAGGATTGACAATCCTAACAACAGCAAGAGCCTATAGAGTCCACATAAAATATCGAGCAATAGCCGCTACCAAAGCCATATATGACATTAAAACAATCACGAAGATCTCATTGGGAACTGCTATGACATTATTCGACGCGAAAATAACGCCCATCACCACCTATGGACTTGAAAATCATATGGGAGAAATTACCCCTGGCAGACTTGAGGACGCTTGAAGCAGTCAAATCGCGCTTCCTGAAGGCTACCCTGGGGATATCGAAATATACAAAATCAAGATTAGCATATGAACTCGCCAGGGAGACCTTCTTCATTGAGGACCTTCGGATGAAGAGAGGGCTACCATCCACAGACGCCTGGAAGAAACTAATGCAGGAAAGAATGCAGAAAAGGGACGAAATCTGGTTCGAGTTTTACACCACGGAGGCCATGATGACTAGGACATGGATGAACACAAATCAAGACTTGCGACACTTTGTCAATTCGATGGTGGTACATGAGTATCACCATAAACTGTATAATACCGAATACTTTCATGACCCTGATGAATCCTGCGTATGTAAATTATGCGGGGTGCAATGAAGTAGATACCACGTAATTTCTTGTGCAAATCGGGGATCATCCATTGTGAAGTTTTGTGAATGACAGTTTGTTATCATCAATATGCAAAATTTGTGCGATTTATCTTTAATAATGGTAAGAAGCTGCAGCCATTACTGAGTTTAGCAAACCTGCATTAGTCTGTACCGAGAATAAACGTGGAGACCAAACACACAATGGCTGATGAACTCGTAATTGCAACCATAAACATAGCAAGACTGCTCATGAGATTGGTAGTTAAATGGTGACTTTCCTTGGAACTTATGCGGACGATTTATTAATTAGGGGAACATTATTGTGCAATTCTCTATATCTGTTGTAGACAAATTTTTCAAACAATTTCCAAGGTTCAAAACATGAAGAGATTTTGTAGATGAAACATGACGTGTACCTAATACATATGAAATGTAAGCATTGTTGTCAGCATATCGTGAATTTCGCTTCCGTTCCGTAAATTTATCATGTCGTAATTGGTGTATCGAATCTCACCAAAGACGATATTCTTTTGTTCTCTATTTTAGCCTATTTTCATTTATGAAAAAAAATAGGCTTAAGAGATCACCTTTTGTCCGTGTGTGTGTATGTGTGTGTGTGTGTGTCTAATAACTTCCAAACGGCTGGAGCGATTTAAATGAAACTCGATCAAGTCATAGTACTATTTTAGCAGACCCCGACTGAGCCCTTCAAATTTTATTACGTCTTACCATCCAAAATGGCGGCTGTGGGAAATATTTCACCAGCATTCTATATCTCTAAAACGGTTACTCATATCACCCTGACAATTTGCATGGTGATTTTTTTCTTTTTTTTTCTTTATAATTTTAGCGTATGGCTTTTAGTGCCGGGAGTGTCCGAGGACATGTTCGGCTCGCCAGGTTTTTTGTAGCTGCTTCGAGGCGGACACACAATGGGTGAGCTACAAGTACCGTCGTGTGTGAAGTGTTGTCTGGGAGGAAAGTTTGAATGTAAGGACAAGGAGTTGGAAGGTAGTGGCTGTGGCCTATAGTTAGGGACCAACCCCGGCATTTGCTTGGAAGGAAGATGGGAAACCACAGAAGACCATCTTCAAGGTTGCCGGCAGGGGGATTCGAACCTCCTCGCCTCCCGGATGTGAGCGACTGCCAGCAGTCATGCCGTAACGACCACGGCTAACTCACTCGGTTGCATGGTGATAAAGGGCACTAGTGAAGATTCACCTATGTCACTTTCAAAAACCTGTTAACTACAAAACGAACTTGGCGGACAAACGAATTTGAAGCATTTAGATAGACTTTTCTCGCGACTAGGTATACATACATATACGTTTAAAACACCATTTTTGGCTCAATTGTTCACTTTTTAGTTTTTGGCATAAAATGTTGCCCCTAACTCTCTTCTTTCAGAAAATGTATGGTTTCCATGGGTACGATGATTAGAAATGCATTTAAAGTGGGTTTAAAGGGTGCGATGCGCGCCATTTTCTGACAAGGGTGTGGCATGGCGAGAGAAGTACAGCATTATATTTCAGTTCATGTGACAGATGGCTCGTTTACAGTATCAATCCTCACTTACAGATTGCTCTGCAATTATAGTAATATTATACTTCAGTAGTGTGTGTTCTCATTGTCTTACACAGTCGTGGTCTTTGGTATACAGTAATGGCGGTTTACATTGATATGTGACAAATTTGAGAAGACGTGCAAGGTTTGTGTTTATCTCGTGTTTGTGGGAGTGATTTATTTCATCATTGGCTCTAACTCTCGGAGTAGTAAGAAGAGAAAGCGAAGATTCTGTTAAAATCAGCATCACAAACGAGAAGAAAGCTCCAGTGGTGCAAGAAATATAAACATTGACCCCTCTCGTAGTGTTTCACATGCTAAACTCGCAACAAGCGCTGACAAATGTTATAGTAACTATTCTAATCAGTATTTCTGTGTAATATTTGATTCAGACTGCCTTCAGACTTTAATATTTGCATTAGCGTGCCCTAGTTCTTCTACTTCATCTATGAGTGTAATTAACTATGAAAGTCAACGGTTTGGCTGGGCTTTGACAATAGGTTTAGTGTGTAAATTCTGTGGTTTACAAACGGATGAATTCTGTACCTCCAAGTGACAATAACATGCTCTCGATATAAACAGGAAACTTTTATATGGCATGAGGTTAATTGGATGTGGATATGGGGAAGCTAAAACATTTTCAACAACACGTGGCATTTCACTTCGAAAATCTTACATGTTTTGACCGGGTATCGAACCCATTCCATCTCGGTGAGAGGCCAACAGTTTGACCGCTGCGCCACCACGCCCCCATACTAAAAACTTCAAAAGGAGGGCCTCACGTATGGGGCAGGAAAATTCTGAAGTTTAATTTTGAAAGAGGAACTGGTAATCTTATTGCAAACTTTGAACCCTTGTTTTCTCAGATTAAGAAATTCCTGCAACTTCCAGATTTTAATTCCCAACAACTTCGATATAAATTGAGACAAAAGGATGCCTGATGTGTCAAATGAAAGAACGTGAACTGGGGAATGTTTTGGACCTCAATTGTTGAAATATCGATAACACAAAAAACATACGAGGTGTTTGTAAAAAAAATATTACTTCAAAAATTAGGTAATAAGTATGATTGTGCTTCACAACATTCTCTACAAATATCTGTATAAATCAGTGAAGGAATCATGAAAATCCTTTTATTTTTTGAAATTCCAGAGGGTTTGAAAATTGTACATAATTTTTACATTATAAATTGAGGATTTTATGCATGTTAGTCCTTTAGTCCTAAGATGCATGAACCATAAAAAAAGAATTCAGATAATTTGGTTAAAACTGTGATTATTTTTTCCGAAACGTATTGTATACCTTACTTCTATAACATCCTCCTTCGCCATAACACTGGATAGAACATAGTCATTCAAAGAACACCTACGGATGACTTCTGCCAAAATGAAGACAAGAAACAACATCTTGCGGAAATTATGTGGCACCACTTGGGGTGCCAATGCAACTACTCCCCGTTGCTCAGCTCTAGGTTTAGTTTATTCTGTTGTTGAGTATTGTGATCCGGTGTGGATAAAAAGTTCGCATGTAAGATTAATAGATGTACAATTGAATAACACCATGCGCATGATAACAGGAACAATTATGTCAACTCCTACACAATGGCTTCCTATTCTCAGCCACATCCCACCACCTCATTTGCGGCGATGCAACATTTTGATAAGATAATATCAACAATCAACTACCTCTCCATGGAGACATTGTTGATCTACATGTGAAACGATTACGTTCAAGACATCCACCTATCTGAACAGCGGAGAATCTTGCAACCAACAAATTCAACCTGACTGAGAGATGGTCTTCTGATTGGAATTCGTTTGCCCCTCCAGAGAGTTCAGTAATGCCATGCATAACTGAGAAGATGCCAGGGTTCACTCTGCCTAGAAAGACCTGGTCAAAATTAAATAGAATCCGGACCAATCACGGTGTATGCGGGGATCTCCTGTACAAGTGAAGGAAAAAATCTTCATTATGCTGCGTGTGCGGTACTGAAAGACAGACTGTTCGGCACCTAGTTCAAGAATGCCCAAAAACATCTTACAGTGGTGAATTCTGTGACTTCTTCCTAGGGACACCACAGGCACTTCATTACGTTTCTAAACTTGATATCGAATTATTTAAAAATTTCATGTATGCCATACGATAAATAAAATTATCCGAACGCAGTGAAACTTGACTATGCAAATTGCAATGCACTGGCATTTAATTTAGTTCAATTGTCTACATAACCTTAAAATGGCGGCTGTGCGAAATTTTAAAATTACTTTTTTATTTCTGTGTCCTAATCATGCAATCGAAGTCAACTTTTGAGTAATGAACCTACACAATAATCATCATCTAATAGTACCTTACTCTATGGCCTACATATATTAAAATCCACCATGGTGACAACCTGAATTATTTAGACGGTTCTCAACATCTACCAATCTATGACAGCAATCAAACTGAAATTTCGTATGTTGATAGAGACTATAAACATAAGTTCACCTATGGGACATTCAATAACCTGATGAGCACAAATCCAACATGGCGGAGACGCGAAATTTAAATATTCAAATGGACGTTTCTCGCGATTTAACCACCCGAGCGCAGGTTTAATCCACTGGCATTTAATTCGTTTCAATTATTTTCATAACCACAGGCGGTTGTGCCAAATTTCAAAATCTTTTTTTATTTCTTATGCCCTAATCATGCGATTAAAGTTTGAATAATACATCATCACAATAATCTTCATGTAATAGTACATAACTCTAAGGCCTATATATAAAAATCCAACATTGTGACCATCCGAAATATTTAGACGGTTCTCAATATCTACGAATCTGTTACAGCAATCAAACTGAAAATTTGTATGCTAATAGAGGCTATTAACCAGGGCTGGATAACTTAACATAATGGCCTTCAATAACGAATTGTTTGGCGTTACGGTATACATCGCGTAACGTATAACAGAAAGTTTGTTGTAACGTTATTCATACGAAGAACGAATAAACGGATACTGTATATATACCGTTATTTTAAATATTTTATTATCATACCGGATACCATTTTAGTTATCGCAGGAGACACAAGTCGAATAACGTTATTGGCGTTGTAACACAATCAAATGTACCCCATTCACTCAGTTGTTTTAAATAACGTTATTGACAAGACCGGATAGCATTGTGTTATGCTGCATGCCTCGCAGGTCGAATAACGTTATTCGTGCTCTAACACGTCGCGAACAACTACCACTCATTCCGAACATCAAATAACGTTATTCACAAGACCGGATAGCATTGTGTTATGCTGCTTGCCTCGCAGGTCGAATAACGTTATTAACGTCGTGTTCTGTTGTATGGGTCCCGGGTTGAATAACGTTTTTAGCCTCGTACTAGGATCGTAACGTAAAAGCTTGTATACAAGCACAATTCCGGTATAGGCTTCAATAACGTTATTCGTACCTGCATTACGAGTTCTTATTGGCTCAGCTGCAAGAAATCAAAGATGGAGGAAACTTGTGGATTGAGATTAATAGTTGCAGTTCATTGGCATTATTAATGCAAATCAGTCATTTAGTACCGTTACGTTGAATACTGGAAAAGGCACTGACTGATTAAACGCATTTCTGTCAGTATTTATGATTTAACAATATCATTCGACATTTAGCCATATGGATGAAGCTGTGAATCTGCATAGAACATGAAATGTGTACGAGTGCTAAGGCGTTAACTTGGTACCTAATGGGTCTTGGGTTCGAGACGCTCCATGGTCAGAATTTTTATTCTTTTTGAATTATTTCGTTGTGTCAACACTACTGTGTGATGCAACTTTTCAACTTCGATTTACACGCATGATCTAGGGGGGCGATGTTAATAATGGATATTGGTAGGGAAAAATCTTTCTATTTTATCATTCGAATTTGTACTTTCCCAATCAAAACCATGAATATTTGTACAATTCGTGAAACTAATATAATTTTCACAGCACTGATTACTCCACAGTAAAATAATAATAATAATAATAATAATAATAATAATAATAATATGAAGTAGTTCCGTGACGATCTAAAGAGCCTGATTTTCTTTATATTTAAGATTCATGCCAATGATTAATCTACATAGACCTATATAGAATAATGACGAGATTAAGTTGGCAATAATAACTTTTCTATTTAGATTGGAATATATCTGAAGTAATGTATTCAAATACAGCTCTACATTTGGCAACCATGGTGACTCTGAATATATTCTTAGTTCCATATCTTAAGGTACATAATCCACATACAAAATTTTGTTGAAGTCCAATGGATAGTATGAACGTTGCATGCTGTGAAATATTGGATGTATCAGTGCGAGTAAAATCATATTGGCAACAACGTCAAGAAGGCGTGCTCAGAATTAATCTGAATTATTCCTATATTTTATAGTGCCAATTTTGGATAAAATCCATTTCTTAGTATAGAAGTTACATGCATTAAAAAATTGGCCCTATAAACAGGCTTAGAATTATGTTGGCAGCACTGATGTGCATTAGTTGCTCCCAAATAATCTAAAATTTCCGGAACTATTCGTGCGCAAAATTTAGAGCTGTTGGCTTACATACATTCTGATATATTGGTATTAGGATAAAGAGAGTGAGCATTTATTAACAAATAATAATAATGTTAATGGTTTTGCGTCCCTTTTAACTACTCTGGCTTTTAGAGACTCCGGGGTGCCGTAATTTTGTCCATAAGGGGATCTTCAACGTGCCAGTAAATCTACTGACACGGCTCTCTGGCATTTGCGCACACTCAAATGCCAGCTGACTGCGCCAGGATACGAACGAGCAACCTTGGGCCCAGCAAGCGAGAACGTTACCCCTGAGCCACGCAGCCAGCCGCATTTATTAACAGTTGGCAGCCCTAATGGCTCTCAAGCATAAGCATAGTCATATCTGTTATAGTACACAAAGCACGTACGAAATTTGGTTAAAATCCAATTAATAGTATAGGTGTTAGATGTACTTAAACATTGGACTTATCAGCAGGCTTAGAATGATCTTGGCACACTGTCATATATGGGATCCTTAAAATGTATCTGGAATGTTATTATCCCTGTGTGTGCTAATTTTGGAAAATTTCGCATGCATAACCTCTGAGATATCCAACGTAGAGCTTAAAAGTGAATTGTGATTTTTAGCAGTTGGTAACTCTGAAATCATTTCCAATTATGTCCCTGAGATATTCAGATATGTATTTCCTTAAACCGAATTTGGTTTCGATAACTGCAATCTTTAGGGGTTTATAGGGGGAGACACACAAAGACAGACAGACAGACATTTGCCTGGATCGATGCCATAAGTCTATCTCATCATCATTTAAAAAAAAGTGAAAAGTAAGCTAAAAATAGCACGTAGAATATACGATAGCTAATGTATAGCATCCTACCTTAGGTGCTTCGATACTGTGCTGACCAGTACCCTCTGCTTATGGACATTTCACATGTGTTGTACCGCAATCATTGGCCATCAGCGTACAGATGTTACAGATCGTAACGTAAAAGCTTGTATTCAAGCACAATTCCGGTATAGGCTTCAATAACGTTATTCGTACCTGCATTACGAGTTCTTATTGGCTCAGCTGCAAGAAATCAAAGATGGAGGAAACTTGTGGATTGAGATTAATAGTTGCAGTTCATTGGCATTATTAATGCAAATCAGTCATTTAGTACCGTTACGTTGAATACAGGAAAAGGCACTGACTGATTAAACGCATTTCTGTCAGTATTTAAGATTTAACTGAAATCATTCGACATTTAGCCATATGGATGAAGCTGTGAATCTGCACAGTACATGAAATGTGTACGAGTGCTAAGGCGTTAACTTGGTACCTAATGGGTCTTGGGTTCGAGACGCTCCATGGTCAGAATTTTTATTCTTTTTGAATTATTTCGTTGTGTCAACACTACTGTGCGATGCAACTTTTCAACTTCGATTTACTCGAATGATCTAGGGGGGCGATGTTAATAATGGATATTGGTAGGGAAAAATCTTTCTATTTTATCATTCGAATTTGTACTTTCCCAATCAAAACCATGAATATTTGTATTATTCGTGAAACTAATATAATTTTCACAGCACTGATTACTCCACAGTAAAATAATAATAATAATAATATTAACAATAATATGAAGTAGTTCCGTGACGATCTAATGAACCTAATTTTCTTTATATTTATGATTCATGCCAATGATTAATCTACATAGAACTATCTAGAATAATGACGAGATTAAGTTGGTAATACTAACTTTTCTATTTAGATTGGAATATATCTGAAGTAATGTATTCCAGTACAGCTCTACAGTTGGCAGCCTTGGTGACTCTAAATATATTCTTAATTCCATATCTTAAGGTACAGAATGCACATACAAAATTTGGTTGAAGTCCAATGGATAGTATGAACGTTGCATGCTGTGAAATATTGGATGTATCAGTGCGAGTAAAATCATATTGGCAACAACGTCAAGAAGGCGTGCTCAGAATTAATCTGAATTATTCCTATATTTTATAGTGCCAATTTTGGATAAAATCCATTTCTTAGTATAGAAGTTACATGCATTAAAAAATTGGCCCTATAAACAGGCTTAGAATTATGTTGGCAGCACTGATGTGCATTAGTTGCTCCCAAATAATCTAAAATTTCCGGAACTATTCGTGCGCAAAATTTAGAGCTGTGGCTTGCATACTTTCTTATATATTGGTATTAGGATAGAGAGAGTGAGCATTTAATAACAAATAATAATAATGTTATTGGTTTTACGTCCCTTTTAACTACTCTGGCTTTTAGAGACTCTGGGGTGCCGTAATTTTGTCCATACGGGGATCTTCAACGTGCCAGTAAATCTACTGACACGGCTCTCTGGCGTTTGCGCACACTCAAATGCCAGCTGACTGCGCCAGGATACGAACGAGCAACCTTGGGCCCAGAAAGGGAGAACGTTACCCCTGAGCCACGCAGCCAGCCGCATTTATTAACAGTTGGCAGCCCTAATGGCTCTCAAGCATAAGCATAGTCATATCTGTTATAGTACACAAAGCACGTACGAAATTTGGTTACAATCCAATTGATAGTATAGATGTTAGATGTACTTAAACATTGGACTTATCAGCAGGCTTAGAATCATCTTGGCAACACTGTCATATATGGACACCTTAAAATGTATCTGGAATGTTATTATCCCTGTGTGTGCTAATTTTGGAAAATTTCGCATGCATAACGTCTGAGATATCCAACGTAGAGCTTAAAAGTGAATTGTGATTTTTAGCAGTTGGTAACTCTGAAATAATTTTCAATTATGTCCCTGAGATATTCAGATATAGATATTTTCTTAAACCGAATTTGGTTTCGATAACTGCAATCTTTAGGGGTTTATAGGGGGAGACACACAAAGACAGACAGACAGACAGACATTTGCCTGGATCGATGCCATAAGTCTATCTCATCATCATTTTAAAAAAAAGTGAAAAGTAAGCTAAAAATAGCACGTAGAATATACGATAGCTAATGTATAGCATCCTACCTTAGGTGCTTCGATACTGCGCTGACCAGTACCCTCTGCTTATGGACATTTCACATGTGTTGTACCGCAATCATTGGCCATCAGCGTACAGATGTTACAGATCGTAACGTAAAAGCTTGTATACAAGCACAATTCCGGTATATGCTTCAATAACGTTATTCGTACCTGCATTACGAGTTCTTATTGGCTCAGCTGCAAGAAATCAAAGATGGAGGAAACTTGTGGATTGAGATTAATAGTTGCAGTTCATTGGCATTATTAATGCAAATCAGTCATTTAGTACCGTTACGTTGAATACAGGAAAAGGCACTGACTGATTAAACGCATTTCTGTCAGTATTTAAGGTTTAACTGAAATCATTCGACATTTAGCCATATGGATGAAGCTGTGAATCTGCACAGTACATGAAATGTGTACGAGTGCTAAGGCGTTAACTTGGTACCTAATGGGTCTTGGGTTCGAGACGCTCCATGGTCAGAATTTTTATTCTTTTTGAATTATTTCGTTGTGTCAACACTACTGTGCGATGCAACTTTTCAACTTCGATTTACTCGAATGATCTAGGGGGGCGATGTTAATAATGGATATTGGTAGGGAAATATCATTCTATATTATCATTCGAATTTGTACTTTCCCAATCAAAACCATGAATATTTGTACTATTTGTGAAACTAATATAATTTTCACAGCACTGATCACTCCACAGTAAAATAATAATAGTAATAATAATATTAACAATAATGTGAAGTAGTTCCGTGACGATCTAATGAACCTAATTTTCTTTATATTTATGATTCATGCCAATGATTAATCTACATAGACCTATCTAGAATAATGATGAGATTAAGTTGGTTATACTAACTTTTCTATTTAGATTGGAATATATCTGAAGTAATGTATTCCAGTACAGCTCTACAGTTGGCAGCCTTGGTGACTCTAAATATATTCTTAATTCCATATCTTAAGGTACAGAATGCACATACAAAATTTGGTTGAAGTCCAATGGATAGTATGAACGTTGCATGCTGTGGAATATTGGATGTATCAGTGCGAGTAAAATCATATTGGCAACAACGTCAAGAAGGCGTGCTCAGAATTAATCTGAATTATTCCTATATTTTATAGTGCCAATTTTGGATAAAATCCATTTCTTAGTATAGAAGTTACATGCATTAAAAAATTGGCCCTATAAACAGGCTTAGAATTATGTTGGCAGCACTGATGTGCATTAGTTGCTCCCAAGTTATCTAAAATTTCCGGAAGTATTCGTGCGCAAAATTTAGAGCTGTGGCTTGCATACTTTCTTATATATTGGAATTAGGATAAAGAGAGTGAGCATTTAATAACAAATAATAATAATATTGTCATTTAGACTTTCACGGCCCGTGTTATTATTCATAATGTTGAATTTTGGGCTTATGCCGTGTTTTATTATATTGCAATTCGACGCGTTTCGAAAGAAACCATGTCTTTCATCGTCAGGAATAATCTGGAATACGACAATGTTGCTAAGAGAAAGCAACGAAGAACATATAGAAGGTGCCCAAAGATGGACGCCATTATAGCCCCATGTTAGGGACAACGGAAAGCAGCAGTGAATTACTTTCTCAGGGTTCTGATAATAGGTAGCCAGGATTCACTGAGATTGTAGCCGGTGTCGCGGTTGAAATTATCTGGGTGTTTACGTATTTCAACCGCCTCCCTGATGATTCTGGGACGATATTGCTTTATACGGGCAAGAACATCCACCCCTTGGAACATGACATCATGGCCAGGTGTTAAAGCATGATCGGCAACAGCTGATTTATCAGGTTGAATGAGCCTGATACATCTATTATGTTCCTTAATGCGAGTGCATATTGTTCTCGAAGTCTGCCCGATGTAAACCTTGCCACAAGTACAGGGAACTCTGTAGATACCCGGTTGTTGCAATTTAGGCAAACTGTCCTTAGTTGGTCGCAGGAGTTGCCTAATCTTAACAGAAGTTCCAAATACAGTCCGTATGTTGTATGTTGTTCTCCTACATATGCCCTTTCCAAATACTTAGGTAGACTACTTCAGCCGCTTCTGGGTAACACGCCTTCGTACATTAAAGATTCCACACACTTCGTGGAAAAGTTAAAAGCTATAACACTTCAGCCGGGTGATATTCTAGTGAGTCTCGACGTGGTGTCTCTGTTTACGAGAGTACCTATTGATGGTGTTATGTCTCTCATTAATGGCCTTTTTCCTGAAGACATCACAAGACTTTTTTATCACTGCATGACCTCCTCCTACTTTCTATGGAATGGGAATTTTTATGAGCAGACTGATGGTGTGGCCATGGGTAGTCCTCTCTCTCCTGTTGTGGCTAATTTCTTCATGGAGAACTTTGAAGAGAAAGCTTTGTCGTCGGCTCCTTTCAAACCGAAGATCTGGTGGCGTTATGTGGATGACACGTTCGTTGTTTGGACGGAAGGTGAGGAAAATCTTAGCCATTTCCTGGATCACCTTAATCTCCAGCACCCTTCTATTTGTTTCACCATGGAAAAGGAATATGACGGCAAAATACCTTTTTTAGATGTTCTCGTCACCAAGAAAGAGGATGGATCTTTAGGACACAGCGTTTTTCGTAAGCCTACACACACCAATAGATATCTCCACGCAAGTTCTCACCATCACCCTGCCCAGAAACATGGTATCCTTACAACTCTAACTACCAGGGCTAGGAGGATTTGTGAAGTGTCTTCTTTACAAGAAGAAATTAACACCCTGCGAACCACCTTTGAGAGCAACGGTTATAGCAAGGCTTTGATTTCTACGGTTCTGAAACCAACAAATAATAATAGGACGTCAGTTGAGAAAAGAGATGTAAGAGGAACTGCTTACCTTCCGTACATACATAACACAACGGATCGTATTGCTAAAATCCTACGTCGATACAACATACGGACTGTATTTGGAACTTCTGTTAAGATTAGGCAACTCCTGCGACCAACTAAGGACAGTTTGCCTAAATTGCAACAACCGGGTATCTACAGAGTTCCCTGTACTTGTGGCAAGGTTTACATCGGGCAGACTTCGAGAACAATATGCACTCGCATTAAGGAACATAATAGATGTATCAGGCTCATTCAACCTGATAAATCAGCTGTTGCCGATCATGCTTTAACACCTGGCCATGATGTCATGTTCCAAGGGGTGGATGTTCTTGCCCGTATAAAGCAATATCGTCCCAGAATCATCAGGGAGGCGGTTGAAATACGTAAACACCCAGATAATTTCAACCGCGACACCGGCTACAATCTCAGTGAATCCTGGCTACCTATTATCAGAACCCTGAGAAAGTAATTCACTGCTGCTTTCCGTTGTCCCTAACATGGGGCTATAATGGCGTCCATCTTTGGGCACCTTCTATATGTTCTTCGTTGCTTTCTCTTAGCAACATTGTCGTATTCCAGATTATTCCTGACGATGAAAGACATGGTTTCTTTCGAAACGCGTCGAATTGCAATATAATAAAACACGGCATAAGCCCAAAATTCAACATTATGAATAAATAATAATAATGTTATTGGTTTTACGTCCCTTTTAACTACTCTGGCTTTTAGAGACTCCGGGGTGCCGTAATTTTGTCCAGAAGGGGATCTTCAACGCGCCAGTAAATCTACTGACACGGCTCTCTCGCATTTGCGCACACTCAAATGCCAGCTGACTGCGCCAGGATACGAACCTGCAACCTTGGGCCCAGAAAGGGAGAACGTTACCCCTGAGCCACGCAGCCAGCCGCATTAATTAACAGTTGCAGCCCTAATGGCTCTCAAGTATAAGCATAGTCATATCTGTTATAGTACACAAAGCACGTACGAAATTTGGTTAAAATCCAATTAATAGTATAGGTGTTAGATGTACTTAAACATTGGACTTATCAGCAGGCTTAGAATGATCTTGGCACACTGTCATATATGGGATCCTTAAAATGTATCTGGAATGTTATTATCCCTGTGTGTGCTAATTTTGGAAAATTTCGCATGCATAACCTCTGAGATATCCAACGTAGAGCTTAAAAGTGAATTGTGATTTTTAGCAGTTGGTAACTCTGAAATCATTTCCAATTATGTCCCTGAGATATTCAGATATATATTTCCTTAAACCGAATTTGGTTTCGATAACTGCAATCTTTAGGGGTTTATAGGGGGAGACACACAAAGAAAGACAGACAGACAGACATTTGCCTGGATCGATGTCATTAGTCTATCTCATCATCATTTTTAAAAAAAGTGAAAAGTAAGCTAAAAATAGCAAGTAGAATATACGATAGCTAATGTATAGCATCCTACCTTAGGTGCTTCGATACTGTGCTGACCAGTACCCTCAGCTTATTGACATTACACATGTGTTGTACCGCAATCATTTGCCATCAGCGTACAGATGTTACAGATCGTAACGTAAAAGCTTGTATACAAGCACAATTCCGGTATAGGCTTCAATAACGTTATTCGTACCTGCATTACGAGTTCTTATTGGCTCAGCTGCAAGAAATCAAAGATGGAGGAAACTTGTTGATTGAGATTAATAGTTGCAGTTCATTGGCATTATTAATGCAAATCAGTCATTTAGGTCCGTTACTTTGAATACAGGAAAAGGCACTGACTGATTAAACGCATTTCTGTCAGTATTTAAGATTTAACTGAAATCATTCGACATTTAGCCATATGGATGAAGCTGTGATTCTGCACAGTACGTGAAATGTGTTTGAGTGCTAAGGCGTTAACTTGGTACTTAATGGGTTCTGGGTTCGAGACGCTCCATGGCCAGAATTTTTATTCTTTTTGAATTATTTCGTTGTGTCAACACTACTGTGTGATGCAACTTTTCAACTTCGATTTACTCGCATGATCTAGGGGGCGATGTTAATAATGGATATTGGTAGGGAAACATCTTTCTATTTTATCATTCGAATTTGAACTTTCCCAATCAAAACCATGAATATTTGTACTATTCTTGAAACTAATATAATTTTCACAGCACTGATTACTCCACAGTAAAATAATAATAATAATAATAATATTAACAATAATATGAAAGTAGTTCCGTGACGATCTAAAGAGCCTAATTTTCTTTATATTTAAGATTCATGCCAATGATTAATCTACATAGACCTATCTAGAATAATGACGAGATTAAGTTGGTAATACTAACTTTTCTATTTAGATTGGAATATATCTGAAGTAATGTATTCCAATACAGCTCTACAGTTGGCAGCCTTGGTGACTCTGAATATATTCTTAGTTCCATATTTTAAGGTACAGAATGCACATACAAAATTAAGTCCAATGGATAGTATGGACGTTGCATGCTGTGAAATATTGGATGTATCAGTGCGAGTAAAATCATATTGGCAACATGTCAAGAAGGCGTTTTCAGAATTAATCTGATTTATTCCTATATTTTATAGTGCCAATTTTGGATAAAATCCATTTCTTAGTATGGAAGTTCAATTTCAACTATTTCCAACTGTGGCTACCAGATGCTTCTGTCACTAACACTGGCGGAGAACGTTGGAACTTGATAGAGCGTTTCTAACTCGCCAAATATAACCTAAAAACTTTTCTACACACTACCAATTGTAATGGTAGGTGCTTTTACCTGCCATAAATCTATGACATGGGCACGCCTGCTTTATTTCCCCTTCGAAGAAAGGCATACTGAAGAATTTTAACGCTCTTAACTAATCCGACGACTTCGGCCGGGTTTGAACACGCCATCTTGGGCTTAGCAGTTCAGCATGCTATCGACCACGCCACCGAAGCCCCTTATAGAAGTAATACAGGGTGAAGAAATATGCCGTACTTGGAGGTCGTCATGCGACTTCTCATCCAAATGCAAGACAAAAGTTTCTATAGCAAAATCGGAGCGGGTGTTATTTGAAAAGACGAGTATGAAAACGAGAAGCCGGCAACACTGTCGCATCCTGCGGCGGAATGTGTATCATATCACCGTACCAGCCGTCGTAGCTCACTGAGTAGACTGCTGTATTATCCAAACCACAACCACCAACGAACTACGGTTCGAATCTACGTCAGGTCGTCGTTTTGTGTGACGTCAGTTCGTGGCTCTGTGAAGATAAGACTGGACTTCAAACGATTTTTCTTTCGTAGTCAGTTTACCCTCCAAGTAGGCTTTTCCCACGGACTCAGCGAGAGATCCCACCTTTACCTCCTCTACGGGCAGTGTCCTGGCGCTTGAGAGTGAGTCGGGGGATCCAACTGGGGAGGCGGGACTAGCACCTCACCCAATGCGGCCTCACCTGCAAAGCGAACAGGGGGCCTCATGTGGGATGGGACGGGATGGGAAGAATAGAAAGGATAGACAAGGAAGAGGGAAGGAGGCGGCCGTGACCTGACGGTAGGGACCATCCCGGCATTTGCCCGAAGATGAAGCGGGCAACCACGAAAAACCACTTCGAGGATGGATGTGGTGGGAATCGAACCCCATCTACTCATTTGGACCACCCGAGGCTGAGTAGATCCCGTTCCAGTTCTCATACCACTTTTCAAATTTCGTGGCAGCGTACGGAATGGAATTATTGTGCGTATCATAATGGGCAATCTAGTGTATATCATTGGATGCAGACGATGTTACTGGCTTTATTTGTGCCATGGACGAAACTAAGTGGTCGTTTACGTATGTAAGAGGCTCATGTTATGTTTTAATGTTTAAATAAAGGTAACAGAAGGAAATAATATAAGAGATGAAGACACTTTGGACAGAGAAGGTGTTATGTTTGGAAGTACGCCAGGGTAGAGTGGAAAGGAAACCTGGGGCGAAGTGGTCTGAGGACAGAAAGAAGCAACATAGTCTAAGAACGAAGAAATATTGGGAAGAAAACAACAAAGAGTGAAGAATTGAAATTGGTGCGTGGTCCGTAGCGGGTCTCTTCGAAATAAGAAAGAAGTAGAGAAGTAACAGCAATGTAAGACACAGTACACAACATAATGTATTGATTGCATTGTGGAGGTGTACATTGGATACAATTTGAGACTTTAACTGAAGAACTCTTTGACGCGAACGCCATTGGACCATAACCGACCTTCACGGCATACCTTTTCGCACTGAGCTAATGAGACAGCACCGGCACAGCGCAGACTTCATGCGTGCTGTTCTCTTGGCCATGCTGCACGCAGTTACAGCGTTGCCAGAGCCTCGTTTCTTAACTCGCATTTCTATTAAACATATTGGCAGGACCAGGCCTTCCTAGATAAGCCTTTGCCATGAATTTCGACGAGGAACCGCATGCTGACCTCCAAGTACGGGATTTGTTCTTCATCCTGTATATAGTATATACAACATTATGTATAATATTTGACGCAATCAAAGTTTTTGATATTTCAGAGGAAACCTCTGGTTGGTTATGATAGGATTACTGGTATGCTACTGGTAGAGCGTATGTTAGTACAGTATATGATAATTAGTAAACAATATTTTAACTTCTTCTTCGACATAATTGATTTTTCAGTACGGTATGTTTAGGCTTTAGAGATCATATCAGCAACGGGTTGTGTATCATTCACAGCATTCCAATACGAAATAATTTTATCTTGTAACAATAAATGTACTGTGTGAAATGAAAGGGAACAAAGATCAAATGCCATTATTCATTTAAAGACAAGACGGAAAATGGCTAAGTTGCTCCAACGCGTAGCCCACTACTCCATGTTGTTTGATGTGGTGGTACGTTTAAATTTACGCTGCGATTTGTCGTCAACGGTATGAATGGCATTATTTACTTTTAAACCAGAATTACACTGCTGTTAATGAATACGACAACCCACCCGGCACTTTCTACTGTTAAAGCGATAGAGAGACTTGAGGTGTCCCACCTGTTATGACGAGACTTCTTGAATTGAGTCATCTCATGAGCACGTTCTGTCCAAGCGGAGCCTCGCTCACAGTAGTGTTGTGCCCAGGTGCGGGAGTGATTAATCTGCCAATGGATTTCAATTTTAAATAAAGGGAGGAGGAAATAGAGAACAGCATTCATAAGAGAAATAGCAAATGGAAGGGGTGACACATACGTTTTAATATTGTATTAGGCAAATGGGTTGTTGATTGTGTTCAATGTTAATAGTTAATTTTCAAGAGGAAGAGTACGTAGTATATGATTAGGCACAGATGTTCATGACCAGAAGGTGAAATTATATTGATGTATGTGTGACAAAATCATCGTAAAATCAGTGTGGAGGTATGTGTCCATGATATACGATCCATCTCCATTGCAAGTGTGAAAGAATTTCTGAGATATGGCCAAACATTTTTAAATATTAAAAAAAAATACAAAAATATATCTGTAGAAGCTCGACCCAAGTTGAAGACAAATTGCTGAAATGGCAAGATAGAGACTAAACAGGTGTTCAAGATTAGGACCGGACACATTGCATTAGCCTACTTACTATTTCAAATGCGGTTTACTCTCTAATAACTATATTTTACAGCTTATTCCAGGGGATAATTCACTACATTCATTCATGTTTATTAAAGAGGACGATTGGGAGTTCCACGGCAGTGACGTCTGAACATTATGATAAAGATCGGGAATGTAGACTAGTGATTAGAATTTTGTGTTGGAAGGTTCAAGAAGTATGTTGTTTAGAAAAGTGAGACTTGGCATTTGTTATGCCAATATAACATGAAGTAATCAGATATCATGTTTGAAACTGTAATCTCAGTATAACCCTTTCTTTTATCTGAGTGAAGATTTCTGCTGCCTTTTTTTTCACATCTGATAAACGAATCGCTTTTCAGTGGGTCAGCACATTAACGTGCGTAATTAAATGGGGTGGGGAATAACAAGTATGTATCCCACTTCACCGATGTGGCTCTATCCTGTAAGCCTAGATCAGGACCATCCAGTCATTGCGCTCCGAGAGCGCGGCCGCGCTCGGGGAGCACTGGGCAGTCAGACTAGCGCTCCTTCCCCTACCACCACTACACTGTGGCAGCGAGGAGATCTGAGACACACGGACTATGTTCGTACCGCAATAACTAGATACGTACGCACAGATGCAGGCGACGGCTTTTGTGGCATTGTTGGCATCATATTGATAGGGCTGTTTTACCATAATAGAATATATACTGCCATAATATATATGTATACAAATCGAATGGTACTCCGATGCATGGAATGTGTAGGAAACGAACGCAAGTGTTAAGTAAAGAATATTGTGCTTTATTACAAAATGAAATGAGAACATATTAGAGAGGAAAATTCAACAACATTTTACCAATATGAACAGATAGTACAGGCCTTGAGTGACTCTTTCTCCGTCGTTTTTACGAATTTCTAGTTTTGGAGGAAACAATCTTCTCCAAATTGGCTACAATATTTCTGGACACAGCTATTCGAAAACAATTGCGCAAGTTTCTATCACTCATCGTTGCACGATGTTTACTTTTGGTAAGCTTAAGATCTGAAGAGAAGCGCTCATAAATGTACGTTGAGTCGAACATTGACAGAACTTCACTTGCATGTCTTTACAAAAGGGGATATTCTCCTTGCGGAAAGCCACTGTAAAATTCTTCTAAACTTCGTGACATTAGAAAGCGGTCATTAAGACGAACATTGCATTGTAGTTTTCTTAACTTCGTGACATTTAGAAAGAGGTATTTAAGACGAACATTGCATTGCAGTTCAATCAGCTCTAATTGAAATAGCTGTGGAACACTGTCTGCACTAATAGAAAATGGTCGAACAAATACATCTAACACCGCTTGGAGTTCTGATAATTCTGAAAATCGCTTGTCAAACTCTTCTTGTATTTGGCGAATTACCTCCAAGTACTCATCAAAGTCGACACCTTTCACTGTTTCAAACGATGGAAAATGTCCTGTGTTCCTTGCACGTAACTGGTTTTCCCGCAAAATCAATTTTCTTGTGAACGCTTCAATTTTTTCCACCAAATCGCAGATGTTGTGCTTTTCGCCCTGAAGCGAAGTGTTCAAATTATTCAGATGGGCAGTAATGTCACATAAAAATCCAAGTCCGCCACCCACTTAGGGTCACGCAAAAGAACTTCGGGCCGCCCTTTCATGTCACAGAATGTATGTATTGCGTTCCGCAAGAAAAACACACGATTCAGCACCTTCGCCTTGCTCAGCCATCTTACTTCTGCATGGTACGGGATATCCGGACACTCCGCTTCGATGTCATCCAAGAACTCTTTGAATTGACGGTGCGTGAGTTCATGGGAGTGAAGATAATTTACCATTCGCACAACTGTTCCCATTACATCTTTGCGCTTGGCGACTTTTGCACAGATTGCCTCCTGGTGTATGAAGCAATGGATCGCCACCATTAGGGTACTACCGTTCTCAGCCATTTTTAACTTTACATATCTGAGGAACCCCATGCGTACACATCGTAAAGCAGGAGCTCCATCCGTCGTTATACTCGTCAACCGCTCCCATTTTAATCCCATTGATTCAAAAGCACCCTCCACAGCTTGGAAAATATCGAAACCGGTAGTGGTGACTTTGAGTGTTACCAAGTCGAGGAAATTCTCGGTGACCCGAAGATCGTCATCCACCCCTCGAATAAAAATAACGAGCTATGCTATGTCCGCAATGTCGGTTGATTCGTCGAGGGCGATGGAAAATTATACAAATTTTGCTGCCTTCTCCATTAATTGCTGTTCCATATCAACGGACATATCGTCTATTCTGCGAGCCACAGTTTGAGGAGAAAGAGAGATGTTTTCAAATTTCTCAACTACCTCCGTAGGGGGGCGTGGTGGCTCAGCGGTCTAGCTGTATGCCTCTCACCAAGGCGGTCCGGGTTCGATTCCCGGTCAATGCATGTGAGATTTTCGAAGTGAAATGCCATGTCCTGTGGTTCGGATTCCACGTAAAAAGGAGGTCCCGTGGCTCATAATCACAAGATTCACGGTCACGTAAAACTACAATCTTCCTTCCTTCCTACCTCCGTAGGACAAATACATGCCGCCACGTCCATTAGGCACTCCTTGATGAAATTCCCTTCCGCGAAGGGCTTCCCAGCTTCGGCAATTCGCATCGAACATTTGTAGCTTGCTCGTAAAATCGGTCCACCAACCTCACTCTCCTCTATCTCCTGTCAGACAAAAATACGGCAAGTCACAATTTTAGTGTTCTTCAGATAATTAAATCATTTGTTCATTCCCATTTGTAAGCAAGCATTTTAAAATTAAGGCAATAATACTTACAGGAAAGTGCAGCTTGAAATTTTCTTTCAATTCTTCCAACTTCGATTGCCGACTGGCGTCTGTCAAGTCACCGTAATCATCCCTGTGGTTGGCACTGCAGTGCCGTTCCAAATTGTGTGTTTTTTTTACTCATTAAATCTCGGTGGCACACTAAACATTTGGCATACCCTTTATAAGCTGTACAGAAAAATAATTTTTCCCATTCTGCTTTAAAGGCAGCTGCTTCACCACTCCTTATTAGCCTACTTTTCACATTCTGCAAAAATGAGGAAAAAGTACACTTATGAGATCGATCCGGGAGAATGTGAGTCTGTCTGTCTGTCCTTCTGTCTGTCAGGCTGTGTGTGTGTGCACCCCCCCCCCCCCCCTGTCAACTCCAAAACGGCTGCAGAAATCGAAACCAAATTTAGTATGAGTAAAGATGTATACCGGAATATCTCACGCCCATATTTGAAAATGATGTCAGTGCTACCAACTGCTAAAAATCACAATTCACTTTTAACCTCTACGTTGGATATCTCAGACGTTATGCATGCGAAATTTTCCAAAATTAGCACACACAGGGATAATAACATTCCAGATACATTTTAAGGATCCCATGTATGACAGTGTTGCCAAGATGATTCTAAGCCTGCTGATAAGTCCAATGTTTAAGTACATCTAACATCTATACTATCAATTGGATTTTAACCAAATTTCGTACGTGCTTTGTGTACTATAACAGATATGACTATGCTTATACTTAAGAGCCATTAGCGCTGCCAGCTGTTAATAAATGCGGCTGGCTGCGTGGCTCAGGGGTAACGTTCTCCCTTGCTGAACCCAAGGTTGCAGGTTCGTATCCTGGCGCAGTTAGCATTATTATTATTATTTGTTAATAAATGCTCACTCTCTTTATCCTAATACCAATATATCAGAAAGTATGCAAGCCAACAGCTCTAAATTTTGCGCACGAATAGTTCCTGAAATTTTAGATTATTTGGGAGCAACTAATGCACATCAGTGCTGTCAACATAATTCTAAGCCTGTTTATAGGGCCAATTTTTAAATGCATGTAACTTCTATACTAAGAAATGGATTTTATCCAAAATTGGCACTATAAAATATAGGAATAATTCAGATTAATTCTGAAAACGCCTTCTTGATGTTGTTGCCAATATGATTTTACTCGCACTGATACATCAAATATTTCACAGCATGCAACGTCCATACTATCCATTGGACTTTACCAAATTTAGCATGAGCATTCTTTACCTTAAGATATGGAACTAAGAATATATTCAGAGTCACCAAGGCTGCCAACTGTAGATCTGTATTGGAATACATTACTTCAGATATATTCCAATCTAAATAGAAAAGTTAGTATTACCAACTTAATCTCGTAATTATTCTAGATAGGTCTATGTAGATTAATCATTGGCATGAATGTTAAGTATAAAGAAAATTAGGTCCTTTAGATCGTCATGGAACTACTTCATATTATTGTTAATATTATTATTATTATTATTTTACTGTGGAGTAATCAGTGCTGTGAAAATTATATTAGTTTCACGAATAATACAAATATTCATGGTTTTGATTGGGAAAGTACAAATTCGAATGATAAAATAGAAAGATTTTTCCCTACCAATATCCATTATTAACATCGCCCCCCTAGATCATTCGAGTAAATCGAAGTTGAAAAGTTGCATCGCACAGTAGTGTTGACACAACGAAATAATTCAAAAAGAATAAAAATTCTGACCATGGAGCGTCTCGAACCCAAGACCCATTAGGTACCAAGTTAACGCCTTAGCACTCGTACACATTTCATGAGCTGTGCAGATTCACAGCTTCATCCATATGGCTAAATGTCGAATGATTTCAGTTAAATCTTAAATACTGACAGAAATGCGTTTAATCAGTCAGTGCCTTTTCCTGTATTCAACGTAACGGTACTAAATGACTGATTTGCATTAATAATGCCAATGAACTGCAACTATTAATCTCAATCCACAAGTTTCCTCCATCTTTGATTTCTTGCAGCTGAGCCAATAAGGACTCGTAATGCAGGTACGAATAACGTTATTGAAGCCTATACCGGAATTGTGCTTGTATACAAGCTTTTACGTTACGATCTGTAACATCTGAACGCTGATGGCAAATGATTGCGGTACAACACATGTGTAATGTCAATAAGCTGAGGGTACTGGTCAGCACAGTATCGAAGCACCTAAGGTAGGATGTTATACATTAGCTATCGTATATTCTACGTGGTATTTTAGCTTACTTTTCACTTTTTTTTAAATGATGATGAGATAGACTAATGACATCGATCCAGGCAAATGTCTGTCTGTCTGTCTTTGTGTGTCTCCCCCTATCAACCCCTAAAAGACTGCAGTTATCGAAACCAAATTCGGTTTAAGGAAATATCTAAATCTGAATATCTCAGGGACATAATTGTAAATGATTTCAGAGTTACCAACTGCTAAAAATCACAATTCACTTTTAAGCTCTACGTTGGATATCTCAGACGTTATGCATGCGAAATTTTCCAAAATTAGCACACACAGGGATAATAACATTCCAGATACATTTTAAGGAGCCCATATATGACAGTGTTGCCAAGATGATTCTAAGCCTACTGATAAGTCCAATGTTTAAGTACATCTAACATCTATACTATCAATTGGATTTTAACCGAATTTCGTACGTGCTTTGTGTACTATAACAGATATGACTATGCTTATACTTGATAGTCAGCAGGGCTGCCAACTGCTAATGAATGCTCATTCTCTTTCTTTATCCTAATACCAATAAATATATCAGAAAGTATGCTAGCCAACACCTCTGAATGTTGCACACGTATGGTACCTAAAATTTCAGATTAACTTCGAGTAACTAATGTACATCAGTGCTGCCAACATAATTCTAAGCCTGCTGAAAATGCATGTAACTTCTATACCAACAAATGGATGTTATCCAAAATTGGCACTATTAGATAAAGTATTATTTCAGATATCGCCTCAGTAGCGTAGCGGTCAGCATGGTTAGCTGCCGCCCCGGAGGTCCTGGGTTTGATTCCCGGCTCTGCCACGAAATTTGAAAAGTGGTACGAGGACTGGAACGGGAGCTACTCAGCCTCGGGTGGCCCAAATGAGTAGAGGGTGTTCGATTCCCCTTCAGCCATCCTCGAAGTGGTTTTCCGTGGTTTCCCACTTCGTCTTCGGGAAAATGCCGGGATGGTACCTTCTTCAAGGCCACGGCTGCCTCCTTCCCTCTTCCTTGCCTATCCATCCTACCCATCCCTTACCATCCCTCATGAGGCCCCTGTTCGCTTTGCAGGTGAGGCCGCCTGGGCGAGGTGCCAATCCCACCTCACCAGTTGTATCCCTTCCGATTCGATGTTCCTAGCTCTAGGACACTGCCCATAGAGGCGGTAGTGGTGAGTTCCCTCACTGAGTCCGTGGATTCCACCAACCTGGAGGGTAAACGACTAAAAATAAAATAAAAATTGGCGTGAATCTTAAATATAAAGAAAAGTATGCTCTTTAGATCGTCACGAAACTATTTCTCCTTATTCTTAATATTATTATCTATTGTGGAGTAAACATAGACTATTATTGAGGTATGAAAATATTAGTATACTTTCATGAATAGTACAAATATTCATGGTTTTGTATGGGGAAGTACAAATTTGAATGATAGAATAGAATAATTTTCCCTTCCAATATCCATTATTAACATCATCTCCGTAGATTATGCGAATAAATCGTAGTTGGAAACTCACAAGGAATGTAGTGTGAATGCAACATAATAATTCAAAAAGAATAAAAAATTCGGCCCTAGCGCGTCTCGAACCCGAGACTCATTGGACACTAAGTTGCAGCTATAGCACCCGTACACTTCTCACTTTGTAGCCTAGCTCATAGTTACGTAACTTCATGCGTATAGCTAAATGTCGAATTATTTCAGTTAAATCGTAAATACTGACAGGAATGCGTTCAATCAGTCAGTGCCCCTTCATGTATTCAACGTAACCCATCTTAATGACTGGTTTGCATTAATAATGCCAATGAACTGCAAATATTACTCTCAATCCACAACTTTCCTCCATGTTTGATTTCTTGCAGCTTAGCCAATCGGAACACGGAATGCTGCTGCGAATAACGTTATTCAAGCCTATACCGGAATTGTGCCTGTATACAAGCTTTAACGTTATAATCTGTACCATTTGTATTCTGATGGTCAATGATTGCGGTACAACACATGTGATATGTCCATAAGCAGAGGGTACTGATCAGCACAGTATCGAAACACCTAAGGTTGGATGTTATACAGTAGCTATCGTATATTCTTCGTAATATTTTAGCCTACTTTTCACATTTTGTAAAAATGAGAGAAAAGTAGACTTATGGCATCGGTCCAGGCAAATGTCTGTCTGTCCCTCCTAGACGGCTGCAGTTATTGAAATCCAATTTGGTATAAGTAAAGACCTATATTTGAATATCTCACGGGCATTTTTGAAAATTATTTTAGTGCTAGTAACTGCTGAAAATTCACAATTCACTTTTGAGCTCTATGTTGGATTTATCAGACGTTATGCATGCGAACCCTTCCAAAATTAGTACAGATAGAGATAATAACATTCCAGATATATATTTTAGGTAGCGCATATATGACAGTGGTGCAAACATGATTTTAAGCCAGCGGATAAGTCCAATGTTTAAGTGCATCTAACTTCTAACTATCAATTGGAATTTATTCGAATTTCGTATGCGCTATTGTTACTGTAACAGATATGACTATGCTCATACTTGAGAGCCAGCAGGGCTGCCAACTGCTAATGAATGCTCATTCTCTTTCTTTATCCTAATACCAATAAATATATCAGAAAGTATGCTAGCCAACACCTCTGAATGTTGCACACGTATGGTACCTAAAATTTCAGATTAACTTCGAGTAACTAATGTACATCAGTGCTGCCACCATAATTCTAAGCCTGCTGAAAATGCATGTAACTTCTATACCAACAAATGGATGTTATCCAAAATTGCCACTATTAGATAAAGTATTATTTCAGATATCGCCTCAGTAGCGTAGCGGTCAGCATGGTTAGCTGCCGCCCCGGAGGTCCTGGGTTTGATTCCCGGCTCTGCCACGAAATTTGAAAAGTGGTACGAGGACTGGAACGGGAGCTACTCAGCCTCGGGTGGCCCAAATGAGTAGAGGGTGTTCGATTCCCCTTCAGCCATCCTCGAAGTGGTTTTCCGTGGTTTCCCACTTCGTCTTCGGGAAAATGCCGGGATGGTACCTTCTTCAAGGCCACGGCTGCCTCCTTCCCTCTTCCTTGCCTATCCATCCTACCCATCCCTTACCATCCCTCATGAGGCCCCTGTTCGCTTTGCAGGTGAGGCCGCCTGGGCGAGGTGCCAATCCCACCTCACCAGTTGTATCCCTTCCGATTCGATGTTCCTAGCTCTAGGACACTGCCCATAGAGGCGGTAGTGGTGAGTTCCCTCACTGAGTCCGTGGATTCCACCAACCTGGAGGGTAAACGACTAAAAATAAAATAAAAATTGGCGTGAATCTTAAATATAAAGAAAAGTATGCTCTTTAGATCGTCACGAAACTATTTCTCCTTATTCTTAATATTATTATCTATTGTGGAGTAAACATAGACTATTATTGAGGTATGAAAATATTAGTATACTTTCATGAATAGTACAAATATTCATGGTTTTGTATGGGGAAGTACAAATTTGAATGATAGAATAGAATAATTTTCCCTTCCAATATCCATTATTAACATCATCTCCGTAGATTATGCGAATAAATCGTAGTTGGAAACTCACAAGGAATGTAGTGTGAATGCAACATAATAATTCAAAAAGAATAAAAAATTCGGCCCTAGCGCGTCTCGAACCCGAGACTCATTGGACACTAAGTTGCAGCTATAGCACCCGTACACTTCTCACTTTGTAGCCTAGCTCATAGTTACGTAACTTCATGCGTATAGCTAAATGTCGAATTATTTCAGTTAAATCGTAAATACTGACAGGAATGCGTTCAATCAGTCAGTGCCCCTTCATGTATTCAACGTAACGCATCTTAATGACTGGTTTGCATTAATAATGCCAATGAACTGCAAATATTACTCTCAATCCACAACTTTCCTCCATGTTTGATTTCTTGCAGCTTAGCCAATCGGAACACGGAATGCTGCTGCGAATAACGTTATTCAAGCCTATACCGGAATTGTGCCTGTATACAAGCTTTAACGTTATAATCTGTACCATTTGTATTCTGATGGTCAATGATTGCGGTACAACACATGTGATATGTCCATAAGCAGAGGGTACTGATCAGCACAGTATCGAAACACCTAAGGTTGGATGTTATACAGTAGCTATCGTATATTCTTCGTAATATTTTAGCCTACTTTTCACATTTTGTAAAAATGAGGGAAAAGTAGACTTATGGCATCGGTCCAGGCAAATGTCTGTCTGCCCCTCCTAGACGGCTGCAGTTATTGAAACCCAATTTGGTATAAGTAAAGACCTATATTTGAATATCTCACGGGCATTTTTGAAAATTATTTTAGTGCTAGTAACTGCTGAAAATTCACAATTCACTTTTGAGCTCTATGTTGGATTTATCAGACGTTATGCATGCGAACCCTTCCAAAATTAGTACAGATAGAGATAATAACATTCCAGATATATATTTTAGGTAGCGCATATATGACAGTGGTGCAAACATGATTTTAAGCCAGCGGATAAGTCCAATGTTTAAGTGCATCTAACTTCTAACTATCAATTGGATTTTATCCGAATTTCGTATGCGCTATTGTTACTGTAACAGATATGACTATGCTCATACTTGAGAGCCAGCAGGGCTGCCAACTTCTAATGAATGCTCATTCTCTTTCTTTATCCTAATACATATATATAATAAAGTATGCAAGCCAACAGCTCTAAATTTTGCACACGTATGATACCTGAAATTTCAGATTAATTTCGAGTAACTAATGTACGTCAGTGCTGCCAACATAATTCTAAGCCTGCTGAAAATGCATGTAACTTCTATACCAACAAATGGATGTTATCCAAAATTGGCACTATAAAATATAGTATTATTTCAGATTAATTCTGAGCACACGTGCATGACTTTGTTGCCAATATGATTCTACATACACTGGTAGATCCAATATTTCATAACATGCAACGTCCATACTATCCATTGGACTTCAACCGAATGTTATATGTGCATTATGTACCTTAAGAGATGGAACTAAGGATATATTCAGAGTCACCTAGGCTACCAACTGTAGTGCTGTATTAGAATATTTCAGGTATATTCCAATCTAATTAGAAATGTTAGTAGGCCTATTGCCTATTAAATTTTGTCATGGGAAAAGGCACCTACTTTATTATTGCAATGTGCTCAAATATTTCATATGACCCTTCTTTGTATAATGTGACTAATCCCACACAACGTCGCTCTTTCTACATCACATTTAGTAACAACGTTATGGCCCTCTGTTCGAGCTGTTTCCTTAATAACGTTCTTGACGGAATATACATAATTTCTTGTCATTGAGATTGGATTTGATTAATAATAAACAAGAAATGGGAATAACATTAATTTGTAGAACTCAATTTTAGCCGTCTTTTAAACAACGTTATCGTCGGTAGTACTCACAATTTTGTTCCTTAAAGATTGGGTAAGACAAATAACGAAAACCGGCGAATAACGTTTTTATGAGGAACTTCCTTTACCCGCCTTTCGAATAACGTTATTGTCAGCAGTTCGTTCAATTTCGTTCTTCGATATCAGGTTGAACTAATAACGAAATGATGCCAATAACGTTATTCAGTTATTCACTATGTGAGCCACCCTCCCAATAACGTTATTGGTAGGGACCGGAATAATAGCGTTCTTCAATTCGGTTATTGAATATAACGTTATTGTGATAGTATATGATAAATACGGTATTCTTGTGGAAACGAAGTAATTCGTTCTGCAACGCATTTACCTAAATGCACTCATGGAGTTTTCCGGTACATTCCCTAATTACGTTACGTTATGGTTACGGTTAAGTTATCTAGCCCTGCTATTAACACAGGTATGATATATGAAAATAGGCTGTATAGTTTGTAACCCTATGTGGTTACATAGTTTTAGGTTAGGATGATGGCTACTCTTTGCTGGTAACTATTGTAAGGCCTTAGCGCTGAGCTTAGAGATTCCTTGCAATAGTTCACTAGTAAAGGAGTAGGAGGCCATGCAAAATTTGAGTTCCTTATCTGAAAAGATATTTCCTTTTTCAATTGTCTATTGTTTTTTGGGAGAATAGTATGAGAATTTCTTTGAGACAGAGGAAGTCTGATTATCTGTTTAGATCATCTATGTTGATTGTAGAAAGGTATGAGGGTAGAAGTGATATGACTTGGTTTTGTGTGGAAGGATTGTAAGTGAATCTTGGCAAAGATATTGTTTTGTGCTATGAAAAGTTATGAGGAAAGAGAAGTAAAAGAATATTTTTTAAAAAGTATCCCTCATGGTAAATCAATTACCACCACCCCCAAAGAATAGAAGACGTACGGTTACAAGTTCTTCACGTAACTACTTGTTTTCTTACAATTTATGATTGAGCTCGTAGTATAGAAAGCTTTGAAGCCATTTCTCAGTGTTGCCTTACCAACAACTGATAAGTAACTTTCAGCCCATCGGGGCAGATAACCTCGCTGTTTCGCCCCTTAAAACAACAATAACTAACTACCTTTCAGCCCAGCCACACGAATTTATGCCCAATCATGTTGCTGTTTGAGTCTTCAGTCTTTTGTCTGGTTTGAAGCAGCACTCTATTGCTCCCTGTCCTGTGCTAATCGTTTCATCTGTAAATAGCTGGCTGGCTGCGTGGCTCAGCGGTGACGTTCTCGCTTGCTGTTCCCAAGGTTTCAGGATCGAATCCTGGCACAGTCAGCTGGCATTTGAGGGTGAGCAAATGCGAGGGAGCCGTGTCATTAAATTTACTGGCACGCTAAAGATCCCCTTCGGAGCAAAATTTTGGCACTCCGGCGTCTCTAAAAGCCGCAGATGTTAAAAGGGACATAAAACAAATAACATTAGCCTACTATTATTATCTACATTGCTACCACATCCTACAATATGCGAGGCAATCTGTTTTACATAACCTTTGTCTACCCCTACATTTCCTGTCCTGGACCCTTCCTTCCATAACTGAGTTTGCTATTCCTGGGTGCCTTAGTATCTATCTATCTCTTCTCTTCATTAGCAGTCGCCAGAGACATCTCGCCCCTCCCATTAAAATTGATAACTCAAGATGTGGCCGAAAACTTTCCATGAAACTTGGCGAATGAGGAGTCACAAACAAGGAAAATCACTTTTCTAGTCCTCCAGATTGTTACATTTAACAATACACATAGCTGTCATCTCGAATGAAGCATATCTCTACTTAGGCTAGTATAAAACAAAGTCCCCGATTCTTGGATGTCACGGTTAATCTCGAGTAGGCAACCACTGGATGGATTTTGATGCGGGTTTCACCATTTTGTAAAGGATATCTCGAGGAAGGTTTCTGAAGAAAATAATTTATTTATGATCAAAGGAAGCCAAGCAGTAACGATTTCAGTGAAAAAGTCGAAAATAGAAACCTGGCATCCGTGCGCCTTTTAAGCTTACGCTGGGCAAACATTTAAACATATCTACCGGTATATAACACTATGAGAGTAAGAATTGTTCAGCATGAAACGTTCTACAAGAAAGTCCGCGAGAGCATATCTCTATCTTCAATACATCGCCCACTATTAGTGTTCTTACGTTTTTATTTCTTCCAACAATCTCCATTCAATTACTGAGGCGACAGTTTACGAGCTAGCCAGGGGCGAGCCTATCACCCCAGTTACAGCCTAGCTAGCAGGTGAGCCTATTGTCCCAGATACAGCCAGCAGCAAACTGTCGAGTCGTGTTGAGTTAAGACTTCAGAGAAGAGTGGTTGTGTTTGGAGTTTCCCTGGAAGTACAACTCGGCTTTTCTTCATTTCGCCTGTGAACGTTTCGTTCCACAAAATTCACAGTCAAGTCAAGTTAAATTACGTCTGACAAGAATATGTTGCACATGCATCTCCATGATAATATAATTAATTTGCCAGTCAGTGATTTTAACCCATCATGCCACAACGTAAAACGGATAGGCCTATAGGTCGTAGTTCATTGACGTCGAAAAATAAGCGCTTAACACGTAATGCATTCATAACTGTTCCCGGGCTAAGTCCCAGATTCTTGGGTGTAACGGGTAATCTCGTTTAGTGTAGGTGTCTTTGGTTAGATGGTAAGCCATTTCCATTTTGTTGATTCTTGACACGAAAGCTTCTTGATCACAAACGTTAAGCTCTATCCACTCACCGAGGTATTTGAATTTCTCCTTCGTTCTCTGGGTGCTGACTTGATGTTCATTATGAACTGTGTTCTCTCAAACGAAATCTGAAGCCCTGCCTTTACTGCTTGCATCTATAGTTGACTCATTTGTTGTTTGGCCGTGTCAAGAGAATGCGAGAGAATTCCAAGATCATCTGCGAAAGCTAAACAGTCGATTGTCAGGTCCTTATTCTTACAACCTAGTTTTACCCCATTCTCCACACCTTCTTTACTCAATTCTTTGCACCATTCGCGAATAATTTTCACAGTTGAATAGGAAAGGTGAGAGCCCATCTCCCTGCCTTACCCCTGTTCGTATATCTAAGAATTCTGAATTTTGTCCCCTGAATTTCACTTCGGATGTCGTGTCCAACAAAGTTTGCTGAATGATTGCTCTTGTCTTATTATATAAGCCTAATTATTTTAGAACCTGGATCAGAGTACTTCGATCCAGCGAGTCGTAAGCCTTCTTGAAGTCAACGAAGGTCACCACGAATTTCTTACTTCTCAGTTTAATGTACACCAGGTGAGTTAGCCATGGTCGTTACGGCGTGGCTGCAGGCGAGGGAGGCGAGGGGGTTCGAATACCCCCATCGGCAACCTTGGTTTCCCATCTTCCTTCCAGGCAAATGCCAGGGTTGGTCCCAAACTGTAGGCCACAGCCGCTACCTTCCAATTCGTCGTCCTTACATACATTCTTCCACACGCGATGGTACGTGTAGCTGACCCCATGGGAGACCACATAGAAGCAGCTACAAACCCTGGCGAGCCGAACATGTTCTCGGACACTCCCGGTACTAAAGGCCATACACTAAAAATAAAATAAAATAAAATAAAATAAAATAAAATAAAATAAAACATGTACGATATAATTGATTTTAGATTCATGATTTGCTCCACACAAGAGCGCCCTTTCCTAAACCCTCCTTGGTGTTCTGCCATATGTTTATCTAGCTGTGCCTCTGCTCTCGTTTGAAGTGGTTTCGGGAGAATCTTGTAAGTTATCGAGAGGGGTGATATTATTATTATTTTCGTTAGCAGAGCAGGGAATCAAAGCCAGGATCCTTGGGACAAGAACCTCTCCCCCTAAACCACTTTTTAAGAATTATATTAGCTCCATTGAAGTCCCACCACATTGTATTCATGGGTTGTCTCAAAACGCGTGGCTGGATATGTACAGTATGCTGTAGCAGCAAGCCACAAGTTCATCATTAGTCTCCAATAAAAGAGGTATGAGCGTTTAAATTATCATGTGAACAATGGGCTCTAGGGCAGAGATAATAATATGTTACGACTCATTCATTACCTCTTTCCTACGTAATCCCACCATAGTAGTAGTAGTACTCTCTTTCAGTCCTAAATCGCCTAGGCGATTGAAAAATCGTAGGAGTCTGGTGCCCTATTGGGCTCCTTTCACTCCGCTGTAAATGGCAATTGTTTTTAGATTAATTGGTTGCTTTATTATTTGCTTTGAGAAGTTAATAATGTCTCCCTCTGTGCATTAAAGAATAATGTATTTGAGGGAGAATTTTTGTCCTTGGGAGATTTGCTGTCTTGGTGATTGAATTATTACTTTACGTTGGTGAATTTTTAATGGAAGTTTGAGACTACTAGAACTTAGCATATGCCTGATGAGCTGCGAGTACGAACATTGGGTCAGGAACTAGGCTATGACCGTCCGGCTCGCAGCGGCAATAGTTGTTATTAAATATAGTTCGCTCAGTCATGGCCTGTCAGCAGTTGCTTTAGCGGAGTTAATAATAATAATTATAAGTGGTTTGTAATTTTCAAATTGTAGTTAACTGAGTTTTGAAAGAGATAGACCTCTAGTTAGGTATGGTTTTGTAGAAGGTAGAAAGAAAGACCTATAGTAGGTTAAGGGTATTGAAAAATAATAATAATAATAATAATAGCCTCAGGTGTGTAGTTTTTTTGTTTAAGTGTGGAAGTGTAAGTGTATAGGTGGACGGTGTAATTAATGAGTTAAGATGTTTGTGCAGGGTGGGAGTTTGAATTTACCGTGGCTGTTCGCTGATTAGCTGTCATTGGTTGTTGGTTTAGAGCTGAATAAATATATTTGGAGTTGAATATTATGATGTTTACTGATTGTTTATTGTTAAAGGTATGTAGTAACTTTTGATTGATTCATGTTCAGGATAGATGCATTTGTATTTTTCCCCGGCACGCCGCGCACCATCCCGCGCGGACGAGCCTTGGTTCGCCGCCAGGGCAGATACACGACGTAACCGGGTCCTGGGTTCGAACTGGGTTGAGTGATTTTTAAATGGTGATGGCTGAGAGTTGTTGGAGTACGCTCAGCAATTGTGTGAGTGCAGTGGCGGACGTGGATTTAGAGGGGCTTATTGGTAGTGAAAGTAGAGAGCGAATGGGTTGACCTGAAATGTTGGGACGAGTTTGATGCTTGGTGAATGGTTTGTATCGTTGTTTTATGGCGTTTTTAATGTATTTGCAACCGCCATACGACGCCGCGTGATTGCCCCCACAGTTTATACACGTGGGGCTGTCCTTCGCTACCGTACAGTCAGATTGACGATGATTTTCGCCGCGTCTGTTGCAGCGGGTAGCATGCCTGCAATTCGCGTCCTCGTGATACAATCGTTGACAATTATAACACTGTATTGTGAGTGTATTGTGTTGGATGATGGTAGGGCGGCGTCGCCACGCCTGTGATCGTGTTTTTGTTTTTGTTTTCTGGGAGTCTCGTGTTATCTCGGCGCTTGTTGTGAGGAAGAGTGCGACTTGTGAGGAGATTTAGGTAAGTTAGAGCCAGCTGGCTCTGTGACAGTGGCGTGCGTGGGAGACTGAAGTTGGATAGGATCGGGTAGTGGCTTAGTTTGCGTTTGCTTTGTGTACTTGAGTGTGGGCGGCATGGAAGGGGAAAGAGGAATGGTTTGGGAGGATGTTTTGTAACATTCGGTTTGAGTTGCTGGATCGAATAATTGTGCAGGTTTAGGAAAGATGAGCATGTGTTGGTAGTCCAGTCGAATTAGACCAAAAATGATGGTTTTGCTGCATTAAATCATGTAGTTCCAAATTTTTTAGGAATGTGTAGAGGGAGGTTCCCTGAACAACGCCTAATAAAGTCCCGTCGATTTCAGGTGCTGCGGGGGGGGGGGGCTCGCAGGCCCCCCTTTTCATTTTGGCGCATAACTTTCAAACGGTGCATCTTACAGAAATTTTTATACTCTCTTAACTGAAAGGTAATTAAATGCCCTACAAAATGGTATATTCATTTTCACACCAGTGTGTTACTTTCTTCGAGATATGAGCTGGTGAACCACTAGTTAATGAGTTTCGAACGGTATTCCGTGTAGGAACACATGGTGGCGACCGCTACGTCTAAGACATGCTTGGGAAGGAAGCCGAAGGTAACCGAGAATGCGCGAGATTGCTCGAAGCAGGTCGCTAGAAAGAAATGGAGTCGCGACACAGTGGACTGTAATATTCGTGTCGTAAGAAAACCTCGACACCTGCATTCAGGAAATAAATTGAACATTATGGCTAAATAGAGTATTTTACGCAGTATGATTGAGGCTAAATATCATGTCGGAATGCTAGAAAGTGTATACATGTATTTATTGAATTATTGAGAAGCCTGCAATACTAAGAAATGATTATATTCCACTCTACCGGAGAGAAACGTCGAACTAGGATACCCCAGGGTGGGGGTAAAAGTTCTTATACGCAGTGCGACAGGAGTGGAGTGGACAGATCATAATGTGAATTCGAGTCTGAACTATCTCTGAACTACGGGTGTGCTTTGAGGTGATATCGTGTACCGAGAAGTATATTACCCGGACCGTGAACACTCAGAACAATGAACTTAACGAAGAGACTGTGCATTTTGAGTATATGAATGTGGTGTATGGGTATTTTCATATCGTAAGCGAGGCTCCAATATATGAACAGAAACATTTCGCGATTTCTTACCACGCGGAATGATAATTTCGGCGCAGTGAGGCGAGTGTGGAAGGAAGCCATTGTGAACTATCAGTCCATGCGGGATTATTCTCGCTACACACCTGTTGAGTGTAACTTCAGAACAGGATGTGATTCTTGCACAGTTCTTTTGAGAGTAACAGTATATTTCCCGTACGGCATGTTGGAAGCTCAGACATCAGGGGGAATATGCAATGACATTATTATGTGTATAGTCATGTGCGGCTAAATACATGACATAAGCACTACTTCTCAGTGGCGGAGATCTCTCATAAGGTGACCATAAATTAACATGTGGTCTGAGAACACGACTTGCTTGTTCCAGACAGCTTGAAATTATAAGAATGTTTTACGCACCTCTAAGAGAGATGAGTATCACACATGGTTACAAGTTACGACTTACTCGCTGCTATAAACTGTTATATTTCAACCGAAAGATGCGTGTTCGTAATCGTTTGTCGAGATGCCATTGCACGGCAGGGGCGTGCGGACAATCTGACGCAAGCGGACTTGGCGTAGATCGAGTTCCTGGTTCGAGGCCCTGGATCGTTGGAGGATGGGGTCTATGCCTTGGAGGAGATAGGAAATGGTTACCATGGCATGTTACTATATCCTTTTTAACATCGCAACGGAACTTGGCTGAAGGTAGAAGATACTCAGGTTTATAAGTAGTGGCTTAGTGAGTATCATATAGTAACCATAATTGCCATAGTTTGTTTTGATTTGTAGTAAGGATGGACAGGGTTCTAGGTTCGACATCTTGTCATTTCTGACTTTCTGCTCACCCGGATTTAGGTTTAATTAGTAAACGCATCCATTTGTCTAATATTGTGGCAATTACTTTGGCTTAATTTAGAAGTAATAATATGCATATTTTCATTGTCGAGAAGACAAATTATAGGCGAAGACATTTACATTTCCATTTTTGTGTGTTTTTCACACGTGTTGGTGATTATAGACCAGACTATAATATGTATATAGTTGATTAGAGTGGTTTCTTACACACTTAATGTTTAGTAACGTTGATATAATTAAGTATCTGAATGAGCATACTATTATCGAACTTTATTCATGTCGTTTCGACACAGGGTGTTTCTGAAGTCAGGTCTTATTAAGATTTTTGTTCAGTTATTCTTGTAGAGACTTCACTTTATTTCTGAGGGGCGAAGTATGTTCACAGTGTGTCCTAATGAATCAATTAGACTTTAACTTAATTGTGTTAACTAAGGTTCATGGCGTAGGGGGTATTGTTATACATTTTCGAGTCCATATGAATGAGTGTTGAATTCTATTTTCGATTTGATCAATTTTCACTTTGAATGAGCCACGTGTTTTATGTGCATTTTGTTACTTGATATTTAATAATAATAATAATAATATCGTATGGCCTCAGGTGAGATTTAATGACATCATTATTCTTATCGATTTCTCGTTTGATTGGAGATATTTTGATGAGCAGCAAATATCTTTTATACGCAATTTCCTAGAATAGCCTTTAAGAAAGTCTATACAACAATAATAATAGGACATGATTTGAAATGAAATATTGTAAGGCAAGACTTGAATATAGTCAGGATATTTTTATACCATTTTGAATATGATTTCACGCAGTTATTTAATTCAGATTTAACTAGGGAGAGTGAACACTAATGTTATGCAGTATAATATGAGGTTAAACAATTTATTCGGTATTTCATGGTCACTAATGTGTGATACAGACCATTGATTGAGGTACATAATAGGAGGTCACCTAATGCAGATGTACATTATTGTTGAGCATACCAGTGGGAAGTGCTATAATTATTATGATGGTTAACAGAGATGGAACTGTTAAATAGAAAATATATTGATGCAATTGAGCCAGTGAGAGCCAATTATTGCAGATTTTTATGAAAATCTACGTCGTCGTATAATTATTTAATTAATCCCTGTGTATGGATTTCAGATCG
Organism: Meconema thalassinum; assembly: GCA_946902985.2. Taxonomy (NCBI): domain Eukaryota; kingdom Metazoa; phylum Arthropoda; class Insecta; order Orthoptera; family Tettigoniidae; genus Meconema; species Meconema thalassinum. The sequence continues at coordinate 1,983,386,042 of OX336388.2, forward strand.
GCTGTTTGATCACAGATGTTTTAATACCTCACTGCTACAATCACTCTGAGCATAACACTGCACTATTATCGTTATAGATGGATAGATTATCTTTGATAAAGTTAATATAAATGCCAACATTGTTAATTTATTGATTGTTTTAAATAATTCACATGGAGTGGACAATTAAAACTTTCAATTAGCTTTATTGCTCGTTGGATTTAAATATGCTGATGATAAATTTAAACTAATTATGATAAGACTAATCGAATTGTTAGGTTGCAACGAGCCAAGTCAAGTAATAAGTGAAGTTAATGATGAAACCAAGTTATTTGTGAGATAGATGAATTGTAAAATATAAACAAATTGTTAATGGATTGTTAATACGAATTGTAGTATATGTAAATAAGTAAATCACTGGAAAATTATTGATAATTTTGATATGCTGTATATATGATACATTTGCGAATTAATTATACATTGAGTTAGGGTGAGCGACAACCTACAATAATCTCATTTGGGGTTGTATAAAATATTTGATGATGTATAATTTTTCTTTTGATGTGTCAATTTGGACACGATGAGATTTCATGTTTTTTTTTAGTGATATTCGGATAGTATTACCCTATTGGGGGGGGGGAGGGTGTTTTTTGGGCATTCTTTTGAGTGCTAGGATTGTTCTTGTTTCATGTTTACTTTTGTGAATAAATTCTTTTTTAATTAAAATCTTGATCGCGTGATGCTTTATAGAGGTGGTGGAAGGTTGTATTAGGAAGACCATCGCTGGGTATTTTGGGGGTATTCCACTCTTCCGAGGTGCTTCTTTTTTGTAATTTCATGTTCTCTGAGCTACTTTTGCTTTTGTGGTCATGGTCATTCATAATACTACCTTGTTAGGTGTATTTGTGCCCTATTATCCCATTCACTTATGAGTAGGACCTGGGGGTTTTTCTAGCCGGGGATTTTCAGGTTCTACGATCCGGCACTCCGGCAGTCTTCGTGGGATGCAGCAGGTAATGGTAGCTATTTACGGGTACAGTATGATGGGCTATGGTAACAATCCTTATATAATCGCACTAAATTCTGTAGCTTACTTTTCGTAAATCATTGAAGTCGTTCATTTCACTTTTCTAAAAATTAGCACCGTGGTTCGTTACATAAAGATGTCATCTCCCGGGAGAAGTCTTAATAACCGATATTGAAAGCTATATATTCTAACACATAACTTCTCATTGTAACGGTGTTGGTGAAGACATAGGTCGTGAACAAAAATCTATTTAGTATATCACATGGAAAATTCTTTTAATAGGCAAGAGCGTTTCAATGCAAAAGACCAGCCAGACATATGAAAATAGGCTATTTATTTCTTCACGGAACTACTTGTTTCATTTTACATTTATTGATTTTCATCATAATGGCGGGCACAACTAGAATTTTACTATATAAGGCGTGATCCAAAAACTGGATGGTGGGTTTGTTTTAGACAGCGGAAGAGTAAATTTCTATTACTAAGTTACATCATTTCCAGATTTATTCTTTATTACGACAGGTATTTTGGCTAATTTCAGTAGCTAAGCAAGTTTTATAGTACGTTCGGCTCTCGTTCAACGTTACTAATAATAATTTATCCTATGTAGATTTATTTTAGGTGAAATTTGATATTTCCCGCCCAATATTGACCGAATGAAAGTTACTATTCAATTCCAACCAATGGTCGTATCGTTCAGTCATTATTCCTCACTAACTACTCTTATGACTCCTCCCGTCACAGCAAAACTGGAGTAATACGGGGTAGAATTACATACTAAAAAAAGCAATTACCGCACTGTGCTTACGTCCATGGATCACTGCAATCAATTCCCTGTTTTCAAGACCTTGATAACGACTCAATTACTGAGGAATTTCTCATGATAGACTACTGGTCTGACCCGTGGCCAATGACAAATAAGCGAACAGCTAATGGGACATTTTGACTGTCTACAATGATACAGTCGTTAATTTTCCATAAGGTATAGGCTTCATCCATATTCGTGTCAGCGCGCGCTGTGGTGATTTCGGTAAACAATAAAAGTTGTCACAGTCGACTTAAAATCCCCCTCTGTTAGTAATTGGAGCGATGAGTTTTATGAGTACGAAATTTGTTCAATGTTTTATGGTATTCAAGATGGCGTAGTACTGAAATAAATTACTAATCATCTAATAAATCTAGAATTTCGAACCTTCACCTGAAATAAATACGATATTAGGTTTGCTTTGCTAACGACGCATATGAATGGAAATCATATCTTCAAAGATGGCAGACATGCGTGGTATCAATACATTCAAATCATTAACTTTCGATGTATTTAAGCACATACTTAGGCGAAGAAAGAGTATTTTGTGATAAACTTTAGTTTCTCTACCTCAAGATTATCTGACTGAATATTAAGCGTAATTACCATCTTCAATATTTAAGTTTTCAATCGATAACTCACTAATAAGGGTAAAATTTCAAAACTTGGCAAGAAAGAATAGTATTTTATAGGTATAGGACATGCACACGGCTGAAGGCACATTTCAAACAATCAAGATATTTAAGTGTATTTGAGTATTCAGTTTTTTGACTGGTTTGATGCAGCACTCCATGCCTCCATGTCCTGAGCTAATCGTTTCAATTTTACATACAGTAGCTACCACACCTTGCATCCGAGATAATCTGTTTAATATACTCTAACCTTGGCCTACTCCTACAGCTCATGTCCTCGACCCCTCCTTCCATAAGTAAATTTGCTCTTCATGGGTGCCTTAGTATGTGTCCTACCAACTTATCTCTTCTGTTATAGTTAGTTAGTTAGTTATTGTTATTTTAAGGGGCGGAACTACGAGGTCGCCTTCCTCTCTTAACACGAATTAAAGTATACAAATTTGGAATGGAATTTAAATATTTAGAGGTGAATACCTAAATTTGAAAAGACCGAAAATTAATAAAACAAAAAATTAAATTATTATTGAAAATACAGAGCACAAATTGTGCATAGGGTTAATAAATGTGAATATACATTAGTGTTTTCACCTTCCATCTTCACAAAATTTCACAATGGAAGGACCCCGGTTCTTACATGTGATTACGTGGTACCGACTACATTGTTTACCACATAATTTACAAGTACAGGATACGTCTATGTCATGAAAGTACTTGGTGACGCACAGTTTATGGTGGTACCCATGAACCGCCATCGATTTAACGAAGTGTCGTAGGTCTTGATTGGTCCATACCCTATTCGTCATGGCTTCCGTTATGTAAAATTCGAGCCAGATTTAATCTCTCTTCTTCACTCTCTCATGCATTAGTATTTTCCAGGCGTCCGTAGATGGTGGTCCTCTCTTCGTCCGTAGGTCCTAATAATTATAAAAATAAACAAAAATTACGAAATACAAAAAATTATCATTCAAAAACGAACAAATCGTTGTGTCAATGTACACTGGAAAATTTCGATTGACTTATCTCTTCTCTTCATTAGCAGTCACCAGAAACATCTCTCCTTGCCCACTCGTCTTAATATTTCTTCATTTGTTACTCTATCTATCCATCTGAACTTCATCATTCTCTTGTAATACCACATTTCAAATGCTATTTGCTTCTGCACCAACAGTCCAAGTTTTTCTTCCATAGGGTGCAATGCTCCAGACAAAGTATTTCAAAAATGACTTTTTAATGGCCTACCTAATCTATATTCGGTGTTAACAAATTCCTTTTCTTCAGAAATGCTTTCCTTGCCTGAGCCAACCTACTTTATATATCCTCTTTGCTTCGTACATCACTGGTTATTTTGCTTACTAAATAGCAGAAGTCTCGTACTTCCTATACATCTTCACCTGTCAATTGACGTCCATAGGGGTTTCTAATTTATTTCGGATGCATTCCATTATTTTTGTATTCCTTTTATTGATTTTCATTATTAATTATTTAACGTATGGCTTTTAGTGCCGGGAGTGTCCGAGGACATGTTCGGCTCGCCAGTGGCTGTAGCTGCTTCAATGCGGACACCCATGGGGTGTGTGAGCTACAAGTTCCGTTCAATTTCAAGTAGTTCCAACTTTCGCTACCAGATGTCACTGACACCTAGTGGTGAACGATGGAACTTTTGTTAGAGCGCTTCAACGACATCTAACCTACAATTTAGCTTCACACAAATTTAGTTATTGGAAGGTTCTTTTACATTCCATAAATCTATGACATGGGCTTTACTTGCCCTCCGAAGGAAGGCATACTAAAGGATTTTAACGTTCTTAAAAAAAATCCGACTCCTTCGGCCATGTTTGAACCCGCGATCTTGGGCATAGAAGCTCAGCATACAACTGACTACGCCACCGAAGCTGCTGAAGGAAACTTTCTTCATGAATTATTTCCTCAAGACAGAGTTTATCCCGTTTAAATACGCCTTAAAATCCTCTGGTGAATCGGCTAAGGAGACAATGTCATCAGCAAATCTCAGTGTTGAAACTATTTCTCCTTGAAACTTGGCTCCTACTTGTCCTACTATGAAGGTGGATCAAAACGTTAGTTGCACTATCGCGCTGCAGCAGCGCGCTGTGTGTCGCAAACGTGGGCATAGCGGAGAAAGGGACAGACACCGCCCACAAGTCTGTTAGGCAGGTCGCTGTGGTGTCTCGTCTTGTATGGTGTGAATAGTGGCCAAATGCAATGGCGGGTCGACTGGACGTTCACTCCAAATATGAGGTGCGTGCGACAATCCGATTCCTATGGGTCAAAAGGAAGAATTGCACGGACATTCATCGTGGAATTAGTGCTGTGTACGGGGAGCGGGCCATTTACCGGCAAGGGATCGTAAAGTGGTGTCAGCAATTCGAACTGCTGCAGCGTTTCAAGTGGGAGGTCTGGCAACGTCCACCCTACAGCCCCGACCTAACGCCATGTGACTTTCATCTGTCCGGTAAGCTCAAAACGGAGCTCGATGGTCGACGTTTCCGGACCGATGAGGAGGTGAAGGCCGCTGTCTCCGTGTGGTTGCAGAACGCTGGAGGAAGTTTCTATGCATTCTGCATCGACAAGTTGATTGTGCGTTCGCAGAAATGTTTCGAGTCTCTTGGAAACTATGTGGAAAAGTGACGTTACATTGTATTGTGCCCATTTACGATGGTTTGGTCGGGCGTGCAATTGAAGAGACAGTGTAATGGGGAAATCTTTTATAAAAGGTGGTTTTATAAAATTTCTTTTATAAAATGTATGAGCATCATGCTATCTTTGATAAAAGATTCAAACCAAACTGGCGGATCACAACAGCTGGAATATTACCACAAGAAGGATGCTCATTATCAGAGTGTTAAACATATTAAATGTTACATAATATGTTATATAATCAATGGTGTGCAATGTAAAACATAAATAAGAGATAGAAAGTGTAGGTAAAAATGGCCGAGGCCATAAGAACTGCACATTAAGGGCGTACATTTCAGGACATAAAGAGGAATTAAATAATTAAATAGGCTGAAATAAACCGTGAATAGTAATGTATTTTATGTTATAAAATTTGTATTATATTTCGTTACTTTCAATTATGGTATTACAAGCGAGTTTAAATAAGCACTTTAGCTTTACCGGTAGGTAATACATGTAACTAACCACCGTTAGCAAGTGTCTAGTTGGCCGAATGAGTAGCAGTTGGTCACTAGTCGTGGCCGAGTGAGGTGCGCGTGTGCGAGTTGTGTGATCGCATTGGAAGAGTGTACGTTTCCTAATACCGGTGCTTCCGATATTTTCAAGGGTGTACTGACCTTCCGTGTGTCATTCGGACAATACTTTTTCAAGTAGTGTTCCAGATAGGAAAACAAATCAAGAAACCCAGAAAACCCCGCTGAAAAATCATGTCCGGATACCAGAGGAAAAACACCGTACGCTGTCAATGGGACAGGCAGAGTTCTCGCCCCACCCCGGGGGAAATTCACCGCTGAATTAGTGATACCCTCCGGTTGACTGTCGACCAAGTAAAAGCCATCCAGTTAAATGCGCAAGAAAGAGCCATGTACATCAAGGTAATCAGCATATCTACTTATCAAAAATTGCTAAATACTTTTGAAGCTCCTATTAAGTTTCAGTATGACTCAGGTGAGGTAACTACCGTTAAGCTCTCCAGAGCGGATTCAAATTTTACCACAGTGCGTATATTTAATGTCCCACTCGAAGTTCCCCCTGAAATTTTCAAATCCGTCCTGTCGAAATATGGCACTATGAGTGCCGTCAGGAAATAACAATGGTCTTCTGCTTATCAGTTCCCCGTGTATAATGGAATACGTGCAGTCACTATGGAAATCAAACAAGATATCCCCTCCACTGAGACTTTTGGTGGCCATTCTGGCTATATATCTTATAATGGACAGAAACAGACCTGTTTAATTTGCAATGCTAACACTCACCTCCGTATCAACTGCCCAAAGAAAATGATTCCCCTCGGTATTACTTCTACACAACAAAGACGTGTCCAATACTCTAATGTTGTGGCACAGCAAACGTCACATGAAAACATGCTTATGGATCAGTCAGCTGGGACACCAGCAGAAATGGCCTCATCCACACATGACGCAGACCACGTACCTTGCACTGAACAGATTAGCGAGCTACATAGTGCCCCTGCGCCATCGGCCACCTGTATTGCAGCCATAGAGCCAACTCTTCCGTCACTACAGGCTGCACCAGAAATTTTGTCTTCACTGCCCCCACCTACTCTGGTACCTACCGACACACTGAAGCAGATTGATCGGGGATCTGAGATCGTAACTAAGAAGATTAAAACAAATGCCTCGATCGCTGTACCAGCCCCGAAGAATCAATCTGGTTCTACACATGTTCCCGCAGCTGTGAAAAAGAAACAAAATCTTCCTTCTACGTCATCTAGGGACCCACGAACGCTCTCAAACGCTGACAGCCGGTCCATGAATGGCACTCATATGGAACTATCTCACCCTAATTTGACATAGTGCACCAGTATATTACTCACCCGTGTCTTTCTTCATTTTATTCTTTCTTCTTTTTCTCGAGACCACCTTCCAGTACGTCTAGCGCAGCATTTATACGCCTCTTAATGGCGCAATTTCTCACTGTGGCCACTGTGAATATCAATGTAATAGAATGACCCCTGAAATTTCAACTGTTGGAGAGATTCCTTCGAGATGCAGACATTGACATTGCTGTCATTCAAGAAGTTGCTATACCCTGTCTTCCCATATCTGCCTTCTACAAACAATACATCAATACCGGTAATAACAATAGAGGGACCGGATTCCCCATAAGACATGATGTCCCACTCGAAGGTGTGCTATGTCATCCATCAGGACGCATATTATCTGGACACATAAACAATACCACCCTGATAAATGTATATGCCCCATCCGGGTCCAGCAAACGTGTGGAACGGAAAATGTTCTTTCAGCAGAGTACACTGCCTCATCTGCACGACGTTAAGGAAAAACTTATTCTTGCAGGGGATTTCAATTGTATTCAACGCCTAGAGGATTCCACTAGTCCATACCAAGGTGTCAACCCGGCTCTCAGGACCCTCCTTACTTCCTTACACCTCACTGATGCTGTGGATAGTTTAAGGGTGCCCCTGCTCCATTACACCTGTATAAGTCACAACTCCTCATCACGAATTGACCGCATCTACTTTTCCCAAGAACTTATCCAGCCCAGACGATATGAAGTGATACCTGCCAGTTTCACTAACCATCATGCAGTCGTATGTACAATCTCTTACCCCCATCCCATTTTTCACATAGGAATAGGTTAATGGAAATTGAATTGCTCGCTGTTACTGGAGGAGGAATGCCAAGATATTTTTTTTAGACAATAATGGAATCGATGGGTCCAACAAGAATGCAACTTTCGCGAATGTGCAGACTGGTGGGATATTTTAGTTAAAACAGGAATCCGCCGCGTCTTTAAGAACATAGAACATATCCTACCAAAGAGGTCGGGAAAGACGGGATACAGTTGAATTTTACTATCGAGTTCTTAACCAGCTCCTGCAAAGATCTGATGATGGAGAGCGTATCTATGATCAGATTCGGGAAGTTAAAACCAAGCTCCTGTCTCTACAGCAACGAACGCTCGCTCTTATAAACGTGGCTTTAAAAGATCGTACAGTGCTCCCGGACTAAAGTGCAAGTGTATACCATATCGCCAAAGGACAACGTGAGCGGCAACGTAAATATATCCACCGCCTCCGCACCAGTACTGGAAGTGTCGTCACCTCCCCTGACGCTATATGTAGTGACATATCATTATTTTATCAACGGTTCTACGCTAAGGCGTAGGTGACCCTATTGCTTTCATCTTGCAGTACCCAACTATCTCCGGACAACAAAACCCTGCTCATCGCGGACATTACGGATGAAGAGATTCACTCTGTGGTTAAGTATCTCCCAAATAACCACTCACCTGGCATTGATGGACTGTCATATGAACTGTATAAAAACTTCTGGCCTCTCATTGGCAAAGAATTTTGTCATGACTTGCGTACCATTCTCCAACGTCGTGTTCTTTGTCAATCACATCACGAGGGTACCATAGTCCTCATACCAAAAACATCCTCTCCCATGGCAGTTGGAGACTTCCGACCAGTTACTCTGCTCTGCAGTGATTATAAAGTCCTTACCAAAGTACTTCCATGCCGATTGAAGACTGATCTACATGATATTATTGGTGATGAACAATTTTGCAGTATTCCTGGAAGAACTCTGTTAACGAACTTAGCGATACTACGGGACCTACACCTAAAAGCCGAAGTGCTCCCCACTGAGCCAATTAGTTTTCTCATCTTAGATCTTGATAAAGCTTTCGTCCGCATCAGTCATGAATACTTGTGCATGGTCTTACAGCACTTTTAATTTCCCGCAATGCTTATTGACTACATTCGTACGATAAATTGTAATGCTACGTCTCGAGTGCTCGTCAATGGTTTTCTTTCCCCCCTGATTCCAATACAACGATCAGTTAGGCAAGAATGCCCCCTTTCCATGCTACTTTTTGTCATTGGCCTTGAACTATTCATTCGGACTACCCAGGAGAAGCTACAGGGTTACAAACTGTCCACACATGTTTTCGGCATGTGCGCCTATGCTGATGACGTATCAATATTGATCAGCAATATTGAAGACATCTCTCATATCGATAGCATCCTTTAGCTCTACCATATCGCCTCTGGAGCACAATCGAACCCCCGGAAAACTGCTTTGCTTCCGCTCAATACTAACTCAGTGATTACCCAGCAGCCCTGGTTCCGGATAGTAAATGAGGTGAAAATTCTTAGCGTTACCTGGAAGCAATCGCTTCTGAATACGGTGCAAGCAAACTGGAGTAAGGTCATTGCCAAAGTTAGGGGAGAGCTGATCCAATTTGGTCAAAGAAACCTCAATATAGTGCAACGGGTCATGGTCCTCAACGTGTTTGTGCTCTCTAAAATATGGTATATCGCACAACTTTTCCCACTTCCCAAAATATTTGAGAGCCAATTATCAAAATATACAGGTTGGTTTATTTGGCAAGGATTTTTGTTTCGAGTACAACGGGAACAGTTGTATCTCCCATCCCGGCAAGGCGGGCTAGGGCTAACAGCTCATGGCATGAAATGCCGTGCACTCCTCTGCAAGAACGATATCACCATCCTTTCCCAACATGACACTTTTACGAAAGCGCTATACAACGATCTTTGAAACACAGCCCGTGGTTGTGATAGAGCTTTGCCGAAGATATTTAGGGACCATCAACAGCACCTTCTGGAAACTGTTCGCGAAATGCCTTCAGGGACTGTTCCAACGACGAAAAGTATTTATACCATGTTGCGGCAAGTGGTACACTCCAAACCGCGAATCGAGGCCACCACCCTCTACGTCCATTGGCCCACTGTTTGGAAAAAATTTGGGGCTATGACCATTTCTTCTGTTGTACACTCCCAGGTTTTTATCTTCCTCAACGATCTCATCCCAACGGATCTACGGCGATATAACATCCGTCTTGAATCTTACCCATGGTGTCCTATATGTGGTCACACTGATACGGCGATACATCGCTTCACAACATGCACGCGAGTTGCCTCTACGTGGCTGTGGTGTAAGAGACAAGTATGTCAACTATTAAATGTGCCCACGGGTGACCTTGATGCCAGGAAGTTGATTCGTGTGTCGGTGACCGCCTTCCCCCAAATTAAACAGACTGCCATTGTGTGGATAATGGGCCAATATGTACACTTCGTGATGGACATTGATCAACATTTCTCGTTCCTGGATCTCATGTATCACCTGCAGAAAGAGCTCTGGAAGCTTAGTGAAAGTGGACAATTGTACGATAAATATGGACACTATTTGGATGTTCTTGTGATGTAATAGTATGGTATTTATCATATCTGAAAATTCTGTAATTCTGTGGAGAGCTAATAATAAAAATAAAAAAATAAAATGAATAGAGCGCTCGACTCCGGATCGAGAGGGCCAGGGTTCGAATCTCACTTGATGCATATTATTTTATTCGTATGTTTCGATTTTCTCTCCTCGGGCAGTGGTAGTTTCGAACGTCACCAACATTCATTTCATCATAATTATTAATAATTATATATTAATGTAATTTTTCAAGTCCTCGTACTCCAGCTCGTTCAAGATTTTACTCGTATAATGTCTTTCTTGTCACGTGAGTGTCCCATGTTTAACCCATAGCCGTTCAGTTTATCTTTCCGCTTCTTTTACATACCGGTATTGCCACTACAGAATTTCACCTACCGTAATACGGTTAAGTGAACAAGGAACTGTCCTTTGCTAAACTATGATAAAATAATTGATGTAGTGTAATGGTGTGATTATTGCTTTGTGTGACTTTTATAAAAGTTCAGTTTTATAAAATATTTTATAAAATTTCTTTGACAAACTTCTTTGATAGTGTAATACCGGCCTAAGTGCTATAATTAGCCACCCGATGTTTCACATGCCGTTACTCAGAGGGACAAAACACAGTTAGCATTGTCTTGCGATTAAATTATTTCTCCTCAAATGTCTAAAGGTGTTGCTTTAATACTTTATATTTTATCTAATAAATTAAAAATACTATTGTAATGTCAGTGGATTCGGATAGCAAACGTGCGGATGCGGATAACAGTCGTGCGGATGCGGATAACAGTCGTGCGGATGCGGATAACAGTCGTGCGGATGCGGATAACGGTCGTGCGGATGCGGATAACAGTCGTGCGGATGCGGATAACGGTCGTGCGGATGCGGATAACAGTCGTGCGGATGCGGATAACGGTCGTGCGGATACGTGCTGGATGCGGATAACGTTATCTTAATCCACGCAGGGCTCTAGTAATAGCCTAACAGGTATACTGAAACTACTACAGTCATCACAATAACACCGGTTATGGGAAAAATAAAATACACTAACGCAAGTACATGGCGCCGATGACCAAAGATGTCCGAAGCAACAGATTTACGCAACAACAATAATAGTAATAATACCTAGGTAATAATAATAATAATAATAATAATATCGTATGGCCTCGGATACCGGGTGCATGATTTGTTATTTTCCCCCAGAGGGTAGCTTGCATGTCGAATTTCGTTGTTCCTTGAAGCACTATGGAAATCAAGGAGGTTAGATATCTAAGCTCCTTGAACACTATAGCGCTTTCTAGTAGAGAAATTAGGAACTTTGTGTTGGCGGAAACTCCAGAAATTAATTTTGCCATTATGAACACGGCCTACTGAATTCAAATGGGTTCTTTGGCATGGCATGCGTGTCGTAATTTTGCCGCCTTTCAAAAATCTTTTACCACGGCCAGGAGCGAACCAGCATGCTTGGGGTTAGTAGACTGACACGTTAAACACTCGCCCACCGTGGCAAGCTAATACTAATAATAATGAAGACTTGGGGTTGAGTCTCACGCGAGTGTGACATTACCAATCAGTTTATTTAAAAAAAGTGAGTATCTCATTCAATTAAGCTTGTAAACAAATGACCGAATAACGAATCAGCTTAATGGCACTCTGAATGTAAAAGTAATGCCAGCGATTCAACAAACCTTTAATCGACGATGCAGTGAGATGTAATGGCTGTTTATGTCATTAATATTCACGTACTCGATTGTATTGTTAGGTCGCACAATGAACGTCACAGTGGATACTCGACTTCCTTCCGTAAATAAGGTAGGCCTACGTCAGATACAGTATATCACTATGAATACAAAGGAATTTCCGAAATTCAAACCTATAATACTATAATAATAATAATAATAATAATATAGATACATACAGCGGCTCAAGATTACTACACCCTGGATGATGCAAGTCAAAATTGATCTAGTAAAAGCGCAGGTCGACCCAGAAGACGTCATAGACAAAAGCGTATTTAGACACAAAGTATACAATTGGGAAGTGTTGTCAGAGAGAGCTGCACCTACAGCCCAAAGACCTAAGTGGACCGAAGAAAGGAAGAGGGCCTTTAGTGCACGAATGAAAGAGTACTGGAAAGACAGGAAGAACAAAAAGTCATGATTGCTTCGCGAGGTTAATAGGTCTGTAACGTGTAAAATAAATACTAATAATATAATAATAATAATATAATAATAATAATAATATGACTGCAGATCTCCTTCGAGACGACAAAATAAGCTTACATGTCAAATATCAGTTGATTGGTTGGTTGGTTGGTTGGTTCCTCAGGTTAGGGGCTGCGACAACGCGGTCATATAGCCCCGTGTACTTTTGGTGGGTGTAGAATCTATCTGATAACCGATTTTGATTGTGATGGCTGTATTAGTGTGTGTTATATGTTTTTAATTCAAGTAAGGACTGCCGACATCGAATTTTCAAGTAGTTTCTATTTTTGCCGCCACACGCCACCGTCAACGACTACTAGTTCAGACTTTGGTTACTAGACGCCACGGCAGTCGGCTCCTGACGACGAACGTTGGAACTTAAGAGCGTTTTTCAAATGTTTAACCTATAATTTAGCTTCACACAGGTGTAATTAGTGGAAGGTTCTTTAACATGCCATATATCTATGACATGTGACCGCCGACTTTACTTCCCCTCCGAAGGAAGGCATACTGAAGGATTTTTAACGCTCTTAAAAACTCCGACGACTTCGGCCGGGTTTAAACTCGTGATCTTGGGCATAGAAGGCCAGCATGCTACCAACTACGCCACCTAAGCCGCTCAAATATCAGTGATGGACCGGGATGGATGATCACAAATTATGGGAAGATTAGACGGATCATTTATTAAAGAAAGCTTCCCAATCGGTCAATACAAATTGTGCCCAATTACATTATGCGGGTAAACAGTATTTATATTTTCGTACATAAAAGCGTCTTATCTCTACTACCTTAGTATAAAACAAAGACCCATTTCTTGGATGTCACGGGTAACCTCGAGAACCACTGGATGGATTTAGATGCCGTTTTCACCATTCTGTAAAGGATATCTCGAGGAAGGTCTCTGTAGAAAATAATTTATTTGTGATCAAAGGAAGCCAAGCTGTAACGATTTCAGTGAAAAAGTCGGGAAAAAAACTGGCGTCCGTGCGCTTTTTAAGCTTACGCTGGGCAAACCGTTAAAAATATCTATAGGCATTCGTATACAATGAGTGTAAGAATTGTTCAGAATTAAAAGTTCTGCAACAAAGTCCGCGAAAGCATATCTTTATCTTCAATACATCGCCCACTATAGGTGTTTTTACGTTTTCATTTCCTCAAACAATCTCCATTCAGTTACTAAGGTGATAGTTCACGAGCTAGCTTGGGGCTTGGCTATAACCCCAGTTACAACATAGCTAGCGGGAGAGCCTATTACCCCAGATACAGCCGGCAGCAAACTGTCGAGTCGTGTTGAGTTAAGACTTCAGAGAAGAGTGGTTGTGTTTGGAGTTTCCCTGGAAGTGCAACTCGACTTTTCTTAATTTCGCCTGTGAATCTTTCGTTCCACAAAATACACAATCAAGTTAAGATTGGACGGAAGGGGGATTTGTGTTTCATGAACCTCGCCATTCTTAAATTACGTCTGACAAGAATTCGTCGCACATGCATCTCTATGATAATATAATTAATAGTCCAGTCAGCGATTTTAACCCATCATGCCGAGACGTTAAAAGGATATAGGTCGTAGTTCATTGACATCAGAAAAAAAATGCGCTTATCACGTAATACATTCAAAACTGTTCCCGGGCGAAGTTTTGGGATAAATATCTTATGTAATATTTCTTTCAGGTTAGGTTATACAAATCTTGTTTTCCCGCCTAATGTAATAGGACACAATTTTTGTTGACTGACTGGAAAGCTTTCTTTAATAGATCTAAGCAACACTGACAAATGGCTTCTATCACTTCAATTTTAGACCGATCAAAACATTTAACTATCTCGGTGAGGTAATCCAACAAACTGGACTGGAACAAGAAGCCATCAATGACGGGATCTGGAAAATAGACCGGTTATTCCATCTGACGCAAAACATCTAAAGTTTTGCAACACGAGAGGTCATCACGAACTTTCTTGGCTGTTAGGAATATGATATAGAAGGTGTAATTGAAATACTTGGTTGAGCTCATAATACCAGATATTACAGTATTCTGAGCAAATTTTTAGAGAAAAGTGACAGAGTTAATTTTTGTTCTAGAGGTTAACGCTACAAGGCCATTTCCCTAATCGGGTAAACCAGGCTGTTCCAAATCCAAGAGTTTGAGTATGCGTACACGCGAGTACTCAACAGTGATGCTCGGAGCACGGTTGGAGAGGGACCGGGGGTGATAGCCAACACGTCACTGGGCGAAGGTCATAACACAAGTCCATGCGCTTCCTGCCAGTTATGATATATTCACCGCGCAGTGACGGCAGCCCCCACAGCAGAGCTGTATTGCTTGTTGCAGGTTTACTCACGCAAGGCGGCGAGTGCTCGGCTGCTCACTGGCGAGCTGCTCGGCTAGAACAGCCTGGGTAGACGATACTATCCATACACTAACTTAAAAGCTCTGAAAGTTGCAGAAGTATACAGTTCTTTCCTTGATATAATTGGACCGGTAGGGTTGTGATTTGTCTGCGTCACCAAATCACTCTACTGTACTTATGTACTGTTGTCGCCTTTCGGCCTGGCTCGCTAGTTGAGGCTAAACTCGTCTTCGTGACAACGCAATTTGTACATTACATGAATATCAACGTTATTCACTTGTATTAGTGTCCTTATAATGATATAATGATGCGCACCACGCATTCTTTTGAAACAATAACCCTCTCCCCAATTGCTCGGACTTGGCTACGCTACTGCTGTGTCGTTTGTCATTCCCCTACCAGATGTCTTCACTTGGGGTGTCGTAGAAGCTCTGATTTCTGTCAGACACTGGGGAAAACATAGTCTCCATAGTTAATAAAAACTGCCGCCATTTACTGTACTGTCAGTGTGGTAGCGTAAATTTAATGTTCTGATCCATCGTTTTGTTTTGTTTTCTTTGCATTTAGTTCTTATTACTCGAGTGTTTTTCATAATCAAGTCTCATCGAGAAACACTTAATAATTTAAAATGAAAATAGACACACCACCTAAAATTGATTTCAATTCATGAAGTTTCTATCATTTTGGTAGGCCTACTTGTAGATAGGTAGTCCAGTTCTAAGTATCCCTTTAGCAAGTGCATTCTGGTGGAAATTAAGGCAACTACTATCATTCGACCACGTGATTCGACTTTCTCGGCCTTGTATTATTATCTCGTAGGCAACGGACGTATTTGATAAACAAGTGACTATCAGAATTCAGAGTGCAATGAGAATATCTAATGCAGGACAGTGAATGAAGTCTTACGCTATAATTTCAGAATTGCTTCAAGAACCAAGAAAATTTCGCAACATATTCTCTCCAAAATCATTGTTCAGTCATTCTGCATATGCAGGAAGTCATTTTATTTGCATATGCAATGTTTCCCCGAACCAAAATAATTATTAATATCGATTTCGGAACAAAAGATTTCAGTAAGGCCATAACGAATAGAATAAGAAGTGATATCACTGGCCTAGTACGCCTGATCCGTCGCAGCGCAGCGCTGGCTCCGATCTGTGATGTAAGTTAGCATTGGTGCTTACGAGACTTTTAAAACCTTGCGACTTGTTTTACATGTTAAAACACCGCAAGATATCCTCATAGGCGCTAATAAGTTCGACATCTCCACTTACTTTACTGTGCCCATTTATAATTTAATAAGTCGTCTCCTGTAATAGTCCAGTTTCGACAATAAGCGAAGACAGAGAGCAAGTTCAAAATGCAATTAGTTTTACCAGCTGTCGGTAAATTTAAAAAAAGAACGGAAAAATTAACCTCGCTATCAGAAAGGATTTCTTCACATTGTTACACATTTTACATTCCCTTAACAGACTTGCAACACAGAAGAAAAAAAAAAGCCGTACGAACGCAACTTTCAACTTTACCGTAGATTAGGCTACTATACAATTCAATAATAACCATAAATTTCACTCCACAAACACCAAAATCAGTAAACTACCATCATTTCAGAAGAACTTAACATTAAACAGACATAGAAGGCATAGTTATGACGCCTTCATAGAGTAGGCTATTGCCTAAAACTGATCACGCCTCCTTCAGCATTAAGGTAAATAGATGTTTTTTTAACTCATTGCCTTTTTATTCTCATCCCTTTCTTCACAGAAGTAGTCTTTAATGGCATCAAGAGCATTTTTATTTGCACCATACCGGACAAATACTTAGGCAAATTAGGAAATATATGTGGAACTGAATAGCCTTTCAATCGCCAGTTGGTTCTTGGGAGAAGTACTACTTCCTTCCCTTCTATCACAAATTTGTCAAATTTAACAATTAAATCTTCTGAAAAGTGAGCATCACAGATGTAGGACTTTTCAGTAAGTTCCCTATCCTACCCTGGTATGGCCCATTTGCACTCGATAAAACGTTCCTTATCTTTAGGAGGTTTGAGAAACCGTCTGACCTCTTTACAGTCCCCACAGCTAGATCTGCAACCTGGTACAATAGAGCAAGGCATCTTCACTACTCACATTAAGCACTCATGAAAATGTAAGGGCTAAACTGCTGTTTACTTACATTAAATAACAATAAAATTAACACACGAAGATAACGTCAACACACGACAAGAACAGTGGCGGCCGGTAATAAGGTTGCAGTGTTGCACAACGACCAGATTAATTCATGAAAAACAATTAATACCGCGATAATATTTTTAGTATTAAAAGCTGTATGTTTCCTGTTATATGTATAGCAATTCATAATTCTGTTCTTTAATAATTCAGGAAATCTCATAGTAAGTTACAGTATTGTGAACTGACTGAGAAAGCAAAGCGCGCCAGCCTTCTAGGAGCGCTCGTCCGCTTGGTCGTTGCCAGCCCCAAGCACCGACCAGATCTCAATAGTGAAGGGTATGGCAGAGATGCTATATCGGGTAAGCCCTATCCCAACAGTTAACACGGCTAGTCGTTGCCAGCTCATTGCAACCAGGAAGCCGAGGCGCGGCCGGGGACATCCGAGATGCTTCGTCAACTGCCGATACTATGTTTTGCCTTGTTGGGCGTGCTTGTGATACTCACCCTCGTATATAACTTACATTGTTTTGTTCTCATGAAGGTTTTCATGTAGACTAACTTATATTCCATTTAATCCGATGAAAATGTGATGTCTCGGAACTGCGGCATTCGTTATGAATGAGGTACCGGTACATCCGTTTTACCGCGCAATTGAATACAGTTTTCTCCGATATCAAGCAGTCCTATCACCTCATGGGCGTCCGCAGGAGGGGGGGGCACAAGGAGGCGCCGTGCCCCCCCCCTGAAATTATTCATTGTCACACCAGTTTATTTCATAAATTGAAGTTACTGATGGTTAACTGATTTACATGTAGGGATAATTCCACAGTTTTATTTAACTTAGACATTTTGGATTATTTGAGAATATCTTCAGTTATTTAGAAAATCGGCGAACTGGATTAACATTACCATTTTAATGAACTGCTTGATTTTTATTTTTGTCGGTAGGCCTACATGGTGATAAACTACTTTTGCCGATTTAAAATAAATGATTTATGACGATGATTCACAAAGAACTCCTATGGACAAAAACTCTTAACTAAAAAAAAAATATTCCTCCCATTCATGCCATAAAGATCATGTACCCAACGGTTTAAGAGCAGCCAAATAATGAATATCACGAAGCAAGTAAGAAATGAAACGGGGTGTATGTCTCAATAACACCTAGTGACGAGGTAATGAAATGAAAAACATATTACTTCCCCACCCTTGAAAAAATCCTGCGGGTGCCCATGTACCAACTTAACCCCCCACCCTTAATGAAAATAGCGTAACACCCAGAACAATTATCCATCAGCCGCCACTGGACAAGAAATTAAATTCCATTTCAGTTAATGCTTCCTACAATAGCATTTCAGGTATTAATACTATGAAGTAATAGTGTAAGCACTTGTATATCAATAAACGTTTGCACAGAACACCACCAAAACACTCCGACCGATTAAATACTTAATATATCGCACATAAACACATAAACATATGTGGAAATCAACAATCTCAAATCGACTGTAGCGCTGCGTAGCGGCGAGTGCCAACCCGATCCGTACGCATTACATGCTATTGAGGGAGAAGAGATCACACTTTTTTATATTCTATTCGTTATGGTAAGGCTATAACTTACAGTAGCTAATTAATCCTTGTGCTTTGAAATCTACCAACTGATACAAAACAATAACTATTGAAGGCTAGTGTTTGCGTGTTTGATTATTTTCATTAGGTGTTAATGATAGCTTAGGTCTTCGCTCCGTGTGGCAGGCTGCGTGGCTCACTTGTCAGCAGTAACGTTCTCGCCTGCTGTTCCAAGGTTAATGGGTCGAATCCCCAAGTACAGGCGGGTGGAGTAGTAATAGTGCGAAAGTGTGTTTATTATTAGGATCGGGGTCTAAGGTAAGGTGCCCCAGGACCATTGGCGTCCCTGGCTGTCGAATTAGCTGCTGTTGTTTCTTCAGTTAGGGGCTATTGGCATCTATAAAGGAAGCCTTTTGTTTTACGTGACAATTAATCATGCGATCATGAGCCACGGGACCTCCTTTTTACGTGGAATCCGAACCACAGGACATGGCATTTCACTTCGAAAATCTCACATGCATTGACCGGGAATCGAACCCGGTCCACCTTGGTGAGAGGCCAACAGCCCACCCGAAGTCGAACCATCCCAATTTACTGATGGTAGATTTAAATATCCTGCAGTAATAGTTTTCTTCCCATAGCCAATATTTACACCTGTTAATTCGAGAGACAACGAAAATATACCTTCAGTCAATAAACATACGGTATTATTAATGTTTTCTAAAGTACAGATTTCAGTCACATTATGATCTTCATCAGCAATGTATAATTAATATTTATAAATAGAAACATGATCGAATATGAACCACTTTCCTTTTAATTTTTAATTAGAAATTTTCCAGCAACGTGAATATACAGTGATATTTTCACCTGAAAAGAATATAGACAATAAAATATACGTTCTTCCAACCATAAAATGATTAATTTACATAGCACATATACAGTACCACCCCTGTAATCCATCATATTTGGGACTGAGGGTATGGTCGGAACGCAAAAAAGGTCGGATTATCAGAAAGTCCAGAAAAATACGGATTTACATTAAATGAGCAATCTCTGAACTCAAGATATCTGGGTTCCTTTCTTTCTTTCTTTCTTTCTTTCTTTCTTTCTTTCTTTCTTTGTAGAACCACATCCACAATGCGTTGTCAAGCAGTTCAAGTTTAGGCTTTTTCAATGTTTTGTGATTCTTAAGAGCGTTTTCACCACATGTCGCCACTGTACATGATTCAACGTCTTTCCGATTTCTACTCCAATCTTTTATTGTCGTAACCCCTACATTGAGTTCCTTGGCAATTTCTGGAGTGATTCCCCCTTGTTCAGTCTTCATAGCACTGCTAATTTTTTATTTAATGAAAGAGTAACGCGTGTAAGTTTCACTCCTGACATGTTAAAAAAGAACACATAATGTACAGTAAACACATTACTGCACAGTGATGTAACGAACACAGAAGAACAATGTCGTAAAACCAACGAACAGTAAGCACTAAAAAACTTCACAGTGCAGTACGTACTGCACGAAACACGACGACAGAAACTATACGAGAGATGACGGAGCACAAAGAAACGGACAAGCGATAACAAGTACCTGAAAACAACAATTGCGCGACGGGTAGTGAGTCCCCAGTCGGGACAAGTTCGGCTCGACCACGGTCGGATCAACCGGAGCGGCGGGCCAGCCGAGGGCGGTCGAGAGGCGTTCTACTATACATCGGTTCCACAACAATGGCATTCCTACATCGAGTTGTTTATGGAGATATATTTTTCTTATTAATCAAAATTTGTAACAGATCTGATTTTATAATTTTAAAATAATTTAGACAGAAAACATATTATAATATTTTTGAATCTCACCTCTTTTATAAATTTAATTTTCATTTGTTGAACTTATTTTCTTGACAACATTTAGAAAATTACTATTTTACCTCTATCATATTATTTCACGAACTTGAAACTTCATAAAAGATGGTATATTGGCTTTCACGGCCAGTGAATTAAAACTCAACAATTCTTCTAGGTTTGTGCCGTGTCTTGTGTGGGGTTTCGCCTAGGACACCAAGCTGGACTACTGGTACTGTCTTGATCGGGAAATAGCAAGCCTTGGATTTTCGCCTTTAGTGAATACATGTTTCCACTTCTTTCATATCTGCAGAATGATCTGAATTGATATCTTCAATTTCAAGTTCTGTTTGAACTGTGTCGTACCGGTACTTTGATTCGAGTCCCAGGAATGCATCGTACCTAACCCTCAATTCATGCAAATTAATGTTGGTTTCTTGATTGAGTTCAACGTAATTTGTAATTCTTATGGTTCTACTCTTTAAGCTTCCACGTTCTCTATAAGTTTGCTTATTTGAATTTAGGGTAATCCATTATACTGCTGAATAGTCTAAGTACACAAAGTAAAGAGTTGATCTGACCTTTTATAGCTTAGTTGCTTGCTGAAATCACTGCCATCCGTAACCGCGATGGACCAAAAAATGTTGTGGTTTGATGTGCCGGTACCTACTAGTGGACTGTAGCGGTGCTTAATTCATTCGGACGGCAGATTATTCAATGTATGTATTTCTTAGAGCATAAATACAATAGAGGGCGCATTACAACACTGCGCCTGTACTGTGACGTGAAACCAACATCTCGATCAGCTGACTGAAGGGTAATGGCTCGAGACCTACTACAATTGGCTAATGGCGAATGCTAAGCAACGTCAAGGAATACAAAAGGAGCTTCATATTGGATAATTCTATTATCACTATCCGCAGTTCTCTTCAGTCAGCTGATCGAGATGTTGGTTTCAACAATGTGACGTCATCAGCCATCTATTGAATTTATGGTATAAGATGTATTTATATTAATAAGAGGGAAAAGAATACTAAACGACATGTTCATGAGTAACATAGCATATAAAAAAAGTCAAAGATAAGAAACTAGTTCACAAATGAATACTTACAATCTAGTGGTGAACTGTGGAACTAATATGAAAGAGTCACTGATGAGAGCTGAACAGCGCTATTGTATTGACCGTAGGTGACACCATGAAACAAACTGATATTACTATGCCCAAGATAGCGGGTTGAAACCCGACCGAAGCAGTCGGATTTTAAGAGCGTTAAAAATCCCTCAGTATGCCTTCCTTCGGAGGGGAAGTAAAGCCGGCGGTCCCATGTCATAAATGTATAGCATGTTAAAGAACCTTCCACTAATTACACCTGTGTGAAGCTAAATTGTATAGGTTAAGAATGTAAACAACGTTCTTAGGTTCCTACGTTCGTTGCCAAGAGCCGACTGCGGTGGCGTTTAGTAGCTAAGTTCTGAACTAGGCCTAGTAGTCGTTGACGGTGGCGTTTGGAGGCAAAAGTAGGAACTATTTGAAAAATTCAAAGTTGCAGTCCTTACTTCAATTAAAAAACAGATACACTAATACAGCCATCACAATTAACACCGGTTATCAGGCAGATTCTACACACACCCAAAGTACACGGGGCTACACGACCGCGTTGTCGCAGCCCCTAAACTGAGGAACCAACCAACCAAACTGATATTAGATGGTACATTGGCTTTCACGGTCCTTAAATTAAAACTCAGCAATTTTTCTGGGTTTATGCCGTGTCTTGTGTGGGGTATCCCCTAGGAACACCAAACTGGCTCATCAGCGGGCTGAATTTTAATACAAGGATTAGTTAAGATTAGTTTAGAGTGGAATATCCGTTATAACCCCTTTTGGGAAGTAGGATATGTATTTTTAAATAAATTCGGCGAATTTTTATTTAAGCCTGGGACCTTATTTATTTTAGATTTGCTTTTCCTGCGGATGTGTTGATTTACTAATCACTCCTCTCCCTATCCAATACTACCTGAGAGTAACATTCTCGTGCCGAGCTAGCCTAAAGACACATCTGATCCTCTCAGTGGAAAGGGGTCTCGTGCGGGCTGATCTCGATCTCCAGTCCCATGATAATCCGGACTAACGGGCACAATATATTAATCACATGTAATTTTAGTCAGGTTCCTTTTTCGCATGTCCCAGTAATTGGGATTATATCGTGTTGACCGACTGAAAATTTTACAACATCAATTGTCCTCGAAACTGTCAGTCCCATCGGGTTCTTAATGGCTTTTTAAATTATCTGAATGATATTCCACTGACCCAAGTTTACTTAACTTAATTCCAACCCAGTGTCAGATCAATGGATGATACCCCATATAGCACCGAGATATTGACACAATTTGGCTGGCAAATCCTTTCTCACTCCTTCAGAGGGATGAAAAATAAATGATTGGGAAAGTCTGCATCCTCCATAGGATATAGCATATATTTCACATACACCAACCGAGATTTGCCCCAAAATACTGGCAAGAAAGACCGATGTACCTATATCAATTTATATTGCAATTTTTATGTCGGTCAATATCAATTATTAATAAGGCAACACTGTAAAATGACATCAAAGCTACATCGTAATGTAGGCCTATATCAGTCTCGTAACTGACTGCAGTATAACAACTTCCTTCAGCTTATCCTAATTATTTTTGTCACTTGAGAAAACCTGTCTTATTTTGGTTTTAGCCGGGAGTTTAAGGTCGGTTGTCCTTGCTGACACTATGTTAATTTGCATGTCATAATTCTACTTTAGAGTCACCAAGATTCAAATATTTGCCATCCAGGTGAGATGCCTGCCGCTATGATACTGCACCATCACGGTTCCACCAAATTTCCCAAAGATTACCGCTTAAGTGAGATAATTGTGTTTCTTCTCCACAGTTGCTGGTGCTGGCTATCGCCACCGTGGTGTGTGCTGAGAAGAAATCTGAAACTGACTGCGGTGAGGATAACCTCCAATCCCTTGGCAACACGCAAGACCTGTATCCAGTAGAGAAGAGGGTGCCGTACCCAGTGATCCAGCCATATGACGTGCTAGTCCCGTACCCAGTAGAGGAGAGGGTACCCTACCCAGTGGGCCATCCACTTGCCATACATGTCCTACACCCAGTAGAGAAGAGGGTGCCCTACCCAGTGGACGTTCCAGAGGGGCAGCGCATCCCATTCCCAGTAGAGAAAAGGCTACCTTATCCTATGCCCCAGCCGTACGCCTTACAAGTACCGTATTTGGAAGAGGAAAGAGTGACCTACCCAGTGGGCCATCCGATTCCTGTACATGTCCCACACCCAGTGGGCCATCCAAATCCTGTGCATCTTACACACCCAGTGGACCTTCCGAATCCTGCACATGTCCCACACCCAGTGGGCCATCCGAACCCTGCACATGTCCCACACCCAGTGGACCATCCAAATCCTGTACATGTTACACACCCAGTGGGCCATCCGAATCCTGTACATGTTACACACCCAGTGGGCCATACGAATCCTGTACATGTCCCACACCCAGTGGGCCATCCGAATCCTGTACATGTCCCACACCCAGTGGACCATCCGAATCCTGTACATGTTACACACCCAGTGGGCCATACGAATCCTGTACATGTCCCACACCCAGTGGGCCATCCGAATCCTGTACATGTTACACACCCAGTGGGCCATCCGAATCCTGTACATGTCCCACACCCAGTGGACCTTCTGAATCCTGTGCATGTTACACACCCAGTGGGCCATACGAATCCTGTACATGTCCCACACCCAGTGGGCCATCCGAATCCTGTACATGTCCCACACCCAGTGGGTCATCCAAATCCTGTACATGTTACACACACAGTGGGCCATCCGAATCCTGTACATGTCCCATACCCAGTAGAGAAGAGGGTACCATATCCTGTGATGGTTCCAGGAGAGAAAAGGGTACCATACAGTCTGCCACAGACATACGCCGAGCAAGCACCGTACCCCGTGGAGAAGCCCTTGCCCTATCCAGTTGAAAAACGAGTGCCATTCCCAGTGAAAGTTACAGTAGACCACCCATATCCAATGGAAGTGCCCGTAGAGAAGCGAGTGGAGGTGAAAGTGCCTGTACCACAACCATATCCAATATATGTGGAGAAGAAGGTAGAGGTAAAGGTGCCGGTATATGTGCCCGTAGAGAAGCGAGTGGAGGTGAAAGTGCCTGTACCACAACCATATCCAGTATATGTGGAGAAGAAAGTAGAGGTAAAGGTGCCGGTATATGTGCCCGTAGAGAAGCGAGTGGAGGTAAAAGTGCCCGTAGAGAAGCGTGTGGAAGTGAAAGTGAAAGTGCCTGTACCACAACCATATCCAGTGCGAGTACCCGTAGAGAAGCGAGTGGAAGTGAAAGTGCCTGTACCACGACCATATCCAGTATATGTGGAGAAGAAAATAGAGGTGAAAGTACCGGTGTATGTGGAGAAACGTGTGGAGGTGAAAGTCCCTGTACCACAACCATATCCAGTGAAAGTGCCCGTAGAGAAACGAGTGGAGGTGAAAGTGCCTGTACCACAACCATATCCAGTGAAAGTGCCCGTAGAGAAACGAGTGGAGGTGAAAGTGCCTGTACCACAACCATATCCAGTGCGAGTGACCGTAGAGAAACGAGTGGAGGTGAAAGTGCCCGTACCACAACCATATCCAGTGCGAGTGCCCGTAGAGAAGCGTGTGGAGGTGAAAGTGCCTGTACCACTACCATATCCAGTATATGTGGAAAAGAAAGTAGAGGTGAAAGTACCCGTAAACAAACCTTATCCCGTAGAAGTGAAGGTCCCAGTTGACAGGCCATACCCGGTGTATGTACCAAAACCTTACCCTGTTACCGTAGAGAAGAAAGTTCCTTACCCTGTAGAGAAGCGCGTGCCATATCCTGTAGAAAAGAGAGTTCCTTACCCTGTAAAAGTCCCCTATCCAGTACCCAAACCGTATCCCGTAGAGAAAAGAGTTCCTTACCCCGTGGAGAAGAAAGTGCCGTACCCTGTAAAAGTCCCTTACCCAGTACCCGAGCCGTACCCCGTTACTGTTGAGAAGCGCGTACCATATCCCGTAGAGAAGAGAGTTCCGTATCCCATAGAGAAGAGAGTTCCTTACCCTGTGAAAGTCCCCTACCCAGTACCCAAACCGTATCCTGTAGAGAAAAGAGTTCCTTACCCCGTGGAGAAGAAAGTGCCGTACCCTGTAAAAGTCCCTTACCCAGTACCCAAGCCGTACCCCGTTACTGTTGAGAAGCGAGTACTATATCATGTAGAGAAAAGAGTTCCATACATCGTCGAGAAGAATGTGCCATACCCTGTAAATGTTCCCTATCCAGTACCCAAACCATATCCCGTAGAGAAGAGTCTTCCGTACCCTGTGAAGGTCCCCTACCCAGTCCCCAAACCATATCCTGTAGAGAAGAGAGTTCCATACCCCGTAGAGAAGAGAGTTCCTTATCCCGTAGAGAAAAGAGTGCCGTACCCTGTTAAAGTCCCCTATCCAGTACCCAAACCGTATCCCGTAGAGAAGAGAGTTCCGTACCCTATAAGAGTCCCATATACAGTACCCAAGCCATATCCCGTAGAGAAGAGAGTTCCATATCCCGTAGAAAAGCGAGTTCCGTACCCTGTTAAAGTCCCCTATCCAGTACCCAAGCCGTACCCAGTTACTGTTGAGAAGCGTGTGCCGTATCCTGTAGAGAAAAGAGTTCCATACCCCGTAGAGAAGAGGGTTCCTTACCCCGTAAAAGTCCCCTATCCTGTACCCAGGCCGTACCCCGTAGAGAAGAAAGTTCCATACCCCGTAGAGAAGCGAGTTCCATACCCCGTAAAAGTTCCCTATCCAGTACCCAAGCCATATCCCGTGGAGAAGAGAGTTCCGTACTCTGTAGAGAAGCGAATTCCGTACCCTGTAAAAGTCCCTTACCCTGTACCCAAGCCATACCCCGTTACTGTTGAGAAACGGGTGCCATATCCTGTAGAGAAGAGAGTTCCGTATCCCATAGAAAAGCGAGTTCCTTACCCTGTAAAAGTTCCCTATCCTGTTCCCAAACCATATCCCGTGGAGAAGAGAGTTCCGTACCCTGTAGAGAAGCGAGTTCCGTACCCTGTAAAAGTCCCTTACCCTGTTCCGAAGCCGTACCCCGTTACTGTTGTGAAGCGCGTTCCATATCCCGTAGAGAAGAGAGTTCCGTACGCGGTAGAGAAGCGCGTGCCATATCCTGTAGAGAAGAGAGTTCCGTACCCCGTAGAAAAGCGAGTTCCTTACCCTGTAAAAGTTCCCTATCCTGTTCCCAAACCATATCCCGTGGAGAAGAGAGTTCCGTACCCTGTAGAGAAGCGAGTTCCGTACCCTGTAAAAGTCCCTTACCCTGTTCCGAAGCCGTACCCCGTTACTGTTGTGAAGCGCGTTCCATATCCCGTAGAGAAGAGAGTTCCGTACGCGGTAGAGAAGCGCGTGCCATATCCTGTAGAGAAGAGAGTTCCGTACCCCGTAGAAAAAAGAATTCCGCACGCTGTAAAAGTTCCTTACCCACTGCCGAAGCCATACCCCGTTACTGTTGTGAAGCGCGTGCCATATCCCGTGGAGAAGAGAGTTCCATACCCTGTACACGGCCCCTATCCAGAACCCAAACCATATCCCGTGGAGAAGAGAGTTCCATACCTTGTACACGGCCCCTATCCAGAACCCAAACCATATCCCGTGGAGAAGAGAGTTCCATACCCTGTACACGGCCCCTATCCAGAAACCAAACCATATCCCGTGGAGAAGGGAGATCTGTACCCTGTACACGCCCACTATCGAATACCCAAACCATATCCCGTGGATAAGGGAGTTCCAAATCCTGTACACAGCCACTATCCTGTATCCAAACCATATCCCGTGGAGAAGGGAGTTCCATACCCTGTACACGCCCACTATCCAGTACCGAAACCATATCCCGTGGAGAAGGGAGTTCCTTATCCTGTACACGGCCACTATCCAGTACCCAAACCATATCCCGTAGATAAGGGAGTTCCATACCCTGTACACGCCCACTATCCAGTACCCAAACCACACACTGACACTATTGAGCATAACGTCGCCCAGCAAGAAGACTATGAAGATCTCCCCTCAGTGAATGTATTCCAACACGAGGAGAGGCCGGTAGCCATCGCATTTCAATCAAACCAACTTGAAGGTCAGTACGGTTCTCACTCTTCACTCCTTTGTGACGAGTGTACCGACAATGTTCAAGTCCAATACCAAGTAACCAAACCGCTCACGAACCCTATTGTGGAAAACGTCGCCCAGCAAGTACACTATGAAGATCTCCCCTCAGTGAATATATTCCAACACGAGTAGAGGCCGGTAGCCATCGCGGTACAAGCAAACCAACCTGAAGGTCACTACGGTTCTCACTCTTCACTCCTCTGCGACGAGTGTAACCATAATGATGCGCAACTTGTAAATGTCCAATACCCAGTAACCAAATCACTCGTGAACCCCATTCAGGAAAACGTCGCCCAGCTAGTAGACTATGAAGATCTCCCCTCAGTGAATGTAATTCAACACGAGGAGAGGCCAGTAGCCGTCGCGGTACAATCAAACCAACTTCAAGTTCAGGACGATTCACTCCCGTGCGACCTGTGTGCCGACAATGTAGCCCCCTCGTAGGTATCCTGACTCGGAGACCAGTGAATCATGCTACATCGATGAACGTCCAATGACATTCCTACTTAAGAGTAAATAATGAAATCATTTTGTATAAATTTTTCTGTAAATAAATATATATAAATAGCACACTCCTCGCATTTCCCCTACCCTTTACCCCACTGCAATGGTATAATATCTTTCCAGATCTACACCGAGTTCAAAACAGAGTGTATGGAGAGCCTTTTCTTAGGGCCGGGTTCACCGTGGTTCGTCAAAATGTTAACAGACCAATTAAGGCCGTTGACGGACGATTACCGAAATGTCGTGGTTCACCAAACTATAACAATCCATTAGGTTCCCGTCAAAACTAATTGGTGTCTCAACATGGAATTAACGACTTGACGGTCGATTTACGTAGCATCCAATCCTAAATGGCGTGCGGCGAAAGCCGGAATAGTCGTGCATTACACTTTATTCTGAACGATGGCGATGTTTTTGAAGACATGCTAGATTTTCTTCGACCACTAACTTATAAATAACGAAGGAATTACTTGAAACGAATGCGACGACAAAGAATTTATCATGAGATTTCGGTTGTCAAAACCTTCTGTGTTGAATGTTCTACAGATGACAGAACCTAACCTGGAATTCCCATCTGATAAGTAAGATAGCCTAGGCCTATGTACCATTCCTTATTTATGTGTAATATCGCGTGATGCATTACGGTGTACACATGTAGTTAATTTAATAAAAGACTACCTAGACGTCACAACATCAGTCCTCTTATTTCTTTTTACGTGTAATATCGTGTGATCGTCATAAAACATCCTAGTTAATTTTATTTAATAAAAGACTACCTAAACGTTACAGCATCAGTCCTCTTATTTTCAACGATTTACGATACTCATCCACCGAGTAGATAGGGGTGGATAATTATGTTTCTTTCATTTAACGAAAATTTCACAGTCCCTGGCTCTTATTGCTCTTTTCCTCGTCAGCCATGTTTAATTTTAACCAAGGAGTATGTAACTTTTAAGCTTTTTCGGTTAACGGCCTGCTTGATTACACCAAAGAATAAACAAATACCACCAAATCATCATATTTCAATATGGTTTATACAGCCCTTAAACATAACACTTCGTTTGCTAATGCCAATCGGTGAATGTGCTGGTGAAACGCCAACGAGCTTAATGCCTATGTTAAAGTTAACAACGCATTTAGTGACGGCTGTTAACAATCCGTTGGTGAACCCGGCCCTTAGAGTAGAGCATTCCATGGATGTGGAACTCAGTACAGCAAGGAAGCACTGTTACATGAGAATGATGTATGAAGGTAGAGTAAAAGAATATGAAAAGATATCAAGGTTCTGCTGTTGTTGCTTATTTTAGGGGCTGTGCTATCGTGGTCATCTATCCCCGTGTATTTGTGTGTGTGATAACCTGTGTCATTGTAATGGCTGTACTAGTGTGTGTATTTGTAAATAGAGGATAGAATTGGGAAGGAGGCGATGCGTGGCTTTAAGTTAGAAACCAACCCAGCATTTTCCTGGACGTGGTTTCCCACTTCTACTTCAGGTGAATGCCCGAATGGTTACTAACATAAGGCCAAGGAAGCCTCCTTCCCAATCCTCACATGAATTAGAAATAACCACTGCTACTACATACATCACAATAACACAGGTTATCAGACTACATTCTATACTCACATGGGGCTAAGTGACTACGAAGTGCAAGTCCCTCAGTATGCCTTCCTTCGGAGGGGAATAAAGCTGGCGGGCCCATGTCATAGATTGATGGCATGAATAAGAACCTACCACTACAATTATTGGTAGTGTGTTGCCAAATTTGTAGGTATATTTCTTAAGAAACGCTCTATCAAGTTCCAACGTCCGTTGCTAGGTGTCAGTGGCAAAGTTGGAACTACGTGAAATTGAACTTGCTCATTCATATTCATTCATTTCATCTCATCCACACGCGATGGTACTTGTAACTCACCCCATGAGTGTCCACATAGAAGCAAGTAAAAACTCTGGCGAGCCGACCATATCCTCGGTTACTCCCGGCACTAAACGCCATACGCTAAATAAATAAAAAATGTTCATCGCCTTTTACGAACCACATCCATGGGACAAAATTACAAAGTGAAGTTCCCATAAGACCTTTGATCATAAATCCTATAGATGGCTGATGACGTCACATTGTTGAGAGCACGGCCAACGAGAAAGACAGGCCATGGCGCGTAAACCTATTCCTTTTGTGACGTAGGCAATGTAGTGCTTGATAGTGCTTGTACGTTTAAGTCGATAGTGATTAATAATCAGCAGAAATGCGATATTTTATATCAATCTTCTTGAAATAGACCCAGTTTAGATGTTCCGTGTGTTTTCAAGCACGATAAATTATACTGTATAGGTTCAGCCTGCTATAGATAACCTATTTACATGTTGAAGTTACTCCTAACAAAAATTCACTCGAACTAAGATTCAAGGGTTTGTTGTGTCTTTAATAGCTGCAACAAGTAAAGTAAGTTGAGTTGTAGAGCCTGTGACCTTCATTGTGACTAACTTATGCGGACATGAGCGGTGATATGAGTATAATTAGATCAAAGAAACTTACAGTGAAAGTATTACTTAGTTATTGATGTTTTAATGGGCGGAACAGAAATTAATACGTTTATAGAAGAGATTTTCGGAATACTCTCGCCACCGACTAACGACTCATATCAATACTTTCCATGAAGACAAGTGGTAAATGAATACTAGCATTTGTACAGATTCAATGATGAAGACAAGATGACTACCACACCGGCAGTAAGACGAAGACCATAGAATATTGTTGCGTGCCCCCCCCCCCCCCCCCCTGTGGCACTTTTTGTTAACTGGATTACGGTGGGTTGAAGAGCACAAACACAGGTTGTTCCTTTAAATAATTAACTTTATTGCGGCCAGAAAGATACAGCCACTCATCAGCAAATGCAAACAATTATTACCTTACTCCAGTTTCCTCAAGTCGAGAATACTTCCCCTTTCACTTGTCAACAGACCACAGTTAATCCCTCGTAATGAGGTGGCCCCGTACGCTGGATGGAAATAGCTGCACTAGGTCTGTCATTCACTGTTTTGCAACTCACCACAATGACCTCTCTTCGCACTAAGTAAGCACACTCGCTCAAAACACAGGCAGTCCCCTGTAAGCTCCTCACTCCCTTCGCTGTCACGAGAATCGGCTTCACTAGTCGGTTTCGCAAGTCTCCACACTTCTGTCGCTCAGGATACGCGCTCGCACTCGCTCGTAAAACACAACAACAACCACTGCTTGACAGGTCGCACTTATATAGCATGCCGGTGACTCAATAAATGCTTCTAGATCCATCCAGGGTTCACGGCTTCTCGAGGTTTCCATCGCTGGTCCAGTCACGAATATTCTGGACTATCCCTTTGTCCTAGTAGCCCTGTTGCATAAGGCGCACGCAATACAGGAGGCAGGCCACAGCCCAGCCCTGGGGCAGTTGTGACTCATGCGGCGAGCGATGACACAAACTCACAGCCGTAACAATATTATGTTCGTGAATATCTATTACAAAAACGTTTGATACATTTATGTATATCGTTCAACTATAAGAGTTATACATGAGTAGGGGGGTAAGGCGGTTTCTAACTCCCCCCACCACCTCTCCCTCTGACGTCACATACTAACCCGCAATACATTCAGGGGCAAAGCCAATATCTCGTCAACCCATGGTCCGATTTTGACAAATGAGGTGTCGTTGGACTCGGGCTAACGCCCTCTTTACAACGGACTACTCATTTCAACCCCTAAATAAAACCTACCCCTACTAGGGGGTGAAATTGTAATTTTTTAGTGAAAGCCTCTTTTCAAATGGGACATGTATAAGCTGCGCTGCTAAAATGAACTTAAATGTTGTTGCTCATATCGCGCATGCGTTTTTCTGGCTGCCGCTATGGATGAACATTTTTGTTTTTGTTTTGTACGCATGCGCACTTGGGATTTTTGTAAGAGGGCGAGCTCTTTGAAAAAAAATGATTGATAAGAAGAGGTTTTGGTGGTGAGGAGAGAACCAGATAGTCGCCTACTTTCCTACGACGTTTGCCGATATCTCTCGAACGCAAGGTCGGATTTGGACGTGTGACGTGTCAAATCGCTTGTCTCAAAGCCCTATATATGTTATTAATAGGTTAAAGTTTTGAGAATGAGGGAAACAGGCGTTTTGGGGTAAAATTATGATTTTAGACTTTTTCTGATATTTCACGAATGCCTGGTCGGATTTGGTCCTATGACGTGTCAAATGGCTTGTCTCGAAACCCTCTTTATTTTGGTAATAGGTTAAAGTTTTTGAGAATGAGGGAAACAGAATTTTTTGTTGTAAAACCGTGATTTTAGACTTTTTGTTATATCTCACAAACCAATAACGCCAGAGACGTATACGAGGGGTCGTAGGACTCGGGGTGACGCCCCTCCCCTATCTCCCTTTCGAATATAGTATTTATGTTTAAAAAAATGCGAAAGAGCCTAACGACACTTATGTTGAAAACATTTCAGTTTTTAAAACTTTTCTTAAATTTGTCTAAAATGTTCATGACGAGTGGTTGTAGATAGAAAGAGACGATACCACTGGACACGTGTTTCAACGAAGCTATTACTGGCCACGGTGGTGATATACCAATACAGTATTCGCTATTTCGATGAGACGGCGGGTCGAGGGTTCGTTTTCTGATTTTTCCTATGATGGAATTCCTAATTCCTAAACCCCCTGAAGGGGGTCTTTAACGTGTAAACGATTATGAGTGACATGACAAATGATAATTCCTTGATTCGATGAAGTTGGCTTTAGATAGAACAAACAGAACTTGGTTATATGTTGCTTGAAGTGAGTATAGAAAACAAACTTGCTGGGGCAGACTGACAGGATGTGAATGTTATTTGATCTTATTGGAATGCATTGACTTGACAGGGCAATGAAAAAAGCACAGAGATGCTGAGGACACTTGAAGGTCAAACGATATGGCAACCATGGTGGGAGGGGGAAGCTAGGATGATGTCGCCGATCATGTTCAATGGATGAATTTATATTTTGCGAAGCATTGTTCGGAGAGGGTCATGGGACGACTTGTTTTAAGGGTATTTATTTTGTCGATGTTTCCTATGGTGGACTCATTGATTGAAATAATCCAAAACTGCTAGGGCATGGCCTTGAGATTTTATAAACCGATAATGGGATTTTGACATACAAGATCCACTCAGAACTTGACATGATGTCATTCTTTTTATGGCTTATGAATTTCCCCAAAAAAGACCCAAAACAACAAGATCATGGACTTTTGCTTTTCTTAATATATTGCAAACCCATAATGTAAGATGTTTACTGTGAGTGACGAAATCTAGCTAGGTAACGAAAGAATTATTGTAGGATATATGTATGGTGACTGACACGTCTTTGACCATTGGAACTTGTTTTCAGATCTGACTGTAGTACATAGGGAGTATAGGTTGTAGGCATGGATTGACAAACGGTGCACACAAAATTCAATTTATCGATTCAAGAATTAAGAGTAGACTATCATTAATTAATTGGTTAAAGAGTGTAGCTAAAAATAAAAAAATGGTGACTACATTAAACTAAACTGAACCAAGTCGAATCAAACCCAACCGAACCAAACCAAGCCTAAAGCAAACCAAACCTAATCAAGAACAAGCCAAGGGCTTAAGTGTAAAACTTGTGGGGGAATGCAGTCATTGGCAATGTCCAAAGAAAGGGATAACGCTCTACCTCTAGAGGGTAAGGTAAAGCTAGCGCATGGTGCTAATGCATATTCCCAAGTACATGAACCACACACACACACAACTATCCTATGCTGTTTTTATGAGTTAACTGTTAAAACTTACTCAGTGGTTACTGAGCAAGATGGTCGCTACACACAACAAGCTTTAAATACTTGAGGCTAATAATCTATACACACACACACACACGCTTGTTCTAAACTAAACTGTCTTGCTGGCAGTGCTCACACAGTAGGCAAATGACAGAAATGCTTGGCTAACAGAAATACAATCATTTTCGTTTGTCTAATGTTACCAGCTAACCATTACATGCTTTAGTGGTGAGCACATGTGCCTCTTGCACTGGAGATCGTAACTCGATTTCTAGCTCTAAGGCCTAGAATGAATCAAACTAAGAAAGAAGGGTATGGTGACGCAGTGGTTAAACTGTTAGCCTTTCACTAAGGTAGACTAGGGTTTGATTTTAGGTTAATATACATGTCATAAACAAACAAACAAACAAACAAACAAACAAAAAAAGCAGAGATAATGTTTAAAACTGATTACACTTGTCTCTTTTTAAATTATTACTTAGATTGCAAATACAAAGGTGGACTGGGTTTGATATTCAGTTAATGCTGCCTATCGCATACTAGCCTGTAAGAAAGCCAAACAAGCAAAAGGCGTAGGTAGAGCAGTGGTAAAATCGCTATGTGTAGAGAACTACCTAACGGTTTTATGAACTGGCAATGGTATGTCGCATAAACAGTGCAGGATACAATCCAGCAACCATAATTTGTATCTTGTGGAGCAGAGAAAACATATATATAGAGAAAGATATAGAAAGCTAGTGTATGTATGGGTAGCATTGATAATTTGACCAGAGAAAATACGATGAGGTAGGGTGGGGAGAGGGAGAATTAACACTTATATATGAATGAATGGTAAATAGTATTTTAGTTTTTTTTCCCCAATAGTTTTGTTTTTTAAATGCAGTGGTAGATAGTCGTTATTTTGTAAAACATTCTTACTTGCAGTAGTAATAAGACTCTATGGTTTCGCTAACACATAGATAGACTGTATTATTGCCATGGTCAAGCACTCACATTAAGATCATTTACAAAATCATAAAATGAAAAATAAAAAATCTTGTTTTGGAAATATCGTTTTTCAACATACACAAAATAAATATATAAAAAATTTGTAAACAGCAAAATGGAAAATCCATGGTCAAGCACTCACATTAAGATCATTTACAAAATCATAAAATGAAAAATAAAAATCTTGTTTTGGAAATATCGATTTTTTTCAACATACACAAAATAAATATATAAAAAATTTGTAAACAGCAAAATGGAAAATCCATGTTTCCATATAGACAAAATTTAAAAACCTTAAACGGACATTTAAGAAAATATATATAAATGGGAAATTGACAAATGTGTAAATATGAAAATGGAAAAATCCATGTTTCCATATCATGAAATTGAAAAACATCAAACTGTCA
Organism: Meconema thalassinum; assembly: GCA_946902985.2. Taxonomy (NCBI): domain Eukaryota; kingdom Metazoa; phylum Arthropoda; class Insecta; order Orthoptera; family Tettigoniidae; genus Meconema; species Meconema thalassinum. The sequence continues at coordinate 1,983,421,468 of OX336388.2, forward strand.
TTTTAAAAAATGCAAATGAAAAATTGACAAATTGCAATGTGTGAAATGTGAAATTGAACAAATGGCTATCATTATTTAAAAAAAAAAAAGAACATGGTGCTCTATGGTTGAGGTGTGAATCAAACCCTTTCTACTTATTTGGACCACCCGAGACTGAGTAGACTAGTTTAAGTTGTCATACCACTTTTAAAAGTTTGTGTTAAATCTAGGAATTGAACCCAAGAGCTTGTAGGGGAGATCAAAGGTTATAATATGTTAAACAGATAGCCTTGAATGAAGGGTGTGGTAGCTATATAGAGATGAGACGTTTCGCTCGGGGCAGGGAGGCATGGAGATCTGCATCAAACCAGTCAAAGGACTAAAGACTCAAACAACAACATGTACGTTCACCAAAATAATGTTGTGTAACGGTAAATGTTAGTCAACGAACAGTAATGCATTACTAAAACCCATGACACGATACCTAAGAGCTTTTCTAAAATGATTTTAAAATGCCTTTAACCCTATATTGAACACCCAGTTCACAAAACTCATAACTGCAATGTTATGGTAAAACAAAACAAAATCTATATTTCAAAACAAACAAGTGGTTTAGTCAATGTATACTGGAAAAAGTTTTGTAAACACTCAAGTCCTCAAGACCAATTAAATTAGTAACTGTCAGGTTGGCCGAGTGGTTAAGGTGTTTGACTTAAGATCAAATTTCTGTATAAGGAAGCAAGGGTTCGAATCCCTTACCTGACATAACTATTGCCTTAACATGGCTTGGCCACACTGTATTATTATGATACTCAGTACACAAACCATAGATATAGTGTATTGTTTAAGGCCACTCTCTTTCTGAACATAGTCAGAGACTGTTGATGGTTAACAATTGTATTAATAGTGGGACATGGGGATAGCAATTAAGAAAAAACAGCCAATACCCATACAATATTTTTATTCATTTTAGTTTTTTTTTACAATAGTTACACACTGAATACAACTTTTTATCTCTTTACCATTGTTTGATATAGATTTTAAACACAACGCTTGTTGTAGATCCTTTTACAACTTTCTCTAGGTACTCTTGTTCTTAAAAACTGGGGAAGCCGCAATGGTTTTATAGACATTAAACCCTCATTCTCTTTTTTTTCATTATTATTATTATCATTATTATAAATATTATCTTTATAATTATTATAGTCATTGTCACCATCATTATCATCATCATCATCATTCTCAACATCACTAGAACTATCCAATTCCATTTTTTCCTTTTCAAAAGGGATCTCTTGAAGAGTCTGTGTTGCTTTTGATAGTGTTACGGGTTTATTGAACGTTGACAACTGTCCTAACATGACTTTTTGAGGAGATAAATGTTTTTTCATAAGGAAGTCACTATGTTGAGTAACACTATGTTTTTGTCGGACTTGCTTTTTCTTGTTCTTTTGATCATGTTTTGTTAACACTAACGGTGTTTCATTTGGTATACCACATTGATGAGTACCCACACTTAAGACCTCACCATGTTTACTTTTTAGATGACCTAGACATTTTGTTGTTCTTTGTTTTGAGCACTGCCAAAATATGATGCCATTCGCATTTTCTCGCTTATAGTTATAAGAGTACCCATGATACAGGGCACGTGGTTTACCTTTATTGGTTATAGTATATTCCATAGTAGTCACTGACTTGTATAGTCGATCCGCCTACTACAAAGGTCTGAACACTTGTGGTGAAAGAATGATGTTGTGTTGACGTTTTATGCAGGATAATGTTGGTGGCATATGTGGGTGGCTTATGTTGATGACATGTGTTGTTGGCTGATTTTGGTGGCTTATGTTGATGGTTTATGGTGGTGGCTTATGTTGATGGCTTATGTTGGTGGCTTATGTTGATGACATATGTTGGTGACTTATGTTGATAGCTTATGTTGGTGGCTAATGTTGATGACATATGTTGTTGGCTTATGGTGGTGGCTTATGTTGATGGTATATGTTGCTGGCCTATGTTGATGGTTTATGTTAATGGCTTAGGTTAATATCTTAGGTTGATGGCATAAGTTGATGGCTTATGTTGGTGGCTTATGGTGGTGGCTTATGCTGGTGGCTTATGCTAGTGGCTTATGGTGGTGGTTTATGGTGGTGGCTTATGTTGATGACATATGTTGGTGGCTTAAGTTGGTGGCTTATGTTGGTGGCTTATGGTGGTGGCTTATGGTGGTGGGTTATGGTGGTGGATTATGGTGGCTTATAGTGGTGACTTATGGTGGTGGTTTATGGTGGTGGCTTATGTTGATGACATATGTTGGTGGCTTATGGTGGCTTATGGTGGTGATTTATAGTGGTGGCCTATGTTGGTGGCTTATTTTTGGTGGTTTACGTTAATACCTTATTTGTAATGGCTTATTTGACAAGTTATTGTTGTCAATGTATTTAGAGGATTTTTCTCTTGGTTTTGGAAAGTATCTCAACTCTTTTTTATGGTAGCATAATGCTTACCGCCATGTTTGTAAGCAACAACAACACACTAAAATTCCAAGAATCCAAAGTACTCTAAGGTTAATGATTGTCTCTCAACTCCATTCAACGTCTAGTCAAAAAACATTATATATTTTTCACATTTTACAAAAAAGGTAAATTGGGAAAGTAAGCTATATGTTTAAACTAAAAATCATATCAAATCATATGCTAACTCCAACACCTACGTCTACCCCAATCTCAGTCAAAAAAATATAATATTCTTCAAATTTTTCCAAAACAGTATTTGGAAAGTAGGCCATATTTTGAAAACTAATCATCCTATAAAGTCATATATATATACACTGAAACCAATGGCTTTTATATCCTTAATCTTAAGAACAAAATATGGAATTTTTGACATTTTTTCCAAAAATGTTCATTTTAAAACGGGGCTATGTTTTGGAAACTAGGAATTTTACAAGAAAGTTTGTTTAACGTAAATGGCAGGTATTTACCCCCACTACCCGCAAACCAAGTCCCAGGTCTCTGGGGAAAAATCCAAAAAAAGTTCAATTTGGAAAGTAGGCAATATTTTGAAAACTAATCATCCTAAAAAGTCATATATAGACTCAAACCAATGGCTTTTATGTCCTTAATTGGTAGAACAAAACTTAACATTTTTTCAGTTTTTCCAAAAAAGTCCAATTTTCAAAAATTGTCTATATTTTGGGAACTAAGAATTTTACAAAAAAGTTTGTTTAACGAAAATGAAAGGTCTTTACCCCCCTCTACCCAAAACATAAATTTCAGGTCCCTAGGACAAAAACTGTGCAGTATATATATATATATATTTTTTGGGGAGGGGGTCTATATTCACTTTACCTCCCCACTTTACAAGATGGCGGCCATAGCTTAACTTAACCTAGCCTAACCTAACCTGACCTACGAGGTGTGATCAAAAAGTTCCAAAAATGTGGCTGCAACTTAACCAAACCTAGCCTAGCCTAACCTAACCTCCCTGTTGACTAGCCCCCTTTGGACGGGTCCTTTTTGAAGGGAGTCATTTTTTTTACGTGTCCCGGAGGACGGGTCCTTGTTGACGGGTCCCTGTGGCGGGTCCTTTGGACTGATCCCTATGGACTGGCCTTGCATTTTATCCAAATTATGTCAAAGGGGACCCGCCACTGGGACCCGTCAACAAGGACCCGTCCTCCGGGACACGTAAAAAAAATGACTCCCTTCAAAAAGGACCCGTCCAAAGGGGGCTAGTCAACAGGGAGGTTAGGTTAGGCTAGGCTAGGTTTGGTTAAGTTGCAGCCACATTTTTGGAACTTTTTGATCACACCTCGTAGGTCAGGTTAGGTTAGGCTAGGTTAAGTTAAGCTATGGCCGCCATCTTGTAAAGTGGGGAGGTAAAGTGAATATAGACCCCCTCCCCAAAAAATATATATATATATATACTGCACAGTTTTTGTCCTAGGGACCTGAAATTTATGTTTTGGGTAGAGGGGGGTAAAGACCTTTCATTTTCGTTAAACAAACTTTTTTGTAAAATTCTTAGTTCCCAAAATATAGACAATTTTTGAAAATTGGACTTTTTTGGAAAAACTGAAAAAATGTTAAGTTTTGTTCTACCAATTAAGGACATAAAAGCCATTGGTTTGAGTCTATATATGACTTTTTAGGATGATTAGTTTTCAAAATATTGCCTACTTTCCAAATTGAACTTTTTTTGGATTTTTCCCCAGAGACCTGGGACTTGGTTTGCGGGTAGTGGAGGTAAATACCTGCCATTTACGTTAAACAAACTTTCTTGTAAAATTCCTAGTTTCCAAAATATAGCCCCGTTTTAAAATGAACATTTTTGGCAAAAATGTCAAAAATTCCATATTTTGTTCTTAAGATTAAGGATATAAAAGCCATTGGTTTCAGTATATATATATATGACTTTATAGGATGATTAGTTTTCAAAATATGGCCTACTTTCCAAATACTGTTTTGGAAAAATTTGAAGAATATTATATTTTTTTGACTGAGATTGGGGTAGACGTAGGTGTTGGAGTTAGCATATGATTTGATATGATTTTTAGTTTAAACATATAGCTTACTTTCCCAATTTACCTTTTTTGTAAAATGTGAAAAATATATAATGTTTTTTGACTAGACGTTGAATGGAGTTGAGAGACAATCATTAACCTTAGAGTACTTTGGATTCTTGGAATTTTAGTGTGTTGTTGTTGCTTACAAACATGGCGGTAAGCATTATGCTACCATAAAAAAGAGTTGAGATACTTTCCAAAACCAAGAGAAAAATCCTCTAAATACATTGACAACAATAACTTGTCAAATAAGCCATTACAAATAAGGTATTAACGTAAACCACCAAAAATAAGCCACCAACATAGGCCACCACTATAAATCACCACCATAAGCCACCATAAGCCACCAACATATGTCATCAACATAAGCCACCACCATAAACCACCACCATAAGTCACCACTATAAGCCACCATAATCCACCACCATAACCCACCACCATAAGCCACCAACATAAGCCACCAACTTAAGCCACCAACATATGTCATCAACATAAGCCACCACCATAAACCACCACCATAAGCCACTAGCATAAGCCACCAGCATAAGCCACCACCATAAGCCACCAACATAAGCCATCAACTTATGCCATCAACCTAAGATATTAACCTAAGCCATTAACATAAACCATCAACATAGGCCAGCAACATATACCATCAACATAAGCCACCACCATAAGCCAACAACATATGTCATCAACATTAGCCACCAACATAAGCTATCAACATAAGTCACCAACATATGTCATCAACATAAGCCACCAACATAAGCCATCAACATAAGCCACCACCATAAACCATCAACATAAGCCACCAAAATCAGCCAACAACACATGTCATCAACATAAGCCACCCACATATGCCACCAACATTATCCTGCATAAAACGTCAACACAACATCATTCTTTCACCACAAGTGTTCAGACCTTTGTAGTAGGCGGATCGACTATACAAGTCAGTGACTACTATGGAATATACTATAACCAATAAAGGTAAACCACGTGCCCTGTATCATGGGTACTCTTATAACTATAAGCGAGAAAATGCGAATGGCATCATATTTTGGCAGTGCTCAAAACAAAGAACAACAAAATGTCTAGGTCATCTAAAAAGTAAACATGGTGAGGTCTTAAGTGTGGGTACTCATCAATGTGGTATACCAAATGAAACACCGTTAGTGTTAACAAAACATGATCAAAAGAACAAGAAAAAGCAAGTCCGACAAAAACATAGTGTTACTCAACATAGTGACTTCCTTATGAAAAAACATTTATCTCCTCAAAAAGTCATGTTAGGACAGTTGTCAACGTTCAATAAACCCGTAACACTATCAAAAGCAACACAGACTCTTCAAGAGATCCCTTTTGAAAAGGAAAAAATGGAATTGGATAGTTCTAGTGATGTTGAGAATGATGATGATGATGATAATGATGGTGACAATGACTATAATAATTATAAAGATAATATTTATAATAATGATAATAATAATAATGAAAAAAAAGAGAATGAGGGTTTAATGTCTATAAAACCATTGCGGCTTCCCCAGTTTTTAAGAACAAGAGTACCTAGAGAAAGTTGTAAAAGGATCTACAACAAGCGTTGTGTTTAAAATCTATATCAAACAATGGTAAAGAGATAAAAAGTTGTATTCAGTGTGTAACTATTGTAAAAAAAAACTAAAATGAATAAAAATATTGTATGGGTATTGGCTGTTTTTTCTTAATTGCTATCCCCATGTCCCACTATTAATACAATTGTTAACCATCAACAGTCTCTGACTATGTTCAGAAAGAGAGTGGCCTTAAACAATACACTATATCTATGGTTTGTGTACTGAGTATCATAATAATACAGTGTGGCCAAGCCATGTTAAGGCAATAGTTATGTCAGGTAAGGGATTCGAACCCTTGCTTCCTTATACAGAAATTTGATCTTAAGTCAAACACCTTAACCACTCGGCCAACCTGACAGTTACTAATTTAATTGGTCTTGAGGACTTGAGTGTTTACAAAACTTTTTCCAGTATACATTGACTAAACCACTTGTTTGTTTTGAAATATAGATTTTGTTTTGTTTTACCATAACATTGCAGTTATGAGTTTTGTGAACTGGGTGTTCAATATAGGGTTAAAGGCATTTTAAAATCATTTTAGAAAAGCTCTTAGGTATCGTGTCATGGGTTTTAGTAATGCATTACTGTTCGTTGACTAACATTTACCGTTACACAACATTATTTTGGTGAACGTACATGTTGTTGTTTGAGTCTTTAGTCCTTTGACTGGTTTGATGCAGATCTCCATGCCTCCCTGCCCCGAGCGAAACGTCTCATCTCTATATAGCTACCACACCCTTCATTCAAGGCTATCTGTTTAACATATTATAACCTTTGATCTCCCCTACAAGCTCTTGGGTTCAATTCCTAGATTTAACACAAACTTTTAAAAGTGGTATGACAACTTAAACTAGTCTACTCAGTCTCGGGTGGTCCAAATAAGTAGAAAGGGTTTGATTCACACCTCAACCATAGAGCACCATGTTCTTTTTTTTTTTAAATAATGATAGCCATTTGTTCAATTTCACATTTCACACATTGCAATTTGTCAATTTTTCATTTGCATTTTTTAAAATGACAGTTTGATGTTTTTCAATTTCATGATATGGAAACATGGATTTTTCCATTTTCATATTTACACATTTGTCAATTTCCCATTTATATATATTTTCTTAAATGTCCGTTTAAGGTTTTTAAATTTTGTCTATATGGAAACATGGATTTTCCATTTTGCTGTTTACAAATTTTTTATATATTTATTTTGTGTATGTTGAAAAAAATCGATATTTCCAAAACAAGATTTTTATTTTTCATTTTATGATTTTGTAAATGATCTTAATGTGAGTGCTTGACCATGGATTTTCCATTTTGCTGTTTACAAATTTTTTATATATTTATTTTGTGTATGTTGAAAAACGATATTTCCAAAACAAGATTTTTTATTTTTCATTTTATGATTTTGTAAATGATCTTAATGTGAGTGCTTGACCATGGCAATAATACAGTCTATCTATGTGTTAGCGAAACCATAGAGTCTTATTACTACTGCAAGTAAGAATGTTTTACAAAATAACGACTATCTACCACTGCATTTAAAAAACAAAACTATTGGGGAAAAAAAACTAAAATACTATTTACCATTCATTCATATATAAGTGTTAATTCTCCCTCTCCCCACCCTACCTCATCGTATTTTCTCTGGTCAAATTATCAATGCTACCCATACATACACTAGCTTTCTATATCTTTCTCTATATATATGTTTTCTCTGCTCCACAAGATACAAATTATGGTTGCTGGATTGTATCCTGCACTGTTTATGCGACATACCATTGCCAGTTCATAAAACCGTTAGGTAGTTCTCTACACATAGCGATTTTACCACTGCTCTACCTACGCCTTTTGCTTGTTTGGCTTTCTTACAGGCTAGTATGCGATAGGCAGCATTAACTGAATATCAAACCCAGTCCACCTTTGTATTTGCAATCTAAGTAATAATTTAAAAAGAGACAAGTGTAATCAGTTTTAAACATTATCTCTGCTTTTTTTGTTTGTTTGTTTGTTTGTTTGTTTGTTTATGACATGTATATTAACCTAAAATCAAACCCTAGTCTACCTTAGTGAAAGGCTAACAGTTTAACCACTGCGTCACCATACCCTTCTTTCTTAGTTTGATTCATTCTAGGCCTTAGAGCTAGAAATCGAGTTACGATCTCCAGTGCAAGAGGCACATGTGCTCACCACTAAAGCATGTAATGGTTAGCTGGTAACATTAGACAAACGAAAATGATTGTATTTCTGTTAGCCAAGCATTTCTGTCATTTGCCTACTGTGTGAGCACTGCCAGCAAGACAGTTTAGTTTAGAACAAGCGTGTGTGTGTGTGTGTATAGATTATTAGCCTCAAGTATTTAAAGCTTGTTGTGTGTAGCGACCATCTTGCTCAGTAACCACTGAGTAAGTTTTAACAGTTAACTCATAAAAACAGCATAGGATAGTTGTGTGTGTGTGTGGTTCATGTACTTGGGAATATGCATTAGCACCATGCGCTAGCTTTACCTTACCCTCTAGAGGTAGAGCGTTATCCCTTTCTTTGGACATTGCCAATGACTGCATTCCCCCACAAGTTTTACACTTAAGCCCTTGGCTTGTTCTTGATTAGGTTTGGTTTGCTTTAGGCTTGGTTTGGTTCGGTTGGGTTTGATTCGACTTGGTTCAGTTTAGTTTAATGTAGTCACCATTTTTTTATTTTTAGCTACACTCTTTAACCAATTAATTAATGATAGTCTACTCTTAATTCTTGAATCGATAAATTGAATTTTGTGTGCACCGTTTGTCAATCCATGCCTACAACCTATACTCCCTATGTACTACAGTCAGATCTGAAAACAAGTTCCAATGGTCAAAGACGTGTCAGTCACCATACATATATCCTACAATAATTCTTTCGTTACCTAGCTAGATTTCGTCACTCACAGTAAACATCTTACATTATGGGTTTGCAATATATTAAGAAAAGCAAAAGTCCATGATCTTGTTGTTTTGGGTCTTTTTTGGGGAAATTCATAAGCCATAAAAAGAATGACATCATGTCAAGTTCTGAGTGGATCTTGTATGTCAAAATCCCATTATCGGTTTATAAAATCTCAAGGCCATGCCCTAGCAGTTTTGGATTATTTCAATCAATGAGTCCACCATAGGAAACATCGACAAAATAAATACCCTTAAAACAAGTCGTCCCATGACCCTCTCCGAACAATGCTTCGCAAAATATAAATTCATCCATTGAACATGATCGGCGACATCATCCTAGCTTCCCCCTCCCACCATGGTTGCCATATCGTTTGACCTTCAAGTGTCCTCAGCATCTCTGTGCTTTTTTCATTGCCCTGTCAAGTCAATGCATTCCAATAAGATCAAATAACATTCACATCCTGTCAGTCTGCCCCAGCAAGTTTGTTTTCTATACTCACTTCAAGCAACATATAACCAAGTTCTGTTTGTTCTATCTAAAGCCAACTTCATCGAATCAAGGAATTATCATTTGTCATGTCACTCATAATCGTTTACACGTTAAAGACCCCCTTCAGGGGGTTTAGGAATTAGGAATTCCATCATAGGAAAAATCAGAAAACGAACCCTCGACCCGCCGTCTCATCGAAATAGCGAATACTGTATTGGTATATCACCACCGTGGCCAGTAATAGCTTCGTTGAAACACGTGTCCAGTGGTATCGTCTCTTTCTATCTACAACCACTCGTCATGAACATTTTAGACAAATTTAAGAAAAGTTTTAAAAACTGAAATGTTTTCAACATAAGTGTCGTTAGGCTCTTTCGCATTTTTTTAAACATAAATACTATATTCGAAAGGGAGATAGGGGAGGGGCGTCACCCCGAGTCCTACGACCCCTCGTATACGTCTCTGGCGTTATTGGTTTGTGAGATATAACAAAAAGTCTAAAATCACGGTTTTACAACAAAAAATTCTGTTTCCCTCATTCTCAAAAACTTTAACCTATTACCAAAATAAAGAGGGTTTCGAGACAAGCCATTTGACACGTCATAGGACCAAATCCGACCAGGCATTCGTGAAATATCAGAAAAAGTCTAAAATCATAATTTTACCCCAAAACGCCTGTTTCCCTCATTCTCAAAACTTTAACCTATTAATAACATATATAGGGCTTTGAGACAAGCGATTTGACACGTCACACGTCCAAATCCGACCTTGCGTTCGAGAGATATCGGCAAACGTCGTAGGAAAGTAGGCGACTATCTGGTTCTCTCCTCACCACCAAAACCTCTTCTTATCAATCATTTTTTTTCAAAGAGCTCGCCCTCTTACAAATATCCCAAGTGCGCATGCGTACAAAACAAAAACAAAAATGTTCATCCATAGCGGCAGCCAGAAAAACGCATGCGCGATATGAGCAACAACATTTAAGTTCATTTTAGCAGCGCAGCTTATACATGTCCCATTTGAAAAGAGGCTTTCACTAAAAAATTAAAATTTCACCCCCTAGTAGGGGTAGGTTTTATTTAGGGGTTGAAATGAGTAGTCCGTTGTAAAGAGGGCGTTAGCCCGAGTCCAACGACACCTCATTTGTCAAAATCGGACCATGGGTTTGCGAGATATTGGCTTTGCCCCTGAATGTATTGCGGGTTAGTATGTGACGTCAGAGGGAGAGGTGGTGGGGGGAGTTAGAAACCGCCTTACCCCCCTACTTACATGCATACATTGTCTGGCACTATTCATAGCTTTTCATAACCTTCCTGAACGATTTGTAACCGTCAAGTAATTCCACATAATTAACAAGCATCCGCTAGGGAAAGATAACAAAATCCTGAAAAGTATTTCCTTGTGATCAACTACACCAATTAAAGATAAGTGATCTACTGGTTCTGCTAAGAGTAATGAATAAATAAGTAAATTGTGGCTAGGTATTGGACTTGATAAGATTGTTCAGTGAAAGACTTGAGTTGTGATTGCCATGTATGTTTTGCCAGAAGCCATGGTTGTGTTGGGCCAGTGCTTTTTACAGCGTGCTTTCTGATATGATAGTGGTTACGTATTCTGTGATTTTAGCATCTTGTAGACAATACGGTTTATTTTCCCAAATTAATTTCCCGTCATACATAACCCTACCGGAAGTGGTGGAACAGCACTACATTGCTGACGTCACGAAAGCGCACCAGGGCCAGTCTTTCTCGTTGGCCGCGGTTGAGAGCAACATCTTGATCAGCTGACTGTGGTGAACTGCGGTAGTTTGGAACATTGAAATACTACACGTGATGATAAATTGGGCCTTCTAAAGTGGGTTTTATTCATTACTAAGCCAGAATGGTGTATCACTGGGTCGCGTCTGGATGTAAGGAGACGTATAAAAAAGGATCGGGCATTTCTTTCCATAAGTAAGTTAATTCATTGTAAAATACCCTTAAATTCTTGACTTAACTATTTGCCTTTCTTTACGTTTTCTCTTACCTCTGAAACTTGAAAGAATACAAATGAAACATGTATTATAAATTAGTATTTAATTTACCCTATCCCTTACACCACTGAACAGGCCTGTATTTATGTTCGAAGGAAGGCTATGAAGTACTGAATTTAATGTCCATAGACTTTCTTCCTGGTGTTTTGTTGAGACTGCTAGTAAATGCATCTCTGAACATAAAAATGCTTTATGTCCCTATACTGGTTTAACTGTAGTGTGGACTACGCAATGCAGTCGTCAATCATGTTCAGTATCAAATTGCAGGTTATGGTACAGATGTGACGGTGTAGTCTTCGATAATAAATACGCTGAGGTATTATTTTGTCATCTTATTAAACGTATGGACAGTCCGTTTGGTTGAGGAAATTTTGAGATTCTTCTAGGATGCATTGCATCTCTAAATTAGTCTATTTATTTCTTCGTAGAATTTCAAAGTGCTGGGTTACTTTTGCGAAGGTTTCTATGATTCATGGAAAATGTAATTTAAAATGAAACAGTTCATTGATTATAATATTTTCCTTTGTAGGAAATGTAATGCATAGTTGTTAAAAATCAACGCTTACTAAATCAATAGACTTCCTTATTTCCATTTGCCCATGTTGTGTTGTTCACTTTCATAGCATACTAAAGTGGAAAGTAAGGCTAAAGAAGAGCTCATCATACGATAACATTTCTTAAGTACTGAAATTAGTCAAACTACATTTTCTAATGATGAAACATAAATTAGGATATGATGTTGGGAGCCCTCGGGCGTTCAATCAAATATGACCAGCTACACAAAAACAATTCTGTTCAAAAATCAGTAGGCATAATACAGAGTTGGATTTGTTATTAATTATTTACAATTATATACTCCTGGATGTATAAGTATTACGGAACACGACAGCCACTTTTAACACCAAATATGTTACATCCTTACCTTTGCTACCTTCCGGAACGTAAAGAAACATGCATGCTATGCTTTTCCCAATGTCGTATAAATGACGAAAATGTGTGTTTTGTATTCATAAGCCTGCTCTAAGTTCAACGACGACAGCCATGTTTGAATACGTTATACGTTAGGGTGTCCCAATACTCAAGTTGCTAACAATTGACTAGCTGCTAGAAACTATGTGCTATGCACTGGGGAGATTTGGGACATGTCTGCTTGGTTCATGGCCTCCTTCATAGAATTGTGTTCAAAGGAATGGAAGGAAGGAAGATTCTAGGTTTACGTGACCGTGAATCTTGTGATTATGAGCCACTGGAGAATTGTGTTCAGTAACGCACAAGGTTTACATTGCAGTGCCAAACATCTATAAATTCTTTGTACTAGTCGACAATCTAGCATGCACTTTCGTTCACTAGCTACTACAGACTTGATTGCTATGTGCTAAGCAGTATTGGATCACGACTTCTGATGTCACATCCGGAATATTAGTCGACTATCTACTGTAGTTAACTACGGCTGAAATTGTACTATTGGGACACAGCCTAAGTATATCTTTCCTTTGCATTTTGACCTTGTTTCTGTAAATAAAACCCTCAGTAAAAAGCATTTCCCCACCTACTCCTATCACCTTCCATTACGAGTTCATCTGTTTACACCATAGTCAGCTGATCAAGAGTTGCTCTCACGCCACAGTATAGGTGCAGTGTGGCAATGCGCACTCTCTTGTATTTTGCAAATATAAGGGAAATTATTTACACGTCACATCAAAGATAAAATGATATGTGCTGTCAGATCAATGAACGACATTAATCATCTCAGGGATATGTCTTTGCAATCGGCACTGAGACTCTTTAAAGCAAAAATTACACCAATTGCAACGTATGGATTGGATATAATATGGGTTAATTTAAGCAAAAATAACATGAAAAACTTAGAGAAAGTGAAAGCATTATTCCTAAAAAGACTGCTTTGTTTATCAAAATATACCCCATCGAGATTGGCGTATGAACTAGCGGGGGAACTTTTCTTAATGGAAGAACTCCGACTGGTTCACCAACTACCATCAACAAGACAATACAACGATTTGCTACAAGAACTACTTGCAAAAAAGAAGGAGATCCCAATTGGTTTCTACTCCACGACGGCCATGATGTCAACAGAATGGAAGGGCACTGCCTATGAGTTGAGACACACAGTGACCCGATTCGCGGTGCACGGTTTTCACCACATGATTTGTGAGACTGAGGTGTTCCATGACGGGCTAAGGCCGACCAAGCGACCGCTGCCCAGCCATTTGGCCTGCAGATATTGGGGTGACGCGTGATCAGCGCGTCGGGTCCCCTCGGCCGTTAATCTTGGTATTCGTGATCGGGGCGCTGTCTCACTGTCAGACAGCTACTCAATTGTCCTCACGAGGCTGAGTGCACCCCGTTCCAACCCTCACGTCAGTTTTAAAATCCCTGACGGAGCCGGGGATCGAACCCGGGGCCTCCGGGTGAGAGGCAAGCGCACTACCCCAACACCACGGGGCCGGCACGCCCAAACCAGAGAGCATTTGTAAATTGTGTCAAAAGTCATGCGATACTTACCACGCTCTCGTGTGTACTAAAAGGTTGTCATCGCTTACAGAATTTTGTAAATAATTAATGTAATGTACATTGTGCGCACTTATCCTTAATAATAATATTGTATTTATGCTTGAAGTATAAGAACATGGTTATCACTTTCTAATTTCGATGTTCAGCTGTTATTACTCCTTACTGCACTCTGGCGAGTAGAGCAGCGTGATTTCATAGCAATATCACGTGGCATTTAAATTGAGGTGCCGCTTCCTGGTGGTACTGATTAGTACTAAAGATATTGATCCCCTATGAGCATCTGATATAAAACAAACAAACCCCGAGGGATTAATATCAAGCATCATTTTTACAGTATTACAATTCTTATAGGTCGAAAATGTTTCTCGTTGTGCAGTACGACTTTTCGGTTTCATGATTGCAACCTCAGTACTGTCTATAATAACTCTGGTGTTAGGATACTGTCTTTGAAACTCCTTTGGGCTGTTTTTCCTTACTCTCTTCTGATCAGCCCAGATGTTTAATTCCTTAAACTGGCCAAACATGAAATTAATCCTCACAGAAAAAAACTTCTCCAACAGCAGTTACATTTATTCCAAAGTCAAAAGCAAGTTCCCGGTTTGTTTTAGCCAACCTCAACTTCATTATTGGTAGGAAGAAACAATATTCTGGTGGGAGTGGAAATACCTGAAGATTAAACCAAGCATCTCCCAGACATTTAAATACTAGGTTAAAGTGAGCACGATTGTCGAACCCAGTGAATAATCCTACAGCTGCGGGAATAGCAAGTAGGCCAGCCGTACATGGACTCCACCACAAGGTCTGCTCCCGGAAAATGTTCCGTGACCCGGATGAGAGTTGTGTATGTGAACTCTGCAAGGGCATGTGTGGAATTTAACACAATACTACTTTCCCAAAGAGGATTAAACCCATACATTCGTACATCAAAGAAACAAATTAGATTATATTTTGTGAATATACTTGTATTAACGTGGCCACTTGGCAGCAATAAAGATTATTTATTTATTAGTACTAAAGAGAACTTCCAGAGAGCGATGTGCTCAATCTGTAGATATATTTGCATCATTCTGTATCTTTGTTTAATTGCTATTTTTGGTGAATGTTGAAATAAATCGGGTACAAATTGGTGACCCCGACGTGATACAAGGCTGTGTCCCAAAGCTACATTTTCAGCCGTAGTGAACTAGATAGTCGACTAATATTCCGTATGTGACGTCACAAGTCATGATAGAAAGGTGCTTAGCACATAGCAATCAAGTCTGTAGTAGCTAGTGAACGAAAGTGTATGCTAGATTGGCTGACCTGTCGACTTGTACAAGGAAGTTATAGAAATTGTAGGTTGTCTTTGGTCTTAATTATGACTCCTCTTTGCTTGGGATTTGGCCTATACTCTTGGCCAACTTCCCAACCGTGTTTCAACCCACGTGCTCTGTTGTTCTGTTTATTTAATTTACTATAAATAGATAGTTCTTCTGAAAACTCTCTTCCCGTGGAAAGCAGGAATGGTGCGGAATTTAAATGCTAGGTTTTTCGGAAATCACGACCGAGGATTGAAACGACATCTCGATTCATGCTACCTATCACGTTTTTCTTGACGGGTTGTTTGTAAATATGAAAAATGGATGCGCGGTAGATTTTGATGTTGTTTGTTCTTAACAAGTTTATGTTCAGTTTAATAATAATAAAATGTTAATAGTTTTAAGTCCCTTTTAATTACTGAAGCTTTTAGAGACGCCGGGCTGCCTTGAATGTTGCCCCGAATGGGATCTGTAACGTTCCAGTAAATCTACTGACTCGGCTCCCTCACATTTATGCCTAAGCACCCTGACTGCGTCAGGATTCGATCCCTCTACCTTGGGAAAAGCAGGCGAGAAAGTTACCGCTGCGCCACTCAGCCAGTCTGTGTTCAATTTACTCAATCTAGTGGGCAAATGGGAAAAGGAACGGATTACGCGGCAAAGTAATACGGTGTATTTTCAATTTTTCTGTTGACCACATTTTACGTACGGATACACCAGACATTAAAAGTAAAACAGACAAAAATGCATGAACGCTAAAAACGCGTGCAAACAAACTAAGCTTATCAACCACGACAGTAACGAATGATATGGGCAGAAAGTAAAACAAGCGATTCGAGAGTCAGGCGACAGACCAAGACCAACTACAATCCTCAGACCTTAATGTAGAAAAAACATGGCGGCGATGGTTGCCCTAAGATCATGTCATCGGGGTTGTCACAGTTCGGATAAATTATTATTTTTACACACCTAAGAGCATAAAAGATATCACAAGACAAGACTAGGTTCCGAAGAAATATGCACCAATAATTTAGACTTACCTGAATTAATATATCTATATAGTGCTGGCCTCGAATTATAGGTTTCTTCGTCTTCACCCAAAGGGCAGCTACAATAGTCTCACTGTTCCTGTGGTTGAATAAGAAGCTTTTTGGCGAGTTATCACGATTTGTATTTAAGTTCAGTAATTATAGATTAATATTATTAGCATAAAATCAAACAGATTCTGAAGTAGGAGAGAAGAAACTACCCGGTTACTGAAGTGCTGTCCCAGCACATGCAGAGTATTTGTGTGCACAATCGGAATGAGAATAGTTGCCTGAAATAATCGAACCAACGCTATAGAGATACAATTCAATTAAGACCTCTCGTAGAATTGTCTAAAATCTCGGGTAAAATATCACAACGAATTAGTTGATTGAAATATGCAAAGAAGTCGTTGTGTGGATATCTGAACATAATTATGGAGATTACCACACACAAAGGACACGATAATATGTTACCATCTAACCTATTAAACATTCGCTGTTACCGTTTGGAATAGTTGTACGCTGGAAATAGTAGATTTAGTAAAGTAATGTAGGTAGAAAAGCACCATCTCCCTCTTACGGAATTATCGCGGCACACCATCTCGCAATATAAGTTACTCACAATATAAGTTACTCACAACACTTTATTACACACATCAAAATAAAAAATAACTCGCAAGCTGTAAGAATCACAAACGTATTTATAATGACAGAACACAATGAGTTCACCGTTTGGCACAGGGGAAAAATATTCTTTAACCAATAAAACAGAAGTTCACTGTAATATTTGGCGTGTATACAAGGCAGTGTAGAACATCTGATAGACTAGTAAGGATTTACGGAGGCACATGAAGCTGAGCGTTCAAGATAACGTCAACGGGTTTATCTTGCCGTAGATGCTCATTGCGTTTTCCCTTTACGTACTTAAGTTCGACACTACCGGTACTGAAGTGTACCAAGCTATTATTATATTGTCACTGACTAGCAAATCATTGCGGTGTACATTCTTGAGACACTTCTATTAATGCTTTAGTCTTAGGTACTTTAACATCTGCTGTAAATGACACAATGCCATCGGTCGACTGAACAATCATCAAACAATCGAACCATCCCATAATCAGCGTATTACCACATATTTACTTACGATTGCAGTACATTAACGCGAACTGGACTTAACAGACATACTGAAGACACTAAAAATTACAGATGAGCAATAGTTTACCCCAACTTTCATCAAACGAAGCTAATCAAATCTAGTATTGTATCCCAGCAACGAATGTAAACAAACAATATCTCGGGCTTCCGCATACGCCATTTTCACCCTTTCGATACCTGCATTAAGGTCTGAGGATTGTTGATGGTCTTGCGACAGACGAAAGTAGGCCTGAATTAGTTTAAAATTGTAACTCAAGAGCGCGCAGAATCGCTTTCAATACGATCCACGTTTATATGTTGCTGAATACTTCATGAAATGGATCAAATATTTCATTATTTTACTTATTTTTATCATCTGAGAAAGAATAATCTCTAACCGCCCTATTTTATTCTCCTAGTAAGTGTACTCAAATCGATTTGAGTTCGCCATGTAAACGCAGTAAAGGGCCTCGTCTCGAGTTTTCAACTTACCGCTTGCCTTATTAACATGATTGCCCTTCTTCTCTTCCTTCTGAACTGAATTCGCTTAATCAGCCAAACACAAACCATAATTATGTCTCGGCTAAAGAGAGATATGCCAGGCGCATCCATGATGGTATCCAAAGCAATCCAAAGATTTGTATCGTTATTTTAAAACAGCTGATATCTTAAATTTGAACCTTCGATCGAGATTTGAACACTCCTCACTCGTCATGAAAGCGCAAAGAGCTTACAAGGAGTAGCAGATCACCGCCATCTTGAGTGTTGGTTTGGTACAGCATATAAGTCCAGTGCGTTTCAGAACACAAGTCTATGAAGGAGGCTGTGACCAAGCACACATGTCCCAAAGCTCCGTAGTGCGTAGTACCTGGCGAGTAGTTGCTAGCAGCTAGTTAATAGCAGACAACTTGAGCTTTGGTTAAGTACATCAGTCTTTGAGGTTCACGCAAGAACACCAGGTTAGGTACACATCAGCAGGTTAGAGCAGTTAAACTCATCTATCTGTATACTGCCATTTGTGTCCGAAATAGAAATACAAATGGCAGTATCTCCTTTCGTAGATTGTCATCGGGAAAGATTTAGTACACCACAAAAACGTGCGACTGCCATTTGCTAGTTAGTCACTAGTTGATCACTAGCGGTGATTTTCTGTGGGCTCTTTCAGGTTGGATGCAGTTAACTAAAAGATGTCCATTCTATGTCAAATAAACAACGTGACTACAATCTACGATACAAAACCAAATCAATAGCGGGGTGAATAATTCCTACTGACACTTTTGAAACAAACTAATAATTTATTAAATCATGCGTTAGCGCTTAAAGATTAACGTAATATAGCCTCTAAGCAATAACTCGGGTGAATCAGACCTACTTCCAGCTGGATCGCATCCCTCCTGGCTGCTTTAAACTGCCTGCCGATTCTATGAATACGACATTGGTTTATGCGTACAACCTCGTTTCCAAATAAAACTGCCTGAAGCAGCACCACTTCCGTATTGCCGTAATGGTAAACGTGTGTTTTCAATTTTAAGAGACTCTGAATGAATTTATAATCGTGTACTACAGCGTGCCGTTTTACAAGTCATAAAAGGGTAAGTTAGAATACAGGGGGGGGGGGGGTCATTTCACGAGATACCGTCGGACAATTCTCTACGTGAGAAGTGGTTAGGGGCTATTTCCACAGAAGGTGACAAGAGAGGAAGCAAATGGGTACCTTCTGGTCACTCTATTGTTTGCAGTCTTAATTTTCTTCCTGAGAGCTTCAGAGTGAACTGTAAATTTAGGAAATTAGGAAACGTACCAAAACCTTTTTTGACTTTTTTCTGCTTTCTGTAAGAGGTCCTAAAGGAGGCAGGAAGTGTATTGCTCCACCACACACGGTGCAGCTTGAATAGTGATACAACTGCTTTAAGTCAGTTGTGAGTTGTATTTTTCATTATCAACCGTATCATTACGGAAAAATAAGTTAGACATTTCGCCCCTTAAAACCATTCACCTCCACCGCCATCTATTTTTTGTTTTCTTTCGTCTTGAAAATTTGCCCGTAAGTATGTGTCTAAATTAACATTATATACCGTACTTTATGATGATTGAATAAAAAAAATATACCTTAGTGTAGTGCTTTCAGGTCCGTTAATCTCGATGTTAAGCCTCCAAGGTTAAGAATCCTTCGTTTCATGCATTATCGCCTTTAAAATGTCCCGGCGATCACAGTTGGTTGGTGTTGCAACCTATCTTGTACGCATCTGAGTGTTGAATGGACAGGCAATTTAAAGCAGCCAAGAGGGATGCGATCCAGTGATCAGACCACAGGCTAGATTGTATCATGGCCCCACATAAGGCAATGACATAGGGAAGAGTCGTATAAGCCATCATTACTTATAACCTACATAAAAGTTATTGAACGATTAACATTGAAGACTCGCAAGAATTTAAACATTTAATGCAGCCAAGTGGCCATAGATTTACAAGAATACTATTTATAAAAAACTTAAATTCTATTGATTCACATAATCACTGATTGTCCTTGTTCTTTTTGTACAGAATTCCAAGTGGTCATAGTGATCGCATGCATGTCCACACAGTTGACACTTACATGTAATTGAAGGCTCATGATACATCTTATTGTGACAAATGATGTGATGGAAGCCGTATACTGCCATTCTTGTATAGACGTGACGCATTTCAAAGTTTTCTTTTGTCCATGATCGATCAATAATGGCGCCAGATGCAAAAAACTCCGGGTATAGGCCTACGTCATCTCGTTTTTGGAAGTGTGTTGCCAAGAATTCATCCTAATGCAGCACACTTTAGATACGTGGAGGTAAACTGGGTAGCCTACCAAGTCAGGCGCTGGCATAACTACTGCACAGCAAGATAGCATGACGCTACTGATGGAGGAATAAACCCTGTACATATGTTATTATATTTCACCCAGAATTTCAATAAGAAAATAGCTGACTGACTACATGTAGAGTTAGCAGCAGCATGCGTTGCAAGTTGCTCTAATACAGTTATGTAAAGACATTCTTACAGTGTTGCCTCTACAAACTGTTATTTAACTCTTCAGTCGGTCAACACGAATTTGCCCAATGACTGCGCGGGGTACAGTGTATAAAACATGTAAATAACACTCCTGAAAAAAATACACGTATTAGTTTATAATCACTATTAAAATGGGGAAATTTAGGATTACGCGTTTCGACATTCAAGCGGTCATCATCAGATCCTTACCACTGTGTTGAGGTTTAAATTATGCACAAATATGTTTTAACTGCAATATTGTAGTGCGTTTTGGTTTTTATAATACGATTCGCAATTTGAATCTCGTTTTAAGGTTGTTTTGTTTGGTTTTGAGGGTTTTGTGAATTACGTGAGGTAATATAAATAATAGGCCAGCCCCGTGGTGTTGGGGTAGCGCGCCTGCCTCTCACCCGGAGGCCCCGGGTTCGATTCCCGGCTCCGTCAGGGATTTTAGAAACTGACGTGAGGGCTGGAACGGGGTGCACTCAGCCTCGTGAAGACAATAGAGTAGCTGTCTGACAGTGAGGCGGTGCTCCGATCACGAAAACCAAGATTAACGGCCGAGGGGACCAGATGCGCTGATCTCACGTCACCCCAATACCTGCAGGCCAAATGGCTGGGCAGCGGTCGCTTGGTAGACCTAGGCCCTCACGGGCTGTAGTGCCAGGGGTTATTATTATTTATTATTAATATAAATAATAATAATAATATCGTATGGCCTCGGGTTCCGGGTGTAATCTTTGTTATTTGGCATGTCGAATTTCCTTGTTCCTTGAAGCACTATGAAAGTCAAGGAGGTTAGATGAGGGATTCACCGCCCACCAGGCATGCTGCAACTGCTCGCATGACTCATGCAGATTAGATACATTTACGCGTGGCAGTCTAGTCGAATCAGCATCTTTCGTTTCACTCATTAAACAAGGATGTCCAATTGTCTAGTAGAGAAATGAGGAACTTTGTGTTGGCGGAAACTCCCGAGATTAATTTTGCCATTATGAACACGGCCTAATGAATTTAAATGGGTTATTTGACATGCCAACATCGTATGACATGGTGTCGTAATTTTTGCCGCCTTTCAAAAATCACTTACCACGGCCAGGAGCGAACCTGCAAGCTTGGGGGTTGGTAGTCCGACACGTTAACCACTCACCCACCGTGACAAGCAAGTGAAGTGGTATAGGTTATATACACGTGTATACAACGTATAATAACACAATATAGTCTAATAAATAAAATTAACAATAAATAGCATGCACTAGAATTCTATTTGTATATGTTTACCTATCTCTCAATCAGAAGATTTAACACCTCGCAGCAGTTATCTTGTCGCCAGAATCGTCTTTATAGTATGTGCTTAATTACTAAGGACAAAACCGCGTCGGGAATGTATTTTCAACAATTAAGTTGGCGAATTAATATATTTTCCTTATTTCGGTTTCTTCAGGACAGGTAGAGTATTGTTCTACATTTGACGTCTATTACAAATCACGTATGGTGTAAGTTATCCGAGGTTGAATGTTTCAATCTATATATATAAAGCTCAATGTTTGTCTGTCTGTCTGTCTGTCTGTCTGTCTGTCTGTCTGTCTGTTATGTATACAAATCCACACCGTTTCACCGATCTGAACCAAAATTTGTATACTTACCCTTCGGATCCCTGCGGGTAACCCTGCCCACTTGAAATTTCCGACAGACCACCCCATTCCCTGCATTTAGGCCCTTTGTCCCAAATCTACACCGTTTCACCGATCTCAACCAAAATTTGTATACTTACCCTATGTAACCCTGTGAATAACACTGTCCACTTAAAATTTCGGTCAGACCACCGCATTTCCTGCATTTAGGCCCTTTGGCAAACTTCTACACCGTTTCAACGATCCGAACCAAAATTTGTATACTTACCCTTTGCAACCCTGCGGGTAACCCTGTCCACTTGAAATTTCGGACAGACCAACCCAATCTCTGCATTTAGGCCCTTTGGTCCAAATCTACACCGTTTTACCGATCAGAACCAAAATGTGTATACTTACCCTTTGCAACCCTGCGGGTAACCCAGTCCATTTGAAATTTCGGACAGTCCAACCCAATCTCTGCATTTAGGCCCTTTGGTCCAAATCTACACCGTTTCACCGATCAGAACCAAAATTTGTATACTTACCCTTTGGTACCCTGCGAGTAACACTGTCTGCTTGAAATTGCGGACAGACCACTCCATTCCCGGAAAGTGGACAGGGTCCGTCCCAAAGGCAATGGAAAAAAGGGGTAAAACCGGACCCGCTCAGGAAACCTTCAGGGTTGCCAGCTCCTGAACTCACCAGCCATGAGCCCTTGAGGATGTAGCACTATCCAGGGTGCACCAGGGCTACACACACCCTGCCTCCTTGAGGGTCTTGAGCAGAAGATATGAGATATTAAGAAAAGAATGAGGCTATCAGGAATGATTAGACAAGGGCCAATTAAGGCGGGAAAGTGAAAGAGTGGCTAGGCCTCGGATAACCTGATACCATCGGGGTCGGAAGAGAACAAGAGTTTGACCAAGGGAGGCTGACAGGAAAGAGAACTGAAAGGTGCCCGGCACCATTAAGTGGAAGCTATGCCGGACTCAGCTGGGGTCCCGTGGTCGCAAACCCACGTCCCACAAGTTGTGACCCTGGTGGGTGGAGGGGTGAAGAGGGGGCAGGGGTGAGAATAGCTTGCTCATTCATCGCGAGGTGACATGAGAAAAATGTCCTGACCCCGCCGTGTTACCTGTTATTGCTGACTATGCTGATGTTCATACAGGGTCTTTGCTCAAACCGCTGTAGTGTTACGAAAGAATGAGTGATTCACCGGTCAATGTGAATAGGACCGGGAACCCCCACCCGAACGTCTGTCATCATAATATATCGTCATCATCTTTTATATTCTCAGGTTAGTGCAGCTTGGACCCGAGCAGTACTCGATAAGCTCTTTCACTACACGCATCGAGTATAGGCCTAAGCCAGAATATAACGTTCAGACTTTGGAAGACATCGAAGGTAGTAATCTGAATTACCTATATCAGATTTAAAATTACACCATGTTCATTTAGTAGTCATTTTTCATTACCTTGTTATTATCATAAGGGCAAATGACCTAGATGTTACACCCTTTATACCACTAATCACCACACACAATAAGTCTTCATCGCCTGTGAATTTTGAAATATTTATTTCTATCACGGTAGTTTGTAAGTTTGTCGTGTCAATTCAACAGTAGTTTTCATTACCATCCTCATCAAAAGGGCAAATGACCTAGATGTTACGTCCATTATACTACTAAGTAACACCACAGTCTTCATCGCCTGTGATTTTTAAAATGTGTATTTCCATTAGTTTGTAAGTTTGATATATCCGTTCAGTAGTAGTCGTCTTCATTATCATCCTCATCAAAGGGGCAAATGACCTAGATGTTACGTCCATTATACTACTAAGCAACACCAGAGTCTACCTAGCCTGTGATTTTAAAAATGTGTATTTCCTTTAGTTTGTAAGTTTGATATACCCGTTCAGTAGTAATCGTCTTCATTATCATCCTCATCAAAGGGGCAAATGACCTACATGTTACGTCCATTATACTACTAAGCAACACCAGAGTCTACCTAGCCTGTGATTTTAAAAATATGTATTTCCATTAGTTTGTAAGTTTTATATACCCGTTCAGTAGTAGTCGTCTTCATTATCATCCTCATCAAAGGGGCAAATGACCTAGATGTTACGTCCATTATACTACTAAGCAACACCAGAGTCTACCTAGCCTGTGATTTCCATTAGTTTGTAAGTTTGATATACCCGTTCAGTAGTAGTAGTAGTAGTAGTCTTCATTGTGATCCTCATCAAAAGGGCAAATGACCTCTCATTCCTTTAAAGTATCAATTATTCCCATTCGTTGATAAGTTACATGTGCCAGTAGTCGCTTCTATGTTCATCATCGCTATGTAGAAGATGTTTTGCGTCAGAAGAAAAGACAACTGGATGCTCAGGAACGTTAACGATAAATCGACTGCGAAATCTGGAAGCTTCTCTTTGAGGAATTGCTTCAGACATTTATCGTAAAGTTTAAACCTTAACAAGACGAAACTTTTAACCAGATAGCGATCTAAGTGGGAGCTCTTTGGCAAAAAATAATCAAGTCTTTCCCGAAATGTGAGTCCTAAAAATAACTTTTTCTATTATTTTCTAAGTTTCATATGTCAGTTATGTAGTAATTTTCAATATAATCCTGATCAGTAGGGCAAATTACCTAGATGTTCAGCCCTCAACGTCATTTGGGGTAAATGACCTAGATTTTAAGTCCATTATATTTCTAATCACCACCACATAAAGTCTTCTACGACTGAGATGTCACGAATTCTGGGACCGCTAACGACATATCTCGACTCGGACTGAAGACAAATATCACGAGAATGATCATTATTTTACAGAGCCTTCCCATAGTGACTTAAGTATACACATTGTCACTGGGTTTGATAATGTAAGAAATGAATACATAAATAAATATAATTTATGACGTTGAGTGTTAAGGAGACTGAAATATAATCATCTTTCCACCGGGCGAAGCCGGGTACTACTGCTAGTTACAAATATAATATACAACATATTGTATTAGTCTATTGCAAAAATGTCTGTGCTAAATGAAATTGCGTCTTTATACTTGTCCACCGTTATTTCATGGATTACCAATACATCATAACTACAATATTTATACAACACAATTCTATTGTGTGAGAGACTGGCTACGTGGCTCAGCGATAACGTTCTCTCTTGCTGTTTCCAAGGTTGCAGGATCGAATCCTGGAGCAGTCAGTTGGCATTTGAGGGTGCGCAAATGCGAAGGAGCTGTGTCAGTAGATTTACTGGCAAAAAAGATCCACTTCAGGGAAAAATTACGCCACCCTGGCGACTCTAAAAACCGCAGTTGTTGAAAGGGACGTAAAACCAATAACATTATTATTATTATTATTATTATTATTATTACGTGAGGGAACGATTTTTTATACAAGCCATGAGATTATTTTCGTTTGAAATTACCACCCTTGGGAATATTTTATTTTCGGGGCTGCGACAACGCGGTCAGGTAGTCCCGTGTACTGTATTTTGGATGTGTGTAGAATTTGTCTGATAACCGGTGTTAATTGTGGTGGCTGTGTTATCTTTGATTCAGGCAGACGATCAATTTTCAAGTCGTTCCCACGTTTGCTACCAAATGCTACCGTCCACGACACTTAGCAGTGGACTTAGCTACTAGATGCGATCCCAGCCAGCACCTGGCGGCGAACGTTTGTACTAATATAGCGTTATCAAATAATCTAACCTACAAATTTTGGCTTCACTCAAGTGTAGTTACTGTAGTGGAAGGTTCTTTTTCATGCTATAAATCTATGACATGGGACCACTGGCTTTACTTCCCCACCGAAGGAAGGCATACTGAGGGATTTTAACGCTCTTAAAAAGTCCGACAACTTCAGCCGGGTTTGAAGCCACGACCTTGGGCATACAGTAGAAGCTCAGCATGCTACCAACTATGCCACCGAAGCCGCCTTTTATGGAGGTTTCTAGAACAGGTTATGAGATATATAAAATGAGTTACATACTAAAATAATAATTAATATAAAGTAAACATCCTCAGTGTAAGAATCATGGCCGAATGGTAAGAAAGCACTCGTTCTAACCACCAGTCCATTCAACCTACTAGTTGTTACATTTACAGGCGTTCTAAACCTTAATGAGACTGTGAGCACCTCCCTCACGCCATACCAAGTACCCGAAAACCATTAAATCGAATACAATAATAATAATAATAATAATAATAATAATAATGCAACAAACATGTTCCTCTCATCCCCTTTCCTATCTCTCTCTCTTCCTCAGAAGTGCTGAAATATCTAGGGATTCACCGCTCACCAGGCATGCTGCAACTGCTTGCATGACTCATACAGATTAGATACATTTACGCGTGGCAGTCTAGTCGAATCAGCATCTCTCGTATCACTCATTAAACAAGGATGTCCAATTGTTTTTACTGTAGGTTAACACGTAATATTTCACAAAATGACCAAATTTCTGTCGAAACTTGTAATGAAAACACTATTATTCCGGTTCGTGCAACAGAATTTGAATTGAAGAATGGATCTTAGTGCTACTTTTTCTCGCGAGTACTTTCTTTGCTCGTATGCTGAGAGCACCAAATTTCATTTAAAGAGCACCAGGTTGAGATCGCCACTAGCTCGCTCCACGTTATATCTACAGAGTTTCCGGTATTGGTAATAAATTGTATGTCATCAAATTAATTTGATTTAATTTATTAACAATCTCCAAGTGAACACTCTGATTAGTAGCTATGTAATAGGAGTGTCAAGGGTTCAGAACTCAGCCACTCAGCGGCCTACGTTTTAACGAATGCCGCTACTAAATGACCACGAAATTCAACTCCCAGTCATGCCTTCAGAAAAAACTTCCCATTTCATACCAGTTTCCCAAATGTCCTAACGTATCACTCATAATAGCCTCAGCAAGTTATTCTCGCCACTATATACCATCCACCTCCAAAATAATATATCTGACCTCACACGTCCAAATATCGTATAAGTTACTTCCCAATTTTAAAAGCAATTTTTGAGTGCTATTTTAAAACATCAATTCATAACTTTCACCCATCTCTTACAGTTCTCCTTTTATTATACTTTTTGAAACTAACGCATCTAATTAATTAACTCAAAACACGACCAACCTTTTAACACGTTCACTGCATATTCGTAGAGCATGACATATCCACCAAACAGAGCGAGATATTTGAGTGGAACTCTTTAAAAGTCGTTATAATTAGAGTTTTCAACGTCGGTAAGTCGAACTCTACTGAGCGTAACCTACTCACCTAGTGAGTGACCTGCGTGGTGGTTAAAATCGAGGGGTAATAATGCTGTTTGTCGAGTGGGCCTCGTGATGTTGACGGATATTCATTTTCGACCAACTGAACACAAAATATAATAATAATAACTCAACAAACATGCTCCTCTCTCCCCAAGCAGCCAAAAATGATTACAACAAATTATCCCCTGTTACTCTTGAATATGATGCAGCAATTAATTTTAATTACAAGTTTAGTCCTTTGATGAAATCATTGCAGTACTGGAATTTGTTTATTACAAAAGAGGAATCACACGTAATTCTCTTGAAATAATAATAATAAACAAATAATGCTGCGTCTTACTTCACATAGAAGTTGTCTTGCTGCTCAGAGATCCCATAAAAGTATGATAACGTATGACGACAATTGAGGCGAGTACATACGCGGGAAATGCAATATGCATGCGCAAATCTGATGACGGATGAACCTGGTCTTAAACGATGAGCGGGATGACGAGGAGAGCCTTTCTTACCGTGCGGGAAGATTTTGATTCACATTTTCTATCAATCATCCCATGACGCAGTAGGCGCGTTCTCCATACCTGCTTGTAAATTAGCGTCATACGCTGGACGCGTGATCCACATAGGATGTGCTAAAGTTTAATCCGTTGACCAATTCCAACTCTCTAGCTCGAAGAGACGGAGAAACCATCTGAAGAAATGAAACGTTATAAAGTACATAGTATTGCCAGTTTTGTTACTAAGCTTTGTAACGAATATAGCCTAGGCATACGTTTACGATTATAATACACATTTATTTTATATTTATCGTAATTTTTTAGTATGACATTAGAGGCCAATGTAAACAACCATGCTACATAAAGCAGTGTTAACATATCGATCTCCCATCCTCTAGTTTGACAAAAGAAGAGAATGTTTCTTAACCACAATTGTAATTTATAACTGAAATATTTACTGATCATTCGTTCTCACTTACCAATTGCTGTTGAGAGAAAGCACTGCAATCTTACCTGCAAAGAAACAGAATAAGTTGTAAATACAGCCATTGTTAACCCTTATAGTGGCAGGGGGCTGATATATCAGCTTATGATAAAACAATATAATAAAATTTGTAAAAAAAAAAGGTCACTGTTGTAACAAAGACAACGCGGGAATGAAATCTCTCTCTGGATATATCTTTGATTTATGTTCCGTGTAAACAAATGGATTCATAATAAGTATTCTTTGAACAAGTTTCAATCAGCTGACTTCCCATGCGTGTTATCTTTTGACGTCGTTTTTGTTTATGTTCTTACTCGGAGGTAATTAAGAGAAGAGAAAATACTGGGTATTCGTAGAGCCACTGTAGAGTTACGCCACTGTCCTGAAGAAACAATGTCAATACACATCCCACAGTAACATAGCATAGCAAATGTAAAGCACTACAGTAGAGTGGTAATTGAATGATAACATGCCATTTGCTGACACAATAACACAGCACAACTGGACCACCTCGTGATGTATAGTCTAGCATTCTTGGCTGTCACCTCGGAGGTCCGGTGAAACAGCAACTTCTAAACCGGAATGTCGCTACCCATGAACTTCCGTACGATTCTGGTTGTTGATAGAACTGCTGCCTTCTGCATTAGTTTGTACAGTTGCGTATCCAGATCCAGTATGATTCAAGCGTTGAGAATCTTGATATGGAGAAAGTAAGCTACGTACTCCTGCCCTTCATCTCTACGTTAAATAATGGTAGTACAGTGCTGACAACCCTAATAATATCATTAGATGTGAACTTAACAGTTGCACTGACACAACTCTCAATTGGCTGCAACAATTGAAGCCATCGTAGTATGAGGAAGGAAATCATTGACTTTCATGGTTTTTCATTCTTCAATAGTTTTATGGTTAGTGATGCCAACCTCAAATAACAGGCAATATTTGCTATTTTAACAAAATTTTCACAAACTAAATGTAGTTAAGTGCTGATCAGATGGTGAAGCACGCAATATACTGTACATTACCAACACGTCAGCAAATAACAGGCTCATGCGGTCTCGTCCTGTTATAAAATACAATAATATTGAAGGGAAGGGATCGGGGTCGCACTCCCCACCCACCTCATCTCCTTAATTTTCCACTCTCTGATTGGCTAACTGGGAAAATCATTCTCTATTTGATGGAGACCATCCAGCCCATGTTCTGTCAAGGAAGGGTCTTTTTGTTTAGAAATTGTAGAAGACCTTGTTCGACTAATGAACAAGAACATTAGTTTTCTAACCCCGGTACTTGTACTTTTTTCTTTAAAGTCGTTTACCCTCCAGGTTGGTGGAACCCACGGACTCAGCGAGGGAACTCACCACTACCGCCTCTACGGGCAGTGTCCTAGAGCTGGGAACATCGAATCGGAAGGGATACAACTGGTGAGGTGGGATTGGCACCTCGCCCAGGCGGCCTCACCTGCAAAGCGAACAGGGGCCTCGTGAGGGAAGGTAAGGGTTGGTTAGGATGGATAGGCAAGGAAGAGGGAATGAGGCGGCCGTGGCCTTGAAGAAGGTACCATCCCGGCATTTGCCCGAAGACGAAGTGGGAAACCACGGAAAACCACTTCGAGGATGGCTGAGGGGGAATCGAACCCCCTCTACTCATTTTGGGCCACCCGAGGCTGAGTAGACCCCGTTCCAGTCCTCGTACCACTTTTCAAATTTTGTGGCAGAGCCGGGAATCGAACCCAGGACCTCCGGGGTGGCAGCTAACCATGCTGACCGCTACGCTACGGAGGCGACTTACTTTTTGATAATTTGTCTAAATTCATTATCATTTATCGCCACATAGCGCTCAACGAAAAGGTTCGGAATAATTGAAGGTAAATTTGAAAGCACCAACACTTATTGCAGCTGGTAAGATCAATGTACTGCACCAACAACATTGCACTTATACCGAGGCATAATATTTTCATGATAATAACTTTTTTAAGGTGCCTAAGAGATCTTTTTGCACTAATCGCTCCCCGTGACTGCAATTTATAAACAGCGCAAGATGCAACTATTTTCGCAATTCTGCACCAGAATACTGGTAGGGGAGACGTGATGCAGCCCGAACTTCCCGTCAACAATAGACTTATTAAAATACTATTGCAGTTACACTACTACGGACATGAATGGTTCTAGGGCCTTAATACGTGGTTTTCAATTTTATTTTGTCTGTCATTCTAAATGTAGGGAATGGAGAGCGTTGTCCAAAATATCAAGTGGACAGTGTTACCAGCAGGGTTTAAAAGTGTATGTAAAATTTGGTTCAATTGGGATAAACGGTGTAGATTTGTAATTAAGGGCCTAAATGCAGGGAATGGAGTGGTCTGTCCTAAATTAAAAGTGGACAGTGTCACCCGCAGGGTTCCAAAGTGTAAGTATTCAAAATGTGGTTCAGATTGGTGAAACGGTGTATATTTGTGCCAAACGGTGTATATTTATGCCAAAGGGCCTAAATGCAGGGAATGGAGGGGTCTGTCCGAAATTTTATGTAAACAGTGTTACTCGCAGGGTTCCAAAGTGTAAGTATACAAATTTTGGTTCAGATCAGTGAAAAGGTGTAGATTTGTGCCAAAGGGCCTAAATGCAGGGAATGGACTGGTCTGTAATAAATTTCACGTAGACAGTGTTACTCGCAGGGTTCCAAAGGGTAAGTATACAAATCTTGGTTCAGATCGGTGAAACGGTGTACGTATCACTAACCATAACGCCAGCGCATGCGGATAGAGCAGTTCGGGAGAGCTTGTTCTACAGACTTACTGAACAAAAATCAATCTTTTAGGTTATCTGAGAGGTGTAGCCTAATACTACATAGCCTAAACTATTCCTCTTGAATCTGGCTATCATATAAAAATAATTTTTCGAATCGGACTGGTAGTTCCAGAGATTAGCGCGTTTAAACACATAAACACACAAACACACAAACTCTTCAGCTTCATTATATTAGTATAGAAGATATGAGCTGTACAACTCAAGTAAAATTTTGATCGCTAATTATATTTCATGAGGATCGTGAAATCTTTCAATTTAGCCAGAAACACAAACACAAACAGCTGATACCCAATGAAGAATTCACGGTGGTCGATATGCAAGATTAAGTTAACTATTTTTAAATTGAACAAATAAACTAAACATTTAAAAAAATGTATTTACAGTTGTCCAGCTGCCGTCTCCAACACCAACTGTTACCCCAAATATCACAGATTTGTCAATTCGGTGAATAGCAGCCTGTTTCCTATAGGTAATCTACCGGAGCACAAGGGCGTTACGTATTTTCCATCCCCGTAGATGAGTCTTCACGATCAAATATTTGTCAAATTCACCTTTCAAGTCTAATCAAGACTTCGCACGTATTTTATTAGTCCAACTACTCGATAGTCTTTGAGGGCCTTGAAATAAAACAAGACTTGGCACATCGACAAAGCATGGTGCCGTGGTCTAGGTTAGGTGATTAGCTGATTAGGTTATGTGAATTGAATTGATGTCTCTACGGCTCGAATTATGTGAAGTACCGCTATTATATAAAGACATCAAGTGCTTAAAAGGGTATAGTGAACCGATCTCTCAGCTAAGTACCGATTAATAGGTACGTTTTAATGATAGTTAAGTAATAACCATTACAAGAAAGTAAGCGTATACTGTACTACACGCAATGGTAGTTCAATGCTCTGCCACGGTGCAGTTGGAGCAGCACCATCCGGCAGGCCACAGAATCAGCTCTGGACGTCTTATCATTTTTTTTCCAACGTTGTCAACTTTTCTATTAAAGCATTGAATTGAAAGAAAAAAACGTGCTCAAGTGCATAGGAAGATTCAGAGATCTATAATTTATATCCCGACACTGTCAATAGCCATCCAGATTGTAAATTTCTCCGCCCGTAGCCTACATTCCTTTCTTCCAGGGTTTCAAGCTTTCGGTCAAGGAAGGACATTTCTGATTTGTGTACCCGAGTCACCTACTGTATACCAATACTAGATAATAAGAAATACAATCATACACTCTACTTAAGAATTATCGTGTAGGAAGCTATTTTCCAGTGTTGCCTTTGTAATCGAAATGTAATGTTTTTCAGTCGGTCCACACGGTTCCACCCACTTGTGATGGGTGTTTCTCTAATACTGAAAGAATTACATGAGATTAATAAATGCACTTGGATGAACAGATTCGATCGTCAACTGGTCATCGAAACTGGCCATCCACGTACATTTATTAATCTCATATAAACTATTTCCCGGATTAGGGAAACACCCATCACAAGTGGGTACGATCATGTTGACCGACTGAAAGAATGATATCGTTATGGATTTAACGTCTCTTTTAACTTCTTCTGCTTTAGAGACACCAAGGTATCGGAGTTTTGCGCAGTAGTACATACATGTGATATAATTAGAACAATTGCTTTATACATTAGCCTAAGCTGACGAAGAATAGGCTACACATACAGTAGTTTATAATCATCATCATCTTCATGTCCCCTTTTCCAGTTGACACTGGGTGGAGGCAAATATGGTTCCTCTCCACTTTGCCCTGTCGTTCCACCATTCCTCTTCCGACACAGTGTTCCAATCCAGGTTACGTTTTCTGATACTATTCTCCACCGAGTCCATCCAACGCATTCTTGATCTTCCTCGGCCTCTCTTCCCGGTCATCCGTCGTTCCAGTGCTCGTCTTGGTAGCCTTACTTCATTCATCCGTTTGACATGTCGAAACCATCTCAATCTGTTTATAATATATTTGGAAATAGTTATCTTAAGAATAAGTTTTAACCTGGTTTATAATCCAATTACGCTGACGCTGAAGAAGGTGTCAATGTAATACCGAAACATGTACGTAGTTTAAAAATATTTCATTTTTAGTATTGACAAGGCGGATGTTCATCAAATAAATAAATATATCATCAGCCAATACAGATAACTATTACCACAATAAAATGGTAAATATCCTATGCATTCTATGCTTCTTGAGTCAATTTTTGCAATACAACATGGAACGCAAAATCATGCGAAAAGTTTGGGACCAAGAATCAAAGATGGAATTCACCTTCCGAAACCTAATGCTGACATATATTTAACAGGAGGTTCCGTGAAGAACTATACAGCCTACTTTTCATGCCAATGATTATTCTAGAGAATATGAACCTATCTAGAATAATGACGAAATTAAATTGCTAATATCGAAATTTCCAATTAGTTCGAAATACTGTATACCTGGCATAATGTATCCTAATAGAGCACTACAGTTGGCAGCCCTGATGACTGAATATATTCTTAGTTCCATCTCTTAAGGTACAAAATACAAAATTTGGTTGAAGTCCAATGAATAGCATGGTCGTTACATGCAGTTAAACATTGGATCTAACAGCGCGCGTAAAATCATGTTGGCAACAATGTCATGCATGTATTGGTCAGAAATAATCTGAAATAATATGATCTATTGTTGTGCCAATTTTGAATGAAATCCATTAGTTAGTATAGAAGTTACATGCATTTTAAAATTGGACCTATCAACAGGCTTAGAATCATGTTGGCAGCACTGACGTATATTAGTTACTCCAAATCCGTCTAGAATGCCAGGTTCTATGAACCCTTATTGATCTACGATAAATAAGTATTCATAATTTATTATTATTATTACTGCAGCCCAGGCAGTACTTGTGGAAGTTGACGAGGATAAAGGCAAGGTAGCGTGTCGCAATGATTGCCACAGAAGTAGCAAGTGGTAGCTATTCTTGAAAACGGCCTGGTAATCTGAGTTCAAGGCCAAATTGTGTAACAACTTGCACCAGAAATGGAATCATAAAGGGATGGTCACGAGTTACTTGCAACCGACCTACGATTGAATCACCCAATCAGGAGAGACCACGCCGAGATCACGCGATGGATGACGTCAGTGGTAAAAAGCGCGCGGAATTGATTATCTAAAGAACCGCCGATCGGAATTATCTCCGCATGAGTGCGCCGAGACGTTTGATTTATTTGATGAAGATCGACACTAGTCCTGTGTGTGTGAGATGAAAACTCTGGAATCTTTTTCTTAGTTCACCCCACTCTTCATCCCCCTGTCAGTTTCTAATAAATTGATCGACGACACGCTGTTCGAGGTCTTTTCTGTTTGGAGCTCTGTGAGCTAACTTCACGCCAGTTTGCGTAAAGATTTTAACGCTCTAATATTATTCGAAGTCATTTTATTTGTGAGCTCTGATGAGCTAAATTCACATCAGTTTGTGTAGCGATTTTTTTAAAGCTCTAATATATTATTTGAAGTCTAATACTTTCCGAGCGCTGTGAGCTAATTTCACGCCAGTTTGCGTGGTGATTTAAAACTTGAATATTATCTTAAAGACAACTATTTCAGCTATTTGGGGCAAGACGTGAGTAACATTCTAATTAGCGCTCACCCGAGCGAAGGTCAAGCAGAGCAGTAGAGATTACCGAGCGAGATAGCGACTGTGAGTCAGTCAGACTTTAAAACTTGTATTGTCGAGCCAGTGACGATGGACTCGAAGTTGTGTATTTCATGTACATTTTTATTGTATTTTTCATGTGTGTATCGTGCGTGTGTGAACGAGAATTTGGGAAAGTCTTCGTGATTAATCGCATAGGACTATTCGTGGGCGAATTTAGTAACTCACAAGCGATTATAGCCAGGTCAAATTATAATAACATTGAACTTTTCTTACAAAGAGACTACACCAAGATGTCCGACGTGTGGTCAGGAGTCGGAGTGATGTCCGACGCTTCTTCGAAGACAACGATAGAGTGTTAATTTTCCCGTGGGGAAATGGGCTGAGATGGAGGTCATATGTTCTACAAGCTGAGACGGTGATGTACAACAATTGATTATTCAATTATGTAGTTAGATTGGCGGGGGAACTTTGTAAATAGTTCATTTTAGTCTTTTTCTTGGTTTTAGAGTTTGTTTTTCTTACCGACACTAATTGTTTTAAATGTACGTTGGCACGTGGCCAAAGTGTTTGTTGTGTATTGATTTTTCTTTGGAGTCATATTTAATGTACACGGCGCGTGTACGTGATTTTTATCCATGCAAATGCGAAACCCGTTACA
The DNA here is from genome assembly GCA_946902985.2 of Meconema thalassinum. Classification (NCBI taxonomy): domain Eukaryota; kingdom Metazoa; phylum Arthropoda; class Insecta; order Orthoptera; family Tettigoniidae; genus Meconema; species Meconema thalassinum. Next base: position 1,983,457,033 of record OX336388.2, read on the forward strand.
TTCGATAAGTGGTGCTTTATTAAAGTTCATATTTTTGATAGGAAAGGGAGGTCATTATTAAGATGTTTGCTGAACAGGTTATTATTCATATTAGGGTTGCCTAGTGCAACAATTTAAGATGTAATTGTAGAACACCTTAGTTCTAATTTGATAGATTTTTTTTGAGTCCTTTTCAGGTTTATTTAGTCACTGGCATCGAACGGAGGCGCCAGCGAGTGGAAAATATTTATATCATTTTATTTCAGGGTCTGTCAAACCCATACGTGTGATTCTGTGTGTGCGACCGTGTCAGGTGTGTGTTGATTCTACGTGAAGAAGGGTAGAGGTCCTACCGCCCTCATATTTTGTTGTTGTTGTATTTTTTGATGGAACCGACAGTAGTGGCTACGCTGGCTAACGCGCAGCATTAGGTCATGGGGCCAAGCTCTCTGCTGACTCGGTAGACGCATGGGTTCGAGCCCCACCGTCGGCCGTCCTTGAAATGGTTTTCCGTGGTTTCCCATTTTCAACACCAGGCAAATGCTGGGACGGTACCTTCTGACAGGCCACGGCCGTTTCCTTCCACGTCCTTGCCCAGTTTCATTCACCATCATTCATTTCATTTCTCATTAACTCCTCTCATGAGGTTGGCGTCAGGAAGGGCATCCGGCCGTAAAAACCATCGCCACAAAGACTTCCATCGCATCTCATCCCCGACCCCGTTGGAAAACGGGAATAATAAGGGGTAGACATACAGTTGTATTTTTGATGGAAAGGCAGGGTGCTCCAGCGAGACCGCTGTTCCTTGTCCATTTGCTGATTCTTGGATTTCCTAGGGGAAATGCCGGGATATTTTGTTCTGACACACACACGTATTATTGTGCTTTGGGGCACGCTTCTTCGAGATTCGATCCCGTCCCTTTGGAGATCGAGGTTATTTTGACACGTGGGTTGACAGATATGCAGATTTCCACGTATCGCCCTTCTCGCCTGGTGACTTATTTTTGTTAGGCAGTCCTATGTTTCGACTGGCCCCTTTAAGCTTTCAAGTAGCAAACCTGTTCTTTGTGATGGTTATTTTGAACCATAATTAATTGGGGAGTTCGCCATGTGTGTGACGGATTATTGCATGTTGTATGGATAGAATGTTGTGTTAATAATGTAAATGTTGGCTTTGAGCCTAGTGATTTGTTTATGACTCAATTCATGTAATTTCGGATTTGACGCCTGTGTGGTGTAGTGGTAGTGTACTTGTAAATATGACTGCGGTCATATGTGTATTTTCTTTTATTGGTCACGTGTTAACTTACTTGTGTTGATTTGTGTGAGAAGTCCTAGTTTTAGGCAGTAATGTTTTTGCTACGGCAGTCTTGATTCCAATTTCACGCGGAAATTATTGTGTTGTTTATTTTAAGTATAGGAAGTGTCGGTTTAGTTTTAAGTGTTGTATAGTTGTTCCCCGCGTCTGTCTAGCTCTAAGCAATGTGGATTCGTCGTCTGAAAGTTTATTCTGGATGATGACGAATCATGCATTCGATTGTACTCATCGTGAAGCATGTAGAACAGCACACGCGCATACATTGTCACTTTTGTTGATTTTCTTTGGGACACTTGGTCCGAGTATTAATCTCTCCAGAGATTTGGCCTAGTTTTGGCATAACTTTATTAATTCAGTGGGAGTCATATGGAAGTTTGTTTTGTTAATTCTTGTTGTAAATAGCTGATCTGTTTATTAAATTCATTTGTTTTAACCCTGGCTTCACTTTTTCCTGCATGTTATTTTGTTATATGTTACCCTGCATGTTAATGAAGCGCTTTAACAACAACTTACGATATGGACTGTTACACCCCCCGAAACTGAGTCTCATAAGCTTCTTTGCAAGGGTTCAGTTCCATCTCTTAAGGTACAAAATACAAAATTTGGTTGAAGTCCAATGAATAGCATGGTCGTTACATGCAGTTAAACATTGGATCTAACAGCGCGCGTAAAATCATGTTGGCAACAATGTCATGCATGTATTGGTCAGAAATAATCTGAAATAATATGATCTATTGTTGTGCCAATTTTGAATGAAATCCATTAGTTAGTATAGAAGTTACATGCATTTTAAAATTGGACCTATCAGCAGGCTTAGAATCATGTTGGCAGCACTGACGTATATTAGTGACTCCAAATCCGTCTAGAATGCCAGGTACTATACGTGTAGAGGGGCGTGGTGGCTCAGCGGTCTAGCTGTATGCCTCTCACCAAGGCGGTCCAGGTTCGATTCCCGGTCAATGCATGTGAGATTTTCGAAGTGAAATGCCATGTCCTGTGGTTCGGATTCCACGTAAAAAGGAGGTCCCGTGGCTCATAATCACCAGATTCACGGTCACGTAAAACTACAATCTTCCTTCCTTTTTACTATACGTGTACAAAGTTTAGAGCTATTGGCTTGCATACTTTCTGATATATTGATATTAGGGTAACAAAAATAGGGACAGCACATATTAACAGTTGGCAGCCCTGGTTGCTCCTTAGAATACGCATAGTCATATCTGTTATGGTACACATAGCACATACGAAATTTGGTTGAAATCCAAATGATAGTATGGAAGTTACATGTATTTAAAGTTGGACCTGTCAGCAGGCTTAGAATCATGTTGGTAGCACTGACGTATATAAGTTACTCCAAATTAATATAGAATGTCAGGTACTATACGTGTGCATAGTTTAAAGCTGTCGGCTTGCATACTTTCTGATATATCGGTATTTGGATAAAATAAATTAGGAGCATTTATTAACAGTTGGCAGCCCTGGTAGGTCTTAAGAATATGCTCAGTCATATCTGGTTATGTACACATACAACATACGAAATTTGGTTGAATTCCAATTGATAGTGTAGAAGTTATATGCATTTAAAAATTGGACCTATCAGGAGGCTTATAATCATTTTGGCAACACTGTCATGTTTGGCCTCCTGGAAATTAAACTGCAATATTATGATCTGTACGTGTGCCAATTTTGAAATAGCTCCCATTCATACTTTCCAAGATATCCAACATGGAGCTCAAATTTCAATTGCGATTTTTTAGCAGTTGGTAGCACTGACATCATTTTCAAATATGGCCGTGATATATTCAGGTATAGATCTTTACTCCTACCAAATTTTGTTTCGATTTCTGCAGCCGTTTAGGAGTTGATAGGGGGACACACACACACAGCCATACAGACAGAAGGACAGACAGAGAGACAGAAGGTCAGACAGACAGACACACATTTGCCCGATCTCATAAGTCTACTTTTTCCTCATTTTTGCAAAATGTGAAAAGTAGGCTAAAAATTACTAAAATCACAGACACTATCCGTATGAGAAGGATCCAATTCATAGGACATTTGGATAGAATGGACCCAACTAGGTTAACAAATAAAATCTATACGTTTTTGCAGAAAAAGGCAACAAGGTCCAATTGGTACAAACAGGCGGAAAAGGACTTGGCTGAATTAGGTTTTCCCAACCTCAAGGAACGAGAGAAAATTAGGAAAATTACTCATACACGGGGTTTTGAGGTAGAAGAGAGAAGATCTACCAGACACGTCTGGTCGCAGCAACGAAGGCTCGCTCAATCGTTGCGCATGAAGAGTTATTGGGCAAACATCAAGGCCAAGAAGTGTTGATTCCGCGTGGTCTTAGGAGACCCGTTCGCACAGAAGAGGACAACAACGTACCAAAGAAAAATATACCATTTAAAGAAAAAAAGCGATACATTAACCGAAGAATTATACACGCAAAAGAACACTGTTATCACTGGCTCCATTGTGCCATAAGGATCAAGTAATCAACAACAGCACACAAGAAGATAATTTAAGAAAGAAGACATTTTATACATGTGTTTTTAAAAATTATTGTTTTTGACATAGTTTTTGAAGTATACACGTTTAATTATTTTAATTATGACATGTTTGATATTAATGAATTGTTTTAAAATAAGTCTTTAACTAATGTTTCAAACAGCTGAATAAGGGCTCAAATCGAACCCGAAACATGTACTGATTTAAACCAAACAAACCCGTATTGGCAGAGGCGAAAAAAAATCATTATATTCATTGTGAATAAAATAAGGCAAAACATTACTCTACTAGTTTTCAAACGTGTCATTAGGGCTAGGACTAGGAAGGAGGTATCATCCAAGTAATTGTGTCGAGTGGAGATGGGTAAACAACGATGACCTCTCTTCTTACGAGGCTGACTGAGCCTCACATCGATTGGCTGTTGTTGTTGGCGAGGTCGGACAAACAGAAGTATTCAATAAGGTAAATTTCTGATCCGCTATTACCGTCGCCATAAAAACAAGTACACTGAGCTCATGATCAAAATTTCCCTACCCGCTAAAATAAATTAACAACAGTAACAACAGCAGCTACCGACTGCAATAGTTACGCGTACTAAGGCCAGGCTGCTCCGGGTACGGTTAGACTGTTGGGTCCAAACTCCAGCGAAGGCGTCCTTGAAATGGTTCCGTGTTACCCATTTTCAGCTCCAGACAATTTCTGGGACGTTACTTTCCAACAGACCACGGGCGTTTCCTTCCAACCCTTGCCCAGATGCATTCATCTTCATTCATTCCATCTCTCATTAACTCCTCTTGTAAGCTTTGCGTCACAAAGCACATCTAACGGTAAAAATTATTCGCCATATAAGCTGCTTCGGTGACGTAGTTGGTAGCATGATCAACTGCTGTTCCCAAGTCTTCGGATTTTTTGAGAGCGTTAAAAGTCCTTCAGTATGCCTTCCTTCGCAGGGGAAGTAAAGGCGGCGGTCCCATGTCGTAGATTTATGGCATGTAAAACATCCTTTCACAGACTAAACTTGTGTGAAGCTAAATTGTTAGATTAGATTTCGTCAGAACGCTCTATCAAAGTTCCAACGTTCATCTCTAGGTATCATGATATCTGCTAGCGAAAGTTGGAACTACTTGAAATTGAATGGAACTTGTAGGTCACCCTAAGGGTGTCCGCTGGAAGTAGCTACAGACTCAGGCGAGCCGAACATGTCCTCGGACACTCCCGGCACTAAAAGCCATACGATAAATAAATAAATTCGCCATATAGACATTCATCACGTCTCATCCCCGACCATCAAACCAGTCAAAAGACTGAAGACTCAAGCAACAACATCCCCGACCAAGTAGAAGAGGAAGGAGTAACTACATTGCATTATATACATTTTCATTTGAGACTGTTTTGCCTTTCAGTGTCCAGTCTAGTCTGCAAGCCTCTGTTTGAAAAAAGTCACCTCCAGTTAGCACTGCGGCGTCCTCTGTTTCTACACCCATCACTTTGAAATCGTTCAACACTGAATCTAACCATCTCTACGTTGGTCTACCTTGACTTCTCTTATCCTCTGACTCTGACTGCGTGGTTCAGCGGTAACGTTCTTGCCTGCTGTTTCCAAGTTTGCAGGATCGAATCCTGGCACAGTCAGTTGGCATTTGATGATGCGCAAATGTGAGGGAGCCGTGTCAGTATATTTACTGGCACGTTAAGGATACCCTTCGGAGCAAAATTCCGACTCCCAGGTGTCTCTAAAAGCCGCAGTAGTTAAAAGAGACGTAAACCAATAACATTATTATTATTTTTATTATTATTATTATTATTACTATTATTATTATTGTTGTTTTATACAGTACATATAACACATTGCTGGTACATTACAACATAACTATACGGGCTTCAGGGAGCCAAAGTATAGTTACTGAAAAAGCAACTTCTAAGCTGGAATGTCGCTACCCATAAACTTCCGGACGAATCGGGTTGTTGAGAGAACTACTGCCTTCTGCATTCGTTTGTACAGTTGAGTATCCAGATCCAGTTCTTTAAGGCCTTGGAGAAAGGTAGGCTACTTGGGATCACGCCCGTATCGAGACAATGATAGGTATGGTCTTGACCCGTTCTACATGCCATTGTCTTTTGATAGGGCGACCAACTCGCTATATTTGCTGATCTTCTCAGTGTGTTTTGACTGGAGATTCTTGTTGTTAGGAATCGCAACATAAATCATCAATCAAGGTAGTTTGCTTGATTTTCTTGCTGACAACCTCCATATCCGACCTGTTGTGTGATACCGATTGATCAGTCAGAATAGTTCGGTCCCAATACAACTTGTATTCCTTGTTTTCAAGAACACACTCTTTCCTTATAGAAGCTGAAACTTATCAGCCAACTCCTGTTGCAAGATTTTAGCAACTGCATTATTATTATTATTATTATTATTATTATTATTATTATTATTATTATTATTATTATTATTATTATGAATATGTACAATCATTGCCTGCAAGCGGGAGTTTTTAATGCCCGACGGAAAAAGGCTCGATTGGTTTTGATCAGCAAAGGAAAATCTGCTGGTTATAGACCTTTATGTATGTTGGACACAGCTGGAAAAGGCCTAGAGAAACTTCTGCAGCCAAGAATTCTCTCAGCAGTTCAGATAGCAGGGGATTTATCTGTTCATCAGCATGCATTTCGCAGAGGACATTCTACTATTGATGCAATATGGGAGGTGGTGAGCACAGTAGAAAGAGCGCAAACGGGCAATCATCATTCTCGTAAAGTGACACTTCTTGTGACCCTGGATGTAAAGAATGCTTTTAATTCGGCAAGTTGGAATGACATGTTGGAAGCTCTTGAAGAGACTTTCAAAGTACCACAGTATCTTATGCGCATAATGAGAGACTACTTCAAGGATCGCACTCTGCTGTATGATACGGAATATGGACAAAGGGCAAAACGACTGACGGCTGGAGCAGCACAGGGATCGATCCTTGGTCCAGATCTCTGGAACATCATGTATGATGGCTTGTTACGTCTGGAGATGCCAGAGGATACGAATCTAGTGGGCTACGCTGATGATGTGGCTGCCTTGATAGTGGCCCGCAATGTTGAGATGGCTCAAATCAAATTGAACCAGGTGATGCGGCGCATAAAAAACTGGATGACGAGACACAGACTAACATTAGCAGAACATAAAACGGAGATAGTTCTTCTGACGAGGAAAAGGATTGAGACTCTTGTACCAATGACTGTTGGAGATACAGTGATTGAAACATCTACGAGTACAACATATTTAGGAGTGACACTTGACTCCAAGCTCACATTCTGGAACCATATTCAGAGAGGGACAATTCCCGGTCATTGCATGTGAGATTTTCGAAGTGAAATGCCATGTCCTGTGGTTCGGATTCCACGTAAAAAGGAGGTCCCGTGGCTCATGATCTCAAGATTAACGGTCACGTTAAACTACAAGCTTCCTTCCTTCCTTCAGAGAGGGACAGATAAGGCAGTAAAATACATGACTGCACTTAGTAGGGTGATGGGCAATATTAATGGCCCAAAATCAAGTAAAAGACGCCTCCTCATGACGACGGTTCAGTCAGTGCTCCTGTATGGCTCCGAAGTTTGGGCCGAATCCTTGAAATTTGCATGGTATCGGACAAAGATAGCTGCCGTACAACGGAGAGCAGCTTTACGTATTGCATGTGCATACCGCACGGTTTCTGTACCTGCAATCCTCACGGTGGCAGCAATAGCCCCAATAGATCTACTTGCATTGGAGCGACAAGAAATCTGGCGTACCCAAGGAGAGCTGGGAAAGAAATGTGCAAAGAAGCGTGCCTTTAACCAACGGATGAGGCGATGGCAACTCAGATGGGAAAGTGACCCTCGTGGTAAATGGACCAAGCGACTGATACCACGCCTGGATACTTGGGTCGAAAGAGTCCATGGTGAAGTCAATTATTACCTCACACAACTTCTAACAGGACACGGATATTTCCGTAAATTCCTGCATAGAGTAGGAGGAGCGAGTGGTGCAACATGCATATATTGTGACGACATCGATGATGTACTTCACACCTTCTTCGTGTGCGGCCATTGGATGATAAAGAGAGAATATTTGGAAACTGAATTGGGAGAACTGACACCAGATAATATTATTTCTGTGATGTTACGGAACCAGCAATCATGGGATCATGTAGCAGTGTATGTGGAGGATGTCCTTCGCCAGAAAAAGCGAGATCTGGAAGCGTACGAACGCCCTTAAGAAGAAATGAAGAAAGAAGAAGTCTGAAAGGCTAAGTAAGCACGACATCACCCTGAAGTAATGCGAGAGCGGTTTCGGGGTGATGAACGCATCGTGGGAAAAGGGATGTGGTTTTTAGTGGGTAAAAATCCCACACTACTGTGGATTGCGGACCCTTCACAAGTGTCTTTTGAAGATTTTCCACAGTCCCTCGTAAAAAAAAATATTAGGTTATCTCTCCTCCTCTTCTCTTCACATGACCCGAACATCTGAGTCGGCTCATACAAACAGCGTCATCTAGCGTGTTCATTTATAACTTAGCCTTTATCTCTTGATCACGAGTACCTTTCTGCCATTAAGGGGCAGATGACCTCATAGTTCCGCCCCTTAAAACAACATTAACTAACTAATTAACTTTCTGCCATTGCTCCCATCTACAGTATTTGTCCCAGCAATCATTTGTGCTGCCCTCATATCATTTGTCTCTAGGTTCTACAAATTCAAAAAAAAAAAACACAAACTCACAAATACCCGGAAGCTACAGCAATGACTTGCGTATGTCAGATGATAAAGATTACCCAATGACCCACCCACTGTCCGAGAGGCCAGTCTCTTGTGTGAGAGGAATATTATGACATCAATTCTAGGTGACGTAAATAAACATTTGAAGAAATAATCAAGTGAATGGCGAGAGGCGTGGGATATTAGAGTTGTTTGACGAGATAATGATGCTCTAATGAAAGTAGAGTGTGAGAAATATTACGACCATGGGCTGTGGCTGCATGTTGAGGAACATTCACGTTCTTTCAATAAGAGTAATGACAGGACTTTCAGAGCAGACCATTACTCTCCCACACAGTTGGAAAAACGAACCGGAACCCGAAGTCGCTTCAGCAATCATTGCAAGTATGTAACAAACGAATGCTTCCCCCATCTTGTTTGACGATTATTCTCTAGTCCTCCTTCATTCACTCCCGACAGTTTTCAGGACTTTGCCTAGTCACTCAAGAATCAACACGTTTCTTATGAACCTCGAAGAATATTTATGTATTTATTTATTTATTTACTTATTTATTATTTATTTATTTGCGCACAAAAGGATTATCATCCCAATTGCAGTGGCAAAGATTACACAGTAACTTGTAACTTATACTAACTTAAGTTAAACAGTTACTAACATTAAAATAACTAAGTGTGAAATTAAAACAATACAATACAGATATATTGTAATACAAGGTTGGCTAGGAAGAATGACAAATTATATTAATATTATTCACCACTGATAACCTGTGCTTTTGTGGGGAAAATAGTGGGCTAAATGTATGCATTTCAATCGGTCAATATGATTGTACCCACTTGTATTGGGTGTTATGCCATAACCCTGAAAAAAGTTATATGAAATTAATCAATTCACTTGGATGTCTAGTTTCGGTCGTCAAGTGATCATCATCAAATCACTTACAATCAGGCTATTAAGTCTATGTATACATACATGTGGGTTAAGGTATTTACAATAGTGTCGGTTCAAGGCAAAACCGTATCGGACATTCAAAAATACGACACGCATGTCATACGATGTTGGCATGTCAAAGAACCCATTTGAATTCAGTAGGCCGTGTTCATAATGGCATTCCCGGTCAATGCATGTGAGATTTTCGAAGTGAAATGCCATGTCCTGTGGTTCGGATTCCACGTAAAAAGGAGGTCCCGTGGTTCATGATCTCAAGATTAACGGTCACGTTAAACTACAAGCTTCCTTCCTTTTCCTTCATAATGGCAAAATTAATCTCGGGAGTTTCCGCCAACACAAAGTTCCTCATTTCTCTACTAGCAAGCACTATAGAGTTCAAAGAGCTTAGATATCTAACCTCCTTGACTTTCATAGTGATACAAGGAACAACGAAATTCGACATGCAAGCTACCCAACCTCTGGGTGTCAAATTACAAATCTTGCACCCGGCACCCGAGGCCATACGATATTATTATTATTATTATTATTATTATTATTATTATTATTATTATTATTATTATTATTATTATTAACCCCAGTTCAACCTGATCAGCAAGAACCTTGATGCCTTATTATTATAAAATGCTGCTGACTCAGGTCAGAGGGATCAGTCAGGCACTGCAGAGATGGATCCTCCGCGTCATTCAATCGCTTTAAATAGAGGCTTAATGTTAATTAGAGCTGATTTTCTTTTCCACCATCCTATAGAGTGACCTTACAATTACAATCCGATCGGAGGGTCAACACTACCAGAATTCCCTTGTAAGTCAAGTGACTTAGTTTGCATTTGGAAATAACTTGACATTCTAGCGTTAATAACTTCAAAACAGCGTGTTAGTTTCTTAACATTGCTCCTAATATTACTGTGAAAATGTTTAACTTGTGTCACAATGAAGTGATATTACCTGAGTAGGCTATTGACATCGAATATAGATCTAGGCATTAGAAAGCCTCTGTCTGGAGCGTGGCGCTCTATGGAAGTGAAACTTGAACTGTTGGCGCAGCAGAAAATAGGAGAATAAAAGAGTTTGAAATGTGGTGTTACAGTAGAATGGTGAAGATCAGTTGGATAAATAGAGTAAGAGATCTGATTTTTCAAAATTTTAATGCATTTTAAGCTTTTAGACTACTCGTCTTTTAGATATATGTTTGATAACAACCTTTGTTTAGAAAATTTTTGAATGTACGACTTGCTACTGAACTCGACTTATATGAGCTCTGATCTGCTGGGGAAGTTCACAATGTGGCCGAAACCGGTACTACTCTAATTAAAAGTACGTTTATTGACTTTCATAATATATTACTACATTAATCTTATTATTAATATTCGAAATATGAACACTGTAAAAACGAAATGTACCTAGTATATGTAAGATATAGGCCTACCAGTGAAACAAAAAATGCCAATATGGGGCTTGCCCATTTTCACTTGGCCTTCCATACTTCCAGTATGATTTATGGTAAATAAATAATAGTAATACTAATAATATAGTAATAATAATAATAATTATGATAATGATGATCGTGTGGCCTCCGGAGAGGCCGAGTGCAGGTCTTTCTAGTTGACGCCCGTGGGGGACCTGCGCGTCGTAATGAGGATGAAGTGATGATGAAGACGTCACATACACCCAGTCCCCGAGCCACAGGAATTAACCCCAGGAGATTAAAATCCCTGATGACTCGGCCGGGAATCAAACCCGGGGCACTTTGGGCCAAAGCCTAGCGCACTAGCCATTTAGCCACGGAGCCGGACAAAATAAAAATAAATGATATGGATTCTGTCTTCATTCATTTCATTCGGATACTCATTCAATCAGCGAAAAATCACTCATACAGTAGTTTATTTACATAATATACTTGTTTATGAACGACCTGTATTTTGATATATTTATCATAATTAGGTTGGTTGGTTGGATCCTCAGTTTAGGGGCTGCGACAATGCGGTCATGTAGCCCCGTGTACTTTGGGTGTGTGTAGAATCTGCCCGATAATCGGTGTTAATTGTGATGGCTGTATTAGTGTGTGTTATCTGTAATTCAGGTAAGGACTGCAGACGATCAATTTCATGTAGTTCCTACTTTTGATACCAAATGCTACCGTCAACTACACCTAGCTGCGAACTTAGCTACTAGATGCCACCACATATATCTAAAAAAAAACGAGTAGTCTAAAAGTTTAAAATGCACTAAAATATTGAAAAATCAGATCTGTTACTCTATTTACCCATCTGATCTTCACCATTCTACTGTAACACCACATTTCAAACTCTTCTATTCGCCTATTTTCTGCTGAGCCAACACCTGGTGACGAACGTTGGAACTCTTAGAGCATTAATCAAATCTAATCTAAAAATTACCGGCAGCAGTGGCTACGCTGGCTAAAGCGGTGCGTTAGGTCATGGGACCAAGCTCTCTGCTGACTCGGTAGACGCGTGGGTTCGAGCCCCACCATCGGCTGTCCTTGAAATGGTTTTCCGTGGTTTCCCATTTTCAACACCAGGCAAATGCTGGGACAGGACCTTCTGACAGGCCACGGCCGCTTCCTTCCACATCCTTGCCCAGTTTCATTCATCTTCATCCATTCCATCTCTCATCCCGACGCGCAGGGCGCCCACGGGCGTCGACTAGAAAGACCTGCACTCGGCCTCTCAGGAGGCTACACGACAAAAAAAAACGAAAAATTTTAGCTTCACACAATTGTAGTTAGTGGAAGATTCTTTTACATGCCATAATTAGGTTGTAACCCGTTAGATGCACTATGAATGAATAAATAAATAAATAAATAAATGAAAAGTAAGTAAATAATAACAATAATGAATGAAAATCCACAGCCTGCTTCCAGTCTCCGACCGGGTCAGGAATGGAATGAATGAAGCCCCCATCTAGCGGCGAGGATATGAACTGTGCCGGCTGCCGAGGCCTGACGCACTCCTCTGGGGCAATGATTAAATGAATGACAGATGAAATGAAATGATAGTGGAGAGTGTTGCTGGAATGAAATTTTGACAGGGAAAACCGGAGTACCCGGAGAAAAACCTGTCTGCCTCCGTTTTGTCCAGCACAGATCTCACATGGAGTGACCGGGATTTGAACCACGGACCCAGCGGTGAGAGGCCGGCGTGCTGCCGCCTAAGCCACGGAGGCTCTAATAACAATAATAATATACATTAATTCATTTATTTATATCATACGTAAGTTCTTTTATTCGGGTTAGTGTTTCGCTTGTCCCAGTAATTGGGGTTGACCGACTGAAAGTTACAATATTAATTGTCATTAAGTCAACACTGAAAAAAAGCTTCAAAGCTATCTATATTGAAATTCGCCACCATCCGAGCATTCGTCTGGGAAAGTGTGAAAAAAATAAGGTAAAATTATTCTCACACTGTCAGCGCCGGTATTCTAATCTTTAATCTCTGGAACTCCTGCTCTCTTCATGAAAACCGTGGTGCGCATCTTAATAGGAACACCCACACTGCGGAATGCCGCCCTCTAAAGTAATTGCCATAATTTGTAATCAAGAGCGGGATATGTCGGAGAAAGTAGGATAAACAGTGATCTGAGGAATGAGGGACCAGTCGGAGACAGTTACGGGCGCGAGTTCACTCCCTCGGGCTGGATAGGGTCGTGCTTGTTCACTCTCACCGCTCAACGGAGCGTTGCACCTTCATTAACATCTTCCAAGTATGAGTACTATACAGAGGTGGCCAAATTATTATGGTAAAGCTGAATAGAACTACATTCTTTATTGCAAATCAAGGTACCGTAAAATGCATTAAATGGAAGATTTTATTTGAGTTGGAGTATCCGTTGCAGGTTATTTGTTGGTTGTATTTTGTCATGCCTTCACCAAATGTGCTACCAGAGATCTTTTAAGAACCAACATCATATGCATTTACCTATTTAAATTTAAAGCGTTTTAGCCTACTTTTCACATTTTGCAAAAATGAGGAAAAAGTCGATTTATGAGATCGGGCAAATGTGTGTCTGTCTGTCTGTCAGTCTGTCCTTCTGTCTGTCTGTCTGTCTGACTGTGTGTGTGTGTCCCCCCCTATCGACTCCTAAACGGCTGGAGCAATCGAAACAAACTTTGGTAGGAGTAAAGATATATACCTGAATAGCTCACGGCCATATTTGAAAATGATGTCAGTGCTACCAACTGATGAAAAATCGCAATTGAAATTTGAGCTCCATGTTGGATATCTTGGAGGGTATGAATGGGAGCTATTTCAAAATTGGCACACGTATAGATAATAATATTTCAGTTTAATTTCCAGGAGACCACACATGGCAGTGTTGCCAAAATGATTATACGCCAGCTGTTAGGTCTAATTTTTAAATGCATATAACGTCTACACTATCAATTGGAATTCAACCAAATTTCGTATGTTGTATGTGTATATAACCATATATGACTGAGCGTATTCTAAAGAACCACCAGGGCTGCCAACTGTTAATAAATGCTCTTAATTTATTTCATCCAAAATACCAATATATCAGAAAGTATGCAAGCCGACAGCTTTAAACTATGCACACGTATAGTACCTGACATTCTATATTAATTTGGAGAAACATATATACGTCAGTGCTACCAACATGATTCTAAGCCTGCTGAGAGATCTAACTTTAAATACATGTAACATCCATACTATCATTTGGATTTCAACCAAATTTCGTATGTGCTATGTGTACCATAACAGATATGACTATGCATATTCTTAAGAGCAACTAGGGCTGCTAACTGTTAATATGTGCTGTCTCTATTTTTGTTACCCTAATATCAATATATCAGAAAGTATGCAAGCCAATAGCTCTAAACTGTGCACACGTATAGTACCTGGCATTCTAGATGAATTTAGAGTAACTAATATACGTCAGTGCTGCCAACATGATTCTAAGCCTGCTGATAGGTCCAATTTTAAAATGCATGTAACTTCTTTACTAACTATGGATTTCATTCAAAATTGGCACAACAATAGATCATATTATTTCAGATTATTTCTGACCAATACATGCATGCCATTGTTGCAACATGATTTTACGCGCGCTGTTAGATCCAATGTTTAACTGCATGTAACGTCCATGCTATTCATTGGACTTCAACCAAATTTTGTATTCTGTACCTTAAGAGATGGAACTAAGAATATATTCAGTCACCAGGGCTGCCAACTGTAGTGCTCTATTAGGCTACATTATGCCAGGTATACAGTATTTCGAACTATGTTGAAATTTCGATATTACCAACTTAATTTCGTCATTATTCTAGATAGATCCATATAGATTAATCATTGGCATGAATCTTAAATTTTAAGAAAAGTAGGCTCTTTAGTTCGTCACGGAACTTCTTGTTATATTATTTTATTTTCTATTAAACAATACCTAAACAATGAAAGGCTAATCTTTAAGACAGTAAAGCGATGTGGTGTCGGAACTTATCCAATAGACCTACCAAAATTAAGTCTCTCGTCGTTTCTTCTTTTGTTACGAGTAGTGTGTCGAATTATTTCCCATCAAATCATCGACTGGAAATCATTAATTTAATTAATTTCCAGCCGCGTTAGCTTAATTGGCGATCTGGTTACGACGCCACAAAATCACATTCTCTTCACCAAGGTACAGAAATCCTATAGACAGTTGAATGTTCTGTGAACCAATTAAGAATAAATAATATGGATCTATTTAGCTTTACATTATTTAAATGACTCATGGTGGTTCCGTATTGATATGTTAGAATAGTTATTAACAAGAAATGAACATCTGCCTGAATCAATACTATACAGATAAAATTAATCAATTAACTTGTATACAGTACATGTTTCTGGGATTAATTATATGTTATCCCCTTCATCAGCTGTTGAAAAAACAAAAAAAAGCGTAGCACAGTAATAAGATACGTATTTAAAACCTAATATGGTGCACCATAAAATTTAGGGTATAAGAATAGAATAAAATGAAGAGAAACAGATGGTGACGGTGATCAGCTGCTCATGACAAATAGTAGTTCCTTGAAATGGTAGATATATAACACCAATACTTCTCCAATCCGTGTAGCTCTATAACAAATGAAGAGCCTGTATGCTTAAGGATCCAAATATAGCCGTTTCAAAACAAAGCGGCTTTAAGAAACCCGACGTGATGGAAAGTGATCATAGGTTAGTTTAAATCATATGGTGTATATGGTTAGGACAACGTTACATTTAGAAAGTGATTTGTCTCTAACTACAGAACTACAGTTGGCAGCCCTGGTGACTGAATATATTCTTAGTTCCATCTCTTAAGGTACAGAATACAAAATTTGGTTGAAGTCCAATGGATAGCATGGACGTTACATGCAGTTAAACATTGGATCTAACAACGCGCAAAAAATCATGTTGGCAACAATGACATACATGTATTGATCAGAAATAATCTGAAATAATATGATCTATTGTTGTGTCAATATGAATGAAATCTATTAGTTAGTATAGAAATTACATGCATTTTAAAATTGGACCTATCAGCAGGCTTAGAATCATGTTGGCAGCACTGGCGAAGGCCTATATTAGTTACTCCAAATTAATCTAGAATGCCAGGTACTATATGTGTGCAAAGTTTAGAGCTATTGGCTTGCATACTTTCTGATATATTGATATTAGGGTAACAAAAATAGAGACAGCATTTATTAACAGTTGGCAGTCCTGGTTACTCTTAAGAATCGGCATAGTCATATCTGTTATGGTACACATAGCACACACGAAATGTGGTTGAAATCCAAATGATAGTATAGGAGTTACATGTATTTAAAGTTGGACCTCTCAGCAGGCTTAGAATCATGTTGGTAGCACTGACGTATATAAGTCACTCCAAATTAATATAGATTGTCAGGTACCATACGTGTGCATAGTTTAAAGCTGTCGGCTTGCATACTTTCTGATATATGGGTATTTGGATTTTAAAAAATGAGAGCATTTATTAACAGTTGGCAGCCCTGGAGGCTCTTAAAAATACGCTAGGTCATATCTAATTATGCACACATAGCACATACGAAAATTGGTTGAATTCCAATTAATAGTGTAGAAGTTTTATGCATTTAAAAATTGTACCTATCAGCAGGCTTATAATCATTTTGGCAACACTGCCATGTATGGCCTCCTGGAAATTAAACTGAAATATTATTATCTATACCTGTGCCAATTTTGAAATATCTCCCATTTATACCTTCCATGATATCCAACATGGAGCTCAAATTTCAATTGCGATGTTTCAGCAGTTGGTAGCACTGACATCATTTTCAAATATGGCCGTGAGATATTCAGGTATAGATCTTTACTCCTACCAATTTTTGTTTCGATTGCTGCAGTTGTTTAGGAGTTGATAGGGGGGTGGGACACACAGCCAGACAGACAGACAGACGGACAGATGGACAGACACACATTTGCCCGATCTCATAAGTCTACTTTTTCCTCATTTTTGCAAAATGTGAAAAGTAGGCTAAAAATATGATAGGCTATGTCTTAAACATCCGGGTAGTAGCAATGATATTCAAAACTTTCGGATTGTATTCTAAAATACATGGCTGTGGGGATAGTGGATAAGCTGTGGATAATGTTTGGAGTAAATTTTCGGATAGTTTCTAGAATACAATCTGAACTTGTTGAATATCATTACTAAGACTCGGATGTTTATGATGTTTATGTTCTTTATTTCATGAAAAAATGTAAGATGATGATTTACGCTAATCTCATTCAAATTATATCATTAAGCACAATTAACACTCCGAACTGAAAAGGGTTGAAATTCTGGCTGTATAATATTCATTTTAAACATAGAACTCGACAAGGAACTCAGAACTAAATGTGTTGCTTTAATATTTTATTCTATTGAAAATATTATTGTAATGCCAAGCCTCTGTGACTTAGGCGGCAGCACGCCGGCCTCTCACCGCTGGGTCCGTGGTTCAAATCCCAGTCACTCCATGTGAGATTTGTACTGGACAAAACGGAGGCAGACAGTTTTTTATCCGGGCACTCCGGTTTTCCCTGTCACAATTTAATTCCAGCAACACAATCCACTATCATTCCATTTCATCTGTCATTCATTTAATCATTGCCCCAGGGGAGTGCGACAGGCTTCGGCAGCCGGCACAGTTCCTATCCTCGCCGTTTGATGTGGGCTTCATTCATTCCATTGACTGACCCGGTCGGTCGACTGTAAGCAGGCTGTGGATAAAAATCGTGTGGATGCGAGGCGGATGCGGTTAACAGTCTGCGGTTGCGGGGCGGACGCGGATAACAGCCGTGCGGATGCGGGGCGGATGCGGGGCGGATGCGGGGCGGATGCGGATGAGGTTTTGTTCATACACGCAGGGCTCTAACTATAGCCGCCTTCTCTGGTTTATTGATATTGAGGTTCCAATGGTCTATGTTCGATTTCCTAAGCCATGAAATATAATTCTGGTCGGAGAGCAACACACAGCCTCGTGTGTCAGAAGTGAGAAGAAATGGGTTCAATTCCCAACTGCCATGAAATATAATTCTAACCGGAGAGTTACACACAGTCTCGTGAGTCATAACTGCGAAGAACAGGATTCGATTTCCAACTTAGCCATTCTGGAACTGGTTTTCCGTAGTTCCCCACTTATATTGCACTCAAATAGGATAGTCGTTTGTATGTTAATCACCTATCATATGGATAATTTATTGTATCAAATTTGCTGATGACTGAATAATTCCACCATATATAAGGAGCTTTCCAATGGAAATATTAATTCGGAGAACCAAATAGTATTACCGTTTGTCCTTGAAGTACACGGTGCTGGATAAAACTTTGAATATAAAAAAGTATTAAAAGTAAAGCTGATTCTTATTATAAAATTTAAAATTAAAATTAGGGAATTTTAAGATTATAATTACAATACAGTATAGAATTTTAAACTATAGAAATAAACATAATGATAATTATAAAATTATAATTTAAAAAAATATAAAAATACATTATATAGTGGTTAACATACAAACCACTGTCCTATTTGAGTGCAATATAAGTGGGGAACTACGGAAAACCAGTTCCAGAATGGCTAAGTTGGAAATCGAATCCTGTTCTTCGCAGTTATGACTCACGAGACTGTGTGTAACTCTCCGGTTAGAATTATATTTCATGGCAGTTGGGAATTGGGAACAAAGAAGAAACTAAGCATGCTATTGAGACATTATACAGAATAGCATCACAAGTAGGCCTTCAAATATCATTTGAAAAAACCAAGTACATGAAGAATTTTCAGCAAAAGAAGAAGAAAGAAAAAATAGAAACAGTGTATGGAGCAATATCACAAGGAGAATTTTTTAAATACCTTGGAGAAATAATTCTTCCTTGGACAGTTTGGCTAACACAGAAAGAGCCTCAAAACTCCAAAGAGCATTCAGACTAACATGGGATCACTATAATAAAAGAGTAATGTCACATAATGCAAAACTGAAACACTACAAAACAGTTGTACTACCAGAAGCTCTATATGCTTCAGAAACCATAGCTTTAGGAGGTCATTCTAAAATTGCAAATATAGAAAAGCAAGAACGTAAAATTCTTAGAAAAATATTCGGCCCCACACAAGAAAACGGAATTTGGATTAAAAGACGAAATTCAGACCTATACCGTCACACAGATAGTTTCAGCAACACGGTACGAAAAAGACGTTTAACATTTTATGGACACCTCTTCAGGATGGACGATTATAGACTTACAAAAAGGTTATTCAATGTAATAAATTCTCAGAAATCAATGATAGCCTGGCTGGATGAATCAAGAGAGGACCTGCAAGAGTTGAACATCGGAGAAAATATTCTGAGAAACCGCAAAGTCTTCAGGACCGCAGTAACAAAGCACAAGTTTAGGGTGAAAACTAGTGGCAGGGCTGGAACCAAGTGGACAGAAGAACGGAAGAAGCAGCACAGTGACTTCATGAAGAGATTTTGGGAAGACAGGAAGGCGAATATCATCAAGCCGAAAAACAAGTTCAAGCGCGCACTATAATGGGCAAAACGCAAAAAGAAGAAAGAAGAAGATTTTCTTTTGAATCGCTTATCCTCCCACCTCGCCTTTACCCACAGACTCTGCGAGGGATCATTTCGTTACCGTTGCATGATCGGTCTCTGGATGCTGAACACACTTTGTCAGCAAATACAACTGAAGATGGTGACTGGCCGATCGCCCAGGCGACCGCTAACATAGGTCTAACTAAGGAAGGGTCAGGAAAGAAGTTTGGAAGTAAGTCGGCCGTGGGCCTGTTGAAAGGAACCGTCCCAACATTTGCCTGGTGGTGAAAATGGGAAACCACGATCACCACTTTCAGGACCGCCGAGGTGGAATTCAAGCCCTCGATATCTCGATACCAGCGAGACACAAGGTAGAGCGCTAACGGCTGGTTGAAATTAATTATAAAAATTAAAATAATACAACAATAGTTAAAGTTAACATTAATAATAATAATTAAAATAATTAGGCTAATACAGTAAGTAGGAGAGTGCGACAAGCTTCGGCAGCCGGCACAGTTCATATATTCGCCGCTAGATGGGGCTTCATTCATTCCATTCCCTGACCCGGTCGGTCGACTGGAAGCAGGCTGTAGATTTTCATTTTAAGTTCAATAAGTAAAATAAACTACTACTACTACTACTACTACTACTACAAACACCACACTAACACCGGTTATCAAACAAACTCCGAACGCGCACTCAAAGTATACGGGGATGAAACGAGCACGATACCCAAACCCCTAAATAACACATCTATAAAGCCTGAAGCTTTCAACACCATGAGTAAATTGTTGTTATTGTTCATTAGTCCCATGTACTTGGGTGTGTAGTCTAAGTTCAGTCTGATAACCTATATTTCAGAGGTGACGTTAGTGATATGTGTGACTGTAATTATTAGGGTGCAGGAATCGGGTGCCCCGCAACTTGATATTACGTACTATCCCCGCAGTCGCCTGGAAGGAGTGTGTGTGTGGGGGGGGGGGGGGGGGGAGGGGGGGGGGGAGGGGAGAAACCGGGGTAAACCACACTCAAGATAGCCACCGGGATTCGAGAGTCCGATCTTCGGACTTGCTACTCCTCCCCATCACGGTCGTGGTGAAACGATTTAGCGCTCACGACTACGCATTCCATAATAATAATAATAATAATAATATACCGAAGATGACAACGGGAAAGATTTGGTTCCAGGAAAGAAAGGTAAACCACCAAGAATGCATGCGGGCATAGTCTACTAGGAAAACATCTAAGTCCTAAAAATCAGACTGTTGGAATGACGTGGTCTATAGATGGCCGATACGAAATGAATGAATGAATAATAATAATATTAATAATAATAATAATAATAATAATAATAATAATTATAAGCAGAAACCAGAAACTTGAATTTAGATCATACCCCAAAAGAAATAGGCGTAAATGGACAGATGAAGAGAAGAAAGCACACAGTGAACAGATGAAAGGTTTTTGGGAAGATAAAATGAAGAAAAGAGTCACCACCAAAAGCTTGATTCTTGTGTGTTTAGCGATCTCCTTAATGGGGAACGTACGCAAACAATAATAATAATAATTATTATTATTATTATAATTATACAAGAGTTTAGTGCTTTTCAGTCGGTCAACACGAATGTACCCAAAAGAGATGGGTTATGCCCTAATCCTGAAATAAATTACATGAGATTAATAACTCATGTAATTTATTTCAGGATTAGGGCATAACCCATCTCTTTTGGGTACATTCGTGATTAATCTCATGTAATTTATTTCAGGATTAGGGCATAACCCATCTCTTTTGGGTACATTCGTGTTGACCGACTGAAAAGCACTAAACTCTTGTTTACTAAGGCAACACTGAAAATATGGCTTCAAACACCACAATTATAATTATAATAACAGAGCAAACCCTGCCTTCAACAGAATCGAACGGGATTGGCAAATTTCTCCATTAAAGTTAGGTTTCCAGTTAACGGAGGTAGGTATAAATAACTAGGCCTAATGTATGCATGAATATCTACCCCTTATTATTCTTGTTTTTAACGGGGTCGGGGATGAGATGCAATGAAAGCCTATGCGGCGAGTGGATTTTACAGCCGGATGCTCTTCCTAACGCCAACCTTATGAGAGGGGTTAGTGAGAGATGCAATGAATGACGATGAATGAAACTGGGCAAGGATATGGAAGGAAGCAGCCATAGCCTGTCAGAAGGTACCGGCCTAGCATTTTCCTGGAGTTGAAAATGGAAAATCACGGAAAACCATTTCTAAGGATGGTTAACGGCGGGGCTCGAACGCACGTCTACCGAGTCCGCAGATAGCTTGGCCCCGTAACAGGGTGCTGCGCTGTAGTGAGCGTAGCTACCGCTGTCGGAGAGGTACTGTAGGTCTATGCATATGACGGACACACACAGAAAAAATAAAACTGTAAGCTTGTCACACAGATCATGTTTGCCATCTCTTGATGAATGCAGTACATTTGCATTTGTCTGTTGGCACAGGCTAGAGTAAAATGTGGCTTTTCACGGCTGTCTCAGTCTCACTCATGGCTGTGATTAGATGGAAGCTACGGAGGTATGGGTGGTGCTGAGTAATGACCTCAGGGCACAGTCAGTGCCTGTGGATGCTGTGAAAGTTTCTATTCATAGGGTTAGTACTACTGTTCTGCCTCAGTGAGGAAAGCAATGGCAAACTACCTCACTCCTCATCTTGCCTAGTACGCCTCAATATAGCCCTGCCTTGGGTTTTGGTGGGTATCTACCCACATAACCTAACGGCGGTACTTTATGAGGATCCAACCAGCCTTCGGGCTGACTACCTAACAGACAGACATAATACCTTATTCAAGAGCGGCCTCGGTGGCGTAGTTGGTAGCATGCTGAGCTTCTATGCCTAAGATCGCGGGTTCAAACCCGGCCAAAGTCGTTGGATATTTTAAGAGCGTTAAAAATCCCTCAGTATACCTTCCTTCGGAGGAGAAGTAAAGCCTACGGGCCCATGTCATAGATTTATGACATGTAAAAGAACCTTCCACTAACTACAATTGTGTGTAGCTAAATTTGAAGGTTAGATTTGATTAACGCTCTCTAAGTTCCAACGTCACCAGGTGCCAGTTGCTGTGGCACCTAGTAGCCAAGTTCACAGCTAGGTGTCGTTGACGGTAGCATTAGGTAGTAAGAGTAGGAACTACTTGAAATTGATCGTCTGCAGTCCTTACCTGAGTCACAGATAACAGACACTAATACAGCCATCATAATTAACACCGGTTATCACACAAATTCTACACACACACAAAGTACACAGGGCTACATGACCACGTTGTCGCAGCCCCTAAACTGAGGAACCAACCAACCTACCTTATATAATGTTGTATTTACATATTTCTGGTAGGAATTGTCGAATGCATAATGACTACTGCCGAACTGTCAGTAATGTAAGTTGTGAGTCTGGAATGTTTCTAAAAGAACAGAGAAACAGGCAGTTGGCGTGTAAGTTGGAGAACAAAAAAGGAAGACCTATTTGCACATTCCTTGTTAGGTACAAAATTAACTGTTACAGCAGACAAGGTAGACTTTCACAGAGTCCCTGAATTTTTTCTAAACACATCATTCCGGAACTTAGAAATTTTCCATTATAATGTGCATTTTGATTTATGTTGCCCGCGTAACTCAGCTTCCGTTTAAAGAAGGGAATTAAACATGTTTGTCACCTCTAAGTTCACTGGGCCCTCAACAAGCTTCTGTTTATGAAAGGGTCCGTTGAAGGCTAGTTTTACTGTAATAATAATAACAAGCATTACCCGTCGCGGCTTCGCCCGCGAATATTCTAGTTGTAAAGAGTACACTCAGCAAAATCTCAATCATGAATGCTATTACTGATTTATCCTTGGTATGAATAATCAGACTTTATCAATTCAGCTACTGGTGCAGTGGTTATGGGTTTGTCATTCCTTCATAGGTATATCAGAACGAAGTTAGTTTTCTGGAAATATCACAGACACTGTTAATTTAAGGGCCTTTAAATGTGGTTTTCGGAGACCCTTTATAGTCGGGTGAAAAAGACCTTTCGTACCACACTCACACGTGAAAATTCCGTGAAAAAATTCTAGAGTGCCCTTTGACCCCCTTAAGCGCATTATACTGTATGTTTTGATGAATTTTACAGCTTAATTTGGTTCAGTGATAACCTTATAACCGTCTGGAAACTTTCACAGTAATGTAATAATTGGAATTGCATTGCGTCTTACAGAAATAGCTGGACCTGTGAGATGCTGTTACCATGGTTACCGTGTTGCATTCTTTCATTATTTCATTGTAAATATACATGTTTTAAGGTATTTATTTAATTGTGAGGCATTTAAAGAGTAAGTGTGTGCGTTTCGCTTACGCATTGGGTTATGCTGAACCTGTAGGTACCCCATATGTGTAGGTTGGTGTTAATGGGACCTTATTTTCGGTACAAAACTGGAATGGGACCTTAGCAGAATAATATAGGGAGGGATAATAGGTTTTGTGGCCCGCACTCTTGTATAGTGAAAAGTTTGGACATCCCTGATTCAAACGATCTACTTAACGACGCGACAGAGAGCAATATTTGGGATGATCGGCACTGGCACTGGGAGAAACCTGATTATGTCATTGATTTCATCTCCGAGTGGAGAGAGGCGGAGAGAAGCGTTGAGTAACAGGCAGTGCTACTCGGACCCACCTGTCAATTTAGATGTTTAAATGGAACATGTGGAGTGAACGTGAAAGTGTAAAGGAGACCTTGAAAGAGCAGCGATTTATAGTGGTTCTCAAGTGGAACCTGCCGGGGGACATACTAGTTGCTGACCACTTGCTTTCCATTCTTCACGCCACCTTCACCACACTGACAGTTGCTACATTTCCCATACATGCTTAAGCTCGGGAGAAGGTAATATTAGCCTGAACACCCATTCCACCCATAAAATTAGTTTTGAAGGTGTTATCTTTTCTTGGAAAAGAACTGATAGCATTTTTGGCTGTAGGCCCAGAGGTTTTGGTTCGATTGCTAACTTAAGGCCACGGCCGCCTCCTTCTCCATGATCACCTGAATTATAAATACACACACTACTATATAGCCTACACCACAATAACACAGATTACACAGGTCTACAAAATACAATTTTTGGAGACCTTTCTTGGATTCAATAACTGATTTTGTATATTGAAAGTGTATGAATTACGGAAATGTCTTCTATGTTCCCGTATCACATCACGTTTTTAAAAAACTACATATTAAGGAAATCATTAGAAGATGCGTGAACTTGAAATCTGCATTGCATTGTTTCTTTATAGCAGGCCGAGTTTAGTACATGAAAATAATCCACACATTAATAATAATACTATTAATATCGTATTGCCTCGGGTGCCGGGTGCAAGCTTTGTTATTTGACACCCAGAGGGTAGTTTGCATGTCGAATTTCGTTGGAGCACTATGAAAGTCAAGGAGGTTAGATATCTATAGCTCCTTGAACACTATAGCGCTTTCTAGTAGATAAATGAGGAACTTTGTGTTGGCTAAAACTCCCGAGATTAATTTTGCCATTATGAACACGGCCTACTGAATTCAAATGGGTTCTTTGACATGCCAACATCGTATGACATGGTGTCGTAAATTTTTCCGCCTTTCAAAATCACTTACCACGGCCAGGAGCGAACCTGCAAGCTTGGGGTTAGTAGACCGACACGTTAACCACTCACCAACCGTGGCAAGCTAACACATTAACTTAAGACATATATTAAAAAAAGAAATTAATAAAAACAGTTTGTGTTCGTTTGTATGATTAAGTCATTGGAACCGTTGACGCTTTGATGCAAAGCTTCTCATACTGCTTTTTCTCTTGTTCACTGTAGTAGGATCATCACGACTTATCAGCCAACAGTAGAGATTTTGTGAAATTTTGCAATATCTTGTTAATCAAAATTACTGCAATTATAAAACATTGGTATGTGATAGGACAAAACTAATGGCACTTATGTATTCAGATGAACGATGTACGTGTAAAATAAGAGTCAAAACCAAGAATGGAAAAATCGTGTATATCTGTGTTATCTAACAAATTCAAGTATACGGAGCTAACTTATAACTGAAATATTAGAAGCCATTCTTCACTGTTGCTTAAGTAACATACAGTGATTCCGGGAATGCTCTCCGCGGCACCTACATGCGTCTGCAAGAGCAGTAATTACGTTGGCAGCACGGCTGCCTCTTGCATCATAACAAACAAACAGTAAACTTTGTACTCATCACAGCCAATCAAAACAGATGCTGGAATTGTTGTCCTTGTGATCGAAGACTGACATCAACATATCGACTAAGAGAATCCTGTTTGTTGAGCTAATTTTCGTGTTGATTTTCTTGGACTACGCAGCATTATATCGGATATTTCATCAAGTTTTTCGTCCGTTAAAAGCGTAAGCCTGCCTGATCCAGGTACATCGTGAACTAAGTCAGTCACACGAAATGTACTTATCAAATCCCGAACGGTATCACGGTTTGGACACTTTGAATTGCGAAACCGCGCCTGAAATCTTAATTTTACATTTTCTGTAAGCAGATCGCCTTCTCGAAAAACGTATTCCACCCACAAAACTCTCTCTTCAGTAGTAAACATTACCGCCTGTATACTGTTGCACTCTTCCAATAATAAATCTATCTGAACGTTCGCTTATCGCAATACACACTGAAGACATACACGCTCGCTTGGTTATCGCAATACACACTGACGATTCGACAGTCTACAGCCCACACGCGGAAGTCCCCCTTTCAAGGACACAGTGCTGGCAACTAAACTCATGACGCAACCGCTCGCAGCTGCACGTAGCTACTGCGGAGAACATTCTCGGGCACCCTGTATTATTAGAGGGGCAGATGACCTCGTAGTTCCGCCCCTTAAAACAACAACAACAACAATAACTATAACTAATCTATTATTAAAAGCTATTCAGTCGGTCAACACGAGAGTGCCCATGCTGAATATGTTTTCAATCCTCTTCAGCAGGCCATGCCAACGCGAGCACTTAGTGCTTGCGCGCTCCTGTGCTGCACCGAGTGGCACTGGTCTTTTCCCCTCCCACCCCTCTTTCTCCACAGTCAGACTTGGATGATGGGCAATGGATCGCTGACCTCGCTTTCATGAAATACATCACGGGGTGTTTAAATTATTTAAATATCTCTTTGCAAGACAAAAATAAATTAATCAGTAATATGTGTGACCGTATTGAAAGTTTCAAATTGCATCTTGTGCTTTTTAAAAGTCAGTTTCAAGAATGAAATTGGGACAATTTTCCCTCTCTAAAATCCTTGAATTTAAGTATTTATGAACACATCAGTGAGTACACGAAAGCGTTACAGTCATTGCATAAAGAATTTGAAGAAATAAAACAAGTAAAACAGGCACTCAAAGTTTTTATGACGCGTTTTTCGGTGCGCCCAGAGGATGCCCCATCAAGTCTCCAAGTTGAGCTGATAAAACTACAGTGCGATTCAATTTTGACTGACCGCTATTATATTATTACTATTACAATGGTGATTTGATTTAATTTAATAAAGTCGTCGAGGAACAAGAATTCCCGAGGATTCATGCCCTTGCCCTGAAATGTGTTGCTATGTTCGGAACAACGTTCGTTTGTGAACAAATGTTTTCAATTAGAAATATTATCAAAACAAAAACAAAGTCAAGTTTGTCTGATGCTTCCTTGGAAGCTATACTTCGGATTGCAACTGCCAAAACGATTGTTCCAAATATCGGAAAATTAGTGGCTTCAAAGCGATGCCAACGATAAACAAAGAATGTTGAAAATTAGTGCAAAATCAAGAGCGCAATAAATCTATTATTTCTGTCTGTACACAAAATAGGCATTATTATTATTATTTTCATACCGGTACGCCGCCCGATGCGCTCTGATTTGCCCAACCACAAGCACCAAACAACAACAACATGACTCTCGCCTCACTAAGCGCAGCCACTACACGTTCCTCTCCTACAGCAGAGCACCGGTGCTTTTGCTGGTGCCGGCCGGTGCTCGCGAAGCACCTGAGTTGGCGTGGCCTTCTCTACAGTATTCATTACATCGAGGTCCAGCGGCTAGTATTCTTGGCTGTCACCCCGAAGATCCGGGTTGAATCACGGCTCTGCCAAGAAATTTAATTTTGGTCTGAGGACTGGAACGTAGTTCACTCAGCCTCGTGAGGCAAAACTGACAACAGGAGGGTTCGATTCCCACCTCAACCATCCTGGAAATGGTTTCTCGTGGTTTCCCACTTCTACTTCAGGCGAATGCCAGGATGGTTACTAACTTAACGTAACGACGGCCTCCTTCCCAATCCTCACCCGAATTAGAAATTCCAACTACTACTACTACTACAGAGAACACAATAACACAGATTATCAGTCTACCTTCTATACACACAACCAAGTACATGGGGCTAAATTACCACGAAGTGCAAGTCCCTCAGTATGCCTTCCTTCGGAGGGAAGTAAAGCTGTTAGTTATTGTTGTTTTAAGGGGCGGAACTACGAGGTCATCTGGCGGGCCCAAGTCATACATTTATGATATGAAAAGGAAGTGTGTAGCTATACTTAAACTTGGTAGAGCTTTACCAAATAACCAACAAATTTAGCTACACACTACCAGTAGGTTCTTTTTCATGCCATAACTCTATGACACGGGCCCGCCGTCTTTACTTCCTCTCCAAAGGAAGGCATACTGAACGATTTTAACGCTCTTAAAAATCCGATGACTTCGAACCCACCTCATCTCAGTTTTGCCTCACGGGGCTGAGTGTACCCCGTTCCAGCCCTCAGTCCAGAATTAAATTTATTGTCAGAGCTATAAAAGGAACCCAGACCTCCGGGGCAACAGCCAAGAATGCTATTCGCTACACCACGAAGTGGATAAAAATAAAGAATTTATTAATCTGGAATATAACGAGCAATCCGTAAAATAACCGAGCTGTGTTCACTGGCATGAAGGTTTATTTACACACAGTGGGTTATAATCAAGAGGTTATCGCAGTTAGAGAGGCAATATAACTCGCAAGGCTGCACAACACATACAGTATTATGGGAATGGGTGAGCCAGTTGATGGCTGTTCCGCTATGGAACACGATGATGATTGCTCTAGTTCTCCGAATGGCCACAATAATGGCACCACATTGCAGGTGCCACAGTGGTAACGCTTTTTAAAGTCCACACGGATGGAGTGTGTTACTCGTGTGCGAGAAAGAAGTTAGTAGTTAGACGTGTCCGATCCACCTCTCCGCTGATCTGCTCGTTGTTGGCTAACTATTTCTTTGCTATGTGGAGAGGAGATGATCTACCTGCGAATACGAGTAGGCTATAACGTTACTAGTGAAATCTTATGCGATTGTGAGATAGTCTGTGCATATGCTAAATGCACAATGAACAAGAATAAAATATTAGCTCAGGTTCGGACTCTACGTTAGAACCAGGATGATCTGTATTCTTACAATCTGGCATCAAGAAAAACAAGATGTTCAGTAAAGAACATATAGCCTACTTTCTCCTAAATGCATGGATATTTTTATAACTCTTTGTCCTTTTCAAGGAGTATAATTGAAAGTTGGTTGTAGTAGCTTGTTGAAATACAACGTGCTATAGGGATATTAAACATGAATATGAGGTGCCCTTTGCTAGTGCTACCTCTGTAAAAAATTAGATTCAATTCGGTTTCACCGTGTTTGAATTGATATGGGGAATGGATTTGCACACATACATGGACGCTATTTGTAAACTATTGGGCTGATGACCTTGTAGTCAGTCATAAGATGCTTTCCACAAAAAGGCATGTTGTTGCAAAATCTGGTAGAGATCAAATTATTAGGATGGTCGTAATTTGATTTAAGCTTTTAACATTTGGGTGGCCGTCATTCCGTTTCCGTCAAGATGGCGGCGATAGAACATGACACTGAGGTGCCCTTTGCTAGTGCTACCTCTGTCCCAAATTTCGTTCAATTCGGTTTCACCGTGCTTGAATTGATAGGGGGAATCGATTTGCACACATACTTGGCCACCATCTGCAAACTATTGGGCTGATGATCTTGCAGTTTGGTCAGAATATGCTTCCCACATAAAGATATGTTGTTGCAAAATTTGGTAGAGACTAGATTATTAGGTTGGTCGTATTTATATTTTAGCTTTTAACATTTGGGTGGCCGCGATTACGTTTCCGTCAAGATGGCGGTGATATAAAACATGACACTGAGGTGCCCATAGCTAGTGCTACCTCAGTACCATATTTCGTTCCATTCTGTTTCACCGTGTTCGAATTAATAGGGGGAATCGATTTTGACACAAATAAGGCCGCCATCCGAAAACTATTAGGCTAATGACCTATTAATTTGGTCAAAGGATGCTTCCTCCATAAAGGTATGTTGTTGCAAAATTTGGTAGAGATCGGATGATTTGGTTAGTCGTAATTTGATTTAAGCTTTGAACATTTGTGTGGCCGCCATTACGTGTCCGTCAAGATGGTGGCGATATAAAACATGACACTGCGGTGCCCTTTGCTAGTACTACCTCTGTACCAAATTTCGTTCCATTCGGTTTCACCGTGTTCGAATTAATCGGGGGAATCGATTTTCACACAAAGATGGCCGCCATCCGCAAACTATTAAGCTAATGACCTATTAATTTGGTCAAAGGATGCTCCCCCTATAAAGGTATGTTGTTGCAAAATTTGGTAGAGATCGGATGATTAAGTTAGTCGTAATTTGATTTAAGCTTTGAATATTTGTGTGGCCGCCATTACGTTTCCGTCAAGATAGCGGCGATATAAAACATTACACTGAAGTGTCCTTTCCTAGTGCTACCTTTGTACCAAATTTCGTTCAATTCGCGTTCACCGTGTTTGAATTGATAGGGGGGGACAGACATTCAGAGTACACACACTCACACACACACACACAGACTCACACACACACACACACAGACACACTTTTTTTTCGCCCTGTGTTGATCTCATAAGTCTACTTTCATTTTGTGCAAAAATCGAAAGTAGGCTAAAAAGCGTATCCAATAAGATGCAAGGTTAGCGAATGATACCGAAAGAAGCCCTGAATTATTCTGCCGTCTTGGTAACATTCGGTGAATCTAGGGTTTTGACCATTAGCGTGCTATTATTGACCTTAACAATTTGTTTTAATAAACAATAACGACTATATGATCCCTCTATGTTAGCTTCCAAGTCTCCTCAAACCGCGTGTTTTGGGCGGCACAGCTGTGGTCTGACAAATGAGTGCTATATTCCTCATCCCGGTGATGTAAATTGCGATTTCAGTCACAACACAAAACAAGTAAAAAGAAGAAAAACAAGTACTTGCGTGAAGAACTGCATAGCCATAGCCTATTTTCATATATCCTACTTATGTTAATTGCCTCTATAAATATTCAAAATTTCAGTTTGATTGCTGCAATAGATTCATAGATATCGAGAACCGTCTAAATATCGGATGGTCGCCATGCTGGATTTATATATAAAGTCCTTAGAGTTATGTACTATTACAGGAAGATTATTGTGTAGGTGTTTCATTTAAACTTCAATCGCTTGATTACGACACAAGAAATAAAAAACAGATTTTAAAATTTCGCTCAGCCACCATGTTGTGGATATGTAAATAATTGAAATGAATTAGATGCCAGTGGATTAAAATGTACATAAGCATATACCGTACCAAGTTTCACTGGTTAAATCAGGAGAAACGTCCATTTGAATATTTTAATTACGCATCGCCGCCATGTTGGATTTGTGCTCACCATGTTATTGAACGTCCCATAGGTGAACTTATGTTTGTAGCCTCTATAGGCCTACACATACAACATTTCAGTATGATTGCTGTGATAGATTAATAAATATAGAGAACCGTCTAAATATTTCGAATGGTCGCCATGTTGGACTTGAATATATGTAGGCCATAGAGTTTACTATTAGATGCAGATTATTGTGTAAGTTCATTATTCAAACGTTGATTTCGATCGCATGATTAGAACACAAAAAATAAAAACTTAATTTTAAAATTTCGCACAGCCGCCATCTTGAGGTTATATATACAATTGAACTAAATTATATGTCAGTGCATTGCAATTTTACAGACATTTGCTGTACCAATTTCACTACCTTCGGATGGAAAAGCCGTGAGAAAATTCTATTTAAATGTTTCAACTTCGCTTGGCCGCCATGTTCGTTTTGTAGTTAACAGGTTTTTAAAAGTTACATAGGTGAATGTCTAGTAGTGCTCTTTATCACCGTACAAAATTTCAGGGCGATATAAGTAATAGTTTCGGGGATATAGAATTGCCGGTGAAATATTTCGCATAGCCGCCATGTTGGATTGGTGAGACGTAATAAAATTTGAAGGGCACCGTCGGGGTCAGCCAAAATAGTACTATGTCCTTACCGAGTTTCATTGAAACCGTTCCAGCTGTTTATATTTTATTAGGGGGACACACCCAAACACACGCACACACACACACACACATGGACAAAAGGTGATCTCATAAGTCTGTTTTTTTTTTTTTTCATAAAGAAAATGGGCTAAAAGTGGGCGTACTTAAAATGGTTGTCATGCTTCGAACGTCAAGCTTTCACCTCAGATCCTGCTCATTTAGACTTAATTAATTACGATGTTTATGTTTATGAATACACTTATGCATAAATATACTCTAGGCCCATATACAATGTTCAGATTACAGATTACGGACAGTTTGTACCGGCAACACTGAAAAAATCGCTTCAAAACTTTACACTACCACAGTCACCACACAAACACAGCTTATCAGACAAATTCAACACACACCCAAATGATCAAAGATATTTCAAACCACTAAAAATCAGCCAACATGATGCACAGGCTACGCTGTTACACGTAGTGATGCAATACACATGGAACTAGCTAATGCCTGTAGGAAGCGACACTTGCAGGGGAATCCCAAGAATCGTACCAGAGCTCATACAAGAGAACGGAAATAAGGAGATAAAACTTTCTCTATGTTTTATTGCCACATTGCGGACAGTAATGGGAGTTATGGTTCAGTTACAACGCCAAGTACAGTAGGCTACTGCATCCGGGTTTGTTACACCTTAAGTGGCGAAATATTTAATAGGCTACAGGATATTTCAGAATTTTATGTTACAGCAATCTCATAAACAATTAAATCATGTTCCTTCACCCTAAGCCCGTAACCACCTACGTCTAATCTATCGCCGTCTGCCTACTCTTCGCAACTTCCTTCAGAACCATGAGATATAATCTTAATACCGCAGTTACAAACAAGAAAGATTTAACATAAAGCAACATTGATCTAGACCCTAGAATTCTTGGCTGTCATCCGTAAGTGCGGCTGCGTGTAGTAGCAGTAACGTTCTCGCCTGCTGTGTCTAAGGTAGCAGGCTGATAACCTCGATGTTAGGCCCCTTAAAACAACAATTATCATCATCATCTAAGGTAGCAAGATCGAATCTTGGCGCAGTCAGCTGGCATTTAAGGGTTCGTAAATGCGAGGGTGTCGTGTCAGTAGATTTACTGGCACGTTAAAGATCCCCTTCTGGGCAAAAAGCCTCAGTAGTTAAAAGGGACGTTAAACCAAAAGAGGAAGATTGTAGTTAACGTCACCGTTAATCTCGAGATCATGATGCACGGGACCTCCTTTTTAAGTGGAGTCTGAACCACGGGAAAAGGCATTTCAAATTTGAAAATCTCACATGCATTGACCGGGAATCGAATCAAGCTCGCCGTGGTGAGAGGCCAACAGCTTGACCGCTGCGCCAACACGACCCGGGACGTTAAACCAATAACATTATTATTATCATATTATGAAAGTCCTGACATGAACACGGGGCTTTTGTTCTTGGACAACAATCCAAGACTCTGGTTGGATGATTCCTCAGTTTAGGGGCTGCGACAACGCGGTCATGTAGCCTCGTCTACTATGGGTGTATGTAGAATCTGTCTGATAACCGGTGTTAATTGTGATGGCTGTATTAGTGTGTGCTATCTGTGATTCAGGTATGGACTGCAGACGATCAATTTCAAGTAGTTCCTACTTTTACTAACAAATGCTACCGTCAACGACACCCAGCTGTAAATTTGGCTACAAGATGCCACCACGACCATCACCTGGCGACGAACGTTGGAACTTAATAGAGGATTAATCAAATCTAACCTATATATATTTATTTACCTTCACACAACTGTAGTTAGAGAAAGGTTCCAGACATGCCATAAATCTATGACATGGGTCCGCCGGCTTTACTCCCCACCAAAGGAAGTCATATTGAGGGATTTTTAACGCTCATAAGAAAATCCGATATCTTCGGCCGGGTTTGAACCCGCCATGTTGGACATAGAAGCTCAACATGCTACCAACTACCCCACCGAGGCCGCTAATCCAAGACACTACACGGCAAGGGACACTGCAGAACACAGAACACATTCGTTATCAGGGATAGGAGAGATTGAAACACCCGACCTTCAGTCTTGATATTGCCCTATCGGAATTCCACTTTTATCCTCTGAACAAGAGCTAACCAAGGATGATCGAAATGAAAGATGAATGAGAAGAGCCCGCCAAAAGAAAGTGGGGTCCAGGCTAGTAGCGTTATATGGACGCGTCTATGCACCTACCAGTAGGTTCGTTCTGGTGTGCCAGCTGCAATCTCGGCTGTCGCTTGGAGGTCCGGGTTCGATTCAAAACTCTGCTATGAAATTTTATTCTGATCTGAGGTCCGAAAGAGGTTACACTCCGTCTCGTGAGGTAAATCTGAGTAGAGGTGGATTCTACTTCATATAAGTGGTTTTTCGCGGTTCCCCACTTCTACTTCAGGCAAATGACGAGATAATTCTTAACAGCAGGCCACAGCTGCGTCCTTCCTAATCCTCAGCTGAATTACAAATACACATATTACGTCTTATACCACAATGACGCAGATTATCACACATACCCAAATACACGGGGCTAAATGACCACGATGCCCAAGCACCTCAAATGAAACAACAACAACAACAACCACCTAGGTTCGGTAGCACGCAACCGTGTTTTGTTTGCGGAAGTAAATACAGCAGTGTTGCCACAAGTAAACAGCCTTCGCAATAACAAGTGACAGTCAGTCTGAAAGACTAGACTTTGTATCATTTAGCATTTAAATGCTACAAATGCTGAAAAATGCTAGAAAGGCTGGAGGCTTCTCGCTTCGCTCGAAGTCAAAGACTCTTAACATGTTAGAAAAGTATCTGCCTAATACTTATCTTGCTTATCTTGTTTCAAATTACTCGCGAACGGCAAGTGCAAACTAAGACAAAGCAAGGTCAAGCGCGCGGGATGGCACACGCTCACCAGAGCGCGCGGGGACGTGCCCCTTCCATCCAGTCTAAAAACACTTATAGTGGGCGATGTATTGAACACATGCACCAAGCGGTACTACGTCACACACCTCTGTGCATCTGGGTACATTTCGTCCCGTCACCGTAACTTAACGCCAGACCCCAGCGTAACGACGAAGTCGACAAGATCATTTAAAATGATAAAATGGAGGGGATAGCTACGTGCGTTAAGGGAAGAGTCCATGGGGCCAGGCTATTTCCGAACACAGAAGAAGTATCAGTTTGAACTTCACCATAGGTCATTTTCAACTCCAAGCGAATACAGTACCTTCTAATAGGCTCTCTCCCAACTTCCAGCACAGTTCAACTCCCCTGCTTTCATTTCATTTTTCATTAACTCCTGTGTTGTTGCTTCATTTCAGGGCCTTGAACATCGTGGTCATTCAGCCCCAATGTATTTTCAGTGTGTGTGTGTAGAATTTGTCTGACAACCTGTGTTATTGTGATGGCTGTATTAGTATGTATTTGTAATTCAGGTGATGATTAGGAACGAGGTGGCTGTGGCCTTAAGTTAGGAACCATCCTGGCTTTCGCCTGGAGTAGAAGTGAAAAACCGCAGAAAACCACTTCCAGAATGGCTGAGGTGGGAACCTAACCCACCTCTTCTCAGTTGTTTCCTCACGAGGCTGAGTGTACCCCGTTCCAACCTACAGAGAGATTTGTTTGGATGTATCGGAGACCCTCGCTAGCCCGCTCGCCCGCGGCGCGAGCCTGTCTCCCGCCACGCGCTTTGCCGTTATGCGGCGCCTTCGCGGCACTGAGTCATTGAGTATAGGAATTTGTACTCACCTAGTTCACAGCTGGTGCTGGAAATGTTCGCCATTCACTGCCACACATCGCTGGCACCTTTTTATGAAACTAGCATGTACTCTCTGAAGTTCCTCAGCACCGATTGACTGTAATTCAGCTGTAATATAGTCTTTAAGCTCATTTATAGTGGAGGGTTTCTCGCATACACTCTATTTTTAAGCGACCCCCACAAATAAAAGTCACATGGTGATAAGTCTGGGATTCGCGGGGGACACACGTTCCGACTTATAATCCTAGTACCAAAAATGCGACGCAATTCTGTCATGGATCTTCGTCAGTGTGGGCAGTAGCAGAATCTTGTTGAAAATAAGTTGACAATCGCTCTCCGTAAGTCAGTTCGTCAAAAAATTGGTCAAGGAACACATTGAAGTACAAATTTAAGTACAAATTCCTATACCCAATAACTCAATGCCGCGCAAGCGCCGCGTAATGGCAAAGTGCCTGGCGGGAGACAGGCTCGCGCCGTGGGCGAGCGGGCTAGCGAGGGTCTCCGATACATCCAAACTAATCTCTCTGTACTACTCTCAAGCAGAGCGACGTATCACCTTAATTAGGTGTGTATGTGGGGGGTAGAGTCTGCTGCCCATTAACTGGGCTCCTTTTACTCTATTTGTGAGGGAATAGGCCTGAAATCTTGGCAGAGCTGGGAATCGAACTCGGACCTCCGAGACGACAGCCAAGAATGCTAGCCGCTTCACCACGAGGTGGTCCCCTCAATAACTCCATTCAAGAGTTTAGGATCACAAAATACTGTTGTTTTTGTTGTTGTTGTTAATTCATTTGAGAGGCTTGGGACATCTGGATCATCAGCGCCGTGTAGTTGGGTGTGTATTGAACTTGTCTGATAACCAGTGTTTCTGTGATGGCTGTAGTAGTGTGTGTAGCTGTATTAGGAACAGGGTAGGTGCCCCAGGACTAGAAATAAGGTGTTATCCCGGCATTTTCCTGGAGGGAGTGTGGAAAACCCCGGAAAAACACACTCAGGATCGCAGCTGTCAGTGCCAGGATTCAAACCTGCAATTTTCGGACTTGCTCCAACTGCCCGCATGGCCATGGTGTACGATTTAACGAGCACGGCTACACCGCGGGGTGATCACTAAAAGCATTCGACTGGGAAAAGCACCTAGCGCTTAGAAAATTCATTTAAGAATCACTTTTTAGTTGGTCTACATATTAATGTGCCCAATTAAATTGGGTGGGAATTAATATTTATTCATCACACTTAGTAACATGAATTAATATACGAAGTGCAGAAAATGTAATTATTGTTATTTACTTATTTATTTATTGCTTCTTTCTTTCTTTCTTTCTTTCTTTCTTTCTTTCTTTCTTTCTTCGTTTTGCCCACTTAGGGAGCGCGTTTGACTTGGGTTGATGGTGATTTCCTCTTCTTCTCCTCCCAAAATCACCTCATGAACTCACTATGCCCCTTCTTACGTTCTTCCGTCCATTTCTTCCAGTGGTCTTTCTTAGAGTTCCAAAAGCCTTGCAATTCATGATGATATTTTCTGTGATGTTAATTTCGTTTTTAGTCCGGTATGATTTCTTCTAACCAACTGATTTTGACCTTCGTGAATTTATTATATCAGCAGTTTTTATCGTTTCAAATGATCTTGTCGACTTCATCGTTATGCTTTGGTCTACCGTTATGCGTTACGGTTACGGCGTGTATGACGTCATCAAGTTGTTCAGTGCATATGCACCGAGTGTGAGTTTATTCCTGGGCTATGCCGTTATGCGATACGGAGACGGAGAGCGTATGACGTCATCACGTTGTTCAGTGCATATGCACCGAGTCTGAGTTTACTCCTGGGCTATGCCGTTATGCGATACTGAGACGGAGAGCGTATGACGTCATCATGTTGTTCAGTGCATATGCACCGAGTCTGAGTTTACTCCTGGGCTATGCCGTTATGCGATACGGAGACGGAGAGCGTATATAATAATAATATCGTATGGCCTCGGGTGACTGGTGCAAGCTTTGCTATTTGACTCCCAGAGGGTAGCTTGCATGTCGAATTTCGTAGTTCCTTGACTATGAAAGTCAAGGAGGTTAGATGTTAGATATCTAATCTCCTTGAACACAATAGCGCTTTCTAGTAGAGAAATGAGGAACTTTGTGCTGGCGGAAACTCCCGAGATTAATTTTTCCATTATGAACTCGGCCTACTGAATTCAAATGGGTTCTTTGACATGCCAACATCGTATGACATGCGTATCGTATTTTTGCCGCCTTTCAAAAATCACTTACCACGGTCAGGGGCGAACCTGCAATCTTGGGGTTAGTAGACCGGCATGCTATCCACTCACCCACCGTGGCAAGCTGGAGAGCGTATGACGTGATCATGTTGTTCAGTGCATATGCACCGAGTCTGAGTTTATTCCTGGGCTATGTCGTTATGCGATACGAAGACGGAGAACGTATGACGTCATCATGTTGTTCAGTGCATATGCACCGAGTCTGAGTTTATTCCTGGGCTATGGCGTTATGCGATACGAAGACGGAGAACGTATGACGTCATCATGTTGTTCAGTGCATATGCACCGAGTCTGAGTTTATTCCTGGGCTATGGCGTTATGCGATACGAAGACAGAGAGCGCGTGACGTCATGCAGCAGAGTGCACCTCCCGCTCTCCGTTCCCCGCACGTGAAGCCTAAGTTAATGGGTAATGGAGTCTGTTGAGAAGCCTTCCTGAGCCTTTCTAACATGTGTAGCATTTGTAGCATGCGTCATTTGAAATGATGTAAAGTCTAGTCGTTCAGACGGACTGTATCTTTTTTACGTATCTGGTGTTGTCCATTCTGCAGATATGACCATAGAATTTCAATCGTATCTTACGCACGGTATCAGTGAACTTATTGATTACTGTGTACAAGTCTGTGGCTTCCCTTTTAATCCATATACCATTGACATTTATTTATTTAATTACGCCCACATCGGAGCACTTAAATCAAACCAAATACATTCAAGTAATCTAAGAATTGACAGGGAATTTAGTCGGCATGATCTTCCTCCTCTCCATAAACCACTTCATTCTGGCTAACATGTTATTGTTAATAATATTATTAATATTTAGTCGTATAAAAATAACTTTCCCCGCAACCATCAAGCCGAGTTCCTGCACCGATATAGGACCACTTGAAGCAATGCGGCCTTCATGCTATGCATGTTATCATTTTCGATCTTTCTGGATCCGTTGTATGTAATACCATGAAGAATGCTGCTTATTCATTCTTCAGAAGTGGATATGTTTCATACTCGCAATCCTCATGTCCTTCCTGCGTTTGTCCCTTGTCCACTATGCACGACCTGCGTAACAATGGACCAGACATAATGCACTGTTGCGAAAGTCAACCAACTCTAGACTCGTCTTCATCTCCTGTGCTTGGAACAGAAAGTACATTGAGGGAAAGTTTGAATTTAATATTGTGTAATTCTAGTTCTTATATTGATGTAGTTTCCGAAACAGAATAGTCTCATATTAAAATACGGACAAATTCTGTTCTCAATAAGATGACGTAAATAACACACTCAATAACACCTATCCTCAATTTACAAATATACACGCTAGTATAGGCCTACAGCCATCACAATAACACAGGTTATCACACAAATTATATATACAGTATACACTCAAATACACGGTACTATATGACCACGATGTCGTAGAAACAACAAAACAAACTGTTTTATTAAAAATAAAAACGTGGATTCCAGGAAAACCAACATTTAGTACATGCTCTACTGATTATTCTGATAATTGTTGTTCAAAGGGGCCGAACATTGAAGTTATCTACTCCTTATATGCTCTTATCTCAAGGTTCTATTGTCTGAGAGCACCTGGAGGTGTAAGCGACTTCAGTGGCGTAGTTGGTAGAACGCTGAACTGCTGTGACCAAGATAGCGGATTCATACCCGGCCGAAGGCGTCGGACTTTTTAACTTTTCGGAGAGGAAGTAAAGCCATCGGTCCCATGTCATAGATTCATGGCATGTAAAAGATCCTTCCACAGACTAAACTTGTGTGAAGCTAAATTTCTAGGTTAGATTTCGTTGGAACGCTCTATCAAAGTTCCAACGTTCACCACTAGGTATCAGTGACATCTGGTAGAGAAAGTTGGAACTACTTGAAATGGAACGGAACTTGTAGCTCACCCCATGGGTGTCCGCTTGAAGCAGCTACAGCCTCTGGCGAGCCGAACATGTCCTCGGAAGCTCCCGGCACTAAACGCCATACGATAGATAATAAACCTCGTGGTGTAGTGGACAGCATTCTTGAATATCGCCCCGGAGGTCCGGGTTCGATTTCCGGCTCTGCTAAGATATTTAATTGTGATCTGAGGGCTGTAATAGGGTACACTCAGCCTCGTGAGGCATAACTGAGAAAAGGAGGCTTTGTTTCCCACCTCAACCATCCTTGAAGTGGTTTTCCATGGTTTCTCCACTTCTACTCCAGGCAAATGATGGATTGGTTCCTACCTTAAGGCCACGACCGCCTTCTTCCCCATCCTCACCTGAATTACAAATTCACACTCTAATACTGTCCGCACGCAAGGAGAGGTCAGCTGGATTTGAACTGCAGATGTCTTCCCACGTACTGAGTATCGAGCAATCCAAAACCATCAAGTTGGTCATCTGCTTCACTCACTCAGCACATTCATTATTTCTTTCTTTGTGGGACGAAGGAAGGAAGAAGGAAGGAAGGAAACAATACACACGTGAATCCCGATTACAACAAACACCTTGTGGGAAGTAGCAGCAACTGACTGGCTGCCGATATATTTCGGTTAGGAATAGACGTGCTGCGCATGCGTACAGCCGGACCTGCCCGCTCTCCGTCAAAGCATGTTTAACTGATTTTTCCTGGCGCAGTATCATTACAGACACCACAATCGGACAAATTTTACACCCACCCAAGTACATGGGGCTATATGACCACGATGCCCAAGTCCCTCAAATGAAACAACAGCATGTATTGTCTGAATAATGATAAAACCCCATCACAAATAAACCTTCGCTTCAGAACAGAGAATTTCAGGCCTGCTGCAATATAATTTAATTCATTTTTTCAAATTATTAAACAGAAAACAAATTTTATGAAACTTGATTTCTACACCATACTAGCACTAAACTGTCCATATGGATTTGTTTATCCCAAAGGGGAGGTGGT
The DNA here is from genome assembly GCA_946902985.2 of Meconema thalassinum. NCBI lineage: Eukaryota > Metazoa > Arthropoda > Insecta > Orthoptera > Tettigoniidae > Meconema > Meconema thalassinum. The sequence continues at coordinate 1,983,497,983 of OX336388.2, forward strand.
ACACCCTATCTCTGCAATGTTAAAGTATGCTTTCTTCATGTACATTTTTTGACTAAACTAGTAAACCTATGTTGATAAAAATTGGCATACTAATAGAATGATGTATTTTGTTCATTAACCCATTTTCTCAAAGAGTTTGATAGCCACACAGATGCCAGAAAAGAAAAAAAAAATGCAGTAGTTTGTATACCACAACTTTGTCATTATTTATGTTAGAGACCTAAAAGAATGGGTTAAGTTAAACAACCACAAGAGAATAACTGGTAAAAATTTCAACTTTCTAACTCAGCATAGATAGGTTTTGAGAAAAAGGTACATGAACATTAAAACTGTAACTTGGAATAAAATTCAAGCAAAGTAACAATACCTCAGTGCATGCCTGGTCCATATTCAGGATCATCTGGATCATCAATTTCATCTACCCTGATCCTCTTCTTGTTTCTGTTGATTACCCTGGACTGTTTAATGGCCGCCTCTGCTTGCAGATCTCAATTTGGTAGGGGGTCTGGGCAAGTTCATCATTGCACATTATTTTTTTCCTGCTTCATATCCTTTCCCATTTGACCTCATACCATACACAAACCTAATATTTACCTCAAATCCATCTGGAGTCTGTATAGAAGTGTAGAACTCACGTTCCATGTCACAATTCACACACTTCAGCACTAATTTAGCTGCTAAGCCTTTCCTTTGTTTATTATCCTCATGTAAGCTTACCTTACCTTCACTACAGTTTTTGCACTTCACACAGTCACTCAGAGCACTGGAAAGTAGATCAATATTAATTATACGATTTCCATAGCTCCCCTGACCAGTTTCACACTCTGTGTTTACCTGAGAGTTGTTATCACTATGATCAGAAAAGAGTTTTCTTCTTGAAGAACTAGTAACTTGAGGTTCACCTTCGGCAGAACATTCGGGCGTCGTATCTAACCTCAAATTACTGGTATTATCTCTAACACCTCACGCAACATTTACTACTGGAGCATTACTACTATTAGGCCTACTATCTGTTAGTGTTTTGCGTTTTCTCCCCGGACCTCCACGACATTTTTTGTACACTCTCTGTGATCTACCCATCTTCAAGGAAATTAGTTTTCACTTCACAAATACACGTGCGCCTTTTTGAAGTAAACACACAAATGAACAAATGAATGCAGCAAAGCGAAACGCGACACGTCACTGGACAGGTTAGCCAACACAAAATTTTCCTAAGAAAGTTGACGGCGCGAAATTACAAAACTAAAAGCTACGATATTGAAATGACAGGAAAAGGGGATGTGACCTCAGCTGTCACTATGACATTTAAACGACATTACAGGATGTTCCGGACGATTTACCAAATCATACTATCAGTATAATGATAGAGCAGACTATTTCGTGAAAATCAGAAAAAGTCATATTTTCACCCAATGAGGTGTAGGCCTACCACCACCATCTGAGCTCTACTTATTAATAAACTGTACTTGTCTTTCTAAATTTCCCATTATTGACCCTATCATAAGTGAACAATGAACCATGTTGGCGGAGAGAAATTTGGCATAATAAATGTGTCAGTTACCGGCAGCTAGCTCTGCACTTGCCCATCCTCCTCCTCCTGCATACTACTGCAGCGTAAAACATTCGCCAAGCTAAATGGCACTGGCTTCGATTAGTAATGTCTGAGGGAATATGCTACTGTCGCGCGTCAATGTTCACAGCCAGGAATGTATTCGGCACGATCCCCGCACCGCTCCACGCCCCTCTCCTACCACTGAGCTCTCAAGGTCAAGTGCAGAGCTAGTCACCGGGAACTCGAGTAAGTTAACAGCTCGGGACATGTCAGTGAGGTGTGCTGTTTGTGAAGGAAGAGCAAGCATGGTTCTGCAGTGAGATGTCACGCAATAGTCCAAGATAAGTTGGTGTGAGTTGATTCTACCTAGATGAGTTTCCATTTCTACTTCAGGCAATTACCGGGATGCTTCCTAACTTAAGGCAACAACCACCTTTATTTCAATCCTATCCGTAATTAAACATACACAGCACAGGTTAACAGACAAATTCTACATACACCATGCACAGAGGCCTATAATAATAATAATAATAATCTATACTAATATAATAAAGCTGAAGAGTGTGTGTGTTTGTTTATGTGTTTAAATGCGCTAATCTCTGGAACTAAATTATCAGTCGGATTCAATATAATTCTTTTTGTATATGATAGCCTCATTCAAGAGGAATAGTTTAGGCTATGTAGCATTAGGCTACATCTCTCAGGTAACCTTAAGTCGGAAGAATCAGCGCTCCCGAACAGCTTCAATAATACCGAAGTCTATTGTTGTCATGTAATGCGGGCCGTATCACGTCGCCCCTACCAATGTTCTGGTGCAGAATTGCGAACTGCTTATAAATTGCAGTCACGGGGAGTAATTAGTGCAAAAAGATTTCTTAGACCCCTTAAAACAGTTATCATCATGAGAATAGTATGCCTCTGTACAAGGGCGATGGTGTTGGCGTAGTATACTGAGGTTATCAGCTGCAATAAGCGTTGGTGCTTTAAAATTTACTTTCATTTATTCCGATCCTTATCCTTGAGCGCTCCAGTTCTGTAAAACAAATAAATCCACCGGTCGAAGCCGGGCACTACTGCTAGTAATAATAATAATAATAATAATAATAATAATAATAATAATAATAATAATAATCGCTTGTATTCAGCAACTGGGGCGTAGATCTTTTGAATTGGAGCCATTGAGGTGATCTACTTTCCAATTTGGACGTTCTGTTTAACACTGCCAATTGGTAGTAAAACCCAGAACTCTACTGGGCGACCAATGACCGAGATTTAATTCATTTTGTCTTGTTATCACGAAACGTGATACGAGTGATCTTGACGAGCAACCATCGCACGACTCAGAATGCCGTGGATTTTTCCGCCCTTCAAAAATCCGACTTCCTGTTCCGGGATTCGAAACCGCGAGTTTGGGATCAATCTCTCACTTTTGTTTTTATTGTTTACGTTTTACTTTTTTCTGTTTATTCTATTTTTCAGGTTGTGAAGACGTTATGAACACCCAGTCCCCGAGCCAGGAGAATTTAATCGCTCCAATGACTTACCGAGGAAGCTTAATACGGGGCTGATGGCTACGAAGCTCCTAAATTAAAAAAAAAATAGAACGCTCTCTCAGTAGCCTACAATTGGAAGAGAGAAATGTAGAGCGTTTGTAATAACAAATCAAATGAGGAGAGTCCGCCTTCTGGAATCATTGTTATGTAACCGTATCAAGTCTTATTTCTTTGGTCACATATTTGGTGAGCACTCGGTGTGTAAAAACTATCACATCAGATTGAAGCCAAGGATAGAACTCTTTTAGAATCTGTTCTGTAATCAAAATCGTCTCCAAATTAGGTAGTTATGAAACTAGTTATTTCACTTCCGTGAGACATGCTGTCAATTAGCGGAGCGTAATGATAATGGAACTTGTCGCTAGGCGGTTCATTGCTCGACCTTTCTACAGGATTACAGCAAGATACATTGTCGCTATCCCCTTACTGGCACATAACTCATAAGGAAAGTAGACGTACTTCACTCAGATCGTGATTGAAACCGGGAGATATCTGAGATAATGTAAAGGCGAATAAACACAATCGTTCGTATGTCTTGGTGAGTTAGGGTACATTCGGTTGCATACAGTTCACACCGTCGGAAAGGCAGCACACCCTGACAATGGCGGGGTTGATGACCTCGCTTTTCCACCCCTTAAAACCACAACAGACAGCCAACACGCTGACAACAGAATATATCACAGTTGTAACGGTAACAACGCGCATGTTACGTGGTTGATAATGTAGAGTTCCAGAGAGCAAAATGAGGTTGGACCAAATGAGATTCGGGCCTCCCCGCTCCGACATCTTTTTGCAGCGCATTGCCTGTCGATACATTGCGAGTTTAATACGAATAAAGGTGTCTCAAAATTATCAATAACCATCTTATTTAATCTTTAATAACTCTTATATCTTACTGTACATTTTAAACGTATTTAAAAACCCTCATCTTATTGCATCACGGTGATTTGACGTCATACTAACGCCACCCATACATGATAAGTCTTGATGAGGACTACAAATAATTTACATCATCGTTACACTCATTGAAAGGGGCTTCCATCAGAGCTGTCGGAATCTACCACGATGAGCACATTTAAAACGTTACACCGATAGCAAACTCACAGTCGTGTACGCTGCCCTGCTCCTCAAATATCGCAGAATTGATCTATAAATATGTACCACACATCTTCTACGTAAGCAGAATGGGAGGTGACTATAAGCGTGGAGCTGTAAATAATTAATTCATTCAAGTGTGACGCTATCACTATCTACACCTGATTGTCAAGACATAGAAGCCATTAATCCGTGGAACGTAGTTCTGTGCATTAATAACTGTTTGACAGCATGTGAGAAAATAATAATAATAATATAACTACTACGGTTATAGCCGTGCGGGTTGGATTTTACCGGTGGAATATTCCGCAGTACTTCCAAGAATTTGCTTTCAAAATGTGCAACGTGTTCATCTTCGTAGTCCAACTCTTACGTCAGGGCTCTTTCACTGGCGTGTGCGATATTCTTTCATGATTCAAATTGTAATAAAAGAAGCAACTCTGAAAAATCGTTCATAAAATATCTATGAAATTTAATCTAGAGCCGTTATCATTTTCCCCCATTAATGAGCAGTTGCTCAAATTATGAATGAGCGCAAAGTTACGACGACGGGTTTACACGAGATCAATTACAGCGGGATCGGCGATTGGAAGTAATATTATGAGGTTATTCCAATGAGTTCATTGATTTTAGGATCTGGGTTCGAGAACTAAACAACGAAGGAAGGACAGAAGGAAGGAAGGAGAATTATGCAGTTAACGAGAGCGAGTTCATTCTTTATTTCAGCGACTGTACATTATCTTCACTACCCGTCTCCTGAGTTTCATCATGAACAGAGTGTCCAGGCGAGGAGTATTACACGTCGATGATTTTGAAAGCGGTATTAAGAGAATTATTTTCAATTTTACATTTATTTTGAAACTTACTGAAATGCCTGAAATTTTCCTTTGTTCTCAAGTGAGCATCAGCAGAAATGTCGCCAGTTATTGTGATTGAATTAGTAGTTCTCAGACTGATTTAACACAATTCTACATGTCTCCTTGTCCTGTGTAACAGCGTAACTACACACAACACTCAACCTCCCAGGTAGCGTTGCTAGACTCAAACAAGATGATTATGTTAATTCAGAGTCTAAATTATACTAGATTTCTTCAAATTTTACTAGATTTCTCCAAATTATGCTATATTTCTAATTTTTTCCTGAAAGGAAATTATCTGGTAAGTGCTTTCATATTAATATATTATCATCATCATCATCTTGCACAGCTTCCAGCCACTGGCCGGGTCTGTTTGGAACACAAGCCTCTCCAACGTCTTCTGTCTTCCCACCATCTCTCAGCCTCCACCCTTGTCCAGTCTTCTCCTCTCTTCTTCACGCATTCTTCCACCCCCTTCGGCCACCTGTCTCTCGGTCTTCCTCTCGGTCTCTTTCATTCCCACTTCGTCTCGTGTATCCTCCTGGGCATCCTCTTCTCCTCCATTCGTTTTACATGTCCATACCATCTAAGTCAAGGTTTCTCTATACCATCCTGTAATGGTTCCTCCTTCATTAATTCTCTGGTCCTCTCATTTCTTATTCTGTCCATCTTTGTAGCTCCAATACTGCTTCTCAAGAACCTCATCTCTATATTTTAAAATCCTCTTTTTCTCCCACAAATCTTCAGTGTCGGTTAGAAATGTCATTAATTCAGAACTTTCAATTCAAGAAGTTTCATAATGAAAGAAAAACTAAAAACAAGTAGTTCCGTGAAGAACTATACAGCCTATTTTCATATATCCTGCTCATGTTAATTTCTTCTAACAACATACAAAATTTCAGTATAATTGCTGTAACAGATTCGTAGATATTGAGAACCGTCTAAATATTTCAGATGGTCGCCAGGTTGGATTTTTATTTTTGTACTATTACATTAAGATTATTGTGTACGTGTGGTATTCAAACTTCAATCGCATGATTAGAACACAAGAAGTAAAAACGAGATTTTAAAATTACGCACAGCAGCCATCTTGTGATTATGCAAACAATTGAAATAAATTAGATGCCAGTGGATCAACATTTGTATAAGCATTTAACGTGCAACGTTTCACAGCACTCAGATAGTTAATTCGCGAGAATCGTCCATTTAAATATTTATACTTCGCGTCGCCTCCATGTTGGATTTGTGCTCACCAGGTTAATGAAAGTCCTATAGGTGAACATATGTTCATAGTCTCTATGAAAATAAAAAAATTCAGTTTGATTGCTGTAAAAGATTCATAGATATTGAGAACCGTCTAAATATTTCGGAAGCTCGCCATTTAGGATTGTTATATGTATAGGCCATAGAATTATGTACCATTCAAGGACAATTATTGCCTAGGTTCATTATTCAAACTTTCACTTCGATCCCATGATTACGACACAAGAAATAAAAACTTAATTTTAAAATTTCGCACAGCCGCCATATTGAGGTTATGTAAACAATTGATTCAAATTAGATGGCAGTGCATTACAATCTGCAAAATCATTTATTGTACCACATTTCACTGCGTTCAGAGAGTTAAATCACGAGAAAAGTCTATTAAACTATTTCAAATTCGCTTGGTCGCCATGTTCGTTTTTTACTTTACGAGTTTATGAAATATACATAGGTAAACTTGTACCAGTACCCTTTATCACCGTACAAAATTTCAGGGTAATATCTGTAATAGTTTAGGAGATATAGAATGTCAGTGAAATATTTCGCACAGCCGCCATTTTGAGGTTATGTAAACAATTGAACTAAATTAGACTCCAGTGCATTACTATGTGTATAAACACTTGCTGTACCTAGTTTCATTACGTTTGGATGGTTAAATCGTGAGAAAAGTCTATTTAAAAGTCTCAACTTCGCTTGGTCGCCATGTTCGTTCTCTACTTTACAAGTTTATGAAATATACATAGGTAAACTTGTATCAGTACCCTTTATCACCGTACTAAATTGCAGGGTGATATCTGTAACAGTTTCGGAGATATAGAATGTCAGTGAAATATTTCGCACAGCCGCCATTTTGAGGTTATGTAAACAATTGAACTAAATTAGACTCCAGTGCATTACAATGTGTATAAACATTTGCTGTACCAAGTTTCATTACGTGTGGATAGTTAAATCGCGAGAAAAGTCTATTTAAAAGTCTCAACTTCGCTTGACCGCCATGTTGGTTTTGTAGTCACCAGGTTTTTGAAAGTCTCATAGGGGAACTTTTAGTAGTACCCTTTATCACCGTACACAATTTCAGGGCGATATCGGTAATAGTTTCGGAGATATTGAATGCTAGTGAAATATTTCGCACAGCCGCCATTTTGCATTGGTGAGACGTAACAAAATTTGAAGGGCATGGTCGAGGTCGCCGGGAATAGTGCTATGAACATACCGAGTTTCATTGAAATCGCTCCAGCCGTTTAGATTTTATTAGGGGGGGACACACACACGAATCACACACACACACACACGCACACACACACGGACAAAAGGTGATCTCATAAGCCTATTTTTTCAAAATTGAAAATAGGCTAATAATTGGCTAATACCTATTTTAAAACCATTAGCTTGTAACACTCTCCCACTTGGACTATCTTCCGGTTCTTACAAATATGTAAGATATACAATTTCAAAATATCTCAGGTAAATAAAGTATAGCACAGTCAGAATTTGTGTATGGTCCGAATGGCTCTTGATTGCATTAGCAACTGATCCAAATCGTATCTTTAGGTGGTGAACATAGGTCGCTTCATATTACTGTATTATAAAATAACACACGCCTATGAACGATTTTATAATTTAGGTAAGAAGTGTCCATGCCATAATCATATTTACTTTTATTTTAAATGCAAAATATTGTACTGAATATGATATATTCAGGAATTATGCCAACACCGAAATGTTCAATGCTAAATCAATGAAAATGAAGCTAGATCTAGCTCCAAGATTCTATAATTGGCAAAGCTTATCCACGGTAATGTGCCTAAGCCACGTGATACTAGACCTTCCTCTACAGTTACTTTCTTCCGATTACCATTTTCAATAAGCTAGAGCTGGGTGTATGGAGTTATATAACCTCTTTACTTCTCCAACCCTTTCATTAGATCTCATCACAAATCTCTCGTCTTTTGTCCTTTCTGTCTCTTTCTCTCAGCATTGGCAAACTTGAATAGCTACTGTAGTGAACCTGTAAAGGGCAATATAACTCGTGGACATCAAGAATCGTAGTACTGCAAATAAGTATACATTCGCTGGAGCAGAAGTATTTAAGTTGTATATTAGAGTCCATTATAAACTGTAAAAAATGCACTGACTGCGTGATACAGCGGGGGAGGGGTGGGGGGATTAGCTGGAAATCTGAAAGTCCATGGTTGAGGGTATGAACCCAACATCGGAATAATAAACAGTCTAGTTTTGTTCACTTTCATGGTACATTTATCATTTAGAAAGAGGTGGGGTACATTATATTTAGTCTCTTGCGTCGTGTCGATGGCTGAAGGTTTATGTAACTTACATTAGTATTGTTTACTCTCAGGTGATTAACAACCCACCAGCAAACTACACAGGGCACAGTTGTGTATATAGCTCCAGGGGTGAAAGTTTGTTTGGGTCACTGCTATGTGGGGCGCGGTGAACAAATCATCGTCGGATTTCCAAGTCGTTGAAATAACTCTCCCCTCCCTCTTAAACAATAATCAGGAAAATTTAGTCATCTCTTGTTTGAAACTTACCACATTTAGAAGTTATCTTACTTGAGCGAAGCACCATATATCCAGGTAGAGATCTGAGCATACGAGTACATCACTGAAGATACGAAATACGATTGACCACGGAACTGAGGAACGACCCGCAACATGCAATTGGTAGGTACAACATTCTTTTCTATGTATCAATATTGATAAAATTGAATCAGAAAAATCTACAGTGTGAAGAATCATCTTGAATTTTCGACTGATTTTTTATACTATTTATTTACGTTTTAATCGAAAATTCTTCCAAGTTTAACGACGGATTGCTTACTTTCTTACTTATCTACATTCGAAAAAAGAAGTCTCCTATTAATATATTTTTTGTAATACTCATATAATTCAACATAGCATTTTAAAGTAGTTTATGTTCGACCCTGACTATTATATGTTAGAAAACTGTACTATAATGAGGCTCATTATAACACTATTTTTAGCCTATTTTCATTTATGAAAAAAAAAGTCCTCTCGGCACGCCGGAAGGCGGAGGTAGATTTCACCGGACAAACTTGGGGAAGGGCGAAAATAGGCAGAATATGAAGGTTTTCGTAGAAGGATCAGACCTCACTTATTGCGAGAAAGTATTTTATAATTGGAGATTAATTAACTTTGTTTTCGTCATTTTATGCATATTTTAAACATTTTATTGTCTAATGGGGACGGTAACCTTCTTTTCATTTAGGGTCCATTTTTATACTTGTGGTCACACTGTCCTTATGCAAGGTTTCGACACTGATGTGTAACTATGTAACGGTCTGTTACTTCTTCACGCAAAATTATATCTCCCGCAGAGATTTTGGTTGGTTCCTCAGTTTAGGGGCTGCAAAAATGCGATCATGTAACCCCGTGTACTTTGGGTGAGTGTAGAATCTGTCTGATAAACGGTGTGAATTGTGATGGCTGTATTAGTCTGTAATTCAGGTAAGGAGTGCAGACGGTCAATTTCAAGCAGTAGTTCCTAATGTTGGTACCAGATACTACCATCAACGACACCTAGCTGTGAACTTGGCTACTAGATGCCACCGCAACCAGCAACTCGCAACGAACGTTGGAACTTCCCCTCCAAAGGAAAGCATACTGAGGGATTTTAGCGCTCTTAGAAAATCCGACGACTTCGGCCGGCTTTGAACCCGCGACCTTGGGCATAGAAGTTCAGCATGCTACCAGTTACGTCACCGAAGCCACTTCACACTTAGATTGAAATCTGAATCTGATCTCGTGCAAGTGCGTTGTCATGGCAACGTCTGATGGCCCATCCCTCATCAATTTAGTAGTGTTGCCATGGCAACCTCTGATAGCTCTTGGCATTTTCTTATAATTCTGAAATCATTTTTCTCATCCCTTGGCGTAATGGTGGGTCATATCAAAAATTCTTTCAGACAAAAGTTTTAGGTAATTATTAGGGGAATATTGTCCATTTTGTACGGTTTTGATATTGTGCCTATTAAGAGAGATATGATTAATGTTTCCCGAAAAACTAACTTTTTTCCACCCCATTGGCCAATGGTTGGTGCTATCAAAAAACTTTTTAAACATACATTTTTGGCACTTATCCGACACATAATATGAACTTTGAAGAGCTTCGATATTTCACATATTAAAAGAGTTATAGTGATATTTCACTTTTTCGAAAAAGCCCCCCATTTTTACCCCCTCCGACCGATTTTGCCCATTAACGAACTCGACCGAGATTTTATAGGGATACATATTATGTAAAAAATTCAAAGTAATTGGTGCAAAATTACGGAAGTTATCGTGTCCACAAGAAACTGATATATATATATATATATATACAAGCTGACACGGCAGACGTTGTCCTGCCAATCAAAGAAAGTGTTGTAACTTAGTTTCTTGAAGTGCTTTTGGATATACAATATTTTTTCAATTTCTGTTAACTGCCTCTAAACTATCGTGAATTGAATTAACTAATTTAGAAACATTCGTTGGAGCGTGCACAACAACTCTCCAAAGTTTCATCGCAAACGGATAAATGGCATTTAACGCATACGGGATTTGGTTTAAATGATTCGTGCGCTGTCACTCATTTGTTGAATCTACTCGTGCTCTACCAACTGTGAAATGGATTTACTAAGTTAGAAAGCTTCACGTAAGTGTACACAACAACTCATCAAAGTTTCATCGCAATCGATGAATAGTATATGAACGCATACAGGATTTTGTTGGAACGCTTCGCGCGTCGTCACTCATTTGTTACATCCACTCGTGCGCTACCAATATTGTAAAATGGATTTACCAAGTTGAACACCTTCCCTGGCGTGTACACAACAACTCATCAAAGTTTCATCGGAATCGGATGAATGGCATATGAACGCATAAGTGATTGTCTTTAAACGATTCGCGTGCCGTCACTCATTTGTTGAATCTACTCATGCGCTACCTATTGTAAAATAGATTTACTAAGCCTGAAACCTTCTCTGGCGTGCACTCAATGATTCACCAAGGTTTGATCGCAATCGGATGAATGATATATGACCGCATACGGGACATTGTGGAAACGATTCGCGCGCCGTCGCTCATTTGTTGGTGCGCTACTTATTAAAAACTGGAATTACTAAGACAGAAACATTTCCAGGAGTGTACACAACATTTCACCAAAGTTTCATCGCAATCGGATAAATTGTACATGGACGCATACGGTACTTTGTTGAAATGATTCGCGTGCCGTCACACATTTGTTGAATCTTCTCGTGCGCTACCTATTGTAAAATGGATTTATTAAGCCAGAAACCTTCCGTAGGGTATACACAACATCTCACCCAAGTTTCATCGTAATCGGACGAATGGTATTTGAACGCATTTGGGACCTTATTGAAACGCTTCGCGCGTCATCGCTCATTTGTTGAATCTACTCGTGCGAAACCTCCTGTGAAATGGATTTACTAAGTTAGAAACCCTCACGTAAGAGTAGACAACATCTCACCCAAGTTTCATTGCAATCGGATGAATGGTACAACCTATGAACGCATACGGGACTTTGATTAAAAGTTCGCGCGTCGTTGCTCATTTGTTGAATCTACTCGTGAGCTACCTATTGTAAAATGGATTTACTAAGTTAGAAACCCTCACGTAAGTGTACACAACATCTCACCCAAGTTTCATCGCTATCGGACGAATGGTATTTGAACGTATACGGGACTTTATTGAAACGCTTCGCACGTCGCCGCTCATTTGTTGAATCTATTCGTGCGCAAACTCCTGTGAAATGGATTACTAAGTTAGAAGCCTTCACTTAAGTTTGCACAACAACTCATCAAAGTTTCATCTCAATCTATGAATGGAATATAAACTTATACGGAATTTTGTTGAAACGCTTCGCTCGTCGTCACTCATTTGTTGAATCTAGTCGTGCGCTACCTAATGTGAAATTGATTTACTAAGCCAGAAGCCTTCCCTGGAGTGTATACAACATCTCACCCAAGTTTCATCGCTATCGGACGAATGGTATTTGATCGCATACGGGACCTTGTTGAAACGCTTCGCGCGTCGTCGCTCATTTGTTGAATCTATTCGTGCGCTATCTAATGTAAAATGGATTTACTAAGCCAAACACCTTCCCTGGAGCTCACTCAACATATCACCCAAGTTTCATGGCAATCGGATGAATGGTATATGAACGCATACGGGACTTTGAAACGCTCTAACGTGCAGAGACAAACAGTAGAATTCGACATCACTGCCACCTTTGGTATAACACAAGTTTTCGCCACCGGCGGAGTGTATGTAATGGCGGTAGTTGCACAGGTTGCGACCAGGTGGCTCTAACGTGCAGAGACAAACCGTCCAAAGACATCAGCTTTCACGAAGGCCAAGGCTAGTGGTTTCCATGACGTCTGTTTTTGACGGTATATTGTGGTTCTAAAATTGTGTGTAAATTGTGGTTCTAAAATTGTGTTCATTCCACCTACCGGGTCAGATTGTGAATCTAAACCATACATGGACCCACCCTAATATATATACCAAATTCCATCAAAATCGGTTCAGTCGTTTAGGAGGAGTTCAGTCACATACACACGTGTCGAAGAATTATAAAGATATATAGATACATATATACATAAATTATATATAAACTTTTGAACTGACGGTGGTTTTGGGGTCTTGGGGATGTGAAACGCGAAGATATGTCGAAATTTTCCGGAAGTCGAAACATGGTACCCATTGCAATAGTTAGCTTTCTAATGAAATCTACCTAATAGGCTTATGAGATCACCTTTTGTCCGTGTGTCTGGGTGTGCGTGTGTGTTTGATTCGTGTGTGTGTGTCCCCACTAATAAAATCTAAACGGCTGGAGCGATTTCAATGAAACTCAGTAAGTTCACAGCACTATTTCAGGCGACCCCGACCGTGCCCTTCAAATTTTGTTACGTCTCACCAATCCAACATGGTGGCTGTGCGAAATATTTCACCAGCATTCAATATCTCCGAAACTATTACTGATATCACCCTGGAATTTTGTATGGTGATAAAGGAAACTACTAGAAGTTCACTTATGAGACCTTAGAAAACCTGGTAACTACAAAATCAGCATGGCGGCAAAGCGAATTTGGAACATTTAAATAGACGTTTCTCGTGATTTAACCAACCAAACGCAATGAAACTTGGTACAGTATATGTTTATATACATTGTAATGCACCGACATCTAACTTCATTCAATTGTTTACATAACCTCAATATGGCGGCTGTGCGAAATATTTCACTGGAATTCTATATCTCTGAAACTATTACCGGTATCACCATGAAATTTTGTACGGAGATAAAGGGCACTACTGGAAGTGCATTTATGAGACTTTTAAAAACCGGTTAACTACAAAACGAACATGGCGGCCAAGCGAATTTGAAAGTTTTAAATAGACTTTTCTCGCGATTTAATGATTCAAACGCAACAAAACTTGGTACAGCAAATGTTTATACACATTGTAATGCACTGGTATCTAATTTAGTTCAATTGTTTACATAACCTCAAAATGGCGGCTGTGTGGATTTTAAAATTAAGTTTTTATTTCTTGTGTCGTAATCATGCGATCGAAGTGAAAGTTTGAATAATGAACCTACGCAATCATTTTCCTTTAATGGTACATGACTCTATGGTCTATACATATAACAATCCAACATGGCGACCATCCAAAATATTTAGACGGTTATCAATATCTACGAATCTATTACAACAATCAAACTGAACTTTTTATGTTCATAGGAGCTATGAACATACGTTCACCCATAGGACTTTCAATAACCTGGTGATCACAAATCCAACATGGTGGCGACGCGAAGTATAAATATTCACAGGGTCGTTTCTCGCAATTTAACCATCCATGTGCAGTGAAACTTGGTACAGTAAATCCTTATACAAATGTTAATCCACTGTCATCTAATCTATTTCAATTGTTTCCATAACCACAAGATGGCAGCTGTGCGAAATTTTAAAATCTCGTTTTTACTTCTTGTGTCCTAATCATGTGATTGAAGTTTGAGTACTACACGTACACAACAATCTTCATGTAACAGTACATAACTCTAAGGCCTACATATATAAAAGTCCAACATGGCGACCATCCGAAATATTTAGACGGTTCTCAATACCTACGAATCTATTACAGCAATCAAACTAAAATTTAGTATGTTGATAGAGGCAATTAACATTAGTAGAATATGAAAATAGGCTGTATAGTTCTTCACGGAACTACTTGTTCATTATGAAACCGTTTCTCCCACCAATCAGAGCTCAAGAAACAGTTGTTTGACCAATTAGATAATTCGATGCGCTGAGTTCCACAGCCTTCTAATTTAAATTTCACTGCCTGGCCTAGTTTCATAGTAGGATAATCGAGGAGGCCATGTCAAATACAAGGCATTCTCTGCGTCTCATGCGCTCTGTTCAGTACACAAAACTGGCGAAATCTCGACAGATATTTATGAATATTTATGTTCGAACATAAAATAGTTATAATAATTATGTCGAACATAAACAGTCGTATGCAACTCGCCTGTAATGGTAATTAAGACACTCGTATGCAAATTAAAAAACTCGCATACGCTCGTTTTATAAACATAATCGTGTCTTAATTATTGCCATTATAGGCTCTTTGCATAATGTACTATTGTCTAATTGCATATCAATACATATATTTACAAGTTTTTCATTAATTTAATTTAACACTATGTGTAAGGATATCCATTTCTTTGACAATGTATAACTAGTTTTTAAGGTGTAATATTTTTCACGCTGCGGATGGAATCATTGACATTCCGAAACATGTACGTCGTTTAATATTTCATTAAACAACTTCTCTTGGTATTGATCAGGTGTATTTTTAATTTATCAGTTCTATCAATCAATACGGATATATCTATTTACCATTTTTTATGGTTAATGTGTATATCAATATATAAAATTATCGTACTACTGTAGATTTTGTGTTTTTTTATACAATGATCTATAGAAAACTAATTCTAGAACTGAGATAAATAAAATTAGCTTATATTCTCGACCAGGCAATTCAGTTATACCCCGTTTTAGACGTCACAGTCGCGTTCCCGATCAGGCCCCGATCAAGATTAAGTTGGGACGTCTAAACGCAACAGAGTTACATTATCGCGATCAACTTTCCCTCCAACAGGATCAGCCCGATTCTGTTCCCACAACGAGATAACCGCGTTTGTGGCCATTGCGATCGTCGGTGTGTCCTATCCCCCTGCTGTGTGAGTGAAGTAGGCAGTGTAAATGATGGCCATTTTTGAATTTTTAGTGTTTTGAAAGCGAGAAGTATGAAATGTTGGCCATGTTGGTAGTATTTATGTTGGTTGATATCAGATATATGAAGATTGAGAGAGAGATGATATGATGGTTGGAGAACCAACATAGGCTACCAGTATTTAATCACGGAAAATTCTTAACGTTGGGGAAGTTCGTTGAAGACGAATAATAAAGACATAGATTTATTTTCATAGACATAGAAGGGATTCCGATAGAACCAAATGACTCTGGACGAACAAAAAAGTATTTATGCAATAAATGTCCTAGACCTGTGCATAAATATTTTAAAATATTTTTTCACGCCTTGCCTACACATCTCCTCAGAATTTGTATAAAATTAAGAATAAACATTAGAAGGTTGAATTCTGTAAAAAGAATAACTGAAATACTTCAAAACTGAGGGAAACAAACTAATGTAAATTTCTGCTTTAACACTTGGAATTCAAAAGTTGGCAGAACTTAGCGGTGTCATGGTGTTTTACACGATTATCCTGTTGTTTCATGATGGGACGTCTAAACGGGGTATTACGCACCCGCACCTGGCATTTTCCTCGGGCATGTTAACATTTTATAGGTTTGTGGTCTGTATACTAACCACCTGCCATGAAGACAATAGTATTTATGTTATCAAAGATGATATTGGTTGAAACGTTTAGCCTAAATTTTCCTGTGGAAGTGTTAATATATCTGAAAAGCAAGTACTATTTTTGTATCTTATTGACCTATTGCCAAATTTGTGCCGTATCATTGTATATAGCGGCTGTACGTCAATGACTATAAATTAATAAAGAATAAAGCAAATAAAAATTAAAATTAAAAGTCAAATAATAATAATAATAATAAAATACAAAGTAGGTACTGAAGTTTTTTATTTTTTATTTAGTCAATTTACCCTCTAGGTTGGTGGTTCCCACGGACTCAGCGAGGGAACTCACCACTACCGCCTCTATGGGCAGTGTCCTGGAGCTTGGAACATCTGGTCGGGATGGATACAACTGGGGAGGTGTGATCAGCACTTCGCCCAGGCGGCCTCACCTGCAAAGCGAACAGGGGCCTCATGAGAGATGGTAAGGGATGGAAGATTGGGATGGATATGCTAGGAAGAGGGAAGGAGGCGGCCGTGGCCATACAGTAGGTACTGCCCCCGTAATTGAATTATGTAGAGACCACGGTGGCTATATTTGAAATTATGATTAGAGTTATGGCTGTCATAGTTATGACGTGGGTAGTCATGACGTAAGCACGGATGACGTAAATGTTATGCCAGCAAGCTACTTGAGCTGAGATTCTCAGTGACGTCAGCATTTTAGTCCAGAATGTTCCAAGATGTACGACGCAGTCGCAGGAAACGAGGAATTCTGCTGAGGAAGAAACTATGCTATTGGAGGAGAGGCATGGACCAATGAACGATAGTTTAAAGGAAGACGGAGATTGCTGAAACTATGGTATTTTTATGACTTTTGAATGCAGAATTGTGGAAATCCATTTGCAGTAAAAGCATTGATTTGGAATTTTGATGAAATTTATTTTCAGTTTTTGAATTTTGAAAATCCGTCATGTATTAACGAAGTTGGAAGTTCTAGCGATGACGTAGTATCACGCTTTGGAAGGGATGGTAACGCCCCTCGAGAAGGTAATAAAAGGGCTTGCGCAGAAGAAAGGAGCCTCTTCTCTTCTCTTCTCTTTCGTTCGCTGATCATTGTGAGATCTAATGCTCAGATCATCGAAGTATTTGTGAAAGTCATTTTCTTATATATTCAATATAGTGAGACATCAAAGTGAACAGCAAGTGAAAAGAATCGTTTTTATAACGCGTGGCGAGGCCACTATGTTAACGAGATACAGGTCAAACTAGGTGAAGTTGAAACGGACCTTAGAAAGCTTCTATAAGTTGAGCTTCAAACAGTTAGCGGTCTACGATAACATAATTGTATTGTGCAGTACTACATGCAATTATAGGGAAAAGCTGAACAATTTCGACCGAGTACTTCAAAAGATATTAGCAATTTTATATGACTGGCAAAAGTGATTATCTCACCACTAGAGAAACACTTTTGTATAAGCCAGAAACAACGCAAGGCTAACGCTGTGAGTGGAGTAGAAAGACTTCAGATTGCTTGCTTACAGAACGATACAGTATAATGGAGCATTTGAATACGGCAGTTTGTTCTTCTGACATTACAACCGAAGTGCAAATGGAAGGCTAAGAAGGCTTATTGCAATTGGGACATACTTCAATGGAGTAAGATAGCGACATGGAACTTCGCTAATTGCTATTCCACACAAGCGAACATGCGGTGAATACCATCTACACCCATGTTTCGTAATTAAAGGCTGAATACCATCGAACAGCCATAGAAACAATTTCATACTCTGAATATGAATAATTTCTTCGGAAATTTCTACAAAACGTCATGATGATTGTCTACTGGAACTTCAGGGAATTTTTCAAGAGAGGTCAGGGTAGTCCCGACTCACAATGAAGATTATTGCCGGAAGGATGTCTATTCGTATTCGAGGAGCAGAGCGATTCACGGAGAAGGAAGCAGTTCGATTCTCCGAGGGTGCTATTTCCTATTTCGAGGATGGAGCTCAGCTTTAACGTGGTGAAATGGATCCATCAGCAGTCTTCTTTGGGGAATTTTCCTCTGGAACGTCAATCGGCAGATAAGGTAGTCGTGAACGTTTATTGTATTTGAGTAACCTAGTAATGTTTGAGCAACCATTTTTCCCATATTTTTATCCTCATGTATTTTGCCTTATTTTCTTGTTGAGATTCTTATTCTCAGTACACCTTGATGAGTTTTGCATTTTTCGACGATTTATTAAGACATTGTTATGTCATGGGCATAGTTAACGATTTTGAATCAGTTGAGACTGGTATTTAGATTTTTCAGTAATTAATATTTTTTTTTTTGTAGTCACGATTTGACTGTAAGTTAATGATTTTTATGGCAGATTTAAATTCAGACAGCGTGTCACTTTATTAAAGTAATTCTACCCCAGTTTAATTACTTTGAACAATTTTCTGTCATCATCAAGAAGGAAGAACATTTAAATGATTTTAGAGCGTTAAAATCTTACGTTATCGACGATCTTGGAAATACTAGTCGTTATTTGTATTGATTGCAACACAGACATTTATCGTCAGTTATGAATGAACATTGCATCATAGACAATTTTGTGAAAGAGTAATGTTAATAATGAATTATTGAATGCATTAAAGTCAAGTACTTTTGTTAGGAGTTTTTCTCAATTAGAGAATTATATAACGATGTTTGCATTCCCCAGTCTAAATGGATTCTATTCGACTACTTTGCATTTTAGTCGCACTTTATTTGAAGATAGTATTTTCATACTACAATTTTCTTTTAAGATGTTAATCTTAAATTTTGATAGACCAGATAGGCGTATATAAGCGTATTCACTATTAAATTTGTTTGTGATTGGCAAGTTTTGACTTCATTTCAGTTCATGAATGAAATCTACGAAGGTTAAATAGAAAAACAGTTTTGAAACAATTTATGATTATAAAATTTTTAAGTGGAACTATGAATGTATAATCGCTAGTGCAGCGCGTGTTGAAAGTCGCTGAGATATAATGCCCTTGAATATGAAGGAGGTTCCCACAGGAATAAATGTTAAAGAATTATTTGTGGAAGTTTTGTAAGTGATGTGAAAGTTTTAAATGCCATATAGATTAATATATGATGATTTTGGGCATATTTTAATGCAGATTGTGCATTAACTTGTTAGCGAAGGATTTTCCGCTGGAGTAAGATTGTTATAGTTCGTTGAAAATTAATCAAGTGATTTACTGTTATAATTAACACGAGTTTTGAAAGAATTTGAGACAAGATGTTGAATGAAGGTTGCCGTCACAAATCATTATTAAGAACTTTATTAAACCGGATTGTGACATTAAAATGTATAACTAACCTTCATTGGTCGATTATATTAAACAGGATTATAAAATTACCAACCGAATGAACATGTGGCTAATGTATTTATTAAATTAATAATTTAAACAATTTAAAATGTTAATATTGTAAATAATTGCTGTAAATTATTTTGAAACTAATGTGAAACGAGAGTGATGTTAAAGGCGTGCTTATAATATTTTTATTGTCTTTGACAAATATTATAAAAAATTCTAATTGTTATAAATAATTTATGTGATTTTGTTATAAACATTTAAGAGCTAATTTAACATTTGGATTGAAGTTAACAAGTTTAAGAAATTTATGTAATGATCCATTAGGATGTGATCAAAGTACTTGAAAGATTTGCGTAAATATAATGTGAGTTGTCTTGTAAGACATTTAAAAGCTTGAGAGTGCAGGCTGGATTCTTACGTAACATAGCGTGTGAGAAGGGAGTGCATTTGACCAGTATGCGTCAGGCTGGAAGGTAGCCCGCAGCTGTGTCAACATATGGTTTTCAGAGAGTGAGGTCGTACACTCCGGCCTTGTGACTATAAATACCATTCTCTTGTTTATTAAAAGGAAACAAATGCTCTATATATGTCACACCCTGACGTCCTTTTCCAATCCAATAGTGTTATGAATATTACGTTATTTGGAGCTCTTGGGAGCTAAAATGTTTTATATCATGTTGTATAATAATTTTGCAAGTCCTACTGGAGGACGTAGTCAGATTGACTTGGGCTACTGATAGCCACGTATATTTTGTTGTGTTAGGAAAATCAGACCCTTTATTAGAAATAAAGCTTTTGTACAGTTCAAAGTTCTCGTCTTCGTTTCTGGTTCATTTTTAAATGTCATGGCGGAGATTATTGTGTGAACAGACTTTTAGTGATCCTGTTGTCAACTCAAACCCCGAGATAATTAAGAGGTAAGCAACGGTAAGTATAAACCCCCGTCTATTTTGGTGTGTTCCACAATGATTTCCTGTGAATTTCTGTGCTCTTATCTCGATAGTATCTGTCAGTGCCATTTTCATTGATGTAACTGTGCCGGTGCGATTGATAATTGGCAATCCGATTGAGGGGGCGGATATCTGACAGCCTACTATCCAGGTAAACGGGGACAGAAAGATTGGCGATCCAAGAGCGTGGGGCTCGAGTCAACAGAAAGATTCGCACCTAATATGTGGGGCGTATTCAACAAAACTGGATTACCAGGTTGAACACCAGAAAGATTGACAAACCTAGAACGTGAGGTTCGATTAGACTCAAATAAAGAGGTTGATTCTTTGTTAGATGTCTAGGCCAATTGTAGTATTTAAGAGTGTGATTATATAGGAATTAAATGTTGTATTGTATTAGGAAAATTACACTCAGAAAAGATCAGATCTTATACAACTTGAGAAAGGTTAAATGGGCAGGAAACTTAGAAAAATCGCCTATAATCTGGAATCTTATTTTATTTGACCGGCTTATGACACTTCAGTCATATTAAAGATAAAATTAATTATTTGGATGGTAAATGTAAATTATTTGTGTTAGGATATTTTAAAATGAGCCAGAGAAATTTGAACATGTGCTTGAGTTTGTTTCAACATGAAGTATCTTCGAATATTAATTATAAGGTAGTTATAAGTTAGATTTAAGACAGAAAATTGATCAAAATTATATATGGTGAAAAGTGTTGCTCAAACGTTGTTATTTTGCTCTTTTGATGTATGTCCCTACAGCAATCCATTTTGAATAATAATATTGTAATGGCAGATGAAAGTTTGAAGAAAATGTTAGAGGAGATGTCTGCTAACATGAATCGCAGTATGAAGCAGATGTTGAATGAAAGCATGAAGGAAAATGTTAGTAATTTGTCTGCTAATTTGAATGCAAGGATGGAGGAAAATGCTAGTAATTTGAATAGTAGTATGAAGGAGATGGAAGCTAGGAATACTAGTCGAATGGAGGAGAATGCTAGTAATTTGAAAGCTAGCATGGATGAAAGTTTGAAGGTTCTTCATACTAGTGCTGCTAATTTGGAGGATAATATGTCACGTTTACAGATTAATACCCTAGGAATTGAAAATACTGTAACGGACATGCGTACAGACGTGTCTAATGTCCATAAAGATGTATCTATTGTGCATAAAAGTGTTGATGATGTTAAAAATGATGTATCTAAGGTACAGAGGGACCTTACAATGTTAAATTTAGATGTAGCTAATGTCCGAGGGGATATTTCTTGTGCTAGAGCCGAAGTTGTTGTTGTCAAAAACGATGTAGCGACTGTCCAAGACAAGGTCGAGGAAGTCCAGAAAGAAATTCAAAAAGCTAGAACAGATGTATCCAATGTTCAGGTAGACATTAACAATATTCATGCGGATATAACTGAGGTGCAAAGTGATGTAACTAAGATTCAGGTAGAGGTCAACACAGTTTTCGTAGATATTACTAAAGTCCAAACTGATGTAAATAAAGTCAGGGAAGAAATCGAAAACTCAAAAACTCTTTGTACGCGTAATATAACTGCATTAACGACTAGGTTAGTCGACGAATCGGTTAGAACAACAACGTCTTTAGCAGAGTTGAAGTATGACGTAGAGGTCATGAGAACACAGGTATTAGACCACAATAGAGTATTAAAAGAGGATATCGAAGTAGACATAGCCGAGATGTTAACAGCAAACGTAGCGGTATGGAAAGACGAGTGGAATAAGTCAAGTGGGGAACATGTAACCCAAATTCAGGAAAGGATTGAAAGAAAACTTGCCAGTACGCAGATAGAAATTAACAATGAGGTAGTTCAGATTAGAAAAGATTTAAGCGTCAGGATAAATTCGCTATCCGAAAAACAAGTTGACGATAGAACACAACTAGATCAGGATATGCAAACTTTAAAATCTACATTAGAGGAACAGATGCATAAAGTTGTCTCTGACGTAAATGAAACGACGAGTAAACTGAAAAATTTGAAGTTAGGAGAGGCTAGTTTAATGGAGAACTACAAGGAAGAGATAGTCAAGAAAGTCTTAACAGAAATCACCGACAAGGATACAGAAGGCTTAGCTTGCGAATTGAATAGGAAGCATACCAGAAGATGTCACCTAGATCTAGAAGAAAGAGACGTGACTCCTGAAGAACGTGTATCCAGATTCAGAGAGGAGGATGACGAGAGGAATATGGAATCTGAGTGGAATTATCGAGATAGTGGGAAAAACTATCCGGATTCATATCCGAGGAACGTGACCGTCATTAGGAATTTCGAGGACAAACCACAAAAATTCAGTAACACTGATAGTTTGACACCTATAGAGTATGTAAGGAATCTCAAAGATTATTTCATCGAAGCTCACATTCCCAGAGAGAGAGAGATGAAGATTGTAGAGAGATATCTGATTGGAGGACCCCTTGAATGGTTTAGAGCTTTTAGATATACATTCAGTAACTTTGACGAGTTTGCAGAGGCATTAATCAAACGATTTTGGTCCATAGAAGCGCAGAATTCGTTAAGAGCGGAGGTATATTCAAGAAAATACTCAGGTACTCTTCCAACGAGGTACGCTGATTTCTTTACGAGTCAGTTGTCCCGCTTGAGATTTTTGCAACCACCATTGTCCACGGAGCAACTAATAGATGCGATTTCTCGTATGCTGCCAATTGAGGTGAGGAGACTTATAATTTCGTCCAACATCAGGGATTTATCCAGCATGGATGAATTACTAAGAAGGTTAGACTACACAAGTCCAATGCCTAACGTAGTCCAGAAAGGTCAAAGGCAAGAGTATAAGGAAATCAATACGGTATACATGGACCAAGTCCAACAAACTGACAAGCCAGAGGAGGAGAAAACTGACAATGTAGGTCCTCACAGGAATAATCAGTTTAGAAATTACAGATCACAAGGTTACCGACCATATCAACAAAGAAGAGGTTGGAACTACAACCGAGGAAACTATAATGGAAGAGGCAGATATTATAACAATAATGGGTATAATCGTAACTATAATAGGAATAACCAAAACCAAAATAGAAACCAGAATACTCAAAGTCAGGTTATGACACCTGATCAATATCAGCAAAGAGAAAAGGAAAGCCAGCAATACTTAAAAGAATTAAGGGATAAAGAAGCTGACAATCAAAGGAAAAGGCAGGATGTTGTAATCGATCCTGGTCCTTCTGCGAGCCAGCAGAACTTAGAGAATAGAAACACTGGTCAGAAGAGGAATTAGAGAGGAAAGAATACATTAACCACATACAACCCAGAGTAGAAGAAAATTATATGATTAAGGAACATAGAGGAAATATCATACTAGAGTAAGCCAGTAATAATTCAATTTCGTGTTCAAGAGAGTTGAGATACTTGAAACATTGAGTTTAAAAACAATTTGCAACTGTTTTTAAAACGTGGTGGGAGGAGAATGCCCCCGTAATTGAATTATGTAGAGACCACGGTGGCTATATTTGAAATTATGATTAGAGTTATGGCTGTCATAGTTATGACGTGGGTAGTCATGACGTAAGCACGGATGACGTAAATGTTATGCCAGCAAGCTACTTGAGCTGAGATTCTCAGTGACGTCAGCATTTTAGTCCAGAATGTTCCAAGATGTACGACGCAGTCGCAGGAAACGAGGAATTCTGCTGAGGAAGAAACTATGCTATTGGAGGAGAGGCATGAACCAATGAACGATAGTTTAAAGGAAGACGGAGATTGCTGAAACTATGGTATTTTTATGACTTTTGAATGCAGAATTGTGGAAATCCATTTGCAGTAAAAGCATTGATTTGGAATTTTGATGAAATTTATTTTCAGTTTTTGAATTTTGAAAATCCGTCATGTATTAACGAAGTTGGAAGTTCTAGCGATGACGTAGTATCACGCTTTGGAAGGGATGGTAACGCCCCTCGAGAAGGTAATAAAAGGGCTTGCGCAGAAGAAAGGAGCCTCTTCTCTTCTCTTCTCTTTCGTTCGCTGATCATTGTGAGATCTAATGCTCAGATCATCGAAGTATTTGTGAAAGTCATTTTCTTATATATTCAATATAGTGAGACATCAAAGTGAACAGCAAGTGAAAAGAATCGTTTTTATAACGCGTGGCGAGGCCACTATGTTAACGAGATACAGGTCAAACTAGGTGAAGTTGAAACGGACCTTAGAAAGCTTCTATAAGTTGAGCTTCAAACAGTTAGCGGTCTACGATAACATAATTGTATTGTGCAGTACTACATGCAATTATAGGGAAAAGCTGAACAATTTCGACCGAGTACTTCAAAAGATATTAGCAATTTTATATGACTGGCAAAAGTGATTATCTCACCACTAGAGAAACACTTTTGTATAAGCCAGAAACAACGCAAGGCTAACGCTGTGAGTGGAGTAGAAAGACTTCAGATTGCTTGCTTACAGAACGATACAGTATAATGGAGCATTTGAATACGGCAGTTTGTTCTTCTGACATTACAACCGAAGTGCAAATGGAAGGCTAAGAAGGCTTATTGCAATTGGGACATACTTCAATGGAGTAAGATAGCGACATGGAACTTCGCTAATTGCTATTCCACACAAGCGAACATGCGGTGAATACCATCTACACCCATGTTTCGTAATTAAAGGCTGAATACCATCGAACAGCCATAGAAACAATTTCATACTCTGAATATGAATAATTTCTTCGGAAATTTCTACAAAACGTCATGATGATTGTCTACTGGAACTTCAGGGAATTTTTCAAGAGAGGTCAGGGTAGTCCCGACTCACAATGAAGATTATTGCCGGAAGGATGTCTATTCGTATTCGAGGAGCAGAGCGATTCACGGAGAAGGAAGCAGTTCGATTCTCCGAGGGTGCTATTTCCTATTTCGAGGATGGAGCTCAGCTTTAACGTGGTGAAATGGATCCATCAGCAGTCTTCTTTGGGGAATTTTCCTCTGGAACGTCAATCGGCAGATAAGGTAGTCGTGAACGTTTATTGTATTTGAGTAACCTAGTAATGTTTGAGCAACCATTTTTCCCATATTTTTATCCTCATGTATTTTGCCTTATTTTCTTGTTGAGATTCTTATTCTCAGTACACCTTGATGAGTTTTGCATTTTTCGACGATTTATTAAGACATTGTTATGTCATGGGCATAGTTAACGATTTTGAATCAGTTGAGACTGATATTTAGATTTTTCAGTAATTAATATTTTTTTTTGTAGTCACGATTTGACTGTAAGTTAATGATTTTTATGGCAGATTTAAATTCAGACAGCGTGTCACTTTATTAAAGTAATTCTACCCCAGTTTAATTACTTTGAACAATTTTCTGTCATCATCAAGAAGGAAGAACATTTAAATGATTTTAGAGCGTTAAAATCTTACGTTATCGACGATCTTGGAAATACTAGTCGTTATTTGTATTGATTGCAACACAGACATTTATCGTCAGTTATGAATGAACATTGCATCATAGACAATTTTGTGAAAGAGTAATGTTAATAATGAATTATTGAATGCATTAAAGTCAAGTACTTTTGTTAGGAGTTTTTCTCAATTAGAGAATTATATAACGATGTTTGCATTCCCCAGTCTAAATGGATTCTATTCGACTACTTTGCATTTTAGTCGCACTTTATTTGAAGATAGTATTTTCATACTACAATTTTCTTTTAAGATGTTAATCTTAAATTTTGATAGACCAGATAGGCGTATATAAGCGTATTCACTATTAAATTTGTTTGTGATTGGCAAGTTTTGACTTCATTTCAGTTCATGAATGAAATCTACGAAGGTTAAATAGAAAAACAGTTTTGAAACAATTTATGATTATAAAATTTTTAAGTGGAACTATGAATGTATAATCGCTAGTGCAGCGCGTGTTGAAAGTCGCTGAGATATAATGCCCTTGAATATGAAGGAGGTTCCCACAGGAATAAATGTTAAAGAATTATTTGTGGAAGTTTTGTAAGTGATGTGAAAGTTTTAAATGCCATATAGATTAATATATGATGATTTTGGGCATATTTTAATGCAGATTGTGCATTAACTTGTTAGCGAAGGATTTTCCGCTGGAGTAAGATTGTTATAGTTCGTTGAAAATTAATCAAGTGATTTACTGTTATAATTAACACGAGTTTTGAAAGAATTTGAGACAAGATGTTGAATGAAGGTTGCCGTCACAAATCATTATTAAGAACTTTATTAAACCGGATTGTGACATTAAAATGTATAACTAACCTTCATTGGTCGATTATATTAAACAGGATTATAAAATTACCAACCGAATGAACATGTGGCTAATGTATTTATTAAATTAATAATTTAAACAATTTAAAATGTTAATATTGTAAATAATTGCTGTAAATTATTTTGAAACTAATGTGAAACGAGAGTGATGTTAAAGGCGTGCTTATAATATTTTTATTGTCTTTGACAAATATTATAAAAAATTCTAATTGTTATAAATAATTTATGTGATTTTGTTATAAACATTTAAGAGCTAATTTAACATTTGGATTGAAGTTAACAAGTTTAAGAAATTTATGTAATGATCCATTAGGATGTGATCAAAGTACTTGAAAGATTTGCGTAAATATAATGTGAGTTGTCTTGTAAGACATTTAAAAGCTTGAGAGTGCAGGCTGGATTCTTACGTAACATAGCGTGTGAGAAGGGAGTGCATTTGACCAGTATGCGTCAGGCTGGAAGGTAGCCCGCAGCTGTGTCAACATATGGTTTTCAGAGAGTGAGGTCGTACACTCCGGCCTTGTGACTATAAATACCATTCTCTTGTTTATTAAAAGGAAACAAATGCTCTATATATGTCACACCCTGACGTCCTTTTCCAATCCAATAGTGTTATGAATATTACGTTATTTGGAGCTCTTGGGAGCTAAAATGTTTTATATCATGTTGTATAATAATTTTGCAAGTCCTACTGGAGGACGTAGTCAGATTGACTTGGGCTACTGATAGCCACGTATATTTTGTTGTGTTAGGAAAATCAGACCCTTTATTAGAAATAAAGCTTTTGTACAGTTCAAAGTTCTCGTCTTCGTTTCTGGTTCATTTTTAAATGTCATGGCGGAGATTATTGTGTGAACAGACTTTTAGTGATCCTGTTGTCAACTCAAACCCCGAGATAATTAAGAGGTAAGCAACGGTAAGTATAAACCCCCGTCTATTTTGGTGTGTTCCACAATGATTTCCTGTGAATTTCTGTGCTCTTATCTCGATAGTATCTGTCAGTGCCATTTTCATTGATGTAACTGTGCCGGTGCGATTGATAATTGGCAATCCGATTGAGGGGGCGGATATCTGACAGCCTACTATCCAGGTAAACGGGGACAGTACCATCCCGGCATTCGCCCGAAGACGAAGTGGGAAACCACGGAAAACCACTTCGAGGATGGCTGAGGTGGGAATCGAACCCCCTCTACTCATTTGGACCACCCGAGGCTGAGTAGACCCCGTTCCAGTCCTCATACCACTTTTCAAATTTCGTGGCAGAGCTGGGAATCGAACCCAGGACCTCCGGGGCGGCAGCTAACCATGCTGACCGCTACGCTACGGAGGCGACAGTAAATTTAAAAAAATTAGAATTAAAAACTAACAGGCTATAAAAATAAAATCATAAAAACAAATATTAAAAAGATACGAGTAAGCCTCCGTGGCTTAGGCGGCAGCACGCCGGCCTCTCACCACTGGGTCCGTGGTTCAAATCCCGGTCACTCCATGTGAGATCTGTGCTGGACAAAACGGAGGCAGACAGGTTTTTCTCCGGGTACTCCGGTTTTCCCTGTCAAAATTTCATTCCAGCAACACTCTCCACTATCATTTCATTTCATCCCATTCATTTAATCATTGCCCCAGAGGAGTGCGTCAGGCCTCGGCAGCCGGCACAGTTCATATCCTCGCCGCTAGATGGGGGCTTCATTCATTCCATTCCTGACCCGGTCGGAGACTGGAAGCAGGCTGTGGATTTTCATTTTCATTAAAAAGATACGAGCCTTACAGTAGTCGCATATGACCTGTAACATCTGGCATATTATCCTACTATGAAATTGAGATGAAATGTAAGTGAAGTCATCAGACATGTTATCCTACTCGTATACTACACAGCTTGGACATTCTTAAAATGTTAATTTACGCTCCGTATTGCATTATAAGAAAAATTATAGTGTGCCAAAAGCATCGCTTCAATTGCATATTTGTATAGCCTATTCTAAATGTATTATAAATTAGCCTTTGTGGAGCTAATCCGTCATCTGTGTACCGGTAATATACTGTTCTCCGCAACAGAGCTCTGCTCTCGGGAATCCTTTCCTAGCTAGATAAATAAAATAAACAGATCTCTATGTGTGTCAATCAGTTGACACCAGTGTTCGCATGAGCGTTTACCGTTCGATATGAGCGAAGTTACTCGGGGAGTGGATGCCCATCACTTTTATCCAGAGATTGAAAAACAGACTCTTAATAAATCATAATGTTTTCAGCAAATATGATATAATGAATATTTTTACACCAAATAACGACAACTTGAAGATGATTTATTGTATGAATATTTGTAATTGCTCCTCCAAACTTTGAAGTAATCCGTATATCATATACATTCCACATGGCCGAGAGTACGTCATGGTATCAATTTCCGACACCGCGCGCTCATTGTTTCCTCTTACCAATGCCAGCTGGATCTTACCACTGCCAGTTGGATCGATCGATTGCATCCCTCAAAGCAGCCAGGAGGGATGCGATCGATCCAGCTGGCAGTGGTGAGATCCAGCTGGCATTGGTAAGAGGAAACATAGCAAGACCAACTACAATACTCAGACCATAAATTTATGGTCTAAGCTCAGACCTTAATGCAGGTATCGAAAGCGTGAAAATGGCGTATGCGGAAGCCCGAGATATTGTTTGTTTACATTCGTTGCTGGGATACAATATTAGCTTTGATTAGCTTCGTTTGATGAAAGTTGGGATAAACTATTGCTCATCTGTAATTTTTAGTGTCTTCAGTATGCCTGTTAAGTCCAGTTCGCGTTAATATACTGCAATCGTGTGTAAATATGTGATAATACGCTTATTATGGACTGGTTGGATTGTGTGATGATTATTCAGTCGACCGATGGCATTGTGACATTTACTGCAGATGTTGAAGTACCTAAGACTAAAGCTTTAATAGAAGTGTCTCAAGAATATACACCGCAATGATTTGCTAGTTAGTGACAATATAATAATAGCTTAGTGCACTTCAGTACCGGTAGTGTCGAACTTAAGTACGTAAATGGAAACGCAATGAGCATCTACGGCAAGATCAAACCGTTGACGTTATTTTGAACGCTCAGCTTCATGTGCCTCCGTAAATCCTTACCAGTCTAGCAGATGTTCTACACTGCCTTGTATACACGCCAAATATTACAGTGAACTTCTGTTTTATAGTTAAAGAAGATGTTTTCCCTGTGCCTAACAGTGAACTCACTGTGTTTCGTTATTATTCATTCTTTTGTGATTCTTACAGCTTGCAAGTCATTTTTTATTTTGATGTGTGTAATAAAGTGTTGTGAGTAACTTGCCAATTATGTACTTATATTGCGAGATGGTGTGCCGCGATAATTCCGTAAGAGGGAGATGGTGCTTTCCTACCTACAGTACTTTACTAAATCGACTATTTTCAGCGTACAACTATGCCAAACGGTAACAGCGAATGTTTAATAGGTTAGATGGTAACATATTATCGTGTCCTTTGTGTGTGGTAATCTCCACAATTATGTTCAGATATCCACACGACGACTTCTTTGCATATTTCAATCAACTAATTCGGTGTGATGTTTTAGCCGAGATTTTAGATAATTCTACGAGATGTCTTGATTGAATTGTATCTCTATAGCGTTGGTTCGATTATTTCAGGCAACTATTCTCATTCCGATTGTGTACACATATACTCTGTATGTGCTGGGACAGCCCTTCAGTAACCGCGTACTTTCTTCTCTCCTTCTTCAGAATCTGTTTGATTTTATGCTAATAATATTAATCTATAATTACTGAACTTAAATACAAATCGTGATAACTCGCCAAAAAGCTTCTTAGGCTATTCAACCACAGAAACAGTGAGACTATTGTAGCTGCCCTTGGGTGAAGACGAAGAAACCTATAATTCGAGGCCAGCACTATATAGATAAATTAACTCAGGTAAGTCTAAATTATTGATGCATATTTCTTCGGATTCTAGTCTCGTCTTGTGATATATTTTATGCTCTTAGGTGAGTAAAAATAATAATTTACACGAACTGTGACAAGCCCGATGACATGATCTTAGCTATTGGTAGGGCAACCATCGCCGCCATGTTTTTTCTACATTAAGGTCTGAGGATTGTAGTTGGTCTTGCTCAAAGCAGCCAGGAGGGATGCGATCGATCCAGCTGGCAGTGCGTCTTACACACTTCCGTCCGATCCACCACTGCCACCTGGATCGTTACCACTGTCCGATCCACTTCCGTCCCATTTTTCGAAATCACGCCCACAAAAATATCCAGCAACCGAGTGGAAAGATGTTACACATCAAAAATGTAATTACAAAATTAATATCTTAAAAATTAAAATTAATTAAAAAGGTCAATAATTCAAATAATTTGTACATCATAAAACTACTAAAATCAAAATTAAACTACAAATAATTAAAATCAAAATTAAATAAATAGCCTACAAATAAAATAATATATTTAAGAAAGTAGTTCTGTCCTTTAAACGGTTAAACCACAAAGGTTACACCCTTCGTTTGGGTACGGAATTGAGGCTGACAAGGTGCCAGAAATGAGTGTTAGAAACCCGCAAGCGGCCTCCCAAGAGGCCACACGATATTGAGTTAAATTAATCTAACTGATTTGGGTGATTGCCACTGAATGCTTTATGTTTCCTTTTTATAATTTTGACATTTAAACACTTCCAGTTCACGTCGTAAAATAGCCGTCTGAAGAGCTGCCCGTCGGTACGCCACAGGTATACACCATTCCAACCCCGGTCTAAAATTAATTGCTTTGACAGAGCTGCAAATCAAACCCACGACCAATGAGACTTGAGCCTTAATGCGCATCCTGAGACTGCGGGCTTTTCTACAATGACTGCTGCACCGTGTGATATAGGAGAGTTTCCTCACACGTACAGTAGATCGGTATCGTTAGCGGGGGCTACGATCCGTGAAGAAGTGTTCCCTGAGCTTAACTAACCATGTCTGATAGAGTTGCCCTTCCAATAGAAAATATACGATCCCATCTCAGATAACAACATAAACATGGCAGATACAACGGTTCGCTGACATTTTATAATAGCGTTGACGTAAAAGTGGGGCACCCAGACTTTACCAGCCTACCGATCTTTCCTATACCGACAACATAAAATCGGTAGTAATGATTTGTTTCACTGGGTGATAATATTGAACTTACATCCTGGAATAAAGAGTTTCGGTACACACATAGACACCAGTATTTGATGAGCAGGGAGAGGTAATAATACGATACGATACTATGTCTGTTAGGTAGTCAGCCCGAAGGCTGGTTGGATCCTCAAAAAGTACCGCCGTTACGTTATGTGAGTAGATACCCACAAAAACCCAAGGCAGCGCTATTTTGAGGCGTTCTAGGCAAGAAGAGGAGTGAGGTAGTTTGCCATTGCTTTCTTCACTGTGTCAGAACAGTAGTCCTAACCCTATGAGTAGAACCTTTCACAGCATTCACAGGCACGGACTATGCCCCGAATGTCATTACTAAGCACCACCCATACCTCAGTAGCTTCCATATAATCACAGCCATGAGTGAGACTGAGACATCGGTGAAAAGCCACCTTTTACTCTAGCCTGTGCCAACTGACAAATGCAAATGTACTGTATTCATCAGGAGATGGTAAACAACGAAAGGTGATACTGTTTAATGTCAACTGTGAAGGCCTTTTAGGTTAATATTTGCCATAATGAAAGGGAGCTTGTAGTTTTAAGTGACCGTTAATCTTGCAATCATGAGCCACGGAACCTCCATTTCACGCTGAATCTGAACCACAGGACTTAGTATTTCACTTCGAAAATCTCACATGCATTGGCCGGGAATCGAACCCGGTCCACTTTGGTGAAATACCAAAAGCTTGACCGCTGCGCCACCACGTCCCCTATATTTGAACATCTCAGCTCATAGAATGCACTTTTATAATTTATACGGAAAATTTTCCCCTTTTCTTTACATGAAAAAAGAGCTATAAGCGGGTTTTAGAAACGTGCACGGTAATTACAAAAAGAGCATAATAACAACGGGGTTTTACAGTAGGCTACTAGTATCGGTCCTTGATATCTGTTTCCGCTAAGATCGTATCTCTTTAGAACATTCATTTCTGCTGAATTACACGTTATACAACGGAACTAACTCACTCACTCACTCGCTCAGAAGGTTTCTATGGGACACGAAGATCCCGCGCCGATCTCACAAAATGCCTCCACTGAACTCAGTTTTGGGCGAGTTCTTGCCAGTTGTACACATTCAGATGTCTACAAAGTTTGGAGATTTCATTTTTCCAGGAACTTCGTGGTCTTCCTACTGGCCTTTTTCCTCTTGGTTCTTCTCTTAAAGAGTTGTAAGACCATCCTATCATCTCCCATCAGCGGCTTCGGGGGCGTAGTTGGTAGCATGCTGAGCTTCTATGCCCAAGATCGCGAGTTCAAACCCGGCCGAAGTCGTCGGATTTTTTAAGAGCGTTAAAAATTCCTCAGTATGCCTTCCTTTGGAGGGGAAGTAAAGCCGGCGGTCCCATGTCATAGATTTATGGCATGTTAAAGAACCTTCCACTAATTACACCTGTGTGAAGCTAAATTAACTTATAGGTTAAACAACGCTCTTAAGGTTCCTACGTTCGTCGCCAGGAGCCGACTGCGGTGGCGTCTGGTAGCCAAATTCTGGACTAGTAGTCGTTGACGGTGGCATTTGGCGGCAAAAGAAGGAACTACTTGAAATTCAATGTCTTCAGTCCTTACTTGAGTTAAAAAGAGAAAACACACACTAATAGAGACATCACAATTTACACCGGTTATCAGACAGATTCTACACACACCCAAAGTACACGGGGCTACATGACCGCGTTGTCGCAGACCCTAAACTAAGGAACCATTTCCCATCCGTAGTAAATGACCAGCCCATTGAAGTCTTCTGGAGTTAATGATGTTGAGTATTGGTGCTTGCTGTGATAATGAGTGTATGTCTTTATTTGATCTTTTTTTCCCCTACTTAGAGATGCGGGGTCAAAAAAAGTCCAAACATTTTCCTATACGCTTTATTTTTGAAAACCTGCAACTGGTGTTCCTGTTTTGTTAAACTCTATGATTCTGCACCATAAGTTAGAACTGGCCTAATGATGGTATTGTATATTTTCAGTTTTGTATTTCTCGTCAAAAATTTGGATCCCAATAAAAACTGCAGAGAGTAAGTAGTACACTTTGTTAGCATTCTGTATTCTAACTTTAATTTCCGCTTCTCTATAATTCTGTTCATCGATCATGACTCTTAAGAATTTGAAATGTTCAACCCACTCAAAACTATGCTTGCCAATACGAAGAGGTAACCGATTCCCAAACACGTCAATATTCCTCTTCATTACCATGTACTGAGGTTTATGGTCATTAATTCTAAGGCATATTTTGAAGCTATCTCCTCAAGTTCAACAAACAATTTCCTTATCTCAATCACATTTCTTCCTATGAATACAATATCATCTATATATGCAAGCGCTTTATGATACCGTCCGAAATGCATGCCAGGCGGAACTAATTTTAGTGATCTGATGACCTTTTCGAGGGAAATATTGAACAGAAGACGGGACAGAGCATCGCCCTGTCTTAAACCGGTTCTGTTTGTGAAAGGGTCAGATCTTTTCCCACGCAGGAGAATTCTACTTATATCGTCATCCATACACAATCTACACAGGTTAATACGTTTAAGGGTAAACCAAACTCTATCATGACATTCCACAGGCTCTCTCTATGAATTGAATCATATGCTTTGAGTAAATCAATAAACAATTAGTGGATACATTGATTATATTCCCACACTTCCTCGCTTATCATTTTGATTGCAAATATGCGAAAGCCATTTTGATAATCACCAATGATGTTCTCTACACACAGGAATATTTAGCTCATAAGACCAGTTCAGAATACCAGATCTTTTGATATTGGATAAATCCGTGATGAGTTAAGGAAATTAATTTCTGATGAACTGACATGCACGCCATCTCGAATATAAAGGAACTACACATTTAAAGTTATATAGAGCAATACTGATGCTAGTTGCTGCGGGAATCACTTTCTCATAGCCTCACAAATGGCTCGATCAGAAGATCTAGTGAAACGTTTACCCTTCAGGAACTCCTTCAGTGGATCAATCACATGATAGCTTTAAGGAAAGAGATCTGGGGCTGAGGAGGCGGCAGACTAACTGCTAATTCGCAAACAGAGGCTTACAGACGAGACTGGCCGCCGAAAGGAAAAAAAAAACAATCAGAAATGAAAATGAATGAATGAATGAATGAATTATTACACTATAGCAGCTAGAAAATGTGAAGGAACTCAGTTAGTTATTGTTTTTTGAAGGGGCGGAACTACGAGGTCATCTGCCCTCCCCCAAAAGAAAAAGGAACACAGTATGAGCCAGGCGTTTTCAACCTTTTTGAAAGTGTAAGCACCACCCTCATCCCATACTACTGTAAGTACTCGAGCACCATTAAACCGAATATTATAATAATAATATACGTTATAATAATAACTAGCAACCCGGTTTACCCAGCGTAAGCTTAAAAGGCGCACGGACGGTAGACTTTTCTTCGATTCGATTCACTGAAATCGTAACTGCCTTTGGTCATAAATGAATGATTTTCTACAGAAACCTTCCTCGAGAAATACTTTACAGAATGGTGAAACCCGCATCAAAATCCACCCAGTGGTTCTCGAGATTGTCCGCTGCATCCAAGAATCGGGGACTTTGTTTTATACTGTGCCCTCTCTTTTCTTTTCCTCTCTCTCTCTCTCTCCCTTACACATGCTGAAATAGCTAGAGATTCGCCAAAAACCAGACATGCTGCAAGATATTTTAGGCAACTTATAAAATAAGAATGTCGAATTATCTATGTTATTTGTAGTTCACATAATATAAATTTTCTGACTGTCAGAACTTGTAATGAAAACACTATTATTCCGGTTCGTACAACAGAATTTGAATTGTAGATTGGATCTCATGGGAGCTTGTGTTCGCGAGCACTGCGCAATGACAGAGTTCTGCAGTCTAATTAGCGCTAACACAAGGGGCAGATCGCTGTCCGAGTAGGAGTGAGAGAGACACTGGTGGCTCACCTTTAGGGGGAGAGCATCGCACTTCAGCTAAACAAGCAATGATAAACAAATAATAGAGATTA
This sequence comes from Meconema thalassinum, assembly GCA_946902985.2. Lineage (NCBI taxonomy): Eukaryota > Metazoa > Arthropoda > Insecta > Orthoptera > Tettigoniidae > Meconema > Meconema thalassinum. The sequence continues at coordinate 1,983,533,977 of OX336388.2, forward strand.
TCCTCTACATGATATCTTTCTCCTGAGGAGACCCGAACAGAGTAGGAATATTGCATAGAAACTGTTATACTTTTCAGTCGGTCAACGTGATTGTACCCAATTGTAATAGATGTTTCCCTAATCCTGAAAAAAATTACATGAGATAATAATTTCACTTGGATGGCCAGTTTCGATCGTCAAGCAATCATCATCAGATCCTTTACATCCAGGGTATTAAATCTACTTTACATTATATACACTTATTTAGTTACCCAAAATATTTTCTATGTGGGTCTTCTTCATCCTTTGTGCATCGCATTCAAGAATGTTAATGAGCAATAATATTGCATCTACTTACCAGCAGCCTCCCATCTCTTCTAATACTCCTAAGTCCAATGGGAATCTAACTGCGCATTTATGTATATAACTCTCAGGGTTTGTTTATCATTAAGGACACAGATGGTCTGGTCACAGTATGCCGACAGCTGTTTGTGAATCCCAGGTTAAAAATGAAACAAAACAAGATGTACAGTAAAGAACATATAGCCTACTTTCTCATAAAAGCATGGGTGTTTTTATAACTCTTTGTCCTTTTCAAGGAGTATAATTGAATGTTGGTTGCAGTAGATTGTTGAAATACAACGTACTATACGGATATTAAACATGAATATAAGGTGCCCTTTGCTAGTGCTACCTCTGTAAGAAATTTAATTCAATTCGGTTTCACCGTGTTTGAATTGATATGGGGAATCGATTTGCACACATACATGGCCGCTATCCGCAATGTATAGGGCTGATGACCTAGCAGTTTAGTCAAAAGATTTTCCATACATAAAGCTATAATGTTGCAAAATTTGGTAGAGATCAGATGATTAGAGTGGTCGTAATTTGATTCTAGACTTTAACATTTGGGTGGCTGCCATTGCGATTTTGTCAAGATGGTGGCGATATAAAACATGGCACTGGAGTGCCCATTGCTAGTGCTACCTCTGTATCAAATTTTGTTCAATTCGGTTTCACCGTGTTTGAATAGATAGGAGGAATCGATTTGCACACATATATGGCCGCCATCCGCAAGGTATAGGGCTGATGACCTTGCAGCTTAGTCAAAAGATTTTTTCATACATAAAGGTATAATGTTGGAAAATTTGGTAGAGATCATATGATAAGGTTGGTCGTAATTTGATTTAAGCATTTAACATTTGGGAGGCCGCCATTACGTTTTTGTCAAGCTGGCGGCGATATAAAACATGACACTGAGGAGCCCTTTGCTTGTTCCACCTCTGTACCAAATTTCGTTCAATTCGGTTTCACCGTGTTCGAATTAATAGGTGGGGACAGACATTCAGAGTACACACACTCACACACACACACACACAGACTCACACACAGACTCACACACAGACACAGACAGACACACATTTTTTGGCCCTGTAGTGATCTCATAAGTCTACTTTCATTTTTTTTTTGCAAAAATCGAAAGTAGGCTAAAAAGGACGGGTGAGAACTTAATGTGGTTTTGTTAGATACACCAGATCCAGTCAAAAGACGGATTTAAAAATACATCAATAACTCGACCCCGGCGTCTCTAAAAGCCAGGGTAGTTAAAAGGGACGTAAAACCAATAACATTATGGAAGTGTCAGCACGACTCGTGAACTGTGCAACGCTACTGAAAGTTCCTCACAGGCTAACGAATTTCTTGGATGATGTTGATGATGAAGATGATGATGATGATGATGATGATGATTGTTGTTGTTATACGGAGCCTAACATCGAAGTTATGGGCCCCATTTCTTGGAAAACCCCTTAAAAGCCTATTCCACTGAATTCTATACTTCCTATAATATATACTGTATCTATCTACCGAGTACATTTTGGTGATTCATTTATGTGAAATTAACATGCGCATCTATGATATAAGAGAGCTTCACTTGAAAATTAATTAAATTCGATTCATGGTATAGTAAACCTAACTTCACTGAAATTGGATCATTCCGTGATGATTTGAGCAAATTAATTTCTGTTCGGATTGCTTGACAGAATTGATCAGCTAACTTCAACAGAACGATCCAACTAGTAGGAATCTTCTAGTTTATTTCAAGGTTAGTCCACAGACTGCCGTATCCATTAAGGTTGATTTATAGTCATATTACGTCCGATAATATTAAACCACACTGAAGTGATCGTGATATAACTGTAAGATACATCATATAGCAGCGATGTCCGATTTACTATAATCGAACCATATTTATTAACAAGCAGTCCTTTAAGGTGCATTTATATTTATTCTATTCTTATTTATTCATATCTTTTCTAATTCATTTTGTGAGCTTTCTTTTTATTTACATTTCTAATAGTGTTTTGTAAGGATATCCATTTTATCTTTTATCATTGTAAACTTTGTTTTAAGCGCAGAACACCAAATATAATAGAAGTGAATGCCGCATGGTAAAACATGGAAACAAGAAACCACTGCAGCCAAGTGCCAATATGGAAATATTAGCTCCCAAATGTGTTTTCATTTTATGTCTTTATATTGTTAAACTGGGTCACTCCAGTCCGTATTTTATTTAAGGACACATTTCCATTTCAAAAAATCGCACCAACATGAGATTTTGGACTGGATGGTTTTATTCAGAACTGTTCACGCCGATGTCGTATGACTGTATTCTTTGGCGTGAGCAACATACGTTTTGACAAATACGGTTTACGAATGAAAAGTATGGAGCACGATTATAAGCTTCAGAGATAACAATATCGTGTTACCCAGGAACAATATTTGCCATTGCGAGTAGTTTGGACGTATAAGTGACTTAAATATCAGGATAATGAAGTGTGAAGAGTTACCGTAACGTGTTTCAAGCATCTGGAGCCGCCATGTTATCAACAACACAGAACACCAAATATAACAAGGCCAAGTTAACCAATCACGAGGCGGCCTTTTGTCTAGCAGCGTTCATAGTGGGGTGGCGCTTAAGTACCCAGTGTTGTCAGTTACTCGTATCGTAGCTTCTACGCTGACGAGGGTGTCATTGAACACAGAAACATGTACGTATAAGCAGTAATTAAACTACATTCTTTAGTGTTTGACAAGGAGGTTTTGAATCACATAGTGAATAAACTGTGATTTAAATGAACTGCACTTGCAAATCACATACGAGAATATTAAACATATGGTGTCGGTTCAGTATATCAGATATTTTTGTCATTAGATCTTTCCGCAATGAGCTATGGAATTTTATTTCTGAGAAATAAAATTTAAGAGAACTACACTTGAAATTAAAATTTAGGAAAATTTTATTGTGTTTGGCTGGAATCGGATCATGCCACCATGTATTGAGGAAATTCATTTCCAAGCAGACTGTAATTTACAAGAATTGCACTTCAAAATTTAATTCAGGAATATTAAACACATGGTGTCCGCTCATTATACCATATCGATGAGATTGGATCATTTTTCATCAGTAAAGGACATGCATTTCTAAGGAATTGGGATACGTGACATCTATGATTTTATGATTTAAGAAAATTATAGAGAATTTTGAAGCAATTATTCCTGTGTTGATTCCTTCATCATCATCATCATCATTTATTGCATGTGACAGGCCATTAAGACCCATAGCAGAAAAAACAAGGGTATACAATTCTTGATTACAATATAAATAGCAAGCATAACATAATATATAACATTGTACTTCATAACAGGAAGAATGATTTCAGCTTCTCAAATAATGGTTGCATATATTAGACCAACGATTTCTATCCCTGGCATCTTCCATACTTGCATCTGGATCTACCTGGTTCAGTGCCAACATAACTCTATCTTTCCATCTCGTTCTTGGTCGACCTCTTGGACGTTTTCCCGTGGGATGAAAATTGAACACACGGTTCGGGAGAGTACCTTCTGCTCTGATAATGTGTCCTAACCATTGTAATCGTCTTCTCTCTATCTCTCTACTGATGTCTGCCTTTTTATAACGTCGATATAACTCCTCTATACTCCGTCTTTCCCAAATGTCAGTTTCTGGGCAGTATTTTGGGCCATAGATTTTCCGCAGCATTTTTCTTTCAAATGCACATATACGTTCTTCAAAAGTTCTAGGAGTAGCCCACGTTTCACAATCATACATTAAAACAGGTCTTACTAGGGTCATGTATAGGTGGATCTTGTTTTCCTGAGATATTAGACGTGACGTGAAAATTCGATTCATGCTATAGGAAACATGAGTAGCGTTGGTGATTCTTTGTCTTATTTCCTTTTCTATTTCACTTTTGTTTGACAATATTGATCCTAAATATTTGAATGATTCAACTGTCTCAAATTTGTGCATTCCAACGTCGATAGCGATCGGAATATACTGTTGACGTGATATAATCATGTATTTTGTTTTCGATTCATTAACCACCAACCCCATTTTCTTTGCTTCCAGTAGGAATCTTGATGTATCTGTCGTTACCTGATCCAAAGTGTTCCCCATGATCACCACATCATCAGCAAATGCAAGAATTATGTCGGATCCGACCATCTCCATTTCCCTATTCCAACCAGTTCCACGTTTAATCTTTTCCAATGCTATATTGAAAAGGACTGGGGCTAGAGGATCTCCTTGTCTTAGTCCACTTTGAACGCTAAAGGATTCTGATTCTTGATTTGCAAACCGCACCTGGCATCTACAGTAGAGTCAGAGTAACAGGTCTTGGTCAACCTTATGTACTTCATTGGAATGCCCATCTCGTGCATAGCCGTCCATTGTCCTTAGACAATTAATATTGATATTTTTCAGTCGCCCAACACAATAATCCCAATTACTGTGAAATGCGAAAAACAACCTGAAAAATTGCATGTGATTAAAAGTATTTGTTACGGATTACTGAAGAGGGTGGCCTGTTTGCCATCTCTTGATGAATACAGTACATTTGCATTTGTCAGTTGGCACAGGCTAGAGTAAAAGGTGGCTTTTCACCGATGTCTCAGTCTCACTCATGGCTGTGATTATATGGAAGCTACTGAGGTATGGGTGGTGCTTAGTAATGGCATTTAGGGCACAGTCGGTGCCTGTGAATGCTGTGAAAGGTTCTACTCATAGGGTTAGGACTAATGTTCTGACTCAGTGAGGAAAGCAATGGCAAACTACCTCACTCCTCTTCTTGCCTAGAACGCCTCAATATAGCGCTGCCTTGGGTTTTTGTGGGTATCTACTCACATAACGTAATGGTGGTGCTTTTGAGGATCCAACCAGCCTTCGGGCTGACTACCTAACAGACAGACACTGAAGAGGGAGGATGGCATGTTTCGCTCGTCAAGGTGCAGAGAAAGTGTGAACTTCAGTCCATGATATATCTAGTTCCATTTATCTGGACTTATAAACAAGTGGCACCAAACGAAGACAAAAAGAAATTGGCTTCCAGTCAGGGCGGAGGAGTAAAAACAGGAGGAAAGTTGCACTTCTCATCTCTCATCCGGTTCCAGTACTGCTGGAGGGCGATGTACGAGTTTCATTAGTCTAATGTGTGCTCACTGAAATATCAGACTGGGTCCTATCACTTCTTATAAGGAGGGGACTGCAAATGATAGCCGAGTATTTGGATGAGTCGTTGATTTAAAGAAGGTACTACTAATAAATAAATCACAGGTTAACCAGGCACCTTACTCGTGCGTTCACGTCACTTGCCGTCTTGATTTTTATTTGCATATCATATAGTATTTATTACGAATGTTAAATCAAAGCCTCCGTGGCTTAGGCGGCAGCACGGCGGCCTCTCACCGCTGGATCCGTGGTTCAAATCCCGGTCACTCCATGTGAGATCTGTGCTGGACGAAACGGAGGCAGACAGGTTTTTCTCCGGGTACTCCGGTTTTCCCTGTCAAAATTTCATTCCAGCAACACTCTCCACTATCATTTCATTTCATCTGTCATTCATTAAATCATTGCCCCAGAGGAGTGCGTCAGGCCTCGGCAGCCGGCACAGTTCATATCCTCGCCGCTAGATGGGGGGCTTCATTCATTCCATTCCTGACCCGGTCGGAGACTGGAAGCAGGCTGTGGATTTTCATTTTCATTACGAATGTTAAATCAATTTTACTCAGTATTCATTATTTGCAGTGAAGCCTCCGTGGCTTAGGCGGCCGCACGCCGGCCTCTCACCGCTGAGTCCGTGGTTCAAATCCCGGTCACTCCATGTGAGATCTGTGCTGGACAAAACGGAGGCAGACAGGTTTTTCTCCGGGTACTCCGGTTTTCCCTGTCAAAATTTCATTCCAGCAACACTCTCCACCATCATTTCATTTCATTTGTCATTCATTTAATCATTGCCCCAGAGGAGTGCGTCAGGCCTCGGCAGCCGGCACAGTTCATATCCTCGCCGCTTAGATGGGGGCTTCATTCATTCCATTCCTGACCCGGTCGGAGACTGGAAGCAGGCTGTGGATTTTCATTTCATTCATTATTTGCAGTATTACGGATGAAATACGTAATAATTTGGTAGGTGCCACAGAACTTAAATAAGTTACCATCTATTTGATTTCTTATTTTTTCTTCTTCTTCTTTTTCTTCGTCTTCGTCTTCTTCTTCTTCTTCTTCTTCTTCTTCTGCTTCGATATGCCCAATAAAATAGCGCGTTTAAGCTTGTTGGTTGCCTGATGGTTTTCGCCTTTTTATCCTCCCAAAATCTCTTCATGAATGTAGCCTATTGTGCTGGTTGGTTGACTCATTAGTTTAGGGGCTACGACAACGCGGTCATGTAGCCCCGTGTACTTTGGGTGTGTGTAGAATTTGTCTGATAACCGATGTTAATTTTGATGGCTGCATTAGTGTGTGTTATCTGTGATTCAGGTAGAAGGACTGCAGACGATCAATTTTTCAAGTACGAAGGCTGTTTTTTAAATAAGGACCATTTTTCTTTTAAAGCCCGTAGTTAGTGCGCACGCCGCAATAAGCGTGCGCGCTACCTCCCGGCATCCTTTGCGAACAAGCAGGCGTCAGTCGCAGCTGTGTAGCTAACCTGTACGCTGAACTGTGCATATTTACAATGTTCAAGATCATTGATTCGCCCACCGCGTTTGAGGTACGATCTGTGATACGTTTTTTGAGGGCAAGAAACATGTCGGCTGCAGACATTCATCGTCAGCTTTGTGAGGTGTAGGATGATTATGCAATGACGGAAGGTAAAGTGCAAAAATCGCCACGCGAGTTCAAAAGTGGCCATGAAAATGTTCAGATGACTTGGTGACTGCAATTGACACGAAAAATTCACGAGGACCGAAGATTCACGATAAACACTCTATCAATGGATTTTCCTCAAGTGTCGCCGACGATGAAGAAGTGAAAACATGCGTGAATTCTTGGTTGTCAGAGCAGGCGGCAAACTTTTATGCAGAGAGATTTCAGAACGTAGTTTTAAGGTACGACAAGTGCCTTTCATAACAAGGCAACTATGTAGAAAAATAGAGGAAGGTATGTAAAACCTAAAAATAAATGTGGTTTCAAAATAAAATGTTCGGTTAATTTAAAAAACGGCCCTTGCTTAAAAAAAAGCCCTCGTGGTTCCTACTTTTGCTACTAAATGCTATCGTCCATGACACCTACCTGCGGACTTAGTTACTAGATGTCATCGCACAGCCAGCACCTGGTGACGAACGTTGGAACTAATATAACGTTATCTAACTAACCTACTAATTTTAGCTTCCACAAGTGTAGTTAGTGGAAGGTTCCTTTTCATGCCCTAAATCAGTCCCGCAGGCCAAATGCGGCCCTTGAGCTAGTCTAATCCGGCCCGCGACATGCTTTCGAATTATACTACATACAATTACACATAGGTCATATTTTCTGTTCTTTGTACCGTACCTAGAAGCGAAAAACTATTTCAATCTCATTGTGTTTATGCCTTTTGTGTAATATCTTTTTGTGCGTAAAATCTCCAAGACGAATTTGATTGAAGATTTCAGGACTTCAAAGTTATTGAACAGGACTTCGATATTTTCAGCATACCATTTAATGTTGACTGTGAGACAGTAAAATCAGAGTTGCAGCTAGAACTGGTTGAGTTATAATGTAACAATGAATTAAACCAACTATTCCTCAACGTATCCACGATTGAGTTCTACAAGGCCCTACAAAAATCAAGCTTCCCAAACTTGAAATCTCTTGCGCAAAAGATAACTGCCATGTTCGCATCTTACTATATCTGTGAACAGGTGTTTTCTACAATGAAGCTTCGCAAAAATAGTGTCAGAAATAGATTGACAGACCACCATTTAGCTGTGCTACTAAGAATCAGCTCATCACAGTTTCAAACAGATTATGAAAAACTTTTAGAAGCACAGTCACAGTTTCTCTCGTCACATACTCCTTCCTCTTCTAACAAATAAGGAAGGTGTGTTCTTTTTTCCTAAGTTTTCTACAATTTGTAGCCCATAAGTCCAGTTTGATTTAAAAATCAGGAATAAAAAGTTTGGTTGGTTGGTTCTTAAGTTTAGGGTCTGCGACAACGCGGTCATGTAGCCCCGTGTACTTTGGGTGTGTGTAGAATCCGTCTGATAACCGGTGTTAATTGTGATGACTGTATTAGTGTGTGTATCTGTTTTTAAATTTAAGTACTGCAACTTAGAATTTTTCAAATAGTTCCTACTTTTGCCGCCAAGCGCCACCGTCAACGACTACTAGGCCAAGTTCAGAACTTAGCTACCAGACGCCACCGCAGTCCGCTCTTGGCAACGAACGAAGAAACCTAAGAGCGTTGTTTACTTTCTTAACCTATCCAATTTAGCTTCACACAGGTGAAATTAGTGGAAGGCTCTTTAACATGCCATAAATTTATGACATGGGACCGCCGGCTTTACTTCCCCTCCGAAGGAAGGCATACTGAGGGATTTTCAACGCTCTTAAAAAAATCCGACGACTTTGGCCGGGTTTGAACCCGTGATCTGGGGCATAGAAGTTGAGTGTATTGTGTTGTTGTATCATGGGTTCTGCACACTACTTATAACCAATTTTCTCTTTAGGTTTCTTCACGAATTTGTGTTTGGTTTCTATTGTACTAAAGGATCCATGATTTCTAAAGATGTCGTCTGTGGTCTTTATTTCTTGTACTCGTAGGTCCACCTAGGCAGTTCATTTTCAGTCTCTTGAATGGATTACCGAAAATAGGATTTATTTATTTATTTATTTAAATTATAGCCCGAATGTGCTGAAGTGAATATTTAGTAATAATTACTGTTGGAAATTATGTATTCTCAGTCAAATCCAAAAGAATTCTAAAATAGATTTTACAACATTTTTTTATCACTTTCTTTCGAAATATTTCATAATGTGGATATTTAATAATTCGTCAAGAATCAACCAAAATGGCGATACGGATTGCGAATCTGCTGGCGGAATGGCTAACCAGTAGTAGCCTATGCGTAGGCCCTATAGCCTTCAATTTGTGGCACATGATGTGTTTCAAGGACCCACAACCCTCAATGTATTGCAAAATATTCTATCTTGAATGCCATATTCCTAGTGTTGATTTAGTACTTGCTATTTTACAACAAATTTCTTTCAAACTCTCCCCTAGCATTCGTGACCCTTTCGTTGAAAGCTCATATTACAGTAATTTCAGTCCATTGTGCATTTTCGTGTCAACATGTTTCTATGATTCAGGGTTGGATACGCACCTCATTCTCAAAGTTATAAGCTGAATTCAATTGAAGAAAGAAAAATAAAACGTTGTAGTTGTAAATTAATTTTCGAAACTTGGGACATCTTGATCATCAGCCCCGTGGAATTTTGCAATCCGTATCGCCAATTTAGTTGATTCTAGATTAATTATATTAAATATCTACATTACGAAATATTTCGAAAGGAAGGGATAACAAATGTTGAAAATTCTATTATAGAATTCCCTTGGAATTTGTGTGTTGAACTTTCCTAATTACCTGTATTTCTACCATGGCTGTACAGTAGTGGTGTGTGTGTAACTGTATTAGGGGTTGAAATGGGTTAGGTGCCCCGGGACTTGATAGAAATTAAGTCCCGAGGTACGCAACCCATTTCAGCCCCTAATACAGTTACACACACAACTATAATCATATAACTACAGAATATCAGGCAAGTTCAACACACACCCAACTACATGAGGCTGATGACCAAGATGTCCCAAGCTCCTATAATGAATTAACAGCAAGATATTACTTCAGATATTAACAATTGCATACACTGCAACTAGCCACGCCTACCTGATATATCAGGTCAGAAATGCAGCTCACTTTTCTTACACACAGACTGTCCCGTTTCAGGGTGATTTATGCCAGTAATAACATACAGAGTCGCCTCCGTAGCGTAGCGGTCAGCATGGTTAGCTGCCGCCCCGGAGGTCCTGGGTTCGATTCCCGGCTCTGCCACGAAATTTGAAAAGTGGTATGAGACTGGAACGGGGTCTACTCAGCCTCGGGTGGTCCAAATGAGTAGAGGGGGTTCGATTCCCACCTCAGCCATCCTCGAAGTGGTTTTCCGTGGTTTCCCACTTCGTCTTCGGGCAAATGCCGGGATGGTACTGCCCCCGTAATTGAATTATATAGAGACCACGGTGGCTATATTGGAAATTATAAGGAGAGTTATGGCTATCATAGTTATGACGTGGATAGTCATGACGTAAGCACGGATGACGCAAACGTTATGCCAGCAGGCTACTTGAGCTGAGATTCTCAGTGACGTCAGCATTTAGTCGAGAATGTTCCGAGATTTACGACGCAGTCGCAGGAAACGTGGAATTCTGCTGAGGAAGAAGTTATGCTATTGGAGGGGAGGCTTGAACCAATGAACGATAGTTTAAAGGAAGACGGAGATTGCTGAAACTATGGTATTTTTATTACTTTTGGAATGCAGAATTGTGGAAATCCATTTGCAGTAGAGGCATTGATTTGGAATTTGGGTGAAATTTATTTTCAGTTTTTCAATTTTGAAAATCCGTCAAGTATTAACGAAGTTGGAACTTCGAGCGATGACGCATTATCACGCTATGGAAGGGATGGATACGCCCCTCAGGAAGTTCATAAAAGGCCTTGCGCAGAAGAGAGGAGTCTCATTCTCCGATCATTCTCCAATCATTCTCAGATCTCATTCTCAGATCATCGAAGTCTAATTGTGAAAGTTCTTTCTTATATAGTCATATATAGTGAAAAGTGTGAAAGAGTCGTCTTTATAACGCGTGGTGAAGCCACTGTATTAAACGAGATTCAAGTCAAACTAGGTGAAGTTAAAACGCACCTTCGAACGCATCTACAAGATTAGCTGTGAACAGTTAGCGGTCGCCTATAAGCTAATTCTATTGTGCAGTGCTACATGAAGTAATATAGAAAAGCTGAACAATTTCGAGGCATTATTTTGAATGATATTAGCAATTTTACACGACTGACAAAAGTGATTATCTCGCCACCTGAGAAGCACTTTGTATCGCCAGAATCTACGCCACGGCTGACACGGCTAGTGAAATAGGGAGACGTCAGATTGCTTTTGTTACACAACGCTATAGTATAATGGAACAGTTTAATATGGCAGTTTGTTCTTCTATTACTATAACCGAAGAGAAGATGGAAGGTTAAAGGACTTAATGCGATTGGGACATATTTCAACGGAGTAAGATAGCAGCATGGAACTTCGCTAATTGCTATTCCACACAAGCGAACATGTGGTGAATACCATCTACACCCATGTTTCGTGCTTCAAAGCTGAATACTATCCAACAGCAATGGAAACTATTACATACTCATTGAATATGAATATTTCTTCGGAAATTTCTACAAAAACTTCATGGCGATTGTCTACTGGAACTTCAGGGATTTTTTCAAGAGAGGTCAGGGTTATCCCGACTCACAAAGAAGATTATTGCCGGAAGGATGTCATTCGTCTTCTCGGAGCAGCGCAATTTCCGGAGAAGGAAGCAGTTCGATTCTCCGAGGATGCTATTTCCTATTTCGAGGATGGAGCTCATCTTCAGTTGGTGAAATGGATCCATCAGCAGTCTTCTTTGAGGAATTTTCCTCTGGAACGTCAATCGGCAGATAAGGTAGTCGTGAACGTTTATTGTATTTGAGTTTCTTAGCAATGTTTGAGCAACTAATTTTCCCATATTTTTGTCCTCATGTATTTTGTCCTATTTTCTTGTTTGAGATTCTTATTCTCAGTACATCTTGGTGAGTTATGCCTTTTTCGACGATTTATTAAGACATTGTTATGTCATGGGCATAGTTAAACGATTTTGGATCAGTTGAGACTGATATTTAGATTTTTCAGTAATTAATATTTTTGTAGTCACGATTTGACTGTAAGTTAATGATTTTTAATGGCAGATTTAAATTCAGACAGCGTGTCACGTTATTAAAGTAATTCTACCCCAGTTTAATTACTTTGACCAATTTTCTGTCATCATCAAGAAGGAAGAACATTTAAATATTTTAGAGCGTTAAAATCTCTTACGTTGTCGACGATCTTGGAAATACTAGTCGTTATTTGAATTGATTGCAACACAGACATTTATCGTCAGTTATGAACGACCATTGCATCATAGACACTTTTGTGAAAGATGAACTTTAATAATGAATTATTGAATGCATTAAAGTCAAGAACTTTTGTTAGGAGTTTTTCTCAATTAGAGATGTATATAATGATGTTTGCATTCCCCAGTCTGATTGGATTCTATTCGACTATTTTGCAGTTTTAGTCGCACTTTATTTGATGATAGTATTTTTATACTACAATTCTTTGAAGATGTTAATCTTAAATTTTGATAGACCAGACAGGCGTATATAAGCGTATTCACTATTAAGTTTGTTTGTGATTGGCAAATTTTGACTTCATTTCGATTCATGAATGAAATCCACGAAGGTTAAATGACAACAGTTTTGAAACAATTAATGATTATAAGAATTTTTAAGTGGAACTATGAATGTATAATCGCTAGTGCAGCGCACGTGTTGAAAGTCGCTGATGTATAATGCCCTTGAATATGAAGGAGGTTCCCACAGGAATTAATGATAAAGAATTTATTAGTGGAAGTTTTGTAAGTTCTGTGGAAGTTTTGATGCCATATAGATTAATATATGATGAATTTTTGGGCCTAAATTTTAATGCAGTTTGTGCATTATTTTGTTAGCGAAGTATTTTCCGCTGGAGTGAATTGTCATAGTTCGTTGAAAATTAATCAAGTGAATT